>CM049312.1:22012955-23327955 GCA_026874595.1 Sipunculus nudus | reverse complement strand
ACTAATCGTTAGTATTTTTAGTATATTTTCTAACAACAACTACCTTGAACGAAGAAAAAAATGTTATAACTCAGCAGATTGGTAAATTCCTTTGCATGTTTGCTGAATTTCTATCATCATGAATAAAAACATGGCTCGACAAGGTTACTGGACGAGAGCCAACTTATAAGCGATACGAAAAAAGACTCGTCTCCATAGACACGGAGTTCACATGTATTATTTGGGCGTTAATTCATCATTAGTAGACTAGTGTTAAGATTATGGCTCTTTACCATGATTTCAATGCAGCATGACTGAAGAACACTGTTAGGCCTTCCTCCGTATGGCTTGTATCACGACTCAAATTAGGCTTACCAGCCAAATATAGTTGCCTACTGAGACGTGTATTCACGGCTAGTCAAGTTTAGGAAAAAAATATATAAACATTAATTGTCGGGTTTAAACAATTTCTACAAGACCAATGTTCTCTCGTGTTGTTTGAGCGTCCCTTTACATATCGAAGCAAACACTATTCGATTTATTAGAAACCACAGACAAGCATTATCTTATCTCAATGACTGCTGTGAGCTCATTACATATGTCGCTTTATTCTTGGATGTGGCATAAACTCTATTTGATGTCCATACTTTTGTAGGAGGTATTTTAAAAAAAAACGGAATATCTTAGAGGTGCGATTCCAGTGTCCAGCACCTCGATCCCATATAAAGAAAACTATACATAGAGAGCTCAGTAAATGGCATTCAAACGTCTTTATTTTAAACACGTCTAACCCGGACTCAAAGCCATATGAAGTCGTTGGCGACTGTTCATCGATAAAATACGAACACAAAAGTAAAGCAATCAGCATAGATTTGAGCCCTATACAACGGAAGTAACAATATGTGGGCCTATTCCCCCAGGGGCTACACTGAAAGAATAGAGGTGTCAAATATCCCAATAAGGACCACCCAACGGAATGACAAGGGGGAGATCAATGGGGCTATGCTTGTCAAATCTCCTCAAACCTTACAATACAGGTGACTCCGTAAGTTGTCAGGCTCGGAGCATCCTCGGCGAGGATGACCACTCGAGCCGAGGGTACTCGCGGACTACATGGACCAAAACTACGTAAATGACACGCGTTGGTGCACGTGCTGTGAACGCTGGGCTGTGTGTTTACGTGCCATATGCGACAAGTCCTGGCCGTTTAAATATACAGTATTTTGGCTTATGGAGAAGTGACAAAAGTGAAAGCTGTGCTCCAATAACTTGTACATGCAATAATGGAGCGTGATGTTGTGGGTTCGCGCCCCGCTCCCCCCCCCCCCCGCCCCCCCGCCAAGACTCCTAGACAGAGTCTTTACCAGAAGGGTACGCTCTCTTCACCCAGGAGTTAATGGGTACTGGTAAAACATGGATGTCAGACAAATGTAGAACGAATAACTTTCATAGCGCCGTGTGTGGCTGCTTTGTGTATGCTACCTAGGGCGCCGAGAAAAGCTACAAGAATGAGCAGGTCCGACAGACCAAATAAAAGTGTAAAATTAAGTCGGTTGAAACTGACATCGTCGATAATATCAGACTATAGACCCCCACTACCTTGTACATGTGTCGTTTTATATCATTTCTACACAGCGTTCCTGGGCTCAGTGATTCATGGTGTACGTTATTAAATAAATTAATGTTTAAATACAAGTATATGTACAAGGGGTCTTCTGCAAACGCTTGAGGGATTTTATAATGATTTTCTACTAATGATTATCATACCATCGAGAAAGTACATAATGGCTTAGATGTACGAATGGGTATAATATATACATTTTAACTTCGGTTAGCCGTGACAAACATGACTCAGTTAGGGCCCCCTATTGAGTCGTGACACAAGCCAAATTTAGAACCGCCCTGCAAGTCCACGCCACGCTTTAAAACCGTATCTCCGCATACAGTCAGCAGACAGACCGCAGGCAGAAATCTCCCGTACATGCAAAACAATATACGAATATATTGGGTTATAACGGAATATTTCACACACATGGTAGTTGTCGTTGGAGAGATAAGAAACTTATTAAAAGGTCTAGTGGGTTTTTTAAAGTGACACAATACTTGTAAGCAATGAGACGTTGTCAAAAATGACGAAAATATTTGCATCCTCATTGGGCCTTATAATGCGATCCTCAGAGTTAGATGTCTAGGCACTCTGGCAAGCCAGTAAGCTGGCCATAATGTCAGAGAGCCGATCTGGCGCTAAACTTCGGTATGAACACGTACGTTGTGTACTCACGTTTCCTTATGAATAAACATACAACATCACGCAGTGTCAGACCGTTCAAGTTTACCTATGCAAATAATCAAACCTGTCACGTCTGAATGATTGCATCATCGTTTGAAGCACTTGCAGCTGCATTTTTGAGTGCAAACTCTTTGTCAGTTGAGAACTAAGATGCCTTGGAAAATGGATTTAAAAAACTGAAGCAGATTAACGGCGAAATTAAAATATATGGCAGTGTAGCGTTCTATCGTGCCAGTTATTACTTTTACAGGAGCAATGGGGAAACTACAATGAAAGGAAGCTGGGTTTAACTTTCCGTAATTTATAATGCATCTTTTTATTCAATTTTTAATGCATCTCTTCCACATATTCTATATTCATGTATCACATGAGCGGGCTGGAATCATTGCTCTGAGAATGTTTTTGTTAACACAGTGTATTATTTTTTTAATGATACATGCAGCTTCATAAGGAAAATTAATACACAAACATCTTTCAAAATGGTAAAACATTAAAGTGTGCATCATTTAACGTGTTTCTGTGATAATCCTTTATGCTTCCAAGGGCCATTCAAACATATATAGTAAAGTTCTACCTTTTGAATTACAATTTGCAACCTACAACATGTTCGGAATAAACCTTTCCCTTATAACTCTTTCGCAAACTTAACTAAAAATCATATCAGGTTTAATGGTAAAAAATGACCCTTTTCCGCCCATTAGAAGAAGACAAAAGATAGTAATCGTAAGTGAAATTAAAAACAAGACATCAGATGCTGGTTAAATCGTCTTGGTAACTGAAAAAAAATTTTCAACTCACGTATTTCCAGAAAATAGGTCAATACATTATTTATTCAAATGGAGTGAATACATATCGTTGGGTCTTGAACTCCTGCATGTAACTGTAAGAAAAGTTATTCACTTTCGCGCAATATTTATCCAATCCTATTCTTATTGATAATGTTATATTATACGTCATGTTGGATGTATTCTGCTGTTGTATTTATTGCTTTCTCAGTGCAGCCGATTAATATCATTAATGATATATAAAAGAGCTCCATCCAGGGTTAATGGTCTGTTGCAGAACCATGATTGTTATCGTAAACGATGAGACCTCCGAAAAATGGAGACAGTCGTTACACATGTGGTCGAAAGAGAAGTAGATCGCTCCTACAATTAACAAACGGAAACACTGTTAAGAGTGTTGGTAGAATACTCGTAGCCATAAGGGTAGAGAGTATAGAGTTTCTATTAACGGTGGAATATCACTCGTTAATTTCATTGAAAAACATTCTAGGTATTGTTTCCCTAAGAATATTACAACACAAACGTGGCTGTGAAACAATATTATCACAAATACTGCGTAGCTCTTTCCATGTCATAGGAGAATCTACCTATCTTTATATATATATATATATATATATATATATATATATATATATGGTAGAGAACCTCCGTATTACGGACACTAACGGAACCGGACATTTTGCCTGCAATAAGAGGTGCCCTTTGTAGGGAAGTCATACATATCGTGACCAACTTTCGGGACCCGTGAGTGGCCGTAAATAGGAGGTGTTTTTAGTACAGAGATTAACATTCATATATATATATGGAATGTTTGTCGTTTGATTTAATCAGTACCTAGAAGAACTATAAATAAAGTTTTCGCAGATAACCAAGTGAATTGGTAATCATTTTTATACTCTTTCCCCAAGCCAATGACATCAGCGCCCCGTCCCTAAACATGACCAAAACACAGGTAATACAATGAAAAAGTTAAAAGAAGAGCTAATAAAGACAAACAAATCTCAAGTTAATTGATCTTATAATAGATGTAATTTTTTACTTGGTATGTTTGTTATATCAGCTTAAGATTCTTGACATGCTCCAGCTCCTTAAATTCCTGAACTCTGGTAATATGAATCAGAAAATATACATGGTTAATGTTTCTCAGCCGACTTTATCTCCTTACCTCCAGAGGAATATTTCCAGGCTAGATAATCAAGTGTTCCCTCTTGGGTAGGTCTGTATGAAGAATTCAATAACAAACATCAATGAGTAAAAGGTGTTGAACTGAACAACACGAGGCGCGTTAAAACAAGGAATGGGGTTTGTTCGCTCAAGGGAGGTTGGTCCCTTCCTCATAATAACATATAGTGGTTACTTCATCTTCAATTCCCAGACGAAAGGTAGATTGGTAGAGACTGGCCTCGATACTCTTGAAAAAGGAGTAAGCAAAGTAATTGTTACTTTTTATTTTGCTATGCAAGCAGACAAGGAGGGGTCCAGAGAATGCAGGGAAGATGAAATACCTTTGGCTTTGAGATGTGTTCAGGTTTCTTTTTGTGTAATGTTACCTATGACGATATCCTAGTATTACTAGAGTAATAGCAGCACAGTTTCGGAAGCAAGATAGCCTGTTACCTTTTATCTGATTAAACAAAGCTGACCGTAATGCGATTGGAGATGTCATCCGAGTGATTTGGTGAATCCTGAGGTCTACTGAATCGTCCTAGTGAAATACATTAGTTCCTTCATTCCACAACCGTAAATGGCAATTCTTACTTCACAGTATGAATTTATCATCTGATAACCGAATTGAGTGGTGATCTTGACCTTTGACTTTCTAACACCAAAGTACTCTGTTTAGATTGTACAGGGAAGAATACGATTTCTGAAGAACAGGTTTGTAGAACTGGTTATTCTGACATAATAGCTGTCAGGGTTTTTCCTTAAGTGATAGGTCACATAAATGTAAAAGAAATCTTTATCCAATTATGACTAAATTGGGAAAAAATTTTGTGTAAAAAAATAAGGACACAGACGCAATACCTCCAGAGTTAGTGGATCCCAAAATACTAAAGAAGTAGCGTAATTTGTTGACCTCTAAGACAAAGTCCTTGAAACGTGGTTTGAAAAGTTTTATTCGGTCAAACTTGAGGGCAAAATATGCAATACTTCGGGCATAAAAATGTTACACTTTGTTTATTTAACCCAAGATCAGGGTGACGAGTTTTTGACGTTGTGAATAGCATTTATTAAAGAACTTGTGTATCAAAATTGAAGGTATACCCTTCAGTAATTCCATAATTATAGAGGCCACCACTATTCTAGATATCCGCATGTTTGAACTTGAAATCAAGGCCATGGTCACCAGTCTTTTTACTTATCAACAGACAGTGTAGAAACTTGTATGTCAAAATTGAGCAGAAAATCTTCAGAACGTCAACAGTAATGTGGGTCTCAATTGTTTTAAATGTTCGCCGATTTGACCTTGAAGGTCGATGATAAGGTCACCAGTATTTCAATTTGTCTAAAGAATTGTAAATTTAGGTCACATTTGAGGGGGAAATCTTCAGTATTTCAAAAGTTATAGGGGTGACATTATCACCACTGGTCACGATCAATAAACAAACCAAACTTCAGGACACTTAATGAAACAACAGCTTAGAAATAGATACTTTTGATGTAATTTGGCTCATAAATACTGGGAAATAAGCAACAGCAGTTGAAACAAATAGTTTGCACCATTTATGACGAACTAATAAAAATATAAGTTCACACAGATGGAAACAAATGAAACCACAGCTGACACACTGATACGATTTCTCTCATCTGACTCCTAAATACAGAGAAAATATGCGTATAAATTAGGAAAGTTCAGGTGACGAAACCAGTCTTTAGCAGCTGATTAAACTGTCCATGATCAAAAAGCAAAGGATGTATCGTGGCAAACCATATATTAATTATTGCACAAACATACCCAATAAATCACAGAATATAGGGTGCATTGACCTAATGTAAGGTTTCCAATGAGATTTTGAAGGAGCTCCATTGATATTAAGTTATTACTTTCCAAAGGTTACGATTTGTGCCTTGTTAAAGCCGGCGTCACATATCCAACGGCCTCCGGCCGAAATTGAGGGTCACCAGAAAGTAGCCGAATTTCAAGCCCGGTAGGGAGTCGAGAATATTTTTAGTTTAAATTCCACCCTGTCACATATTGGACGGGGCTTAGGCGGTGCCCTTTGAACACAAGAGAAAAAAAATCCGCTCGGCCAGCGTCAATATACAAGCGGGAGTCGGGTGAAGCCCGTTCGACATAATGGCGGGGCCGTCCGAGTTTCGGTCGATGGTCAATTAATCTGTCAATGCCCGCCTGATATCCGGGTAACCGTCCTCCGACGTCTGCGCCTTGAGTATACATTGGGCATGTAAAAGGTTTTACACATCATATATCTGATGTCTGAGAGGGTGAAGAGAACTGAACAGCTACTTATTTCCAGTGGCCACCTAAGATGCCGCCAAAGAAGTGCAAGGGGCAAGGAACACGAGCTCTGTGACCTCAAAATTAGCCATTGGAAAATCGCTGAATTAAGAACAGGTCTCGGTGCCCTGCGTACGTTGGACGACCCCTAAAAATGGCGGCGGGGATCGACCAAAAACCGGCAGTATTCCTGCCGAAAATGCCCTTTTTGAGCTCGCATAGAAGTCGGACGGACTCCGATTTGGATATGTGACGGACCCTTAACGGACGACCAAACGTCCTTTTGACCGAAAGACCTGTCGGACGATGGACGAAGCTTGAATGCTATAGCTCAGATGACACAGTCTGAACTCAAAACAACCGCCCTTGTGGTTAATTCGAACGTGGTTTGTAAATACCGAATTTTCATTTCAAACCCAAGATCGCAAAATAAAGAATAACTTAGGGCATTACTGCGCAAGAGGTCCATCCAAGTGCGCTCATTTAAACTCTGAGGATTATATACATGTACCCAAGAAAATATATTATCTGGGTGCACGGGGTCCTTATCTTCCGACTGGATTTGGCCTTAATCCATCGAAAAAACCCAAAGAAATGTGAATGCGCTTCTATACGTTGTGTGTGTGTGGGGAGGGGGTCTCTAAGTGCTTTCTAGTTAAGATATGTATTTACTAAGTCAATTTTTAGCATATTAACAGAAGACCGCCCATGCTATGTGTTTTAAAGCATGATCCAGAATTATCAGAAATATATTACACGGTATTTATAATCTTGGAGTTATAAATAAACCTTGAAAAATTACCTAAAAAATAGTGATTAATAGTACATGTTACTAGCCCATGGTGATTTATTATCACTTGGTGGTCAAATCCATGATACCCATTATCATATGCTTAAAATATAGCAACCCTGTTTATTTGCTATTCTTCAAACTTTTGAGTGTGCTGAGTGAATTTCTCTCAGATTAGAATTTGTCATCGATAACAAATTATTAAGCAATTCCAAACGTCTGGGGACCAACGCGGAGCATAGATAAATCACTAACGAATGTAACAGATCCTTGAATGCTAGTAAAGCAGGATAAACTCACATGGTGAGTGTACCAGTATAACCATTACTGCGTCGTGCAGACAGGCTCACACCATAACCATGGGTCATACCGGCTGGTGTGTATTTATAACCTTGCTGTGTATGCAAGGCTTAACAACAATGATAGAGGCCAATTTTACGCGTAAGTACCAGCTTTGTGTCCGAAATAGATAAGATAATTCATTGTTTTCTTAATACTGAAAGACATTAATAATCATAATTATGATTTTATCCTTACAATATTACGTAACACGAGTCTATTAGCAAAATCGTAATAGCTTTTGCTGTGATTATTGGCTAATGCTAGTAAACAGTCTGCAAGGACCTATAGGTTTGGAAACAAAACCTTTATACAACCCAATGTTTTGTAGTGTGCCTATTTATGTCAGGATTATATACCATTGTACAGCTTCTGCTAATTTCAGAAAATGTATGCAGATAAATGTTCACACTTATCTTAAGCTATGTCTGCAAACGTGACTTTTGGTTCATCGAACCTTTCCTGCCCTGATGGAGAATCAATGGTCATCACAATGGCAAAACCTATTCGTGGGAATAAATTTAGTAACGAATGTGCCATATCAATTCTTGGGACATTGAATCAATTGTGTAACTTTGCTCCTGTGTGCACCTTAACACAACAAACCGTCAAATGCTTGGTGCAACATCCTGAACTTTCTGTTGAATATTATTGCATTTGCACAACATATCTGAGCAGAAATTGTGATGAAGAAATTATCTTTAATCAATCCAGCGGAATTATCTCAAGTAGTCACTACCCCCGATCTGACTTGTCCAGAAAATGTACAAAGCATTTCCAATTGCCAGGAGATTATCAAATTGAGCTGACAGTATTTGACTGCGTATTTGAAGTTATCGGCACAGAAAAGATATGTGATGCAAAAACTAGGCTGCCAAAACAAATCCGACTGCCAGAAAACGGCACCATATCAATATTGGAAAAAGAAGGACATCATGGATGTTTCCTCTCTTTATTCACGCGTTAGTATGACTAGTTGTCTTGTATTAAACCGTAACGTAGTTATAAAAATCAGCAAAGGATATTAAGAAAAAAATTAAAAAAAGGATTTTTGTATTTCTTTAAAGGCACAACGTCATTCTGAATGCTAATTAAACTCGCGCCTTCTGATAAGGAAACGAACCAATACTGAGCAGTGATGTACATGTAAACAGTAGCAAATAATAGATTATTATACGGAGTTTAATTTAGTTTACAATATTGTTTGCAACATTAAAGGATGCGAACACAGGTATGGAATCAGTTGTTGATCATATTTATCTACGCCATTACATTTAATCGAATTTATATATATATCTTTTTAAATTCATTTCTTAGACTGTCTACAATGTAATGCCGCATGTATTTCTGTATGCTTACGCAATGAGCATGCGTTTTATTCTTCTCTGAACGGTGGACGTGGATATTTTGAAAAAAATAAATTTCCATGTTTGGTCGTAAAATCTTTCTCCGGAAATCTGGGGAGTTAGGAATATTCTTTCCGGAAATATTAGGAATATTCATAATGGGCATATAAATACTAATGCTAATGCCTTTCACAATCATTTCCTTTAAAAAAGGTACTGATTTTTAATTGTACTGCTTGTGTTCTTTTTATCAACATAAGCGGAATTTCTTTATGGAAAATATAAAACATCAACCAGGTTAATCGTATCTTTTTCTCACTATGCAAACTGACCTTAATAAGTATTGTAATTTCTGGTTACTTAATACAACATCTAAATTAGGATCATCAGTGACAACAATGTATCCGCTTCGCATTTCTACGCTGTCAACTAACTTGGAAGGCACACCATTTCCAGTGACAGCGATACTGACAGCTGTTAAAGGTAAGTCTTTCACTTTCTGTATATGTAAGCCAGCTGCACAATCAAATCATATAGTAACGGTTATGTATAGGTAAACTCTTTAAGGGCTCTGATGGAGAATCTATTATCATTGCGTTAAAGTGATCGGATGATTCCGTCTGCTTATGTGTATATGCTTTAATTGGCTGGCTTCGCAAATTCACATACACACATATATATATATATATATATATATATATATATCTGTGTGTGTGTGTGTGTGTAACGTTCCTGCAAACGCTCTCAACCGCTGAAACTAGAATCCGAACTATGATTAAATGGTTTACATCTGTCACACTTTGTAAGTGTTCCTTCATGTGGTTTGTCCAGTCGTCTTGCCTTACGTAAACATGGTTTATATCCTAGCTGCTGCAGCTATACACTTCTAGTTCAAAAGTTATTTAGATATCCTTTTATAGTATATGTTTCCATGTGGGTTTGAGAAAAATATGACCACAATTCTTTGAACCATTCGATGTTTTCCTATTTTTTGTACGCAAGTTACAAAGCTCTTTCACATTTGTTATTTTATCTCAATGTTAATTATTCTTTTATTTTAGTCAAATTTAGGTCATCGTGACCTATTTATGTATCTTCTCTACCGTTAAAGTTGTATCTGATTTACATGAGCATCAGGCAATGGTTCACATGTATTAATGCACAAATGAAATAAAATGACATTCATGGAAAAAGCTTATTGTTATGCATGTTATACATGTATTTTTATGTATCTTATAGTTTTGGTTTGTAATGGGCGAACTTTTTGTAACTTTATACGTGGTTTAATGTAGATGATAACGTGTATAAGACGACAGAACTTCCTGTAATTTATTTTTCATTATCATATTTTAAATAATAGCCACAGAACTACCATATTAATGATATTAATGATAACATCATTTTTAAATGTTACAGAACATTTATTTATGTATATAGATAAGATAGAACCATCCGATCTCAAGATAATGTTCGGTTTGGTTGCTGGAGTAATAGTCCTGGTCGTTGGTATTGGAGTTGCTGCTGGTTGCTTTTACCAGATCAGGTTTGCCTGGTTATGCATATATTGGTTATGTATATATTACTTAACGGGTATGGTTATATGGTTTATATTAAACCTAATTAAAATAATACACCAAAAACGAAAGTATCCGCAGTATTTTATTTTGTTTCTTTGAATTGGCCTGCTTAACTTTTGTTTCTATGTCAACATAATTAATCTCGTTATCATGGATGAATTCGTGATTAAGTCAACAATGTTTCAGCGTTAATGTGGTTATTATACATATGTATATGGTACTTGTCATGTCCCAGTAATTGTCCTATTTTTTTATTATAATGCGATGCATCATAACCAACCCTTATCATTCGGTTGGTATTTGAGATCATATTTGTTATAGGTCCATAAGCGTAGGCCCAGCCTATACCGAGTAAATGTATATTTGTCTGAATTTATCTTTACAGTCATTTTCGTTTGTAGACATGACATCATATAATCACATCAAATATGCTCAGTTTGCCAATTAATTTATTATGGAGTTTCTATAAATACCAATGTGCAACACCACTCATATATATGAATATATCTATTCCAGAAAAAGGAAAAGTCTAATTATATAGCAAAACGGCCAGGCCACAATAAATATGCAAGGGAGCAACAATTCTAATACAAGCGAAGAAATAACAAATGAAGGAAAACTATCTGAAACAAGTGATTATACGGAAAACGGAGGGCAAGATGCAGCGATTAACCTTAGAGTGTGTAACCCTATGTATGAATCTGTTGAGGAAGCAAAAATGTCTAACTTCGACCCATCCGAAAATGCAGTAACTTTAATGCAGCCCCCGTCAATCGAAGTCCTTTCAGTTGATTACATGGGTAGCGGAAAACATGCAAAAAATAATACACGTGATTTAGGCTGGCGAAGTGCCAATGAAGTTTCAGGCAACGACGATGTATAGGAATTATTTAGAACCGGAGACGCCGTGACATGGGTAGTATATGACGCACCTGAAACCACCAACCTATCCACCGATACAGGAGTGTACACGGAGGTTAGATACACAAACCGACAAAGCAGCATAATGGTTGAAAACGAAATATACATGGCATTTGAAGAGGTCACATGACGCTGAATCAAGGTCACCAGACGATGACCACAGTGGATACTTGAATGCCGAAGTAAATAAAAGGTAGATTATCATGAAAATATCAACAGCAAACATGTGAGGGAGATAGGTATTTCGATGAAAACTCTAAGTGAAACTAAAAATATTAACTTGTTGATGTTTTTTTTTTAATACAAATTCACGCATAAGTCCCCTTACAGATTTGTGAATGATTGTACGTAGGTTACACACACACACACACACACACACACACACTTGTATATACATATTATTCGTCACAATTATATTATTTTTTTAACAGCCAATGGCAATACTACCGCAATAAAATATAATTTTTTCAAACATTGCACAGTTTAAAATGAATATCAGAACAGGATACTGATTTTGATACATTCAATAGCCTAACACAGAATAATAATTCATAATAAGTTATGATGTATAGAAATATATTTGTAAACAAGCAACTATTTATATTATATAATAACATCTTTTCTGTATTCGCCTAGCGGCGTAACACCGTCAGTATACTGGTGATATCTCATTCATTCAAGCACTTGGTGGTTCAAAATATTTTCAAGAAACACTAAACAGCAGTTTTCTGTACTTCAATTCATGGTTCACCAACAGAGAACATACAAGCTCTGTAGGGACCCACGAAGTAAAGTGGCTAAAGAGGCATAAGGAATACTCAGTCATTTACCAATTTATTAAGGCACATATACAAACTTCCTTTTCCAATGCCTCCTACATTAATTTAAAGGGGCGTATTCCGATATCTGTCGTCTATTAACTAAAGATGATTTATTTAATCTTTATTAAAAAAAGACAGAAAACGTTGATCCCACGATTTTATAAACTGTCAAAATAATCCAAGTACACTCAACAATTACATCTAGCGTTAAGTGAGACGAACCAGTGTTTTGCAATTGGCGTTTTGCAAATAGAGACTTTTCACTTTCTGCAGATATGCACCAACCATCTTTAGTCACATAGTTTTTCTGTTTGGAGATACAGAACGAGAATACACAGAAAAATTCGGATCACCCCGTATGGGAATCGAAACCCATGACCCTCCGATTGCCGGTCGTTTGCTCTACCACTGAGCTTACAGGGATTCCCGACTTACTCTATGTATCAGCACATTTTCATAGGAACCAGCGAAGTGACGTCACTACTGTACTGTTTTCTGTTCGTTAACATTGGCGCATGTACAAACATTTTCTATATAAACACGCTCATACGCCTCTCACGTAGACACTTTAAGAACCTTGATTTATCTTGAATTACCTACAGTTCATTAATATTTAATCAGAGAAATCCAGAAATCACATAAATTCTACAGAAAAGGTTAGTGAATAGCTGGCTTTAATCTAAACATGAATGCTTACCTTGGGGATTCTTGCGGAGTGTACGAATATGGTACTTTCTTCTTAGTTGTATTAATACAATAGGAGCCCCACACTATAAGTTGTCACCGTGAATCAACCAGAAAACGTTTAGATACATTGGATATACACCCGTTACGCTTAGATTTTAACAGGTAGCAAGACAACCTTGTAAGACAATAGAGTTACATACCACCCCTCTTTACTTTAAGTACACTGACTCTAAAGGAGGCTGTTCTTGATCAGGTGGAAAACCTCACTTGTTCCCTATACGGCACTTGATCAAGTCACTATGACATGCTAGGGGCTAAACGTTAATCGACATAAGGTTGAATCTTTTGAAAGTACCCTCCGCGATTGTATATCTCTTTAACTATCACGTTTAACCCTCAGAGAGGCAGTATGTGTTTTTGGCTTAGTAATTAAACCATTCTAAATTGGGACAGACCTCTGCCTTTTGGTAAGTTAACACTTAAATTAATGTGTTGTTTTATTTCATATGTGAGAAAAAAAAAACAACACACTCATATATCCCAAAAGGTAAATTAAGACTCCGGGTTACCGGTCCCTACCATGACCATTCTTGAACTCACTCCTGTGGTTTACCGGATCAGTTGTCAGACACACCAACCACTTCAGATTCCAATTCACGTTTGCAAAAGAGGATTACACCATATGATGCTAGATCAAACTGAAAGAATAACTATTCAAAACTGACCCGACTATATCATACCCCCAACACAATTTCAGTCTTTAAACGTTAAAATGCCTCTTAATTTACTAAAAACTAAGTTAATTATGTATATAATCACCTGATTATTGCAAATCCGGGGTTTAGCTGCGCTTATGTACATAAAAAGCACGATTATGGTATATATATAATATTCAACCTGCCCGCTCATCCCCCATCCCACCCCCTAGGAGGATCCGCTGGGCGGACATACCTGTTCAGGTAGTTGCTCTCTGTCTGCTTTGCAGTTCTGAGGGACATGGTGTCGGAACTACCCCATGGTGAGCCGAGTCGTGTCCACTTGGTATGAGTATAGTATATTTACCTTTATATTGAATATTTGCCTTTTAAATTGTGTATTTTCATAGTGTATGTGTATTTTATATCATATGTGTATGCTACTGAAATGTTCACTGTACCCAGGACCCTGTTAAAAATCATATTACAATGCTAAATGGGCATCCTGGTAAAATTTCTTTGTATTAAATAATAAACATTAAAACAACAACAACCCTCTCTGCCCTGTTATGTTCCGGTATCGCACGTGTACCCGGACTAATCCTATTGTGCCCCCGATCAATAGGATCAGTGCCATGTGTTAACATGCTTTCCCCGATACGCTAAAAAACATAATCTCGTAATCTCGTGAAGTCTCGGCTTTTCAACCCAACGTAGTTAGCTTCATTCTGACAACAGTCACCTGATGATTGGGTCGCACCCCGTGAAACAGTCTGTAGTGTCTTTACAGTGTTGTTTTTTTTTAAGTGTTATATATATATATATATATATATATATATATATATATTGTTACGAAGAGAAATAAATGAGGGGAAAATCCTGGGCCGATCCGGGAGTCGACCTCAGGTCGGTGGCCGCAAAGTCAAAACAAAAGGCCTCGCTCACACCTCATGGGGGTCTTCCGGGGCTTTTCAAACCACGCCGTTAGCTTCATTTTAACCATATTCACCTGATGATCGGGTCGCATCCCGTGAAACAGACTGTTGTGAATTTTTAGTGTTGTTTATATATATATATATATATATATATATATATACACAATGCATAGGGTTTCAAATTATTAAACCATATTTTCTAATTCATCTAGCTATTTTTCCATTCAGACATTTCTTTTAAAGGGACATTATCAGGAGCAATATGATGCCCCTTCTTTCACAATCAGTTCAGTTTAAAATTATGGAAAAGTTTCCCCTGCAAATCCATTGGTTTAAGTACCTCCCCATCAGCTGCTTCACACCTTGGTATGGTTCTGCGTATGACTAAACACGGGCTCCATATGTCTCTTGACCCTGTGACTTAAGGTCCGATTTTTGCGAATGCTCGACAGATCCCCGCCTAGAAGTCCTCCCAACACGAACGTGCGCGGCTGTAAAACAATGGTGGTAAGCCAATAAGGAAATCAGAAAACGCAGCTGGCTTTCGCACTATGCTATGTTGGCACTAGTGGTTGCGCCCGGTCATTTTTTTAAGCTCATGTAAAGGATTAAGCCAACGGTTTGAGTACAGTTTTTGGCCGTTACCATTTATTTCAAAGTGAAGACTTTTTTCTTGTTAATTCAAAATGCTCGTGATTATGTCCCTTTTAAGAGTTTTATTAACTTCGCCGGGAGTATATGCTTTTATTCTCGTTCGTGTGTATGTTTGTGTGAGTATTCGCAACATAACTCAAGCAATCATCCCAAGATGAATCCTGAGAAATTTTTAGTTGACATCGGTTATTCTGAGGTGAGCGGCGGTTTGCTTTCCACAGAAGGGACCCCTACATGGCGGAAGCTTGCAGTCCCTGTGAAGCAGTTTTCGAGTTAACCATGTTCTGGTTGGTTTAATCAATCAAACTTTGGGATTACAATCTCAGGTCAAACGTGTACCTCTATAACCATAATTTGTGGTAGTATCTGAAGCAGAAACTTTAACACTTGGAAAAAATAACTTAATCTGCATTCGTGTTCAGTCTCTTGCTTGTATGAATCAGTTCTGGAAACACACATAGGCACCTTCCACTTGAACACAATTAAATTCCCGGCAGCATAACATCACAGGTCTATGAGTCAATCGTACTCTCCACCACGCCATTCACCTACACCAGTTACCACAAATATATAAATAATTGATTCCGTATCGACCACCAGACGTCGCTACCTTACGGGGTTTGGGTATTCGCAGCTTTACGGGTCTCGAGACACATTACGCGGCAATATATCCTTCCTGTACTACTTGACCCAACGGGTCCCCATTTTCTGGTATTATCTTAAATGAGGGTAACACACACGGAAGAGATCCGTACTTTTAATATATTTTACTCAATCACATTACTGAATAAATCAGTCCTTCTGTCCGAATATTGCCTTATATACCGATTGAAAGAGGTACGACGAGATCTCCAATATCCCTTTTTTTGCGAGAAGTATGGATATACCTTACATATTAAGAATCCGTTGAATGTATCATAATTTTAAAATCTCAGTTTTGTGAATCCGCCTCAAGCTTCAGTACATGCTTTAGGTGTATATTAATACACACTATTTATTAAGGTGTGTGACAGATCTGAGTCACTGCCGCCGATTTCGCTTCATCGGTTGATCAGGTGACGGAAATTGAACTCCAGCGATTTCTGTTCTTATCATATCTTTTTCATATGGTTGTGCTCTTAGTCCATAGAGACACACAAATAATATACCTTGCTCTGTTGCTAAACGTAGAGCGGTGTGTGACCGCTGCATTCCCGTGTTATCAAGGCCCAGTGTTTACCGCACCTATGGGTTCTGGATATGAAAGTATCCAAATTGCTGCGCGATGATACTATGGAACACGACAAAGACGCACTCGATTTTTATACGTTTTGACACGCCGGAGTGGGCACTTTAAGCCTACAGAGCGCTCATTCTTGGATGGGGCCGACTGTGATAAATTTCACTATTTTTCGGCTGAGATTTGAACTCACGACCTGGTGGCTTTGAGTGCTGTACCCCTTGACCACTGGAACTGGTAAATATGTGATTTGAGGCATAACAATAGAGCAGAATGCATTTGATAGAAAGGCTTGGAAATGATGGGTTGAAATAAGGACCGCTTATATATTCGGGCCCTTCATATGTAACATTCTTCTTAATCATTTTCGCACGTACCTGTTAAGGAAATTCTGAGAACATGATACATGTTTTATTTAGGCAAAGACCATAATAAATCAATCATAGCGTACAAGATTACGCTTATGAACAAGCTCATCTTGTGTAATGATGCAGAATATCAATGGAGACTGCTCTCTCTCGAAACACTGGTATACTTCAAGTTCTCAGTGTATCGTTCAGGAAGAAACCATATTGTTCATCATTGACTTAACGCTTCTTCTCAGACAACGGAAGTGCCTTGTAATGAGTGCGGTTAACATCTTTCCATTCTAAGGAATCGAGCACGACCACAGAAGAGTCTTCTTTGGAAAGAAAATTGTCTCGCTGACCGACTCTCCAGTTGGTGAATGCAATCTGTGCCCCAGTGGATTCCCAGATCCCTTTGCCCTCCTGTTTTAGATATACACAAGGCGTCCAGAATGCCTTTTCCATAGGGAATCCGTCTGAGATGTTAAGAAATAGCACAATATATCAAATGAGTCTGGTTTGTTTAAATATATGCGACATATCTCTATATTAGACGCAAGTTAAAAAATGCATACCAGCTTGCAACAATATTTGAACACGGAAGAGAACCTACAATAGACACCCTTCGTATTATATTACTTTTAACACTGGTTTTGCATCATTATAATATTGGTAAGTAAATCATGTTGAGACTAACTGGAAAACCCTATTTTTTCAGTATAGTCTATTCAGCATTATTTACAAATCTTTTTACTTTCATTACCTGTCCGAAAGGTGAGCTTTAATGAGAATAGCACGTTTTGCATGTTGCTCTATTGATCCGGGTAAAAAGATTTTTTATTGAGAGGATGCCTAGGTTTCCATAAGTATATCCAGAATAAATTGACCTCGCCTTTGTTGTTTTTCAGCAGGAAGATAATTGAGATTAAACAAAACGTTGGACATTGCATCAGGCAAAAATAATATTTTATAGATAAGCATTTCCTTTATCTCTTAAGGTCGCCGAATATGGGTAATCAAGTTGGAGCTGAAATTCTGGGTTGAAGTTGTCCTTAGTGGTCGACGGCATTATTAATGATTCTTATGTTCGAAGAAAAAGGTGTGGTTCTAATTAACTTTCATGCGGGGAATAAGGAGGTCACTGGACTTGTCATGATTTAATCATATACTCACAATGTTTCACACTCAATTCCGCAGTGTCGTATCTCCTCAGCTGATACAGTTTTTGTTTCAGGTGATCAATTTCCTCTTCATTCACAATGCTCACAAGGTTTGAATTTCGATTCTCACATTCCTCCCTGGCTTCCTGATATGAAATGTATGCAGATTTGTAAAAGCTATAGCAGGATACGGCGTCATCTTGCAACAGATCAGTGTGGACCTCTAGTGGAAACCGATGTTCCCAAAGTCCACTGCATTTCGGTCCTGTTGACATTTGTTCCCTAATTTCATTCTGAATAACTGAAAAGAAACAGCAATATGTTTTTGTTAAACAAAAAACAAAAAAAAACAATATATATATATATATATATATATATATATATAACACTGAAGAAAAAACAACATTGTAAAGTCTCGACAGTCTGTTTCATGGGATGGGTCCCGCTCATCAGGTGAATTTTGTTAAAATGAAGCTAACGCCGTGGTTTGAAAAGCCGAGACTTTACAATCGCTCTGTCATACTCTGTAGGCCATAGGGCACTTTACAACGGAGGGTAACTCTACCTTCTACACCAGCTCCAGCGACAGGTACGTTTTCGAGCACTTTTGTTATCCCAACCTGTTGAGAAAATCAACTTATAACATCTACAAAATGAAGAAAGCTAACTTTGTCTATTCTCTGAGAAACATTCCCATCCCTAGTAATCAGTCCTACACCAAATCCCTGATAAGTAAAGTTGAAAGCCTACTCCGGAGAATGCAATGGAAGGCATTCTATCACAAAAACCCTGGTCAAATTTTATCTAAACAATACTATGGCTTTAAAGCACATATTCACATCCTCATAGGGAACACCCGAGGGAATTCCACGTTCGCACAATGCATTCCAGAGACAAATGGCCCATGACATCAATACAATAAGACAATGTCATAGTCCAGGCAGATAAGACTACCAACCTATACAATATGCCGAAAGAATACTACAAAAAAACTACTAACAGGAAACATCACTAACACATACATAAAAGCAGACCAAAATATCTGTAAAAATATTAATATATTAGACAAAAAATAACCGGTTTTCTTAACCTAGCGGACCGCATCGAAGTCATGGCTGAGCGCAAAGTTTATATTACTTTGAATTATCACAAGGACAATTTTGAACAAAACCCCAAGTGCAAGTTCATAAAGGTTTATAACGTTGATTTTTACCCCTCGATCACAGAAAAACTACCCATTAAAGCCCTCAAATTTGCCAAAACCATGGTCTCAATTCCGGATAGTGTTATCAAAATCATCCTGCACAGCAAGAAAAGCTTACTGTTTAGCATCGATAACATCTGGGTAAAAAAAGGATCAAACTTGCTTTGACGTCACCGTGGGCAGTTTTGATGGCGCTGAAGTATGCAAAATTGATGGTTTATACCTCCTTGATATGTTGAAAAAGAATTTTGGTGAAAATGCTCTAGGCCTGTATTGAGATGACGGTTTAGGTTGTTTCCACAACATTTCCGGACCCAACGCAGACAGCATCCGTAAGAAAATGATCAAACTCTATACGAATGTTAGGTTGAAAATAACCATTAAAACTAACCTGACACAGATTTCTTAGCCGTAACACTTGACCTCCAAAATGACATTTTCTGCCCTTACAGGAAACCAAACAATGATCCTCTCTATATCCACGCACAATCCAATCAACTTCAAGCTATTATCAGGCAGATATCTATGATGATTAGCAAGCGTGTATCTGACATATCTTGCAATGAAGAGCTATTCATGAAAGCCAGACCCATGTATGACAAAGCTTTAGCGAAAAGCGGGTTCTCAGACAGCTTAAAATATGTTGAACCCGCAGTGAAAAGCAAACGAAAGAGGAAAAGGAAAATGATATGGTTCAATCCCCCGCCTACAGCCGTCATGTATAAACCAACATTGGCAGACAATTCTTGAAACTAGTTAAAAAACACTTCCCAAAACATCACAGGTACCGCAAGCTATTCAACAGGAACAATTTGAAAATTAGCTATAACTGTTTATCTAACATGATCAACTGATCAACAAATATAATATGAAGGTCCTTAATACTAAAAAAAGCTGTAAATGAACCTCAGGAAAATGTAACTGCCGTTAAAAAGATGAATGTCCGATGAATGGTCAGTGTCAGCTGAAATCAGAACGGAAGCAAATAAACCGTGGTCTAGAAAAAAGCCCAACTCCGTATTAATTATATAGATGAAACTGAAAGTGAGACCGTTGATCTTTTTTTATAATGAAACAATTTAATTCTGAGGTCAAAAGGTGATTGACATTCTCGCATTAGTTTCTTGTGTCCCATAATTCAATGTATTATTTATTTCGTATGAAAAAAAAACAAGAAATGCAGAAATAAATTGGCAATTGGTGAGGAATGTCGCCAGTTCTAAGTTGTCAATACATTTCATTCCGCATAAAGTTAGCATCAAAATTTATTTTGACAGAGTGATGGATGATTGTCTGTAAACCACAGTTTGTATTAAAAAAAAATGTGCGAACCAAATTAAATTGTTATACTCGCACAGAGGTGGTGCTCTGTACTTAAGGTGGTTCATTTGGTTAATGTCTCCTCCTTCCCACCGAGTCTACTGAAAAAGCCAATGTGTCTTACATATATAACATAACTGTATACATACAATATTTACATATGCCAGAAATAAAGCATTTCAAATATCACTACCTCTCAGTGTAGGCATATCTATCCATTTCTAAAGAACACAACTGAAGGATGCATTGGTGATGGTTAGAGCAGAAAAGGGTAAAATAAAACTTGTCCACGCTTATAATTTATTCTGGAATACGTTGAATATAAAACGAATGAACATACTTTCTTTTGAGTTCGCATTCTTTGGGATACTCTCTTGATTTTGAAGACGGATTGAGTTTGTTTTCATCCATTTGCAATGTCCAGTGTTCCCTTTTGTTCATTCCAAGGTTCCCTCCATGCAAACGTATATGAATTTCTCCTTCTATTTCGGATACATTTCCGGTGTTTGTATGTCGCCAAGAAATTGACTCGGATTGCGTGCCTTTAAACTTATGTCCGAACATTTTCAGAAAATAATTGTACAATAAACGGACTGTTTCTCCTTTACCAAATTCCACACCTTGTTTTAGTGGGACGGTCCATATCAATTCAGTAATTATCTGTATAATGAACTAGTAAATTGTCGCTATTAGCTGAAGAAAAATAGCCAAAGAAATATGGTAAATCCATACACAAAGGAGATCATAAGAACGAGAGCAGTACACAAAGATTAACCGTAAGATTTAAAATCTACATTTAAAAAATCTTCATAGTAAGTGATATAGGACACCTTCAATCCCGTCACAATGGTCAATATTCTATGGGATATGTTGTGAAAAAATGTTTGTCAGCAGATTGACTGACAGACTCATCTTAGTTTTAAAAACGGCTGCAGAAAAAAAAAATTACTGTAGAGTTACAGAATAAAAATGATAGATCTCATGCACACATGCATTCCTAATATCTACTGAAATTAAAAAAAAAAAAAATGCTGAAGCAGGTAATTTTAATGAATCTGACAAATTCGATATTGCTCATAATTCTTTCCATTTTGAGTTAGCACAGAAAGTCCCATTTAAAAAAAAAATAAATTCACTCCTTGCTCTGTAATTTACAATGCTCATTCATCTAAAGTTTATCATTTGTACAGGCATCACCTATAACTATTATTTTTGTTGTCGTGATTACATTTCGATTCATAATGAGATTCACAATTTACATTCAAGTGACAGTTTTATTTGGCAAACTTTGAAATAGTCCTCATAGTAAAGTAACGACTTTTGTCAATCAGGTGTAGAGGAAAGGACTCGTATCCAGGAATTCGGGAGTTCGATTCTCAGCCGAGATAGTGATTTTTTTTTCACGGTCGACCCCCATTCAGGGTGATCATTCTGCAGGCCTAATGGGAAGGGCTTGTCAAACGGCCGTGCCCCAATCACATACAAGAACAGTTTTCGGTAGGCACCTGGCCGATTCGTACCAGGATATAAAATGAGAGGAAGTATGTGATACTGCCCCGTCAAGCAGTCTTAATCCGGAACCATATTCTGTAGATACACATATCTATGCAAGCATTTTATATTTTTCATCGGTCATTTACTTGTCCAGGTCACTTAAGGGATATGGGAATATGGAAACACGCAGGTTTAAACTACAACACAACACAATTACATGTTAATTGAGTGGTTGCATGCTTTGCTCTTCAAGATTTTCTATCACAGGTCCAGTTGGTTTATGTTATGTTTACTGAAATCACCTGCAGTCTAAATTATGAATTTGGCACATGAAAGACATTCTTGCTTGAATTTCATTTACTCGTTCACTAGAACGCATTAACTCAGGAGTTTGGATTTCCAATACGTTGTGTTTTATGGTTTAACACGATTAAAAGGAGGATTTTCATGGTATTTGTGTTATTTTCATGGGAAAGAGGACATCGGACTATAGGCTGAAAACAAGAAAACTGCAATTAGAGAAGACAAATGCTATTCAATGCCTTCACATCCATTTGAAATGCATTAAAGGCAAGTGTAGAAAGAGCGTCTTTTTTCTATTTAAATCGATAAATAAAGACTATCGTTCAAATTGCCAAAACCTCAAATGGGTTGACAACAACATGTCTCATATGAACAAATGGGGATTTCTATCCCCTTAGGCACAGCTTGAGCCTGCTTGTATATCCATATTTGCATTCGTCCTGATATATCCGTTTTGCTTTGTTTATATTATGCAATCGTATCTAGGGAATCTGATTATTAGCCTCATTTTAAGTAAATTTCCCGCCATACTTCCATGTCGATGTTAATATTTGCTATAATCATAAAATCCTGTTTTCAGACAAAGTTCTTCAAAACGAATCTGTTTTCAGGCAATGTTTTGATAGTTTACTTCTGTAAGAGTTTATATGAGGAAGGATAGAATTATGATATAGATGAGTTTGATAATGATACAGGTGCCTTTCAATTAATTTATCGCATTTGGATAACTTAACTGGACAGGTACTATATATTAAATGCACAAACAATCACGTAAGTATATACAATGGTAACCTTCGATGTGCATTCATTTATACATACATACATACATATATATATGTGTGTGTGTGTGTTTGTGTCATTAAATAGGCATCACTTATGCCAACACGTGAACTTAAAATATTTCGTGATCAGCTATTTAAAGTATTTGGAAACATCATTATAAATATTCAATTTAATTTATTCGAGTTACTGGTATATGTTTTGATGGCTTTAATTAAGTGTTCGTATTTGATGAATATGAAAATTTGGAAACAAGTTGGATCGCAGAAAGCAGTTCAAATTATGTGCCACCACCAATAGCTCATGATCAGATGTCTTGATGAAGAAAGCAGCAGGAGTTTAAGTGATAAAGGGTAAAACAGTGGTGTGACTGACAGAAGGACTTACGGACGGACGGACGACAGACACGGCGCGGACGATTGATAAGTTCATCATCCTTTGGGTGACGTGGGTTAAATATATAAATCTTAAAATCATTTAAATATTTTACTAGACACATAGAAATATTAAGTCTTTGCTATCACATATAAACAGAAACACGTATTGCAGGTTACCTTTCTTTAAGAGATTCCTTTACTATTATATTCGCAGCTTCTACTCAAAATTGATGTTCGTAGGCGTAACCGGTTAAAACGGTTCCAATGTATAAACATGGCAACGTTACTTACTTGAGACTAACGTACGAAGAGTAAATAAGATCGTCATGGTTAGTAATAACAATGCGCGTAAAGATTGGTCTTCATTATCAGGTTAACATCACGCCACGGCCACGCATTGTCACTTATTAATATGAAAAGTGTAAAAAGTGCTTATAGTCATAAGTGTCTAAAAGTAAACACTAAGACATGACAAATAAACAACAATCTCCGTATATGTAGATATTTCCGAGGAAATAATCTGATGCACCTATTTGCGTACCATTTTCATTGTGTCCCATGACACCCCTGGTTAAAATATTATCTGACTTATTAAGGAATAAGCGGGAAATACCGATTAACCTCACCAAGAAATTTGTGCAATCATTCATTATTAGCTTAAAAGCAAACATAAATGGTTCTATTGAAGCAACGAAATTGTTTATTGATCGCACCAACACACCATAGAAATTCTTCAGAGTTTCTGCTCACACAGAGGGAGTGCCTTGTATCTAAAAGGATCCACGTCAAACCATTTCCCTGAATTTAAACTGACAATTATGTAAAATATCTGAAATGCTCTGGTCATTATAACAAATGTGTAAAACCAATTTAAAAAATGTATGCATCCATTTCTTAATTCATGCGGAATTGAACCAAGCATTTTGTTGTTGTTCGTAAATTACGGGCGATGATAATCTCAAAATATTAATGTTTCATTTATAGGTTCCTTTGAGTTTCGCGGTGTATATCCGAACGCCAAATTTCCGACATGATACGGGACAACTATCAGTTATATCTTCAGTCGGTGTGGTGGCATATCTGTATAGCAACTTGTGTTGTGTCTCGACATATCATTTATGTTTCATGGCCTTTGTTAATGCTGCTGTTAGTAAGAAATGCTCATCGATCTTCAAGGTAAGCAAATCAATATCTTTGGCATTCATGGAGGTTAAAATGTATTATTAATGCGCTTTACTGGTTTGAGCTCCATATACAAGCAGTGTCAGTGGAACGTTTAATAAAGTTTATAGATGTCCGTGTCTTTAACCCGTTTTAGAAATTATTCACAACTATTTGAAATTACATACTTTCTTTATGGTCACCCTCCTTGAATTTACCCCCTGAGCGTTTTAGACGAACCATCTTTATTTTTATCCCCATATCCTGTGGCATCTCTTCAATTTTGAAATCAGCATTATTGTACCCATGACAAGCTATATTGATGCTCAACTTTAGATTGGTATATATGAGATTTCTATTTGAGCCAGATCCCAATTCCTGTTGAGTGCGTGTGGACCCAAAGAGCAAAAATACAACAAGGGCTAAAACATAACATAAATTGTTCATCATTGGGTACATACTGTTATTAAATAAATAAAACTGCACATTGAGATACTTATTTAAGTTTTGACTGGTGTTAATTCCCACTTCACTGCCATTTTCAATATCTCTATTGTTTAATGAAATAAACAGTTAAATGGAAGGGTTACAAAGCCATATTTGGCGTTTTGGTTTAACAGCAACGTATTGAATGTTTATTTTATGTATGCTCCACCATCCTATGTATTATTTTAGAATGCATACATACTTGTATTAATAAGGACATTGATACCATATGTTTTTACAGTTATTTCACACAGGCAACGAAGGGTTGTCTTTAAAAGTTTCACCTTAAGTTAAAACATATTCGGATCCGCAGGTCTAAGACAATAAACTAGAAAAGGCAGCTAATACACACGTGGTGAAGATCCGAATGCAGTTCTCCGAATCTGAGGGTTAAACAAACATTTATAGATTCAACACGTGTAGATCAGATAAGGTTCAACGTGCACTCAAGTAAACCGTGTACTTTAATTTCCATCACTTTTTATGTACAAACAGAGTAACACAACGACAACGTACCGGTTCGTCTCTGTAAATCCTCAATAATTTATACTGAACCTGTGTTGCATTGAAGGCTACTAAGACCGGTGAATCTCCTTTAATAAATATAAAATAAAGAAAATTAAAACTGGCTTCGGTAAAAGAATGGAGCATATTATTTATTCTAGTAAATGCAATTCGCAATCGGTATCTAAAGAAATTAAAAGGCTATTCTGACAATATAATTATTGATGGAATTTCCTCTCTGAAAATTGAGTTAAAAAGGCAGACGTGTCTATAACGAGCCTAATTTGTTCCTGGAAGAATTAAGCCTTTTGTCTCTTTTTTTCTGTTTAATTTTTACTTAGAATTATTCGTTTTCTTTTTTTTTGTTTTTCTTCAAAGAGTTAACGGAGCAGGTGTTCCGACTGCTTCGGTTATTATTTTAAATTAGCTGAGCCAACAAAATGTACCTTCTTTTTTATTAATTTAGTAACAAGTTGTCATTTCAATGGCTTATACTTGCGCTTTGTCATAAACCGTATTTTATTGTCATATCTGGAGAATTCTCACATTAACATATGTTGTAAAGAAATTCTGTATTTCCAGAATGCTTTACAAAATACACTATTTAAAAAAATCAATGATTGAATGTTCTTGGAATCCAATTTACAAATGTAAAATTTGACACGGTAACAATGGTTGTTACAAATATCTTGCATCGGTTTTTTAATAATAATAATAATAATAATAATAATAACAATAATAATAAATAGTTTACATAAATAAATTATCTCATTGCATTCCTGTAATGAATTACTGCTAGAGCGCACTATATAATTAGACCAGAGCTTTATAATTTTACAAATATGGAGGAATGAAATTTTGTCAGACACTTTTCCTAATACGTAGTTTCATGCAACATGTTGTTGCAATCATTACTTAAAACTGTCTGACTGAAATGAAATGGTCCATAACGGTAAGCATTTGCGAAGTTTTCATATTGTGTGGATAATCCTAGATGAAATAACACTGATAGGTTATCCCGTACGTTTGCTGCTAATTGTGACTTAACGACAAAGAACAAGGTTCAGGCATATATTATGTGGGTTAAACAAATAAAACGAGAACAATGCTGCGGTCTGAAAAAGCACGGTCCATGGATTAGGGAGTGAAAGCGCATATTGTTATTGCACAATAGTTGATGTATCTTGGTGTGTCAGGTGGTGTGTTAACAGGGGCATTGCCATTACCTGCATTCTTAAAGGAACTGTTGTTGTGTAAGGGATCAAAGTTGTATTTGCGGCGATTATTTTTAATTTTTAATTTTATTACTGAAACTTTTATTATGAGAAAAAAAGGTTAAAATGTAGAACTTGACGGCAGAACAGAATCAAATTGCCTGAAAACACTTTTGGGTCCATGAAGGCTATAGATGTCAATAAGGATAAACCATGCAAATGCACCAGAGTGGGAGAGCATTCAATCCAGGGTCAACCGATGGTTTTCTCCGGATAAACCTAAACTCATGAGACCGTTATGAAAGAAAAAAAAGAAGGAAGGGAAGAAAGAGAAATATATAATAAGAGGATCGATAATCTATGTGACAAAATCCTTAAGCCTGAGTTTGTTTGCATGCCTACAGGCGGTAACAAGTTCGTTTCCTTTGTTAAGAGTAGCCACATCTGGGTTTCAAAAGATGTAGTATTTTTCTCATAAGCACAATTAAGTTGCATCTGTTTGTAGTGTTATTATTAGGTTTTGACTGTTTAAGAATTTTTTAAATATTATACTGTTGTTTTTGTCTTTAAATTCCCATATATATGCTAAGTTCGGTGTTTCTTGGAATTGTCCTTGAAGGATGATATATGGCTAGCGTAGCGTGTCTTGAATAAGTTCTCTGTAATTCCTATGTAGGTTTGTTAAAGCTGTTTCGTGGTTGTTTCGGTGGCTTGATACACAATGCATTCTTTCAGGCAGTGGCCGGACATGGGCATTTAGCTGTTTTTTCATGCAGTTATATTCACCAAATTTGGGAGATTTCGTTTAAATAAGAGTGTGGTCTTATTGTGAGCATCGATGTGCTGTTTCATATTGTACATGCAGCAATAACTAACTTTGATGGTATTTCTGTTTAATATTTTATATAACGCGTGGTCCTTTGCAATCATTCGTTCACAATGTCGAGAAATGTCTTAGTAACATTGGTGGCTACGATTTTGCTTGATTGTGCTTTGTACCATATAATATCTCGACGGCATTTTTTTTCGTTTGGTAAAGGGGGCAGGTATTGCTATTGGTGTAAATGCTTTTTATAAGGGCTTCCCGTTATATTAGTGCTGTTTGGCTGAATGATTCAGCGCTTTATTATACTGAGAGAGACGTCTGTTGACTTATTCGGGTATATTTATTATGATTCAAGGGTTGAGGTTGACTTTTCTATTGACATACAATCTCCTATTGTTAAGGTTCTTAAACGATGTGTAATTACCACTGTGTTATTCTAAAGTTGTATCTAGGAAGTCAGCGGTCTTTTTGTTTTTCTCAATATTTAGAAAATAATCAAAAGATTCAGGTATTCTGTCTGTTACGCTACTATAAGCTTTTGACTTTGCAAGTATATTTCATGTTATACTTTAGTTTTCGTTTTTATGTTTCAGTTGCAATATATATATATATATATATATATATATATATATATATATGTATATATATATATATATATATATATATATATATATATATATATATATATATATATATGCTAAGTTCTGTGTTGAATTTCTTGGATTTGTTCTTGAAGGATATTTTTTGTTAGCATAGCGTGTCTTGAATGAGTACTCTGTAATTCCTACGTAAGTTTGTTTCAACTCTGAGGTTGTTACGGTTGATTGATACAAAATGGATTCTTTTAGGCAGTGGCCGAACAATGGGGGTTTCAGCTGGTTCACTGCATTCACCAGATTTGGAAGCATTTCGATTCAATTAGACTGTGGTCTTATTGTGTCCGTCGATGTGTGGTTTTATATTGTACAGGCAGGTATTACTCACTTTGATGGTATTTCTGATGAATATTTTGCATAACGCATGGTCTCTTCGAAATTCTTCGTTCAATATTATGAGAAAAGTTCCACCAAAAACGGTGGTGGTTCCGTTTCGCTAGATTGGTGGGTAGTACAATATGATATCTCTAGGGCGTTTTTCTTTTGGTTGCGGGTTTTAGGTGTAGTTTGAGATTTGAAACCGCTTTTTGTAATTGCTTCCTGTTATATATGTTATATATTGGTGCATGATTCGAAGCTTTGTGATTTTCGGAGAGACATTTGTTGAATGAGTTTGGTATATTCATTAAGTTCAAGGGCGGTGGTTGGATATTTTCTGTTGACAATAATTGCGAATTGCTTGGTTTCGTTAACGTTTTGTGTTTACCACTGTGTTGGTCTAAATTTACATCTAGGAAGGCATCGTCCATTTTATTTGCCTCAGTACCTAGAAAAATGATAAATGGGTTAAGGTATATAGTCTGTTGTACCCTAGATCATAATTGAGCTTCTCTTCTCGACCTGACAAGGAAAACTTTTTCCCCGTTATAAGAATATATTCTTGATAAAAGAATTGTAGCTTGTACGTAAATTATATTTTCTTATAATATCGCGTACGGTAAACGATAGCTTATGTTTGGAAAAAAAGCCGATGTGACATTCATCTATAAAAAAAACTTAAGTTTCAACATAATCTTAAGTCAACAAAATATGCTTATTGTTCATTCGGTGGATGATAACACTGCTAAATAACGCAGACTTGTCTATACAGATATTCCGATTAGCGAGGTAATAAAATATATTTAAGATATTGTTTTCATTGATGAAGGAACACGTTTTTTGTTTATATAACAAAAAAAAATTTAAAAGTATAAACTTGGTGATACTCAGGTTAGACTAATAACATAATCACATAAATATCTGAAATAGTTGGGCATTCGATTGAAACATGCCAGCTTACACTTTTTGATTTACCTGTGTTTGGTCAAGAGGAACTGATTTTGAAAAAAATTAACTTAAAAAAAAACATAAAAGCTTATCCTTGTTGTTACCGCCAGCAAAAAAATAGGGGGACTATCGTATGTCATTCCGGTTATCTATAAATGGTATTTGTAACTCTGTAGTTATGTGTCAACTAGTTATGCAATATTATCCTACTCATTGCGTCACATTTATTACAATGCACACATTATTGGTAATTCTGTTCCTGGTATTTATATATAAAGGGTAAATGTGTGTGTTATTTTATTTCTTGCATCCAGTTACTTTTGTATATGCTTCTGTTTATAATGGTATGTCTCATTGACATGGTAGTATTAGTTAGAAATATATTCTGTGTTTGATCCTTGCAGTTCTCCATTATCACTGTCATTGACATGATTGTGCTTCGGAAAAGGTACCATATAAACTTTGAACTGTATTTTTGTGTTGTATGTTTGTCTTCCAATACACTACACACCCATTAGATGATTGAAGTATGGCGATGAAAAAAAAAAAAACACAATTTATTTTTTGTATCACTAAATTATAACAGACGAGGGGTATAACTACAAAATTGTTCTACGTAAGGTATGACGGTATACTGCACGCCTGACCAAAATCGTCTTTACATAAAATCTACCACAATTATTCAACATATTGTACAATCACTTGCGCATATGCATCAAATGTTAATTATTGATGCACTTAACAATAACCGCCAATCTTTTAAAGGGCTGTGGATATCTGACACAAAGAGATCATCAGGAGGGAGCAAATATTTCAAGAAGAAAGTGGTTCCATATCCTCATCATTCTATGAAATATGCACGTGGATTCATCGCGAAGTCATTAGCATTTTTAATATAAATATTGCACAGCTCCATGTATTTATTCCTTTGTTGCCTGTTTTATCAATATATTTATCACAGATCTAAACGATATTGTTATCAGTAAGTTCAAAAATGATAGTTAAATTTTTCCCACACAAGTCAGATGATAATAATAGTATGAAAACATATTTGACTAAGACCTTGCATATGTGAATACATTATTGAAATATGGATTTCTGTCCATTTTGTTCTAAGGCCCCTCCCCTCCTGTCACTGTCTTTTATTCGCAAAAAAAAACTATGCTTCATCTACCACTGTGAATGAATACGTTAGAAATATATGTGCTTACATACCTCAAAGAAGTCAAGATTTCTATATAGTTAATGTGTGTGTATGTTATCAATTTTTATATGGTGATGGTCATTATGTCAGCACTTGCGGTATTAATATAAGAGATGCAGTCAACCAACATGGCAACCAGACAGCGATCTTTTTTCTTATCATAGTAGTAAAATTCTATATGATAAATCATTCATAAGATCGCCAGGCAGCGATTATGTATCTCCCTTTTTACCAATTATTTTCAACAGAGGGGCCGTCAAATGTTAGGTACCTGCTCGACATTAAAAGCTCTTGTCTGCTGCCAAGTGTTAGGGGGAAAAAAAGCGACTAGGCAGCGATCTCAGGGTTCTTTTCGAAGGCGTTGTCTTGAAGAACGGTTCGAGTCATTGCTCCGAAATTATATAAGAGCTGGCCACATGAGAGTCGTACCCTATTGTTTTAAGACCATCGTGGTAAAATGGCTAAAGCAAGGACCTGATAATCTACAGTTCTAACACATAGATGATTTTTTTTTTTGGGGGGGGGGGGGGGGGGGCTAGCACCATGTGTTTTTTTAGTTATTGATAAATGCTTCGTCATCTTATCAGCTGGGAGACATGGGTCACACGTGCATTTAATGGTGGGAACTATATGATGCCATGTATGATGTAAGAAAATTGGCAGAACATATGAATAATTCATAACATGGGCATAGCAAACATAGCCAAAGCAATGACCAGACAGTAACATTTCAATGAAACCAAACTGGGTGGTTGTTGTCATTAAGCTCAATGTATATTATTATAATTTAGCTTCAAACAAAATGCAGCTAGAAATTAAAAACGGATTATAAAAAAAACCGTACAGGCTTTAAGTATGCAATTATGGGATCCACAGAAAAACATATTTAGGTGGTATTGATCCAAAAATTGCAGTTGTTACACACTAAACCTACCGTCAGAGCTTTAGGGTTTGGTAAAGAATACGGAGTGTCTATGGTATATTAAATTATGCCTATTCAGATAATCTGGACAGGCAGAACAAAGCGATCCTATGGTTTTCAAAAGCCATATTGTTAACATAATTGTTACTGAGACAAATAACCAGCTCAGCCTCAGAGTTTAGGATCGCGAAAAAGCATATGTAACATGTAAGAACATACAATCTCTTGTTTGCAAACTTGGTGTATGGCGCATGAATGTTTAATTCGTAACTCTGCGCAAGGTGGAAGCATTTCTGCAATGTTCGGTTAAATAAAACTGGTGCGGTTCTGTTGAATTTTATCAAGAAACAGTCAGAAGTAATCATCAATTGACCTGTTTTATGTGTCAGAGTCATGTAAAATAACTGAAAGCGTGTCACATATGGGGTTTTGGACAGAGAGCTTCGCACATGACCCTTTTTAATGGGTCAAATATAGTTTCGTTGTCAGACGAGGCCCCAGTTTTTCAATATCATGCAAAGTGACAGGTGTATAATAGGAGAGGGGAGGGGGATTATAACGTGAACCTGGTATAGCAGAACTTACATTTAGGTTGAAACAACAGTACTTGTTTGGCACTCACTGTAAGGTACAAACAAAGGGCAAAATGTTTTTATCATAGACGTTGCAGACACCTGAATGGTGATTTTGAATCATATATCTACAGGATATACATCAACCCGAGTCACATTCATAAGGAGGAGTCCATCAGGACTAATAAACAAGTGGCCCATACGGCCAATATGGTCACCTGAATTTGACATACAGGTGATGCATGTATTAATTATTGCTGTATGATCTGGTGAAACAATATTTGTTATGGAACCTTGAACAATGGGTGGAATGACTTCAAGAGTGAGCAAAATCATGTTTTCTGTCCTATGAGAATTTTACCAGGAACTCCCTAGAAGCTACGTTAGAAGTATCTGCTACAAACTGCTACGACTGCTACGACTGCTACTTGTGTCCACATGACTTAGAGGGTACTCAAATCATATTCTTTCATATAACTCATAGAATAAAGGTCACAGTGGCTTTATTTTGATGTCCAAGGAGAAATTACGATGACCTCCCTTTGCATTAAGAAAGACATTTCTAGACTCAGAAGTTAAGATTTCAGCCCTGTCTGGCTTTCTAGGTGCTCAAAATTATAGCCCGCAGAATGTAGGTAATGGTGATCTAAATTCATGTTTCCAAGAACATTTACTCAGAATCTCCCTGGAAGTCCCATTAAAAGATTCCAACCCAAATAGATACAATTTGTGCCCCTTTTGACTCTCTAAGTACTCATAATCATGGCTTTTGCCAAACCTCACAATTTGTGGGTCAACATGACCTAATTTCAGTTTTTCCTGCGTTACAAGATTTTAGGCCAAAGGGACACAATTTGAGCCCTTATGAGTCTGGGTTTCTCAAATTCACGTATTTGTTCCAAGAAAATTGCCACGAGCCTCCCTGGAGGTTGCGTAGGAAAATTCTAGGCTCAAGGGATACAGTTTGTGCCTCGTCTGAGTCTCTGGATAGTAAATATCAAGTTTTTTTGCCAGTACTTCACAGAATATAGGTCATCATGGCATAGTTTCGGGTTTCCAAGAAAATATGCCCAGAACCTTCTTTGATGTAGTCTTAGAAGATGCTAGGCCCTATTATAACTGAACCTAATATCAACAGATTATGGAGTCGTAACGAGCATAAATTTTGTAAAGGAGATAAATAAAAGTCAGATTCTGTAACACTAGGCAGCGTGAAATGTCTAGGGGAATGAATAAAGAAGTCAGTGGTTTTTTGTTAACAATTAAATATAATTTATTCTTAAAACAATCCTAATATTACAATACACTAAATCAATACAATTACACAGTATAACAACAGTGCAACAGCAAACCAATACAATTACACAGTATGATAAATAAAGTGCTGGATACCACCACTGTCACAGAGACAACAAGTTCTTTAAAGCATATTTTCCAGATGAACAATTCACATAAATCTTCTCAGAGAAAAATAGTCAAATTTAATCACAAAATCAATCTGATATAATCCAAAAGTAAAGTTCTGGTAGTGACCCCAAAGGCAAACCGAAAACTATATAAATTCGTAACAAATTTCAAGAAGATCTATAACTGGCGCAATAATCGGAAAGGTCCACAAACTGACTAACACTCTTCCGTGTACCCTGAAATATTTCTGTCTCTTCCCCTCGGCTCTAAAACACAGCCCCTTTTTATAAATTTTCATCCGAAAATTCTAGGAACTTCTATTTCACGAACAATCGAAAGAACCCAACAATACATTATACACACGCATAAAGAACATTACATGACACGCGCTCAGAGACCTTGACCAGCCCAGAAAGTTCCAGATCAGCATGAGCGCTGTGTTTCTACACGTCAGACCCCACTCGTTGGCCGACCCGCCTCCCATGGCAACGGACAATGCTAGCGCTACACAGACACAAGCAAGACTGCTGCACATATTAAAAGAGACACCTGTAACACTATAGATACAATTTGAGCCCTTCTGACGTTCAGGGTTCTCAATAATGTTGTATTACTACAGCGCGCAGATTATAGGTGACGGTGACCTTATTTCATGTTTTCAAGGATATTTACCCAGAACCCCACGGAATGTCACATTACAGGATCCTAGGCCACAGTGAAACAACCCTCTGGTGCCAAAAACAATGTTTTAAGCCAGTAGCTTGCAGAACATAGGTCGCAATGACCTTATTTCAGGTTTCTGAGGAGATTTTCCTGTACCTCCCGGATTGTAGAGTTAGAAGTTCTAGGTCTCACGGTTTCGGTTTATGTCCTCTTAACGTTTTGATCGCTGCATTTGGTGGCCTCAAAAATAGAGAATAAATGCATAAAAATGAGAAAAAAATACAGGTGGAGCCACCAGTTTTCTGGAATTGATAAAATTTCCATGATCAAAATCAATATGTATAGAAAGAATCAGCGCAAATAATATATTATTTGTTTGATATCCTGTAACTTTTGTATGTAATTGTTTTATTATTCTGGTGCTGAAACAGGCCCCATGACTCGGAGAATACATAGGTGGCATTGACCTAGTTTCAGGTGTGCAAGGAGATTTTGCATAGAAATCCTTGGATGTTAAGTTGAAAGATTCAAGGTCCAGCAGTTACGAGTTGTGCCCTGTTTACGGACGGACGACGGAAAAAGAGTTATCGCTGTAGCTCAGATGACTTTTATAAACAGCTTTGAAGAACAATAAAAACACGATATTTGTTATCTTTAAGCTTGCACACGTGTCGTAAAGGAAAAGGTCCTCTTTCAATTTCCCCATAAATCCTGAGAAAATAATTTACATTCATTTATCAAACGGGTATTGCCGCGCCATTTTGCAGGAGCTACGCAAGGCCATTGTATATCTAGCTGCAGTATACTGTTTTACCACTAGAGGATAGCACCGCATCGGTTCTAGACACATGCAACTATTACATTCTACCTCTTCAATATCTATACAATGCCCGAGATTTAAGATTCTTATGAACGAAATAATAACTAACTACTGATATATATATTCCATGAGTGTTCATTTCTTAAAAAAACATGCATCCCTTTACACAGAATAAAATGGAATCAAAATGACCCTCCCCTCCCAAATCAGTCCTAAACAAGCATTTTGATACCGTGTCTTTCACCATTACGGTCATTTTTTGGTTAGGATTATACTAAACACACACGATAACCAAACAAATAGGGTTTAATTCCACCTTAAGAATTGATTAGAGCTAACCTGAGCTAGCCAATTTATTCAACCAAAAGTCACATTCGGGTTATTGTTTCGAAGCAAAAGTTATATCGGCAAATGTCAACTCACCCATGTGTGTCCGGCGGAAGAAAGAATGGATAATATGTTATATGTATAATGAAGAGTGACTGAGCAGACACACAATAGAAAGTAAATAGCGTTCACTAAAATATGTGGGAGATTACTAAATGAAAAGAAGAGAGAAGACAGATCTCCTTTCACTGTCTTTATTAAAACTGATGGCGGTTACAATGAATCGGTATAACGTCTAGGCAATGCCCGTTTTTAGACTGTGGGGAACGATGCCAAGTGTTTTCAAAAGGGGCATTATCCATATTTTCAAAAGTAAAATGTTAGTTTAAATGTTTTTTCGAAGTCTGTCCATAACCAAAGCAACTGTGTGTATCCAGGAAGTTAACTGAAACTTGCTAAACCATCCCCCGGCGTGTACTTGTTGCTCTGTTCAAACAAAGGACCCATTAATAAGATAATTAACGATGTATGGGCGATACATTGAATAATAAAGTGTAACATGTATTGACTCTAATCAGATCACATCCAGTTAAAGATATATCTGTATACGTACTGTACCAAAAGGATAAAAGATGATATTATTAGACGGGTAATAGATTGTTCTGATTAAATGTCGTTTGCTTAATCACACAAACATGATATATGATAAGCTGTCATAAGTAAAAAATAGCACTGTGCGGATACACCACAATGGCGTTCATAGCTTTTCACGTCATCACTTTAGTCGTTTGTATTGAAAACGTCTTACCGGTGGTGCATGCTAAACAAGGGCGTAAGTATAGATATTTTGTTTGTTTGTTTTTGTTTGTTTGTTAGGGAGATAAAGAGAAACAGACAGACAGACTCAAAGACAAAGAGAGAAAGAGAGAAAATATATACTCCTGAGATTAAGTATGATTGGACGAGAAATCATAACCAAGACCGTCAAATACGGTTTTCCGATGCTCTGCTATCCGCAAGACATCTAAAAAACTTACTTGTATCAGCATTTTTAAGGAACTAGCGTAGAAAGTCAGAGTAACAGGTCTCAGCAAAGGTAAATAAAGCAGGCAGAAAGATGGTTTCATTTTTTTTGCGGCACGCATAGAGAGAACACGCAGAAAAATATTTATATATTGTGAATTTATTGTAGCCATGTTATCAACAGTTGCACATATGTTGTGGCTTAATTTGTTATGTGTAATATTTTCGTCTATAGTGATAAATGATATAGTACTTACTGTTTCAGCGGAATCGGTCTGCTTTAAGGAGCAAGAAACTACGAATATATTTTGTTCCGAAAACGAGGCACTGGTATTTACAAGCTGGAATCAAACTGGTGGAAGAGAAGAGCGAGATGGCTGCAGTAGATTTATTATCGGAAAATTAAACAATCACTGCAAATTTCGAGTCAGCTGCTCTTTGCAAGCGCATTATAAAGTTTGTCTAACAGGATATGAAACTATCCGTTTTGACTATTATTGTGTACTAACGACGTCTGTCCATAGGGGTTGTAATAAAACAATAATTACATCGGATGATTACGCCCCATTCGGCATCTTAACAAGCAGTAGCTATCCAAACACGAATATAACCAGAACATGTACATATGAACTGAGAGTGCCAGCAGAATACCAGATACGTCTGAGGGTGTTTAACTGTTACTTTCGCGTGAGAATTCATGACGTGGAGTGTACACACAGGACCAACTTACCTATGGATGTCATACTGCGAAACACATCATGCATTCGAATACACGAAAAAGCTGCAAACTATGCAGGGTTTCTTGCCTTTTATAATGGTAAGTTTAATTTTAATATGTTATTTTACTTTTTGTTCAAGTTGATAAAACAAATTTCCATATGGGCATGGTAAGAAATAAAAGATCCTGACCCCTTGATTGTACAATGGTAATTGTACAAAACCTAATTGTGAGAATTTTTATTATAATAGTTCAGTCAGGATGGGGTTTACATTAATTGATTAAGTTTTACATTGATTTATTATTTTTTTTATATTCCCTTTTAACCTTTTTTATGACGTATTGACGTGTATTATGAGTTTTCATTTGAATGTCCGGATTTCTTAATGACGCCGACAGAAATGCTACAAAATTTGAATCGATGCGTCTTGAAATATCACACCCTTTGATATTATGTGTGAAATAAATTATCTTGAATATTATTATTACTGAACCAGTCAATAATTTTATGTTATATCGATTTCAACATAACGAGAGGCTTCCATGATTTATATATATATATATATACATATATATATATATATATATATACATATATATATATATATATATATATATATATATATATATAGAGAGAGAGAGAGAGAGAGAGAGAGAAAAAAAGAGAGAGAATGAGAGAACGCGATAGCGGTGGTATATTTTGAAAAAAAGACTGCCCTTACGTTCTGCCTGTAACCACTGAAAGAATTTTTCCTGCAGTGGAACCTTTCGGCAATAAAACGAAGGCCACTGTAAAAGAGATGATGGATAACAGGTTTCACTCATGCGACAACACAGGATCACAGTCCACGAGAGTTGGTAAGATCTGCCAAGATTTTACCAGTTTTGTCTGGTTTTATATTTGAATAGCCTGTATATACATGTATATATAAGTACATGTAAAAATAAGATATTTAAAATATTGGCTCACATAAGCAAGTAGTTTAAAAGAACTTCTGTTATTAAGAACTTCATTTAGTTTTTTATGCACGTCTTTTCCTGCCTTAGTAAAAAAGCAAAGATTGTTTTAGTAAGAATATGATATCATAAATCTGCACCACACAGACAAAAACAGAAATATGTGGAGCAAGATATCCATCCATTCAACACCAACTCATCCACCAAGGCCAAATGGGAGGTATCATGTTTTCTCAGGTAAATAAAATTTCCCATAGAGCATTAGAAGAATATCAATAATACTGGAAACGGGTAAAATACTATCCATGTTGTATGGTTAATAATGAATCGATTTTGAAAACGTATGTAGCAGAATAATCAATACACTGGAATCGTGTTAACTTCTACGTGTACCCATTTAACTCATTACTATTCTACCAAAGTTGAACACGTATGTATTTTGTAATCAAAGAGATGGTGAATTATACTTCGTATAATTATCCGTAGGTAGAAATGAATTCGTGAATACTTTATTTGTTTATGTAATGTTTTTGGATTTAGCTTCATTTATTGAGAAGATCCTTTGGTCATCCCTTGCATTTATATTTGTATGTATTACCTGTGTGGCCTGCTGGTTATATAAAAGGTAAGAATATAATATTTTGCATATTTCTCTCATTCTGTACAAACAACAAACCTAAGCTGTATTGAGTATTTGCAATGATTTGCACGATGCAGTTAAGAAAACCACTATTTTAACAAAAGGAATCAATTAATTAGTTTCAGATACTTTTACATCAAATACTGCTGTGTTTTATTTTCAATAACAGAATGTATCGCTTATTTAATAGGAAAAAATATCAACAGACTACTGAAAGTGACTATGAAAACATGAACCCGAGGGCTGCGGCTGACGAACACGAGTACGATCAGCTGCATGATGCCCGGGATGATAACTCCCAAGATTATCAAAACGTTAAATATGTAGCTTAATGGGTTATTTGTTTTGAAAAAAAATAAGATAAGGGAATAACAGGAAAGCTTTGTTGTTATATATTGAGCAAAAAGATTCCCTTTTCTGATAATCCAGTAAAACCATAGTTTAAAGATGATATCGTTTCCTACTTAAACAAAAACTTGTACCGAGGGGCTGATAATTCCTGTTACTGCGTATTATATAAAAAATGGACACTTATTGGACACATGAAAAGCATATGTTTGTAGCCTTCACACCATGTATTAGTATTAATTGAAATTTCAAGCTATTTTGTTCTAACGTAATAGACATATGTACGCGCTAGTCACAAAATCTATCCATTGTTTTCCCTTTTTCACAAACTCTTAGTGTAAAAATTCAGTGGTAATCTGTGTTTTTTTCGTATCCCATTTGTATATTGGAATGCAATTTGATTTTATAATATTTTCTTATATCATAAAGGTCTCTCTCATGGCATGTTCCTCGTTGCATTTACTCCGCGCACTAGATGTATATCTGTTTAAATGTATAATAATGCGGTTATTTCTGTGGCAGGTTTTATGTCTTTTAGACGTGAGCCTGGTATTACATGTAAATATATTACCTTATTTTCTTCAGATTTTAATTGAATCCATACAGCCATTTTCACTGACATTACAATACAGACATATAACAATCACTAAAGTGATTTGGTTTCCATAAATACAATTCAATTAATCACATCCACAGCTTCCTCGAATAAGTAATTTACCCTCATAGTATTTAACTGAGATAATTTATACCGAAGAGAAAATATTTAAAGTTCTACCGCTGTACTTGTACGAGATTTGTATCCACACAAATTTTTAACAGTTTTTTATAAACATAAAATCGACCGTACAAATAATACAGTATGAAATGAGGATATAAGTCGATTTGTTGTTAATGTATTATATATAATTTTTTTTTTCAGATCAGGCCTTCAATATAATTTATAAATTTTAAATTAAACGTACAATAAGTCAAATCCCAGTATTAATAAATGACGAATTAACACAACTTCTCTAACAGGACAACTCGCTAATCAGGCCAGATTCATATATAAATCACACACACACATATATATATATATATATTCATATATATAAATATATATATAGATATATATATATATATTTATTTATATATATATATATATATATATATATATATATATATGATTCTTTGATTCAGATGTTGAATTTGGTTCAGATTCCATTCCTACATCGGATAGCTGAATAACAATGTATGGCAATGGGTGATAAGAAAAAATATGATAACGGATGGAAGCCTCTGTGCGATGAATTGTTTTCGGTGTTGCCCGTTGGCATATACACGGATACTGCAACTGCACAGACACCTGGTGCATGATAATAAAGATTAAATCTGTATTAACTGAATGCAAGCCTCTGCTCTTTGTGTATATGTGTGTGTCAGTGGGGCGGAGTTTCCTATCGGGGTGCTCCATAAGCCGCGTTTGCGTTCACTTATTTGGGCAATATTCCTAGATTAAGTCTTGCATGAGTGACTTTATATTTGTGAGTTATATGCCGTTCTTGAATCTTTATCGTTTCGGACCCACACCACAGACTAACTGCTTCTGTATTGACCCCTTCTCGAAATGCCCTGAAAATTATATGATATTGAACGCATGAGTTATGTTGTGAACAAACACACAAACGAACACACTGACGGGGATGATCGCACATCCTCCAGGCTGAAGCAGCAATCATACATTAAATCATCAAAACAGCCATTTACTGGCTGACAATATTCTAAATATATATATATAAAAAAAAACAAGAATAAAGATGATCATTAAAATATTAGGAAAAGATCATAAAGTTTGAAGTGGTTTATATTTTGTTTGATTTTAACCAAAATCTTTCATTCACAATAACAATGTAAATTCTGGATGTTTATATTTCACCTTCTCGTTATCGTGTAATCGGAGCCGTCAGTTATGGCCGAGCATTTACAAAAGTCTGTTTAACGACACTACAAATAAATAAAATAAATGAGACAACATTAGTCAGTTTTCGCGCGCCCAAGAAATATGGCAAAAGACAATTTAATTTCAGCGAACGACGTAACATATGGAATATGGGAGCAATGTTCCTATATTACTGCTCAATATTTTAGCAGTTGTCACGGGTGAGTACATTTAAAAGAACTGACCCATAATAAAATAAAGAAAGTTTAATAAAATTGATGAAATAACGCCCTTAAAATGCTACAGAAGAAGAGATCTATATATTTCATTTTACCTTCGTAAAGCCATATATCACCATATTTAAACCGTCCGTTAAAGCGCAACATGTTGTTGTTTATCTGCCTCTCTAATATAGTAAGAATGAGATTATTCATGCTACAGTGGAATTTTAAATACTCCTACCTTTACAGGAACATTTGTTCCAAAGGAATTAACTAGTGGGTTTGGTTCAACAGAACAAACAGCAAAAAAATCTTGGCCATGGTAAGCTATTTAACTGCAATTTCTGGACAGAGGTTTTAATTTGGTTCTTTTGTCGGTATTTAGAAATTGTATTTTGTTTGTACAATCGCAATTCTCGCCGCAAACTGCAGCATTTGAATCGAAATATTCACGACATCGCAATAGCAGTAACTCTCAAGGAGTGTTTCTTTTGCACGTACGTGCGTATATCATAACATTAGACTCCAAATCAATGTACGATAAATTATAAAAAAAAAAAAAAATAAAAAACATCTGATTATACTCATTACTTAAATATGCAATAAAATAACTAAGTCACATTCCTATTGGGACATCACCCCCCCCCCTATCCCTCAAAAGAAAATACATAGGATTTTTTTTTCAATGCCGATCCATCACAAGTAATGTGAAAACATTATACAATATATTATTTTGTATCCATATACACTTTCTGGCTTAACAAATATCCACAATATTACAATCAGTTCAACAGTATGGTAACCTATTTAAAAAGTTTGGCCCATAATTTAGCTTTCCAGAAACATCATATATCGCAAATCTAAACTCTAAACTAATCTCATTACTCTTTTGTTTACGCACTTGACTTTAGTTATACACTAAAGATGCTTGTGGACTGTTTGAATCGTGAACGGTGTACATGACAAGTACATCTCAAAATAATGAACTGCCCAAACAATTGCCAAGCAATTTCTCCCGATGGTAGAGTAATTTCTCTCTCTAGCCAGTTATTTCTTGCTTGCTGAGCTAACATTTGCATCATCCACTTGACTCCTGTATAAGGATATCCCAATTCCGACATCCGACGCGCCGCATTTCAGGTAGAACCGCTTACTGAAATCGGGCAGTCTAATAGGCGGGGGGGGGGGGGGGAGGGGGGATGCAACTAGTTTTAATGCTTTTAGTGAGCTGTACCCATTCTCATGGCCCCTTTCCAATCCATTTGATTATACTGTCCTTTCCTCGTAAGATCCATTGATGGAACGATTGGCACGAACTCCAGGGAATAACCGATAGGCCTAGGAAGGCTTGCACGGCATTCTTGGTTTTACGTCTTTCTACACTCTTAGGGAGCGACGGGTTGGTAGCTTAGTATCCGGTGCCTACAAGATGGTCCAAAAATTCTAAACTGCGCTAACCTGCGAATACTGTGGTTGGCTTTATTTTCGCGATTTCTTCATTTTGAACGTTTCGCGAGGGTTTCATTTTCGCGATTGCACCAGAACCTATAAAAAATCAGAGTATAGCAAGGTATGTATTGATTTAATATAAGAAAAAATCCTACAAATTACTATCTACTTTCATGTTCAGTCATTAAATTAGGACTTGTATCACAATCGATATGTACCACAGTCTGCGTGTACGGCTAATGCATGGTCCAGTTTCGAAACCAAGCACAAATTAGGTTGCAAATGAGGTTGTTTTCAGAGGTCATCTTAGTTGATGGGGCATCTTATTTCCGAGGGATTCATATTCGCGATTTTTTCACATATACGAATATCGCGAAATTAAAACACCGCGAATAAAAAGACAACCACAGTATCTTTACTTGTTTAGCCACACGGTTGGCTCGCTCTAGTCTAGCTTGCACTTCTCTGAGTGTTCTTAAATGTCTGTCCTATGTTTTTCAGCATGACGCTGAACAACTTTCGCATCATGCAGGTATAAACACTGCCCCTGCTATCACTAAACCGAATGGCATTACCCTTAAATGGTACTGTCCATCGGTTGTAACAAAGCCCGTTTCTCTTTAGATTCTTCTGCCATCGTAATCTAGCTCTGGCATCGGTTCCGGATCAAATTCGGCCGACTGGTTTATTTTAAGGAAATCAATCACGAATCTGATCTCTTCATCTTTTATAAACAGAATAATGTATGGTGACGCAAAACTCGACTCCGATTTCTCGATTATGCCTGACTCTCACATCTCCTTGATTTCGGATCGCATAGTCTGTCTCAACTCAAACGGAAAAGTATATGGTTTTGACTTCGCGGGTGTATCGGACGTAACGAATCTTACGCCTTTGTCACTTTCTTGGCTCGGTATTAACCTTGCGTTACCTTCAGTTTGGCTAAGCATCGTTGATGGTAACGACAGGTGAAAGGTTTTGTCTACTCCTTTGAGGTTTAGATCTCCGACTGAGGCAGATAGGCATTCATAATCAGGATTATTTAATCCATGTACGGTTTCGTTCGTACCCTAGATGACCGCCGCAAAGGCAAGCAAAACTCTGCAAAATCGCCGAACATATCCTTCCAGTCGAATTCGGAACTTGCATGTTCATGGCCTCATCTACACTTTAATCGCCCGCAATCATTACTCCGTGGCCTATCTTCATCACATCTGCTCGTAACGACTGGGGTACCACGATCTTCGATCCATCTGGATCACCCCGTTAACCTCACGCAATTCTGACCAAAAAAATGTCTTTAACCTTGAAATTGATATACTTCCGCTAGAAGATTTAACAGACTTCCAGCATGGAGCTAACGACGCATCTTCTTCATGCACCTTCAAAAATTCGGCCGGACTTACATCAGCAAATAGACAAGCTTCATGTAAACTTCACGTCGGCGACTTTCGCTTACATGCAGCAGCACGTGTTTCTTCTGGAGGCGTCGCTTTCGGTGGTGACTCCACGTTATCACGCTTTTTTTTTGTATTTTGATCAGACTTCTACGTGGGATTCGGATCGTTCGGATCCCGCTCTACTAGCACGACTAGCTCTAAGTCGCAAACGGCATCCAACGCCTTGATAGTTTTCACAAATTGGGACAATGTAAACTATTCGTAGTTGTAGAAAACATCTGAATGATACGTCAAACAACGACACACGACGTTATGTCCGGTTACCTGGTCCGGATCCACGTATGTTTCGCGTACTCCTCCTTAAGAGCAACTGGAATAGCGAAACACTTTGGCTGCCTTGCCGTTAACATACCCCTAGAAATGGGCAAAAAGCTACCACTCTCTTCCAAAGCAGTCAATCCAAATGACTGACCCTGATTATCCAAAGCCGGATTATCGGGACTTGCGGTTTCCGACTCGGATTCTTGGACAACCCTTGACAAAGACTCGGGCTTACACTTCGGTTTAGCCCGATGGCTATTACCCAGCTTAGCCCGACGCTGTTCAACAGCTGAGTGCAACGCTTGTGGGGTAGACCTTGGCCCAGAACTGGCACTGGTCTGTTTACATGCAAACGCCTTTTCCCCAAGACCGTTTCATATGAAGTAACGTAAGCCTCACGATGGCTGAACAGACTGATCACGTGATCCGCGATCTGCATCACGTGTCTCTTTCGGCTGAATTTCTTGCTGCCTGACTAGGGAGTTCTACCACGGGACTCACCATTAAACTATGTAGGCCCTGGGCCTCCGTATAACTCTCGGCCATCTCCGCTAGATGTCGATCTGACTTTTTAGAGTACTCATTTCATATTATATTATATAACTTACAGAATATAGGTCACAGTAATTTTGAGTAAGCTTGATGTCCAAGGAGACAATACGATGAAATCAGAAAGATATGACATGACCCAACAGTTAAGGTTTGTGCCCCGTCTGACTTTCTGGGTGCTATTAATTATTTTTTATGCATATAGCTCGCAGGATATAGTTCACGGTGATCTGATTCCATGTTTCCAAGGTCATTTACTTACGACTTCCCTGAATGTCACATCCCAGGTAGCACATAACATTTTAAAAACATTTTCAATATGTTGCATAAATGTTTCAACAGAACATTTTTTAATAATGTTTTAAAAACATTTTTTAAATGTTTTTACTAATGGCACATAAATGTTACAATAGAACATTTTTATCAAAAACATTTTTAAAACATTTTTAAAACATCTTCAAAAACAGCGCTTAAATGTTATAACAAAACATTTTTTTGAAACATTTATAAAACATTTTTTTAACATTTTTCTCATAGAGCGCATAAATGAGTTCCCAAAACTTTTTTTAAACATTTTAAAAACATTTTTAAAATGTTTTTTAAATGTTGATGAAAAATGTTTACTTGAAACATTTATGAGACATATTAAAATTGTACAAGATGTAATATGACTTAAATAACCCAATCCCATTTCAGGGATTTTCCTGACCGCGTCATTTGTCAATGCCTTAATTATACTTGTGAATGAAATAGTTAAAAATGTTTAAAAAATGTTAAAAAAATACAAAAACAAAAAAGTTTAATTTTTTTTTTTAATTTGATAAAAAATGTTTACTTCAATTATTTATGAGACATATTTAGATTGTACAAGATGTAATATATATATATATACACATATATATATATATATGTGCGCATATATATTAATTAAATATGTGTAATATTAATATATATTTAAATATAAACATTTTTTATCAGTGTAAATATGTTGCACTCAAAGGAACTTTCTATATATATAGTAAATATCACAGTAGTGTATATTTTTTCAATAAAATTGGCATCTTCCGATCTGAAGTTTAAAAGAGTGAAATAATTTTAATAACAATAATATTAAAACAAAATTCTGCTTCTCATCATTCATATTGAAACTGGAATCCAGTAGGCGGTTTGTTCAGATTAAATGATAATTTCAGAAATTAAGCTTTACCAAAAAAAACAAGAATAAAACAGGGCAATAAGTGTCAAAAGGTACAGCAAAGGACCACAGTATCAGCACAATTTGGTCCTGTGCACTACAACTATCAGTATGTAATATCATATAACCCTCCTGCGAACTCATGTGTTTTTTACGGATTGCGGCTTAGTTGGATCGACTAGAGTTACTGTGTCTGTAGAGACCACATTTTGGCGGGAGATTCAGCATACCAGACTAAACAGTTGAAGCGGAGGGCCTGAGTGTTCAAGCTATTGTAAGTATATGTCATTTACCTTTTTCCCTAATTTTCATTTATATTCATAATTTAAAATTTCCAAATAGCTAACAAGTAGCAGAACCATTTTGTTTATTAAAACTTATTGTGCCATGATGCAAGCAGCTTAAAACAACATTTCAAACACACACACACACATTTATTTATTAAGGGTAGAAAGTATAGAAGTAATAATGACAGAAAAGGCACATACTCATAGGAAGATGTTTCTTTTGCCTATATCAGTATGTATAATTGATCATTTATATAATTTATTATTTATAATATAAACATATATAGCAAAATCACCAGCATTTTCCAGGTCATTTTTATAATCAAGTTTACTAAATTTTCATTCAAATTGATTGTTTTTATATACATCTTGTTAATTTGTGTGTGTGGTTATTCACCTGTTTTAAGTTAATAAAATTTGGGGTCAACATATTATCCATGGTTTAGGTGCGTCTGCATCAGTCCTGAGCTGTCATCCAGTAACATGCCAGCTCTCCAAGCATGCATTACGGAGGTGCATTAGGTGCAAAGGGCACCACTATTAGGCCAAGCCTTATTTGTGACATTCCTGTACAATTAAAAGACACACACAGACCACATGACACTGTCTGCTATATTCTCTCTCTCTCTCTCTCTCTCTCTCTATATATATATATATATAAATTCTCTCTTACTCACTCTATATATATATTTATGTAAACTCTCTCCCTCTCCCTCTCCCTCTCTTTCTCTTTCTCCCTCTCTCTCTCTCTCTCTCTCTCTCTCTCTCTCTCTATATATATATATATATATACATAAGGCCAAAACTGGTTCCACTGGATATTTCTTCCTTAATCATTTGTGAAAAAAATCATACATATATATATATATATATATATATATATATCCTACTGAGCATTAATATATACATTATATATTTATGTATATATACATATTAAAAGAAAAATATTGCATTGGCAACTAAGATATCCCTGAAACAATATGCTGATATCACTTGATATATATATATATATATATATATATATATATATATATAAATGATACGTATTGTACTTAAGATAATGTACTATTACAGTATTTTTAAACTTGTAACGCAAATAATATTGTGGTTTTCTTTATGTTTTCAGAGTAAAGGGAACATTCTGTCTCATCTAGATTCACTTTTTAAAGAAGTGTACTTTTTGTATTATCAATAAATTAAAAAACTGTACTCTCCTATCAGATTTGTCAGGTATCATATAGTAATATACAATACAGTAGACATTCAGTAATTGATTTACATCTTGTATGTAATAGGATAAATAAATTCCTGTCAATCGATTACCTGCCTATTTAAAGTTTTTGTTTGGTGAATTTCATTTATGGTAATATGTACATACCTATTTCTACAGACACAAGAAGAGTCAAAGAAGAAAAAGAAAGGAAGGGGGCCTGCTCCAGTGGAAGACATCACAGACTCTGATTCAGACTGGTGTTTTTTAAGTAAATCTCTGTGCCTTACCAGCGACTCTTTTCTTTGTTGATACGTGAGAATATGTTATCTGGTGTGAAGTTGTAAGCAGAAATGATATAAAATATGCAGCTGTAGGTTCAAAAGAGATGAATTACCTCTATGGTTTTAATCCATTTTTTTTTTTGCAAATATGATCAAAATATAGATAAAATAACGGGTAAAGTGTTTTTCTACCTTTATATTCATGCAGATTTTTTAACCATGTTGGTACTACAAAAGCTGGTTACCAATTTGCCATATCCTTCACACATTACATAAACCCTGTCAATTCAAAATATACAAATTGGGTTGTGGGGAAAATGTTTCAGCATATAGATAAATGTGAAAATTTTATAAAAATGTTTCTTGGATATTTTGAAGGAAACATTTCTAAAATATAAATAAAATGTAACTCACAAAATGTTAATGAAATATTATGAAAACATTTTTAAAATGTTTTACAAAAACATTTTAAAAGCATTAAAATAACATTTTTAAAACGTTTTAGCAAAACGTTTTAAAACGTTTTTTCGAACATACAAAAATGTTATAAAAATATCACGAAAAAACATTTTCAAAACATTTTGCCAAACGTTTATAAAACATTTAAAAAATATTTTTGTGCTAGCTGGGATAGGAAGATTCTATGCCAAATAGATACAAAGGTCTGGGTGCTCAAAACAATATTTTAGCCAGTAGCACGCAAAACATAGGTCAATTTGTGACTCGTCTGAAACTCTGGTACTAAAACTCATATTTTTTGCCCGTACAGTAATCAAGACCTATTTCAGTTTTCCATGATAATATGCCTAGAACCACCCTGTATTTGTATTAGAAGATGCTAAGCCCTACAAATACAATTTGAACCCATCTGACGTTTAGGATGCTCAGATCATGTTTCATTCCTACAACGCACAGAATATAGGTCACGGTGACCTAATAACATGTTTTCAAGGATTTACCTATGACCTTCTGAAATGTCACATTAGAGTCTAGGTCATTATGCGAAAAGGATACAACCCTCTTGGTTCTGAAACAATATTTTCAACCAGTAGCTCGCAGAAGCTAGGTCATCATGACCTTATTCCAGGTTTCTGAGATTTGGCTGGAATCTCCCTGAATGCACAGTTAAAATATTTAAGGTCAAACAGTTTTGGTTTGTGTCCTCTTTAAGTCTACATTGCTGCATTTGATGGTCTAAAAATATAAAAAAATGCGTAAAAAATTGGAAAAAAACTGGTGGAACTGGTTAAACTCTTTTCAGGTACAAACGGACGAACAGACGGACGACGGGGAATGAAGGATCACTATAGATCAGATTACTTTCAGAGTTTCGTAAGGGGAATGGTCCTCTTATATTTTCTCATAAATCCTGAGAAAATAATTCACATTAAATTATCAAAGGGGTTTTGCCGCGCCACTGAACAGGAGCTACGCAAGACCATTTTATATCTATCTTTAGTACACTGTTTTATCACTAGAGGATAGCACTACATCGGTGCTCAGTCCCATCATACTGCTAGACACATGCAACTTTATCAATCTACCTCTGCAACATCTAAACAATGCCTTGGATTTGGGCCACTTATGAACGTCATAATCACTAACCTTTGAGTTATATTCCATGAGTGTTCATTTATTACACAACGTGTATCCATTTTGATACAATGTTGTCCGGAATTAAGTGAAATTTAACGGACCCTTCCCTCCTTAATCAGTCCTAAACAAGCATTTGTATACCATGCCACAGACCATCTCGGTCAAATCTGATAATATAATACTGAATACATACGATAACCAAACAAATGGGTTTTATTCCACTTTGCAAATTGACCAGAGTTTACAAGAGCCAGCCAATCGATTCCACCAAAAATCATATTTGGGTTTTTGATTTGAAGCAAAAGTTATCTCGGCCAATGTCAACTCACCCAAGGAAAGCGCGTCCCGGTCAAACCCGACCGGAATCGCACGGGAAAGTAAGAATCGATAATTTATATATGTATAATGCGTAACAGACACACACGAGAACATAAATAGCATTCACTAACGTATGATGGGAAAGTTATGAACGGAAAGAAAAGAGAAGACTTATATCCTTTCATTGTCTCTATTATAACTGAAGGTGGTTACAATGAATCGTTGTCAAAGCCCGTTTTTAGAATCTGGGGAATGATGCCATGTGTTCCCAAAGAGGGCATTAACCATATTTCCTATAAGCCCTTTTGAAGTTTACATGGTTTCTCGCAGTCTATCCACCCATCATTACCAAAACAACTGTGTATCCAGGAAATTAACTGAAAATTGCTAAACCATACCCCCGGCGTGTACTTGTCACTCTTTTCAAACAAAGGCATCATTAATAAGATAGTTAACATAATATTGTCGATATATTGAATAATAAAGTGTAACATTTATGAACTCTTATCAGATAACATCCGGTTTAAGTTATTTCTGTACAACAGGGTATATAATGTTATTTTTAGATGGGTGACAGGCTGTTCTGATTATATGTCGTTTGATTAATCACACAAACATAATATATAATCAGCTCTCATTAGTAAAATATAGCACTGTGTCGAAACACCACGTTGTTACACGTTATCACTAAAGTTGATTGTATTTAAAACATCTTACGAGTGATGTATGCTACACAAGGGCAACATTATAGATATTTTGTTTGTTTGCTAGGTAGAAAGAGAGAAACAGACATACAGACATATATGCGGTACAGACGGACGCACAGACAAAGAAAGAAAGCTGGGAAATAATTAGACATGACTTTAAGTATGGTTCGATCAGGAATTTAAAAAAAAAAGATAATCAAATACGGTGTTCCAATGCTCTTCTTGCCGCAAAAGATCCTGAAAATTCGATTTTTTTAAAGAATCAAAGGAACGAGTCCAGAACAAGCCTGAGCAGGAGCAAGCAGAACACATTTTTGTCTGACAAAACACAAAGAGAACTTTCAGCAAAAAGAACCAAAACACACAAAACGAAATAAAAATTATCAATTCATGGCACCTATGTTATAAACATTTTGAAATTTGTATGGCCTAAGCTACAAAGTTAGTCTGTGGATATTTTCTTCCATGGTGCTAACTTATATAGTTCTAATTTTTTCACCGAAATCGATTTATCTTAAAGAGCAAGATTCTACGAAAATATATTGTTCCGAAAACGAAGCCCTGGTATTTTCAAGCTGGTGGAAGAGAAAAGCGAGATGGCTGCAGTACATTTATTACCCGAAAATTAAACAATAGATGCAAGTTCCAAGTCAGTTGTTCTTTTCGTGAGCATTACAAAGATTGTCTCAAAGAATATATAATTTTCCGCTTAGACTATTGTTGTGAACAGAACACGTCATTTCATAGAGCTTCTAATACGACGGCTTCGGCATCTTAACAAGCTATCCAAACAAGACTATTACAAGAACATGTATATATGATTTTAGAGTGCCAGCATGTTACCAGATACGCCTGACGGTGTTTAATTGTTACTTTCACGTGAGCATTCAGGGCGTGCAGTATAAACACACCACCAACTTACCAATGGATATCCTACTCCAACATCCATAATGTTCGCATGTACGAAGAACCCTCTCACTTGCCTTCTATAATAGTAAGTTATTTGCAGGCATACATATTAATATATATTTATATTTCTGTTCATTTATTTCAAAAAGAGATATTTAAGGTGTCAGTTACAAAATGGTCATACGGACAAAACCTAATATAACCTAATCCCTTGAAAATATACAGCGATAATTTTATAAAACCTATAAACATTAGAAAGTTTAATATAATGTTTCAGTCAAGATCGCGTAGACATCCTTTTAAAAATATGACCGAACATCGGAAAAAAGACCTCAATTTCGGTGCTCGGCAAAGGAATATCCATTCAAATTTTCCCTGCTATCATTTTATAACTAGAAACTAGGTATATTTATTTGAATAACCGCACCTAGCATAAAAGTAGCCGTACTTCGAAAATCATAGAAAAAAAGAACTGCAGATTCTTCATATTGTGACCAAAAAGGATACATGCTTCGAGCTTGAAGAGTCTCGAGATATCTTTATCTCCGATGTCATGTTTCAGGTGCGTAGTGATTTAAATATTATCTTGAAGTTCAAGGCGTTTGCTGAACCAGTCAGTGGTTCCATGTCATATTTATTTCTTTTGACACTACCGTCAATACGAATTCCTGCCGGGTGCATTAATTTTGGTGTTGAATATTACCATCTTGCCGTCGGCAGTGTATGTTATTCATAAATTGCTGTTTCATTCTGCCTGTAACCAGTATAGGAAAATCATTCTTACAGCTGAACCTTCTTTTACCAATAAAACGGAGGCTCTAGTGAAACAAACCACGAAGAACAACTAACACTAATTTTACGACATCTGTTCATTATTTTGTCATTCCTGTTGCGCTTTATATTGCATTGGCTGTATATATTTTACTATTAATAAGACATTCAGAATATTCATTCACCAGAACCAATAGAATACGGGCACCTCGTTTTTAATAACGGCTTTTAGTTTTTATGCACGACTTTGCATTGCCATAGATAGACCAGATATGTTTGGAATCACATTTAATTGAGAATGTTATATTATAAATCTGCATCCCACAGACTAAAATAGCAATACCTTGAGCAAGAAAGACATCCTGACAACATCATCTTATCCAACTTGGATAGATGGGGCATACAATGTTTAAATATTACCTCCAATAGAGCATTAGCAGAATATTTAAAATACTGTGAACGTGTAAACAAGTACTTTTACTTATTTCATGAATTTATATTCTTCCAAGTTTAAAAAAGTATGTTTTCTTTTAGAAACAACCAACGTAAAGTATACTTTGTTATGAAAATACAGTCTAATCTCTTTCGTTCGCCAACCTTGCGACCGGGGAATTTTCTGGCGGTAAGCGTGGGTGGCGGTTGATCAAGGGGGGGGGGGGGTCCAAATGAGATCAGTTGGGCAGGGTAGTTACAATCGGGCATTTATAAGTCTCGTCTTGAGCTATTCATATTAAAAACAAACTGTTAAAACTGTGTACAAATGTTATAACTTTATTCACATAGAAAGAACAATTTATAAATAACTACAGAAAAATACAATGTGTACAAATTATTTACAAAGATACACATGTATAACATATTCGGTAAAAATATAAAATTCTCCATGGTTCTCCTTGTGCCGTTTCTCTTTCATCCGAGTCTGCCCCCCATAGAATTCCGTAATGGAGCATCGTTTACCAGCTTGTGACTGAAGAGCTGATATTCTTTGGTCCATCCTGTAAAATGCATCAATATCGGACTGCTCGCTGTAGTTCGAGCTCTCGAAATATCGCAAGACGGTCTTCATGGCCTGGCGGACTTCGGCGGATGATGGCGGAGGTCGGGGACCTATTTCCTCAGGGTCACAGGTTGGACTGGCTGCATCATCACTGTCTGTCACTGTTTCAACGATATCTTGATCGCTCAAAGGCTGTGCCGCTCCGATGTCCTGATCAGCATTGAAGAATTCCTGAGGAGACATACGTACACTGTGGTCAATCCCAGGCTATCCGTAACTCTTTGTAGAAGCGGAAGGATACTGTTTTCATCTTGGCCGTCCTGCCGATCTGTTTCCTTTGGCTGATCACCCTTTGGTATTACGCCCGTGTGTTTCCAACAATTGCCGATGGTGGCGCTGCTGACGGAATCCCAGGCACGCTTCGTCCAGCGAACTGCATCACTAAGGACAATCCCTGTAGGTTCGCTGTTGTCTATACATGATATGATGTGACTAAGTTGTAGCCGGCGGTACTTTGCCTTGAAGGACTGGATAATCCTTGCATCGAGAAGTAAAAGGTGACTGGTTGTCGTAGGGGGCAGGAAGTGAACATTAACGTTTGTCAGATTGCCTGGTATGATATGGCTGGGGGCGTTGTACATCATGAGCAAAACTTGTCTCCCTTGCCGGCGCATGCGTGTATCAAACTGCTTTATCCACTCTGCCAACAGCATGCTGTTCATCCATGCCTTGCGGTAGGCTCTGTAATCAACGCACAGCTGATGATTAAAATTCTTGAAACAGCGTGGTTTTGCAGATTTTCCAATGACAAGAGCCTTCAGCTTTTCGGAACCATCAGCGTTACAACACAGCATAACTGTGATCCGATAGTTTTGCCTTCTTTATTCCCTTGGTCGAATCGCCTGTCGTGGGTGACCTGTCAGGAAGCATTCTAAAGAAAAGGCCGGTCTCATCGCAGTTGAATACGTTCCTCAGTTGATATCCTTGGGCTGCGGCAGCAGCTTTCTCACGGCCATCCGTGATCAGCTGACGGTTGATTCCAGCACTTTCCCCTGATATGATGTGTTTTCCGATGCTGTGACGTGTCTTGAATCGCTGAAGCCAGCCATTAGAATATGCAAAGTGAGTGACCTGTCAGGAAGCATTCTAAAGAAAAGGCCGGTCTCATCGCAGTTGAATACGTTCCTCAGTTGATATCCTTGGGCTGCGGCAGCAGCTTTCTCAAGGCCATCCGTGATCAGCTGACGGTTGATTCCAGCACTCTCCCCTGATATGATGTGTTTTCCAATGCTGTGACGTGCCTTGAATCGCTGAAGCCAGCCATTAGAATATGCAAAGTCATTAAGGCCCCGTTTTGAACCAAACTCGCTTGCTTTCTGGCGCAGCAACTCGTCCGTTACTGGGGCATTTTGAGCGCGGACATTGCAGAACCAGAGATACTACATCTCTTCCAACTCCGGCTCCTTGGCAAGTCTGGCGACCTTGCTTGCTCTCTCTATGTTGTCAGGCTGCCACTTGTCTTTCTGGGCCAGAATTTCACCAACAGTCCGTCGCTTGACCTCGTAACCCCAAAGCGCTGAGAAATGGCTTGCAATATCTTGTTGACTCTTCCTGGGATGTAACTCGGCAAATTTGACGATCTCACTCTTGTTGACGGGTTGCGTTTTCTTGACGGGTTGCGTTTTCTTGAAGCCATTGTAACATAATTACCCTGCTACTTGATTACCTGCTTATATACCTTACCGAAAATGTTTATACAGGCAGGAGATTAGAACAAACAAATTTACAAAAACCTTTAATTGATAGAAAACTTAAAACAATCCCCGTTATTGTTGCAAACTGTAAAAAAAACATTGAATTAACCGTCTTTGAACCCCCGGGTTACCGTTGATTGCTTCAAACTACTCATGTGGTTTATCTCATTAAATGACACTTACCCAAACAACTCTAAGTGTGAAATCAACACCGGTCACTCGGCCTATGACTGCTGTCACCAAACAACTCAAGGGTGTTAAGTCATTAATTAATTAGTGGCACGGGCACTTGATCCGTAAGCAGTGAAGCGTGACATGTTGTAAACAGAGACGAGTCCAAGTCAGCTGAGGCCGCGCGATAACACACCGGCTTAATGAAATATTCCCGACATGTCTTAAGTTGGAATCAGAAAGTTGGCGAATGATCAATGGAATATGGCACATATGGGTAAAAAACACCTGGCGGATGACGGATGGCGAGGCTGGCAACTGAACGAGGTAAATAAGTAGTAAGGAAATCGGGACTTTGTCATTTGTAGGCGGTAGGCGAGATTGGCGGATAAACAAGGGGCGAATGAAAGAGGTTAGAGTGTATCCCATGGTAGAACTGTTTTCGTGGATATCTATTTATGTCATGTATTATATTTAGCTCAACTGATTGAGAAGATCTTGCTGTTGTTCTTTGCATTCTCATGTGTATGTATCACCTGTGTGGACTGCTGGTTATATCAAGTGAAGGATATTACTATTTTGCATATTTCCCCCATTTTGTAAACAAAAATGAAACTTAAGCGCTATGGATACTAAGATTTGCACGATGCAGTTATACACACCATTTATTATTTTTACAGAAGGAAATAAAGTCAGTCAAATTAATAAATTAGTATTTCTGAACGTTTTAATAAAATACTATAATGTTTAATATTTAACGAGAGACTGTATACACTTATTTACTAGGGAAAATATCAACAGATTACTCCAGGTGACTATGAAAGTGTGAGACCGAGGGCTACAGTTGCCGAGGGTTATAGCTCCCCAAATTATCAAAACGTTAAATATATAGCTTAAGGGTTTTTTTGTTTGTAAAAAAAAGTGACAAGATAAGGGAATAACAGGAAAGCTAAGTTGTTTTTATTGAGTGATTACTTTGTTGATAATCATGTAAAACCATAGTTTTAAAAATGATAATCTTTCCTGAAGAAACAAAATAAAATTTGATTTGCCTGATAATTGCTGTTTCTCGGTACTTTAATAGAAATGGACACTTGATACCTGTAAAGCATGTATTCGTAGCCTTAGAACCGTGTATTGCTATAAAGGATAACCTAAGTTATTAAGTTCTAAAGTAATATGCATATATAGATGCTAGTTATGAAATCCTTGCATTATTTTCCCTTTTCTCAAAGAATTAGTGTAATACTTTGCTAATTTATGTTCTTTACCCGTACCCCATTTGTATATTTGATTTCAATTTAATTCTATGTATGTTTACTTGTATAATTTCTTATAAGGTTTCTTGCATGGCATGATCCTCATTGCATTTAAACTGCTCACTAGATGTATCTGATTAAATGTATAATTGAAATGCAACTGATTTCTGTGGCAGGTTTATGTCTTTTATTCATAGGTGTTAGCCTGGCAATACGTGTAAACGTTTTAACCCCATTTTTCTGCAGATATTTATTGAATCATTACAGACTTTTCAACTCACATATTCCATTTATATTGGAGAAGTAATGTGATTTGGTTTCCTTTAATACCATTTAATTCATTTTATCCACGGCTCCCTTGAATAAGTGATCAGCACTCATAGGCTGTACCCTGAGATAATTTACCGAAGGAATAAGATTTAATTATCAATCGCCGTACTTGTAGGATATTTTTATCCACACGAATGTTCAACAGTATTTTTATACATTTAAATCAAACACACAAATAATAAAGTATAAAAAAGTATATACTAGTCAAATATGTGTTAATATGTCAATATGATTGCACTTCAGACTGGTCCATTGGGATGGGTACCTTTACAGCTGTTATTAACAAGGACCTAAGCTGCATCCCCGCCTCCTGCGCGTGACATCCCGTCAGATCATCAAACGCGTTTTATTGCCCAATATTTAAATGATGCACATGTGACACTGCACATGTCCATTGACAACTTTGCAGAAGTAACAGTTAGAAAAAATATGTTTCCAGATTTTATTTGCAGTTTCCGGCACAACTTTGCAGTCTGTCACACATTCTTGGTAGACCCTCCTCCGTTTGAAGGACAAACCGCCTCTACTGTACCTCAGCGTAATCACTATATCACTATCATCCAGGGCACGTATATTTATTGTTAACAGTGATGGCAGCTGATTATATTCATATGGATTCAGCATGGCCCATAATGTTATAGCTAAAAAACACCTCGAGGTCCAGGAAGCGATTAGTACAATGACCGAGATATGTGCAATGGTACGGATATTGAAAACTGTGATATCTGTTAGTGCTGTTCCAAATACAAAGTTTATACATGATATTGTAACTTTCACATCTGTCCTGTTTATTTCAATTCGGTCTCATTTTATTCGAGTTTGTTAAGACAATGATCGGAATAAGACCAACTTGCTGTATCTCGGAAGAAAACAAAGTGACTGTAATTGACTGGCTTGAGTTTAATACTACAAAATACCTCATATTACTACTGATAACAGGTGTTGATGAGCTCCTGGCCTTTGGTTATGAGTTTTTAACTTCTGTGCACTCGAGAAGTCTCATGGATGAACCATCGCCTTGCCAACCACTGTATGTAAATATGAAAATTCTCTGTGCTAGAATTATTAAAGATGGATTAAAATGGACAGAAAGTGATACTATTTATGGCATCTACAGTTCGATAAAAAGCGTCATATATACATTATATATATATATATATATATATATATATATATATATATATATATATATATATATGATTCTATGTGTTATGTTTGAAATTTGTTCAGGTTCTGTTATTACATTCTTACATCGGATAGCTGAATAACAATATAAGGCGATCAGTGCACACGGGTAATATGAATCATAGTGCTAATTAATTGACGCCTCTGTGCGATGAATGATTATCGGTGCTGCCCGCTGACGTAGAGCACGGATACTACACACTGCTACAGAAACAGGGTGGGTGATTTAAAATGATAAAATCTGCATTATACGGGATGCTATCCTCCGCCAGTTGTGTGTAATTGGGGGAGGGGAGGGTTAGTTTCTTATTGTGCGGTGCTCCTTAAACCGCGTTTGCATTCATTAAATGGCCAATATCCTATGTTCATTCTTGCATAAGTGACTTTACGTTTGTGAATTGTTTATACCGTTCTTGAAACCGTATCATGAGCCGGACCCACACAGTAAGATTGGTCTTACTTCATTGGCCTGTTCTCGAAATTCCCTGAAAATTATGACTCAAACATGCTTTTTCAGCAGCCTGAATGACTAATGACTTTACCGATGGACTGCTACCTTAAAATCCGATGGGGTCTTTGTGACGTTCTCTTTGATACTTGAAATTAGGTCACTGTGATCTCTTGTTTGCTTGCTATTGGAAAAACATGATTTTAGCACTCTGAAAATCAGACTTGTACAACTACATTGGCACTGTTAAACTTGAAAACTTCTAAAATGTCATTTTGGCATTTTCGGGGGTTAACCTAAGTTAGATCACGTTGGCCTATATTACGTGAGCTATGAGCCAAAACCTTGTTTTATTAAATAGGGATTTGGCGCAAATATTAAGCATTTAACCTGAAAAGTATACTTTAAAATCAGAGGTCTTTGTGAAGTATCCTTTGAAAAATGAAATTAAGTCACTATGACCTAAATGCCGCGTGTCTCTGGAGAAACATGATTTCAGTACCATAAAAGTCAGTCTGGTATAAATTGTAACCTTGGACCCAAGCTGAAACGTGTGTCTCAGAGTAAATAGCCCCTTGTGTATATATATATTTTTGTATGAAATGTAAAATATATTTCTTTCTCAAACTACTTTTGAGTCCTGTGCGATATTTGTATGGGTTTTATATGGTCTTTTCCATTAAAATCGATTTTTTATGTTTTATTTTTTACGATGTTGTATCTATTACTATTATTATAGTAATGTAGTTATTTACTATTAACATTCCTCTCGATGTCATCCCTAGGTTTTATCGATAACCGACCGAGAAACCTCACGTACGGGATTTTAACAGGTTTTAAAACAGACGGATCTACAATGAACAACAGAATTATCACATTGAGATACACAGGCACATGGTGTTATATCGCTGTCCTGGGTTCATACAAAAACTACACATAATCATGCGTATACCCGACTTTGGTATTACCAGATAAGATCAAGGATTCACGCAAATAGGCCCTCATTCGCACATGTCTATACTTGCAACTTCGGCTCACACAGCATTTACATAAAACAGACATTGACCCCGCTTTAAGCCGAATCTTGTCGAACCATGAAGTTTAGTTATTTTTATGTGAACCGAGCTGGCAGAACGTTGCCCTCATGTATCTTCCTGATTCATAAGAAAAGAAAAAAATAGTCCGATCATACTAGATGTGTGATATGGTTTGACATGACAGTTTAGCTTCTGAAGCGGAGTTTTATCCTACATAAGGCTCCAGGCGGCGCCGGTAACGGAGACCATGTGGATCTTGTGCTGAAATAAAATACATGTACCTGGTGCACCAATATTTGTGTACTGGTACACAGAAGTAGATATTTATCTATGTTAAAGCAAAGAAAAATGTTGTATGAGATGTAATTGAATGGAAAAATATAACAGATTCAAGGATCGAAAATTGTGCCTCATATATAGATATGCCTCATATATAGATATATATATATAAATATATTCAATGAATCAATGTAGCCCCACGCCTAACATGGCGCAATCAGACTGGCACACCCCGGAACGAAGCCCATAAGCACTGGGCTTGCGTCCGATGCGCGTCTGATGTTACTTGCGATCTTGATAAGAATCCACGCACCTAGGTGTGAAACCAGGCTGGAGCAAATTCTGGCGCCAGTCAACTCGGACGACCTAAGCCGTATCCAAGTTTTTCTGAATATGAGTCACGCATAATTCGTAATTAAGTTACTCTAATGGCTCGCCCACGCATTTCTCGCCCCGGACGGACCAATTTTCGGGAATGGCCTGCTTACTTCACTGAGAATTTACACGAGAGAAAAAGACATCACATTAAATTTTACTTCTGCTCGCATAAGAATTCATGACTATTCACGCAGATCACCCAGCAAACCAATGTTTAAGCTTACCTTAGGCAAGCCACGTCGCACGTAATAATTGTACTGTTTGACTTAACGAGGTGTCGCGATAACGACAGACCGCAGTACAATGTGCATTCCCCGAGAGTATAATGGATAGCAGCAATCAAACCTCGGGTTTTGGCTGCGGGTCCCTTTGATGCTGGACATCGACCCCGGTGCCTACTCTATCTAATCGTGTCTCAACGGCCCTATCCAATGCCCTGTTTACAATATCTCGGTGTCTGAACGTGGGAGACCTCGAAAAAAACCCCAATACTTTCTCTTTCTACAATCATCATGCAAATCATGCAAGGTCTTTGATTACGTTCTTTGGTGAACAAATCAGATGAAACAAGTAGAAATCAGCTTGACATAAATCCCGATATTTATCTTATATGAATAAAGTAGTGTGTATTCACCTTGATGTCATTCAAATGAAACACAGACAAATATAAACTTGTCTCTTTATTTTCCACTTTTGAGGTTGACTGGTACTGCCATTTCTATTGATAGTTCATATTTGTTTCCATATTTGGTTTATTTACAAAAAAAATACAGCCTGAGTCCTGTTGTTACTTTATTATTATTACGTATTCTATGTTTGCATCATATTTTTTTGTTAACTGCATAAGAATGAAAGTAAATGTCGCAACTCAATGAGAAAATGGAACTCGTACTAATATAGGCTTAGGTCCTGTTTTCGGCGGCTATCTTTCTGAAATCTGCTGTTTTGATTTATATAACATGACAGTTACATGTGACCTGATATATAAATCTATCTGCTACTTGAGCTTTGTCCAATATACAAACATGGCTCTGAAGATAAAGAATTTTATGGTTTTGATATGGTCTATTCAGGCGGTATTGCCAAGGGTACCAACAAAAGAACCTGGTAAGTATAAATTGTATTTGCTTGATATATCAAGTATTTCGAGTGCAAACAAATAGGTTGGTCTAAATCGAATGGACCAGGATTGGTTGATACATTTGTTTAATCTTGATGAGCTAATGTGATGTATAAACCATTTCATATGTATTAATTCACATCAAAACAGTTGCAATGGCTTTGTGTTTTTTAGAGCAAGTGGTCCATATTTTGGAGAATGAGGCAAGAGAAATATCATGTGGGAATAACGGAATCCTAGTGTTTTCAAACTTTAGTCACGCTAATGGCAGAGAAAATCGAACAGACTGTAGCAAATTTATTATCGGAAAGATAAACTATCACTGTAAATTTGGTGTCAGCTGTTCCTTTGACGGAGTGGTCTCAGAATGTTTGACAAATTACACAAATTTTTACTTGAATTATTATTGCGTGCGAGAAACGGCATTCCACAGAGCGTGTTATAAAACAATACGCGCGGATGTGGATGGTACCTATGGCATCCTGACAAGCGGTGAATACCCAATGACGAAATCTGTAAGAGAATGTACCTATGTACTCGACGTGGAAGCAGGATACGAGATGCATCTGACAGTGTTTGACTGCTACTTTGATACAAAAATTCATGATGATGAACATATGTTGGACACAAAATTCGCAAAACAGATCTTATTACGAGACACATCTGTTATTCGCATAAAAGAAAAACAAGATGCTTATGTCGGATTTCTGGCCTTTTATACAGGTAAGTAATATTTTAAACTATAGAAAAGTATACTATATATTGATAAATGTTTAACTGAAGTACAATAGCTGAGTTTAGACCTGGCGTACCAAACGTGTGCGTGCGACCAATTGTTTGGCATGCAATTTCGATTATGGCGCTTTGCTGCTCATCATGCTATAAAAGAATCAGCAGGTATTAGTTTTATGTTCAGTTCGAATCCTAATTTCATTACGACATAATAGGTCCAGTTAATGTATTATTTTGATTTCAAAATTGTTCCCTCATCGTTGTAAACTAACGAACAGGTTAATCATTATACGGAACTTAAATAACAGTTACAGGGGAAAAGGATTGTCATCTAATCAATCATCACAGAATAAAAGTCTTTTAGATGACTGTTGACATTGTCTGATTTTATAACCTTTTTATTCTCAGTAAAGTACACAGGGTTCTATACCACAGGAATGACACAAAGTCCAATCACAGCCAACGCCATGCGCAAATTGCCAACGAACAGAATATTCCTCAGAGGTAAAAGTTCCTTTCAAAGTATGATATGTTTTATTTCTGAAACATTTTTACCAAGATTCATATGCCCTCTTTCTTCAGTCGCTGAGTAGTTTCTTTATTATTATTTCAAACCTCATTTGGGTGCAAAAAGATATCGTTTATGTATAAAATATAACCAGACACAAATATCAGTAGATATATAGATGACAAATAAAATGATATTTTACAAGGTCTAACAGCGCTGTACTTGTTTACAAAGGTTAATACAATTTCCGAAAACATATATCCTTTTCGTAAACGTACCTGATTAACCGTAGATAGAAAACAAAAGCGAATACATTGTCAATAAAACATAATTAGTTTAAAAATCTTCCATTTAGGTGGATTGATTGGTGTGATCATCTTGTCAATTCTCGTGTTGATACTGGCTTCAACCAATCTGGTAACCTGCGTGCTGTTCCAGAGGTAAAAGGACTTTTTTGCTTAATCATTCAGTATTTTTTTTAAATGATATGGTATTAATACGATTTTTTTAATTACATAATATGTAAATATTTAATGATGTGTACATGATTTGAACAATTACATTTATTTATTTATTTACAGGGTAAAAACAGCAAAAGAAGCCAAAAAAAGAGAGGCCTTGTATCAATACATTGGGCCACCTGCTTCACCTAAAGAAGCCATCTACAGCCAGCTTCAGGCCAGTGAGTGTAAACAGCCGGAGGAATACGATGACGCTATAAGCCTATAAATTGCTGCCGTATACCATGTGTATACTGGATGTACAGGCACCATACACCGATTTAACAAGGCCTGATAGTACGCTTGAACATTTAGATGTGTTTTCTGTGCCTTCCATTTTCAGAATTTGTGCAGAGCGGCCAAGATAAGATTCACGCCATTAGTCCCTATGGCTAAATGAAAGAATTTCCTAATGGAACCACGCTGGCCGAGGGCTTTCAGTCTCAAATTTACCCGTTTTAAATCTTATTATGGTTATACATGTGCGAAAAAAGGCCGTGGGTGTCTGCAAACCATAACAAATACCTGAATGCAAGACAACTCCGCGAACTCAGAAGAAATGTTGGGTTGAAGCTTAATTTATCTTGTTTGGGAAGTTTTGCGCTAAGGCTACTAAGAACACGGGAGCTATGTTCATATATTGCACGACTGATCGCGCCGATGCAAACTTATTTCTCAATCTGTACATACATAAGCAAAAGGTTTTTGTACGAACTTTTGGCAGATAGCATTTTATCTTAAGGACAAAACACCATCTTACGTATGTTTGAATAGGTCTCTTTAATATTACATTTGTAAATTTTATTTGATAAAAATGTGAAAGGAACAGTCACATGGCATGAACGCAGACTGATCTCGGCCATATTTAAATATGATGAGCATTCTGTTTCTAAATATTCCTGTTTCTTAATATTCCTGTTTGGACCAAGGTAAATACGTCTATTGTCTCCTGTCCTGGACCCTGTTACACATGTACACATGTATAAGGAGAATTTAATTAAGCAAAATTATATGTCTCTATACATATTTTCGACAAGCCGCTTTTGTGGTGTTCATGTTTTATGTACATTTGAATCGAAGTCGAGAAGTCTCTCGTGGAAAATCAAAGACTCTAGATGCGTTCTTGATCTACAGTTCTCGGCGTAACACAAATGAACAAGATAAGAATCCTACACTAAAGATGTGCAGATGACAGTGTATTTGTGTATACAAAATGTAGCCTTAACATTATCCATTTAATCCACTTGTCAGAACAGGCTCTTACACAATCTGTAAATGTCAATTTGTGTCCTGACTAATTTGTTTTTTACTAGAATCCAGCTAAGATAAATCATATATTCTGCATTGGTAGTATTATAGTACATTTTGAACGAGTGGCATTGTGTCTACTTCCGGTTTGTCTGTTTATTACAGAGAAAAGAGAGAGAGAGAGAGAGAGAGAGAGAGAGAGAGAGAGAGAGAGAGAGAGAGAGAACAGTCTCTTTTAAGATCCATGTTCATATGCTGCATCCCAGGACCTAAGTAAGGGATGTATCTACAAAATATTCGCCCACTCCTTATATATACTTTTTACTCGGAATGTCTATTATCTCGAATTAGGAGTGCGTCCTTCTCCTGGGTGTCTAAATGCTTGCAATCCATTCTTTATGTAACTCGTGATTTCACAGGCCACGTAAGTTGCAATGTTTCACCCCACAGTTTAAAAGACGGTTCCGTGCCTAATCAAGACATACAAGAAATGTATTTGGACAAGTTTTTCTCTCACAATGGACGATTGTCAGATTTTTCGGTGAGCTGCTAGTTAAATATATCTATATGAGGTCTAATGTAAGAGGGGAAAGGAATAAAAGACTCTCCCCTTATCGAATTACGTCATCTACACGAACTTAAAACAAATTATCCAAATTAACTCAGAAATAGCTGAGATGTTACAAAAATAAAACCAAAAAAAATAATAAATTTGCATCCAAGTTAGTCTTAAAACTGAACTGCTCAAACAGGAAGCGAGTTGCTGCTTCTCAACATATTTTCACCCAAGCGTGTACCCTGAGTCTGCACGATATACAAAGCTGCCAAAAGGAAACGTAATTGTTTCGGAACTTATACCTAGACTCACTTAAATACACACGACACAAGGGATCGACAAAGAGAAATGTAAAAGAAATTTCTACTGTAATTATTAAGGATGAATATTAAATTATATGAAAAAAAGCGATACACCCTTGTGTATCAGCAAAAATGGAACCCTCGCAAAACAATGTAAAAGTGAAATATGCTAAATATTCATGCACATTTAACAGGATATCTACATAATTCGGGATATTATATGTAACTGGATCTTTTTATAATAGTTTTGTTTCTGTGTATGTTAACAGTGCATTGATATTATTATTGCAAAAATATAAAAAAAATATATATAAGCAATTGTTTATAAACAATTTTTGCAATGCATATATGCAAGCAAAGGGATATATTCTAGTTCATTCTGGGCGAAAAATACCTTTATATGGTTAGGGATATATTAAGGTTATCGTGGAACTAGCTTGTGTTAATGATGTCGGGCAGGCGACCATGGTTTTGATAGAGAAAGGTAGACACGAGAAGACTTTTTAATGGTGTTTGACTGAAGTCTGCTCATATTTTTGTCAGATAAACCTTGTTTGAATATCTAAAAACGTGGCTTATAGTAAATATAGCCGATGCTTTCTGGTCGGTCTAACGTTCTTTCGTTCTGGGCGAAGCATTGCTGACACAACGCTTTCCGGGTGTGAAGAGGCGTTAGTATGAAAAGTGCAACTTTATCGACCTAATTCGTGCCAGACTTATCCGGGCTTTCACAGTAAGACCAGTGTATTCGTATGAATAATTATTAATCGGTTCATCTCTTAGTTTCGCCACTGTCGTGATCCTTGTGACGCACACATTTAAAATACGTTACGATATATGAGTTTTTTTTTGTCAGTCATTTATGTGGGTTAATACTTTGCCCCATGGTGCCGTGTTACAGTTGAATTTCTAACGCATAATATAGCTAGTCAAATCAGTCTGAAACCCGAAAAAACACTAACATTTTGTTGAAACGAGGCTAAGGCAGGTCTATGTTAACATTTCTAACCTGAACAGGATTCAGGGTTAAATTATTTGTCTTGTGCAGTGAGTATGTCCTTACCTATTATTTAAACTTTTAAAATATAATGGATTGCTTTTATATGCACATGTAGTTTAACTGGTAAATGCATTAAATACCCAACAGGAGAGGTACAGCGATCTACGCGTTTAGCTGCTCAGTTATTAAAATAGGGGAGCGGCATGTCATTTAGATTGTGACACATTAAATATTACTGTTCAAGCCAAGTTTATAAACAATTTGCACAGATATCTGAGATCTACTCTCATAAAACTTACAAAAAACCTGTCATTTTGGGAAATCTCGGGAACAAACAATGTTTGTTACAAAATGTTTGTTATAAGCAAGACCCATTTCTTCGGTACTGGATGTCGATATACTCCAATACGGTGGAAATACGCGGGAATCATTTGACGATTGCCCCTCCTATAAAATAGTAAGATGTCAGACCATTACACCCTATTTAGGCGTTCAGCACATGGACTGATCTTACTTTGATTAATTTGGATCTTTCAATGGATGTTCTATGATTATTTTCCCATCAACTGCCGTAATTTATAAAAAAAAAACCCGTGTGACTTTATATTAAATAATTATTTATCGGAACAAAAGTAAAACAATCAGATTTTGTATAAAGAACAGTATGTACAATGCGAGGTGATAGATATTGAATATACCAAAGCCATTGCTGGGTTATTGTTTACTAGAACTAAGGCAATAAATGGAAATATGGATAATGTTTTGTCCTTGACGACCGATACGATGGTCATTGGCCCTGACATCACCTTCAAGGCAAAATACATGCAGTTGAAGTAAATTTCCCTTTGGTGATACGAACGTTTACAGAAATATGCACCCTCTTTGGCTTCTTTGTTGCGACTAGGGTTTCAACGTTTCAAAGAATATATATTGGAAAACGCACAACCAGTTTATACACAGCACCACTAACATATATATTCCTTTCAATTTTCACACCTAAAATGACTCGTCACATATTCTTAAAAAAGTACACAGAATACTACTGTAGAGTGGCACAGAATACAGTGTATAGTTTAATCAATGATCCGCCCCTGAAAACGGAGCAGCCCAATATTTCAAATTGGTCTTAATTACACCGTGTCGTAACCATCTTAACTTTGTCTTTTATATCCGTTAAATTGTATTGCTCTTCTTTTCTATTGTGCCAAACCGAAAATATTTAGAAAGTATTGTAAACGTAACATCTTTAAAAAGTGTGAAAAACTAAACAAGCGGTATCAAATGATGTGCGTTTATAATAAATATAGGCCTGTATATTTGTTCTCGAATTGTTCTTCAGTTGTTCCTAAATATGGAAACAATTTTTTGTGACTGCTAACTTTTTCACCCACTACATAAAAGCTTTGCATAAAGCTGGTTACTCTCAAGATTATGTGAATCCTTTTATTCAGCACTGAAGTATAGTCCATGAGTGTGACCGTAGATGGCAGCATTTAAGCACTATTCTATGATACGTAATAAGAACACCATGTGTTAAAAATCACTCTGACAGTCCCATATATTCCTCAAGTATATATTGAGCATATTGTTTATCAATGGGTTTTGTATCAATGGAGAATAAAAATTTGGTGTGACGATAGTAATCGTACTTTTTGTAGACATACATTTCATTTTTTTATTCTCAAGACAGGAGAATGGAAATTTATACCAGGTTGCATATCTGCAAATTGATCACCAACAAATACAAGAGTCTGCCACCTCAGCCTCTTTGTTACATTTGATGATGAATTGCCGCGTAATTTATCAAGCCAGACATAGCTATTGTGCCATGTATGTCTGTCCTGTCGAGCCAAACGCCGGTGATCATATTGCAGCATGGGGTAGTTGGCGTACAACCACAGAGCACATTTCAGATTAGGGTAATAGTACCCAGGCCTGTCTGTATCACTATTGCCATCAGTGTCCATACATTCACCACTTCCTGTTTCATGCCATGAATACTGGTATAGCGTCATGTGATGAAACCATTAATAAAGAATACGCAACCCTTAAAACAACAATATTGATAAAAGAACGGATTAACACCAAAATAGTAAAGGCTACCAGAATATGAGGAACATGATACGGACCCGATCTATTGAATCATCTATTGAATATTTGTTTTTGAAAAAACGTAGGTACTACTATATTAAAGCACAATTTGTTATTTTTTTAAGCAAGATTCTTGGTCATCCTTTCCATCCTAATTAAAAATTAGTTTATTGTAAGGTGGATTTACAACATATATTTAAGCCGTTAATCTCTGATGAAATGCGTGTAAAAAATAAAACATTTAATTAATAAGGGCAGTGTCCATAAGAAAAACAACAACCCGGCGCAAGTGTCAATGAGAGGGCTGAACTGAGGCTCGAGTGTAAATAGTCTAATTACGACCAGCTGCATGATGCTGGGTTATTAAACCATCAACTGATAGTTCAAGCATCGAGAAGTTCAGAAACGTGTTTCGTTATTAGAAAAACCGAAACAGCAACAAAAATAGAATTGGTTGATAGCTTTACATACTACCCATATCAATATATCTACAAATCCTGCTATACCGCCAAGTTTGTTTGTATGTATTTTGTACCCGCACGTTTGATGACTTGGGATAAATATGTGTAACGCGTTGCCGATCACATTTGATAAGTATGCATAACAAGTTCCTGGGAAACGCTTGATATTATCAACGTCGCATCTCCTTCCCGTTTATATAGCCAAATAACCACAGAAATAAAAAAAAACTTTGAGGGCTTTTTAAATATATCATGGCACAATATACTGTGGAAACGGTTAGTTTAGCGCGACTGAATTTTCGCGCTTTTTCCATTTTACAGTATATATCACAGTATAAAAAGTAAACTACACGGGCATGTCTGGGGTGTTCGAAATAACGCGGGTTCTTAATAAAGCGCAAATCATGCTACCGCGAAAAGCGCGAAAAAAAACCCCGCTAACAAAACACTTCCACAGTATGTTGTTTGCAGTAAATTTCTGCACATGGGCGCCATCTCGATATATTAAGAGGAATAACTCTCTGTCATTTTTTAAGAGGACTGTGGTTTAAATCTGAAGTTGTTCCAATACCAAAAATGACTTGAAATGGTCTTTTTCATTGAAGTTGGCATGATTACAAATTTTAGTGGAAATGTAGCGCGTTTATAAAACACAATTATTCCCAATAATTCTGTATGGTATAACTAGTAAACATTGACGAACGGAAATAAATAGAGACTTAAAATGTAATTCCTATACTAAAGGGATCGGGAAATGGCAGCACTTAAGCCGATACATAAAGGTTCCTATTACTTACGATTTCATGCAAATTTAAAACAACATGCTTTATACAGATTTCTGCAAAAGAAAATCAACATCCCAACCAAACACATTTTATTACTCATATACCGAACTCATTACTTGGTTAAAATAAGAAAAACATATGATTCTCAATTGTAAAATGTGACATCAGGACCTATCTCCCGGAAATATATTTGTATATATTTTCTTTATCAATATTGTTTAGTTTATATTTCATGTGTGTATCTGATAAACGGACGTATATAAAAATAAAACTGAAATGACCTGCTTAACACCAAAGGGGTGCCCACTATTTTGAATATTGTTGCTATATTAAACATAATGCAAGGAGTAGCATTTCCGAGGACACAATCCCAGCGTGGGTATATTTCAGTTTCATTTTCTACTTTAAGTTATTCTACGATATACTGTGGTTGCGTTCAAATCAGGGAGGCTTTATTATACCGGTTTTTTTTAAATATCCTGGGTTTTCTTGGGTCCCTCTTTCGCGGTAAGTTATTAGAATATATACATTTATTAAAAATTATATCTTTCACTTTTATTAACTGAAATATGTAATAATCCATTGGCTGTCACTTGCCTGAAATAAACATACGAATCTGAAAGCCAAGTGTATTTGTGCAGTTGTCGTGTGTTTGGACTGTGATAGGCCCAGCTGAGCCGGCAGGGGCGGGGTTGCCTGAACCATGCCCGTAGGCAGCTAGCAAAATTAAGCCTTGTAAAGCTAGAGCCCAGTGAAAGAAACCAATCTACGACTTCTTTACCATGCAATCGCGGTTGATTAGAGTATGTTAGTCGTTTATTATTGTTAATCGACGGGTAGAACAGTGCACGTCGGTAACCCCCTCTGGAATCAAACGGTCAGGATTTTAGGACCTGAGTGAATCGAAATTATCTCGAAAGTCCCTCATTCAACTAAAATAAATGGAGATAATAACATTGCTGTAAGGAAAATGTCGACCCAAGAGCGACCCAGAATCGGATGACTGCCAGATCTACGTGTGCAACACAGGATTGTATACAAATCGTACTAATGAACTAACGATCGCATCGACGGACTGGACCAAACGTCGGCAAGCGACATTGAAGGGACTTTGTTTCCATAAAAATATAACGAAACAAAGTAAAACACTTTTGAATCAAACCTATATTTATGTCCTGTCCCCATTTCAATTTTTGGTCAATACGATCTTAAATTGTTTAATTTGTATTATACCGATGCCACCTATCGCCGCCTATCGGTAGCCTTTGATATCATCGTGCATTGTGCATTCTGAGCTAGTTAGCATTAATAACATCTCCGTTTCTATTTCGAGCACTTTTGACCACCACAGTAGTTTTCTGAGCAGTTTGTTAGACGAATGGCAGTACATTATCACTATTATAGCTTTGTTTGGTTGATTTACAACTGTATTTATATTCTGGATTTTTCTTTATATGTATGCGGCACTTCTGTGTTCAATCTTTTACAGATAACTGATCTTATTGTAGTGAGCATGGTGTTAGTGTCCTCGGTTATCATCTAAGGTTTAAACATTAAGGCATAACAGTGTTTAGTGGATGATTCTACATAAATAACCTACTCTAACTAGATTACAAGTCACTTTCAAACTGATTCCTGTAAAGATTTCTGTTTTAAATGCTTCATTTACTTTATTAGATAGTATTATATTCATGCCAGGAATGACAATATGAGGATAGAAGTGAAAATTTATTTTAGCGCCCGCTGTGCTTATAATGACATTTCGTGACCACCGTTTCCATAAACATTGTTCTTTTGTTTATCTGCAAAGTCTACCATCGTTCGGGAAAAGAAATCTTCAAACTTAACATGTTCCGAGGACGAAGCAATGGTGTTCACAAACTATACTCAAATGAAGGTGAGAGAAACAGTCAATAGCTGTTGAAATTTTTTTGTCGGATGGATTAACTATCATTGTAAATATCAAGAAAATTTAAAGGACATTACTCGAACTGTTTCGTTAATTATACTTATTCCCGCTAAGATTTTTACTGTTTGCGAAAACTTTTTTTTATTCCACAGCTCGTGCAATTAAACAATAAAAGCAGGATATGAGCATGATGTATCTGTTATTCTTGGAAGAATTATTTACACGTTAATGCAGTAGGAGATAGTATGTACCTATCAGTTCATAGTGACACCAGGGAACAAGATATATTAGTATTACTGTTCCTCCAGAATTCAGATTGAGAAATGGTCAATGTACATGTTAAACTCCGGCATATACAAGATGCCAAAAAAACTGACTGACAAAAAAAAAACAATTAAAATGGCCTGTTAACAATAAGATTGATAACATGATACCATTTAGATTTGGTTTACTCAGAATGATGGTTATATGGAAATGGTATACAGAGAAAAGTCGGTTCACTGCCGGTGGGAACTGACTTTTCTGTGTTTACCATTTCTATCTAAAAAAAATGAACGAGCATGGCGATTCATACATCTATATATATATATATATATATATATATATATATATATTTATATATTTATATATTTACATTATATTTATAAAACGTGAACACACCTGAAAGAATAACTATTTACTATGTATAACAAGATCTTGCGGCAGGCATCAACACGGATACACCGTGTATGTGCTTATATTGTGCAATTATGCAGAGCATATACAGACCCGCCAATGCGAGATTATATTCAATATTGTATTTGGTAAACACCTAAAAGTGTTGGATGTAGCGATTATTGAAAATAGACTTTCATCCAAAGAGACATCATAATCAGCTGGTTTTACTTACACATCAGCATATTCCAGGAAGTTAGGAGTACACAGTCATTTAAATGACTAATGAAGCTGCCGTGGGCACTGCACATTAAAATGTTGTATGTAGCATACCTAAAAGGACCGCTCATTTTGCACAGTTCAGTTGTATCTATCACTTCGGTAACACCAGTCCGCTGCAGCTCTATTTCCTCTGCACCTGATGTTTGGAAAATGTCAGGATATTAATAAATTAATTATTAAAAAAATAATTTAAATCATTTAACCTTTGCTAAACCTATAAGACATCAGGAAATGAAATTTTAAGTCAACTTATCGTGTAATTCTCACACTTAATTTCAGCTGATATAGCTCTTTGGCATGCTCTATACATTCGAAGTATACAGACACGTCTGTATGTTGCTTTCAGTGAAACCTTCATGAAAACTTAAATTATTCTTTCATATAGAGATTCTGTAAAATCACTATCCGGTGACTTCATGGGTTTTTAAAGAAATAATTAAAGATTAAAAAAAAAGTTGTTAGTGAGGATATAAGTCTAAGTAAACATTCCATTAGATCAAATATAACCTAAAATCAATCAACTGAAATATTAATGATAATGTTTCACAAGTAATAAAGTAATCACTTAATTTCAGTTGAATTAGCTCAAATGCATGTTCTATATATTCGAACACACATGCACACGAGTATATGTTGCTTTCAGAGAAAACATCATAGAACATTGAATGAAATATTATAAACTGCTCAAAAAGAGCTGTTCATTCGAACTTTTAATGGTTATAACGGTGGAGTGTGGTGCTTAATAGTTCGGGTATGTGTATGAGTGTTTTCTTATTGAACCGGTCTGATTGTGCAGGTCTTCTCGTTATCCCTCGTTATAATTATCTCTTCTCTCACGTGTGCGACCTGCTGATTTTTCTAAAGGTACGATTTGAACTTGTATACAAAGTGTATATAAAATTAAGGTCGAGGACTCTACAAAATACATACGGTCATTTTAGTGCTGCAGTTATTCGTTACACAGAATGTAAAACAGGTTATCGTAGCACATTTTGCTATAATTATCATGAGATCATGGCCATCCTTTTCAATCTAATAAAAAATGGCTTATTGGACGGGTGCATTTATGACAGCTTTTAAAGGCTTTTCTTTCAGACGAAGAGCGTATAACGACCTGCAAATTTTGTATAGCAATATATTGCCTTTTTGTGGTAGCTTCTTGCGAATTGAAGCGCGGTGTTTTCATTGTATTAATTACAAGGAAATAAGTGCTTTTATATTAATATTACAATAATTAAAATATAATGACACAATAAGCAGATCAGTCCATTTCAAAATGAAAATATGCAATATTACTTACTAAAATACTTAGTATAGTACCCATCTGTTCTTGCCAGTGCCCAAAGATTTATTTAAAAAAAACCTAAGACGGACCATTGACCATTTTCCATCTTTTACATTTCTTGAACGTCTAGAAACATTGTAGTGGTTTTCACTTTAGGATTGACATAACTCCCAGCCCATTAGATGTCTAAATTTTTAAGTGAATCGTTATTTTCTAAACAAAATAGGCACGTTAAACAAAATTTCGAAACAGTTTCGATATTTTAAAACGCTTTTTACGAAATATTAGAATCACCGTATCGCCATATACCGATTTATTAATAATAACGCGCATTCCTAATATAGAAAAAAAATTATTTACAGCTAATTTCACCAGGACCGAGAGTGCAAATAACCAACAAACTAATGTAATGTCTATGAGTGCGCTGGACCTTCATGGTAAACAGTCTTTCTTTAAAACATTTCTAAATAATGATAAATTGCCTTTCTAATTTTATTCTCCATTCCACTAAGTTTATTTGCAAGACTTTTCTTATTAATGATCAAATCGGAGGGTTCATTGAGTAGACTCCGGGCCGCCATTTGCAAATTCTTCTAACTGTACAGTTTTACACTCTTTCTGTACAGACTAACACTCTTTCCGTCTACAATAACACTCGTCCCGTCTACACTTCTCCCCATTAATAGTAAAACATTGTGCTTATCATTTGATAATCCATTAAAGAAAGTTTATTTGCAAGATTTTTTAAAAATAAATAAACAACTCTGCCGCATTTTCAGCTTTTGTTAATTCCTGTCTCTTACATATGGTGAATTGCTGTTTGTAACAGTTTCAATTCTGGAAAATACTCCCCTGTACACTTTTCCCCCTTGTAGTCAATAGTTTAGTGGTTTTATTCTCACAAATTTGTTCTAGCTTGTCTGTATGTACTTTATTTGATAAGTTTCTCTTCAGTAACATTGTAAATAGTATATAATTGCCGCACTATGGATATGGTAATATACATGTTAATTACCTCCTAATCATAATTTAACATTGGAATCCATTAATTTATATAAACGCCATACTAAAGGGAGCGGCAAGTGGCAGTACTTACATTTGTACATGCAGGTAACAGTATTAATTGTATACTGTCTACTTCTATTAGATTTAAAGCATCATTATAGATAGAAACACTTTAACATTTTAAATTACCATATTTAAAGGGTTGTTCTGATGCGTTTTGGATTAACATACAATCATGGCTGAACACAACAGTGTAAACAAAATTGCAGAATCTAAATCCAGATAAAGTAATATCACAGAAACCTGATTGTTTAACGGTTTGAAAAAAGAAGGTTATGTGTTTTTGTTTTTTAATATTCATGTACTCTATTTGTGTTGATCAAAATATAAAATAAACATCGGAACCATTTTTTTTTTTTTTACCACAAATAAAATTAATAAGTGCAAATGAAAAACAAATGATTCACAATTCTGTCTCATACCCCAGACGCAATACATTTGCTTAATAATACAAACACATACCTATCAGTTCCTATTGCCACCAGGAAGCAAGGGGCGTCTGACGGTGTTTGACTCCAACTTTCCCTCCAGCATTCAGAATGAGGAATATTCACTGCACCCTTCATTGACCAAGAGTTTCCCGCTTTCCATCATTCGCATACGTGAAAAACTACCATTATTTAGGATTCCTGGCCTTTTACACTGGTAGGTGATAATTTATATTTATCAAATCATAACCAATATGTCGGGCATGCATCCATTTATTCATGTGCATGCACATAAACATTTTAAATGCAAAAGCATTTTTGGATAGTTCCAACTGAGAACATTGCAGTGGAATAACTTAAAAATTATATTTTCTGCGGAGTACCTTGAACGTAAATGCGTACGTCCTTAATTATTGGAACACGTTGGACATACTACGCCAAATTTTTTATCAACGAAGCACAGGACCACTACAGCCTATGTTCTTGGCCAGGTGACATTGACGAATAGGATGTCCACCAAAAAAATATATATCACAAGGTTGAACTTTTTCTTATTATTTTTACACACGAAAATGCAAAAAAAAAATACATTTATTAAGGCGAACTTGCTCACATGATCTGGCTTTTTATAAACATCATTGAATGATATGAAATTATTTCTATGCTGTTTAACTAAGGGAACCCGGTGATCCAGTTTGATGATACATCTCTGATATATGGCTTATCAACATATTAAAAATTCTATGTAACAAGTGTAACTATTAGAACCAGTGACTTTTATCTTTGGGCCCAATACATTTTTATAAAAACAGTAAAACCCACAAAGCGAATATAATATGCAGCACTGTATCCGGGGAACCGTGTATAATTTATGGACACTTGATATCAGAAAGGCATGAGATGGAATCTTTATAACTTTAAATGTCACTATATATTTTATTTCCTAACTCGGGAATATAAGTATATCGCTATATGTATGAAAAAAGCCACATATTATAAAGTCTAAGTTGTTGTTGCTTACAACTATAAATTACTATGATATAATGGACAATATATCGGCATTTTTTTAATGCATTTGTATGCCGAACCTGTCCGCTGAATTAGGATGAGCTTAACGGAAAGGATTTATACATTTTGTATTAAGAACGTATAACACACAATACACACAATCTAACAAAAGCCTAGGAAACGTTATTTCTTTCAGATCAATATGTATACCTGTTAATTACGTATATGTTATTTAAGCAAACATATAAAAAGAAATAGTTTTAATATGGAGCTCCATAATGATCATGTGATTGTTGTGTTGCTTGTGCTGCCCTCTTTAACTGAATAAATTAAATTTTGTGCTAGTTGTGCTGCCAGCTCTTGGTCACTGATGTAGCAGAAACGGGGGCTTATTACTGAACAGTCTGCAGGCTTGTCCTGGTTTTGTTGCTAGTGCTGCCCTCTAGAGCAGAAGAATAAAAAGGAGAGGACGCTGTGCAAGTTGTGTTGCATGGGCTACTGTCTCGAGGGTACTGGTGAAATGATAATAGAGCTAGAACCCTGTGATGTTGTGCTGCTTGTGTTGACTGTGCTAATTGTGCATTGGCTGGTTTATAATCTGATAGATGGGACTTTGTTTTGGTTGTGTTGCTTGTAATACCATCCCTTGGTACGGGATGTAATGAATATGGTGCCATGGCCCTTGTGGTGCTGAGTTATGAAATGAAATATACATCATACATATGAAACTATATATATATATATATATATATATATATATATATATATATATATATATCTTGCATTTTGTTACTGGTGCTGTCCAATAAGTTCATGGTAACAGGTCCTTGTGCTCGTTGCTGGTTATCACCTGTTTTTTTGCTGGTGTTATCGAACCAGGAGATTTGGGGCGAGGTGTACCCGGACAAGATGTAAAGGTATTGTGATACAGGGATGCATTATTAAAAAATAATTCATACTCCTCCCCCTTACCTAGAGTTTACATTTAACTTTTACATGTGAATCAATATTTAATTAATGTGACTGCAATCCCGTTTCACGAATAATAGCTACAATAAATCACTGAAAAACATGAACTGTTATTTAGAAAAAGGATTATTAACTTTACCTTCCGTGATTCGTTGTTATCAACGCTAGTCAATTCTTTAAAGTATATTACTATTATCAATGTTGAACTACTCCCCTTTTTCATGGTAAAATAAACACATAAATACGAACTGAGGATTTTCCGAGGTCACGTATATCGTAAAAAAATTCTTGATATATTATGGAATATTTCATCTTATGTGTGAATAATATGAATTATTATGCGTATACTACTTTCTGGAGCCTGCTATTTAAGAACTTTATTTTCCTATAAAGTTCATTGCAAGCATGTTCCTTTCATTGACAACCTCGAAAAAGCAGAAATACTTAAAACGTCTGAAGGGAAGCATGAAACCTAACTGGTGCCATTTTATATACATAATCAGTTTGCCAAAGTTAATATCATGGATTTTTTACCATGTCACATTTTCTAAAAACACAGCGATTTTTAGTAATTTTGTAATTGCTTAAGCCCTGTAATATATTTTCAGTTCCTCGGAATGGCGTGCAGAGGCTTCATTGAGACATCAGTAGACTTCGGGCCGTCATTTGCATATTTTTGGTCTAACTGTACAGATTACCATTATTTCCATCTACAATAACACTCGTTCCGTCCACACTTCTTCCCAAAAAATCTATGTAATTTCCTTATCATTTGGTAACCCATTCAAATAAGTTTTTGCTAGACTTTTTTTATCATTATAAAAATAACTTTGCTGCTCTTGTTCCTGTCCCTAAATTATGGTCACATGCTGATTGTAAAAAAATCAATTTTGGGAGATACTGCCCCAGTCATTACTAGTGATTCTTGAAGCCAATTGTTTGGTGGAACTTTTCTCACTTACTTGTTCTCCATCAGCACAATCGAGCACCGGCACTTACGGAATGCCTCAGTAGACTTGTATTTTGAGGAATTTTATCTAAAATCTGGCCTTTATCGGCCTATTGAATCGGCCTTCTGGGTTCAAGCTTAATGTTTCCATACTAGGTTGGCATAATCGTGATGGATACATTAGATCCAACGCCGAAGACTTGACCTTATTTCTGGTATGAATGACAACCTGTCCTGATGGCTGAAATGTTGACACCTACATAGTACTAGTTCATTGTTATACCAATCGGATGTAACTGAACAGTACATACGATGAAGTTTGTTTCACAATAATTATATTTTCCTGGAGAAGACCTGGAGTAATTAAAGCTGACTAATCATCTTGGAGATTCTGATATAAAATAAATGTTTCCTTACTGTCGTACAATAGACATCAAAAATAGGCCTCCAGGGGATGGTTGTTCTGATGGGTTTTTGCAATAACATACAACCATGAGTCAATAACACATCTAATGAAGTGTAAATATTACTGTGCCATTTATAATCAATGGAGCAGTTTATAGAAACCAGATTGTTGAACGGTTTTTTAATGGAAAGATCTGGAAGGGTTTCTGTCTTAATGTTTACTTTCAATATGAATGTGCTTCATTTGTATAGTCCTTAATGCAACAGAAACACCAGAACCATTATCTTTTATCTTTTTCAATATCGTTTTCATTTATACTTCAATTTGTTACTTCGCAATAGAATTGCGAAGTGACAAACTGAAGTATAAATGATTCACGATTATTAAACCTGATAACCCTGAGCTAATACACACACAAGTATATATATATATATATATATATATACAAATATATATATATATATATATATATATATATATATATATATATATAGCTACTTATATAACTGTAATACCAATTGGACTATGTAATGCAAAATTAATATAATTACCTATCTATGTAGTACTCATGGTTTCCGATAGGGACTACCTCGCTAATCGTGGCAGAGGCAAACTCCCGGAAGCATATATCTTTTTTGTCAACGTTATTTTGTTGTCATTTGGTGTGCTGATCTACACGTATACGAAAACACACCATTAAAACCAAAGAACATCCAAATGGCACTCATTATTGTGTGTGTTGTTGCTGTGTTATTCGTGTTACAAGGAGCAGCGGTTTCCGGTACGCAGTCTAAAGCGCAAGGTGAGTGTTATTCAGTTCCAGATTCTACGAGAAAATTTTCTGTGACATATCGGTAGGTCAAACCAATAATGGAACGTTTGTAAAATGATAGATTTTTTTTTTGGTTTGGTACATAAGTGTGTGTTAATATATATGTATATATGTGTGTGTTTATATTGCATTACTTCATACAATATTTCATTTGTAAATGATCTCATTTCCAATTATCCTTGTATTAGTTCATCTCAGCGTTCGTCTCAGACATGAATATTTACCTATATCTTATAACGAATGTTCAGTGAATGATTCTATATAAATCTCTCACGATCATACACGATAAAACGCTTATTTCTATAATCATTTCTGTTTACAACTCTCCTGTGACAATCTCTGTAACAAAATATCAGCTATTCATCTTAGCAATCACAATACGAGGCAATTGATTTATTTTGTTCTTTTGTTTAGAAGCAAGGTGGGTCACCATTCGGGAAACGAATTCTACTAACATATCTTGTTCCACAGGGGAAGCTCTTGTGTTCAGAAACTATACTCAAGCTAATGGGAAAGAAAAAGACAGAGGCTGCAGCAGCTTTATAATCGGATTCATAAACTATCATTGTAACTTTCAAAACAAATGTTCCTTCAAAGGAGAATACTCGAAATGTTTGGTCGGATATACCCGTATCCGCTTAGGTTATTACTGTTTGCAGAACGATTCATTCCAAAGATCGTGCAATAAAACAATAAGAGCAGGATTTAAACATGGTGCATACGGTATTATATTAAGCGATAGTTACCCTTCAACTAAGGAAGTGAAAGTGTGTTACTATCAGTTCCTAGTGCCACCAGGAAAACAGGTACGTCTGATAGTATTTGACTGTTACTTTACCTCCAGCATTCAGAATGAGATATGTTCACTGGACACTACAGTGCCTAAGAGTTTCTATGGCAGCTGTCCAACGCATCTACCATTCACATACTTGAAAGAAATCATCCTTATGCAGGATTCCTAGCCTTTTATGTTGGTAAGTGATAATTTATATCTATCAAATAATTACCAATGTGTTGGCCCTGCGTCCATGACATTAATGTGTGATGTGTCAAATACTTCCCAATGTGTCGGCCGTGCATTCATTTATGCGGTTAAATGCACATAACCATTTCAAGTACAAAAGCATTTTTGCAAAATCCCACCTGATATCATTTTATGTGGAGAATCTCAAATGTAAATGTGTATATCTTTAATGATAGTGGAACATTTCATTAGGGCTGTGGAGAAACTTCTAAATTATATTTTATGCGGAGTACCTTAAATTTAAATGCGTATATCTTTAATTATAGTGGAACTCGTTGGACATACTACGCCGAGACTCTTAACAACGAAACACCGGACCACAACCGCCCCTGTTCTGGACCAGGTGACAGTGATGAAAAGGGTATCCACCACAGGTTATATATCACAAGGTGGAATTTTGTCTTTTTATTTTTACATACGAAAACGCAAATCTCTATTTATTAAGGAGAATTTGCTTACCACATGGTAGCTGAGATATTGTGTTGATAATATGTAAAGGATCTACTAACATATATTTAATTTTCATTGATGAACATTGAAGTATAAAATTACCACGTACTTTGTTTTCGCCAGCCAGGTGAATCCGATTGTTCAGTTTGATGATACATCTCTGATCTTTGGATTTACAACATACTTAAGATACAAGTGTAACTATTAGAACAAGCGACTTTTTATCTTTGGGTACAAGACTTTTTTTACTTAGAGTAAAGCCAACAGATCGAATATTGCCAAAACCCACTTCAATGTCGGAAAGAGCTTCTCAGGGAAATGTCCCGGCAGAGATGACGCGATCTGTCACAGGTAGGAGTTCATATATTTGTCTTTCATTATACACGTTTATTAAATTTTGTAGGGATAATGGGAAGTACACAAACACATCCTGTCTTCGCACAAGACCAGCTTAAACCTACTGTTGGAGATATATATAATACTTCACATGTTTTAATTCCAAATAAATATATATCAGTTGTACATGAAGAATAATAAAAGATATCATATTTGCAGGTTCACACCTAAAGAAATTTAGAATTATCAATAAACAATACATACTGCATTTGCGATGCTTTTTTGCAATAAATCCTAAATCCGCGTATACCAGTGACAGGAATTTCATGATTGTGTTTCAGAAAAGTTAAAAATTACTTAGTGAAATTCCCGGAGTACTGGATGCGGGGGGGGGGGGGGTTGGAGGGGATATGGTGCGGGGGGGGGGAGATTGCTCCCCCCCCCCCTTGGCTACGTTCCTGGACATACAATTTGGGTCATTATCCGAGAGTCGAAGGAACTATCCAAAAAGGGACACAAGTATTATTAATTTTAATTTGTAAAAATTGTGTATATAACGAGTAACAAAAATTAAATAGTGAAATTAAAAACATCTTTGTAAATGCGGCGCGACATCCTTGTGGCGCACATTCGCCTATCGAAGGAATGGTTAATCCCTGATCTTTAATTTTGAGCCGAATTCAAGCTTCTCTTTGAGTAATGAATTAATTCAGGTGAACGTCTATCACGTTGAAATTAGTTTCAAGAGGAGCAGCAGGAAAACTAAACGTTAACATGTCTATCTTCAATTGAAAGGTGTGCCATTTTTCTTTAACCCTTGATAAACGAGATGAATATGGTTTCAAAATGTATGTAATGATTGGTCATTTTATAACATTGAACTCAATGGCAAATATGAGGTAACAGACTGATTCCACGAACATGCGCACTGCACGTGTTCGAGCAGTTTCCGGTGTGCAGGGTTCGGGTCATCTGACCTCCGCATATAAACAAATAGGCGAGTCGATGAGATCAAGTATACAGGTGTCTTCTGTCAATAACAACTAAGTAGAATGCAGCTATATTATAGCTACAAAGAAACATATTTTTGAAATAAGACCAGAAATAACATAAATATTAATAATTTTGTCGACGTATGTAGCATGCATGGATTGTCAGATACAGATATGATCAAAACATAGGCCTACAGCATTCAAAGTTGAAACCTGTTTCGTTCAGGTTCTCACGGTTGCCACGGATGATATAGCTTTTATAGTACAAGTTATGTCACTGCAGCTGACCAAATATAAAGTAGTTTTTGCCTCGGATTGCCGTTCACGTGAATGCTAATAACCCCGAATTATAGATGGCAGATATCTCCGATTGGTGTCACTAATGGAATGAAAACGATCTATTGAATCAACATGTAGATAAAAGTAAAAAAAAAAAAGATTTCCTTTGACATTCATTAAATAAATCTCCATACCTTTTTTTATATTTGGACCGGAATACTTTGATCATCATTGATTACTATTCAAGATAAACATTATATCATCTTATAAAAGTAATTGATGAATATTTTCTTTACTAGACGGTAAGTTACCACAGAGTATTGTGAAAAAATCAGTAGATTTGAAGTAAGAACATTTTTTTTTTATTTACAGCAAATTCTGCACAAACTTCTAAGATCAAAGTTTCCACAGTCATGTATAGTACATCCGAGAAAAATGACTCGGATCAGGTGCCAAAGAAGACCACAGGTAAAAGCTCCCATAACATTATAATATCTCCCTTGTCATAAAAATATCTCACGAAGATCACAGGTAAAAGCTTCGGCGCCATAGTACTTTATTACAATTTACGCTAAGCTTGTTGGGTAAAATAACATCACCAGCAAATGGCTGATCTTTTTTCACAATTTTGAATGCATTTTCTCAAACATTTGGTACGGTCACGTAAATTTTGACATGTTTAAAAAAACATTATCTAATAAAGCCTGATTAGCGGGAAACGTGGGGAAAGACTCCGTCTCAATCAATAATGTAAGCTGGGTGCATGACTCTCTTGAGGGGGTAATGGGTACGGGCCAAATCACAACTGACAGTCGACCACCTGATACAGCGATAAGTCATTGAAATGTGCCTTGTGACGACAGACTGTGATCATTTTGCATTTATACATTGACCACCCACGACTTGTCATAACTTGTCGGATGACCACCGTAAAACAATCCTTGATAGTCTGGTCACATGTGGTCGTGCGTTAGTTTTACGACGGAGACCATCCCTATATTATGACCGATCGCTAACCATAGAGGCAAACATTTGTGTGCGACTGGGTACGACCATCGTAAGACAGTAGCACGATAGTCTGCCACATCTTAAAGACAGCTCAGGCTTAGACACGACTATCAATGATCACGCCAGTCGTAGGAGATTTCTGCTCATTATTGTGCGACAAATATTCACCTACGTTCTTTCGCGACCACCAGGGATCACCTGTGACTTGTCATAAGATCGTCATACGATTGTCCATGACTTCCAACGATAACAGGTAGTAACTATAATCGTCACTGGTCGTATCCTCTAGTTTGACTAGGCATTTAGCTGAGTGATTTCTGCCGAACGCAAAACATGATTAAAATTTGAACCTAGAAACCATTGCAGAAACAATCTAAAAACATATCACGCTCGTTGCCCAGTTATGCATCAGAACGTGTGTCCGTCTGTTTTTTCCACTGAAGAATGTAGCTAGCGAACATGCTCTCAATATTGATAGAATTATAATTATTCCGTATTATATGTCTTAAGTCGTAGACGAATACAAAAAAAATCATTTATCGAAACTGCTTAATTAATTCATCATATAATACATTCTTCGGAATGTTGATTTCTGTAATTTTCATGAAAAGTATGTCATTTAAATATTTGAGTATTATGTACACATTTAAGTAAAGATGGAATCTTATTTAAATATCAACCTTACAGTTTGTAGAAAGAAATTAATGAAACTACATTGGAAAACAATATGGGCAATAAATAGTTTCTAAATATTAATAAATAATTATAAATAAATAACATATATACACTATTTCAGTCACTATCAGGAGACCAAATGTACACAATATCACATACCGAGGAACTGCTATGTAGCATCCTGCATATAAGTAATCAACAGAATTAAAGAAATAGGATGTATATTACCAGTAGAGTATGCATAAATTCCGTCTTCACATATTACAAGTATTATCCGTTGATGGACAAAGAAAATGGATAATAATTCGCACTGAAAATCTACATTTTGATTTCATATGTACAACCATCTTTATATTCTGAATACTCCAAGAAAGCTTTTAGTTATACTAATATATCAATTGTTATAACTTTGTATTATAATATATCTTCACAGATATGATTGCCGGGATATGCGCAGCAGGGGTTTTGTTAATAGTAAGCGGAATCGTTGGAGTTTGCTGTTATTATAACAGGTGCACAACTTTTTTATTGCCTTCGTATTTGAGATATTAAATTTCAACGAGCTTCTTTGTGAATTATGATTTCCTTTCGATCTGTTTAATATATATATATATATATATATATATATATATATATATATGTATATATATATATATATATATATATATATATATATATATATGCATTTCAGAAAACAAAGAAACAAAAGAACCGATTTACGCTGTGAGCCAGCCATGAGGGACATCACAAACTTCCCACAGAAAAACAGCGATGGTAAAAAGGCGCAGGGACATGGAATGTATGCAACGATAAACAATGTTCACGCGGCAAGTGCAGAAGGAAAGGCCCGAAATGGAGAGAAAGAGGCTTGTAACGCCGTCTGCAGTGCCCACATGTATGCTTCAGACTCAGCAATGCCCTTTTATGCCGAAGTGACCAAGCATTGGAAACTAAATGAGAAGAATGATTCAAGTGAATCGGAGAAAAGCCCCGGTGAAATTACATATGCAGATGTGGTGATTTGTAACCAAGGTGATGAATATGCCAAGAAAGGTGTGGTGGGACAGTACCAGCACGCTGGTGAAACTGTTTATGCTGAAATACAAAAGTAGAGTAAAAGATATTATATACGATGTTATAGGAATGGGTCAGGAACACGGTGTACAACGAGATTTCGAAGTAAAGAAACAAGAAGATCTGACAGTAGACGACAGTAATGAACAGCAGACACCAACTGAGTGATCACGTGACGATTCCGAGCTTTACAACATTGTTCTTGCTGTAGCTGCACACGATCGCCATATCGGCACAGTATCCACAAAATACTGGTTTACACGTTATATTCAAGTGGTAAACTGTGAAGTACCGAAATTTCATTCATATGGGTTATCAGTTGCATCACGGAAAATATAACTCGAAATCAGAAAATTGGTACAAACTTGCTTAAAATCTCAGGTAACTAAGTCGCATTCACCTATACATACACATCTACACACATACATGCTTATATACACATATGCATTCATGGAAAAAAGGAACATGAATACAAAGAAAAATTCGCTCACATCAACTGAAAAAATATTCGCAATTAGCCGATTTTATTTATTTTTGTTCCATATCTCCATACAATAAACCGGTATGGCCAATATCGTAAGAATTGTAATATACGCCACATACCATATAAATCCACATGTACTATACCTGATGCATGCAAACTCGCTGTGTCGACATATGTAGTAGGCAGTACTCTGTTGACACATCTGTGATGTCTCTTTGCTGGTTCCGATAAAAGTGTGTTAGTACTCAGAGGGGTTGGGGATATGTTGTAGGTCAATGGTAGAGCAGATGACGGCAATCGGAAGGTCATCGGTTCGTTCCCTATTGACATTGAACAGACGTTTCTGTGTTTTCATGTTCCCTTTCTCTGTACAATAAAGCAGCATGGAAACATATCTCTATACATACATTCATACAGACATATATTTATCTGCATATGGACTTTCCGATACCATGCCGGATATGCTCACATACTATGTGTAAAAATGTGTATAAGGAATACAAATGCGAAAACATTTATTATACTTAGAATGTAAAGAACAGGGTGAACCTTCCAGTGATGTTGTATATCTTATTTTTAATTATAAATATATATGATTATATTTATTTATATATATACGTATATAAAATTAATATATTGTAACATATATAGTGTATTTGTTTTTTTTTCCTGTGCTGCTGGACCTTGACGTAGTTGTGTATATAATAGCAATTATAATAATGATTATCCTTATCATCAGTGGGGGTACGGTTTTCTTCAGGGCCACACAAAGAAATATTATATAAATTGTAAGTATCCTTATTTTAAATATTTTGTTTCAGGTGAAGCCTGTTTTTTTTATAAAAGTTTGTGAATATATGGATGTAGCACTGAACTTCAGTCAATGGCATCGGTCAATGTATGTATAAGAAAGAGTTAAGGGTTTATTATATTATTGTAATATAATCAAAATTATAATGTGTGCTATAGCCACCGACACCACATCCATATTTTCAAATCATCACAATCGATCATATATATATATATATATATTATATATATATATATATATAACCATTCGGCACATTTTGTTTACTAATATTTTTATACGTGCACACCAATCCTTTGTGTACGTGCTATTGTTATTTGTTCAAGCACAGATGAGTGGAGAATGGTACAAGCTTAATCCCAGTCAAGCAAATTATTCTTCTTTTAAAAAGGAAGCCATAGTCCAGTGCCAGGTTTACATATGTTAACATATATTTTATACACACACATGCACACATATATATATATATATACGGCCCATATTCCCAGGATTCCCAGGTTAATTCGTGTATAAGTGACTTGTGAATATTCCTTGTTCACGTTCCTGAATCGTGATCATGTGCCGGATTCACGAAAAAAACGTAACAGAGTCCTCAGTGGTTCATACCCGAAAAGACCAAAAACTCTGTTCACACAAACGTGTGTCATGTTCTGAATAAAAATACACACACAAACACACACAAAACACACGCACGGTATAAACGCATTCCCTCATAGCGTGGTCCTACATGCTGCCACGAATACGTTTTTATATAATCAACTAATATATTTAGTCATTTTCATGCGGGATTTTAGGTAAAGAGCATTTACAATACAGCGGACATTTTTTTTTCGTCCTTGCAATACTTGGCTAAATCTATGACAAATAAATCCTCACGGCAAAACCTTGAAAAGAGTCAATGCGTAGAACAATGATATATGATTATAAGATAACCAGCTAATAGCAGGAAGTGCTATCTGTAATGTGGGTTTACCAGTCTTATGGGACGGTTCCAGGAATATTTGGGAAGAGGGGGTCATCAATATTACTCTGAGGGACTTTTATCCTGTTAACATCTAGGGGCTTACCCTTAACATATTCGGGTAAACTGTTACTAAAGGTAATTCCTCTCAATACGGGCTTGATTTCAAACACCTATAACTGCAACCCCCCCCCCACACACACACACCCAAACACCCATGGGCACTGCATTCTGCTAAACATTAGCGTTGTTCTCGATATGATCACGCCTTTTACATGAACTGTAGTTGTTGATAATATCTGAGATGATACAATCTGCTGTGCCATTAAATGTTCTATTTATGGTAGGTTTTACATGCGTAATCGTGACTTCAAACCCAGATTTAAACATGCGAATATTGGTACGAATTTATCTTACTTGCAGCTGAGATAATTGTAACCCTTAGGAAATTGACTAATATTTCTGTCTTAAGTTGAAATATACATAATACAACCCATTCCTTTTAATTATCCTAAATTTATAAATCTTTATATGAATAAATATAATGTTATATATTATGATTAATCAAATATATAATTAATCTATCATTCCGGTTAAGACGACCGAATATGTGCAGCTTTCAGGGAAGGGGGACGCAAGGCACCTGACATGTTAATCCAGAATAATAAAATGGTTATTGAGGTTTAATGCATTTATGGAGAGTTTGGGCCATAAGGTCTGTTAGGGGGTTTAATTTTAAGAGTTGGGGATAAAAAGTGTCCATTGTCCAGATGTGTCCCCTAGAGGTACTCTTTAAGCAGTTTACACGTTTGATCGTTCCGAAAACTGTCCGTTGCACAGTCCCCACGTAAGGGTTGTCCGCAGCCCTTGGTGTATATTAACGATAAAACTCTGTCCTTTTACAAAGAGAAAATATGACCATTCAAATAATTGAAATTTACTTACTGTCTTTTATATAGAGTTAACCCAAGGAAGCCATTTTGCCAAAATCCACTTTAGTGTCACAAAGAGATACTCAGAGATAAGTTCCATTGAAGATGGCACCTCTGTCTTTATTCAGATAATGTAATTAAAGAACTCGTGGAATTATTACCTCACCAAGGTTCATGGCAATCCCCGACACCAGAGCTCTGTCCAAAGATCAAATGATGTGAAATACAAGATGGAAGACCATTATGTGGAATTTATGATACTGTATGGTAAACTTCCATTTCATCAAAAATACTCCCTATGACCAAAAGGGGAACCCTTATGGTGAAAGCATAATCCATGATACTAAATCGTAAACTACAACTTTTATCAAAAGTAAAGGCGGAAATCGTCCGGACAGTCAGGTGGTAAAACGGTTTCTGCTACCCGCTAGTTTCGTCATGCATGAGCGGCAGGCAAGATATAGAATGAATCACCCCATAGCGTTGTTTATGGCTGCATTAGTTTTTTGCACCTCAGACAGCCGACGAAAGCGAGGAGAATAAATAAGACTAGGAAGTTGAAGATGGATGAGTCTGACATTGTCGGTGATATCAAACTATAAACATATTCATCTTTCACTTTTTTTTATTTACCAACAATATCTATAGTAAACAGCATCGATACAAACATACAAACGTGAAAGAAAAACACCGCAAAAAATACAAATATAATGAGAATTCTAACAAAAGAATCACATTTCATGCCACCGCGAGTTCAACAGTAACGGTTCCCATTTTTTCATATGATATGAATAATTATTACGTTTGATTGCTTTGTCCTGTCAACGTGTTCATACTGATTTAAAATTGCATGCAAAGTGGTTATGTTGCAACTAGCTTCATCATTTCTACATAAGAATACTATATATTTATATGACAACAATATATGATTGATCAAACTACTCCTTGGACCGGTATGTGGTATACCAATTAGTACATTTGGCTTCATTTCTGTCGGTAGGGATACATAAATATTCTCCAATTTATGTTTTAACTGTAGATAGAAAGAAAACGTTACCTTGCATCCACAGAATAAATGTCCTGTTTCCTTAAACAAAAAGCAGTAACTACGTCTGTTTGAATCAACTAATCTCCATCTTTTTAGTAGGTCATTAACAGGAAGTATATTATTTAATATCTTAAACTGAAAGCCTCTCATTCTAGTGTGTATACATGAACAGTACATTGATTTATACACACATTTCCAATCTACTTCTTTTCCTGTAATTTTTTCTGGAGCATATCTCCCTGTAGGAATCTCCTGTATACCAGATATTAATCTATTATATATGCCTTTACTGGTAATGTTTTCAATATTAACATATCTCATCTGTCATTGGTAGGTAATGGTGGCCTGAAGTATATTCCTCCGACACTTCTTTAAGTATATTCATCCAATCTTTTCGAATTGAATGTTTTAGCATCAGCCAGTAGAAAACCTTAGATTTTGGAATTTTGAGAGTATTAAATGCTTTAAAGCCTCTTTAAGTATCTACTATATCCTGAATATAGTTAATTTCGTTGTCGGAAAAATCCTTAAAACATGTTGATTTTTCATTTATAGTGATATATTTATTATTCCATAATGGCTGCTACCGTGTGCTGAAATTATCGTTTGGTTCCCCCTTATACAAATCACACCACTCTTTCAGACAATGCCTGTAAAAGACAGGTATAACATTGCTAATGCGTGTTTTATCTAAGTTTACACCTAATACTTGAAAACCTGTCTTTTTAAGATAGAATTTAGGTATCAATTTTCACAACTTTTCCTCACTATCAAAACATTTTTAATCCAAAGAATCCTCCTTGCTTTAATCATATTTTCTAAATCCGGTAGTCCTAAACCACCTTCTAGTTTCTCCCTAATCAACGCTCTTTATTTGATCTTTGGTATTCCCCCTTTATATAAAAATATTGACAACACGTTCCTTGATTTTATCAACGAAGTATTTTGGAGGGATAAGCACGTTACATATGTACATTGCCTTTGATAGTATGAGGGATCTTAGGATAGTGGTTTTACCGTGAAAAGATAGGTTACGCATCCTCCATGTTCTTAATGTTAATTGAATAGTGTCTAATATTTTATCAAAATTCTTTCTATTGCTCACTTCATTATTTAAGGAAATATTGACTCCAAGTATTTGCATACTCTCTACCTAAAGGTCAACCCATTTATAACCTATTTCAATTTCCGGTAGATTTCTATTCTCATCTATCCTTGCAACTTCAGATTTCTGATGATTCAACTTAAGTGAAGTATACCTTTCAAACGTAAGCAGGGTTCTTTCCAAGTGTTTTAATGATTCTTCATTTTTTAATAAAAATGTTGAGTCACCTGCAAATAACAAGGATTTGATCTGATATCCACAAATATCTACTCCTACAATATTAGTGTTTTGCGGGACTATTCGATTTAGCACTTCCATAAATAATAGGAACATTTAAGGAGAGAGAGGATCACCTTGTCTGCATCCTCGTGGAACAGGAAAAAAAACCCAGTGGAATACCCATTGTTAAGAACACAGTTTTCTAGTTTGTTTTGCATTATATGATTCCATCTTACAAAATATTGTGGAAATCCTAATCTTTTCAAGATGCATTTCATGAAGCAGTATTCGAATGAATCAAAAGCAGCTTCGTAATCAGGTGCTTAGTGAATACCTTGTTTTCTTTCTCGTCTCATGTACTCTAAAATAACAAGCAGGATTCTTATTGGTTCCTCTATTGTCCTTCTCTTAACAAATGCAAACTGATTTTTGCTTATAATATTTGGCATTATATCCTTAAGTCTGTTTGCTAGAATTTTACTTATTAATTTTACATTTGTATTAATAAGGCTTATTGGTCGCCATGATCGTAGCAAACGGTGGTCTTTCCAAGTTTTTTAAGAAGAGTTATTATTGCCTGACGTTGCGAACATGACATATGACCTTTCACGTAATTGTCATTTATACAGTTCAATAAAAGATGCCCCACTTTATCTAGAAATGTTACATAAAATTCTGCTGGCAACCCATCGTTGCCGGGAGCCTTATTGTTGGCATAACTTTCAGCGCATTTTTAATTTCTTGCAATGATATTGATTCGCTGCATCTCTCTTTCTCATCCTCAGATATACAATTTAAGGTAATATTTTACAAATATTCGACACATTCTTTTTCGAATACCCAAGCTTTTTGTTCATATTTTGTTTTATAGAATTTTTTATATCTTTTAAAATGTCTGTTTGTTCTGTGGATTTTTTACATTCTCGGGAAGAAGATTCCGTATACAGCTTTTACTTTTATTTCTTTTCTCCAAATTCAAAAAATATTTATTACATTTCTCTCCATATTCATACCACTGTACTCGTGATCTAATTATAATTCCTTCGGTTATTTTGTTATAACATTCCTCAAGGTTCTTTTTTGTAATTTTATATTTTTAAATCTGTACACTATTACTTTTATCAAAACAGTTTTCCTTTTCTGTTACACGATTTTCCAATTCTTTCAATTCTTTTTTGGATCGTTTTGCTTTATCTTTTGAATATTTTATTGAAGTTTCCCTAACTTTAAACTTAATATATATTCCCATTTGTCTTGAGCATTTATATATTTAAGGTGGTATCTTTTTCTATATCATCAATAAGCTGTTTATTACTGTTTACATATTCCCCGTCATACAATAATGACGTGTTAAATTTCCAATAAGACGGACCCGCTGGGGCACAATTTTGATTATTTATTTTTCAATCCGATTGCCGAATGGTCTGTTTCCACTGCTGTTTTTATATCAACAATACTTACGGAAAATTGTATTTCTTCTGAAATAAGAAAATAATCTAATCTTCTCTAAATTAATGGATTTAATGTTCTCCATGTAAACTGCTGTTTATAAGGATTTCTGACTCTCCATATATCAAGTAAATTAAATTTCTCCATAATAAATTTTATTTTATTTATCGATCTTACTTTGAGCTTTGATTTATTATTATCAGTATCATTATTAGATAAGGGGCAATTAAAATCACCACTCCAGATTATTTGTATAGGACCTTTTCCCAGAACATACTCTTTTATTACATTTTCTACCTCGCAGAAAAAAAAATGTTCTTTTTCCGTGTTTGTGGCATACGTATTGACAAACAATACAGTTTCACCTTGTACAGCACATAACATAATTAAATATCTGCCGTGTCTATCCTTGACAGTTTCTATGACATCAATTTCTAATTCCTTTCCAGTTAATGTTGCAACACCTCTACTCTGGCTAGTACCGCATGAAAAGTAATAGTCGCCTCTCCATTGTGTCCTCCACGTATTTATAACCTCATCAGTACAGTGTACTTCCTGTATAAAAACAATACTTTTATATCCCGCATGATTAACCAACCAATTAAATATTTTTCGTCGTTTTCTGTACCTTCGTAAACCTCTTACATTTAAGGAAAGTATATTCACATCATCCATAAATGGTTACTGTTTGTGTTACTGAACAATTATTAAAATCATGCAACGTAAAGCATAATAAAATTAAATGACCACGTGTAATAAACGTATTTCGAATATATTCTGTCTGGTGGCGACTGGTAAATGCGAGTTTAACAACAATGACACAAAATCATATACTTACATATTCCTGCCACATACATGAAACATTTGGTCCCGGCTGATCATGAAACGACACCTGTCTGCACACAGTCTTTAAATAATAAAAATGTCCCGCACAATCCTTCCATTCGTTACTTCTTTTATTTCGACTGTCTTTTAACAGTCAATATCGCTGACCCGAAAAATCTTCACTGGTTCCTTTGATCCTTTTGGCCCTTGCTTGTACCTGAGAACCCTTGGAACTGTCCACGGAATATAGGCCAGCCATCCATTATTTCTGAATTCCTTCTGTTTTAACAACAATCGCCTGTTCTCTTCTCTGGTATATTCAGGTATATTGTAGAACACCACGTCTTTTCGCCTCATTCTATTGCTCAAGTCTATCAGTTCGGTTTTCACCTGTTTAACCTCGTCAGCAGACACCATATCCTCTCTAACTTTCTTGAAATCCTCTTTGTGACACTCTTGTTCATTTTCAATAAATTCAATACCTGTTTGTAGTTCTTCATACTGGTTTTCAACCGCGGCGACTCTATTTTCTATTTCTGACACACGTGTTTCCATCATATCTATTTTAAGTGTTCAATTTATCAATGTCCTGGATTTTCACACAAATCATTTCAAGTAACTGACGATCAGAGACGTTGGGCAGAACCCCTTGCAGCTGCATGGTGTTTTGCATTGTGCGCGTGGTGTCTTTTTGATCGGTCGACCCGTTAAACTGTGTCATATTGGAACCTGTTCACCTTTTGTGTGCCCGTCATGCGCAATCGAATATCTCCAGGTATCAGGTGCACTTATTATCCTGAGTGGTACAACTGGCGCGAAATGAGAAACCACTGTCTATTTTTGACAAACCAGATTAAGATCTTTCGATATTTTCCTGTAGTCTGTTCTTTATCCTAAGCAATTTTGCCCCAGTTAACGTCAGTTAAATATCAGTCCGTATGGCAATTTTCGGCAAATTTCAGATTGATTAACGAGTTGTATTTCCAAGTATTTCATGTGCTATCTGAAGTTGTGACCAAGCAGCTAGGCCATGTCCTTGACCTCTCCCCATCTTTTACTTTAAACAGAGACAAAATGTTTACATTTATGTTTACCTGGACAAAGTGTGCAAATGACCATCAAACCCGGCGTGTATATAAGAGGGCAAAAGAAGCCCAGATTTGTTGAGCCTGACTACGGCCAGCATCAAGTTACCAAAAGTGATTGCTCCCAGGATTATCAAATCATCATCGTGTATTACAAGCAAAGTCGAGATCAGGAATGGCGTTGCGTTATCTGGAAAACCTACACAGGAACAGAGATATAATTGGTAGATAACAGGATAAACTTGAAATAATTTTGATATTAAGGAAACTTGCCGTGTCTGGTTGTTATAATGCAGCTGTCTGCTCTACATGTCCACTGAATTAGGATGGGTTTAAGAAAACGGTATAATTAATTTTCTATTTAGGTTTTAATTATGATCTAAAGGAGGCAGAATTCAAACACTTTCTGTGAAAGCACTGATTTTGTTTCAATAGAGGTAAAGCGCTGTGTTAAGAACGTACATTTTTTTTAAAGATAATACATACACGCTAACTTAAACTGAGGATTCGTTATTTTTTTTCTCAGATCAATTTGCATGTCTGTAAACCTATATGACATTTAAGCAAAATATAAAAGAATAAGTATTTTCAAATATGGAGCTCTATAATGGAGTTAGGGTCCAGTGGTAGTTTATGTTGCTTGTGCTGCCCTGTTAAACTGAAAAGAGCAGTCTTTGTGCTTATTGTGCTTCCAGTTCTAGGTCACTGGTTAATAGAAATGGGGGCTTATCGGGGAACAGTCTGAAAGCTTGTGTTGCTTGTGCTGCCATCTATAGGCTTTTGGTGTTATTAAAAGAGACTTGGAATCTGTGCTGGTTGTGTTGCTTGTGCTGTCCTCTGTAGCAGAAGAATATAATGGAAAGGAAGTTGTGCGGGTTATGTTGCTTAGGCAGCTAACTCGAGGATACTGGTGTAATGATAATAGAGCTAGAATACTGTTACGTCGTGCTGTTTGTGTTGACTTCCCGAACGACCCAGTAGAGGTGTATTATGAAGCATTTTATGAAGAAAGCTGGGCTTTATCGGACTATTGTTCGCTGTTCAGGACTTCCTGTGTTAAGCTTAACGCGCCCTTACAATGTAGGCATAATCGTTATGGATACAATAGGTCTAGCGTCAACAACATGAGCTTAAATTCTGGTGAACAGATAATCAGTTCTGGCGCTGATGGCCGAAATGTTGACACCTAAAAAGCGCTGGTTCATTATATAAATAATGACATATTCTCGGAGTCGATCTGGGGCAGGTATTCACAGTTATCACAGTTATCACAGTAGCCTCGAAGATTATTATATGAAGCAATGTTTCCTATTTGTCGTATAATAGGCATCCGTGTATACATAATTTATGTCATCCTTGTAAATAAACGGGAATCATGTTTTTATCAGCAGATCATTTACACACCGGATTAATCAAATAATAAACAATTCCTTGCATATTTTTATCAAATCACGAAATCTGGACCACATTAATTGAATACATGTAACGTTTTCCACTGGAACCGTGTATTCGAAGCGCCTATTGGGGGTTTCACCTTGTTTTAACAATTTCAGTTACATTGTGAATTGTGTATACGTACGTACTAATGATGTGATAATATACTTGATTAATACTTCCAAATCATTATTTAACATAAGGAATAATTAATTTATATAAACTTCAAACTAAAGCGAATGGCAAATTGCGGTAGATACGTCTATACATCAAGGTCCCAATTATCAAAGATTTAATATGTGTAATATGCTGTCCACAACCTTTGAATATAAAGCTGAAATACAGATAGAAAAGGTTAACACTGTTGAGTTTTGCATAAACATACAACCAGGAGTCAATAACACATCTAAGGAAGTGTAAACTGCTTTGCAAAATATATATTCAGGTGTAAAAATATATTAGAAACCTGATTGTTAAATGATTAAAAAAAAGAAAGATCGGGAAGGTAACGGGTTTTTAAAGTTTTCTTTTAAAATCCATCTGCTCTATTTGTATCGATCTTTATTTAAAAGAAACATTTGGACCATTATTTTTTTAATCACAAATCAATTTTATAAGTGACATATTTTAAAACAGATGATTTACAATTATTCAGTCTGATATCCCTGACGCAATGCATTTGCTTACTTGTAAAAGCAAAAACACACATACGTACATACATACATACATACATACATACCTACACATAAACATATATATATAAAGAAAGGTGTTTTTGCAAATATATATATATATATATATATATATATATTCGCAAAGTCATAGAAGCAAACAACCATATATTTATATATATATATATATATATATATATATATATTTGTATATATATATATAAACACTGATGTTACTTATTGTGTCTTAATGTAATATCAAATTGAGTGTATGTATTGCATAATTAATATATAAACGTATCTGTGTAGTACCTGTGATTTCCGATAGGGGCTATCTCGCTTATCGTCACAGAGCAAAATCCCAGAAGCATGTATCATCTTTATCAATGTTGTTCAGTTTATATTTGGTTTGCTGAAAAAAATTAACGTATATGAAAACTACTTACGTCTTTGACATCATAATGGCAACCACTGTTGTGCGTGTTGTTGCTATAGTATTCATTTTCCAAGGAGCAGCTGTGTGCAGAACTCAGTCTTAAGCACAGCGTGAGTATAATTTAGTTCCAAATTCTACGAGTAATTAGTCGGTGATATATCGGTGGGTCAAACCAAGGCTATAACACTAATACAATTATAACTTTGTTTGTTTGGTACATAAGTGTGAGTTCATCTATATATATATATACATATATTTATATATATACCTTTGGTTATATATTTATATATTGTATTGTTACATACAATATTTATGTATAAATGATCTTAATTTAATAAGCCTTGCATTCGTTCCACTTAGTGTTTATATAAATGATAAACATTTAATTATTTTTAAAAGGAGCGTCAAGCGAATGGGTCTATACAAATATTTCACCATCAAACACGATATTACAGGCTAATTATTTCTTTAAAGATTTCTTTTCTTCACATCTGTATCTCTGTTTCAAACTGTTAGATATTCACGCGACGAATCACAATACGAGGGAAGTAATTTATTTTGCTCATTTGTTTAGAAGCAAGGAGGGTCACGATTAAGGAAACGAAATCTTCAAATATATCTTGTTCCGCGGGGGAAGCTCTGGTCTTCACAAACTATTTTCAAACTAAAGGGAAGGAAAAAGACAGCACATTTATAATCGGATTTATAAACGTTTATTGTTATTTTCAAGACAAATGTTCCTTCAAAGGAGATTACTCAAACTATTTGGTCGGATTTACCCTTTACCGCTTAAGACTATTACTGCTTGCGGAACGATTCATTCCACAGATCATGCAATAAAACAATAAGAGCAGGCAATGAACATGGTGCATACAGTATACTAACAAGCAGTAGTGACCTGTTCACGCAGGAGAGGAGATTGTGTACCTATCAGTTCCTAGTGCCACCAGGAAACGAGGTGCGTCTGACAGTGCTGACTGTTACTTTACCACCACAATTAAGAATGAACCCTGTTCACGGTACAATTCATTGCCAACGGGCTTCAAGCTGTCGAACGCTTCTGTCATTCGCATAGTTGAAAAACGTGATAATTATGCAGGATTCCTGGCCTTGTATGTTAGTAAGGGATATTCTACTATCATAACATTATTATCGAATAAGAACTCATGTGTCTATGTATGAGTTAATTTACATGTACCTGTGTTTGCAACCTTTTGAATAGAGACAATATTCAGAATATTTTTCGGAATTTTAACATGAACCTTCCTAATAATATCACAAAAGGACGAGAGAGGAATACCTCGATCATTTTACATTGACAAGAACACTAAAGGTAAATGTGTATTTAATTGTAGTGGAACACGTGACACATGCAAGATTTTCAACAATAAATCACCAAACCAGTGCATCCTCACTTCTTAGCAACGTTACAAAGACAAAGATAATATCCACCACAGGTAATATGTGTAAAGTATATATATATATATATATATATATATATATATATATATATATATATATATATATATATATATATATAATCTGACACTTCATCGATATTGTTGACTAAAATATTTATCCTTTTCTTACCATATGACGTTTTAATATATATGGTAAAGTCCACAGAGCACAATTTTCAAAAATGAACTACTCAGAGAAATAAAAGGTTACCCCGAATTTGGAACAACTGGACAAAATAAGGAAAAGTTATAACATAGATCAGCATTTGCAGGTTTAGAGTTGAAAGAAAGAGCTTTGGGAAAATGTATGCTCTACTAAGTACATACAGTCACTTTTATGTTTCTGAAAATCGTAGTACAACATATCAATTAGACTAGCCTAGCCTAAACCAAGTGTGCCAATAATTATGAAAACCGGTGTGTAAATGAGAATGCTCAATTGAGGCCCGGATATGAGGAGCCCGACTGCCACCAGCTGCAAGATACCGAAGGATATTGCTCGAAGGAATATCAAAACATCAACGTATAGTTCAAGTACAGTCGAGACAAGGATTGGCGCTTCTTTATCTGGAAAACCGATACAGGAACAAAGATATATACGGTTGATAACAAGGTAAACTTTATGTAGAGCACTTTATCCGGGGATTCGTGTGTAATTATTGGACACTTGATATCAACAAAGCATAAAATGGGACCTTACCACCTTATAAATATCACTTTATATTTATTAACCCAACAACGAATGGTATAATATGGCCATATGAATGATAAACTGTAACATTTAATGAAGTCTAAGTCGGACATATTTTGGAACATTTTGAGAGCTTGTGTTGCTTGTGCTGTAAACTATAGGCTACTTATGTACGTATAAGTGAGCTGGAGTCGTGTGTTGGTTGTGTTGCTTGTGCTGCCCTCTGTAGCAAAATACTATATGAAGGAGACATTGTGCTGGTTATGTTGCACGGGCAGCTATCTTGAGGATACTGGTGTAATGATAATAAAGCTTGAACCCTGTGATGCTGTGCTGCTTGTGTTGACTGTGCTGATTGTGCTGTGTATGGTATATAATCTGATAGCGGGGAGATTGTGTTGCTTGTGGAACAATCCCTTGGTGCTGGATGTAATGAATTTGGAGCCATAGCCCTTGTGGTGCTGAGTTATGAAATGAAAATATACGTCATACCTATGTTACATATATATATATTGTATATATATATATATTTATATTTATATATATTTATATATATCTGATATCGTGTATTTTGTGACTTGTGCTGTCCATCATGTTCATGGTAGGGGGTGTTTGTACTGGTTGTATGACAACACACAGCGCGATATCACATCTGCGTGTCTGGTATAGCAGAAACAGGGGATTTGAGGGAGGTGTACCTGGACAAGATGTTGTAAGGGTAAAACTGTTGTGAAACAGGGATACATTATAAAAAAAAAATTATATCAATCTATCTTGCCTTGAAATATACATTTAGCCCTTTACATGTTAGCCAATGATTCATTAATGTGGCTGCAACCCCAGCTTTAATAACTAACTTGAAAACGTGTACTGTAGTTTTGAAGATGGCTTAATTACTTTACGTTATGCGGCTCGTTGTTATCGTAGACTAATCAAGAATATTATTATTACAAATATTACCCTACTCCCCGTGTTTATGGACAAATAACCACAGAAATGCGAACTGTGGATTTTCCGAGGTCACGTGTATTGTAAAAAAAGTGTTGATATATCATGGAATATGTCCTCTCATTTAGGAGTGTATGTACTTCTCACTTGAGCCTGTCAGATTTTAGGAACTTTATCTTTTTATAAATCTCATAACATGCACGATATGGAATATGCAGATATACTTAGAACTTTTTCAGAGTGAAATGAAACCTTACTTGTCAATTGTTTATACAATTTAAGCAATTTCGTGAGCCCTGTAACACATATTAGATTAGTTCCTCAGAATGACGTGGCCAAGCGACATCAGTAGACTCAAGGCCCATTTGCATATTCTGCAGTCTACCTGTACAGATTAACACTCTTACCGTCTCTAATAACACTTGTTCCGTCTACACCTCTTCCCGTTAATACTAATGAATTTCCCTTTTCAAATAATAATCCATTCAAGTAAATGTATTTGCAAGACATATTTTATTAATGAACAAATAATTTTGCTGCTCTTTCAGCTCTATTACGTATCTATAATTCATGATCACAAGCCTTAAGTAAAAGTTTCAATTCTAGGAGATACTGACCCCGTCATTAGCTTTGCGCATTAAAGCCACCAAATGGTGGTTCTGTTCTCACTAATCAGTTCTGCAGCATCGCAATCGAACCCCGGCCCTCACTATATGTGTATTTAAAAGCATTTCATCAAGAAGGCTGGGTTTTATCGGACTATTGTTGGATGTTTAGGACTTCCTGTGTTAAGCTTAACTTGTCAATACAATGTTGGCACAATCGTTAAGGATACAATATATCTTACGTCAACGACCCGAGCTTAATTTCTGGTGAGAAAGACAATCTGTTCTTTCGCTGATGGCTGAAATGATGACACCCACAAAGCGCTAGTTCACTATCATACCAATGAGCTGTATCTGAACGGTATGTACGTGGAGGTTTATTTTAAAATAATAACATTTTCTCGGAGACGATCTGCAGCAGGTATTTACAGTAATCGCAGCTGTTCAGTAACCTTGAAGATTCTTATATAAAACAAAAGTTTCCTCATTGTCGTACAATAAGCACCAGTGTGTACACAATTTATGAAATCCTTGTAAGTAAACGGGAGTCCTGTTTTATCAGCAGATCAGTGACAAAGAGGCTATAAACAAAAATCAAATTATTCCTTACATGCTATTATCGAATCATGAAATCTGGTCCACTTTAATTGAATACACATACTGGTTTCCCATGGGATCGATTTGCCAGCTACCCTAGGCGGTTTTTACCTTGTTTGAAACGTTTCTCTTCGGATACATTATAATTTGTGTATACCTACGAACTATGGATATGATAATATACTTGATAATGCTTCCTAAAAATTATTTAACATTAGCATTCATAAATCTTTATCAACGCCAAACTAAAGGGAACGGCTAATGGCGGTACGAACGTCTAAACACCCAGATTCCATTATCAACGATTAATATCAGTGTAAAGTGTATGTTGTCTACTACCTTTGAATGTAAAACACAAATACAGATAGAAAACGTTCACACTGTGAATAACCTAATTGCAAGGGTTTTGTCTAAACATACAACCATTATTCAAAAACTCATCTAAGTAGTGTAAACAGCTTTGCAACATATATATTCAGGTGTGCAAATATTATAGAAACTTAATTTTTTTACGGTTTAAAACTGGAAAGATCGGGAAGTTTTCCTGCATTAATGTTTCCATGTTTTATCCGGGTACTCTTATTGTATCGATACTTATCTAAAGGAAACATTAGAACCAATATATTTTTTTTTTCAAATCACAAAATAATTTTATGTGAAAAAAATGAAAAATCTATTATTCATAATTATTCGGTCTAATATCCCTAACGGAATTCATTTGCACACTTAAAGCAAACGAATATATAAACATTAACATACATACACACAGATATACATACATAGACACACACGTGTGTGTGTGTATATATATGTATACATACATATATATATATATATATATATATATATATATATATATATATATATATATATATTCGCAAAGCCGTAGAGGCAAAGACGCATAAATATATATACAGATCTTCTTTTTTCTAACCATATCTACCTGATGATCTGGTGGCATCCCGTGAAATTGACTTTTGTGAATTTATACTGTGAATATATATATATATACACTGAAGATACTTTTTGTGTCTAAATCTAATATCAAGGAGTGTATGTATTTCAAAATTAGTAAATATAAACGCATCTGTGTAGTTCTCGTGATTTTCAATAAGGACTAACTTGCTAATCGTCGCAGAGCAAATTCCCGGAAGCATGTTTCATCTTTATCAATGTTGTTCAGTTTATATTTTGTTTTGCTGAATAAACGGACGTATAAGAAAACACTCCATTCACGTCTTTGACATCATAATGGTCTCCACTGTTGTGCGTATTGTTGCTATAGTATTCGTGTTACATGTGTTAAGTACACAACCTAAAGTGAGTATAATTTTGTTTAAAAAAGTAATTATCCTGTGATAAATCAGTGGGTCCAACGAAAGTTGTACAAAAATTTGTACAAATATAGCTTTGTTTTTTGGTACATGTGTTTATATATGTATATATATATATATATATATATATATATATGCATTTGTATTTATGTTATTATGTATTGCTACATACAATATTTTAAGTGTAAACTATCTCAATTTAATAACTTTGCATTCGATCCAATCAGTGTTTATATAAGTCAAAAACATTTAACCATTGTTTTAAAGAAGCTAAAGTGAATAATTCAATATACATATTTCATCATCATGCTAGATATTACAAGCTAATAATTTCTGTAAGGATTTATGTTGTAAACACATCTGTATCTCGCCTAAAAATAATATTATTATGTTCTTTTATTTAGAAGCAAACTTGATCATCACTGGAGAAACGATATCTATAAACGTATCTTGTTCCACGGGCGAATCACTGGTGTTCACAAACAGTTCTTTAACGTATGGGAGAGAAACAAAATATAAGCGCTGCAGCAGATTTATTATCGGATGGATAAACTATCATTGTAACTTTCAAGACAAATGTAACTTTAAAGCAACATACTCGCACTGTTCGGGAGAAAATATGCGTCTCCGGTTAGATTATTACTGTTTGCGGAACAATTCATTCCACAGATCGTGCAATAAAACAATAAGAGCAAGACATGAACATGGTGCATACAGTATTCTAACAAGCAGTAGTTACCCGTCAACGACGGAGGCGAGAGAGTGTACCTATCAGTTCCTAGTGCCACCAGGAATCAAGGTGCGCCTGACTGTGTTTGACTGTTACTTTACCTCCATAATTCAGAATGAGAGATGTTCACTGCTAAATTTAGTGCGCAAGAGTTTCCAGCTGTCCAACGCATCTATCATTCGCATACATGAAAAAAAGGATAATTATGTAGGATTCATGGCCTTTTATGTTGGTAGGTGACAATTTATATCTATTAAATAATAACCAATGTGTCGGCCCTGTATCCATGGCATTTGTGCGTAATTTATCAAGTAATAACCAATGTATCGGCCCTGCATCCATTCATGCGTGTATATGCACATAACCATTTTAAGTACAAAAGCTTTTTTGCATAATCCCAAATGAAAACATTTCATAAGGGAAAAGGAAAATTTCTAAATTATATTTTCTGTGGTGTACCTTAAATGTAAATGCGTATATCTTTAATTTTAGTGGTAAACGTTGGGCAGACTACTCCAACGAAGCACTGGACCACCACAGCCTCTGTTCTGCACCAGGTGACAATAGCAAAAAGGGAATCCACCACAGGTAAAATGTCAAAAAGTGGAATACTGTCGTAATATTTTGACACATCTCAATTTATTAAGGCGAACTTGCTTTCCACATGGTTGCTGAGATTTTGTGTAGGTAATTTGTAAAAGAACTACTGACACATGTGACTTTCTTGAGGAACATGGAATAGTATAAAATTAACAGTTGTTTTGTCTCCCCCAGGAGAAACCGATTGTTCAGTTTGATAACACTATGCAACAGGTGTTACTATTTAACAAGCAACCTTTAACTTAGGGTACATTTTTTTATATATTTACAGTAAAGCCCACAGATAGAATATTGCAAAAATCAACTTTAGTGTCGAAAAGAGCTACTCAGGGATATGTCCCAGGAAAGAAGACGCGATCTGTCACAGATTAGAGTTCATATATTTGTCTTTTATTATACACGTATATAAATATGTAGGGATATTGGGAAGTACACAAATACATGTTGTCTTCGCACAAGACCAGCTTAAACCTACTGGTTGAAATATATTTAACATTCACTTGTTTCAATTCCAAACAGAAATATCAGTTGTACATGATGAATAGATAAAAAAAAAATATTATATGTGCAGGTTCAAACTAAAAGAAATGTAATATTATAAATAAAAAAAAAACAATACATTTATTACTGTATCGGCAATGCTTTTTATTGAAAAAAAGTCCTAAATCCGCGGGTACCAGAGACAGGAATTTCATTGTCATGTTTAAGAAAATTGAATTAATATAAGGCTTAACGAACTTCCGGGAGTACTGGATTCGGGGGGGGGGAGATTTCCCCACCCCACCCCCCATTGGATACGCCCCTGGGCATATATTCTGGGTCATAAATGGTGATTCGAAGGAAATATCCGAAATATCAAAAAAAGAGACACAAGGGGTATTACTTTTAATTTGTAAAAGTGTGCATATAACGAGTAACAAAAAGTTGAACAGTTAAATTAAAAACATCATTGTAAATGCGGCGCGACATCCTAATGCTCACATCCGCATATCGCATAAATGTTTTATCCCTTATCTTAAACTTTGAGCCGAATTCAGGCTTCTCTTTGAGTAATGAATAAATTCAGGTGAATGTCTATCACGTTGAAATTAGTATCAGGAACAGCAGCAGGCAAACTAAACGTTACTATATCTGTCTTTAATTAAGATATGTCTTCAATCAAAATGTGTGTGCCATTTTTCTTAAAGCCTTGATTAACAAGGTGAATATAATTTAAAATGTATGAAAAGACTGGTCATTTCATAATAATGAACTCAATATAAAACACCAGGTAAAAAAAACCTTTTCAACCAACATGCACGTGTTTTAGCAGGGTTCGGGTCTACTAGCTTCGGGTCATCTGACCTTCGCGTGTAAACAAACAGACTAGACAATGAAACCTAGTATACAGGTGTCTTCTATTAATAAAAACTAGGTCAAATAAACAACAATATTATAGCTATGTAGTACCCATTTTTGTAAGATGACCTTGCCGATGAAGAAATACTTGCTAAAAACTTGCATAATCGGGGAAACCCGGTTAAACGGTCCAAATGGCCGAAACCGCAAGTACAAGGGCTATGAGTCTCGAAGAAATGTCGTTCACAGGATTGAAGTTCGGTTCTCGAATGGCATGGCTGGGTCTCCGCTGCTGGGATCGGTGGAGGGAATGTAGGTTGCTTCTGGCTTTTTGGCTGTGGATGCTGTAGCTTTCTAAAAAGGAGAACGGCACGAGATGGACAGTGGCGCCCTCTACGGCCTCCTGCTTGGCTTGGAGTGGCACTGCGACTGTTGGCTCAGAGAACAAGCTTAAGGAGCGCACAGGGCTGAGGTCTTGACCGCAGCAACCTGTAGTTGCTCGATGAGCGTATACTTCTTTTGGCTTGGTTTGGTAATATGACCATAAATAACGGTATTAACATCATTTTGTTGACGTATGTAACATGGATTGTCAGAAACAGATACCTTCAAAACATAGGCCTACAGCATTTCCAAGTTGAAACCTGTTTGGTTCAGGTTCGCATGGTTGCCATGGACGCTATATATCTCATAGTTATGTTACGGCAGCATGCCAAAACACAATAGTTTTTGCCTGCTGTTCCCGTGTATGCTAATAATCCCCGAATCATACATGTCAGATATCTCCGAAAGGTGTTGCTAGTTAAATGGAAACGATCTATTGAATGAACATGTAGATAAAAGTAAAAAAACAGATAACCTTTGACATTCATTAAATAAATCTCCATAACTGTTATATATATATATATATATATATATTTGGCCCTAAATACTTTGATCATCATTGATTAATATTCAAGATAAACATGATATAATCATGATAAAAGTAACTGATGAGTGTATTTTTCTAGACGATAAGTTACCTCAGGGTAATATGAGTTTATCAGTAGATTTCAAGTTGTAACTTTTTTTATTTACAGTTAATTCTGCACAAACTTCTAAGATCAAAGTTTCCACAGCCATATATAGTACATCCGAGAAAAATGACTCGGGCCAGGTGCCAAAGAAAACCACGGATAAAAAGTTTCCATAACATTATCATATCTTACGAACATCACAGATAAAAGCTCGCGCCATAGTAATATATATATATATATATATATATATATATATATATATATATATATATATATATATATATATACACACAAACTTGTGTTCATCAAACACATTTGCTTGTGTGTTATAAGGACAGCGTCAACATGTGTTAAAACAAGACAAGAACTTGTGTCAAACCCAGCTAGAGACAAGATTGGGTCAAATATAACATATTATTGTGTTAAATTAACACAAGGTACTTGTGTTATAGGTAACACAATCTAGTTGTGTTAAAGGTAAAAAACAATCTTGTGTTAAGTTAACACAATATGCTATTGTTAAAGGTAAAACAAATTTGTGTTAGATGTTACATTTGTGTTAAAATAACAAAAGATATTTTGTTATTCGTAACACATTCCTGTGTTATATTTAACACAATTACTTGTGTTGTTTTGACAAAAGGTTTACTTAAATATAGGACACAAATGGTATCTACCATACATAACCATACCCCATGTGCATCAGCAGCATACAATAGAAAATAAAACATGTTGTTATCAAATGAGTTTATTGCATTTAGAAATAAGTACAACACATATGTTACAGACCTTGATTTCCCGAAACAAATATCAATAGAGACATTTTGGAATTTGGGATTACCGTTTATGAAATATATAGTGACAAACAGAACGAGCCTGAGTTTTGACAATGAGTAATTTAGTTTGTGTTTATATATATATATATATATATATATATATATATATATATATAAAACAAGACATTAGGTCACGTAATTTTCTACAGGTGCATCTACTAATATGTCCTGTTGATGATATGTTCAGTAAACAAAATAAAATCTGTGGCTAAATGGTAACGTTTAAAGTTATTGCATGGAAGAAAACCTGTTACAGTTTGGTATTTTAGGATTTGTTTGCAAATGAAAATGTAATTGAAAGTACTACTTGTTGGTCTAATGCAAATTATGCTGCTATTTTTCAGTGTCTAGGTAACCATTAAATCTGCAGTACATAAAAATAAAATAAAAGAAATTATGGATTTCTTTAAATGGATCAATATATCAAAATGCTTTTCACCAGAAACTATGTATTTATCAATAAGAAATAGGTATGAATGTCAATCCAGAATTTAATGGATCGAAGTGAAATTTCACAGTGTCAGTTACATCATTAAATAATTTGTTTCCTGTTGTTTATAGTTCTTGTTTTGTATGTATCTGTCTGCACACTCTGCAACCTGCACCCCATCCATGATGATGCTGACATTTTCAGCCTTGTGAATATCACCTTCATACTTGATGCACACTTCAGTCTCCTTTGCACCCTCCTCCTAAATCATAAACGAATGAAAGGGAATTTCTATATTAGCATTTTGTTTTCATGATTATTCTGAATAATAATGATAATAGTAATAATAATTATATTAATAATAATGTCTTTATATGCATGTATAATGAAGTATCAGTTAGAGAATTACAGTGACAGATACTATGTGTAAATGATTTCAGAGAGCGTCTAAATAATATTATTAATTAATTAATATTATAACAATGAAAAATAAAATTAGTCTGTTAATAAATATATACTGTTATGGCTATCATCGTTCAGATATATTTTTTCTGTTGATCATATATCACCTCGAAATCAAGAAATGCTAGGTTAATCTCATTGATGTCTGCCTATATAGTTATTAGAAAAAACTAGGTATATTATAGTCTTCATACCTGATGACTTCTTAAATATAGTCATTTGGAGCGGAATCGTTGGAGTTTGCTGTTATTATAAAAGGTACACAACTTTCTATTGCCTTCGTATTTGAGGTATTAAATTTCAACGAGCTTCTTTGTGAATTATGATGACCTCTCAAGCTGTTTAATAAATATAGAATACAATTAAATATAATTAAGAAATATCACCTGTATGTTTATATATATGCTTTTCAGAAAACAAAGTAAAAAAAAGAACCGATTTATGCCGTGAGCCAGCCATGAGGGACACCACAAAGTTCCCACAGAAAAACAGCGATGGTAAAAAAGGCGCAGGAACATGAAATGTATGTAACGATAAACGATTTTGACGCTGCAAGTACAGAAGGAAAGGCCCGAAATAGAGAGAAAGAGGCTGGTTACGCCATCTGCAGTGCCCACGAATCTGTTCCTTATGCGAACATGTCTGCTTCAGACTCAGCAATGCCGGTATATGCCGAAGTGAACAATCTCAGGAAACTAAATGCGAAGAATGGTTCCGTGAAATCAGAGAAAACCCCTGGTGACATTTCTTATGCAGATGTATTGATTTGTAACCAAGGTGATGGGAATGCCCAGAAAGGTGTGGTCGAAGAGTACCAGTACGCTGGTAAAACTTTATACGCTGAAATACAAAAGTAGGAAAAAAGATAAAATATACAGATGATATAGGCATGGGTCATGAGCATGGTGTATACCGAGATCTTGAAGTTTAAGGAAAACCAAGATCTGATAACAGATAACAATAACGAACAGCAGACTTTGCCATCAACTGAAGGATCACGTGACGATTCCAAGCTATACAACGATATTTGTCTTGACGTAGCCGTATCGTCACACGACGCACAAAATTCTAGTTTACACTTTATATATAAGTTATATATATATATATATATATATATATATATATATATATATATATATATATATATATATATATATATATATATATATATATATATATACATGCAAGCCAGCACGTCCTTATTATACCCGTGCAATAAGCAAGAGTATTTGAAGATATTTCAAGGTCCGCTGTAAATATGTATCACGTATCCGTTGTAAATATGTATCAAGACATAGTTGACTTCTCTCGCATTTTGTTGTGTACATAACTGAGTGTCACTAATGTTAAATACATGCATATATACACATATACATTCATGAAAAAATGGAACATGAATACACACAAAAATCCGCTCACATCAAATAAAACTGATATGTTGTTTCAGATTAAGCCGATAGTACAACTGATATTCGCAATCAACCGATTTTATTTTGTATATTTTTGTTCTATATCTTCATACAAGAAACCGGTCTGGTTAATATTGTAAGTATGGCTTTGTAATTTGTCGCATACCGTATAAGGCACCAAGTACTATACCTGCTTCATGCAAAATCGCTGTGTCGACATATGTAGTAGGCAGTACTCTGATGTCTCTTTGCTGATGTCTCTTATACATATGTACTTGCACACCCAGTGGAAAATGGTACAGGGTTATTCTTCTTAAAATGGAGGCCATAGTCCAGTGCTATATATATGTTCACATATATTTACACACATTATATATATATATATATATATATATATATATATATATATATATATGATTCTCTCAAAACGTGTTTTCATTCAATTGCTCGGCCCATATTTCCAGGCCCATCCGTGCATAAGTGACTCTACATTTGTTAATATTCATTGATGACGTTCCTGGATCGTGATCATGTGCAGGATTCACAAAAAAAAACCCTAATCGAGTCCTCAGTGGTCCATTCCCAAAATGATAGAAAAGTAATGAAATTCCGCAAGGGGTGTTTTTTTCTGAATAGATACACACGCACACAAAGCACACGCACGATATGAACGCACACCCTCTTGGCGGAGTCCAATATCCTGCCATGTTAACTTTTTATATAATCAACTTATATATCTAGTCATTTTAATGTGGAATTTGAGGTGAAGAGCAATTTCAATATAGCGGACATTTTTTTCATCCTTGCATTAATTGGCCAAATCTATGCTTATCAAAACCTCGAGCAGAGTAATTGCACCAAAAATGGTATATGATTATTAGATACCCAGCTAGTAGCTGGAAGTGCTATCTGTAATATTTATAAAACACGGCTATTCATCTCCATGGTGCCGGTTTATCAGTCTTAAGGGGCGGATCCAGGAATATTGTGGAACAGGGGGGTTATCACCATTATCAACTTATTTCCGTTAAAGGTTAAAGAAACAGTCCAGGAATGGGAGGGGCTTGCCTTTAAAATATTCGGGTAAACTGCTACTTAAGGCAATTCCTCTAAGTACGGGCTTAATTTAATCGCCCTACCCCCCCGATCGATATGATCACGCCTTTAACATAAGCATTAGCTGTGGATGAAACCTGAGTTGATAACATCTGCGTGCCATTAAATGGTCTATTTATGGATGGTTTTACATGCGTAATCGTGACTTCACACACGGATGTTTTTAAAAATGTAAATATTGGTAGGATTTCATGTTACTTACAGATGAGATAATTGAAACCCTTGAGCATTGACTCATTATTTCTGTCCTACGTTGATATGCACATAATACAGTCCATCTTTTTTTATTTTATAAAAATTTACTAAATATATAAATGTTTATATGGATAAATATGTTAAAATGTATTAAGATTAATCAAATATCTATCATTCCTGTGGAGACGACCAAACCTCAGGGGGGGGGGGGGGGGAGGGATGCAGGTTTCAAAGGAGGGGGGGGATGCTACGCACGTCCAGAATACTTAAGTTGCTAATAAGGTCTAATGAACTTTCAGAGAGTTAACGAGTTCTGACGCTTTACACATCGTGCAACTTGTTTGTACACCCTGACATCATCCAATATATTCTCATTCGAGTTACATAAATTGTTGCAATGACCCCTTGCCTCCAACAGGATAACTATTTAATTCTCCTACTGGCACTGCGATTCCGTTTTAAACATACACTATGACAGGGATATAGACGGGGGGGGGGTCGGAAGACGACCATATATATGCATGCGTGTGGTCCATTTACCAAGCAGTCCTGTAGGGAACCCCTCCCCCCCCCCCCCGCGGTAAATTCTAGCTATGCCCTCGAGGTTCCTACTTTCATTTATATATATATATAAATGCGAGTACCTCCACCCCACCCCACCCCCCTTGAAGATAAAATTGACGCCACTCAATATAAACAAAATGTTTACATATTTATGTTAGGAGTTCAACTGAATTAAACGTAAAATACGTTACTTATAAAAAAAACTTTTTGTCTCCCGAAGTTAAGCTAAGCAAATAGCTGCTATTTATCTCTCACTGCGATGCTACCAGAAATTTTACCCCCTCCTTAATTGTTTAGGAAAGCAAATATCTGCTATTTGCGTGTGCGATTTATGGGGCCCTTGTGCCTGGCCGCTCTCATGTCCACTCCCTCTGCCGGCAAGCTTAACATTAATGCGATGCTTCTATAAATTTTTATCCCCTCCCAATTTTTTTAGGGTAGTACAGGCTGCCAAAGCTTCCACCCCCCCCCCCCCCCCCCTCCGCCGGCACTAATGAGAAACTGCCTGCGAAAAATCGAAAAGTCCCAAAAGCTTAACTACAGGCCGCTACCGAAAACCGACAGTTCCCCGCCTATCACCCCTGGCGGCAGTTTTGACACTGTTTTGTAGCAACTAGCTGCTATTTGCTCTTGCGACTCATGGGGGCCTCTCTGTCAGGCCGCTCTCATATCCACTCCCCCTGGCGGTAGTCTTGGCACCTTTAAAGGTAGCAAATAGCTGCTATTTGCGCGTGCCATTCATTTGGCCCCCTCTGCTTCTGGCAGCCCGCTCTGATATCTACTCCCCTGGCGGCAGTTTTGACACTTTTTATGGTAGCAAATAGCTAACGACTCGTGGGGACAACTCTGCCAGGCCGCTAAGATCTTGTCTCCCGCTGGCGGCAATCTTGACGACTTTTATGGTAGCAAATAGCTGCTATTTTCGCGTGGCGATTCATGGGGCCCCTGTGGCAGGCCTCTGAGATCTCCACTCCCCCTGGCGGCAGTCTTGGCACCTTTGAAGGTAGCAAATAGCTGCTATTTGCGCTTGCGACTCATGGGGACCCCTCCGCAGGTTGCTGAGCTATCCGTTCCCCCTGGCGGTAGTCTTGACAGCTTTTACGGTAGCAAATAGCTGCTATTTGCCCGTGAGGTTCATAGGGCCCTTGTTGCAGTCCTGTCTCTAGTCCACTCCCCCTGGCGGCAATCTTAACTCTCAATGCGATGCTACCAGAAATTTTACCCCCTCCTAATTTTTTTAGGGTAGCAAATAGTCGCTATTTGCACGTGGGATTCATTGGGGGCCCCTCTGTCTGCCCGCACTCATGTCCACTCCCCCTGGCGGCAGTCATAACGCTCAATGCGATGCTACCAGAAATTTTACCCTCCTTCTAATGTTTTAGGGTAGCAAATAGCTGCTATTTCCGCGTGCGACTAATGAGGGCCCCTCTGTCTGTCCAGTCCAATGTCCACTCCCCCTGGCGGCAGTCTTGGCACCTTTGAAGGTAGCAAATAGCTGCTATTTGCACATGCGATTCACTGGGACCCCTCTGGCAGCCCGCTCTGATATCCACTCCCCCTGGCGAAGGTCTTGACACTTTTTTTTTGTAGCAAATAGCTGCTATTTGCTCTTGCGACTCATTGGGACCTCTCTGTCAGGCCGCTCTCATATCCACTCCCCCTGGCGGTAGTCTTGGCACCTTTAAGGGTAGCAAATAGCTGCTATTTGCGCGTGCGATTCAGGGGGCCCCCTCTTCCTCTGGCAGCCCGCTCTGATATCTACTCCCCTGGCGGTAGTTTTGATACTTTTCATGGTAGTAAATAGCTGCTATTTGTGCTTTCAACTCGTGGGGACAACTCTGCCAGGCCGCTGAGATCTTGTCTCCCACTGGCGGCAGTCTTGACAACTTTATGGTAGCAAATAGCTGCTATTCTTGCGTGGAGATTCATGGGGCCCCTGTGGCAGGCCTCTGAGATCTCCACTCCCCCTGGTGGCAGTCTTGGCACCTTTGAAGGTAGCAAATAGCTGCTATTTGCGCTTGCGACTCATGGGGACCCCTCCGCAGGTTGCTGAGCTATCCGTTCCCCCTGGCGGTAGTCTTGACAGCTTTTACCGTAGCAAATAGCTGCTATTTGCCCGTGCCATTCATAGGGCCCTTGTGGCAGTCCTGTCTCTAGTCCACTCCCCCTGGCGGCAATCTTAACTCTCAATGCGATGCTACCAGAAATTTTACCCCCTCCTAATTTTTTTAGGGTAGCAAATAGCCGCTATTTGCAGGTGGGATTCATGGGGGCCCCTCTGTCTGCCCGCACTCATGTCCACTCCCCCTGGCGGCAGTCATAACGCTCAATGCGATGCTACCAGAAATTCCCCCCCCCCCCCTTTCTTTTTTTTAGGGTAGCAAATAGCTGCTATTTGCGCGTGCGACTCATGAGGGCCCCTCTGTCTGTCCAGTGCAATGTACACTCCCCCTGGCGGCAGTCTGACACTTTTTATGGTAGCAAATAGCTGCTATTTGCGCTTGCGACTCGTGGGGACCCCTCTGCCAGGCCGCTAAGATCTCGTCTCCCCCCGGCGGCAGTCTTGACAACTTTTATGGTAGCAAATAGCTGCTATTTGCTCTTGCGACTCATGGGGGCCTCTCTGTCAGGCCGCTCTCATATCTACTCCCCCTGGCGGTAGTTTTGGAACCTTTGAAGGTAGAAAATAGCTGCTATTTGCGCGTGCGACTCATGGGACCCCTCCGCAGGTTGCTGAGCTATCCTCTCCCCCTGGCGGTAGTCTTGACAGCTTTTATGTTAGCAAATAGCTGCTATTTGCGCGTGCGATTCATAGGGCCCCTGTGGCAGTCCTGTCTCTAGCCCACTCCCCCTGGCGGCAATCTTAACTCTTAATGCGATGCTTCCAGAAATTTTACCCTCTCCTAATTTTTTTTAGGGTAGCAAATAGCTGCTATTTGTATGTGCGATTCATTGGGGCCCCTCTGTCTGCCCGCACTCATGTCCACTCACCCTGGCGAAAGTCATAACCATCAATGCGATGCTACTATAAATTTTACCCCCTCCTAATTTTTTTAGGGTAGCAAATAGCTGCTATTTGCGAGTGCGACTCACGGGGGCCCCTCTGTCTGTCCACTCCCATGTCCACTCCCCCTGGCGGCAGTCTTGACATATCTTATGGTAGCAAATAGCTGCTATTTGCGCGTGTGATTGATGGGGCCCCTGTGACAGGCCTCTGAGATCTCCACTCCCCCTGGCGGCAGTCTTCGCACCTTTTAAGGTAGCAAATAGCTGCTATTTGCATGTGCGATTCATGGGGGCCTCTCTGTCTGCCCGCACTCATTTCCACTCCCCTTGGCGACAGTCATAACGCTGATTGCGATGCTGCTATAAATTTTACCCCTCCTAATATTTTAGGGTAGCAAATAGTTGCTATTTGCGCGTGCGACTCATGGGGGCCCCTCTGTCTGTCCACTCCCATGTCCACTCCCCCTGGCGGCAGTCTTGACAACTTTTATGGTAGCAAATAGCTGCTATTTGCGCTTGCAACTCATGGGTACCCCTCTGTCGGGCCGCTGAGATCTCCACTCCCCCTGGTGGCAGTCTTAACACCTTTTCTGGTAGCAAATAGCTGCTATTTGCGCCTGCGACTCATGGAGACACCTCCGCTGGTTGCTGAGCTATCCACTCCCCCTGGCGGTAGTCTTCACAGCTTTTATGGTAGCAAATAGCTGCTATTTGCGCGTGCGATTCATAGGGCCCCTCTGTCTGCCCGAACTCATGTCCACTCCACCGGGCGGCAATCTTAACTCTCAATGCGATGCTACCAGTAATTTTACCCCCTCCTTAAATTTTTAGGGTAGCAACTAGCTGCTATTTGCGCGTGAGATTCATGGGGCCCCTCTGTCTGCCCGCTCTCATGTCCACTCCCCCTGGCGGCAGTCTTAATTAACACTTAATGCGATGCTGCTATATATATAACCCCATACCCCTTTTTTTTAGGGTACTACAGGCTGCCAAAGCTTCCACCCCCACCCCCCTCCTCCGGCACTTATGAGAAACTGCCAGCGAAAAATCGAAAAGTCCCATCAGCTTAACTTCAGGCCGCTACCGAAAACCGACAGAGATATCTCGTAAAGAGTATAGCTCTCTCTCTCTCTCTTGCAAAATACAAATAATTCGGAAGACAATTTTTTTTTATAAGTAACGTATTTTACCTTTTTATTGAGGTGCGTCAATTTTTTTTGGTGGGGGGGGGGGGATGGAGAAGTGCGTTTCACAGGTCTCCTAATATATACGTGGTATGTGTAACCCTAACCCTTCGGGCATTGAATACTAAAGTGAGCGCGTGACACTGGTGACATTTTACAAGATGTCCTTATGGTATATCTGTGAAACGGGTTACCCTAAGCCTTCGGACATGAAATACTTCAGTAAGTGTTTGTCCCTATTAATATATGATATATCCGGGATACAGGTTACCCTAACCCTTAGGGTATGAAATACTCCAGTCAGTGTTTCTCACTAGTGATATATGCTCCTTCAGGCATGAAATACTCCAGTAAGTGTTTGTCACTAATATTATATGGTATATCCTGGATACGGGTTACCCTCATCCTTCAGACATGAAATACTCCAGTAAGTGTTTGTCACTATTAATATGTGTTATATCCGGTATACGGGGTAACCTATTACTTCGGACATGAAATACTCCAGTGTTTGTCACTAATACTATATGAAATATCCTGGATACGGGTTACCCTGACCTTTCGGACATGAAATACTCCAGTAAGTGTTTGTCACTATTAATATATGCTATATCCGGGATACGGGTTACCCTAACCTTTCGGCATGAAATACTTCAGTTAGTGTTTGTCACTATTAATATATGCTATATCCGGGATACAGGTAACCCTAACACTTCGAGCATGAAATAATCCAGTAAGTGTTTGAAACCCTTCGGGCATGAGATACTCCAAAAGGTGTTTGTAACATTTAATATATGCTAATCCGGGATACGATTACCCTAACCCTTCAGACATGAAATACTCCAGTAAGTGTTTGTCAATAATAATATATGCTATATCCGGGGTACGGGTTACTATAACCCTTAGGGCATGAAATACTCCAGTATTTGATAGTAACTATCAGTATATGCTTTATCCGGGATACGAGGTACCCTTACACTTTGTACATGAAATACTCCAGTAAGTGTTTGTCATTATTAATATATGGTATATCCGGGAAACGGGTTACCCTAACCCTTCGGCCATGAATTACTCCAATAAGTGTTTATCACTATGAATATATGGTATATCCGGGATACGAGTTAGGTTTACCCTCCGGGAATGAAATACTCTAGTAAGTGTTTGTCACTATTAATATATGCTATATCCGGGATACGGGTTACCCTAACCCTTTGTGCATGAAATACCCCAGTAAGTGTTTGTCACTATTAATATATGGTATATCTGGGAACCGAGTTACCCTAACCCTTCGGTCATGACATACTCCTGTAAGTTTTTGTCACTATTAATATATGCTTTTGTCCAGGATACGGGTTACCTTAACCCTTCGGGCACGAAATACTCCAATAATTATTTTTTCATTATTAATATATGCTCTATCCGGGATACCGGTTACCCTTACCCTTCGGGCATGAAATCCTCCTGTAAGTGTTGGTCATTATCAATATATACTATAACCAGGTTACGGGTTTCCCTACCCTTTGGGCATGACATACACCTGTAACTGTTTGTCATTATTAATATATGATATATACCCTAACCCTTCGGGAATGAAAAACTCCTGTACGTGTTTGTCACAATTAATATATACTATATCCAGGATACGGGTTACCATAACCCTTCGGGCATGAAATGCTCCAGTAAGTGTTTGTCACTATTATTTTCTGCTATATCCGGGATATGGGTTAGCCAAACCCTTCTGGCATAAAATACTCCGGATAGAGTTTGTCACTATTAATATATGCTATATCCGGGATACAGGTTACCCTAACCCTTCGGGCAGGACATACTCCTGTACGTGTTTGTCACTATTCATACATGCTATATCCAGGATATGGGTTACCCTAACCCTTCGGGTATGAAATACTCCAGTAAGTGTTTGTCACTATTAATATATGCTATATCCTGGATACGGGTTACCCTAATCCCTGGGTATGGAATTCTCCAGTAAGTGTTTGTCACTATTAATGTATGCTTTATCTGAGATATGGGTTACCCTAAACCTTCGGGAATGAAATACTCCTCTACGTGTTTGTCAATATTAATATATGCTATATCCAGTTTACGGGTTACCCTAATCCCTTGGTATGGAATTCTCCAGTAAGTTTTTGTCACTATTAATATATGCTTTTGTCCAGGATACGGGTTACCTTAACCCTTCGGGCACGAAATACTTCAATAATTATTTTTTCATTATTAATATATGCTCTATCCGGGATACCGTTTACCCTTACCCTTCGGGCATGAAATCCTCCTGTAAGTGTTGGTCATTATCAATATATACTATAACCAGGTTACGGGTTTCCCTACCCTTTGGGCATGACATACACCTGTAAGTGTTTGTCATTATTAATATATGATATATACCCTAACCCTTCGGGAATGAAAAACTCCTGTACGTGTTTGTCACTATTAATATATACTATATCCAGGATACGGGTTACCATAACCCTTCGGGCATGAAATGCTCCAGTAAGTGTTTGTCACTATTATTTTCTGCTATATCCGGGATATGGGTTAGCCAAACCCTTCTGGCATAAAATACTCCGGATAGAGTTTGTCACTATTAATATATGCTATATCCGGGATACAGGTTACCCTAACCCTTCGGGCAGGACATACTCCTGTACGTGTTTGTCACTATTCATACATGCTATATCCAGGATATGGGTTACCCTAACCCTTCGGGTATGAAATACTCCAGTAAGTGTTTGTCACTATTAATATATGCTATATCCGGGATACGGGTTACCCTAATCCCTGGGTATGGAATTCTCCAGTAAGTGTTTGTCACTATTAATATATGCTATATCTTGGATACGGGTTACCCTAATCCCTGGGTATGGAATTCTCCAGTAAGTGTTTGTCACTATTAATGTATGCTTTATCTGAGATATGGGTTACCCTAAACCTTCGGGAATGAAATACTCCTCTACGTGTTTGTCAATATTAATATATGCTATATCCAGTTTACGGGTTACCCTAACCCTTCGGGCATGAAATGCTCCAGTAAATGTTAGTCACTGTTAAAATATGATATATCAGGGACACGGGTTACCCTAACCCTTCGGGAATGAATTACCCCTCTACGTGTTTGTCACTATTAATATATGCTATATCAAGGTTACGGGTTACCCTAACCCTTCGGGCATGAAATACTCCAGTAAGTGTTTGTCACCAATAATTTCTGCTATATCCGGGATACGGGTAACAATAACTCCTATGGTATGAAATATCCCAGTAAGTGTTTGTCACTATTAATACATGCTATATCCGGGATACGGTTTACCCTAACCCTTCGGGTATGAAATACTCAAGGAAGTGTTTGTCACTATTAATGTATTCTATATCTGAGATACAGGTTACCCTAACCCTTCCGGTATAAAAATACTCCAGTACGTGTTTGCCACTAATAATATATGCTATATCCAGGATATGGGTTACCCTAACCCTTCGGGCATGAAATACTCCAGTAAGTGTTTGTCACTATTAATAAATGTTATATCCGGGATACGGGTTACCGTAACCCTTCGGGTATGAAATACCCCAGTAAGTGTTTGCCACTATTAATAAATGTTATATCTGGGATACGGGTTACCGTAACCCTTCGGGTATGAAATACCCCAGTAAGTGTTTGCCACTATTAATATATGCTGTATCCGGGAAAGGGTTACACTAAGCCTTTTGTCTTGAAATGCTGCAGTAAATCTTTGTCAATATTAATATATGGTGAATTCGGGATACGGGTTTCCCTAACCCTTCGAACCTGAAATACTCAAGTAAGTGTTTGTTACTGAAATATTCCAGTAAATGTTTGTCACAATTCATATATGCTATATCCGTGACACAGGTTACACTATCCCTTCGGGCATAAAATGTTCCAGTAAGTGTTTGTCAGTATTAATATATGCAATATTCCGCATACAGGTTACACTAACCCCTCGGGTATGAAATACTCCAGTAAGTGTTTGTTACTATGAATACATGGTATATCCGGGATACGGGTTACCATAACCCTTTCTGCATGAAATACTTAGTAGTTATTTGTCACTAATAATATATGCTATATCCGGGATACGGGTTACCCTAACCCATCGGGCATGAATTACTCCAGTGAGTGTTTGTCACTATTAATAAATGCAATATCTGGATTACTGGTTACCCTAACCCTTCGGGCATGAAACACTTCAGTTAGTGTTTGTCAATATTAATATATGCTATATCCAGAATACGGGTTACCCTAACTCTTCGGGAATGACATATACTCCTGGAAGTGTTTGTCACTATTAATATATGCTCTATCCAGGATACGGGTTCCCTAAGCTTCGGGCGTGAAGTACTCCTGTAAGTGTTTGTCATTATCAATAAATGATATATCCGGGATACGGGTTACCCTAACCCTTCGGGCATGAAATACTCCAGTAAGTGTTTGTCACTATCAATATATGCAATATCCGGGATACGGCTTACCCTAACCCGTCGACCAATGAATAATCCAGTAAGTGTTTGTCACTATTGATATATGCTATATCCGGGATACGGGTTTTACTAAGCCTTTGGTCATGAAATACTCCAGTAAGTCTTTGTCACTATTAATAAATGGTGAATGCGAGATACGGGTTACCCTAACCCTTCGAACCTGAAATACTCAAGTAAGTGTATGTTACTGAAATATTCCAGTAAGTGTTTGTCACAATTCATATATGCTATATCCGTGACACGGGTTTCGCTATCCCTGCGGGCATGAAATACTCCAGTAAGTGTTTGTCAGTATTAATAAATGCAATATCCGGCATACGGGTTACCCGAACCTTTCGGGCATGAAATACTCAGGTAAGTGCTTGTCATTTTTATTATGTGCTATATCCGGGATACTGTTTACCCTAACAATTCGGGCATGAAATACTCCTGTTAGTGTCACTATTAATATGTATATCCGGGATACGGGTTACCCGATCCCTGCGGGCATGAAATAATATAGGAAGTGTTTGTCACTTTTAATATATGGAATATCCGGGATACGGGTGACCCTACTTCTCCGAGCATTAAATACACCAGTAATTGTTTACTCAGTGTTTGTCACTATGAATACATGGTATATCCGGGATACGGGTTACCCTAACCCTTTCTGCATGAAATACTCAGTAGTTATTTGTCACTGTTAATATATCCTATATCCGGGACACGGGTTACCCTAACCCTTCCGGGGGAGGGTATAATTCGCTGATCAGCACGCTGATCAGCGGTCTGCAGTATAAAACGGTGATAAGCGCGCTGATCAGCGACCTTTCACTTAAATCATTAATTTCAGGCAAATTATCCCTCATATAGCACCCTCCGATTATTTTATGATTACATACACCTTTTTTTATCAGCATTACGTATTTTTAAATATATTTTTGATTGTGTGAATTATTCTATATAAACCGCAACAAATGTACCTGCCAGTGACTTTAGCTGATCAGCTGCGCTGATCGGCGACCTTTCAATCCAAGCATTAATTGCAGGCAAATAAGCCCCAATATAACAACCAGCGACTATTATGTCATCAAGTGTGATTTAAGTATTTCATATTTAAAAACATACGAATACATTTTTAATGTGTTACATATAATGCATGGAACCTTTCTATCACCTGCTATTTCGCTGATCAATCGCGTGACGCTGATAATTTAGGTGCTCATCGGCAATGATTTACGTATTTCTTGACTAAGATACCTGTCTAGCTGACATCAGAGAATTTGTTAAAATGGTTACATAGAGGACTTTCAGTTGTTTTACTTATATCCTGTGAAAAGCGAATGATTGCCAATACCAGGCTACCAAATATCCGTTCCCCACCGACCACTCGGTGATATTAGCTAACAACAGGGGGCGCTGCAGTAATTTGTTGGCAGGTGTTCACCGGCCAGGTGATAAAAATAGCTGAGATATACACTTAGTTAGATTATATATATAATTTAAATTTATTCAAAATCATATATGTTAAATGTATATCGCAAAGCACTGAAATGAGTACCTTGGATATTAATGTAATTTATTAATTAAGCAATTGACTTTCTATACACTTTATTTCTTTCCCAATCAGCCAGTGCATTAATTTATTTATTTTTTAAATCGGATTTTTTTTTCTTAATCGGATTAAAAAAATTAAATAAAAATTATGGCCATACTTAACAGAATGTAAATTATATTTAGACTACTTTAGACTAATGATAGTGGTCAAGCCCATTTGATGATATGTATGCACTCATTGTGCATTTCTGCACAGTTGCACTTACCTAGCAACTTATCCATTTTTAATTTCTTACTTATCGCTGGGAAATCCATTTGTAAACTAATTTACGTGTATGCTTTCAACTTATGTAATTGAAAGTACGGGAAATCATAACAAAGAAAAATTCAGCTTTTTGTAAAAGTATTTAATAGGTGGACACCCTTTAATAATATATATATTCTCTATTGAATATTCTCCTTCAAAAGAGTTTATAAATGCAGCCTACAGAAAGTTATTTTTATTTATTTGGAAAACGTTGGTTATTTATTGGTTTTGCATTTTACAGATGAAAACAAAAACAATGCTATTAAATGAGACTTCAACAGAGTGTAACATTTTTTTAAACTGAATTGAAAAAAATTGTAAAAAAGAAGAGAAAAATAGAGAAAAACTATTTTTTTTTATAAAAGTTGATTTAAATCATTTTTTTTTTAATCAAGTGATTTAAATCGCAAATTAAATCGGTCATTTAAATCTACGTGATTTAAATGACACAACCCTGTTATTTTTAACTTTTAACGGTGGTGAATGTCGATGAACGGTGTTAAAGTAAAAAAGATGACAGGATGGATGTAACATATAAATTCTACAAACGGGCATTGTAATTTAAAATTTCATCGTTTTTATAGGATTCAATGTTTTATGTATTTTTAAATATTAAACTTTCAAAATATTTATTATAAAAGAATTCTGGATGATTATTTAATTTATAATTTTGTTAATGATTACATTTAATTTTAATTCAACACGGTTCTTCTTTGAACACCGTTATATATTGAAAATAGGCATAAAAAATGACTTACAAACATATTAGAAAATGTTTTTATCGCCAACATTTTTATTGACCGAGATAGATTGCTATATTTTCCCTCTATTCATTGCATTATACTTTCTGTGCATGGGTTGTATTTGTATTTTGTTTCAGGATATGAACGGAACAAATTAAAATTAAAAATACCCAATTTACAGGGTTGAAATATATATTTATAATAAAATACACCGTGCAGGTGAACCTTTCTTATTTTATTTTTCTAAATCAACTAAGCGGGACCGTGAAATTGGCATGAACATATCCAGCTTAATCTTTCATAAATAAAAATTCCAAACACTGCTTAAACGCGCTGATCAGCGCATTATACCCTCCCCCCTTTAGGAATGAATACACGAGTAAGTGTTTGTCACTATTATTATATGGTATATCCTGGATACGGGTTACCCTAACCCTTCGGGCATGAAATACTCCAATAAGTGTTTGTCACATTTAATATATGCTATATCCGGGATACGGGTTACCCTAACCCTAAGCGCATGAAATACTCCAATAAGTGTTGGTCACGTATCACAATGTTCAAGGTACAACCGATGTCTATCCGACATGTCCACGTTCATTAAAACAGCATTTGACGAAGAAAAATACGATGTAAATTGCTGTATCAGACTTGATCCTACAAATTAAACTGGAAACGAAAAGTGAAAAGAATTCGTATTAAATGGGAGAAATGCCGCATCAGACTTTCTAAGAGATAAGATACACATAGTCTTAACACGGTTTATTACACAAACTAAACTTTTTTAAATGATACAATGTATATATACCACAGTGCCTCACTACTTATTTCTTGAACCCGCTTATTATTTATTTATTTATTTATCAAGAAATCTTTATTCAGGGTGACTTGTAAAAGATATGACAAATTGTTTTAAGCTTTTTTTAAACTGTAAAGAGAAGGACTATTTTTCACATCAGCTGGTAACCTATTCCATAGCAGGGGGCCATGATATATGATTGAGTTTCTCAAATATTCTGTTCGTGCTTTAGGCATGGACAATGCTCCATTTGCGTTTGCCCGTGTCTCGTATCCATGCACGTCTGTAACATAGCTCAAGCGCTCTAATAGATAAGATGGGCATTGGCTGTTAATGCATTTATATAACAAGATTAAAGTCATGTAAGCTCGTCTCTCTGCTACTGATTGGATTTCGAGAGCAGTCCGTAGATCACTGGTGCTTCTCTGATGATTGAACATATTGCAAATTATTCTAACTGCGCGATTCTGCAGTTTTTGTATTTTAATCAGATTGGTTTTAGCAGTGAAACCCCAGATAGTCATCCCATAGTCTACGTGAGGCTGAATAAAACCTTTGTATATATTTAATAAGATTCCCTTTGTTAAGAATCTGCTTGCTCTGAACAGAGCGCCTAATTTCGACGATAATGTACTAGACAAATTTCAATATGATCCGACCAATTTAGAAAAGTAGTGAATAAGTTTTGTCAACATTTACTATTAATCTGTTTGTATAAACCATTCGGATAAGTTATTTACTCCCGTTTGCAATTCGTGTTTTACATTTAGAGAATCATCACTAGTGAAATTAATAACGGTGTCATCCGCGTATATAGTACAATGACAGTTTCCCACGTGTTTGTTCATGTCGTTCACGTAAATGAGAAAAAGGAGAGGTGCTAGTATGGAACCCTGGGGGATGCACATGACTATGCGTTTTAACGCTGATGAATTGTTTCCACTCCTGACAGATTGCGTTCTTCGTTGTAAATAACTAGCTAGCAGGTCATGCGCGCCATCGATTATTCCGAACATACGAAGTTTAGCTAATAATATCTCATGATCAATGGTATCAAATGCTTTCTGATATCGAAGAAAGAAGCACCACAGTATTTTTTTCTGTCTATACCTTCCTGCCAAGCATTGACGACTTTGTGCATGCTAGTTTGGGTAGAATGGTGAACTAGGAAGGCAGATTGGTCACGGGAAATCAAGTCATACTTTATATGATGTTGCATTATTTGTTCATGAATAATCCTTTCAAATATCTTGGGAATATGTGGTAATATTGAAATTGGTCTGAAATTTCCGGCATCGTCCCTTAGGCCTTTGCCTTTGTAAATCGGGGTAATCAATGCAATTTTCCACTCATCAGGGAATATACCTTCAATCATACACCTGTTAAATAGATAATAGAGGCTTGAACATATGATAGCTGCGCTTAATCTTCGAAGGAACGAGTCACATCCGAGATTGTCTAACTTACATTCACCTTGTAATTTCAGTAATTCATTAAAAATAAAGTTTACATTGAAATCAGTGAAAGAAAACGTGTTTCTAGAGACAGGATACTGAGGAACAGTTGAGGGTTTTGGTAATTTGTCAGCCAATCTATTGCCTATATTGGAAAAGTAATCATTCGCCTCTTCTAGGCTGCATTTCATGGGGTCATTATTGCTTTGGGTTTTGCCAATTAGACTATTTATGACCTGCCATAATTTCTTTTGGTCTGCCCCTGCTTCTTTTATTTTGCTGTGATAAAATTGTCTTTTCAGAATTTTTATTTTGTAGTTAACGTCATTTCTTAATTTTCTGTATACATCATAATATGCAGGTTGTTTAGTGAGTGTCCATTTCTTATGCATGAAATCCCGGTGAGCCATTATATTTCGTATTTCACTGTTTATGTGAAGCTGACCTTTACTCTTCACCCTTACAGGTCTAAGAGGTGCGTGCTTATCACAGATTTGAATATATATATTACTCCAAATGTCCCAAGCGGATTGGGCGTTAGTAGCATGGACTATTTTATCACGTTTTTATCATTGTTTTCACGTCTGTTTATGTTTAGTCATTCTGTAAGATTATTTGTCGCCTATATTATGGTGTATATATTTTATCACGTGCTTATATGTCACCTTATGCTTAAATGTCACCTTATGCTTAAATGTATATATGTTGTGATCGTCATTGTTTACATGTTATACATGTTTACAGGAGAGCATGTCTATTAGCCAATGGCTACTTTGTAATCCTGTTAATATAAATATGTTCAAACCACGAAGATTTTGTAAGAGAAGGGCGACAAAGGTTTGGAACAAGTGTTTTTCAAAATTGAATGTTAATATATCATTAATGATTATTTGAATAAAATAAAATCAATGAACTGAAGCATAAATTATTCCAGAATAAGTCTATGATTAGTCAGTAACAAGCCCTTGTTATTTCACAGGCCTGTTTTGCTACCGTGCATGCACATTGCGCTTTGCTGTCGCCAGTTAATATGGCCCGTAACACCTGCTACTGAGCAGGTCAATGTGTTACTCTGCGACTACTAATTCCTTAATCACCTATTGTAAAGCTTGTTGCAGGCCTATCCGTGCGACCTATGGCTACAAAGACTTGCACTGAAACGATAGCAGCAAAAGTTTCGACCGCAATAGAAAGCCTCCATGGGTTCTCGCTAGCCCGCAAATGTGATTTGCTACCGCGCACATTGCGCATTGCAATCGCAGCTTAATATGGTCGATGGCACTTGCTACCGCGCAAATGTATTTGCTACTTTGCGACAGTTAATTGCTACCGGTGTTGGTCTGAGGGGTCTTGTCCGAGCGACCTCTTGCAGCAAAGACTTGCACTACGTCAACAATAGCAGATTTTGCGATCGCAAATTCATAGTCCACATGGTAGCAGGCAACAACAACTTCCTACCGCGCAGGTCTGTTTGCTACCGCGAACATTGCGCATTGCGTTTGCAGCTGAATATGACCCATGGCATTTGCTTCCGCGCAGATCTGTTTGCTTCTTTGCGAAAGTTGATTGCTACCGCGCATATTGCTATGAGTAGTCGTGTCCGAGCGACCTCTGACAGGAAAGACTTGCACTACGTCAATAGTAGCAGATTTTGCGATCGCAAAGACATAGTCCCCATGCATAGAAGCTGACAGCAATCTGCTACCGCGCAGGTCTGTTTGCTACCGCGCACATTGCGCATTGCGATTACAGCTTAATATGAACCATGGCCTTTGCTATGCGCAGATCTGTTTGCTACTTTGCGACAATTAATTGCTTCCGCGCATAAGGCTTTGAGTGGTCCTGTCCGAGCTGACAGCCACTTGCTACCGCGCAGGTCTGTTTGGTACCGCGCACTTTGTGCATTGCGATCGCAGCCTAATATGACCCATGGCATTTGCTACTGCGCAGATCTGTTTGCTACTTTGCGACAATTAATTGCTACCGCGCATATCGCTTTCAGTGGTCCTGTCCGATCGACCTCTGGCAGCAAAGACTTGCACTACGTCAACAGAAGCAGATTTTGCAACCATAGCCGCCATAATAACAATGACAGCCACTTGCTAGCGCGCAGGTCTGACTTGCTACCGCGCACCATGCACATATGAGGCGGTCTGTGCATAGGCCACATGGGTAGCAAGGACAGCCATTTGCTACCGCGCAGTTCTGATTTGCTACCGCGCAGTTTCGCAGTCTGTGTTTGATGGTAGCAAGTCCAGTGGCAGCTCATTGAGCAATGTGGCAAGCAATGCCCAAGGGTAGCAAATGCTACTGTGCGACTGCTATTTGCTACCGCGCACTTTGCGCTCAATAGCCTTTGAACGCATAATAGTAGCAAGATGAGTGGATGATGAGTGCGCGTTGTGGCGGGCTATGCGCAATGGTAGCAAAGAATCCAATAGATTAGTCTGAAAAACCGACAGTGACCCGCATATATGCTCTTTACGAAGTGACCGGTTCAATGTTCCGAAATGTGACTTATTCTTTACAACAGAAAGTAGATGTATGCTATTTATTGATAACCTTTTGACGTCATGAGATGGCCTGCATGTTTAGATAATAAGATACTTGAGGTCGTAAAAAACGGAGCATTGTTACACAATCATGGTTAGATGTATGCTATTTATTGATAACCTTTTGACGTCATGAGATGGCCTGCATGTTTAGATAATAAGATACTTGAGGTCGTAAAAAACGGAGCATTGTTACACAATCATGGTTACACAATCATGACTGGTTCACGTACAGTTTGTATTTGTCCGTACATTTTTCAATCATCTGGGTACTGACCTCCTAATTGTTACAGGTTACATACACACACACATATATATATATATATATAATGACTTTCAATTAACCAGTAATCATTGCAATAACCACTAAAAGACTTATTTCCGTATTTAATTCAATTAGTGCCTCTACTGAAATAAGCCCCCCACCCCACCCCCCAGATATATTGTTCTAGTTATTAGCTGAAGCGTTGATTGGGATTGATGGGGTAAAAAAATTATCTTTCCTAATAAAATGATTGTTTAGCAGATATTACCGATAACTTATAACCTTTTTATCTGCTTTTTGACAATTAAAGGAATACAGTTCCATGTCTGTATGGGAAATGTATAAGTCAACGGCTTAAAGGCGAGCGGTCCTGTAGTTCTGCAAGGCTTTACAATATACTAATGTCAGTGGCGCTCACTAGATAGATCTCGGCGGTGAATTATATCATTCCACCACTAGTAACAGATTATTCGATGAATCATTTTTTTAGACATGACCCGGTCTAAATTATATCCTCCAGTTTTCGTTTTCAGTGCTTTAGCAGTTTGTCCCCTGCACCTCTTAAGCGACCAAGTGTTCCTTTGTGTGTGTGTGTTGAATCTTTAAAATAACATGTAACAGTCCTTAAATCCCGTTTCCTTGATCGAGCGTATTTCCTTAAAAACTATTATTAGGTGATCAATATTTTCCTTGTCAGGTGCTGCCACCTGGCGGAAGCTCTGGAACTGTAACAGAGCGGATTTGTTTAGGCCTCCTCTCAACCAGATGTCATTTCTTCTCCAAACAAATCTCTCCCAGTCAAGCTGTGTGGGAAGACGTTAAAACAAAAATTTGTTACCTTTCAGGGAAACACCTTCCGTTTACATTTCACAAGCACATGCGTACCATTACTTATTCAGTTGAATTAGCTCTGATGCATGCTCTATATATTCGAACACACACGAACACGAGTATGTGTTGCTTTCAGAGAAACGTCTGAGAACATTTGTCGAAATATCACTATAAACTCCACACAAATGGCTGTTCATTCTTAGTTTTCATTGTTAAAATGGTGGAGTGTGGTCCGTAATAGTTCGGGTTAAGGAATTGTAATCGAAAGGTTCGAGTCCCGATCAGAATGCCATCCGCGATAAGAACCTGGTAACAGTCTTTGCCACAAGGATGCGCCCCATCCACCCAGGACTGATTGTGTATTTGGCATGCATTGGCGATATCTACAGTATGCTCCTCAGGAAGCCGACGAGAGCTCCAGAAATGAAACGACCTGAAAGACATATAAGTTTAAATATGGTGGGTCTGATATTATAATGTAAATGTATGTAATATCAGAAAAGTAAAAGGTTCCCTCTGTTTAGTCTAAAATTTGCCGTTTTCATCAGAGAAAGGGTAGAGCATAAAAGCTACTACATAAGTATCTACGTAAAGCTTATTTAAATGGAACTAGCTGGCAATCTTCTTCGCTCTTGTAATGAGAGTAAGTATTTTGTCAGGAAGTTCTTCCATAATCTTAACAGACAGGCAGAAACTTCAAACTTGGGATGAGAGCGAGATACTTACTGACAAACTAACATATTGTTCAGGACCTGAATTGACACACTCATCTTTCAAGGTCAATATAACCTTAAAAGCAATGCTCGTAAAGCAAAAAAAAATCTGAATTTTTATTCGAATATGTATAAGGCTGCTAAATAATTAAAATTCAAGCGAAGTCAGAAGCGTGAGAAGTTCCTGTGCATGTCTGATACATTGTAATTTCAGTTAGGATATTAATGTAAGTGGTATTATGAAAATAATAAATAAGAAAGATGAGCTGATCAACAATGTTATGTGTATGGGTGTTTTCCTATTAAGCTGCTTTGATTATGGAATTCTCTCTTCTCCTGCCTGTTGGACCTGCTGATTATTCCAAAGGTACGATCCTTGAACGTGTTTACAAATTGTATATAAATTAAGGTCGAGGACTCTACAAAATACATACGGTTATTTTAGTGCTCTAGTTGTTCGTTACTCAACATGTAAAACAGGTTATCGTAGCACATTTTGCTATTTTTATCATGAGATCATGGCCGTCCTTTTCAATCGAATAAAAAATGGCTTATTGGAAGGGTGCATTTATGACATCTTGTAAAGGCTTTTAGGTCAGACTAAGAGTAGGGCTGGGTACCGCCGCAATTTCGAATAGCAATACATGTCCTTATGTAGTAGCTTATTGGAATATGTAGCGCCGTATTTTCATTGTATTAATGAAAAGGAAATGTGTTTTTATATTAATAGTATAATAATGAAAAAAAATAATGACACAATAAGCGGATAAGTTCATTTAAACATGAAATATGGCAATATTACTTACTAAATTACTTAGAAAAGTACCCGTTTGCTCTTGCCAGTGCATGAAGATTCATTAAAAAAAGTCCTTTGATGGGCCATTGACCATTGACCAACTTGAACATTTACTACTGATCGCCTAGAGAGATTGTAGCGGTTTTGTAGGATGGACATAACTCCCAGTCCATTTAGATGTCTAAATTTGTAAAAGAAACGTTATTTTCTAAGAAATATATAGGCACGTTAAACAAAATATAAAAAAAGTTTCGATATTTGAAAAAATACTTGATACGTAAAATTGCAGTCACCGTATCGCTATATACCGATATATCGATAATATCCTACATTCGTGATAAAGACAAACTATTTACATCTAATTTTACCAGGACCGAGAGTGCAAATAACCAACAAACTTATGCAAGTATCTATGAGCGCGCTGGAACGTGGTTGAGGAGCCCGGCTACAACGAGCTGCAAGATGAGGAGGGAGAATTCTCCCGTGATAATCAAAACAACAAAGTATAGTTCAAGCATGGATAAGTTACGAAATGGGATTGAGTTATCGGAAAAACCAAATCAGCAAACAAAGATATACTTGGTTGATAACAGGTTAAACTGTATGTAGAATAATATATCAGGTCATTGTGTGTAATTTATGAACACGTGTTACTTTCGAATAATGTCCTGAATCTTCCCATATTACATTTTCTGAAAACCACGCAAATTTAAGTGATTTCGCTTGAGGCTGTATCATAGTTTAAATTCCTCAGAAAGTCGTACGGAGAAAATTGCAATTTCCGGAGTCAAAATGTACACATAAACGGAGTTTACGTCTATAATTCATTTATAAATACTGAAATATTGATCTTCTCATTTGATTCTCAATACCACTTAGTTTTTTTTGCAAAACATATTTTTATTAATGATCAAATCGGAGGGTTCTTTAAGACATCAGTAGACTCAGGGCCGCCATTTGCATATTCTGCAGTCTAAATGTACAGATAAACACTTTTTGTACAGATTGACACTCTTTCCGTCTACAATAACACTCGTCCCGTCTACACTTCCTCCCGTAAATACTAATAAAATAATCCATTCAAGTAATTTTATTTGGAAGACTTGTTTTTTAATTATGAACAAACAACTTTGAAGCCAATAGTTTGGTGGTTCTATTCTCACAAATCTGTTCTAGCTAGTCTGAATGTACCATGTTTGATAAGTTTCTCGTCAGTTATATTGTTATTGTGTAAAACTACCGCACTATGGATATGATAATATACTTGTGAATACCTCCATGATTTAACATTGGAATTTATAAATTTATATAAACGCAATACTAAAGGGAGCGACAAGTGGCAGTGCGTGCATTTGTACGTGTACACTACATTGGGATTTATAGCGGCATAATAGATGGAAAAACTTTTAAACTGTTAATAACCTAACTTAGAGGGTTGTTCTAGTGAGTTTTACAACAACATACAATCATGATTCAATAACACATCCAAACAAGTGTTAACAGAATTTAGGATTTACATCCAGGTGAACAAATATCATAGAAACCCTATTTTTTAAAGGTTAAAAATTGGAAAGTTCAGGAAGGTTTTCTGTTTAAATGTTTTCTTTTAACATATTGATCATTATATAAAAAAAGTAACATCTGATCCATTTTTGTTTTTCGAACTACAAATAAAATTAACAAATGAAAAATAATAACAGTTCAGTCTAATATTCCATAGGAAGGTTTTCTGTTTAAATGTTTTCTTTTAACATATTGATCATTATATAAAAAAAGTAACATCTGATCCATTTTTGTTTTTCGAACTACAAATAAAATTAACAAATGAAAAATAATAACAGTTCAGTCTAATATTCCATAGGCAATGCCTTTGCAAAATAATATAAGCAAATTCACACATACATATTTATCTATTCATATAAAACACTCGGTTACTCATTGTGTCTAAGTGTAATATCCATTGAGCTGTATGTTAGCAAAAAATAATAAATACGCATCCTTGAAGTACTCATGATTTCCGATCGGGACAACCACGGTAACCGACGAGGAGGCAAATTTCCGGAAACGTATATCTTCTTTATCAATGTTGTTCAGTATATATTTGGTTTGCCGAATAAACGGACGTGTACCAAAACCCTCCATTGACGTTATTAACAGCAAAATGGCACCCAATGTAGTGCGTGTTGTTGCTATGGTATTCATTTTACAAGAAGAATACGAGAATAAACAATTATTAATGTACAGAGCATTTTGCGTGACGTTCCTTAAATTGCGAGGAGGTTACCAGAAAACAGCCGCACTGCCTTCGGCAAAGACCAAAATGCCTGCGTCGTGGCTTAATGTTATGGTTATTTACAACGCTGGATTAAATTGTATTGTGCATGTGAATAACGGTTGCTGTCAGGGACGCCTTTGACCACATCACGGACCTGCTTGCATAGTTTAGCCCAATTTAATCGGACTCAATATTATAAGGGTTTGCCATATATGACCGGGCTTGATACTATTTAGTCCGACTAAATAGAGCTACCTTACATCAATCTAAGCTTTATACGTCTAATAATGATAATATACGTAAACAGTCAATGATCTTAAAAAATCCGAATGCATCTACGTTCTATATCGGGTCGCAAATGAAAACATCACTAACCAGTAAGCATATATACCGATGTATGAATTTCTTGCCGCGAGTAGTGCGCCACAAAATATATGTAGACATTTGTGTACCTGTTTTTTCGGACAGTATTCCATTTTACCTCTGTTTTTTTTACTTTTAGGAAAAAAAATTAATTAAAGCAACATTCCTTTTCTCATAAAATATATCCTCAAACCCCGATGAAAAGCCCGGTTACAGGATACTTATTTCTATAATGATTCCTGTTTACAATACATCTGTATCTTTGTATTAAAATGTTAAATATTCAGGTCAACAGTCACAGGACGATGGAAGAAGCTTATGGCAATGAATTTTAGCGCCTGAAAAATGAATGATTTTATTTTGTTCTTTTGTTTAGTAGCCAGGTCGGTCATCGTTAGTGAAACGGAATTTACACACATATCTTGTTCCGAGGGCGAAGCTTAGGCGTTCTCGAACTTTACTCAAACTAATGGGAAAGAAAAAGCAAATAAGAGGGGCTGCAGCAAATTTATTTTATACAGATAAACTATTATTGTTATTTTGAGACAAATGTAACTTTAAAGGGCATTACTCCAACTGTTTGGTCAGAAATCACTGTTTCCGATTAGATTATTACTGTTTGCCGAAAGATTCATTCCACAGATTGTGCAATAAAACAATAAGAGCCGGACATGAACATGGCGCCTACGGTATTCTCTCAAGCAGCAGTTACTCGTCAACGAAGGAGAGGAGACTGTGTACCTATCAGTTTCTAGTGCCACCAGGAAACAAGGTGCGTCTGACGGTGTTTGACTGTTACTTTACCTCCAGAATTCAGAATGAGAAATGTTCATGGATCACATCAGTGACCAATAGTTTCCGGCTGTCGAACGCTTCTGTCATTCGCATAGATGAAAAACGTGATAATTATGTAGGATTCCTGGCCTTGTATGTTGGTAAATGAAATTTTATTAACAAATCATTATTATTGAATAAGAACAAATGTGTATATATGAGTTTATATACATGTATCTATGTTACAACCTTTTAAATAGGAACAATTTTTAGGAAATATTTCAGAACTTTTAACATGAACCTTGTTAATAAAATTGCAAAAAGACGAGAGAGAAACTTCTCGATTATGTTACCTCAACAAGAACACTAAAGGTAAATGTATATTTAATTGTAGTAGAACACGTGACGCATGCAAGATTTTCAACAATGAATCACCAAACCAGTGCAACTTCTCTCTCTCCTCTCCAGGTGACAAAGACAAAGATAATATCCCCATCAGGTAATATGTGTAAAGACTATTTATATATATATATATAGATATATATATATATATATATATATATATATATATAATTAATTCGATGTAAAGGATGTAAAGAATAAATGCAAGAACTCAAAGAAAATCGGCTTTGGGGAATGATGTTATTTTCTAAATAGATTCCATGATGGACGAGAAGACCGTGAATGAAAACGAATTAGTTATAAATCTGATGATTGCTAATTTGAGTATACCAAGAAGTTTGTGGCAAAGAGATACATTATTTTAAATACAGTGCAATTCCTCTTTAACGGACAGTCTCGGCACCGGTCGAATTACTCGTTACAGCGAGGTGTCCGTTCAAAGAAAATCGGGTCACCGATGAGAAACTGTTTGGCTGTATCTCTCGTTCAACGTCCAAATTAGATGTGAATTAATGATATTACGGGGTTTCTGTCTATTCAGGCGGTTACCTGAAATTTATTTTTGTCGTTAACATCAACATTTGTGAAAAATACAAGCACATTTCTTATATTTCTCATTCATAGTTATAATAACAGTCGTCGCGATTGAAAATTACAGATGATTAGATAAAGACAAATAAAACTGTAATACGCCACTTGTGATAAGTCCTTGTGACTCATAATCTTGAGAGTATATTATGACATCGGTTCTGGTTTTGGTTCATGTCAATGCCATTGGTCACTTTTTTTTAATATGAACAGGCAAAAATTTATTTGAAAGGACAAATCAAAAGCTACCTAGCTTTGAAAATACGAGTTCTTCATTCTGAAGTATGATTGGCCGTATCAGGTCTAGAACAGGTAAATAACATCTTTGATCGCCTTTGATCTAAAGTCGAAACAAATCTCCGGAGCCTGCGAAAGGTCTTGACCCGTGACAGTTCAAATGTTTAAACAACGTGCCAAACAATTCCCTTGATATATTCGGTTCCATGCCTGTGAAAGAAAAATGTGACCAATATTAAGGCCGGCAATGTCACCGGTGATAGTTCGGGTAAGGAAAACTCCCCAAATACCATCACTGTTTAGGCAGCGTGTTAGGTTATAATGAACATAAAACGTGTAAAAGACTAACAGTTCAAACTTGAAGGTAAAATCGAGGCAAAAGAGGTAGTCATCGCTACTTCTCTGAATGATGAGATCGTGAGAAGTGTACCTGAAGCCGAACATAAGGGCAGTTAGTTGTCTGTCAGCGGAGGTAACATTAACTGTTGGGTGTGTAAAAAAATACCCGTTGTCCCCGGTTGCCGCCCTAGAGGTTTTCTTAAAGTAGTATAAACGTCCGTTTTTCGGCGTGTCCATCCGAGAGGGGTGTCCCCAGCCCAGGGTATACATGGATGATAAAATATCTGACAAAAAAACATGTCACCATTAGAATAAATGACTTCAATCTTACTGTCTTTTATATACAGCAAAGTCCACAGAACGCATTTTGCCAAAATCCGCTTCAGTGTCACAAGGAGGTACTCAAAGAAAAATTCCAGGGAAGCTGACATCTTTGCCGAAAGGTAATATCTCTTATATCGGATAATCGTCAAACATGTTTAATTGTCTATAGAATGAGGGAATATCGGTCTAAGTAGTTATCAACCAATTGGTTGGAAAAGTCAGGAAATGATTTTTTTTTTCAATGAATATGTAAACTAGAGTTAAAGGTCATCTCTTGGTTGTTTCCTCACATTTGCTAATAAAATCCAAAAATTCCCCGGTGGTTTTCTAGCCATATACCTAAACAATTCTCGGGGCAAAGTAAATGTTTGAGAACAAGAGACCAGGATTTTTTTTTCTTCATTATATTAGTGTACATGATGAAAGTTAACAGGAATACGAATGAAATTAAATTGATAATTTCAGATTAGCTGGACATTAGGGCATTCGATTCTTTGCTTATGATACGATAACAAGTAGCATGTATGGTTGCTGTCATTCGTGGAATGATATTATAAGACAATTTCAAGACAATTATATTTTAATATTTGAATAAAAAAAAGTTCCACGAAAGGGAAGTCTTGAAACAAATTCAGATAAGAGAAGCTATTTAAATCCCATAATATATTTATATATATCTTCTGGCATTTTGTTATTTTCAAAAGAGCGTCCACCAAAAAGAAGCAATTAATAATATATTTGCGTTTGCTAAGGGTTGATATTTATGATTATATAAAAGAGAGTCTGAAACTTAAGTGCATAAAGGCGAAAGTTCATTACGATTATTAACATTTAACGATCAATCGACGAAGCAAACACGAGTCTTCGTGAAGGTAAGGTAAACGTGATAGCACGTGGCGATGCTATGTGCATGATAGATTTAATCCAGAACAGAGACTGTGCCCTGATGTGATTGGCTGGTGCAAAGTGTGACGAAGAAATGACATAAACCAAGCAATGCATGTTGTTTTTAAACTTCACTGAAAATCTGGAGTTGACAGTGTCAGAATTACTAAGCTTTTCATAAAATCTAGAATTTTTAATCACTGGGAATTTCCCGGTGTATATCGTCACTGCCGTGTTGACAGTGCTCATAGATATGCCAATAGATTTTGAATAAATCCCACAAACTCATTTTTGTGGAATTATAATTAGAAAAACTTGTCTTTCCTGTAGAACTTGGGTTCAGTATATGTTAAATCTATATTGATATTTTTTTCATAGATACTTTTGTCATATCATATAATGAGATTTGAAATACGTTTGTTTGGCTTGAATATTTCAGATAAACGTAGCCTTTTATATTAGCATTGCTAACAGTTCAGTCTTTGTTCATAGTTTAACAAAGAAACTATTTTATTGATCGCATTTATTGACATCATCTATTATCCTTGCTTACAGGTGCGATGATTGGTTTCGTTATCATGTCTCTTTTCGTGTTGTTATTGGTTGCTACCAACGGAATCACCTGCCTGCTGTATCACAGGTAAAGAGGCATGAGTTCTTTTTCATATACTTTGCTAACGATAGCATTATATGAATTAGACTTGTTTAATAATGATATTATATATATATGTATATATATATATATATATATATATATATATATGAGCTCATCTAACTGTAAGAATAAGTAACAAATTATCAAACAAAATGCAATGTCTTATGAACATATTTTTTATACTTACAGAGTTAAACTTGTTTCTGAGCCCCGACCAGTTGAGAATACGTATGAAAGTATTAGGCCACCCCCTGCACCCCAAGAAGCAGTCTACAGCCAGCTGCAATCTAAGGAGTACAGAGAGTCTTCGGAATATGACGACGCTAGAAACGTATGATGGTCCTTACGTTTCAGGCTTTACTATCCTTGAATAACCCACCTAAACAAAAAACAAGTTATATTGTTTAAGGAGATCTAAATATAGGCTTAACAAGGATATACCGTGTACGTGTTTAAAGGCCTTTATAGTGCTGTCTAATCTGAGGATCATGAGGATGAGTTTTTTCTGTGTATAAAAATGTAGAGTCGTCATTGTTTATGTATATTTTATCGAAACTGATTCTTTTTAATATGTTTCCGCCTTGTAAATAGACTTTGATGAATGAACTCTCTAACATGACTATATTACTCTAATAAATATTAATTTAAACAGTAACTGGATCTCCATGGTCGTGTTATCTAATGCGAAAGTGTGTTATTATGTTTACATTTTTCATTACACACAAGCCTGAGACATCTAGACATTCCGAATAACCCCTAAAGGATAGAGCAAAATAAATCAACTAACATGCTCACAAAGAAAGTTTCAAGAATCAAACTTCGCAATGTTTTGATGCATTTGTAAAATAAATACAAGTCCGTGTTCGAACTGACACATCATTACAAATTATCATTATAAACTTTGATATGGTCGGTTAGAAGGACAAGTTTAAAATGACACGCAGACCTGAAATTTTTGTACGATTGCGTTTTTTACCTGGCTTAATGTACCAAACTGTACCTTACCCCAGCCTTGTAAACTCATTTGCAATGCCTGCAAACATTTCATCAGTGAACTGACACATTATAGAACTATCATGCAGATAAAATGTAACAAATAGGAAGTTTAATCATCGGCTTACATAACACATACGGCAAATCCTTCAACGGGGTAAACATCGGAAATGTTAATAAAACAAAGTATTTTGGCTTTTTTAAAACGGCGGGAGATATAACAGTGTGCAAATAAAACACCATAATATGATATCAAATACATTTATTGTTGAATAAACACCTAGTGCCCCAAGATAGCAGTAATGTACTATGCGCTCATTATAATATTCACATTGTGGCTTGCTGCTGAAAATATATCAACACCTTAACTCGGTTTCCTGATTTTAATCAGTGTTGACAACATACAATAAACTTTTATCGACCTTTTCATAAAATAACCACCTAGGGATGGTTTCATACAAACATGAGCAATTTCCTGGGCGTTGAAATGCACTGGTATCAGGAGGAGTGGTGATGATGCCCGTGTACTTTACTGTATCGTAGCAGGAAGGATTACATTACCCTGTCAGCTAAAGGTTTAAGTAAATCTCATTTGCCGGACACTCAATTGGTTATCTCCATCACATCCTCCTAACATGTTCTGAGATATGCACATTTGAAGAAATGCATAAGAGAGACAGAAAGAGGGGAGGAATGGCATACTATAATGCTATATAGAATTTAGTATAACTAAAGGGACCGCTCAGTGATGAAAGTGCACAGTTCAATTGCTCCTGTCACTTCGATAACACTGGTTTGCTCCAACATTACTTCTTTTTGGTCACTTGCGGGTGCTGCACTTACTGTTCATAAAAATGTCTGGGTATTAATTAATACAATATAGTATAAACTTTTTTTTAAACTTATGCTAAATTCTTTATCCATCAGGAAATAAGTTTTGCAGCGTACTAATCATGATATCCACTCAGTTATTTTAGCAGATATAGCACTATAGCATGTTCTAGACATTTAAAACACAAAAAAAAACACGTATAATTCAGTAAAACTACATAAATTATATATAAATATATAAATTACTCTTTCATTTAGGAATTTCGTAAAATCAATACAATATCTTGTGAATTCATGGAGATATATAACTATAATAAAATATTGATAGAAAAATATTATTTATCGAGGATGCAAGTCTTAGAAAATATTCCATTAAACCAAATATAACCAAAAAAATCAGACAATTGAATCATTCATGATAAGATTTTCCATGTAACAAGCGAATTAGACCAAAGTTAGGGAGAGATCGAAATAAGTAGAAGTAGGATTCAAAAGGATAATTTAGAGGACTCGCTGACTGTTCCGGTAACAACATGTTTACAAGTTCAGCTTACTGAAAAAACTAACTGTTATCCATAAAGAAAACCACTCTACGCAAAATCCCGCAATGAATCTCTCAGATGTTCGAGTTATCGCTATCATGTTTTACATCCAAGGACTTTTACAAGGGGCTTCTGTTTAACCTTAAGCTTGGTGATATAAATACATATGTATAAATATATATCAATATATATATATATATATATATATATTTATATATATATATTTATATATTTATATATATATATAATTTTATATTCAGGTCTGTATTCTTAAAATTAATTTTAATTAGTCATAAAATAAAAACACTTTACGTTGTGAATTTACTCTTGTTCATTATAGATTATTTGGTTGTTACCTTTATCAGAGCAATCGGGAAACAATGCTACAACATATTTTGTTCCGAAAACAAAGCAGTGGTAGTTAAGATCTGCAAGGTGGTAGTTATTATTCTACTGTTACCATTTCCAAAGAAACCGATCTTTTAAAGGGCATCTAAAAGAATGTCAGGCTAGGCATACTCGTCTCAGAATGGACTTTTATTCCACAGAGTTTGTAATGATAAGAAATACCGCTTATGAGACCGTCTGTTCAGCATCTTTACAAGCAGTAGTTACCCAATAGTATATTAAAAAAACATACATGTAAATGTATAAATTGGAAGCTCCACCAGGATATTTAATACATCTGCTGGTGTGTAATAGTTAATTGAGAATTTAGGATGAAGAATGTAAGCGTACTTTAACAATACCAATAGACATCGTACTTTAAAAATTACTTCATTCGCATACAAGAAAATTCTGATAACTATCGAGGATTCCTTTCCCTTTTATAATAGTAAGAATTAATACATGTTAATTTACGTTTCTCCTTTCTTAATATTAAATCCATATCATTGTGCATAACATACATTTATATTTAGCCATGTTGTTGAATATTACATAAATAATTGTATGATGAATGAATGTGTACACTTTGTATTACGGCTGGTTGTCGTAAGAGGTTCAATATAAATTTTCAGGCGAGTCGCGCATTCGAAAATTGAGTTTAGCGATTGACATTATTTTCTGTTATCGGCGTAGGATTATCAATTTAATATTTATATTATCGTAACAAGGAATTTTGCTTAATAATTTGCATTAATTTACCTGACATAAAAAGAAGTAGGAATGTCTCCAATTCGATAGAAGTAAAGAAAGATATTGAAACTCAACCAGTTTCCAGAACCAGTCGATAAACCATTACCCTCCTGTTTCAGACAGAATCTGTCGATTTATTGCAGAACTAATAATAATCTGGCCAGTCTCGATTGGTTAATACTTTCCAATCGATTGATAAGTCATTAGTCTATTTAGACTTGGTTTTTAGGAAATCAATGAGACAAGGGCTCGGGGGGCCACGTGAGTGTACCAATAAGCTTTCATATTGTATAAGTACTCCGAAATTTAAAACAGTCTGAATGCGGCACAGGCAAAGAGCATAATTGTCTTGATACTCGTCTCTAAAGTTCTCCCGAGCAATTATGGGAGACGACGGTTCGCAAAGTTCCAGTGCCAAAAAGCAATCAGAAGACAAGGTGGACATGGTGGTGGACTTTTCCGTTCAGCAGTGGGCAGTGAAAAACAGCTTGACACAGCAGTTGTAGTTGTTGTTGCCAAAATTGGATTCACCACCATAGAACTGTGTGCTCTGCTGGATGATGAGGTATTGGAAAAAACTTCTGTTTCGCCCCTAGCTTAGACCAAAAAAAGGCTGTAAAAAGGCTGACTTAGACTACTCTCGGTGGCACTCTAGATGGTCATTTTGGACTGTCCTTGTACCGCCGTCATGATTCATGGTTTCTATGTTTTAAAAAGAACGGCTAGTTTTTATGTTTTTGCTCTACTCGAGGGGCTCAGGTCTGTTTGACGTTACAAGGGAATGTGATGTATACGTATACTTTATGTAGAATGACAAAACACTTTGGTGTTGGGATGTCTGTTATAGAAGTTTGATCAAGGGGGGGGGGGGGGTTGACTGGACAGATGTGATTGCTGTAGGGGTATTTTCGAGAAGGGACCAAATGACCGGGTCAGGTTGAGCTGTCTGAAGTATAACACTGATGTGTAGCAATACAAGTCTCCCTTGAACACCACTGATTTTATTATCTTTTATTTTATTATACGAGGGTGCTAGCAAACAGTTGGGTGAAACAAAACAGCTCTTCTTCCATTGTTCGAAATATCAGTATATACTGCTCTCGTAGTCGTAAGGGTTACAATGAACGGTTGTTAATGCTTGGGGCGCTGGACTTGTGATCGTAAGATTGTGGGTCCGATCACAATGCCGCCCGCGATAAAACCCTGACCATATTCTTCCCCATAAAGATACGCCCTATACACCCACTGATGAATGAGTACTTGACATACTAGAAAGGCGAGAGAAATAAAGAATGAATAATTCTAAAGCGCATTTTGTGGCTGTCTGAGTTGTTTCCTCCCAAGGGAGACGTGAAAAGCTTCAAAATGAAAAGGCCAGAAGGAGAAGTCGGATGAGTCTGACTTTTTTCGGTGATACCGTTTTTGGTCGAACCTTTTAATTTGGGGGAACCTCAAACGATTGTGCTCATTAAACAAACAATGAATGGCAGCTATTGTTGAAGTGATAATATTAGGAATAAGCCTACGACTAACGGTAAGATCTGCTTATTTTTTGGTGTTTTCTCTTGCAGTTTGTGTCATCATGAGCTTCATGTTCAATTGTATATCAGCCGTTCAGAATATTCGTGCCAAAACACTAGTAAATTTATGGTATTTTGAATAAAAAGAGTGTTATTTGTCTTAAAAGCACCCTGATATCTATTTTACCCTGATAGCAATAATACTTGAAGATTATTGAAAATCACATAAGGGTAATTCTATTTGCCCAACGACTGAGTATAACCAAAGGCAATCTCTTATGTATTAAACAAACATAGAATATCGAAAATCCGCTTGAGCACTGGTAATTTTCTATATTACTTCGATTCGAATATAGTGTTCTATAATGTTTCGAATCTTATTGCTTTTATACCGTCAATCAGTGTTAATTGGCCAAATCACTAAGCAATATGCATAGTTCACTATGTAAATAACAGTATCAAGGATTACAGAGTACCCGTGTACATTTAGCGTTGGATAAGTACTGAGAATGTCAACTGTCAAATCTCAACCAGTGTACATGTGTACACCAAAACAGAATCACATTCGACCAGCGACTGAGGGTATACAAAAGCAATCGTATAGTGCTTATTTTTCTTAAACTGGATTTTCTTAAATTGAAAACAGCATCAACATCGGTTAGTTTTCTAATATTGGTGTGTGGATTGCCTTTATACCATCACTCAATGGTTCATGCCAGTAGCATACATATGCACATGCAGTTACGATAAATTCATTATCGGACGTAATTTACATATTATTTACTTTTTGTGGGAAATGCTGTCATGAAATATCAGAAACCTTGTGGAAAACGACCGATCAAATGCAAACGGAGTTAGGGCAATCATAACTTAACACTGGTTTACAATTAGTTTGACCAGGCGGAAGGTCAAGGTCACGTGTGAGCACCATTCAGATGTAAACATTACCAGCGGAACCGGAAGTTTATAGTTAAATATAATTAGGCTGCATAAACCGGTCTCAATATAAATTTATCGGCGCCAAACTTAAAATTTATTGTAGAAGCATGGTGATCATTTAGAAAGCATACAACGGTGATGTATTACCTGACTCATAGTCATCAGTAGCTTTTGGCCCTGGTAATAAGTCCAGAACAAAACACTGAAAGTTCCTCAATAATATCAATAGTTCCGGCGCACACAAATTCCTAAAGTCTCTTGAAAAGAAGTGTCACAGCGAATACGGTTGTCCAAGCATGGCCAGCGGAGCCAAATCCACATTGTCACGGGCTCACGGTCGCACCACAACGCTTGGACACGCCAAGCTTTGACCAATGGGGCTGTATCGTTAGTCGACCACCAGAAACCTCGGCCCTTGTCTTCTTGCTCCACTTAGCAGGTGACTGTCAGTACCAGAGCGGTCCCTTATCGGGCGCCATTTTGTAACAGGGTCCCCCAAACAAACTTTTTTTTTGTGGTAGGCTGTCACAGTTCAGTAACAACTCTAGTTAGATGCCAATCCTTTATTAACTGCAAATATAATACGTGAACACAGTAAAAAAAATTGCCTGCCAAGTCGCTTGTAACATATATACATCAATGTTTCAACAATAATTCGTATGACACAATACAAACACTATTCACACAAATATAACGACTCATAATTCAAATGACACAAAACAATCTATATTCACTCAAACAGTAAAGACTCAATCTAAGTTACATACTTGGCTACATTTCCTTAGGGATAAACATACTGATAACTGCTAAACAAACTGAAATAACGTCTCCGACAAGTAGGACTGACGGTTCTACATAAATTATCAGCCAATGGCCAGTTTACATAGTTGTCGGAATACGGGTTTAAAAGACTTCGTGATGTATAAATATCTAATTACGTCTCAAATCAGACCGACTGACTATTGTCATTTTACAGAAAAAAATCTCAAACGTATATGGTACATGTTAATAATAATTAGAATAAATCGTACTAGAACATTAATCGAAAAAAAATATATTACTTATCACTTTTACCGGTAACCAAGAAAATGTTTAAGAACGTACATGCAAATATAATACGTGCACACAGTAAGAGAATTGCCTGCCAAGTGACGTTGGTTGGTTTGTTGGAAAATTACACAAGCTTATTGTTATGAAAATTAGAACCAGAAATAAGTTTTACAAGTCAGATATTAACTAGCAATGAAACCCGTGCGTATATTACAACTAATAAAATAACATATATTCAAAGACCTCAGTGACATTTTAGTACTTTAATATATCATTTCACCTGATAATATGGTTTTAATTGGGTCACTGTCAAAGGTCATTTTACAGGTGTTCGGCAAGAAACATTTAACTGAAAGTAATTAGGTCTGGGTTAAAGGTCATGCCTTCTAGAAGTTTGTCGCCCAGAATACTAAATACATTCGTCCTCCAAGAAACCACGATTAGCTGGAATTGGTCGAGCATAATTGTCTGACTGTTACCATCATACCCCTACATTAATGATGCATACCGAGTTTGTCGCATACAGACAATAAAAAAAAGGACAGAACCAGTCTGTCACACACACACACATATATATATATATATACAGCCAGTATTCTGAAACTGAATTTTAAATAGTCATAAAAAGAAAACCCTCAAAGTTGTGAATTTACTATTGATTAATGTTGAGGGAACTGTGAAACGTAGATAAATGTTAAATGAAATATAATCTGTATTACAAAGGATTTGGCTATTACATTAATCAGAACAATCGTTCTACTTTATGGAAAACAAAGCTACAAAATATCATGCTCCGAAAACAAAGCACTGGTATTTATGATCAGAAAGGTGGAAGTAATTATTACAGCTATTATCATTTCCAAAGCAATTGCCTTTTTATGGGCCTTTCAAAGAATGTCAGGTTTGGGATACAAGTCTCTGCTTGGACATTTATTCACAGGGTTTGTTATGAAAGACAAATACAGCTTATGATGACGGTCTGTTTGGCATCTTTACAAGCAGAAGTTATCCCATCGTATATTAAAAGAAAATATACGTATGAACTGGAAGCTCCACCAGGATATTAAATCCGTCTGCTGGTGTGTAATTGTTAATTGAGAATTCAGAATGAAGAATGTGAGCGCACCAAAAAAAATACAAATTGACATCGTACTTCATCTTCACTCACAAACAAAAACATTCTGATAGCTATGGAGGATTCCTTGCCTTTTTACATTGGTAAGAATATATACATATTTATGTACGTTTTTAATTTTCTTTATGTTCAATCCTTATAATTTTGCATAACAGACATTTATATTTAGCCATTTTGATAAATATTACATCAATAATTGTATGATGAATGAATGTGTACAATTTATATGACGGTTGGTTGTCGTAAGAGGTTCAATATAAATTATCAGGCGAGCTCTGCGATCGATAATTAAGTTTCGAGATTGACAATTAATATCAGTTTTTGGCGTAGGATTATCGACTAAATATATATATTATCATATGAAAGAAAACCTGACATAAAAAAGTTGTACTAATGTCTTCCGTGCGATACAAGTTTCCAGACCGATAAACCATTGCTCTAAATTTTAGACAGAATCTGTCGATTTAATGCAGGACTATTAATAATCTGGCTATTTTTTTTATTGGTCTTAAACGTGTAAAAATAGCTCTTCTTCCATTGTTCGAAATATCAGTTTATACCTCTCTGGTATTCAAAAGGGCTGTTATGGTGGAACGTGGTGGTTAATGCTCAGAGCGCTGGACTTGTGAAGGTAGACTTGTGGACTCGAGTCCGATCAGAATGCCGTCCGGAATAAGACCCTGACCAAAGTCTTCTCCACAAGGATACAGAGGGGGCCGAGAAAGGTTACAAGATTGAAAAGGCTCGAAAGACCCAAAAGGTGAAGTCGGATGAGTCTGACATTTTCGGTGATATCCTTTTTAGTAAAATCTCCTTATTTTGTAGTGAAAACTTCATTTCTGTATTATTTTTTTGTTGAACCTCCAACGATTGCTCCCATGAAACAAAAAAATGAATGGCAGCTATGGGTTAAGTGATAATATTGGGACTATACTTACAAATAACGTGAGATCCGCTTCTTTTTCGTATTTTCTCTTGCAGTTTATGTCTGCATGAGCTTCATATTCAATTGTATTTCAGGCGTTCAGAATATTCGTGCAAAAATAAGTAGATTTATGGTATGGTGCAAAATAAAAGTACATTATAAAAGCGTTTAATTATCATATCCATAAACGCTATTTGAGTGGGACTATAAATTTCAATATATTTTTTACTGTGGTAATGTTAATGTTTGGTGTAGCAGTTTTACATGAGATCATATCATAATCCAAATCCACAAGCAGTTTGATCTGCCTTTTACAGCAGAGTCTGGTTGAAGGGTCGTTGTGATGGTCATGTTGATTGAGCAGACAACTCTATGGTATTGGAGTATTGACATAGGAGCTAAAACCCTGTTTAGGGTGAATAGTCTGACAAAGTAGGTACTGTGCTGTTTGTGTTTTTTGTGTTGCGGTCTATCTGCGAATGGTCTGATATAGGGGAGATTGTGTTTTATTGTGTTGCTTATGCCAACATCCCTTCATATTGGGTGCAATGATATTTGAGTCATAGCCTATGTGGTGCTGAGCTATAAAATGAAAATGTACATCATATATATGAAACATTATACATAATATATATATATATATATATATATATATATGTAAACCGTGTGTTACTTTTTCTTGTGGTGTCCATAGAGTCTATGGTAGCGTGTGTGCTTGTGCTTGCTGTGTGGCAAAACAAGGTGATATAACCTGTGTCTCTGACACAATAGAACAACGGTATTAGAGGCGAGGTGAACCTGTGCATGATGGATTAGGGGAGTGGTATTGTGAATCAAGGAGGAAAAACTGAAAAAAAATATCAAAGTCAATCTTTTGTCCCTAAAGACATTTAAATAATGCCTCTGCGCACCTACAGATTTAACCTTAAATTGAACCGATAATCTATCAATATGGCCGCAATCTGACTAAAATTTTGCGCGATCTAAGAAATAATAACTACAACACAAAACTAGAGGAAATTCTCTTTCTAAAAAGGGGTATCAACTTCACATTCTGCAAGTCGTTGTAATCATACATCGATCCATTCTCTAAATCATATACTACTTAATATCAGTCTATACCTGCTTCTTGGTTTTAAGGCCAAATGACCATAATAAATCATGAGGACTTTTGTAAGTGTATATCGTAAATAAATCTTGATATATCATCTAATCATATATGTTGCTTGTGAAAATCGCTACCAATAAGACAAATATTTCATCTTATGATACAATAAATAAATGCGAAAGATCATTATGTGTGCACTGCTCACCGGACACTAACCAGGAACTATTTTAGAACTTGAACTTAATTTATAAATGTTAAATCAAGAAGTCTGAAAATTACAGATATACTTAAAACTGGTGCCCTTTTACAAATGAATCAGTTTATCAACAAACTTGTTACATTCAATATATTTTAGTGCTCTTTCTTATACCACATTTTCTAAACAGAAAACCGCGAATTTAATTAATGTCGTGATTGCTTGAGCCCTGTACCATTTTTTTGTCTAATTCCTCGGAACAACGTTCAAAAAAAGACATCAGTAAAATCAGGGCCGTCATTGGCATACGCAGCAGTCGAACGGTACAAATTAACACTCTTTCTGCCTCATTTGACCCATTCTACTAAGTCTTTGCCAGACTTTCATATAAATGAGCAATAACCTTTGCTGGTCATTTAGCTCTAGTTCATGTTTCTTAAGTGTTGTCAAATGCTGTTAGGCAATGTTTCAATTATAGGAGATACAAGGAAATCCTGAAATTTCTTGTGCTCCTTAAAGCAAATTGTTTGGTGGATCTATTTAAGGTAATCTGTTCTAAAGCAGCGCCATCGAACCCGAAAGTCTGTGGAGACGTGTATTTGTAAGAATCCCATTCAGAAAGCTGGGTTAGCTCCCTTTTTTATATTTGGACTTCCTGGGAAAGGCTCAATGTGTCTATTCAATATAATTCGTTATGGATACACGAGAGGAAATGTCAACGACATGTGATATTTTTGGCAGGAGAGAAAACCTTTTCTGGTGAGATATGATTGAAAACATGCATACTCTGACATTTATTTTGAAATAATTATATTTTCCTGGAGTTGATCTTGAGCTAGTTTTCATAGTGATTGCAACTGATCATTAGTCTTGAAGATTCTTATATAAAGTAAAAAGTGTCCTTTTCGTCGTATAATATGCCTCCAATGGCCTCAAAGGGTTTTTCTCGCAATAACAAACAAACATAAGTCGATCATATATCTAAAGTTGTTAACAGTTGTTCATGCTGATGTCCCTGATGGATTATATATATGTATATATATATATATATATATATATATATATATATATATATATAAACACTGATGTTATTTATTGTTTCAAAGTGTAATATCAACTGGTGCATAATGCAAAATAAGTATAATTACCAATATTAGTACATACGGTTATGTTGTTCTGTCGAATTTTCTTAAAGCTTTTACAAACATACCTTCTCCCAAATTCTGGATGATAATGTAATAAAAATCGATGTTTGCATTTCTATAGCCACCATTTTGGATAAATGGTGGCCATTTTAAAAGCTGGGCTATATATCACCAGAATACAGCGATTATAGGCAGTGCTAACCCAAGAACAATCTGATAATCCTCAATAAAAAGCTGTTCTTTGTTGATTCTGCGTTACTTTTCAACTAATTTGCGTATATAAATATGTATATGACGAATAAAAATTGCGATTCTGATGCGAAAAATAAAGTTTATAAGCAAAAATTCTGTGTAACTAAATTGTTTGTTTAATTCAAATCCAGTTTCCCAGTTAATATATAATATGCTTATTTGCATATGCAATTATAGGGTGGTCGAATGGTTATTTGTAGTGTTTTATTATTATTGGTGTCAAGGTGTTAGAGGCTAATTTTGTACATGTACCTTATAATTAACTTGATGCAACATTTCAGTGAAATATCGTCATTCATGCATATTGGCATAACCTAACAAAAATAAGGAACGGTGGATGCCCAACTCATGTTCCTGTGATGTTTGGCCGAAAGTGAATGTAAATGTTTTATCTCCCAGTTGTAAAAATGTTTACAGTATATGCCTTTCTGGATATCCACAGGGGTTATTTGCACAACAATAAGCAAATATAACGAAAATGCGGATTTGAATTCAACACAGAGCTACGGATGAAGTTTACACAAGAGAATGTTTGTCCGTATCCAAGTTATACGCCAGTATTACAATGTGAATTACTTAAACAAAATAGTAACAGATCTCGATGCACTCAAAATTACTTGATATGGGTCACTCTTTTAGCATACAAAATACAAACATGGACAGTGATTTAGTAAACGTCATAGACACAGAGTGATAGGTAGTTGATTTTATAAACTAACAACACTTGAATATATTAAAGCTATTAATTTTGACTGGTCAGTATATGTATTTTGGAATGACACTTATTCCGATGCTACGTTTTACTCGATGTTTATACGCTTTATACATTCTTACAAATGCATATAAATGTATACAGTACTTATAATACTTGGATTTAACCTACTGTATACGCAATTGAATAGTTTATGTTTACGTTATAGGAAAGTAAATTCATAGCATGATGATCATAACATGATGAGTTAAAGAGGGCAGTTATATCAGGCAGGCTCTCTCGATCTAACCCAAGGCCTCTCTCTTATAGGTATACGTAACATTTGCTATATTCTAATGGTCTCAGCTAAATTTCTTAAATATTGCATGTATATTATACGGAACGTAAGGAAACATAGTTTCTTCTGTATATACCACCAACTGTCAATGCATTTTGTAACGTTTAAATATATATATAGGTACCTGGTCCCTTTATATGAAATAACATATGACATATATCATTATTTGATCAATATAATATGCGAGTATTGAGTGACTTAAACGTACCTTTTATACTAGTAATATATAAGCATTTAGAAATGTGATTACATGATGGATCTTATGATGAAGCTTATTGAATAGATATCACTTATGGATATTGAAGTAGACTTAATGAATAATAGAAATTGGCACACTTGGACAAAACGGACATATACATGACCATTTATCCAAAACAGTTTAGTTACCACCAAAAAACTAAGGATGTGAATATTCATACCTCATAGCACATTCAACATTAAGCATGAAAATAAGCATGTGAAAGGGGGCAAGAAAAAGTCGAGGAAAGGAAAAAAAATTAAACTTATTAGTCCGAATATTAATTTAAAAAGTATGTGCCTTTTTAACATATGATGTCAACACAGTAACAACTCTATAGAACTGACAGATGTAAATGTCATATTTTTAAAAAAATTAATTTTCATGAATTCTTCCCCAAAAAAAAATCCACCAATAAAAGATTTCTTTAAAAGATTTATTAATTGTTCTTGGGTTAGCTCTGTTTTTAATGCGTGTTTTTGAGAGATATATAGCCCATGTTTTAATATGGCCGCCATTTATCCAAAATGGAGGCAAAATTTGCAAACATCGATTTTTTACATTATCGTCCAGAATTTTGCTGAATATTGTCAAAGATGGCGGAAGAAAAAATGCAAACATTAATTTTTAGTTAAATTATGATCCAATGTTTAAAAAAGTATGTTTACATAAAAATATATAAAATTCGACAAAATCAAGAATTTAGACATAAGCGCTTACACTATATATGAAGTACTCATGATTACCGATAGGGACAACCTCGCCTACGTCGCAGAGGCAAACTCCCGGAAGCGTTTATCGTTTTTATCGATGTTGTTCAGTTGTTATTTAGTGTGCTGATCTGAATAAATGGACGTATATGAAAACATCCCATTTATGTTGATAACACCAAAATGGCACCCACTGCTATGCGGGTTGTTGCTATAGTATTCATTTTACTAGGAGCAGCGGTATCCAGGACACAGTCTAAAGCGCAGCGTGAGTAAAATTTAGTTCCAAATTCTACCAGTTATTATTATGTGAAATATCGGTGAATCAAACCAAGGCTGTAACATTTGTACAGTTATACCTTTGTTTGTTTGTAACATAAGTGCGTGTTTATGTTTATGCATTCGTGTGTTTCGATTTTTTTTATGTACAATATTTAATGTGTAAATGGTCCATTTTTTAATTTGCATTGTATTACTTCTACCCATAGTCCATGGGCCAGAACAGATATTGGTACCACCCAGGGTGGCAAAACTTAAGCAGGTTTTTCATAAAGGTCTATGCCTGTAGATAATATTTTAGTATGATAACTGACCAAGAGTGGTAGCTTAGTCTTATTTATCCGTTATTGAATGTAATGATCCAGATGAAAATTTAACTTTAAGCTGCATCGACTTTTCCACAGTATTTATTTTATAACTTTATGAATTTAAAGGATATCATAACAAATGTGGTCTCAACGTATAGCTAAGACCCAGGGTTTTCTGACAGCATGTCAAATTTGGCAGTTATTTACAAATATCATCAGTGGCAGATGCAAATATTTACCCCTACCCCATAAAAATTGCTAAAAAATTGGTATTTTGTTAATTTATTTTAAGATTTCAGGACCTGATGAAATGTTTGCTATTGTCTTTTATTCTGTGATTTAATCGGGGGTACAAGCTAGTTTTTCTTGTCTCTTTTTAATATTTTTTGTGACATTCAGGCTAACACTTTAATGAAGTATGAGTGACCCTATATAAAATGTAACCTTTGAGCTGCATCGACTTTTCCACAGTATTTATTTAATAACTTCATGAATACAAAGAATATCATACCAAATATGGTCTCAACTGATAGCTTAGACCCAGGGCTTTCTGACAATATGTTAAATGCGGCAGTTATATACAATTGTCATCAGTGGCAGATATTAATACTTACCCCTACTCCATATAATTTGCTGAAAAATTGGTATTTTTATTCATTTATTTAAAGATTTAAGGAACTAATGACATTTTTGTTAATGTCATTTATTCTTTGCTTAAATCTTAGGTACCAGCTTGTTTTTTTCTTGTCCCTTTTTAATATTTTTGACAATTCAGGCTTGATACACTTTAATGGAGTATCAGTGACCCTATATAAAATTTAACTTTTGAGTTGCATCGACTTTTCACAGCATTTAGTTAATATAGTCATGCATACACTTGGGGCCTGGACAGCTGAGTGGTAAAACGCTTGGCTTTCTCCGCTGGCGAACCGGGTTCGATCCCCGGCGTGGCTATGAGAATGGGTTCTAGTTGCCCGTCCAAGGCTGGTGTTTTTTTCCGGGTACTCCGGTTTATTCCTACCCTGCAGACTACCGAACGCCATCACCCGAGCTATGGAGTGCCTCGATTAGTTATAATAACTATTTGTACAATCCATGTAAAATAAATAAGTTTATATTTACACAAGATATCATAAAAAATATGGTCTCAACACATAGCTTAGATTAAGGGCTTTCTGACAGTATGTCAAATGTGGCAGTTATATACAACTGTCATCGGTGGCAGATACTAATATTTACCCCTACTGCATATAATTTGCTGAAAAATTTGATTTTTTCCCATTTATTTAAGGATTGCAGAAACTTATGACATTTTCGCTATTGTCATTTATTTTTTTATTTAATCTTAGGTACCAGCTTGGTTTTCCTTGTTTCTTTTTTAATATTTTTGGTCATTCAGGCTAACACTTTAAAGAAGTATGATTGACTCTATATGAAAAGTTAACCTTTAAGCTGCATCGACTTTTCCACAGTATTTGGTTAATAACTTCATGAATACAAAAGATATCATAACAAATTTGATCTTAGTACATAGCTAAGACACAGGGCTTTCTAAGAGTGTCTCAAATGTGGCAGTTATATACATTTATCATCAGTGGCAGATATCAATATTTAACCCTACCCTTAAAAATGTTGAAAATTCTATATTTTTATTGTCAGCTACTTATACGGAATACCATGCTAGTTTTATTATTGTTTTCATGAGTAAGATAGTTTGTTTGAGAGTGCGTTGTACGTATTTTTATAGATATATTTTGTTTTTGGATTGAGAAAAGTCTGCTGGGCTTTTACACCCGGGCCTAATGGTTCATCAGGCCGGAGCTTATCCCGGTTTTTGTAGCGTCAAGCGACTTAGGAGTTAGACTCCTCCTGGATGGGACGCTAGTCCATCGCAGGTTACCTTCCCAGTATCTACTGGTACCCACTGCTGGACAGAGGCACACTTGCGGTTGGGACCTTGCCTAAGGGGCTTGGCACGGTGTGGGTCTGACCAGGATTCGAACTCACGACCTCTCGATCATGAGCCCGGTTCCTTAACCATTATACCACTGCCCCCACAATTATTTTATATATATATTTTTTGTTTTTGGATGAAAAACCGGCCCAATTTATAGTCAGCCTGTGAGCTAATGCGATGATGCCGAGTCCTTCAACTGGCATCCACTGTATGTTAAACTATGTCATCTCCCAAATCATCAGAGCCAAGCCAAAGAAAGTTTACGCTCGTCGAGCAGCTACAGGTTGCTGTGGTTAGGACCTAAGCCCTGTGCGCTCCTTAAGCACGTCCTCTGAGCCAACAGACGCCATGCCACGCCAAGCCAAGCAGAGCCGCGAGAGGCCTCCACAATACATCCCGAGACGGTGACCTTTTAGAAAGCTACAGCATCCAAAGGCACAAAGGCAGAAGCAACCCACATTCCCTCCACCAATCACAGCAGCAGAGATCCAGCCATACCATTCGAGAGCCAAACTCGATCTTGTGAACGACAGCATTTCGAGAAGTATGGCCTTTACACTTGCGGTTTCGGCCATTTAGACCGTGTAAACCGGTTTAATCATCAGAGCTAGCAGCGCTATTTTTTCAGTCAGATGTCAAATGTTATCGGATTGATATTATTTGAAGATACAAAAAGCAAAACTTCGTCATTGAACCAAATAAGCATACTTTCCTTACAGAAGCTATCAACACCAGATGTAATGCAAATTTTGTCACATGGGTCATATTTAAAATTGAGGTTATTATGGCGCCAACTATATTAAGTTTTTTACGGGCAAAAAAACCCTTTAATTTTAGCCTCTTTCAGTCATTACTTTGGAAATGTTTTGTAATTAAACTGTCTGCCGAATGGTTAAATTCTTCGTAATAGTTCTTTTATTGCAGGGGTCTCTCAGTCATAGAGGCTGAAGTTCGTCTGATATAGGCGTACTCGGCCACAATATTGAGGGGATGCAATAGTCTTTTCTGAAAAACTGTTGTCTCAAATTCATAGCAAAACATTATTTCTAGGTGGCGTTGTTCAAGTGTACTTAAATGATTTTGCCTGAAATATTGAACCTTTAACAGTGAAAGGACTGTGAGACAAAACCTAATAGATCGAGGCTTCTATTATTACACTAAACATTTGATTTTTAAAAATCTTATGAATATGTCAGCTAAGGCAACAGGTCAAGAGTTACGTCAGCTCAAGAAATGTTTTACGCATATACCTGACATTTGGCCTGTCCATCTATATTTATTGCCTCTCTTGTACACAAGACTGATATCGCAACCTACAATGATTTTTGCACAGTGTATGTTGTTACATGTATCTGTTTATTATGCGCCTGTCGTTCTAATTTCGTGTTAGGCTCAAGCCTTGGGCGTTGCTATGGGAACCGCACTTCCTGAACCCTGACTTGTAGTAAACACAGTACTCGGTGTAGCCTAGAAATTTCGGGTCTGTTCAGGCGCTATAGGCGTGTAGCATTGTGTAGTCTAGAGGGTTCCAGAATGGAAGTTTCTGGGCTTCGGGTGAAAAAAATAAGCAGAAAAGGGGCTGTGTTTAGAGCCGGCAGAGAGAGAAAAATACAAGGAAGAGTGTGACTCTCTCGTCAGTGTTTTTGGGACCTTTCCAATGATTGCAGAACTTACAGATCTTCAACGGATTTTATACGACTTTATATTCGGATTGTCTTCAGTTTGCTTTTGGGATTATTACTAGAACTTCACATTTGGATTACAACAGATTGTTTCGAGTTTAAATCGGACTATTCTGTGGGAAGATTTAGTTGAACTATTTACGTGGATTATTTATGTTAAATGACTCTTGTTTAGCTGTGACAGTGGTGGTATCCAGAAATCAAAGCCTAGGATCCGGATACTCTGGCGATGTACATTTTTATTATTGTTATACTGGTTAATTGTATTGATTAAGTGTATTGTAATGTTAGGATTGTTCTAAAAAAAATCATAGTTACTTGTTTACAAAAACACTGACTTCTTTATTAATTCCCCTGGACATTTCACGCTGCCTAGTGTTGCGGAATTTGATTTTTTTTATCTCCGTCAAAAATGTGTACATGATCTGTTATTATTAAGTTCCGTAACATGTAAATGCTCCTCTCTCAGGATTTGTTATATATCACCCTGACATTGTGCTTATTTGTATTTTCATGGATAAGTTGGTATTTGTATACCTCGGAAAGCTTCGTCAAATACAAGACTGATGGCGCCACCACAATAATAATATTGGCACAGTAAATGTCCCTGCTTATTCACAGGAGGGATTTGATTGATATAAGCCAATCCCATTTAACAGGTTCGCATTATGTCTGTAGGCTTTGTTTATGATGTAATATGTTATATAATATTTGGGACTACGTGCCAAGGTGGTAGCATGTTATTTTGTATCCTGAGGTCACCCATGCCTTGTGTCTACCTCACCTGCGGCTCCTGGGTGTGTAATCAACCCAATTGCATAACATCGAGGATTCCCCATATATAGACGAAGTCGTTTGTGACAGAAACACAGCTGCGGGACACACTCTTACCATTACACCTTGGATGGACCACTACGACCCACTCTAAAAGCCAGATTAAAAAAAAAAAATAAACAGACACTAAGAAAACCAAGCTGGTATCAAAGAATAAAAGAAAATAGTTGGAAGAAAAAAAAATGGTGGAAGTTCCTGCAATATTTAGTTAAATGAATAAAAAATATCGAATTTTCAGCAAATTTTAAGAAGTAGGGGTATTTATTAGTATTTGCCACTGATGATAAATGTATATAACTGCCAGATTTGACACACTCTCAGAATGCCCTTGATCTTGGCTATCTATCGAGACCAAATTTGTTATGATATCCTTTGTATTCATGACATTATTAACTAAATACTGTGGAAAAGTCGATGCAGCTCTAAGGTTAACTTTTAATAAAGGGTCACTCATACTTCATTAAAGTGTTAGCCTGAATATTCAAAAATATTAAAAAGAGACAAGAAAAACAAAGCTGGTACCCAAGATTAAATCAAAAAATAAAAGACAATAGCGAAAATGTCATCAGTTCCTGCAAACTTTAAATAAATGAATAAAAATATCAAATATCCAGCAAATGTTTAGGGGTGTGGGTAAATATTAATATCTGCCACTGATGATAAATGTAAATATCTCCCATTTTTGATATGCTGTCAGAAAACCATGGGTCTTAGCTATCTACTAAGACCAAATTTGTTACAATATCTTTTGTATTCATGAAATTATTTACTAAATACTGTGGAAAAGGCGATGCTGCTTAAGGGTTAAAATTTCATCTTGGTCTTTACATACAGTTACAGATAACGAAGACTAAGCTACCACTCTTGATCAGTTATCATACTAAAATATAATCTATAGGTATAGACCTTTAAGAAAAACCTACTTAGGTTTTGCCACCCTTGGTGGTACCAATATGTTACAATTTAGCTCTGGGCCCATGGACTATCAGTATTTATCTCAGGCATAAACGTGTAACTATTTTTTTTATAAAGAGTGTTCAGTGATTGATTCTATAAAAATAATCTATCGCTCTATCTGGATTACAATTCGCTTTCATATCCGTTATTGCAGGCTTTTGATTTCTATAAGAATCCATATGTACAACACATTTCCTGCGAAAAGTATGATGAAAGTAGATCGTGATAATTTCTTTCAGTGCTTCATAAAACATGTTGTTTTTATTCTTTTGTTTAGAAGCAAACTCGGTCATCGTTAAGGAAACCGAATCTACAGACATATCTTGTTCCGCTGGCGAACTACTGGTGTTCACAAACTATACTGAAAGTAATGGGAGAGAAAAAAACGATGGCTGCAAAAGATTTATAATCGGAAAGATAAACTATCACTGTAGATTCCATTACAAATGTAATTTTAATGGACATTACTCCGAATGTTTGGTCGAATATAGCTATTTCCGGTTGGACTATTACTGTTTGCGGAACGATTCATTCCACAGATCTTGCGATAAAATAAGAGTAAGAGATGAACATGGTGTATTCGGGATTCTTACAAGCAGTAGTTACCCGTTAACAAAGAATGAGACAGTATGTTCCTATCAGTTCCTGGTACCACCAGAACACAAGGTGCATCTGACAGTGTTTGACTGTTACTTTGCCTCCGAAATTCAGGATAAGAGTTGTTCACCTTTCACTTCAGTGCCCCAGAATTTCAAGTTGCCAAACGCATCTATCGTTAGAATAAATGAAAAACATGATAATTATGCAGGGTTCCTAGCATTGTATGTTGGTAAGTGATATTTTATACTTTTCAAATCAGAACCAATATGTCGGTCCTTCATCTATTTATGCGTATATGTGCATGCGTGTTCCTTGTAACAATGTTATGCCAAAACAATTTTAACACAAAGCAACTGATAAAATCCCATATAGGACAGCGGGGAAATTCTAAATTAAATATTTTGTGAAAAACTTTAAATGTGAATGCGTATATGTTTAATTAAAGTCGAAGATATTAGACGTACTAAGACAAGACTTTCAACAAAGAAGCAATGGACAACTACAACCTTTTTCCAAAGCCAGGTGTCAACGACTAAGACAGTATCCTCCACAGGTGATAGATTTTCAGGTGGAACTTTGCTATATTATTATATACATGGAAACGCTAATTTCTCAAAATTATCTTGCTTATCACATGGTTTCTGAGATATTCTGTTGATAATTTGTAAAAGAACTACTAAAATATATGAATTTATAAGCGCGTATGCTCCTCAACAGGAAAAACCGATTGTCTGGTTTGAAGATATATCTCTGATCTTTGGATTAACAATACACTGAGATTACTAAGCAACAGGTGTAACTTTTAGAACAAGCAGGGTACAGATTTTTTTTATATATTTCAGTAAAACCCACAGAGCGAATATTGCCAAAATCAACTTCATTGTCGCAAAGAGCTACTCAGGGACATGTTCCGGGAAAGATAACGCGATCTGTTACAGGTTAGAGTTCATATATTTGTGTTTTATTATACACGTATATTTAGCTATGTATTATGGGATTATTGGAAGTACACTTACACATGTAGTCTTCGCACAAGACCAGCTAAAACCTATTGGTGGAGATATATATATATATAACATTAACAAGTTTTAATTCCAAATAGAAATATCAGTTGTACATGATGAATAAATAAAAAAAATATCATACTTGCAGGTTCAACCCCTTAAAAAATGTAGATTTATCAATTAACAAAATTACTCTATCTGCAATGTTTTTATGGAAATAAGTTCTAAATCAGCGGATCCTAGTGACAGGAATTTCATGATCGTGTTTCAGAAAATAGAAAGAAACGAATTATTAGGCTAAGTGAAATTCCATTAGTACTGGATGCGGCGGGGGCGGGGGGCATGTGCGGGGGGGATTGCGCCCCTGCGTCCCCCCCCCCCCCCCGAATACGCCCCTTGGCATATACTTTGGGCCATTATCCTAAATTCGTAAGGAGGGACACAAGAGTTATTACTTTTAATTTGTAGAAAGTGTGCAAATAATGAGTAACAAAAAATCGTTAAACTAAAAATATCACTTTAAATGCGGCGCGTTATCCTTATAGCTCACATCCGCATGTCGCATAAATGCATATTCTCTGATCATTAAGTTTGAGTCGCATTCAGGCCTCTCTTTTAGCAAAGAATAAATTCATGTGAAAGTCTATCACGTTGAAATTAGTATTAGGAACAACAGCAGGCAAACTAAACGTAACTATATCTATCTTCAATTAAAATATGTCTTCAATCAAAATATGTGTGCCATTTTTCTTAAACCTTGTTAAACGAGATGAATATGACTTCAGAATGTATTTAATGATTGGTCATTTAATAACATTGAACTCAATAGCAAATATCAGATAACAAACCTATTCCACAAACATGCGTTCTTCGCGTGTTTGAGCAGGGTTCAGGTCTTCATGCTTGGTTCGGGTCATCTGATCTCCACATGTAAACAAACATGCGAGACGATGATATCAAGTATAGAGGTGTCTTCTGTTAATAAAAACTAGGTAGAATGCAACTGTATTATAGCTAAATCGTAGATAATTTTGTAATATGCCCAGAAATAACGGAATTACCAGCATTATTTCGTAGACGTATGAAGCATGGATTGTCAGAAACAGATACGTTCAAAACATAGGCCTACAGCGTTTCCAAGTTGTAACTGGTTTCGTTCAGGTTCTCACTGCCACGGACGCTATAAGTTATGTCACTGCGGCTGGCCAAAAACACAATCGTCTTTGGCGTGAACTGCTGTTCACGTGTATGCTAATTACCCCGATCATACATGTCAGATATCTCCGAAAGGTGTTGCCAGTAAAATGGAAACGATCCATTGAATGAACATGTAGATAAAAGTAAAAAAACAGATGACCTTTCACCAGGGTTGAGCAAAACCCGGGTTTTAAGCATAAAACCCTTCAGTGGGTTTTACTGGGTACACCTGGGTTTTACTGGGTAAACCCCGGTTTTATGGGCAATATATTGTCAAATGGCAACTGATTTAACTCAAAATTTCTCGTACCAGCTTGGGAAATACTGTGATCAGTTTGCTTCTTTGCTTTAAAATATATATAACTATATAAATAAAAAAAATATTTCACTGATATTGGTGATATATAGCAGTTAATATGATAATTTTAAAAAATCAGAAGACATCACCAGAACTAGTGCCATACGCATCCAATCTTCTCTGTATGCCAGCTTTGGCTACATACAAAACAAGACTCGCAATCAACTTGGAGTGCAACGTTCGGCAAAGCTTGTGACCTGCTATCGTGCCTTTTGAGGACATTCTGAACTGGACTGGTAGCAGTTTGTATAAAACAGTTTGTACATAAAGCATGATGTCCTAATAGGATTGGTGCATGAAACAATATCTTGCTTGTGTGCTTCTTCATTAATATTCGTGATGTTGCTCATCTATTGGTATTAACCTTATTTCATGGACAATCACTGTAGTTTTTCCTCTTTATTTGATGATATGCATTTTATGCAGCAATTCTGAGATGGAAAAGAATGCTTCTAGAAAAGCCCAAATCATATTGTCCATTAAAACCCGCACATGGGTTTTAAGGCGTATTGCCCGCCCGGGTAATAAGGGGAATTACCCGCCTGGGTTTACCCGCCCAACCCTGCCTTTGACATCAATTAAATAAATCTCCAGAACTGTTTTTTTATATATATTTGGACCTGAATACTTTAATCATCATTGATTACTATTCAAGATAAACAAGATATCATCTTATAAATGTAATTAATGAATATATGTTTTACTAGACAATAAGTTACCTCAGGTTATTATGAGTTTATCAATAGATTTCAGGTGGGAATTTTACAGTTATCTTTATTTACAGTTAATTCTGCACAAACTTCTAAGATCAAAGTTTCCACTGCCATGTATAGTGTATCCGAGAAAAATGAATCGGACCAGGTGCCAAAGAAGACCGCGGGTAAAAGCTCTCATAACATTATAATAAAGCTTACGAAGATCACAGGCAAAAGCTCCTCGTCATAAAAATATCTTACGAACATCACAGGTAAAAGCTCTGGCGCCATTGTACTATATATATTACGCTTGTTTGGTCAAATTTCATCATCAGCAAATAGTTGGTCTTTATTAAACAATTATGAATGCATTTTATCGAACATTTGGTACGTCACGTAAAGTTTGCAATGTTTGGAAAAAAAATATTATTGAAATAGCGTGTCTCGTGGGTTAAGAGATGTCTCTTTATATCTTTATCAATAATGTAAGCTCGGTGCAGGACTCTCTTTGGGGATTAATGGCTACGGGCCAAGTCACACCTGAGAGTCGACCTCCTGGTACAGCGATTAGTCATCGAAAACGGGCCGTCGTGACGAGCGAGTGACTGCGATCATTCGGCATAAAAACAGTTGCAGTCAAATCATGATAAGACAATCATACGAACAATTCAAGACCGCCACTGACCACCCACGACTGGTTGCGACTTGTCGAATGACCAGCGATAAACCATCAATGAGAGTCTGGTCATATCTGGTCGTGCGTTAGCTTTACGACTGAGACAGTCTTTATATTATGACCGATCGCTGGTCATAGAGGCATACGTTTGTGTGCGACTCGGTACGACCATCGTAAGACAGTCGCACGATAGTCTGCCACATCTTAAATACAGCTTACGATCAGACACGACTATCCATGATCACGCTAGTCGTAGGGAGATTTCTGTGCAATATTGTACGGCAAATAATCACCTGCGATCACCAGTGACTTGTCATAAGACCGTCCTACGATTGTCCGTGACTTCCAGCGATAACAGGTAGTAAATATAATCGTCACTGGTTGTATATCCCCTAGTTTGACTAGGCGTTTATCTGAATGGTTTCTGCCGAACGCAAACCATGATTAGAATTTGCACCTGAGACATCATTGCAAAAACAATCTTAAACATATCACGCTCGTTGCCCGGTTATACATCAGAACGTGTGTTGGCATGTTTATTCCACTGAAGAAAGTAGCTAACGAACATGCTCTCAATATTGAAAGAATAACCAATCTTCCATATAATATGTCTTAAATCGGAGACGAATACAAACAAAAATTCATGTATCACGTTTAAGAAAAGATTAAAACTTAAATAAATATCAATTTTACTGTTTGTTACCAGAAATTGATGAAACAACATCGGAGAACAATATGGCCAATAAATAGTCTCTAATTAATAATTAATAAATAATTATGATTGAATAACATATATTAACTATTTCAGTCACTATCAGGGAACCAAATGTAACGCAATATTACATACCGAGGCACTGCTATGTAACATTCTGCATATTAGTAATCAACAGAATTAAAGAAATGTTGGCTGTATATTACCAGTAGAGTATGCATAAATTACGTCTAAGCCCATTGTTACAATGCGAAAAGATCAGCAAGATCAGTCCTTTCAAACTGGGTCACATATTTTTAGGTATTAACCGTTGATGGACAAAGAAAATGGATAACAATTCTCACTGCAGATTTCGTGTTGATTTCATATATATTACCATCATCTATATTGTGAATACTTCAAAAAAGCTTTTACTTTTACTAATATATCAATTATCATATTTTATTTCTAATAATAAATATTTACAGGTATTGGTATGATTGCCGGGGTATGCATAGCAGGGGTTTTGTTAATAGTAGGCGGAATCGTTGGAGGTTGCTGTTATTATAAAAGGTGCACAACTTTCTATTGACTTCGTATTTGAGATATTAAATTTCAAAGTGCTTTTTGTAAATTTTGTTTTCTTTCAATCTGTTTAATATATATGTTTATATATATTTTAATAACAATACAACTGAGTAGAAATTAGAAACATCACCTGTGTGTCAATTGTCCATATATATGCTGTTCATAAAACACAGAATCAAAAGAACTGATTTACGCCGAAAGCCAGCCATGAGGGACATCACGAACGTCCCACAGAAAAACAGCGATTGTAAAAAGGCGCAGGAACATGAAATGTATGCAACGATAAACGATGTTGACGCTGCAAGTGCAGAAGGAAAGACCCGAAACGGAGAGAAAAAGGCTGGTTACGCCATCTGCAGTGCCCACGAATCTGTTCCTTATGCGAACATGTCTGCTTCAGACCCAGCAATGCCAGTATATGCCGAAGTGAACAATCTCAGGAAACTAAATGAGATGAATGATTCCGTGAAATCAGAGAAAACCCCTGGTGAAATTACTTATGCAGATGTAGTGATTTGTAACCAAGGTGATGGGAATGCCAAGAAAGGTGTGGTCGGAGAGTACCAGCACGCTGGTGAAACTGTTTACGCTGAAATACAAAAGTAAAGAAAAACATATTATATACGATGATATAGGCATGAGTCATGAGCACGGTGTGTACAAAGATTTTGAAGTTTAAGGAACACCAAGATCTGGTAATAGATGACAATAACGAACAGCAGACCTTGGCACCAACTGGAGGATCACGTGACGTTTCCGAGCTATAAAACGATAGTTCTCTTGACGTGGCCGTATCGTCACAGGACGCACACAATTCTAGTTTACACTTTATATTTAAGTTATATGTACACATGCAGGGTAGCACGTCCTTATTATACCCGTGCAAGAGCCACGGATATTTGAAGATATTTCAAGGTTAATTGTAAATGTGTATCACGTTGGAAACTATAGATTAGAAAAAAATCGAATTAATTTTAGTCAAGACATAGTTGGCTTCTTTCGTATTTTGTTTTGTACATAACTGAGTGTAACTAATGTTAAATATGATGTATACTGGTTAACTATGAAGTACCGAAATATTCATATGGGTTATCAGATGCGCCACCGAAAATATAACTCGAAATAAGGAAGTTGATACACTCTTGTACAAAATCCTAGGTCGCTACGTCACATACACTTATACATACAGGTTTTCATACATACATACACATACAAATATAGAAAAATGGAACATGAATACACAGAAAAATCGGCTCACCTCGAATGAACCGAATTTCGCAATGAAGGGTATTTTCTGTATATTTCTGTGCCATTTCCATATAAAATGCACCAGCATGGTTATTCTTACATATCTTTATGTAATATATGACGCACACCATATATGGCCACAAGCTCCGCATGCAAACTCGATGTGTTGACATATGTAGTAGGTACTACTCTGACGTCACAACTGTGATGTAACTTAATTGGAGGATTTCGAAAAGTGTTAGTATACACAGAGGGGTTGGGGATCTATTGTAGCTCAGTGGCAGAGCAAACGACTGGCAATCGGAAGGTCATGGGTTCGTTCCCCATTGACATGGAACCGACCTCTCTGTGTTTTCATGTACCGTTTCTCTGTACAAAAAACCAGCATAGCTACATCTCTCTATATAAACATACATACATACATATATTTTCTGCATATGAACTATCTGACACCGGATATGCGCAAATATTATGTGAATATATATATATATATACGTGTGTGTGTGTGTGTGTGAAAGGAATATTAATGCAAAAATGGTAATTATAGAAAATTCTAAAAATAGAAACGAAAGAGTATATTTAAAATGACTTAATCATGATATATATATATATATATGTATATATTTATTTATATATACAGTGTATTTGTTTTCTGTACTGCATGAACCTTGGTACTATTGGTACTGTACATAATAGCCTTAATGATAATGATTATCCTTATCATTAGTGGGACTACGATTTTCTTTATGTCAAACTATTCGTAGATCATTTTAATAAAAAAGAAATGTTGTATAAAGCCAAGTGAAGGAGTCAGTATAACCATTTCGATTTTTTTTTAAATTAACTGTCCCCCTTTTTGAGTGAAGTAAACACTATTAACAGGTCGGTATGTTTTGCCATCACAGTATTTTTGTGAATCTAAGAATGTAGCACTGATATTTTAGTTCTAATAAAAAGTGATTGACATTTTAACATGATATTGCCATTGGTTAATGTATGAATGAAAAGAGCTCAGGATTAATTGTATAATTGTAAAATAATCAAAATATAATGTGTGCTACAACCACCGGCACCTCATCCATATTTTCCATTTCCTCACAATCGACCCGAAAAAAATTTAAATATGTATATGTATATATATATATATATTCGGCACATTTTGTTAACTACTGTTATACATGCACACCCATAATTTGTGGACTTGCTATCGTTATCCGTTCAAGCACAAATGAGAGGAGAATGGTACAAGTCTCCTTTCAGGCATGCAAATCTCTCTTCTTTTAAAATGGAACCACTAGCCCATGGGCCATTGCTAGAGATAGATATGGGCTCAAGCCTCCGCCATGTGGGGGTTCCTATTGTGTGATACTCGCAAAACGTGTTTGCATTCACTTCTGCGGGCCATATTCCCAGGTTCATTCGTGCATATATGACTCTACATTTGTGAATATTCCTTGGTGACTTTCCTGAATCCTGATCATGTGTCGGCCGCACACCAAAACCTGATCGATTCATCAGTGGTCTATTCCCGAAATGACCGAAAATGTCATGAAATTCCGTTCACGCATACGTGTGTTATGTTTTGAATAAATACACACACAAAACACACGCATGGTATGAACGCATACCTTCATGGCGGAGTCCAATATTCTGCCATGATTACGTTTTTATATAATCAACTGATATATTTAGTCATTTTCTTGCTGGGATTTAGGTAAAGAGCATTTACAATATTATATAGCGGACATCTTTTTTTCGTCCTTGCAATAATTGGCCAAATCTATGCTGAATAAAACCTCGAGCAGAGTATAGTTGCGCCAAAAATGATATATAATTATTAGATAACCAGCTAATTGCATATCCGTAATATGTATACAATACGGCTATTCATCAACATGATGTGGGTTTAGCAGTCTTACGGGGCGGATCCAGGAATATTTGGGAAGAGACGGGGGTGGGGGGGGGGGGGGGGGTTATGACCATTTTTAATTTTATCTCGTTAAAGGTAAAAGCAACACTCCAGGAATCGGAGGAGCTTATCCTTAAAATATTCGGAGAACCTTCTACAAAATGTAATTCCTCTTCGTCCAGGCTTGATTAAAACCACCTTTAACTGTCACCCCTCCCCCCCCCCCCCCCCCCCACACACCTAAAACATTGCCGTTGTCTTCGATATGATCACGCCTTTTACATAAGCAGTAGCTGTTGATGATATCTGAGTTGATAAAATCTGCTGTGCCATTAGTTGGTCTATTTATGGGTGGTTTTACATGCGTAATCGTGACTTCACACCCGGAAGTTTTAAACATGCGAATATTGGTAGGAATTCGTGTTACTTGCAGATGAGATAATTGTAACCCTTGAGCATGGACTCATTATTTCTGTCCTAAGTTGAGATGCACACAATACAACCCATCATTTTTTAATTTTATAAAAATGAACTAAATATATAAATCTTTATATAAATAAATATGTTATAATGTAATATGATTAATCAAATATCTTTCATTCCTGTGAAGACGACCGAATATGTGCAGCTTTCGGGGGAGGGGGATGCAAGGCACTTGACGTGTTAATCCAGAATAATAAAATGGTTAATGAGGTTTAATGAATTTATGGAGAGTTAACATCAGGCAACTTGTTAGTACACCTTGACTTCATTCAATTTTATCTCATTCGAGTTACATAAATTGTTTCAATGACACATGGTCTCCAACAGGAAAACTATTTAAATCTCCTACAGGCACTGCGATTCCGTTTTAAACATATGGGGGGGGGGGGGGGGGGCATATCATATACATGCACGCGTGTGTTCCATTTGCCTAGGACGTAATCCTGAAGGAACCCACCCCCCCACCCCCACCCCGCGGTAAATCCTCGCTATAAAATATCGTAAGTCTAAACCTAAATTAGATTAAACTTATACTGGAAACATAATACCTTATCAATATTAATATCTTATTTTTTAAATGTAATAAATTTGAAATGTATATATATATACATAGTGTGATTACCCTCCCACGAATTCAAGTCAACCCACCCCTACCCACCCACCCCTACCCTTGAAGATAAATTGACACCACTGTATATAAACAAAATGTTTACATATATATGTAAGGAGCCAATGCTAACTGAATTCAAGGTAAAAAACACTACTTATTAGAAACTTTTTGTCGCTCCTGAATTATTTGTGATTTATATGAGAGAGAGAGAGAGAGAGAGAGAGAGAGAAAGAGAGAGAGAGAGAGAGAGAGAGAGAGAGAGAGAAAGAGAGAATGAGAGAGAGAGAGCTACACTTCTTGGATGGACCGATTCAATGTTCCTAAATGTGACTTATTCTTTATACCAGGAAGTACACGTATGATATTTTTGATAGCTTTTGATGTCATGGGATGACCTGCATGTTCAGATAGTATCAGATACTAGAGGTAGGAATAAACGGAGTGTTGTTACACAATCCCGGCTTGACTGGTTCACGTACAATTTATATCTGTCCGGACATGAAAACCCAATTATATTCTAATCATCTCGGTACTGACTTCCTAATTCTTACAGTTTAAACACACACACACACACACACATGCATACATATATTCATATGTATATATATATATATATATATTTATATATATATATATATAAAATGACTTTCCTTTTACCAGTTATCATTGCATTAACCACTAAATGACTTATAACCGTATTTAATTCAATTAATGCCTCTTCTGTAATAAGCCCCCCCCCCCCCTTGTTTTCGTTATTAACTATAGCGTTGTTTGGGGATTGATGGAGTAAATAAAATTATCTTTCCTGGATAAAATTATTGTTTAGCAGATATTAACGATACTTTATAACCTTTTTATCTGCTTTTTTGACAATGAAATGAACACAGTTCCATGTCTGTATGGGATATGTATAAGTCAGCGGCTTAAAGGCGAGCAGTCCTGTACGTAGTTTCGCAAGGCTTTACAATCTACTAATGTCAGGGGCGCTCACTAGATTCATTTTGGCGGTTACTTTTATCACTCCTACGCGAGTAACAGATTATTCGGTGAATCATTTTTTAGACAAGACCCGGGCTAAATTATATCCTCCAGTTTTCAATTTTAGTGCTTAATCAGTTTGTCCCCCGCACCCCTTCAGCGACCAAGTGTAATGTATGGCTTTCCTCTGTGTGTGTGTGTTAAATCTTTAAAATAACATGTAATGGTCCTTTACTATCATATCCCTGATTAGGCGTACGTTGTAAAAACAATACAAGGTGATCAAAGATTTCCTTGTCGGGTGCTGGCATCTGGCGGAAGCTCTTGAACTGTAACAGAGCGGAGTCTTTTAGGCTACCTTCAGCCAGATATCGTTTCTTCTCCAAACGAACCTGTCCCAGTCAGGCTGTGTGGGACGGCCGGGACTACTTATCAAACTTTTAAACAAAACTTTGTAAGCATTCATGGAAACACCGTCCGTTTAAATTTCACAAGGGTACTCGTACTATTTCTTTTTCCGTGAAGGTTTTACCAAAAAGCATGTTTATGAAATTTGCCTTGAAGCAATTCTTATGCAACACATATGGAAGGAGTCTAGCACCCTCCTCACTACAACTATACCTACGCAGCTGGTGTATTTAGAAGCCCCGGTGCATTGTAGGTGGCAGATTTTAAAGCCCTCAATCCCTTACCAGCAGAGTCATACTGTTGTGAGTCCGATTTTGCGCAGTGTGCTTTGAGACATCGGTCCTCGTTAATTTAAACTTTAATAATTTAACGAGGATTGCTCTGGTAGTGGCTAGAGGCGGAGCAAACCACCTACTCTCATATATAGCCACGCAAGGGATCGAACCTGGGTCGTCAGCGGAGACAGCCGAGCGTTTTAACCCTCGACTTCCCAGGCATTCGGTAGAAGGAAGTTGGATTGGATTGAAATAGAAAATGTAGAAAAAGCGCTCTCTGTATGTTGTCTAATCATAATTTTGTTTTAATATTTGTATCTATAGATAAATGGTTTTGAAGATCAGGAAGTAGTGACTGAATACGTAGTGGGAAAGACGGGAAGTTCATATATAAGACATGACATAACAGTAATACGCATAAGTCACCCAACATGTTCTAGGAACTCTGCGAATAAAAGATATGATGAGAGCCAGCAAATTTTTAGATGAAATATGATGAGAGACAGCAAATTTTTAACTTATATTTTAATATAACTGTCGCGACACAATATGTGAAATGTGCACGCTTGAATCATATGAATGCTTGACGGTGCATATACATGTGATCAACAAAAAGTTAAATCGGTTTTTCATTTACGTTTAAGAATTTTCAAGGATTCGAGACAAGACAATATAATCGCTATATAACCTATGACCAGACCCTAATTGTTGTAAAACAAGGTCCCTGAAAACGGGCTAGGCGAATCCGTATCTATAGGTGGGAACAGGATTTTGGAAGAGGGGGAGGGGGCGTATACTAACGCCTATCGTTGTCGGGGTAGGGGGGTGTGAGGGGGATAGTTTTAAGGGCTTGAGAAGAATTTTGTATTGATTTTATCAAATTTATTGTATAGAAAAAACATTTTTAACAAGTATAATCCTAATAATTGTATATAAATCAGAACAACCTAAATAAAACACAGGGAAATATAGGAAGTGTATCGATACGTCTTAATTATATCTCTTCTTTCCGTATTTTTTAAATGAAAAGGGACGTTAATAAATTACTATGATTTGCTGCATGTGACCTTAATGAGAACTAGAAATTTGCACACCGAAAGATGCTAGCCTGCGCCATATGGCGGTCCCTATTGTAGAATGCTCCCAAAACCGATGTTGCATTCACTCATTCGGCCCATATTCCATGGTTCATTCGTATATGAATGGCTGTATATTTCTGATATTTTTATGACGTTCATGAAACGGGATCATGTGCCGAATCCACACAATCTAATCGTTTCTTCATGGACGGACACACGGTACACTTCGGCCGAATCCGTTGACTTCTAGTCTCGGATGTATCTATGGCCCAATGATAAACAACAAATTTTGGAGATGTTCGCCGGAAATCCACCGGGTTCCCATTTCTGCTGACTCGTCTAAGAAGAGATCACAGGTTCCACTAATAATGGATTGATTTGCCATAAAAATGAGTATTACATGTGTATGGGCCAGATATGTTGCTAAACATCAACTATTACCAGTTCTGACCGTAACTTAACTAGAAATTTCAGTTTATAACCAATGGCTCAAACATCGCCCACTTGGGGTGGACTTCCTGGGGTGAACTGTATCCTCGAGCGGTCCGATCAGTATACATGGGATTTTCGCCTCTGTTTCTTTTCGATCGGTGTGATCTTATAGTTTTAAAGGTAGAATATGTGAGGATTTGCAGTACCTGTGTACGTACACAAAAATGTATTTTGTGTAGTCTTGCAAAGCGCACAACAGGTGTGCGGTTGACATGCTATGGTCTTGACCTTGCCGGAATACTTTCCATAGCGGCATGTAGTAATGGTATTTTATGTCCACCGCTAGCGACACCTGTTGGTGATTAGTGAAACTAAATGTTGTGATTATATATATATATATATATATATATATATATGTATATATATATATACATATATATATATATATATATATATATATATATATATATATATATATGTATATATATATATATATATACCCTTGAACCCGTAGAGGAACATATTAACATGCTTCTCGACAGCGATGAAGTCCAGTTATACATAGCGAGAATGAAAGAACTATGTATTCCGATTATATTTTCCATACAATTTACCCTTACCAACTAACTTTGATCGAAATGGGTGCCATGTTTCAGTAGCAGCTATAGCATACATATTTTATTAAAAAATATATACGGTTAAGTTTATGACAAATCTGAACGGTTCCATGAAGCAGAGGTCTTCATCCATTCACTGTTCCCATATCCAGTGTCTGAAACATCCTCTGCACCATCATCTAGTGTTGTGCGAGTGACCTGACTCTGGGACCATGTTGTTTAATAGACCGCATTCATTTTTGCTGCAAATGCATTTGCCATTCAAATGCAAACATGAGAATGTTTTGTTTATGAAATCATCATAACAGACGTTGTTGTCATGTTTTGGTGTACCATGAACATGTTTTATATCAGTAAAAGTTGTTCCAGTCCTTACTCTGTGGACTATTGAACATGTAATTGAACATTTACATTTATTGACATGTATTCTGTCTTGTCTAATATGCTGTTGCTATTGTTCCCCTCATGTTAATTGAATTTGATGTATATTTTTAATGTCATGGGGATCAATGACCAACATAATTTGGCAGTTTGTTGGTGGTGTGCACAAATGTAGCCAAGCAGCTTCATATTTAAAGGGTTTCTTTCTCATAAGGGTTTCTTTCTCTTTGGATGGTGTAGCAAATCTCCAGATATATCTCATGTCAGTCAAAGCAATGTATTCATTTACTATCTGCAATCCAACAACGTCAACTGGAGTTGTATACTGTCTTTGTTTTTTTTTTACATTTCCTGATTATTAAAGTTATGTTGACTACTGGGAAACATTTTTCTGCCACACAATATTATTTTTTTTAACGGAGTTCAAATGCCTGGGTGTCCCTCTACAATGACGTTGGCATAGCTTTGATCACCTAGACTATGGAAAAATTTCCTCTTATAAGAACTTAAGTTACAGAAACTCCCCTTAAGTGTCTCTTTACCGCAGCGTCAATTAGCTTTTTATTGAGAGCATATTTTCTTGAAAATCATCATCACTTTCACAATTTTACCATTAGAATGACTGTTTCAAAGCTTCGGACAAATTTATCAGAAGCTAGCATTCCAGAATACAGTTTGCAGTTTTTTATGCAGTTCACCTGGAGAACTATGCAGAGATTTTTTTACTCCTCTCTCCTGTCATCTAAACCTGCCATCATGGATCTGGTAGATGATCCAAATGAAATAGAATAAGGCACACAACAATTATCAGGAGAGAAGAAATTCAGCTGCAATAAACATTTTCAAGACAGCTAACATATTTATAAAATTCATGAACTTATTTCACCAAACGAACATTCCAACAAACTCAAGAATGACAGAGAAAAAAAACCCTCCTCGAGTCTCCGTTACAATGCATTGGGTACATGCAAGGTAATATAACACCAACATTTGATGTTAAATTATCTTTCTAGTCAGAAATACCTTCTTTGATATTTAATATTGTCACGTGATGAAACCTTAGTGACATTTTGTGAATGCTGGCATACAGAAGCAGACAGCAGAGTATTATATTGTATGTGGATTCAGAAAATGTTGTGGGTTTAAAATTTCGTGGTTTTGACATGAAGCCCTTTTCGTGGGGTTAAAACTGTTAAGGATTAACCTTCTCTGTGTAGCACCTGGTGTTGTTACTGAATTTACTGAGGGCATTACGTACGTTTAAAAAAGACAGGCACTATACATAATTACTAGTGATATGGTTGTTTTATCTCCATATGTCTCAACCAAAATAGATGGGATACTTGAATTATCTGCAGACTGCAAATGCTCGAACAGTAAAGACTAATATGAGTATGTTGTTTCTCTACACATATTCACTGGTTTGGATGCAGCTACAGCATTCTTTGACCATGGACAATCTTTTAAAGAAGGTGCAGTGAAAATGAAGGGACCCATTCTGTGAAAGAATTTTTGGTTGAATTATGGATACTTCAAATCCAGTATTCCAACACAATATGGCCGCCTTATCAAGTTCACAATCAAACGTGTTTATCAGAAAAAGAGGAAACGTTTTGATGAAGTCAATTACCTCTTTAGCTGGAGGATTAATGTATTATTGTTTGAAAAGAAGGTTACACAAAACCTGTCCTTCCTGAGAGCTTGAGGCTTTTTGCCAAAGATGTTCACGCACTCAAACAAAACCACATGACGATGCAAAAGATTATTCAGACACTGATTCTTAATAATGATGAAAATTTCAGTATCATGGATGTATTCGAAAGGAAAGGTGGAATACAGTAAAACTAATTACCCGTATCTTTAAGTTTACATAATAAGTATGACATGAAAATGTAAAAGGGATTAACTCGTTAAAGCACCTGGTATTTATATTATATATAAATTATATAAACTTATTATATATATATTTTACATGGATTATACAAATAGTTATTATAACTAATCGCGGCACTCTCCATGGCTCAGACGGTGGCCTTCGTTAGACTGTAGAGGTAAAATAATCCGGAGAACCCTGAGAATACCACCGGCCTTGGACGGACAACTGAAATCAACTCTCATATCCTCGCCGAGGATCGAACCCGGGTCGTCAGATATGGTTAGAAAGTTTATGTAAGATATTTAAAATGTGTAATTTAGGCACTAAATACTCTCCTCCTGGCTATCTTTAATGGGACTTAATCACTGTTGATGTAAACATGTCCTTCTGTTAGTAGAGGTTTATGTAAACAATTATACGGTATTTTGTATGGAGCTGATGGAACGTGTCTGCAATAAGGTTGGGACATGTTATACACGGATATGACCGTAAACTTCTTTCTTCTAATCTTGTCTATCTCAATATATCTTTATCCATGACTATTTTTAGCGTTTTCATGGATTTGAATTTCTCATCCACAACACATATATTTGCCTGATTGAATGTTAATTTTTACGGGCTATATTCATTTATATTTTGTGGCCATATTGAAAAAAGCCCCCTGGTTAAGTAAGTCCGGACCCTTATGTTAGAAGGCGTTTCTATTCAAACCTCTACTAGTTAGGTATATGGGAATGGCTAAAATTACTTGTTACAACCGTTTAACTTTAAAATTGAAATTCATCACAATCCAAGAAAACCTCCTTTTTTTCAACAATGAACATACGCATCCAATTACCTATTTCATTAAGTCCATATCACCAAAATATTTAAGTGCATATTATCTGCGTAGAAACAACTCTAATCCAATGTGTTTCAATGGTCTATATCTGATGTATTTATACCAACACCATCGATGGATTTATAAGCCCCCCATTGCATTATGGGGGAAAGGACCGTTATGCCCACAATCCCTTAATAGAGTCGTTTTCATGTGAGTGTGTTCCTACAAAGTGCGCTGCCAGGATCGCCCCATTTTTTTTTTCAAAGTTACCTTCTTAAGGGATTATATCCATCTAAAACCTTTGTCAAACATTTTTGGTAGGACTGGTATAATATTACATAGCAATTGTGTTTGTCTGCATCGCATCAGAGGTCGATAGATAAAACTAACGCAACCTTCAGCTGCTGAACACGGTTCACGTGTTAAACGTGAAACGTTTATAATGTCCTCAGTTTAATAAAAGGATTTCCAGATTAGATCAAAATTACTAAACAAATCTATTTTAAAACAAATACGATAAGTGGTTTCCCTCTACATGAATCATTCACAGAAAGATTCCATGTTTACATACAATCATGAAAAATGTGAAGAAAGTCTGAAATCATGGGAAAGAGTACAAAAAATTGGTTCAAATAAACATCATTAAATGGTGAAAAAATATATAATGTAGAGGTTCTCCTATTTTTATCTATTACAGTTGAAGACATCATCTTTGATGAACAAAATGAACAACAAGGTACATTGAAACATTTTAAACTATATAAAGTGAACCGCACTTCATATTCTAAGACTGTAAAAATGCTGGATTTTCTTGATTAAGTAAATCTGTTGAGATATGTGTAGTATCTCAAAGCTATGTGACACTGCTATCACATTAAAATCAAAACCACATAATATTAGGCTGCTCACGATAACATTACAAATTTGGCTCATGGCTCATGGATCCAGAGGCGCCCCCCCCCCCCCTGGTTGAGCTGAAACAGCTCTCATTTTGCCTAGTTCTTTTCTCATTAATCATAATTAATTTTCATTTTCCAGATTTTCTTTTTATTTACTGGCAATAAGATAATGAAGTTATCCACTATTTATTACTTTCAAACTCATAAGTTGAGGATATTATCGAATAGCTTAGCGAATTACTCCATACTAAAATAGCATATCCATATATTTCCATAACGAGGGAAGGAGTCGTTCCATTATTACACTCATAACACCAAGGAACCCCCTCAACTCCAACGGCATTTGCAAAATAATTTAAGAGAATATTAGTTATATATATATTAAATTTACAAAGCAATATTTTAAGAACCTAGATTTGATAATAACCATCAGCTACCAACCCAATGTAAGCCCCCCCCCCCCGTTTTCGGATTTCTGGATCCGCCACTGAGGACTATTATGCCTTACTCAAAACAGCCGATTCCACTCGAGAAGATTTATTAGAAAAGTTATGCTTTAGACAAACTGTCGTTTTTAACACATCAATAGGGGATTGTTAAAGTTGTCGAAATCGTTTTCTGCCAAAAAACCGACTTCACACCCCTGTAGCGTTCACAAACCCTCTTCAGCCAACGGGAGAAAGTATATTATCTTAAGTTCGTGCCAACTAGCGTTCGTCGTGTAACGTGAAGACGACGGCTGCATGTTTATACCGCAAATGATCAGACCCACGACAAAACCCCGAGTGTTGGCCTATACTGCTTAAAGCAGAGATCCGTGAACTCTGATGTCTTTGTGAGGAGCTTACATGTGTTAATGTGGTCACGAAACCTGATACCTGCAGGGAAATCTTGATCAAATATATTGATTATGTGTGCTTCTAGAGGATATCGCTGTTAAACGGGATATGTTCTGGTCTCTGTATTCGCATGGGCTTACTCTATTCGATCTGAGATAAAGAGCGGTTTCAGCGCTTTGCCGGGAAGAATTTTTATCCAAAAGTAATATAATTTTCTGAATCGGAATTGTAGACATGTTCATAGTCCAGGGCCCGAAACAAAAGGCATTTATGGGGATCATGGGACCGGAATGGCAGAAAAATTACCGACAATCCAAGAATTTTACCGGACCTTACTTTTAAATATTGCTTTTATTTCTTTATATATATATATATATATATATATATATATATATATATATATATATATATATATATAATGTGTGTGTGTGTGTGTGTGTGTGTGTGGAAAGGGTATATACAGAAAAGTGGTTCACTGCCTGTGAACCACTTTTCTGTGTATACCCTTTCCATCTATAAAACAATGAACCAGCATGGCTATTCATACATCTATATATATATATATATATATATATATATATATATATATATATATATATATATATATATACTGTTGTTTTTCATGGCTTTATATATTGAATAAAAGAAAAACCTGTTCATGCAACATGTTAATACAATGGTGTCATGCCTTATGTTGCAGAGAGAAACGATGTCCATTTAATTATATACATGTATACATAACTTTCCTAAAACATATACCCGTAAAACCTTTCATATCAGTGGTCGTGTTGGTACGTGTATATACCGGTGACCTGATTTTTTCTGGAGACACGTGTTTATAAATTAATTTCTAACTGGAATCACACTTTAATTTTATCAAGTGGTGTGCGTCGCAACCTAAGTTGGAATACGCTCGGCGTCATACCAGCGATTATATCATCATCAAACGGTACCCACTGACGTTCGCAATTCGCAAAGAATAAAACTTTCATGTTTACGTGATTTTAGTTATAAAGGAATGTGCAGTATTCAAAATTATATTTACACATCCTCAGAGCAAAGATTACATATAGTAAATTTTATTCAACTTAATGTAAACAAGAATTGGTCCCCCTGTTGCATTCAACAGCCACACAACTATGAAGAGTATTTCTTGAACAGCGCAATTGAACTGACAGCGTATAGAGCTGAGGGGGAAATTTGTTAAAACTGAAGATTAAAACAGTCTACAGTGTAAGAGATTATTACGGACACCGCACAAACATTGGACAGAAAACTTAATACTGATATTACACCGGCCCTAGACATTTTTAATTAGTCCTAAACGAGAACTTCAGACGAATGCCGATATTTCATCCCTTATTTCGAGCTCTGTGTTCTGACATGGCCTGTCCTTTGTCTTTGTATATCATGTCGTAACGAGTATGAACATATTCATACGTGATTAAATGGGAAAACATGTTTTATTTTGCAGTTAACTCGTGATAGAGATCTTAAAGAATGAAGTCTTTAATGTTAATCCGAGAACTGGTGACTACTAGGTATTACACATTGTAACCATGCATTTTCAAAGGTCATGGTGAGAAACTTTATATAGCTGAAAGTAAAAACGTGCCACAATAGTGCCACAACTGCGCTGTAAATAAACTCCGCTATGGGATATATGGAACCATCCCTGAGGGAGGGAGTAATCTGACTTTTTTCTTATGTCTGATTATATTAAATAAAATCGACATGATTAGTTACCTCTCCAGACAAGGAACCTGAAGATAATATCAGCTAGCTTCGATGACAAACGATAGAGGAATCGGAAAACCTGTTTAGCAGTGAAGAGTGAATTGAATTTGACGTAAACTGGGGCAGAAATTCTGACAGACACGAAGCGTCAAAAGCTGCCCGACATAAATGTGATACCTCTAGGCAACGATAGGTGGCGCTGCAGATTGTTCAATCAAACTATACAACAGTATAATCTGCTTACAACTGAAGAATCTGCTTCTCGGTTACCCATGTATTAAGCAAAGTAGAACGAAGATATATTTTTACATAATGCAATGCAAATCTGTGGTTATCGTTGGAAGTCCCTTAAATAAGACATGATCAGAAGGATATTGACCAATTAAGAACAAAAAAAAATACATTTCATGAACCTTGGATTTGTCCTGAAAAGGTTTTAAATCTTTTTCCAGTTGTTTATAAAGTTTTTACTCCGCTTTATTGTCATGGTTGTTGTAGGACCACCGAACTAAAAGTAGTGAAGACTTTAAGTGTACTAAGATTAAAGCCTTCCGTACTTTTAGAGCGAATAATCCAGCATTGCTTCAGTTATGCTTTTACTGATTTCTTGCTTGATTTAGTTTTATAGCGCAAGAAATATATATTCCTCCCTATCTTTGGTGAGTTACATTAGATATTTTATATCCTTTTCCATACCTTTTTCCAGTTCCTGGCGCATACCTTTTATCAGGATATATCTACACTTTGTTCTTATACAAATACATTAATTAGTTTCCACTTATCTTGATACTTACTGGAAACTCTATACCTAAGCCTCATATTGATCCTTACCCACACAGAAACATGTTCCATCATCGTACTTTTATCATTACTTGTTGGCCGTAAACTAATTCTACTCTTGCACACTGCATTTTCTGAGTATGTCGTCTGCTGAAGTAATTATGATTTTTTTTATTTTACCTTTTCCTCATGACTGGCATGTTAAGTGCATTTCTTCTCTTCTAGGTCGTTGCTTCAGCCTTGAACAAATACGTACAGTCTTTCAGACTCCCTTTATCTGCGTCTCGCCTGTATAATAAATTGCTGCCTCAGGTTTTTTACATAATATTAGACCGCAAAATATGTTGGTCCCTTGTGCTTTCCTCTTTCTCATTTTTTAGCAAAAAAGATATTTATCTCCTACTGTTAACTCCTCGACCACTAAAATAAAAGCCTCTCAAATGAGTTAAGCATTTATATCTACAACTTGCTACTTTATACATCCATACATTTTAATGTTAAATATTAAAGTACCTGAAGACTATGCGAATTTAACTGATAATGCTAAATGGTAAACGTTTCCTCTTCATATCAACTGCCTGTCCTACGTTATAATAATTTTACCTATCTATTATATAAAAGAAAATGTGACAGACTGGCTTTCGTTTAAAGTCCTTATCCATCTTCTCTCTGTGTTTGTAGACGAAAATGATGCATAGCTGGAGCATTTTTTTTTTTTTTTTTTGGTAACAGCCATTCGGCGTTGTTCAGCCCAGTCATGCTGATGTACATCTCTGCGTTCAACTTTTGATAGTTATATATGAATGCAGGGATACACATGAGCAGAACTGGGATATTTTACTTCTTCTTGTGCTTGTTTGCATTTTCTGTTTCATCATTCTCATCTCCATCATCCCTATCACCAGCAGCAGCAGCATCGACGATCTTGGTTACCATCCTTGTTCCAGGGCCTGTGAAATAAAGCAGTGGCCCTGAAATCAGAATAAACTATTTTGTATCCGGGACAGTTGTAACTCGGCCTGATGTTACATCGGCACATGCGGCCAAAATATGTTGTTAAGAAGACATTGAAGAAAATATTTGAATATAAATATAAGGTAGACCTTAACCTTTTGTACCGCAAAATAATAGTCTTTATACCTATTTTCTAATAAAAACATAACAACGGGTTGGTAAAGAAATGGAAGAGCATGCTTTTGTTAGTGTCTGTTTGATATGATATGATCACATTTTAAACAGGTTTCTCACCTCCTAGTCCCTGGCATAGCAAGCATGGATACAAGTGCAAATCTACACTAAATTAATATGTATCGTTTGTTCTTTTTTTCATGAGTTAGTCCACACAAAGTTCATTTATTTAAGATTTCAGAATACAAAAACACATCGACAGCTTTGCAATAGCCAGTTTTAGTGACCATTACTGTATTCATGTTGCCTCTGACAGAAAATTATAATGCGGTTTGTCTGTAAAACCAAGTTATCTCTAACATTGATTAAATAATGCACATGATTTTTTTTTCAATTAAAAAATAATATATGAAATACACCTTTACCTATTTCCCTTTTTTCATGAATAATTCTAATTATCCTCGCATCCATAATGTTATTAGGCAGGAAATGTTATTGAAGAACTTATCGTAACATCAACATATATATATATATATATATATATATATATATATATATATATATGAGTGTGTGTGCATATATATATATATATATATATATATATATATATATATATATATATATATATAAAAAATAGGTGGGTTTACCGGTATTGTCAACATATTAATCGGGAAGACACTGAGAAACTATAAGAGAAGACGTTCTGCAGTCTACAGAAAAGGATCTTATATTTGGCCAGAAGAGTAAAGTAAATGTATTATACAAAATGATTTGAGACGCGTATCTAAATTCCAGCTAAATTATATAATAAAAATTTTAGGATAGGGAGGATTAAGGATGATCTGAATTCAGATTGATTTTACATTCATGCATAGGCATGTCGCTTAATCTCTCGCAAATTTTCCATTTTTCCTCTCAATACCCCAGTCTTTATTCTGTTTTAAATATTTCGGATCAATTAACAGTCATGACCGGGCATTGACTCCTTGGAGAGAGGATACTGTTAGTTGTATCCGCGCGCTGGTTGGGTGGAAGATTAGCCTGACTGTGGTCCGTCGGGGCAATTTCCTCTATAGGCAGGCAAAGTAATTGTCTAAAATATATTGACCTAAACCGCTGAAGGTTGTAGGTGCGGCTTAAAGCCGTGCTCGTATGGTCTTCATGTGTGTGCATTACGGTCTGACCTGTGAAAAGCCGAGAATCCATACCAGTTCAATATTGCACCTCTCACGATCACATTTTGTGTACATTTCTTTGCACCTTTATTCAACGGCTCACTCTTCTCAATAGCCCGGCACGGGCGGTTACCTGGGCAACGTGGACTCTTACCACTGTTCTTTTGGTCCGGATGAAAGACCGTCAGCGCACGGTATCCATGCTTTGGATAATTGTATATTAATCCGGGTTGATTGCACTTCCATCGGCACACAACTCTAACTGTTCAGTAGCCCAGAGGTAGCTCCCCGCGGTCTCGGTTGCATTGTGGTCAGTAAACGGTCAGTGCTAGTGAAAGACATTGTGCTGTTGTGCCGGCGATGATTGGCCGCCGCTAGGGAGCGGATCTGATCAATATAAAACGCATGTGAAACCTGGCGTTCAGACGTCCCCGTTCAATAATGGGGAGACTTGTCTTGTAATCCTATTGTAACGGTCGAGGTTGAGCGTGTAGTATTGTTCAGTGCTATCATATAAAATTCGTGCAATCCCTATGATCAATGAAAAAGTAACATTTATCTTTTCAAAATGTTTTTATCAAAGATCAATATAAACTTTAAAATTTTTGTGATTGGTATATGTAAAATGTAAAACCCACATTCTAAAGGATGTCAAGCAGGAAATAGCTATTCCATTGTAGTAGTGGCTTCAGCAGAAAATGCTAAACGTTTTACGTAGGTTGGAAATCTAACATTTATTAGCTTTTGTAAGTGACTGTCACAAATATGTCACACCTTTGTTGTACTTCTTTGTGCATGGCTTTAAGGGCAATTATTAAGTATGTGAAGGAAAGATAATTTTTCTTAATACTAGCCTTTGTTGATCAGTAGGAATGATTCTTAAAAGCACTGCAATTATTTATTTAAAAAAAAAAGAAAAGTTTTCTATATTTTTTATTGTTTCAATATATTAGAAATTTCATCATTTTGTAGTAATTTTAACACTCTATATATTTTGCTATACATAGGGAAGTTAAATGAAAAGTTGCATTGAGGTTGGAGAAAATTACCAACTGAAGTTGAAAGGATGTAATAAAAATGATTTAAAGAATCTGCAGCAAAACATCATCTTCTTCACAATGTATTGGACTAAAATATAAAGTGCGCTTTACAGCATGCTTTGATGTGTGATTCCATATTTTTCTATCATGATATTCTGGAAAAAAAACTATTCCATGGTTATGGCCATGCATTTTAAATTAATATTTAGAAGTTAACGTTATGTTTTTTTCTCTAATTCTTCCTTTTTCAGATCACTCTTCAAATGATATGTCAAAATGTATAACGTTAAATGCGATTTCCTCAATTATTCACACACACAAAAAAAATTTTAAGTGAACAATATTCTTTAAAAAATAAACATTAATATAATTCAAAATAACATATGTATGGGCGATAGGTAAGCAAAGGTCGACAATCAATACTAAAGGAAGGTCTGACCGCAAACCATTGTAGCTTTCTGTGGATTTTGCCACAAGGAAGTGGCGCTTAGGGAACTCAATAGACATGAATACACCACACTGTGACCGCTGGTCCAACGACCCTTAGTGTCAACTCAACAAACCCCAACGTGTTCAAAACGTTCACGGTGGACAGAAGTGAAAACTCGGGGGGGGGGGGGGGGTAGCTAATCGAAGGTGTGGTAACAAAAGCCGCGTATTTAAATAGAGTCGCTATTAAGTGATCATTGATCTTTCTGTGTCAATATTGTTTCTGGTAATTGCATGTATATTTTCTCATTGAAATCTGGCCTGACCCCCTGTCGCCTTTTAACCCAGTCAAAACTGGTAACTGGTTACCTGGAAATACACTGTATTCACTTCTCTGCATGTACATAGAGATTTAGAAGTCTTAGCTGAGATTTCATATGAAACAGTACGTTAATGAGTAAGACGTATTGAACAGGTTTATCTATCTATCTATCTGTCCATCCATCTATCTATCTATCTATCTATATATATATATATATATATATATATATATATATATATATATTTACATATATATATATATATATTTATACCATTCAAAACACTTATTATACCTAATTCAATTAATTTGTGTACTTTTTAACATTCCTGTACATAGATATTAACATGTTTTACCTGAACATTCATTAGAAACAGTTAATTAATGAGTAAGGCGTATTAAACATGTTTATATAAATATATATATATAAATAAATATATATATATTTAAAAAAAATTATTATACCTAAATCATCTATTCAAACATATTTCATTTAATAATCAATTAATTAGTGTACTTTAAAACATTCCTGTACAAAGATTTTGAAATCGATTTCGATCTGCCTCCGTAATCATGAGTATGCCAATTTACTTAAATTCATTATTTTTTTTAAATTCCAAAATTAACAGTCTTTGCGTCATTGTCACACTCTTCATGAATCAAATCAGAACTTTTGTTTTGGTTTAATATACTATTGAAAAACTGACATATTCCTTTCCAAAAGTAGATTCCTTTACAGATAAGTTTGCACGTATTTTTACGTTAGATGAAAACCAGGCAGACGTGAACCAGAGAATCGAGCATATCTCATGACAAACAAGATACTTAATTTAAAGAATTCACGTGGCAAACGTGAATCTGATGGTTGATATACGTCTATATGAGTCATACATGTCTACGCATATGATCGTGGCGTCACATACATCATGCCTTTAATGGTGAGAGCTGAAACTAAGTTCCAAGAAATCTTCAGAACTTTACTATTATTACGATGTTAAGATATGAAATATATAAAGGTAAGTTTAACAAGTTATCAAATTGATATTGACGAGCATACATACCTATACGTATGAAGTAAACTCTTAATGATTGCTACAGCACAGTAAGAGTGCGCACCCTGTCGAGCGCTGTCTGGTCAGTCTTCGTAATGGCAAGTACGGGGAATAAGCTGACCGCTACCGGCTCCCTGCTGGACATGCTAAGGGAGGGGGGCACCAATACTTTTATACACCCGAGAGAGGCCCAACTCGGGGCCGGCAAGACATGCCTGCCGTCTATTGGCGTTGTCATGACGACCCTTTTAAACAGCGTATTTATCAATAAATTGAGCATATGAATATTCGCAGGCCTGACAAAGACGGAGGTTTGTTCAGGTAGCTGCTCAGAAGCCGCCAGGTAGCACAGGTTTATGTCAATATCAAAGGGGGAGGACCCCAACGTCGGGAGAGACGCGATCAGACACGTTAAACCGCAGAGCGGGCCGGCGTAACGGTCTTATAATGTAAAGTTCAGTTGCCTACCCCCTCCCATTGATCATGGAGCATATATATCCCAACTGGTCATCAGTGATACAAGTATAATTAGAAGGGAAAGATAGAAGGGTATTACTTGAGCTTATAGAAAAACGCCCCACGTGTTAGCAATCCGGGGACCCTGAGCGAACAGACTTGATACCGGGTCTTTGGACGGGGATGACAATAGCATGTACCTCTATAGGTGCCGTCCCACTTTACATGTGTCAGGACTTGTCTGGCCGCGTGTAAATACCTTTTATGTTGCTGACAGGAGTCTTTATTTGTCAGCGTGGCATTTAGATGTTCTCCCTACCTGTTATTAACAACACACAAGATCCAAGAGCAAGCACAATATTGGATATTTAACGCGGGCTGACCAGCCAGCGCTCTGTTGAACATGTATGGCCGCCCCGTGCTTCGCCGTAATGACATTATGAATTTTGACGACTTAATATAAATGGTGTAGACATTGATTATGCCGGGTAGTTGACATGTAAACATGGGCGGATACCAGCTATATCCTGTATGTGAACATGCGAACCCTCGGAAAGCCCGAGTATTGTACCGTTCATTATATACATACGATTCCGTATGTTGAAATAATTCCTGAGATAAAGATATGAGATACCGGAGTTCTACAATTATTGGCACGTATATATATATCCAGTTAGGAATACGGACGAGATCTCAAATTATAATTACAAGTATACGGTGGTGATATTTAAATAAAAAAAAAACACTCATAATAGCATGAATACGTTTGTGAGTAAACAGTATATATGTTATATATATATATATATATATATATATATATATATATAAATTTATATATATATATATATATATTTCATATTAAAGCTATAATTTTCTCAAGAAGATATACATAAATTGTGTTGTCTTGATTTTTTTCGATCATTGTGACTACTTCCTTATCGTAATGATGATAATCATAAGCATTTGATTCAAATGGATATAAAAATTCCTACAATCGATTTATAATATATATATATATATATATATATATATAATTTTGATTGTGAAAAAAAGTGTTACGATCCATGCAACACATTAACCAACCATCAGACTGAACATCCAGATTGCCACACAAAGACGCCAAATCTTTAAATAAAGGTATCTTTCCAAAAAAGGCTTAATAGATACACATAATAATAAAAAAAATACAGAAAAACTGCGGGATTCGTGTACGTTTTATTGTTTAGCTGCACAATCGCTTGAAAATTCATTTTCTTGAAACAAAATATAATGATTTACTTGTTATACCGGAGGCGCCATACATGGCGCTGTACATCGTGCCCCGGAAGGTGGTCTTTCATCTGACACGTGTACACATATTCTCATAAAGAGATTATATTAATCGTGTTCACAGCACTTCGTCTCACACACACAATACGCCACACGTTTTACAATAAAACTGCCTATTGTCAGCCCACATTCGACGAGCCATTGGGAACAAGTGTGCTACATAATTTAACATCCATTGTGCTCTTAATTCATATCCACCTTCATGATGGATTACATAATACATAAAATGATTACATAATAGGCCGATTCATCCCAACTCAATCCCTCATTTACAATTTGAGAGAGAGAGAGAGCGAGAGAGAGAAGGAGATAGAGATATATGTGAGTTTTAATATGCAAACCTAAGGTATATAATAGTTCATACATATATATATATATATAAATATATATATGTGTGTATGTATTATATACATATAAACATATATATATATATATATATATATATATATATATATATATATATATATATATATGACTCTAGGTTGAATTTCAATGTTGATAATCTTTCAAATATTAAAATAAATCCTGAATCCATTGTATGCCCCTGTGATCTTGATCGTTCAGAACAGATCACTTTATTTTAACGAACATTGTTTTCTTTCATTTATTTTCTTCGAAACTTTAATGAAACAGTTCTCTATGGTGTAAAAAATATATCTTTTATATATATATATATATATATATATATATATATATATATATATATATATATATCTGTTAGAGCCGTAACTTATTCTTAACTGTATTTTCTCACTGAAGTACTTACCAACTTGAAAAGAAGGAATGACTTGGTAATAAATCAATAAAAATGTCTGTTTGGAGAGAGTATTATTAAAGAGAGGTTTATAGAGAGGATGAGATTATATTTTTTATCAATATCAATATAGGTGATTTTCTTCTTATCTACAAGGTGTACAGAAAAATGGATGAAGTCAAACTATATATATTGAAACGTTGACCATACGGAAATGAGAAGGTGATATGGGATTTATAAATACAGAAACGGACAGATACAGATGTGCACATGCATGCACACGTTTAAACAATTTAAATAAAGGAACTGCAGTTTTGATTTTGTTGCACATTTGTAGACATTGACAAAAAAGCACACACGTGCGTGTTATTAACAGCTATTATTAATATTTATGTATACCGATTATATGACTATTCAAACAAATGGTGTATCATACTTGTTGCACCACCTGAAATTATTTATCCATTCGCGTGAAAGTAGTGTAAAGGTAAATTATTAAACATTTGTTGATTGGGATATTGGTTTATCTGTGAAAAAACTAAGGAACAGAGGGACGATAAGGACTCAATAGAGCATGGTGGTAGGAAAAAAAACTAGAAACTGTTGTAAAATCATGTTCGATGATTGGAATAAGAACACGACCGATCATCAATTAATAATCGATTATTTTTTATACCTTCTGTATTTCTTATACCTATGCTGTATAGATTTATACCTTAGATTATACCGTTTTTTGTGCCTCAGGGGTAGAGCACAAGGCACAAAACCTTGATATAGGAAGTTCGAATCTTAGCCCAGGCGATATTTTTCACGGTCGGCTCCTACCCAGGGTAAGCGCACTGCAGGCTTTATGGGGAAATAGTGTACAACAGTCATGTTTCACTTACAAACGAGTGCGTCTTTCGGGGGGTTTTTGATGTGTTTACTTAGCCATGGGATATACTTAGTATATATATATATATATATATATATATATATATATATATATATATATATTTGTATATAATATTGTATCATCAATATTATTATTATCATAATCATAATCAACCATAATAATCATTATTAATATACTTTATAATTTTTAAACTTATAATTATCATTATAATAATTGTTATTTTTACTGCTACTACTTTTATTATTATTATTATTGTTATTGTTATTATTGTTTATTATTATTATTATTATTATTATTATTATTATTATTATTATTATTATTATTATTATTATTATCATTATTATTATTATTTTTATTATTATTGTTTCTTTTTATTATTATTATTATTATTATTATTATTATTATTATTATTATTATCATTATTATTATAATTATTATTATTATTGTTTCATATTATTATTATTATTATTATTATTATTTTTTTTTCTTTAATTTGATAAGGATTTTTGTTCAGATACGCTTGCATGATAGCACTCATCCTGAAGTGCCTTTCCTCAGTTTTAAACTTGTCGTGTAAAGTGCTGTTTGTATGTGTTACGAGTTTACAATTAAGTGCACAAATGGGTTCACTGGACTGTACTGTGCCTGTGGTAACTTTTGTGTATCGCCTGCCCAGTTGATGTATTGTCCATCTGAATGTGTTCAAGCACAGGTACAAACATCATAATTAAATCCATTGTATTGGTCTTTAACTAACACAATGTACGGGTATTGTCTAACAGAAGTTATGGCTGCCCAGCAATTATGAATGTCAGCATGTATAGCATCAATGCCCAGGCTACCCGACCAGAAACAGCACAGGCAGTGACAGATTACCAAATTCAATATAGCTAGGGTTCAATTTCTTATTCTGAAGTATCCAGATGAAAACGGTCTCTGTTCTCAGAGCAGCTTCAGATACTAGCTTATTGTAGTGTAAAATGCATACCAAGAAGTATTCAAATTCTCTTTGTGAATAAAGACCTGTCCTTGTAAATAACAAAATTAAAAAAAAAAAAAGAAAATCAGTTTATACTTGTGATAGGAACACGATACTGTGGTTGCTTTTATTTGTTGGTGTCGAATCCGCAATATTCGCGAAAGAAAAATCATTGGGAAAATAAAACCTTCGTGAATAGGGGACGCAATCTACACAGGTGGACAGCCAGCTGGTAGCCTCATTTGCATATTGTGTGTATTATCAATGTATGTATGTAGTAAAAATTTTAACCAGAATTACCACTCATCCTATGTTGTCTTTGTTTAGGTTATACGCGCATACTGAATAATTAATTAATTAATGGTTTAGCTCTGTGAATCCTTTGCCTCATTGTACGATTGCGAAATGGAACCATCGCAAAACACTGAAAAAATGAAACGAAAAAATAAACCTCGCCAAAATTTAGCCAACCACACTATTGCGTGTTTTTTTTTATTTGTGTATCTTAATACAGGGAGCATCGTAAAGAATCTGCATAATCACAAAGGATTTGTAGTCATATATCTAAGGAGCGAATTAATTAGTTTCTAATCTTCTAGTATTTTCTCCATTTTTCTTCCAGATTTTTGTGGGGTTTTATTTTTGTGCTCAAACTATGGACCCCTATCTTGAGAAATTCAACGTGTTAACCAGCCTCGAAAAAGTCAATTTTAACATATGATCACTCAAACATAGTAAAAGTATGTCTGGGATGGCTGAGCCATCCTACACCCAAACATAGTTAACAAATGTCGCTGATGGCGACTGATATCCTACCTTCCTTAGTATAAGTTCAGAATAAGACATTTAAAGATTATGTGAATTAATTATTAAGTATTTTGCAGATTATTACAATAATTATTTGTAATGAATGATGTTTCTAGACTCACAGTGACAGGTATACACAAATATGACAGAATATCGACTTTGATTTTTCCTTGTCATTTACAAATGTGAAAATGCGGAGTTATGGTCGGGCTATAAACTATGCCATGTATTTTACTTTGGTATCATCTATATCAGTTAGTATGCTTGTTTGTTCGTCTGTTTACAGGATTATACACACACAAAAACACGAAATTTAGGGTTGGACTTGGCTAGGTGATACCCAATAAAACGAGAGTGTTATTCTCTTGTGATTTTGAATTATGTTAGAATACAGCTATGACGGATCCTTTAGTTTTAGGTGACACTGTAATTCTACTCCATGACTATTTAATTTAAGCAATCGTGGCCTTCTTTTCTCTGAATAATGATGTGATCACGTGCAAGTAGTTGCACCCATTCATTAAACCAAACAGGGATATATAAGCGCCTGCTCCCCTTCCATGAGAGAGAGAGAGAGAGAGAGAGAGAGAGAGAGAGAGAGAGATTAAGTATCTTGCATCCCATCGCCTCCAATAACATCCGATTGAGTGAGTAGGGTAGGATTTCACGGTAGCTTCGCACTCAATAAAACCCCCTGGGGACCGGCTGTATGATTTAGCTTCAAACGGGCAGCAGCTTTATTTTACAGAAACCGCCCAGGGGAGACAAAATCCACTGCGCGTTCCTCCTCATGCCACCAAAACAATAGCCACCTGGCGATCAATCGAGGTACTAAAGGATTGGCGGGTTACCCAGATCGATGAAGGACCCTGCGTAACAATTGCAGCACGCAGGACTAAAGCCGATCACCGGCAATTTATAAAGAGAATTTGCGGGGAAGGTTATTATTGCAGCTAAATGAGCATACACACGGCTTTTCCCTGTTCACTGTCTATTGCCCGGGCGAGCTCAAGCGGCTGAGCTGGACAGCGCATATTAAAGATGCGTCGATATTTCCTATTGTTCTTACGAGCAAGGTGCCGGTTTGTAATAGGCCTCGTGGACGTGGGAGCCATGAAACGAGAGCCGACCAGGTTAATCTGAAGGAATTACCAACAGGTATCTTGAAACACAATTATATACTCAAAAATTCGAACAATTCGTGATAAAATAGGCAACCCTCTGCCAGAGTTCAACGAAAATATAATAATAATAATAATAATAATAATAATAATAATAATAATTATTATTATTATTATTATTATTATTATTATTATTATTATTATTATTATTATTATTATTATAATTATAATTATTATTATTATTATTATTATTATTATTATTATTATTATTATCATATTTTCTCTTTCTAATATCTATAAATGAAGCGTTAAATTTCACCCATAACGCATGTTTTGTTTTTGTTTTTTAAACAGACCATTGTACATACTATGTTTGGAAGTATAATGTAGCCAAATGCTGGAAAATAGCCTGACTATACGCGCGTCCGGAGATCCCTACTCTCAAGTAAAAGGAGGTAAGAATTGCCATGGGATTTTTACCAAGGTGGGTCAAAAAAAGCAAAATGGCGGCAAGCAGTTAAAACATGGTACACATCAAGGGGAATTCATTTTCTTTATACTTTTGGTTTATCATGAACATGAACATTTATATTTGGCCCATGTTTACTCGTGGTGCACGTGCATCTGTTATTGGATGCTAACATTACAAAATATACATTCCCCGGCCTAGATATGTAACAAATGCCAGGGACATTGGCAGTTTGCGGTGAACCTGTCAGCGAACATCAAGCAACCTGTGCCAAATGTTTAAATTAAAGTGAAAAATACATGTTTCATATTTGCAAGTCCAGTATTTCATCTCCCGGAGTGTGACTGAATTTTACAAGCTTCTCTGGCATGACGTCACAAGTCAACCAGTGCTTTAAAACAGCGTATGACACACCGCGGGTAGCAAGGCTGATAAAACGCACTACCAGCGGCCAAACAAAGCGGCTATCCTTATCTTAATTTAATGTAATAACCCAAAGAAACGCTTTTCATATTGGTTTTTGAAAAAAAATTAAAATTTATTATATATATATATATATATATATATATATATATATATATATATATATATATATATATGTATACCATGCGAATCTCTCTAAAATTTACCCCCTAAACCTGACGTTCGCTTAACACCCGGTCATACCTCATAATAATTGACACTATACACGGTCACACTAATAGGGAGAAACCCAACTTGATTCCGTAACAGAACTGACATGGACACATAAAGAATAAATGACAATTCATGGACAGCAGGTGGAAACTAAATACATTATTATTCTTTTACGTTGTTGTACTAGAGTCCGTGCCACCAAACAATGTTTGAAATGACTGTATAAATCCTAAATATCCTTATACCGATCCTAGTTTGGATCATGTAAGTATATAAAATATACGTTCATCATGGAAAATTAATACTGTGATTTACGGCTTGATTCCGGTAAAAAAAATCTAATAAAAACACAAGAGGCGAGTACTCCCACCTGCCGTTTTATTTGTTTGCCTCACACTGGCAAAATCGTAAATGACATTTTTCCCATTCACTTTAAAAATAGTTTACTGTAAGTAACGGAAAACGTCGATCTCCGGACACGCGTATTACAGCTCAACACTTGTATCTGTTACAAATTCATGGACTTGACCAAGAAAAAAATTGTTTTAGTCGTTCAGGTGCATTCGCTGTTAGCTCCGCCCTTTCTTGAACACACACACACTCAAGTTTTACCTCATTTCATAACATCTGATGTTATTCCTTCCCCCTCAGAAGATTTCTGCTAACTCCGCCAGATGTCACTGTGTGTAACGTTTTGGTCACTGTTATTTACTGTAACAACTGGTTATCCAATTAATCCAATTTTAATCCAATTAATTAATTTCCAATTAAATTGGTTGACTTAATCGACCAAAAAGGATTATATATGCACTCGCAAAAAATTCATGTTGTCCAACGAAAAATATTTTAATCCCGTTAGGGACACAAAGGCTGGACACAAAGTAATGAACGGCATTAAGTTAGACTGAATCAGCTCGATCAGTATTTCATATTTAAATATATGCAACAGAGCAGGATAATATTGCAGGTACATAAAATATAATCAGTTTAAATGCATACCAATGTTATTTATCCCCTGTTTTCCTGTTCTCCCAGCCAATGTGTTGTGGTTTGCTCCCTTCTATGTCTTCTGTGTCATACTGTTTGTTTGCAAGCTAAAAACAATGGCATTGTGTGAGGTTTTCTTTATAAAAAGTATGCACTCTCTGAAAACTTTCGATAGCACATATTAAATCTCAAATTTTCCTGTTTCTGATACGTTTAAACGTATTTTAGTTATAGTCTTATTGAAAGGTGCATGCTATATCTACACAATTTATAAATTTTCATTTAAAGGTCGATATGTGTTTCACTGAGCGCACACACAGTCGATCTTAATTCCAAGATCATTATGCCTGATCCTCGGATTTTTGTTTAAAGGTTTCCATTGAGCTTTGTTGTATATCATATTATCCGCACACTGGATCCGTATACATCAGGCATGGGTTTTATTGTTTTATATCATATTATCCACACACTGGATCCGTAAAACATTATGGGTTTGTTTGTATCATATTATGCGCACACTGGATCCGTATACATCATGGGTTTGTTTTATTTCATATTTTCCGCACACTGGATTCGTAAACTTCAGGCATGGGTTTTATTTTTTTATATCATATTATCCGCACACTGGATCCGTGTACATCATGGGTTCGTTTTGTATCATATTATTTGAACACTGGACCGTATACATTATGGGTTCGTTTTGTATCATATTATCTGAACACTGGACCGTACACATTTTGGGTTCGTTTTGTATCTTATTATCCGCAGACTGGATCCGTATACATCATATGTTTGTTTAATATAATATTATCCACACAATGGATCCGTTTACATTATGCGTTCGTTTTGTATCATTTTATCAGCACATTGGATCCGTATGCATCAGGCATGTTTTTTTTTTGTTTTATATCATATTATCCGCACACTGGATCCGTAATCATCATTGATTTGTTTTTTATCCTTTTATCCGCACACTGGATCCGTATACATCGGGCATGGTTTTTTTATTTTGTTTTATGTCATTTTATTCGCACACTGGATCCGTATATATCAGGCATGGGTTTAATTGTTTTATATCATATTATCCGCACACTGGAACCGTATACATCAGGCATTGGTTTTATTGTTTTGTATCAAATAATTCGCACGTTTTTTTTTTTTTTTGTTTTATTTCATATTATCCGCACACTGGATCCGTAATCATCATTGGTTTGTTTTTTATCCTTTTATCCGCACACTGGATCCGTATACATCGGGCATGGTTATTTTTTGTTTTATGTCATATTATCCGCACACTGGATCCGTATATATCAGGCATGGGTTTTATTGTTTTATATCATATTATCAGCACACTGGAACCGTATACATCAGGCATTGGTTTTATTGTTTTGTATCAAATAATTCGCACACTAGATCCGTATACATCAGGCATGGGTTTTTTTTCCCCCGTATATATGTAATATGACACATGTTCCCAGTTGAATGATTAAATTAAATTTCAGTGGCGTCAATTCATCTTCAAGGGTAGGATTGGGGAACCATTCAGGGGTGTGGTTTAGGGCACTTAATTCTTTAAATAAACCATCGAAGATTGAAATATCTCCCCCCCCCCCACAAGCAATAATGCATATATATTTATATGGCGGAGGTCATTCAAAAAAAATAATTTAGAATTCATCATATGGTAGCACTTATAAATCATATATATATAGCTCTAATTTCTACTACAGTGATACTTTAACCAATACATGTTCCTTACATTTCGAGAACAGATAAAATATTTCATTTCAAACATTATTGTCTGTTAATAAAATATTTAGCATAAATTAATAGGTAGTTCAATTTTTTTATAATTCTTTTACTTTGCCCCATAGTCACCAAACATAACGAATTTACATGTTATTGAAAAATCTGTATAATTTACTAATGGATAACAAAATTTATGAAATTCTCCCCAGAACGGGTGTGTATATATTTACCTGAAAAAGAATCTGTTCCATTGTGTCAATAATGTTAAAAGTAAATTACTACGCACGTAATGATGCGAAAACGTTGGACAGTCCTCAAGGAAAGGAAAGGTATTTAAACGGAGAGTTAATCTATATGACTTTTGGTCCCTTTCCAAGTGCCAGGAATAGACATTTATGACCACCTTGAACCAATCGATAAACATAAAACGCTCTGTTGCGATGTGTATTACAATCCAGTTACGACATAGGTCTATATATGGACATCTAGTGTTTTTCATTGTTGTCATACACGGCCATGTAACAAAATGTGTCCACATGTGCTCATCTTGTAAGCTTAAACCTACATATGAGGATATTATCTCAGGTAATTTGAGATTTAAGCTTAGGTTGTCTTATTATTCTTATTATATAAAAAGACAGGGTATACTATTTTACAAAAATGCATATTTATAGACAGGAAATATATTTAAAAAAAATCCATTACATTTTTAATGCTTATTAAAGAGGCAGATTACAGACAATGCCCCTCAGCTAATTTGAAAATAAGCACAATATTCCCTTAGTAATTATTTAAGAAATTTATTTCTCAAATTGTAACGCAATTTTGATAAATTCTGCAGAATTAATCTTATATAAAAGAGGATGCTGTTGTCCGTGGGGTAAAAACCCTGAACAACAGAGTCGTACGCTTGTGAGTCCGAGTCTGCGCAGTGTGTGCATTCATTTGACTCACCCGAAAAGGATGCACCTGCCGCATTGATTTCTCCAGGTCGCCACCCTGTTAGTTTCCTTTTCTGATACACGATGGCGCTGAAGCGGGATTTGTTGGTGCCGAGTGATTTCGCACTCAAAGCTGAATGTGGGTCCTTCAAGGGCGATACGTTCAAGTCGCGTGATCGTGACAAACGTTACCAAAGCCTTACCCTGCCGTGGCAATTGACCGACATCGTTTTATAGGGTCACACTTGACAGATTGAGGATAATATATGAGGAGAAAGTGTCATTCGCATGATAGTTACTACGTAACGCATGAAACAACAGAATGATATGCCAAATCAAAGTTCTTGCTGGGTACGTCCGTGGTTTGGGACTGTCTGGAATGAGCCCTAGTGTGAACTGGGGGTAAATTCACATTTCTCCCCCCCCCCCCCCCCCCAAAGAAATTCGAGAAAAGTCACATTATTATTTAGGCGCCATCTATCAGAAACTAAGTGAACTATGTAAGATGTTGATACGAGTAATATATCACTGACAGATACCTTAGCAGTTTAACTAGTCCATTCCCCACTCTCTTCAATCGACCTTTAAGCTTACGGTAAAGACCTCTCTGAAACCATGCAGGGGGTCGTCGGACTACTTATTGGTCTCGGTTAACTGGCAACGAATCTCGCCTATCGTGAACATCATGGTTGCGCCCATATGAGCGGACTGTCAGCTTGAGCGGTTGTACTAAATATAGCATACAAAGGTGGTATTTCAGAAGCGGATCCAGGGGAGGGGGGAGTCCAGGGGGTCCGGAACCCCCCCCCCCCTTTTCATCAGAAACAACGCTTTTTAGGGGCTTTAGACAAAATCTTGCGGCCTGGACCCCTTTTTCCAGACCTAGGGACCTTTTCTAGGGTTTTCATTAGTCCTCCTGGGTTATACCCCCTCCCCCACCCTTTTCCTAAATCCTGGATCCGCCCCTGTATTTGGTGTTTTAAATCCAAACTAATCTTCTTACTCGCCTCCACAGAAGCTCACCAAAAAGGACGTATGATGAACCATAAATTCACAGCATCTCTGATTATCGCTCATTTGTCACATATGTTTTTGTTGATATTTGTTATATCCAGAAATATCACGCACCACCGGAACGGTTCACCACATGATACTATCTTATAATTATTTTCACATGTACAAATAAACAGTAGCGAAAATGTGAAGGGACTTGTAATAAACTTTCTAATACCTGAACACTTCTTTGCCGCGTAGTGCGTGATCCGGTGATCGCCCGGCACATATCCTAGGAACCCCCCCCCCCCCACACACACACACGTAACGCCCGTAAATGGTATATTCCCGTGGCCTCATTATTTAAGGACTAAGAATTGATCTGTTTTATTTGAACAACTGTGCTTTATTTTGCGAATTATTATTTCTGCAAACAAAATATAACGATCAGCAAAGTAGGAATAGGTTCTCAGAATAATAATGAGAACAAAGATCGCTCGTTATCATTCGTTGTGTTCCAGACAGGATTAGTCTGAGCGCTGGTAGTTTCGGTGTCGGGTGGGCCTGGTTGTTGTTGCTCTCCTTACCCCGCCCACTTCTCCCCGGGACCCTCTCCGTGTTTGGCGTTCGTAGCTGCGTTGCGCTGGAATTGATGCTGCATCCATACAATTATAGCTTTGAACAATCGAATTTATCTACATCGTTTCAAAATGTTTCCTTATTATTGTCATAATTATATTAATAAACCCGTCATCTATCTACCATGTTGACGGGGGAGCTGGTTGGCCCCGGTCTCTGACGTGTCCCTTTCGGAATTGTTTACTTTTAATTCTTCAAAAACAGTTAGTACTGTTCCAGTTGTGTATGTTATGTGGTTCTGTAGAGACGTTGATGACGTCGGGGGTCCTACAGGTTACCGGTTGTGAGGACACAGGAGAACACAGGGATAATCGAACGCAGAGCGTTGAAGCATAACACCACAGAAGATAACAGACAAACATGGGACTCTTCATATTAACTGTAACCTGTTTTTTTTTTTTGTGAACGATATGACGTCACGTCGTGTCCAGCTATAAAAGCATCACATGACCGATCCCGTATGGGCTGCAATTTTTATTTGAACTGTCGTGCTGCTCGCCAGGTCTAGTTTTGGACATTCAACATTGTTTCGTTTGAGGATGGACTTTTTATCGTGAACGGCTCCTACGCAGCCCCAGGAGCCGTATCTGCACTTGTACCCGCACTCGCACTATGTGATTTATTGATTGGATGCACGCCTACTACACTTCATTTTGAGCTAAGTATTCTATAGTATGGGTGTCTCACTTTGACAGACTTTTATGTAATCCAAACATTATGTATTCTTGTATATCTAATACTTATAAAAGGAATTCAGTTCACGTTTGTTCGCAGTGTTCTCTTAAACCGCGTTGTGTACAGTATTGTGCCATACATCATTTTAAAGGTTATTATCCCCGCAGTGACATAGGCGATATGAACATAAATAATTTTTAATATACATATAATTTTGAGTGATTGTTCCGTTTTTCTACTGAGCACAGCCGAACTGCCTTCGGCAATCACCGGAATGCGTGCATCGTGGTCACTTAACCTCTAACACTAAGGACTATTGTTCATATGAATAACGCTTGCTTTCAGAGAGGGATTTGACCCACGTGCGTGGTCAGTAAAAGGGTAAAACACATGATTCTCGCTTTATGAAATGGAGATCAACCCAGGAGGATTAATTACAAAACCTAATTCAAGGTCCGAATTTCAGGAACAGGGCTGGGGTGGTGTCGGGGGTTTCAGGCCTCAACATTTGTCTGATACAATAAAAAAAAAAAGTTTGCGGCGGTTGAAAATGAATACGGGCCCTTTGCATATTTCTGTTTCTTTCTTCAGGAACAGTTTCCTTGCAATGTTCATTTAATTAATCTTTCAGGGTTCCTCACTTCAACCTAATCTTTATACGTCCAATGATAGAATCCAGTCAAATATCATTGGAAACCTGAATTCCCCCGCGTCTCATTACGGTTCGCAATGTAAACACCATCACTGTCCAGGTCTTAAAGGTACATATACCGGGGTATAAATTTCATGCCACGAGAAGAGCCCCACAACATAAATGTTAAAAATATTGGAGCGACTGCAAGATCTCTCACGAATTGTCTCCACCAGGTTATGAGTTTATACGAACTGGCGGTATTATGTTTAGGATTCATGTAATTTAAAAATAAGAGGCAGATAAAACAAGTGGCAAAATTAAGATACAGGCAGTTGGACATAGAAACGTGTTTTGTTCATAGAACTGTTGTGCCTCATAGAGGTTCGTATGTTATTCTGAAGTCATGCCAAAATGTTCATACATATCTTATGGAGACAGTTTCCCACTGAAAACCTATATTTTCTGTTAACTTTTAGAATAAAAAATGAGCATACATTTCACATCTCAGTTTATAAATCTCCCCAACCCCGGTAATAAGCCCGGTATACCGGGTCTATCAGCTAGTATTGTATATAATGATTTGTCATTAATAAATATTATCATTTAAAGAGTCTAGTCTTTCTTTAGGTGAGCTGGTTGCGTTTGGAACCCGGTTGAAAGTTTAGTTACACGTAACATGTACATCAGATAAACTTAATTTTTGTTTTTGTATATACATATAGTATATTTACAAATAAGATAAGAAAAACAAAAATACAAATATTAGATGAAATTATCATGGAATTTACTGTGATGCAAGTTGTAGGTGGCGCCAGTCACAAATCTCGCCCTAACGTAAAAAGAAGCAGCCAGGTGTCAGATGTTGAGGTCCAAATTTGGTTTCACAATACAGCTTTGACGCCATCTATCCTTTCTATAATTTTAGCTGAAGGAACCTGTTGACATATTAATAACATATATAATCGTACTAGTGCGACATATCAATATAGCAATCAATACCTGAAGATCCATGTGATAACCGATTGCACTGACAGACATAATCTAATCATAAGCTAAAAAATGTATCGTGAAATATATATCCTGGTGCTATAGGATGTAAAAAAAAACATACGTTAGCCGATATTAAAATCTGAAACTCAAGGTCGGAATTGTTTAGAGCAACTTTTAATTTTCAAAAAAATATATGTTTCTTTTCAAATTGTGTACATCAGATAAGCTTAATGATTGTGATTGTATATGCATATAGTATATTTACTGAACACGTTAGAGGTAACAAAAATGCAAAACGAGATGACATGATCATGGAATTGACTGTTATGAAGGTTATTTGGCTTTATCAGTTTTCATCGTGTTATCGGGAAATCAACTGCTGTACACAACTGTTATTACTTGATTTAGAAACAAACCATTTCAGATTTTACCAAAACAAGCATACAACGTACCTGGTTCATATTATAACTGTAAAAAAAATCGGAAAGTGTTTGATTGGATATATATGTTACACGGTATATGTGACGTCATGATCAAGTCACAGAAGGAGAAAGATAATAAATTATTACAATTTTTTTTAATATAATGGGAAAAAAAATTTAGAAAAGAGAGAACTTAAGTAATATCACATTGAGTAATTTATTACACTTAATCGTAATAACTTTAGTCAATAGTACCATTTTTTTCCTCAGTCTCAATATAGGGATTTTTGTATTTACCAAAGACCCCATTTATTAATCTTGACACGTTCTGTATTCATTATTTGTCTGTTTCTTGTATCAGGGATCCATCCCCATGTCAGTGCAAAGTTGTCGATAAAGTCCGTCCGTTTGACGGCGCTGTTCTTCAGTAAACAGGTGGCGCCAGTCGCCAACCTCACCCTTACGTAAAAAGCAGCCGCCAGGTACCAGGTGTGGAGGTCCAGATTCTGTTTCTCTTCTCAGAACGGTTTCAATGTTCAGACTAGGTGTCTGTTTCATGTTTTCGAAAGATGTGAACTCCACAATCTTCTCCAGCTTCTCAGGGTCTAATGGTTTACCCAGAAACTCAGCAAGTTTACCGATCCAGGTTTTTGGATCCCGCTTGAGCTGCTCATACCGGATATTCATCACGTTCGGGTTGTTTTTCTGTTCCCAGTAGCTTCTGACTAAACTGAAATAACTTCCCCAAGGAACCTGACCACTAATGAAATTATCATAGAATACGTCCCATGGCCCTTCCCAAGGACCAAAGACCCTCAAGTATCGATGGAAATAGTAATACGATACAGCGACGTCTTTTGGATCTCGCGAGATGTGGACGATCTTCACGTTCTTCTCGAGGACACCGGAAGGAAGTAAATGATAAGGGAGGTGGATGTAAAAGTATGATGGATGAGGTTTTTTCAGAGCATGCTCAAAAAGAAGCTCAATATGTGTCCCAGGAACTAAAGGTGGCTGTTGAACCCAGACTTCCAGGTTATCCTGACCCAAGATGGCGCTCACAATCGTTGCAACCCAAGTGTTACCTAAGCAACAACAAAAAAAAATGAATCGAATGAAATTCAGTAAACCATCAAAATCGTCTTTTTTTGGGATCAACAAACAGTAGTAGGTCTGCTGCGAGTGCAGCTGGATGAACAATTTACCGCTGCGATAGTTCAGCAACTAGTAGCATGTACGTCAAGTCGCCATCCTTGCATTTGTATCCTGTTAGTCTTTGTTGCTGATGAACCGTTCCAGCAAAGAAGTAGATCAGATATAGTTTTTGCAAATGTTTTAAGTTATAATTAATAGATCACTTTACCTGTAATTTTTGCATTCTATATACATCGTAACCTCGTATAGATACCCTAATGAGTGTCCTGATACACACGCATTTTCAGACCTATTCCTCGGCCTTTCCTCTGCACTGTATCAATGAAAATTGGTGAAAAACAATGATACAATAACTGAGAAAGCAAATTTTGGAAATTACGATAATTAAGGGTTTTGAAGGATATGACTGAGTACATGAAAATATGAAAAGAAAACATAATTAGATGTGATGATGAGAGCTATACTCTGTTCCACAAACCTATGCCCACATGTTGTTTTTGAGACACATTTCTTTAAAGTTTATAACTTAAAGAAATTTAAACCTTTTGCACTGTTTCCAATGATTTACCAGATCAGATGTGTCTCTGTTTAAGGGGCCATCTTTGTTTTAACTGGTCATACAGATTAGGGGTATTTACATGATACATCCAATCAGCGCCTCTCAACTGAAGCTGTTGTTGCGATCATGAACCTAGATTTAAAAGCTGCCTTATCATATTTTAAAATCATTCTGTTTCTCAAATAATATATAAGATCGGTGTTTATTTCGCGTGTTGAAAATAAGACCCTTAAACCTGTACCCCACAATAAAGTTTCTTCCATCGAAATATAACTACACATGTAATAAAATACAGGTGGACACAAGGTAATGGGACGGAGTATGGCACACTGATTTGAGAAATAAGACATCGGTTATCTGTTTCAGGTATACTTGTACCTGACTTCGGGTAGGCACAAATGTAGACATCATCTTCATGCACAGGGAAGTCGGGTAGACGTTCCATGGTGTCAGCTGTCACAATCGAGATATGCCGGATCCCATGAATCCAGTTTTCCCCGGGGATTTTGTATTCCCTTACTCTTCCGACAGGGGGCGTGTGGTTTGCTACGTCCATTCTGTTAATGAAATAATTAAATCAATATAATAGTGCATTGTGTCAGAGTGTATGCAGCACTCCATGCTCCTCATATTTGATGGAACGAAGCCAGTGAGAAACACCATCTTGGTTACCGCCAACAGTTGTAGGGTGTACTTTAACCCTTTACTGTTTACATTTATTTTAGATTTCCGACAAATTCTGACACTATTTTTATTTACACTAACACCCATATCTTTTCAAGCTTTTGGAGCTTTATCAAATTTTCAACAGTTCCCACCAAGAGGGTTTACTGAAGATTATTGAAAAGCATTGAAACTTAGATATAATATGCAATAATTTCGTTCTGAAAGAATCTATACATATCATGGCATTCTAGATGCCCATTTAGAGTGCTCTTTATTGGCCTTTAAACAGTAAAGGGTTAATCTCGACTACAGCTGATCTAATATATTCTGTATATAAGGTCACTGGAAGGTTACAAAGTCCTAGTCGTATTCCAGAGTGCATAATCCCATATGAGAAAGGGCTAGTGGCGTCAATTTATCTTCAAGGGTGGGGGAGTGACTCGCAGACACACACACGCATCCTAACACACACACAACCACCCCCACACATCCTCACACATATATATAAACACACACACACACACACACACACACACATATATATATATATATATATATACATATATATCTTTTTAGTGTGTCTGCATGAATGACACATTTTGAATATATTACAATTAAGTATAAGGTTTTTGAAATTAAGGTTTTATGTTCTCAATAAAGGTTAATTCTAATCTCAAGGCTTACATATATAACATAATATTTCATAGTAAACTCATAAATGGAACCAAGTCTGTAATTCATAATATCAATATATTTCATATCGAATGTATAAATATTATTCTCTGAAAAGCAGGTAGGGATGATTACATTTACCACCCCACCCACTTGATAAAAGGTTGGAGATATATACCCCCATCTTTCTATATTGACGACCCTGAAAAGGGCACGTGTTTACAGTCTGACATGCCAATGTAAGTCTCATTCGACTTCACCTTCACAATCTTGAAGCCGGTTAACTCTTGAAGCCGGTTAAGCGTACAACCGGAACAGCCTTTAGTTCAATCTGTATTTGCCTGCTGCCCATGACCAGTTACCATTCACTACAGGGTGGAGACAGACCACCCTTGTGGTGAAGACTTTGGCCAGGGATCTTAGTGCTGAAGGCGGTGTGTATGGAATTTGAAGCCACAACCTTGCTGTGAAAAGTTCCGCCATCTAACCATTAGGCCTTCATGCCTCTCGTAATTGGTGCATTAGATGTGGATATCCTTCGAAAATATTATGAACAATATCTGTAAAAACAAAGTCTGGTCCTTATTGGAGATTCAGTTTTTTTCTTTTATTTTTTTACGAAATTTTAGAATGTCGAATAACAGCAATTAATTTAACTCTCATCAATGGATTTATGGACGGTCCTGCATATTGGTGTTTTTATTTACCATTAATCTCAGAGCGCATTGAAAGTAACCTGAACCAGAGTCTTTGTCCCTTGTTCGTTAGCTGGGCAAAAATATGACCGTACCTTAGTGTAACAGCAAAAAAACTTCAACTATTCTTTTCAAAATTGTGCGGTTTATGTGTAGTTTCTTGCATAATATGATTCTCATAATACATGGTTATACTGAAAACTTACCTATTGTGCTGTTGTTCCCGACAGATTTTTCAATGTAAAACCGTGTACCACGATAACGTATTTCACCCTACGGGAATCCTTTGCATAAAAGCAATCAATCTGTTCGGTATCACCAAAATGACAGCCGGGTGTGTGTGTAAGGTCAAGTGCGCATCTGCCGCCTACATTTTACCGACAGAGTCCCTTCCTCCTGTTCGTGTAGAGAAAACAGGCTAGACATTTCGCCCCACTCGTAAACGCCTTCAACAAGATATATATTGCTGTGATCTCTCCCATCCCACATCTAGTTGAGATGCACATGCTAACACTATCTAGCGGTCGGCTAAAGAACTAGAAGGAACTGACTGCGGATGCTCTGGGAGCATTTTAATCAGTGTTTCGTATCATACACCATCACAAACGCACACACGCACACACCCTAACATATATATATATATATATATGTATAATACATCTTGATCGCTTAATGATACATTTTAGAGGTTATTATTGGTATTATTATTATAATCATTTCATCAAATATTGTTTAATATAATTTTACTCCGAGGATATGGAGTCATACATACAACAAATATCCTAGCGTTACTCCCCCTGGATGTCAAATTTGTTTTACCAATTACTAAAAATTCGGGAGTGAATTTCCCCCACCTTGTGTATAATGAAAGTGGAAACGTATTTCAGGTAAAATCCGGACACACACACATTTATACACACACACACACATATATATATAATTACATATACTGACCTTATTGAACTATACCTCACCTTCTCCGGGGGGGGGGGGGAGGTGGTAAGTTCTCCCAAGTACTCTTGCAACCACTTGATATCATATACTCGGAAGGTAAATTGAATAAAGATGATCTGCAAAATGCGTCAATCAAGTTCAGATAAAATACTTGAAATTTTTTATCTGGGATGGATCAGGCTATATCCCAAACAGTTGTTTTTTCTAACTTCAAAGATGCGTTCCCTCGTTGTAATTCACACGTATTATAGCATAACAAATAATGGCTAAATAATACACTTTAATATCCAAATGTTTTTTACGTTTAGTGATCTTTTATATACCCTAACTTGAAAATACATTCTTGTGATGACTTTTACTCTTTCTTGGTTTTCTTGTTTTATGGGATTTGTGGGAACCCTTTAACTGTACCCTGTCTTCTCAATCCTGTGCGTGTGTGTGTCTGTATGAACCTGTCACTCAAAATCTAAAGCATATTAAAATGAAAGTTTCACACAATGTATTATTCTATAATATTGTGGCCCTGCTCAGATAGCCTTAAACATGGCTTGGCCCCGGAAGCCAGATTATCTAAATCAAACGCTTATTATTAATTGCAGTTTACAATTCACTCCCCAGGTGTCAGCACAAACGGGCGCGGTCCGAAGTTGAAGTGCTTAATTGCCCCCCGTCGCCACTGCTACCTGCCCAAAAAAAGATGGCTTGTTACCCAGGGTTCAACTAAAGAACGTAGGCAGAATTTTTTCAGACTCAGTGATCTTAAAGTGTCATATCTGATCTAGCGTCCTTTCATGTTTACCTGTTGCCCATGCGCAGCGCTCCTCTTTCCGTCACCTGTGTGACTGCCAAATAAAGTCAATCTCCAATTGGAGCATTCCTCTGAAATAGCGCGGTATATCCACAAACTTTTGCACGGGAGTCCGTTTTTGTAGTATCCTTGAATATTCCGGCCCCTATATCGCAATCTGAAAATATAGCACTTACTACCTATGCGGGATTGAGACTAAACACTCTTATCATACATAGTACTACTCAGCAATTGTTTCATTGAGTGTCCTTAATTTGTGTAATTCTGAAAAAAAAAGATCCAGTGACCCTTAATTCACAAAGGATTGTATATTGGAAAGGCCCTACGAAAAGCCTGCTCATGTGGCGCGACTTATATTGGAAACCTTTTTAACAGTCAACTCTCCTGAAATTCATAACATACAAATAATTGCTATATAAAGGGCAATTTATTCTTCTTTAATGTTTCACCCATCAGTGAATCTTTTTCTGCTGTTTAGTTTTGCCTCGCTGTCCATCGTTTTTTTCATCATAGTCTCTTTTGCATATAAAGCTCAGAACGCTTCGAGCTATTGCCACGAAAATATTAATAAAGATTAGCGCACTAAGACGGATGTTGACACATCAAAAATCCAATATAACCGACATCACGCGATTTACTCATTTATATGTATTTTCTCAAGATGTGTTTTAGCAATTATCCTCAATCATTAACTAGAAATTGCCACTGCCCAATTTCAGACCCATCAGAAATTTATTATATACGCCAGTGATCCTTCTCAAACTTCTTTTCACCAGTATTATGTTGAGAATTTTCACAAATATATTGCCTTTAATTTTTTTTATATTGAAATCTCTGAGCGAATATGCGCTATCGAATTCTGACCCATCAAAAATCCAAAATAACTTCCCAGAAGTAGCTCATTCTTTTAGAGCGTTATTTCGATATTTGTTAATGCTTTTGCCCTAAAATATGTATTGATTAATGCTATGTACAGCAGATCTATCTTTCTGAATTTCAGACCAATCAGAAAGTCAATATATGACACCAGACAGCAATAGTTATATATCTGTCGCATCTACTATCTTGAGAACCATTATAGATACTGCCATGAAATGTTTACTGATGAGCGGTACGTTTGTGGGCATGTCTCATACAATTTCGGACCGATTGTGGATCAAATATGGCATTCAGATAATAATTGTTAGATTCTATATGCACGCAATACCATCCCAAGAACCTTGCGACAAACAGTACTTAAATGTTGACTGAAGATTGGCACTAATTATTGTATGCGTGGCCTTTCTGTGGAATTTTGGCTTGTTTTGCTTTAAAATCCATATTATAAGCTTTCTGACCACTTTCCCAACAGTATGCCATAACTTTCTAAGGATTTTCACCGTTACATTTATTTTATTACTACAGACGTAGTGAAGCTACAACCAATGTCCTTTTGTCCATTACCTCCTTTCTATGAAGGAATATGTTATATAAACATATCTCTGCGATAGCATTCCGGGGGATTTCTGCATCGTAGTAAAATCCTTGCGTTCGTCTTGCTAAGAGTATAAGGTTAATAAATGCTTACATTTATCTTTCCTTTTTTTCAGTTTCACACAGAATGTATTCTACGAGAGAATCCTATATATACGCCATGTTCAACTTTTCTTAAAGAAAATTCATGCGAAAATTATAAACTACACACCATTTGCTTACAATATTGTTAAGGAACCTAACATAAACAGATCACTTATGCGTGATGCCCCCTAATAGCAGTGGTAGCAGATATAAATCAAGCAGCTATGTTTGAACAGACGACAGGCTGCTTCTGAGTGCTCAGGTGGATTCAGACCCACATACGTACATACCTACATACATAATAAATATATGGTTCAGCTTGTAACTGCGAGTAACAAATGCAAATCATTTGCATGACGGAAATATGATGTCACGTTTTCTTCAGATAAGCTGCCAATGAACACATCCAGCAAGATCACCATATACTCTCAACGCAGTCGCAAATGTCACTTGTTTCTGAACCCATTAGTTGATAAAACAAGCGTTTGTGTGAATACGTGACGCACATAAAAGTACGTACACGTATTCTAAAAATTCTTTGAAACTTCTAAACACAGTACTAGTACGGGAAAGGAAATAACTTTATAGGTGCCAAGTCACCTATCTGATCTTTTTAATCTAAACATTATCCCTTCGAGCTTTAAAAGATAGGCCAGAAAACATGGATATCATCGAACATAGGATGCTTTCTTTGTTTATATCAACATGTTTATAATATGTGGGGGGCCTCCAAAATAATCTTAATAAATTCATCAAGGGCATCTGAGACCAATTCTTACTAAAATAAATTATATGTTGTTTCACTGTTACAGCAAAGATTGAAGAATCTTTGTAAACACATTTACTTTAATTACAATATTGTTTGAAGGAAACAGCAGATTTAAACTTTTATTCATCTGTGACCAATCCGAATTTGTCCGGTTTGTCTCTTATTGTTTATGTTTGATTTTACTTGCAGGAAAAATTTTGACCGTGACTTTATTGAGCGCCATAATGCATAAGCATGATCTTGACACCTCGCTTCAGAAACAACCGCGGTAGTCCCCGGGAAAACATATCAAACCGCAATGAGGATGCACTGAAAATAACCATCTGTCATACCTTAACTGTCACCTTCTTTATGATTCACTACCTTTTGGTGCCCACGAGAAGAACGTTAAGATCGTCCTAGTGTCGAGAGATCCCAATGACGTCACTGTATCCTATTACTATTTCCAACAAAGCTTCATGCTGTTAGGACCTGGTGCTGCCTGTGGAACGTGTTCTATAATAATTTCATCAGAGGTCAGGTTGCGTGTGGAAGTTTTTTTTAGTTAAGTTAGAAGCTTTATTTGAAGAAGAAGAACAACCCAAACGCCCTGTTGCGATCTGTATTACAATCAAGATAAGACATAGGTCTATATATGATCATCTGGTGTCTATCATTGTTGTCATATATGGCCATGTAACAAATTGTGTCCACATGCATCCATCTTGTAAGCATGAACCCTTATATTATTTTGGATATTATTCAAGGTATTTTGATTCCCTATCCCCAACTTAAGACTTCCCAACATCCCAAATAAAAATCTGAAATACACACTGGTATTTGTAACATGAAGAAATCCTGGAGAAATGGCTCAAGTACATCTACCCCCGGACAACTACCCCCACCTATCCCAGACAATTACCCCGTGAGAACCCCTGGACAAAAGCCCCTCCGGACAACTAACCCGATGTATAATTATACATTTTAAAAGGAAACAGTTCGCACAATAAAGTGTTATAATATATATTCTTAGCATTTTATTTATGAGGTTAGGAATAATGTGATTTGCAATCATTTTACTTGTTAGATGGCTTGAGTTCATTGATGAATTAGCCTTGGTTTGTCTAATTATTCTTATTATATAAAAAAACAGGTCATAAGATTATAGTTCAAAAGAAGCATATTTATTGTCAGCAAATATATTTTAAAAAATCCATTACGTTTAATGCTTATTAAAGAGGCAGATTACAGGCAATGCCTCTAAGCTAATTTGATAAGAAGCACAATATTCCCTTAGTAATTATTTAACGAAATTTTGTTCTCAGATTGTAAAGCGATTTTGATAACAATTTTGCAGAATTGATGCTATATAAAAGAGGAGGCAGTTGCCCGTGGGGTAAAAAGCCTGAACAACAGAGTCGTACTCTTGTGAGTCCGAGTCTGCGCAGTGTGTGCCGCGTTGATTTCTCCAGGTCGCCTCCCTGTTAGTTTCTTTTTCTCATACACGGTGGCGCTACTTGAAACAAAGGGGATTTGTTGGAGCCGAATGATTACGCACTCAAAGCTGAATGTAGGTCCTTCAAGGACGATACGTTCAAGTCGCGTGCTCGTGGCAAACGTTACAACACCTTACCCTGCCGTGGTAATCGATATCATTTTTAAGGGTCACACGTGACAGATTGAGGTTAATACATGAGGAGAAAGTGTCATCCGCATGATAGTTACATTGTAACGCATGAAACAGCAGAATGGTATGCCAGATCAAAGTTCTTGCTGGGTACGATTACATTTATATTACAATGACGGTGGTGTAACCCGACTTTTGTCACGCAAACTCTTTTGTGTCCAAGAATGAGCCAATATGTGTACTGTACGTGGGTAAATTCACATATTCCCCAAAAGAAATTCGAGAAAAGTCACATCATTATTTAAGCGCCATCTATCAGGAACTAAGTGAACTACGTAAGATGTTGTTACAAGTCCGACGGACACCTTAGCAGTTAAACAAGTCTATTCCCGTGGTCTCATCATTTTATCACTACGAGTGGATCTGTTGATCTCTGCTTTATTTTGCGAATTATTATTTCTACCATACAAAATATAACGAACAGTAAAGCAGGGATAGGTTCTCAGAATCCTGTTGCGTGGCCAACAATGAGAACAAAAATCGCTCGTTGTCATTCGTTGTGTTCTAGACAGAATTGGTCTGTCCGCTGGTGGTTTCGGTATCGGATGGGCCTGGTTGTTGTTGCTTTCCGTACCCCGCCCACTTCTCTCCGGGACCCTCTCCGTGTTTGGCGTTTGTAGTTGCGGCCCTTGCGCTGGGACTGATGCTGCATCCGTACAATTATAGCTTTGAGCTCTTAAATTCATCTACATGGTTTCAAAATGTTTCATTATTATGGTCATAAGTATATTAATAAACCCGTCATCTATCCATCATGTTGACGAGGGTGCTGGTTGGCCCCGGTCTCCGACGTGTCATTGTCGGAATTGTTTACTTTTAATTCTTCAAAAACAGTTACTCTTCCAGTTGTGTACATCAGACAAGCGTAATGATTGTTATAGTATATACATATAGTATATTTACTAATAAGATTAGAAGAACAAAAAATACAAATATTTGATGACTTTTTCATTGAATTTACTGTAATGCAAAATGCGCCAGTTACAAATCAGGCCCTTATGTAAAAAGGAGCCACCAGGTGTCAGGTGTGGAGGTCCAAATTCTGTTTCACAGTACAGCTTTGACGCCATCTATCCCTTCTTCAAATTTAGCTTAGGGATTCTGTTGCCATAGTTATCACATATTTAATTAGACTAGTGCGACATGTCAATATAATTATTACACGAAGATCCATGTGATTACCGATGGCACTGACAAGTAAAATTAGAGATAAATGACATTAACGTTGAATCTGACAAGAATCGAAGCAAAAAATAACATTAACTTTTGCTTAACCGTGACTATGGTCCTTCCAGGATCGGTAAAGTAAATGTATTTTAAAATCGCATTTGCTTAAAAAAAAGTGTATCATGAAATATATATCATGATGCTATAGGATGTACAAAATGCATACCTCAGCCGATATTAACATCTGAAACTCATAGTCGGAATTGTTTACAGTAACTTTTAATTCTTCAAGAACATATGTGTTACTATTGCGATGGTGTACATCAGATAAGCTTAAGATTGTTATTGTATATACATATAGTATATTTACTTAACTTATCAATATTAGATAACATTATCATGGAATTGACTGTAATGTAGGTTGTTTGGCTACATCAGTATTCATCGTGTAATCGAGAAATCAACTATTATACACACAACTCCTATGATTTGATTTAGAATATAACCATTTTAGCTTTTACCAAAACAAGCATACAACGTACTTTGTTAAATTGATAAATGTAAAAAAATGGAAAGTATTTGATTTGATTAATATGTTACATGTTATATGTGACGTCATGATCAAGTCACAGAAGGTGAAATATGATAAATTATTACAATTTTTTTTGATATAATGGAAAAACCCCATTAAGAAACAGAAGCTAGAGAGAACTTAAGTAATATCACATTGAGTAATTTATTACACTTAATAGTAATAACTTTAGTCAATAGCACCTTTTCTCCTCAGCCACAATATCAAGGGTTTTTGTATTTACCAAAGACTCCATTCATTATTCCTGACATGTTCTGTATTCATTATTTGTCCGTTTCTTGTATCAAGGATCCATCCCCATGTCAATGCAAAGTTGTCGATAAAGTCCGTCCGTTTGACGGCGCTGTTCTTCAGTAAACAGGTGGCGCCAGTCGCCAACCTCACCCTTACGTAAAAAGCAGCCGCCAGGTACCAGGTGTGGAGGTCCAGATTCTGTTTCTCTTCTCAGAACGGTTTCAATGTTCAGACTAGGTGTCTGTTTCATGTTTTCGAAAGATGTGAACTCCACAATCTTCTCCAGCTTCTCAGGGTCTAATGGTTTACCCAGAAACTCAGCAAGTTTACCGATCCAGGTTTTTGGACACCGCTTGAGCTGCTCATACCGGATATTCATCACGTTCGGGTTGTTTTTCTGTTCCCAGTAGCTTCTGACTAAACTGAAATAACTTCCCCAAGGAACCTGACCACTAATGAAATTATTATAGAATATGTCCCATGGCCCTTCCCAAGGACCAAAGACCCTCAAGTATCGATGGAAATAGTAATACGATACAGCGACGTCTTTTGGGTCTCGCGAGATGTGGACGATCTTCACGTTCTTCTCGAGGACACCGGAAGGAAGTAAATGATAAGGGAGGTGGATGTAAAAGTATGATGGATGGGGGTTTTTCAGAGCATGCTCAAAAAGAAGTTCAATATGTGTCCCGGGAACTATAGGTGGCTGCTGAACCCAGACGTCCAGGTTATCCTGACCCAAGATGGCGCTCACAATCGTTGCAACCCAAGTGTTGCCTAAGGAAAACAAAAAAATAAATAAAATAAATAAATAAATTAAAGTAAACCATCAAGATTGTCCGTTTCTTCAGATCAACACGAAACATTATGTATATGGGGCTGCTGCAGTAAAAGCTGGCCGGGTGAACAATATGCCGCTGCGATGGTTCAGCAACTATAGTCCATTTCATCCCCTCATGTCCACTTGTTTTTTGCTATGAAAAATTTTATTAGTTACATTTTAAGGGAAACAATTATAGTGGCGAGAAGGGGATTAAAGAACCTAATTTTCAACAAGGTAAATAAATACCAACCTTATACCTTATTTTAGAAAAAGAATTATTTTAAAATATGAGAAATCAGTCTACATTTTACAACATATCAGACCCATTTATGGCGGTCAAGGTCATTGGTCACATGCAAAAACAGCCCCCTCAACTGACAGCTGCTGATTGGATGATCTCTTGTAAACACTCTAAAAAATATAACCAGCTAAAACAAAGATTGCTACTTATAGAGGGACACATCATATCTGCCAGTTCATGGTGAAGAGTCTAAAATGTTGTGAAACATAAACGGGGAATTAACAATAAAATATTAAATTGCCATATTTGGTTGTCACCTCCATATGTTGTTTTCTTGGAAAATATTGAAAAATATAAACTTTTAAGAAAATCATCAACAAAAAACAAGTGGACAGAAGGTGGTGAAACGGACTATGTACATCAGGTCGCCAGCCTTGCATTTGTATCCTGATAGTCTGTGTTGCAGTTCCAGCAAAGGAAGTAGATCAGATACAGATTTTGCAAATGTTTTAAGTTATAATTTATAGATCACTTTACCTGTAATTTTTGCATTCTATATACATCGTAACCTCGTATAGATATCCTAATGAGTGTCCCGATACACACGCATTTTCAGACCTATTCTTCGGCCTTTCCTCTGCACTGTGTCAATGAAAATTGGTGAAAACCAATGATACAATAACTGAAAAAGAAAATTTTGGAAATTACGATAATTAAGGGTTTTGAAGGATATGACTGGGTACATGAAAATATGAATAGAAAACATAATTAGATGTGATGATGAGAGCTATACTCTGTTCCACAAACCTGTGCCCACATGTTGTTTTTGAGACACATTTCTTAAAAGTTTATAAATTTTAAAAAAATCGTAGAAAACTGCATATAGTAATACAATCAAGAATTTAAACCAAATCTCAGGTTGTTTCGCAACCTTTGGCACTGTTTCCAATGATTTACCAGATCAGATGTGTCTCTGTTTGAGTGGCCATCTTTGTTTTAACTGGTCATACATTTTAGGGGTATTTACATGACATCATCCAATCAGCACTTCTCAACTGAAGCTGTTGTTGCATGTGATCATTAACCTAGATTTAAAAGCTGCCTTATCATATCTTAAAATCTTTCTGTTTCTCAAATAATGTATAAGATCGGTGTTAATTCGCTTGTTGAAAATAAGACCCTTTAACCTGTACCCCACAATAAAATTTCTTCCATCGAAATATAACTACACGTGTAATAAAAATGTTCATAGCAAAAAAAAAAAAAAAAAAAAAAAAAATACAGGTGGACACAAGGTGATGGGACGAAGTAATAAGTAATAAGAAATAAGACGTCGGTTATCTGTTTCAGGTATACTTGTACCTGATTTCGGGTAAGCACAAATGTAGACATCATCTTCATGCACAGGGAAATCGGGGAGACGTTTCATGGTGTCAGCTGTCACAATCGAGATATGCCGGATCCCATGAATCCAGTTTTCCCCGGGGATTTTGTATTCCCTTACTCCTCCGACAGGGGGCGTGTGGTTTGCTACGTCCATTCTGTTAAATGAAATGATTAAATCAATATAATAGTGCATTGTGTCAGAGTGTATGCAGCACTCCATGCTCCTCATATTTGATGGAACGAAGCCAGCGAGAAACACTTCTGGGTTATCGCCAACAGTTGTAGGGTGTACTTTAATCTCGACTACAGCTGATCTAATATATTCTATATTTAAGGTCACTGGAGGGTTACAAAGTCCTGGTCTTATTCCAGAGTGGATAATCCCACATAAGAAAGGGCTAGTGGCGTCAATTTATCGTCAAGGGTGGGGGAATGACTCGCAGACACACACATGCATCCTCACACAAACACAACCAGCCACACACATCCTCACACATATATATAAACACACACATATATAGGTATATATATATATATATATTTATATATATATATATATATATATATATATATATATATATATATATATACACCTTTTAGCGTCTCTGTATGTATGACACATTTTAAATATATTACAATTAAGTATCAGGTTTTAGAAATTAAGGTTTTATGTTTCCAATAAAGGTTAATTCTTATCTCAAGGCTTACATATATAATATAATATTTCATAGTAAACTCATAAATGGAACCAAGTCTATTATTCAAAATATCAATATATTTTATTTCCAATATATCAATATTATTCTCTGAAAAGCAGGTAGGGATGATGACATTTACCACCCCACCCCCTTGCTTAAAGGTTGGAGATATATACCCCCATCCTTCTATAGTGACGCCCCTAAAAAGGACATGCGTTTACAGTCTCACATGTCAATTCACATGCCATTCGACTTCACCTTCACAATGTTTCAGCCTGTTAATTCTTGAAGCTTCTTTTTCCCGGATCCATGGGGAGCGTACAACCGGAACAGCCTTTAGTTCCATCTGTTTTGCCTGCTGCCCATAACCAGTAACCATTCATTACTAGTAGAGAGAGACCACCCTTGTGGTGAAGACTTTGGCCTGGAGAATTTGGAATTGGAAGTCACAACCTTGCGGTGAAAAGTCCAGCTCCCTAACAATTAGGCCTTCATGCCTCTCGTAATTGGTGTATTACAAATGAATATCATTCGAAAATATGATGATCAATATCTGTGTAAGCAAAGTGTGGTCCTTATTGGGGACCTTCAGTTTTTTTTTTTTTTTCTTTTATTTTTTTAACGAAATTTTAGACTGTCGAATAATAGTAATTAATTCAACTCTCGGCAATGGATTTATGGACGGTCTTGCATATTGGTGTTTTTATTACCCATTAATCTCAGAGCGCATTGAAAGTGATGGTCCCTTGTTCGTTAGATGGGCAAAAATAAGACCGTACCTTAGTGTAACAGCAAAAAAAAATCAACTATTCTTCTCAAAATTGTGCGGTTTATGTGTAGTTTCTTGCATTATATGATTCTCATAATACATGGTTATACTGAAAACTTACCTATTGTGCTGTTGTTCCCGACAGATTTTTCAATGTAACACCGTGTACCACGATAACGCATTTCACCCCACGGGAATCCTTTGCATAAAAGCAATCAATATTTGGTATCACCAAAATGACAGCCGGGTGTGTGTGTAAGGTCAAGTGCGCATCGGCCGCCTACATTTTTACCGACAGAGTCCCTTCCTCGTGTTTGTGTACAGAAAACAGGCTAGACATTTCGCCCCACTCGTAAACGCCTTCAACAAGATATATATTGCTGTGATCTCTCCCATCCCACATCTAGTTGAGATGCACATCCTAACACTATCTAGCGGTCGGCTAAAGAACTAGAAGGAACTGTCTGCGGATGCTCTGGGAGCATTTTAATCAGTGTTTCGTATCATACACCATCACAAACACACACACGCACACACCCTATCATATATATATATATATATATATATATATATATAACACATACACATACAATTTTTACATATCTTAATTTCAACAAAATATTTACAACACATGAAATAAATAGGTTTAATCTAAGTGATATATTTTAACTCACCACCCATTGTATATGAGACGTCCTTGGGCGTGCATTTTAATCTGATTATTCCGTGATTTAAAAACACACAGGGTTATTTTTTAATATACTTTGCACAATAATACTTCATAGGATCAGAGAAACTGAACATGTGGTTACGCACACACATACGCACGCACCAAGAATGTGACATGTATCATGTCTTCGTCAAGTTACATATTATCTGTATACTGCTGTCTCTTTTCGCTGCATTATTTAGAAGTAAAGCACACAACGGACTGCATGATTTTTTGAGGAAAAAAAAAACTCATGATTTATTTCCCCTTCATTAGTTAAACTAATTTAATTAAACTATTACAATATTATATAACCCTACGCAAATTAAAATCATAGTTATAAAAACCCACATTATTAAATACGTTTGATCTTTTTGGCCTTAGACTAATATGGAAGATATTACGTTAGTGTATCATAATAATTTAATATCAAGGTTTGATATATCTCTATTTGTGTCACTGTATAATACATCTTTATCGCTTAATCATACATTTTAGAGGTTATTATTTGTATTATTATTAAAACGTTTCATCAAATAATGTTTAATATAATTTTACTCCGAGGATATGGAGCCATACATACAAAAATATCCTAAAGTTGCTCCCCCTGGATGTCAAATTTGTTTTACCAATAACTAGATATTCGGGAGCAAAGAGTTGCCTACCTTGTGTAAAATGAAAGTGGAAACGCCTTTCAGTTAAAGGTCCGGACACACAGACATTTGTAACACACATACAGATGTATATATATATATATATATATATATATATATATATATATATATATATATATATATGTATATATATATATATATTATTATATATACTGACATTATTGAACTTTACCTCACCTTCTCGGGGGGGGGGGGAGGTAAGTTCTCCCAAGTACTCTTGCAACCACTAGATATCATAAACTCGGAAGGTAAATTGAATAAACATGATCTGCAAAATGCGTCAATCAAGTTCAGATATATTACTTGAAAATTTTTATCTGGGATGGATCAGGCCATTTCCCAATACAGTTGTTATTTCTAACTTCAAAGATGCGTTCCTTCGTTGTAACTTACACGCATTATAGCATAACAAACAATAGCTTAATATTACACTTTGATATCCAATTTTTTTTTTACGTTGAGCGATCTTTTATGTACTCTTACTAGAAATTAGATTTTTGTGATGACATAAGAATATTTTTCTATAAATTACATTTGCGTACACATATACATAAACTTGGTTTTCTTGTTTTATGGGATTGGTGGGAACCTGTACCTTGTACTTTCAATCTTGTGCGTTGTGTGTCTGTATGAACCTGTCACTCAAAAGCTAAAGTATTTACACAATGTATTATTCTATAATATTGTGGCCCTGCCCAGATAGCCTCCAACATGGCTTGGCCCCGGAAGACAAATTATCTAAATCAAACGCTTATTATTAATTGCAGTACAATTCACTCTCCAGGTGGCAGCACAAACGGGCGAGGTCCGAAGCTGGAGTGCTTGAAGTGCTTATTAATGATAAGCATACCAAGACGGATGTTTCCTATTGACACATCAAAAATCCGATATGGCTGACATAACGCGATTTACTGAATCAGTTTGCATGTATTTTCTCAAGATGTGTTTTACCAATAGTTCTATATCATTAACTGAACATCGCCACTGCCAAATTTCAACCCATCGGAAATTTACTATTTACGACAGGTAGCCATCTCAAACTCCTTCTCACCAGCATTATATTGAGAACTTTCAATTTAAAAATGTTTGCCCTAAAATTTCTATTGTAGGTTGGAATCTCTGAGCGAATATTTCTATCGAATTTCAGACCGATAAAAAATCCAAAATGTCTGCCATTTAATAGCTGGATTGTTTTTGCGAGCGTTATTTAAATATTTGTTTAGGCTTTTGCCCTAAAATATTAATTGATAAATGGTATGTACAGCAGATATGTCTTCCTGAATTTCTGACCAATCAGAAACTCAAAATATGACCACCAGACAGGAATCGTTATATATCTGTCACATCTACTATCTTGAGAACCATTAAAGGTACTTCCACGAAATGTTCACTGATTAGCGGTACGTTCTTCGGCATGTGTCTCATACAATTTCGGACCTATCGGAGATCACATATGGCAGTCAGATAGTGATTGTTTGATTTTATGTACACGCAATACCATCCCAAGAACCATGGGACAAACTGTTAAATGTTGACTGAAGATTGGCACTAAATATTGTATGCGTGGCCTTTCTGTGGATTGTTGGCTTGTTTTTGCTTTAAACTCCATATTGTAAGCTCTATGACCATTTACTCAACAGAATGCCATGACTTTCTTAGGATTGTCACCATTCGGAACATTTATTTTTATTTCTACTGGCGTAGTGAAGCTACCAACATTGTCCTTTTGTCCATCACCTCCTGTCACTAAAGTACAATGTTATGTTAACATTTCTCTGCAATAGCATTCCGGGGGATTTCTGCATCGAAGTGAAATTCTTGCGTTTGCCTGTCGTTTGTATAAGGTTAATAATTGCTGACATTTTTCTGATAATTTTATTTTTTAATTTCACGCAGAATGTATTCTACGAGAGAATCCTATATACACCATGTTCAGCTTTTCCTTTAAAAATTCTCAGGAATTTAGTGGGAAATGAAAAGTTACACACTTTTTGCTAACAATTCATATATTTATTTTAAATAAAGTTGATTTAACAATTGAAAGAAGTAACCATACTTTGTCGATAATAATGAATCCAAGTATTTTGGGAGGCTACCCATAGAGACACAAACAGTACATTCCAGCTATCAATTTCTTGTTTAATAATACGATCTGGCAAGATCAAGAAATGTCTAAACATGTACCAATTTAATCCGAAAGTGTTTCTCTAATATTCAAATGTTATCAGTACTTGACTATTATAAATGTATATATTGATTGTTCATATGTACATATGTACATATGTACGTTTTTGGCAGTAGAATCGAAAATTAATATAAACAAAAACAGATACACAGGGTTATGATGATAAGATCAAAACACTGTCTGCTAATTCTATGATTTGTTTTTTTTTTACATTCAAGGGGCACTTTTTCAGATCCTTGCTAGTTATCAAATTCACATGATAGTTTTTCAGTTGTGCAAAGTATATGTCCTAACTGAATGACAATGCAATTATTACACTGTGTGTAAACATTTTCTACATCATCCTGAAAATGTAAAAATTTCCTGACAGGTAAATCAGTTGCTCTCCATCTCCATCCCGAAGTCCTTACAGAGCTGGCGGTAGAGGCCATCTATCTGACGTCGTTGTTCTTCTGTGAAGAGACGGATCCAATCACCCGTGGTCCCTTTCCGGAAGTACGACTGACCGGATGAAAAAACTGTAGTATCACTGTCATGTTGAAGAATCGTATGTAGAGAAGCCTCGGGGTTCAGTGAGGGGTTGTCTTTCATGCTGCTGAACGAGGTATAATCCACGACCTTCTCAAGCTTTTCGGGGTCTAGTGGCTTTCCGAGGAACTCGGCAAGTTTAAGGATCCATGTTTTGGGGTCCCGCTTGAGGTTTTCATACCGGATATTCATCACGTTCGGGTTGTCTTTCTGTTCCCAGTACGTGCGTACATTATTAAAATAACTTCCACACATCACTTGGCCGCTGATGAAATTGTCATAAAAGACGTCCCAAGGACCTTTCCATGGCCCGAATGCTGTGAGAGTTCTGTGGAAATGGAAGAATGAGACCGCGACGTCTTTCGGGTCTTGCGAGATGTGGACGATTTTGACCTTTTTGTCCTTGACCCCAGTCGGAAGCATGTGGTAGGGCATGTGGGAGTAGAAGTAAGTCGGGCGTGGTAACCTGAGCGCAAAGTCAAAGCCCAGATCTAACAGCGTGCCAGGAACGGTTGCACATTCTTGCTTCCACGCGTTAAGGTTATCTTGATGCAGTATGGCGCTTACGATTGTCGTCACCCAAACATTACCTGAAAGATAAATATAAATTTGACGCATGCTCTTCAGATTTTGATATATAAAAAAATGGGACTTGATAAAAGGGGGTGGGACTGGGGGAGTTCCTGATTCCTTTTCTTAGGAGAGGAGTTGGGGTAGGGTTGTTTAATATACCTTTGTCCCCCTTCACGTTTCTAGGAAATATATTCAACGAATTGTCCTCAATAATCGATCAATTATGCATCTGATATAAAGAAAATTTAGGACATGGCATGCATCAATGCCTTTGTTGAATCATCACAAATATTAGCCAATATGTTGTTGAATTTTTGTTAATTGGAGTGATTTCTATCAATTTGAAATATAAATTGTAAATAAATGCTGAATGTTTTCTAATAGTTCTTCCGTAAAATTTTAACATATACTACAAAGCACTGAAAAAGGGAATGTGGGGAATATCCTATCACCAGCCAATATTCATGGGCTGAAGAAACCTTGGCATAATTTCAAACCATCAAACTCTTCGACTGTTTCATATCTTAGCCTATTGACACGATGGAATCGGCTATACCATATCCATTATTAACACCGTCCTAATTATATGTAAACGTTCTGTATCGTTGGAAAGGAATTTCAGTATTCTCGCACAGACTTATAGTTTGCTGAATTTTGCTGAGAGTTATTTAAAAAACAACCGTTTTGTCGGCTTGAACTGAAAGAATTACGTTGTTATAAAAGTTGCCGACTTTGAAATCTGCCAGGCCACATCAACTTTTTTTTTTTTGGTTTTGAAACTGTGTAAGCTTTTATGCAAATAACAGCCGTCGTCTGACTGCAAAGTTCATCAGGATTGATCGGATATGAATTGTCTGCTGGTCCTTTCGTTTGGTCGTGTAAATAGAGCTCATATTTGGGTAATTGCGCTGTTTGAGCCATTGGAAATAATTGGGTAACGCGTAAGTCACCAGGTCAACGTCTTATGTACGGCACCCCCTTCATATATCATGGTATATATACATATCAGGATATGCATTTATGTCGTTTATAAAATAAATTTTAAACAAACGAATGCATAGCCCGACCCCAATGCCGAAGGAGTTGGTACGTGTATAATGATTCTTTACCTGATTTGGGGTATCCACAGATGAACACGTCATCCTCATGTACAGGGAAGTCGGGAAAACGTTTCAGGACGTCATGACTGGTAGCTCCGGTCCAGCGGGTCCCTTGATACCAAGTTTGTGTAGGGAACCTGTACTCAAGTGTCTCCACTTCATAGGGCGTGCTCCCTGTATTCTCCATCCTGTAAATATAAGTAACAATTCTCTGAAAATGTATTATACTGACCCTCAGACGGAATTGATAAACTTCCCTATCATAAAATGGTACAGAATCTAAAAAAACACAGCAGAGCACCCATGCACCACGCTTGGTCGTACATGGGATGCGGTAGCGGCAGCCTCCCACCCAAACGACGAAGTATGCACCTTATGTCTTGTACCTACGATAACAAGAGGTGGAAATATACAGAAGTGACAAGGGTTTATGAGCTTTCAGAATTGAATACTTTATCACTCGTTCGATTTGCATTAGCAAGGGGGTGACTTTTCTTTAAAGTGTGGCTAAAAACTCCTCGGCAATGAATTCAGTTATATAATTATACTGTTTCAAATAAAAGTAAATAAACAAGAAAGTTGACGTATATTCAACATATGCTGCCCAGTTTTGTAATGCTGGTAAGTGTGGCGGCAAATACAACGACCGCCCAGGCGGCAAACAAGGTACATACACCACTGTCAAATTATGTAAAAATAAAGTGCCAATTTTTATATAAATGTTGGTACGACGTTGCCCAGTCGACTTCGGAGGTGACGTTACGGTACGAATCCCGCTAGACCCAAAATGCTGAAACCTGGAGAGAACCCCTAGGAGATACATCCCTATGTCCTGTCAACAGGTTATGGCGAATGAATACCTGAAAACTTATGCTAGTCGGGCGGGATAAAGTGTTTAGTACACAAGGTAACCTTCAACAGGACATGGACCTATCCTCGAAAGGAACAAAAAAAAATTCTAGACGATATGAATGAATCGTAATACAGAAAACTTACTGTAAATTTTGTATGAGCTCCGTGTATCAGCTGTACACTGTCACCTGTATACCGGTTTCGGGCAAATGACCAGTGGGTAGTCCAGACTCCAGAGTGCACACTTAAAGTGAATGTTGTGGCCCTTGGTCAGATCACTCCAGTAAAGTCCAGTTGACCGTATTCCAGCAATGGATTTGGCCAGATTAAGGCCACGCTGAGAGAAGCCACGCGATCTCTACGGGTACTTTCTACATGTGGGGGTGTATATAGTGATCAATGATATATGCCCAATTTGATAGAGTCATTACAAACAGAGCTAGCTGTATGAACCTACAGGTATATCATAGCAGGTCGCGGAAATATGGGACCTGTCCATAGTGCCAGCAAACCCGGTTCAAGTAACTTATTTTCTCCAACTATATATGATATTTGCATTATTATGATTTTCATTATTCTGCAACTTTTTTATCCTAATTAATTTATACTTACTCAGGATAAGCCTTATTATGTTCCATTTATTTGGACAAAGCTTCAGTGACCTTGACCTATTTTTCAAGATCACAGGGTCAAAAGGTGGAATTTTTACCAATTTCCACGGTTGAGATTCTTCTCATCTATAAAGAGTACAAACAAATGGATATATATGTCATTATCAAATATGCTTCCGAAAATTCTATGTCGTAACATTTTAATTAATTCATGCGGAAAGTTAGGCGAGTTAGGCAACTCAGTACTTTCAGTTAACCTGCTTTTCCAAATAAAACGTTTGACCACGAAGTTAGAATTAATGGAAAGACCACGGTGATCGAGGAGCGCGTCCGAAGTTGATAGCGATCTTGTTAAACAATTAATTGCACCTAGGTATAAAACCTCTTCTTATCTGGATGTTGGCGCGTGCCTTTTGCTTTAAGGTTACCCCTGCCATATCGCGTTGTCCTGGCCGAGGATAGTGCAGTATCGCTGTGCAACAACACGGGAGGGAGGTTTAGTAGCGATATCTTTGTTTTTTTTTAATATATGTAAATTACGAAAATATGACGACACCATTTTCACCGCATCCGTCAAAACTCAAGAAGCAACAATCACATTTCCAGTCTGTTTCACATATTTATAGTTATTAATTAAATATAACAACATACCAACATTCGGGTCAATAGGTAGGACCAAAGGTCATGGTCACAGCAGAGGTCAAAGGTCAAAACGCAGATGGCCATATTTCCTTACTTCTGAAGATATCAAGTTTATACTATGACTGTCATCAAACAAGGATACTTTGCTTTATTTACAATAATCAAAATTTTCTCTCTCTCTCTCTCTCTCTCTCTCTCTCTCTCTCTTACCCTGTATATATATTTATATATTCTAAATAGTATTATCTAAATAGAAATGCAGCTGTGGCACAGACAGACTCTTGACCGTTCAGATATTCCCAGATTCGAACTTTGAACAGAACGTGAACCATTTTACCTTTATTCAGCTTTACATGAATATCAATGTAGTCAGGGAAACAGACCCTGATTCTGATCTTAGTTTTGACATCGGGTAGGATTACGATCTTTTGTTAGACGGTAATCATGGACCTATATTTCAATAAACAATCTGATGCTAGTTCGGCATCCCTGGTATTTTTTTATCAGAATGGTTTTACATTTTGTAATTTAAAACTGCATAAAATAATATGCAGCGTCTTTTTCAGCGTAATTTTTACATACTAATGCAAATATAACGTATCTCATATTAATATATATATATATATATATATATATATATATATATATATATATATATATATAATATGTTCATATTCAAGGTTTTCTGGGCATTTTGTGTCGAACACGTGTATATCGTACATAATTTTGGTCAACTGAAAACATCAAGGCTGTTGATTTTCGCAGTTTAATTAATTTCCTATCCCGGGTAGCGGCATTTGCTTAAGGACTTTGTCAATACAAACCGCACTTTGAAGGAAGGTTCATGTATATATGAAGCCTATATAAATTGAATTATCGGATAGTCATTTATTCTATGCTCCAGGATCAAATCGACCTGAGCTCAAGATTCTTATTCGATCACGTTCTTCATTTATTCCAATCAAATTGGACGTAGGATACACCTTTAATTTATTCGTCCTTACTAATCTTTCCACCGCGATGTGTGTTTAAAATTACCAAAATTAAGAAACGATGAGAGATGTCCGAATTCACTTCATTCTGTCAAGATAACGAAAAGACTGAGTGATTAAGAATTTTGTGAAATGCTTCGCACAACAATCGCCGTAAGATCTGCTACTTTCAATTTTGGAATGTATATATATACTCAATTAAAAATGACAGTAATGACCCAATCCATAATCCTTAAAATAACCTAATGAAAATAAATGCAGGTTTTAATTTATAGATGTTCATGTCCCGACTAGAACAAGACGGCCGCAGGGCTTGACCCGCTCTGGGACGTGTTCAACCGATTTAATCCATTAATTGTCTAAAAATATCTTTAATCGATATATATATATATATATATATATATATATATATATATATATATGTAAATATATACGAAGTAATTTGAGTATTAAGGTAGTCTCACTTTGAAATGCAAAACATTTTGTTTCAGGTTGTTCGACTCATTTTTTTCATACCTAAACGCCCCAGATTAATGCCTCTGTTACGTGATCTCTCAAGTGGGTGTGATAATGTCCCAGGATCTTATAAGTATTCATGACTTAGGCCATGATTTGTAAAGCAGAGTTTTGAACGTTTTGGCTTGCTCTGGTTGTGGCAGGTAGTTTTATTTTTTTATGTATATGCAGTATAACATTAAGCAAATTTGACATGATTGTATCCCAAGACAAAGTCGGGGGATGGTATGGTTTTGGCACAGTTGCGCCGCCGCCGAGATTTAAAAAAATATTTCACGGGTCTTTACCAAACCTGACATGTGCATAGATATGGATAAGATGACGAACCCTTTTTAAAAATGGGGTCATGACCTTTACTGGGAGGGTGACCTCAACCTTGAAAAGGTCCATGGGGGGGGGGGGGGAGGGATCACACAAATTCTTAAATATCTCAAGAAATATTGCATGTAGTGATCCAAAAATCAAGTTGACCGAAGATCTTGGACAGTGTTGTCAAGTACCGGGAACTGGTGAAGCCACCTTTTACCCTTTTCTTGTTTTTGTGCCGTTTTATATCCCCATCATTCCTACTTGATAGTACTTTGAGCATTATAAGTCAAAAACCAATGAACAGATTTCGTTCATATTATGCATATAATTAGGTATGGGTTATGGGATGATGTTATTCAAATTGGGGCCTTTCTTATGAGATTGGCCTTGGCCTTAAATATTGCTATATTTGGTGAAAATCGCACAAAATCATTAATATCTCAGTACGGGATGCATTGATACGTCCAAAAATCAAATTGACAAAAGATCTTGGAAAGCGGAAGACAAGTAATGCCACTTTCTGTCCTTTTCTTGTTTCCGCGCCTATATATACCACTTGATAGTACAAGAGTAGTGGTGGGAGTCGGTTCTTATTTCATAATCGATCATCGGTTTGAGCAAACCGATCGATGATCGATTAATAATCGGTTCAGGCAGATATAAAGAAACATGCAGTTTTCTGTGAAACTGTACATTCTTAACCAATCCCGCATGTCTTAGTAATTCTACCTTAAGGAAAAAAAGATTTTGCCTTTTTTATATTTTCTCATTATTAGTAAAATATTCTTTTAAAAGTTTCATTATAATTATTTATAATAATCAAGAATAAGCAACAATCCACTACTTGCTGCATAGATCTGGAGAATTTATAGAGAATGTTAACGCCATACCGGCCATATTGTGCAATGTACGTCTCTTTCCAAACCCACCGCTAAATCTGCAGCTCCCTGCCAGTTCACAGAGGTTTATTACGTCCTCCGTTCTCGCATCTACCGTGGTAAACTCAGTTATATACTCACGTTATATGGGAACAAAGACTCGTTATCATGATTATGATGTAATCGATAGTTGCCTTTGGTAATCGAGCGCTTGAAAGTGGCAGCAAACCGACTGACTTTCGATAAAACTCGTAGATCGGCCCACCACTGACTAAGAGCATCATAAGTCAAAACTAATGGACAGATTGGGCTAAAATTATGCATGTCTATTGATCTTAGATACCTCCATCTTGCATTCAAGACTGTTGGTGCCATCTGTAAACGTTTATGTGTGGCATCCATCCGTACATTTGCTTTAGGTGAAATTGCTCATATCTCAGGAGTAGATCATAGTATTGGTCTGAAAATTTGGCATGTACATGTATCTTGGAGAGTTTCCTCGCAAAGCTGACAGGTGGCGCCACCTTCCTTACCGTTTCCATAGTATAAATTAATGCCCTTTTCTCAGGAACGATTTTCCGATTAGGCCTGAAATTGTGCCTGTCCATACAACTTGGAAACCTCCATCTCATATTCAAGTCTGATGGCGCAATCTGCAATCACTTTCATGCGGCGTCCATCCGTACATTTGCTTAAGTGAATATTGCTCATATCTGAGAAGTCCTTCCATGTGTTGGTCTAAAATTTGACTTGTACATCCATCTTGGAGAGTTTCTGGTCAACCAGACAAGTGGCGCCACCTACCTTGCCTTTTCAAAATATAAATCAATTCCAAATTTTCAGGAATGATTTTCCGATTTGGCCTAAAATTGTTCATGTCCATGGATCTTGGAGGTGTTGGTCGGAAATTTGGAATGTATGTCCATCTTGGGGAAATTTTTTCATCAACCAGACAGGTGGCGCCTCCTATCTTACCATTTTAATAGCAAAATTAATTCCCTTTTCCCAAGAGTGATTCACCATATTTGCCCCAATATTTGGTGATAAATATTGTTTCTCAAGTTGATAGATGAAAGAAACCATGGCTGCTTGTCAGTATATGCTGTGGAAGATGGGGGCCTATTCTTAAAGGGGGGAGGGGGTTAATTGTCTGGGTATACTATGGCCCCAACGGTGCCAAAAAAATGTCTAGTTGGTATATTATGTTTAATCAGGGGCGCAATTTCCTTATGCAAATTGGGAGAGGGAATTGCCCTCTCTCTCTCTCTCTCTCTCTCTCTCTCTCTCTCCCTCTCTGTCTCTCTCTCTCTCTCTCTCACTCTCTCTCTCTATATATATATATATATATATATATATATATAATTATGTGTATATATATATATATATATATATATATATATATATATATATATATATATATATATATATATATATATATACAGTGAAATCCTCTAAGTCGGACACTCAAGGGATTAGAGGATTTTATACTGATTATTGAGTTGTCCCGATTAGAGGAGTTGTTTTAATACATCATTCATTAATACTGGTATTTAAATAATTGTATGTTTAATTTGAAATTTATATAATTAAAATTGAAAATATTTTAATCGCAATTTTTCATTTTTGGTATTTAGGGTAGAATAGATATGTATTTGCAATTTATCAATATATATATATATATATATATATATATATATATATATTGTAAAAATGTTGAAGAACGTGATCGAATAAGAATCTTGAGCTATTGTCGATGTGATCATGAAGCATAGAATGAATGACTATTCGATACTTAACTTAATATAGGCGGCTACATATACAAATAAACCTTCCTTTAAAGTGTGGTATGTATTTACAAATTCCTCTAGCAAATGCCGCAAACAGGATTAGGAAATTAATTTAACTGCGAAAATCAACAACCTTGAAGTTGAAAAAAGAACAATACAAACTACTACCGAGTTAATTAATTAATCAAATGAGTAACACCTCACCATTCATTCACCACATCAAAGCACTAACTGTCGCTAACTAATTACTGCTATCTTTGAATGACGCCGATCACTAAGCACGAGCGGTAGTGGTTGCCGGTGGTCTTGTTGAATTAAAAGCGGTATGAGACCATACAGTTATTTTTGTTTGGTAATTTGGCAAAAGCTGATTATATAAAAATTGTCAAGTCTACACACAATTGAGAGATTTCCTAAATAAACACCAATTTCTACTGTATATTCACATGTAATATCGTGAAAGTTTACCAAATAACTTTTGTACTTGGGCTGTAGGCTTGGGCAAAATAGGTCCTATGAGGTCATGACTTCGGAGCGCCATTTCCCGCCAGATATATGAACACAAAAAGAACTCTCGATGTCTGTCCGCTTAAGACGGCCGTAACATGTACTAGATACGAAGGCAGGACAGGAACGATTGTCCGTTGTTCGGCATAGTGACTCGTCCGCTTTACTGAGTTTACGTGATACATAACATAGAGGCAAATTTGAAGGGACTGAGATTAAGTGTCCGCATTAGTGAGTTGTCCGCCTTACTGAGTTGTGAGCAATATATATATATATATATATATATATATATATATATATATATATATATATATATATATATATATATATATATATATATATTGTTACAGGTGCTCTATTGTGTGACACGGGCGTAACTCGTGTTGTTGTTACATTCCGTACTGGTTGAACTCTCGTTGTCATGTGGGCCTTGAGTTTTCACGCTTGGTCGTGGGTCACGTGATTAGCCTGGTATGTGTAGAGACACACAGCGATGTCTTTCTAGAGAATTCTGAAACGCCTGTTTACTGTGAAGTAGGGTACTTAAAGACTGTTCGAAAAGTAGAATGTTCCCGGCTTAGGGTGTGAAGGTATATAAAGGGTTGTTTTTTAGAACCAGTAGGCAGACAGAAGAGCAGAATTCAGCGGACACAAAAGCGTGTGTCAGGACCTTATCCGAAGAATGCGGCAATTATAGATTTTTCAAGAACTTTCCTGGATTTTATACATTTGGACTTCAGTTTACTTTCTATGTTGTTGCAAGAACTTTCCACTGGACTGTCATTCTCCGAAAGCTTACATTCAAAGGACTTATTTTGGTGACACTGTTGGTATTCAGGTATTGTACCATTATCTTTCTGTGTGATTGTATTGACTTGTCGCTATACCGTTGTTTCACTGTATAGTTATTGATTTAGTGTATTGTATTGTTAGGGTTGTTTTAGGAATAAATTATAGTTATTTGTTAACAAAAAACCACTGACTTCTTTATTCATTCCCCTGGACATTTCCCGCAGTCTAGTGTTACAGAATCTGATTTTTTTATCTCCATTACAAAATTTGTGTTCATCACGCATACGTGATCTGTTTATATTAGGTTCCGTAACATAAAATTGGGGACTCGTCCGGGATGCTTAATAGTTTTCAAATTTATTAGGCCTTGACCTGGAAACATTGTTTTATCATACCTTGTATACAAGATTACATATTGTTTACAGTACATTGTTTACAGGATTTATCTCAGTGTTTTTTTGTTATTGTTTTGACTTTTTAACATGGCAGATTTCAAACCTGAGACATTTGTTGACGATCCGGACCCTGATCAACTTGAACAGTTGTCAAAAGACCAGTTGTTGCGTTTGGGACAACACTTGGGGCTAGGTGTGAAAAAAGCTTTGAGAAAGCCTGATATCATTGCTAAAATCATGCAAGATCTTATTAGCAAAGGTTTAATTGAAAAGACTGAAGATGAAACATAAAAAAAAATGATAACCTTGCTATGCAACTAGAATTAAGAAAGTTGGAAATGCAACATGAGCTAGCATTGAAAGAGAGGAAGAACGGTTAGAAAGAGAAAGACTAGAAAAAGAAAAAGAAATTGAGTTAATACGACTGGAGTTAGAAAAACTTAAACTAGAACATAGTCTACGTGCTGCCCCAACTCACAGTTTTGATGTTGCTAAACACATTAGACTTGTCCCACCTTTTCAAGAAAAAGAGGTTGATAAATATTTCTTACACTTTGAGAAGGTAGCCGAAAATTTAAATGGCCTTAGGAAAATTGGACTATGTTGTTACAAAGTGTATTGACTGGCAAGGCCAGAGAAATTTATACAGAGCTTTAAGTAGAAGCTGCTGCTGACTATGACCTGGTAAAACGGTTAATTCTAAAAGGTTATGAGTTAGCTCTAGAGGCTTACCGCCAGAAATTCAGAAATTGGGAAAAGCGCAAAGAACAGACCTACGTAGAATTTGTAAGGACAAAAGAGCAGTTGATCGCTGGTGTAGTTCAAAAAATGTAAAGAAAGATTATGACAATTTGCGCCAGTTGATTTTGCTTGAAGAATTTAAGCACTGCATTAACGCAGATGTTTAACCTTTTCTCGATGAGAAAAGGCCTGAAACACTGCTCAATTAGCTGATGATTATTCATTGACACACAAAATGTCCTTTACTAGCAAATCAAACCATTTATTCACAATTAAGAATGTAAAACAGTATGGTCAAAAGAAGTTTACAGCGCAGTCTCCCAGTACTTGTAGTCCTGATAGTTCAGCAAAGCCCATAGGGACACCTCAGTCCACGTCCACTGTGTCTAAGTCAAACAAAGACCAGTCATTTTCAAAGAAAATCTGTAATTATTGCAAGAAGGAAGGTCATCTAATATCTGACTGCTGGAAACTTGCGAATAAACCAAATAGCAAACCTTCTCGTTTTGTTTCAAAATTATGCATAGCATAGTACAAGAGCCAGGCTCTTTTCGTGTACATAAGGGGTACAACTCCTTTGTTGACTCAAATAAAGAGTTTGATTCTACGGAGGCCCATGTGCCGTCTAAATCCAAAGAAGAATCCGTAGATTGCGGGGTAAACACCTCAGTTGATTCCTGCAAGGAATTAAATAAGGCTAGGTCCTTTCAAGACTCCTGCGAGGAGTGTTCTCTAAATGAGACTAAGTCCTTTTATGACTCTTGCAAGAGTATTTCAAATGAGGCCAGGTCCTCTTATGACAAACAAAAGTTTGTTTCTGCTGAGGAAAATACCTCTGTTGACTTCTATGAGGAGTTTGGTAAGGATGTAGATTCCTAAGATGACTCTGAAACAGAGTTTATAACTGTAACCTTCAATGTCAGTTCTTTGTTTGATGAGGTTTAGGTAGTAGATTCCTCTCCTGACTCTGAAATGGAGTTATTTGAGCCATTCATACATGATGGTTTTGTATCACTTTCAAGTGATTTTTCAGATTCCAACCCCTATTAGAATTTTGAGGGACACTGGTTCAGGCCGGACTCTCATGTTAGCAAACACTTTGCCATTTTCTAATAGGTCCTTTACTGATGAACATGCACTTGTTAATGGTGTGTTTTCAGACAGGCACACTTCAGTTCCGCTTCACAGTATCCATTTAAAGTCAGATTTGATTTCTAGGAATATTACTGTGGGCATGAGAACTACTTTACCCTTAAAGGGAATTTATTTGCTACTAGGCAATGATGTTGCAGGTGATAAAGTACAGCCTGTGACAATAGTGACAGAAAAGCCGTCACTTGATCAGGACACTGATCCGGAAAGTCAGGAAATTCCTGATTTGTATCCTTCATGTGCTGTAACTAGATCTATGGCCAAGAAAAACACACATGAGCATAATGGTCCAGATAACAACACTCTGGGAGTCACTAGTGACTCGTCTAATGACTCGCCCGTACAGGATGCAGCATTCTCAAGGTCAGAACATATCGCGGAACAGCATAAGGACCCTGATATTTCATGTTTGTTTCCAAGGGCAGTTTCCAAAATTGTTTGTTTCTATGTCAAAAATGGAATGCTTATGCGTAAATGGCGACCACCTCATGTATGCGCTGATGATGGGTGGGCCATCAAACATCAAATAGTAATGCCCAAAAGCTTTCGCAGTGAAGTTCTAAGCATGGCACATGAAGCTCCTTTGTCTGGCCATTTTGGTTTAAATAAAACTTATCAGAAAGTTAGTACACACTTCTATTGGCCTTACCTCAGGAAAGATGTTGTACAATATTTTAAATCATGCCATACATGTCAGATGTTAGGCAAGCCCAATCAGAATCCTCCTAAGGCCCCACTTAGGCCTATTCCTGCTTTTAAGGAACCATTCAGTAGGATTATTGTTGATTGTGTTGGACCACTGCCCAAAACAAAATCTGGACATGAATACTTGCTGACAATTATGTGCGCATCTACCAGGTACCCTGAGGCAATACCATTGCGCATAATTAATGCCAAAAGTGTTGTAAAAGCTCGTACTAAGTTTTTTTACAACTTTTGGATTACCAAAGTCCGTCCAGTCTGACCAAGGGTCTAATTTTATTTCTGACTTATTCCAGCGAGTTATGCTTGGGCTAGGTATGGAACAGTACAGCTCTTCGTCATACCATCCTGGGAGTCAGGGCGCCCTCGAGCGTTTTCACCAGACATTGAAAAACATGATCAGAACTTATTGCTATGACACACAGAAAGACTGGGATGAAGGAATCCACCTATTGTTGTTTGCTGTAAGAGAATCCTTTCAAGAGTCCTTGGGGTTCAGTCCTGTTAAACTAGTTTTTGGACACTCCGTTCGAGGTCCATTGAAACTGCTTAAAGAAAAACTCTTGTGTGAAAATCCTGATTCGCTTAGTTTACTGCAGTATGTCTCAGACTTGCGCACTGAACTGCACAATGCTTGTGATATTGCAAAGTCAAATCTAAAATCTGCACAAAGTCAAATGAAAACAAAGTATGACACGCACAGTGTAAGTAGGACGTTTGAGCCTGGTGAAAAGGTCCTTGCCTTACTTCCCATCCCTGGCAGACCTCTTTTTTAGGCAGACCTACAAAAGGTCAACATTGTTGACAAGAAAGTCAGTTATTTAAATTACATACTGTTGACACCAGATAGACGTAAGAAGAAACAACTGTGCCATGTTAACATGTTGAAACCATATTATGATAGAAATAGCAGAGGTTGTACAAAATGTTACTGCTGTTAATTGTGTAAACACTGACCCTGACCCAGTTAAAGTAGATACTGATTGTAAGTGTGATGTAGACATTCAGTGTGGTACAGTACCATTAAAAAACTCAGACGTGCTTAAAAACTTTGATACCAAGCTGTCATACCTTACTGCACAAGAACAACAAGACCTCAAGAACCTGCTGCGGAATTATGAACATTTGTTTGGTGACATTCCAACGCGAAATAACATGTTGTGCCATGACGTCGATATTGGCGAGGAAAGCGCAGTCAAGCAACATCCATATAGACTGAATCCAGAAAAGCAAAGGTATCTACAGGATGAGATTCAATATTTGCTGGACAATGATTTTATTGAACCTAGTAACAGTAACTGGAGTTCACCATGTATTCTTGTGCCAAAACCTGATGGAAGTTACCGTATGTGCACAGATTATCGAAAACCGAACTCTGTCACCAAGACTGACACGTTCCCCATTCCAAGGATCGATGATTGTATTGATAGAGTCGGTAACTCCAGATATGTCTTCAAGTTTGACTTGCTAAAAGGATCCTGGCAAGTTCCGCTGACAGAAAGAGCGAAAGAAGTGTCCGCATTTTGTGACGCCGCAAGGACTGTACCAGTATAAAGTTATGCTGTTTGGCATGAAGAACTTGCCACCCACGTTCCAGCGCCTCATCCATATGGTTGTCGAGGACATTCAGGGCTGCGACGCATATATTGATGACCTTATCGTGTACAGCGACACCTGGGAGAAACATCCGCAAATTCTCCGCGACCTCTTAGAAAGACTTAGTGAAGCACGTCTGACCGTCAACTTAGTGAAATCTGAGTTTTGTCATGCACAAGTAACATTTTTGGGTCATATTGTAGGGCAGGGTCAGGTAAAACCTGTTGATGCTAAAATAAGTGCTATTTCTGCATTTCCTAGACCAGAAAACTAAAAGCAAATAATGCGTTTTCTTGGTATGGTTGGATACTACAGGAAGTTTTGTCCAAATTTTGATGCTGTAGCTGAACCTTTGACTAATTTGTTAAAGAAGAAACAAAAGTTTGTATGGATTGTTCAGTGTGAAAATGCTTTTCAGAATTTGAAAGCAATTCTGCAAAGTTCACCAGTTTTAGCAGTTCCAGACTTTTCTGTACCTTTTAAGTTAGCTGTTATGCTAGTGATACTGCTGCTGGTGCTGTGTTGTTACAAGAAGGCAATGATGGCATAGATCATCCAATTTGCTATTTCTCAAGAAAGTTTAATGCAAAACAGTAAAACTACTCCACTATTGAAAAAAGAATGTTTGGCTTTGATTTTTGAGTTGCAACATTTTGAAGTTTATGTTACTTCATCAGTCAGGCCTATCATTGTCTTCAGTGATCACAATCCCCTCACGTTCATGAACAAGTTGAAGTGTAAAAATCAAAGATTGTTGAGATGGAGTTTGTTACATTTGATTACAATCTTGATATCATACACATTAAACGGAAAGACAATGTACTTGCTGATTGCTTATCGAGATGTTTATGAAATGTTGTAAACAAGATGTTAATGTGATGTTGCAGATAAGATGATTTTTGAGATGTTGTAAAGATTTAGTGATTGTGATCGCAAAAAGAAACCTTTCTTTTTTTCTTACAGAAGGGGGAGTGTTAGAGATTATTGTTTTATTGCGCACAGGGATGTTCCATGTGTTGTTGACATTTGTTTCGTTTAGCACGCGTAGCTCGTTGCCATGGCAGCATCGCCTGGCTGGGACGGGCTGGCCAACGTGTGAACCCTGATACGGCGTTCCCGTTCTAGTATGTTCTTTGAGCGTGTGTACTGTGTATTATGGATTGTTAGTGAAAGAGAATTTTCTAGAGTTTTTGGAGGAAAGGTTTTAAATAGAGGCCGTGTTTTAGAGCCGAGAGAAAAGTGAGAGAATATACCAGCAGACACAGAAGAATGTATGTCAGTTTGTGGGACGTATTCCGATAAGTGCGGCAATTATAAATGTTCTTCTGGATTTGTGACGAATCTTATTTGGTCTTCACATTACTTTCGTGATTGTTACAAGAGTTTTACATTGGACTGTTATTCTCCGAGTGAATTTGTGTGAACTATTCATCCGGCTTATACATTTTAACGGACTTGTCGCTGTGACAGTGGTGGTATCCAGGTACTGTGCACTTTGTTTATTAGGCTGTGTGATTATATTGATTTGCTGTTATACTGTTGATGTACTGTGTAATTGTATTGATTTGGTGTATTGTAATGTTAGGGTTGTTTTAAGAATAAATTAGAGTTATTTGTTAACAAAAAAGCACTGACTTCTTTATTCACTCCCCTAGACATTTCACGCTGCCTAGTAATACAGAATCTGATTTTTTTTTCTCCATTACAAAACTTATGTTCATCACAAATACGTGATCTGTTGATATTAGGTTCCGTTTCAATATATATCTTTTCATTAGTTATATTCTTTTGAAATACGCAAAACAATGTATTATAGCGTGATTATATACTTTCAAGTTTGTTAAAATTAAATGTACAATAATGCAAATTATGTGGTATAATTTTATATGGATCGTTCACAAGTTGTTTTTGAGGATAGGGATCCTCCAAAATTCCATGGTTCTCCCGGACACTCCTAATTTTCTACTATTGCAAGCCATGACAACCCATATACCCCAACCCAGCCAATATAGCATGCATCATAAATATATATTTTATAACGCTTTCATAGAATTGAAGGCCAGTGATTTGTGCTAATTGTGAAATTCAAGTGAAGCTTTAAATATAGTCTGCTCTTTTGCTGCAACAAGTCATTAAGAGACCATATATATATATATATATATATATATATATATATATATATATACATGTATATATACCGACCTTAAGATTGGTCCGACAAAATGACCGATCATAATCTACCGATGCATGCTTACAGCTTTGAATTAACAAAAAAAGATTAAATAAATGTTCATCTATAATCCCGAAGTCCATTAATTTGTATATTTCATTTATACTCCGATCTACGAATAAACACCTATATATTTCAGATTAACTGAGGTATTTAAAAAAAGGGACTGTAAATTACAATAATAAATAGTAATGAAATGAATTGGGTTACTATTATTTAGAGGGGAAAAGAGTGGGGGAGGGAGGGGAAAAGTCGAATAGTTTGATAGTACGGGCGAAGTTACTTTATTCATAATAAAGCAATACTTGAATTATATCAAAATTTAGTGTATACAGAAGAGGAATGCACTATTTAATACACTATAACTACTGCTGAGAAAAGTTAAATCGTAAGACATTGGGCAATGTTATTTACTTCACAAAATGTGGTATTACAGCCAGAAATTAAGAGGTAAGTATACAAAGGCGAGGCGGCGCGGCGCGTGGGATGTGGCACGCGGCAGAAATATTTCATATTGTATATATTTTATATTAGTATATGATATCAGTAGTAGTACAGTAGCACAGTCGTGTTCCTCATATTACAGTCTTAATGTTGAAAAATTTAAGCACTTTTTACATGCATGTGCATGTAGGATGACATGTAAGATGGTTGAATCAGGTTTACACAAAGAGCAAAGGGTTACTGAAAGTTTGATATGATTTAGGATGCATCTTTAGTGGAATGCAAATTATTCTTCGGAAAGGTAAACCTGTTTTAATGCCTTTTCGTTGGACATTTCTGAGATTTACGATCCCTGTTTATTAAAACATAGAAAGCTCCGAGACTGATGTATATCTGTAATTACTCGGAGTTTATGGAAGACGATAAAAGCCGTCTTTATAAATCGACAATCCTATTCTGCCATGTGTTGCGTTCTACATAAAACGAGTTCGTTGTTAATATCTCAATGAAGTGCCACGAGCTAGAGTCAGTATAGAAGGATACGGCCATGGATCAAAGAACAATCGCCGATTTATTATATAAGTCTATCAAATCTGAGGGTGGGTCTGGATGCAATTTAAAGGCAGGCATTGGCGAAGGAATGCGCCCTATATAGACGTGTCCTGGTATATAATATATATCCATTTAAAGTGTAATTGAGTCGAGTCAGATTATTGTGATTTTTTTTATGATTTGATTGATTGTAAATACATATATGATTATGAATTAATATACAGGAAAACCAAACTCTCATGAAAACGTTGTATGGGGAAAACTTGCAATTGTACCGCCAGGCCGTTTTGCAGTATATACTTGAAACAAAGCGTTTTTAGTATCAGCTGATTTATATAGGTAAATATGTTTATGCATGTATATGTATGAATAAGTATGTGTGTAAATGAGTGTATGTATGTATTTGTATTGTGGCGTATGTAAACTTGTGCACACCGCAAACACTCACATACTCAAGAATTCTTAACTTCAAACGTTCTGTTTTTTAACAGAGAATCTTACCCACATGTCACCAGTGTAATTGTATGTAGAGATCAGTTACTTGTAGCGATTAATTGAATTTTATGTGTGAGCCGCTGTTACTTGTGTATTTAAAGATATCCTTAATTTGGATCTATCCGTACTTCTTTTTGTATTCTGATGTTACTGCATATATGTGTGTTTAAATGTATACTTGTTAATTGTATATCAAGGCTTTTTTTGTTTTACTCGTCCAGGTATTTTTGTTTATATAATGTTCATAGAATAGTTGTATTGCACTCGACCTTGTCCAGCAAAGTTTTTGTATTAGCCCGTGGGCTATTTGGTCATCCTGGTGAAATAAATACGTTTTAACCAAAAACTTGCCACCATATTTTTTTTTTTAAAGCTTTTACTCTTACAATAAAATTTTTTACACAGATTAAATACTCCATACATGCACCTACACTATAACTACTGCTGAGCAGGTTGAGTCTTTATTCATTGAAAAATGGAATATACTTTACAAAATGTGGTATAATAGCCATAAATAAAAAGGTAAGTACTGAGGCGCGGCGCGGGGGCAAGGGATGCGGGGCGCGACAGTACGTCCCGGTCGTAAACTCCTTCAAACAGATATATTTCCGTGTTACTCTCCCATCATGGCGAGGTACACAAACACCATCTAGCGGCCAGCTAAAGAATTAGAAGGAACTTTCCGCGGATGCTCTGGCTGGAATGATTTTAATCAGTGTTTCGCTTCACACGCCATCAGACACACACAAAATTTGTGTTCATCACGCATACGTGATCTGTTTATATTAGGTTCCGTAACATAAAATTGGGGACTCGTCCGGGATGCTTAATAGTTTTCAAATTTATTAGGCCTTGACCTGGAAACATTGTTTTATCATACCTTGTATACAAGATTACATATTGTTTACAGTACATTGTTTACAGGATTTATCTCAGTGTTTTTTTGTTATTGTTTTGACTTTTTAACATGGCAGATTTCAAACCTGAGACATTTGTTGACGATCCGGACCCTGATCAACTTGAACAGTTGTCAAAAGACCAGTTGTTGCGTTTGGGACAACACTTGGGGCTAGGTGTGAAAAAAGCTTTGAGAAAGCCTGATATCATTGCTAAAATCATGCAAGATCTTATTAGCAAAGGTTTAATTGAAAAGACTGAAGATGAAACATAAAAAAAATGATAACCTTGCTATGCAACTAGAATTAAGAAAGTTGGAAATGCAACATGAGCTAGCATTGAAAGAGAGGAAGAACGGTTAGAAAGAGAAAGACTAGAAAAAGAAAAAGAAATTGAGTTAATACGACTGGAGTTAGAAAAACTTAAACTAGAACATAGTCTACGTGCTGCCCCAACTCACAGTTTTGATGTTGCTAAACACATTAGACTTGTCCCACCTTTTCAAGAAAAAGAGGTTGATAAATATTTCTTACACTTTGAGAAGGTAGCCGAAAATTTAAATGGCCTTAGGAAAATTGGACTATGTTGTTACAAAGTGTATTGACTGGCAAGGCCAGAGAAACTTATACAGAGCTTTAAGTAGAAGCTGCTGCTGACTATGACCTGGTAAAACGGTTAATCCTAAAAGGTTATGAGTTAGCTCTAGAGGCTTACCGCCAGAAATTCAGAAATTGGGAAAAGCGCAAAGAACAGACCTACGTAGAATTTGTAAGGACAAAAGAGCAGTTGATCGCTGGTGTAGTTCAAAAAATGTAAAGAAAGATTATGACAATTTGCGCCAGTTGATTTTGCTTGAAGAATTTAAGCACTGCATTAACGCAGATGTTTAACCTTTTCTCGATGAGAAAAGGCCTGAAACACTGCTCAATTAGCTGATGATTATTCATTGACACACAAAATGTCCTTTACTAGCAAATCAAACCAGTCATTCACAATTAAGAATGTAAAACAGTATGGTCAAAAGAAGTTTACAGCGCAGTCTCCCAGTACTTGTAGTCCTGATAGTTCAGCAAAGCCCATAGGGACACCTCAGTCCACGTCCACTGTGTCTAAGTCAAACAAAGACCAGTCATTTTCAAAGAAAATCTGTAATTATTGCAAGAAGGAAGGTCATCTAATATCTGACTGCTGGAAACTTGCGAATAAACCAAATAGCAAACCTTCTCGTTTTGTTTCAAAATTATGCATAGCATAGTACAAGAGCCAGGCTCTTTTCGTGTACATAAGGGGTACAACTCCTTTGTTGACTCAAATAAAGAGTTTGATTCTACGGAGGCCCATGTGCCGTCTAAATCCAAAGAAGAATCCGTAGATTGCGGGGTAAACACCTCAGTTGATTCCTGCAAGGAATTAAATAAGGCTAGGTCCTTTCAAGACTCCTGCGAGGAGTGTTCTCTAAATGAGACTAAGTCCTTTTATGACTCTTGCAAGAGTATTTCAAATGAGGCCAGGTCCTCTTATGACAAACAAAAGTTTGTTTCTGCTGAGGAAAATACCTCTGTTGACTTCTATGAGGAGTTTGGTAAGGATGTAGATTCCTAAGATGACTCTGAAACAGAGTTTATAACTGAAACCTTCAATGTCAGTTCTTTGTTTGATGAGGTTTCGGTAGTAGATTCCTCTCCTGACTCTGAAATGGAGTTATTTGAGCCATTCATACATGATGGTTTTGTATCACTTTCAAGTGATTTTTCAGATTCCAACCCCTATTAGAATTTTGAGGGACACTGGTTCAGGCCGGACTCTCATGTTAGCAAACACTTTGCCATTTTCTAATAGGTCCTTTACTGATGAACATGCACTTGTTAATGGTGTGTTTTCAGACAGGCACACTTCAGTTCCGCTTCACAGTATCCATTTAAAGTCAGATTTGATTTCTAGGAATATTACTGTGGGCATGAGAACTACTTTACCCTTAAAGGGAATTTATTTGCTACTAGGCAATGATGTTGCAGGTGATAAAGTACAGCCTGTGACAATAGTGACAGAAAAGCCGTCACTTGATCAGGACACTGATCCGGAAAGTCAGGAAATTCCTGATTTGTATCCTTCATGTGCTGTAACTAGATCTATGGCCAAGAAAAACACACATGAGCATAATGGTCCAGATAACAACACTCTGGGAGTCACTAGTGACTCGTCTAATGACTCGCCCGTACAGGATGCAGCATTCTCAAGGTCAGAACATATCGCGGAACAGCATAAGGACCCTGATATTTCATGTTTGTTTCCAAGGGCAGTTTCCAAAATTGAGCTGTCACAGAACCCAGTTTGTTTCTATGTCAAAAATGGAATGCTTATGCGTAAATGGCGACCACCTCATGTATGCGCTGATGATGGGTGGGCCATCAAACATCAAATAGTAATGCCCAAAAGCTTTCGCAGTGAAGTTCTAAGCATGGCACATGACGCTCCTTTGTCTGGCCATTTTGGTTTAAATAAAACTTATCAGAAAGTTAGTACACACTTCATTTTAACAAAATATGTAAAACGCATATGGAATATATATGTATTTAAAAGAAGTGATATATTTTAACTCACCACACATGGTATATAGACACTGAACGCTCCTAAAAATAAGACAGCCTTGGGAATGCATTTTAATCTGATTAATCCATGATTTAAAATCACAGGTATTTTGTAATATACACATTGCACAATATACTCTCTTTACACACACGCTTTACCTATAGGCCTACTTCTTATATCGTAAGCGCTGTTTTTAATGACCTCGTAATGAATCGCTACACCAGAGGGAAGCACTGTATTTTGGTCCATTCAGATGAGACCCTGTGCTGGAAGACAAAAGGGTTTACCAGCCAAGCGAGGAATACACGGACCTAATGTTGTTCATTTCGTTTTGAGTGACAGCTCATCGCCCCGGCAACCGTTTGAACAGGCCACAGGCTCAGAGAGAATAGCCCCGCACGTGGTTTCTGAGAGGAGCCTGATGTCTGTCGAGTGTTTGTTGACAGGCATTTGGTTGGCTGCTAGACACACCAGCAGTTTTTTTTTTCAGCAGATAGGCCACCTGGTGTTTAAGTGCATCATAAACGGTCAAAGGAGGCAGCGGAAAAAAATCAGTAGCTTCTTTAGAATCGCAAAATTTCCGCTGCCTCGGGAGCGTATGCACAATAATACTTCATAAGATCAGAGATATCAAACATGTGGTAAAGCACACGCATACACAAGCACCAAGATGGTGACATGTATCATACCATAGTCAAGTTACAAATCATCTACTATCTCTGTTCACTGCATAGATGATTTATTTGCCTTATTTTATTATACTAGTTTAAGTATTATAATAGTATATAACCCTTAGCAGGCTAAAGATTATAGTATTGTACAAAAGACATTAGTTAAGACATTTTTTGCCTAATATGGAAGATATTACGTGAGTGTTTCATCATAATTCAAAATCAAGGTCTGAAATGTGACTGTATAATACATCTTGGTCGCTTAAAATCAATCATCTAACATATAATTGATAGCTTATTATTGTTATTAATCCCATAATTGATTCATCATGTAGTCGGCAATCATATTCTTTATAAGTATTACTATCATAATCGTTCAATCATATAATTTCCGATATAATTTTACTCCGAGGGTATGGAGGCATCCATACAAAAGTATCCTACTCCCCATGGATATCAAACTTGTTTTACCAATACCTAGAAATTGCCCAACTTGAGTAAAATGAGAGTGGCAACGTCTGTCAGTTAACGGTCCGGACACACATACATTTGTATACACAGATATATATACATATATATATATACACACACACACATATATATAATATATATACTGTCCCTATTGAATCATACCTCGCTTTCCCCCGGGGGGGGGGAGGGAAAAATAAATAAATAGGCACTGGCTGCCAAGTACTATTGCATCAATCAGATACCATACACTCGGGAGGTAATTTGAATAAACATGATCTGCAAAATGCATCAATCAAGTTCAGATATAATACTTGAAATCTTTGATCTAGGAGGGATCAGGCCATTACCCAAACAGTTGTTATTTTTACTTCAAAGATGAGTAGGAAAAGTACGTGGCCTAGTGGTTATGGCGTTGGACTTCGGAGCTGAGTGTTCGAACCCGGCCGGTGCCTGAATGGCAGGATGGTGAAATCTCGTGAGATCCTCAGAGATTCGCTCTAACATCTCAAAGACAAGTTATGACAGTTGGATTTTTCCTGACCCCGTGCATATAGAAAACCTGATATCCAAGAGGTTTAATAATAAAATATGATTCTTATCGTATGGATTCATTCATCATCATTCTATAAGGAGTGCCACCAACAGGCCATGGACCTATCCTTGAAAACAAAAATTCAAAGATTTTTGAAAAACAAAGGTTAAATAATACACTTTAATATCAACTTTGTTTACGTTAAACGATCTTTTATATACCTCGATTGTAAATGATATTCTTTTGCTGACTTAGGAATATTTTCTCATAAATTATATATGAGTAAAATACATATCCTTATTTCTTGTTTTATGGGATTTGTGGGAACCCTTAACCTCTACTCTCATCTCTTGTGAGATCCTGTCACTCAAAACTACAGCATATTTAAACCAGAGAATGTTACACAAGGTATAATTCTATAATATACCGGCCCTGCCCAAACAACCTCAAACATGGCTGGCATCCTGAACTTTTTTTTAATCACATGCTTATTATTTATTGCAGTTTACAATTCACCGGCCAGCCCCCCCCCCTCCCCCCCCCCCCCAAATATTTTTAATAAATATTAACAACAACAGATAGAGTAATGATGATTATATCATGATGATTACCAGTTTGACATTCAAGGGGCATTATTTGACATTCTTGCTTATTATCAAATTATAATGATAGTTTTTAAACTGCAAATTAGACCACCTTACTGAATGACAATACAATTATTATGTGTGTTATCATTTTCTTTATCATCCTGAACACGTTTGTATTTCCTGACAGGTAAATCAGTCGCTCTCTACCTCCATCCCGAGGTCCTTACAGAGCTGGCGGTAGAGGCCATCTATCTGACGTCGTTGGTCTTCTGTGAAGAGACCGGACCAATCGCCCGTGGTCCCTTTCCGGAAGTACGACTGACCGGATGAGAAAACTTTAGTATCCCTGTCATGTTCTAGAATCGTATGTAGAGCAGCCTCGGGGTTCAGTGAGGGGTTGTCTTTCATGCTACTGAACGAGGTATAATCTACGACCTTCTCAAGATTTTCAGGGTCTAGTGGCCTTCCGAGGAACTCGGCAAGTTGACCGATCCATGTTTTTGGATCCTGCTTGAGGTTTTCATACCGGATATTCATCACGTTCGGGTTGTCTTTCTGTTCCCAGTACGTGCGTACATTATTAAAATAACTTCCACACAAAACTTGCCCACTGATGAAATTGTCATAAAAGACGTCCCATGGACCTTTCCATGGCCCGAATGATGTGAGAGTTCTGTGGAAATGGAAAAATGATACTGCGACGTCTTTCGGGTCTCGCGAGATGTGCACGATTTTGACCTTTTTGTCCTTGACCCCGTTCGGAAGCATGTGGTAGGGCATGTGGGAGTAGAAGTATGTGGGGCGTGGTAACTTGAGCGCAAAGTCAAAGCCCAGGTCTAACAGCGTGCCGGGAACGGTTGCTGGTTCTTGTTTCCAGGTGTCAAGGTCATCTTTGTGCAGTATGGCGCTTACGATTGTCGTCACCCAAACGTTACCTGAAAGATAAATGTTAATTTGACGCATGCCCTCCAGATTTTGATATATAAAAAATTAGACTTGATAAAAAGGTGGGGACGAGGGTTGTTGCCATCTCCCTTTTTTAGGAGAGGAGGTCGGGTAGGGTTGTACAACATACCTTTTTTCCACCTTAAAGTTTTTAGGGAAACAATTAAACGCATATATTAAACATATTGTTCTGAATAATCGTACCATTATGCATCTGAAATTGAATAAATTTAGGTTATGACATACATCAATTAATTGTATTGAATCATCACAAATATTAGCAACAAATATGTTGTTGAATGTTTGTTAATATGGATGATTTAAATCAAATATAAATTGTAAAAAAAATGATGAAAATTGATAAAAATGTACTTCCGTTAAACTGTAACATATACTTCAAGGCATTGAAAAAGCGAAAATTGATAAATTATATATATATATATTTATATATATATATATATATATATATATATATATATATATATATATATATATATATATACATTGATGAGTTAAATGGCGGGAAATTATGCAAGGGTTTCCCCAGCCCAGAAATATTGGCTGGCAATAGGAACTTTACCCTTAATAAGCACCTAAAGTTTCCCCAGAATCCTCCTAAAAGGTCACATCTTAGCCTATAACTACAATCATACCTTAACCTATAACTACAATTTTTACCGCAGTCATTTCTTAGTCTACTGACAAAATGAAATCGGCAATCCAGTATTCATTATTAACCCTGCCGCTTTTCGTCCTAAATATATGTTAATCATCTTTACCGTTGAAGGGAAATTCAGTATCCTCGCACAGACTTAATTTGTGCGCATTCGGGCCGGATGCGTTACTCTTTTTAGGAAGTTTGCGCCGTAAAAGTCACTCCAGTTTTCTGACTTTTGCGGAGCGTTACGTCGAAATATGACACTTGTGCCGACTTGAACTAAAACAATTGCATTCTTATAACAGTGCACGACTTTGAAATCTGCCAGATCACATCAACTTTTGTGTGTGGGTTTTTTTTTTTTGTTTTGTTTTGAAGCTTTTAGCAAATAACAGCTGACGTCAGACTGCATGGTTCATTGGAAATTTTAGGATATGAATTGTCTTCTTGTCCTTTCGTTTGAATGTGCAAATAAAGCTCATATTTGGGTAAATTGTGCTGTTACCAAGCCTCACAGTTGTTCGAGCCGTTTCCCTAACGCGTAAGTCATAAGTTCAATGACTGTTTCGTCTTATGTGTGGCAGCTTGATATATCGTGGTATATATACATACCATAATATGCATTTATATCTTCTGTAAAATGACAGGGGTTAGTCAATGTGTAATGAATCTTTACCTGATTTTGGATATCCACAGATGAACACGTCATCTTCATGAACAGGGAAGTCGGGAAAACGTTTCAAGACGTCATGGCTAAGAAATCCAGACCAGCGGGTCCCTTCATGCCATGTCTGTGAAGGACACGTGTACTCAAGTGTCTCCACTTCATAGGGCATGCTCCCTGTATTCTTCATCCTGTATATAAGTTACAATACTCTGATTGCATGTGTACCTCCGGTAGGGATGTTAAGCCAGCTATGCATGTTCTATTCATGTAGAATATGTGATTTATGGCTGACACTGCGTACATATTAATGAACCCTAAGTAATTCTTGTTAGGAAAAGTTGTTAAAAAAGACTATGATGGGGGTATTGGCTTGTTTATCTACAAGCTGTTTGTCAACACAGCAATGGTGATAACGGGAAAAAACATGCACACTGAGGTAGTTGGTAACATATATGCGGAAGCTGAACGCTAACTAGCTGCAAAACGCCTTTTGCTAAACTATAGTTCGTATGACGTACCACCAGATGTCCTTGTTGAATGTATTTGAATTAATTTTTTGTTAAAGTAGCATGTTATAGTCTCGTTGATGAAAATAAAATGAACACCCTGCTTGTGTGCAATCAGATCGACGTTATCTTCCCTATTTTTTTTTCAAGTTTTAAGTTTCAAGGGAAAATCTTTGCTTATTTTTAGCCGTCAGATATCGGAATAGGCCCCTTCAACAAACTTGTCCTGTGCTAAAAACAGAATATATTTGTGTCACGGTTCACCAACTTCATGGGCGGATCAGAATTTGGCCATACTGTATAAACAAAGGCGGCCCCTATCGCAAATGTATAATACTGACCCTCAGGCGAATTGATTAACTTCCCTATCATAAAATGGAACAAAATCCCTAGAAAAAAAAACATGATAACCAAGATATTCCCTCAAAAAGCTAACAGATTTTTCCTTCTAGCATCGAACATGAAATTGCGTTTTAAATGATAACACAAGGTAAGCGGTGGCAATTAATATATGAGATTACGTTAACGTAGTTAAAGTGATATTCTCTGTGGGGCAGGTTTTTATTAAAATGTGAATCATCTTTCGATATTCACGTGGTTGCACATGGTTTTATTGAAATTCACGAAACCGATATGTGCAGAAAAATAGAAAGAATCGATAGGGGCGATAATCTGCTTCTATATTACTATTTATTTTATTATTATCAGTAGTAGTCTAAGCAATTAATATTTGTACTAAAGATCTATAAGTGAGAACATTTTGAGTAGTTGCACTGATAGTAATCGTTGCAGGCAGTACTATAGCATTAGCAGCTGTATTAGTGATAAGAGTAGTAGTAGAAGTATTTATTGTAGTAGAAGTAGTAGTAGCAGTAGTAGTAGTAGCAGTAGTAGAACAACGAGTGGTAGTTGTAGTTTAAATTAAGTAGTAGTAGTAGTAGTTTTAACAGTAGTAGTTGTAGTAGTAATAGCCAAAGTAGTAGCAACTTTAAGGTAGTAGTAATAGTAGTAGTAGTAGTGGACTTTGTAAAAAGTGGACACTATACACTTTTCTGATCCTTAGGCCTTAACCTTTGCAAAAAAAAAAAAATATGGTGGTAGTTTTTTCTTATGATTTTAAGGCACACATCAAAGGTCAATTTGTACAAATATAAACTCAAGAGGAAATCCTCACCACATAACACCTTAAAACGGTCAGTGTAATACATTAATTAACTCATAATAAATTGGACTTCATAAAGACTTCGTTAACCCGTTTATAATACATTTAGATAGCACTTATAGAGCGCATACCTCTGCTAACACTCTGATCCGCATAAACACCCACTTTACAATTAACTGACTAACAATGAAAGATTAATTAGTTCTTCGTTGACCAGTGGTCCACTGTTCCACAAAATTTCATTGCAATCCATAAAACAAATTACGTACAGGGACAACAAGGTATTCTAGGGTTATTTTGTGCCATAGGTACGGACCATCTCCGATTTCAGGTAACCTGTACCGTATACAGCTCCGTGATCCCTGGCTCTCACTAGTAGATTATTATCTACCAAGGTTTATATGAAATATATGTAAATGACCCTGTCATACTTTCATCATCATTTTGCAAATTTGTCAATCCATTTATTTCATCACCGACATCATTATCTCACTCGCTGATAATAAAGGCATAGAAACTTGTCTTTTATTCAGCTTGTTCATCCAAGGTAAATCTAAATGTTCTTACAGATGTTTAAGGGGTCTTGTGAATATTTTTGTCATGAGCAAAGATAGAATTGATTTGACAGTTTTAGGATGATGATTTTAAATAAATTTATACATAAATATATTAGTGCCAGATCCTGTCTCACATCTTACTGATACATCACAAAATTTTAGGAAAAGTTCCCTAGTTCATAATTCACAATGCAATTTTTGGCGCTAGAGTATGGACAAATGCGCAAGCAAAATAGTTTTACAACGCTGGTTACATAACCTCAGAAAACTTTTTTAGTGCAGCAAAGGCATATAATTAAGGATCAAATTGCATGGCCTTCTTTGGTGTAGCTGTTTCTATAAATCATCAACTCTTCATTGATAATTTTTTGTCCGCTATGGACGTCAGGTAGTTTACAGTAGACAAGTAATTTCAGAAATTTACAGTTGGATGAGACATGAAAGGGACACATAATTAACATTGAATAAAAAACATGTTTTTGATAAAAATACATTAAAGAGCCTGTTAGGGGAAACATTTTTTCAAGAAAATATATCAAATAAAGTCACTTACGGGAAACAAAATACTTTTGAAATTTAATATTAAATCTAAACAAAATTCCAGAGTGTCACATTGAGTCATATCACTTTTTCCTACGTGTTTGCATATGAATTTCTATCCCATCTCAACCTCCCCCCCCCCCCCCCCTTGGAGGTCATTTTTAAATTGATTTCTTTGCGAGGGTTAATCTTTCATTTACATTTTTGGGTATGCTTATATGAAATCAGAGCATTAGGCAACACAAATACAATAATTAAAACGAAAAAAAACATCTTAACAGAAAAAAGACAGAACACAGATAAAATGTTTTATATTGATTATTAATTAATTCTTGTCCCATTTTTCATTATCCTAAAATAGCGTAAAAGGTATATGAACAATATGCGTTAGTTTTTGTCAAGAAATTAAACTCACAAGAAATTCAATTTTGAAATCACACAATGGCAAGGTAAGCTGTTCCATTCCTACAGTCAATATCATTTAGCACAACATTCTTTTAAAGATAACAGGAATCTATAGAGTATGAGTAGTACCCTCTCTGAAAAATGAAGGCTAAACTTTAAGAATGAGATTAGAATGAAGATAAACTTTTTTTATATTTTATAAATGTCTATGGAATATTGGATGGCTGCCTTTCGATATGCTTTATTTGCTAGAGTCAATAAATGCACAGCATGTCATATGCAGAAGATGAATTGACATGACTGATGTGAGCCTAATTTTTTATATTTGATTTTTTTATATCGGATTACTGTCATAAAAACTGTACCGTCGGAGACCTGCCTAACTAACCCCTATTTCTCTGAAGTTTGGGGTTAGCACACAAGGTTAATGATATGCACCTTGGATAGAAAACGTATGCCCTAAATGAAATTAAAAATTTCCATATTTTCCCGTATTCAGTCATATTTTCCCATATTATTATTGTAATTTTAATAAATCTAATAGAAACAATCACAACATTGTTGACTTTATAGTGTGATGATCGACTTGGAGAAAGACAATATTGAGGTTAAGGAGCACACTCAAATTTCCTTTAATTAGATTAAACTTTTCTTACATGGAACAATGTGACAGAAAAGTCATTTGTGTTATAATCCACAGAGCCTTCCGTGTGCTGTCAGCATTCATATCTATATGGCAAGTGAATGAGCCTCAAAGAATCCGAACTTTGTTTCTCTCACTTACTGCCCTCTCAAACAAACGCGGGAAAAAAATTTGTTTAATTAACGCGAGTATAATTAAATCATCTGTATGGAGATTTGCCAAATATAGAATTTGAATATTATAATATGCAATATGAAACATTATTTACTTTGCAAAGTTTTGATGACTATGGAAGAAATTAAAGCTGTTTATGAATGCCATCCACGTCATAGCCTGCACAACCTCCGCAGATTCGAACTTTGAACAGTACGTGAGCCGTGTTATCTTTATTCAGCTTAACATGAATAGCAATGAAGTCATTTTTTACATTTTACAAGTCAGTTTACATTTCTGAGAGCGAAACCTAGATGAAACAAAAACTTCACAAACTATGATCTATTTGTAATGGACTCTCTTTTCACATATAAATCGACAATAACTTGCATATTTTGTTGTCATGGCTTGTAGGCAACACACAGTTCACAAGTCTGTTTTATTGTATATGTTCTTAACGAAAATATTAGTTTGCTGCTTTGCTTGTCAACCGCTTGTTGATATACATAATTAGAATATTAAGTCATCACAGTGTTCGATATAGTGTCTTCCGTGGCTCAGCCAAGACCGTGTATGACTCTTTCTCATGTGATTGTGGTTCGAATCCAAACAACTTCTAACATTCATTGAAAATTATGTTAGGCAAGCAGAGACATCTAGTGGAATACACAGGAAATATATATGAGAAGATAAAGAGAGAAAACATTTAACAACCCCTCCCCCCCCCCCACCCCAAATCTCAAACTTCTCTCTCCCACCCCGATGCGACATGCGACACCTAAGTAAAAGATTTAAGTTTAACTTACCCTGGTTATCCGGCTCAGTGTCTTCCTTTGTTAACACAAAAGGTTTTTCTAGCTAAGCCCTTCTTCGCTGTAAAAGATCACGTTACATTTCACATGTAGGAACTTTACAAACCACACAGCTACACACGGTGTACTTACTATATTTAACGCATGATAAACACGCAAGCTCACATCCCGCCCACTTTCCAAGTGTGTTTGTATTTCCATGGACTGTTACCCCGCGCTATTAGAGTCCGCTGCTCTGAGCCACTATGACAGCAAGGGGTACTAGTCTAGTGTTGCCATTAAAGCAACTCGGGGTGAGCTGTTCAATAAGATTTGTCCGAATTGGTGTAATAAGGGATATATTTGAGGCCTCCTACTGGTATTTATAAGATTTCAGATAATAGCCATCAGTCGAAACCTCAGCGAAGCACACATGGAAACTATAAGGCTCAGGAGGTTGAGATTCGACATGGTGACAAGCAACGAAAGGTCTTCTGGGAAGATGCAAAAGTAGGTCCCTGTGACCTACATCCTCTCAGTGATTGAACAACTCATCAGAAGCAAAGATTTCTTTGTCTGTAAAATTTCATATAAAAGACAAACATTTAAAATATCGCTGAAGGAATTTCATTAAATCAAGAATTTTGATTGATCTTGCAGAATTATAGCTGCCTCCTTAATGTGACATTTCACACCCATTAGTTCAAACTTCAACCGGGCACAAATCATAACCGTTAAAAGTTCAATTTTCACACGCTGACAATTCCTCTCATGAGATCTAAAAGTAGGTCACGGTGCATTCAGACCTTCATTCATTCTATCAATTACAAAGCGTAACACGTTTTTTAGCACCCAAGAAGCAAAGACTCATGTTGGAAATAAATTTTAAAAAAGGCCACATTTTAGAGAAATATCTGGAAGTATTTTTCAAACGCTATGAATATATGAACGCTATGAGACTGTCGCCATCGTAAGTGAAATGGTAGTTTATGCTCTTTTTCTGATTTAGAAAAAAAAAATCATGGTCAACTGTATCTTATAACAAGGGAACTGAGGTTGACTTGAATGATTTAGTTTCAAAATGGCTCTTTTAGGCAGAGACAAATGCTAGCAGTCAACAATTTTAGAGTCATATTTCTTAGACATAATTATGGCAGTCACGTGTTTTCAGTTTTAATGTTTGTTTTCATACCCATAACCATCCACAATATTTGTTTCAATATAAGTCCGAACTCATATCTTTTATTCATACCTGTACCTTACCTCCATCACTCCCATTGTAAAAAAGAGGTGATGTGGATAACCTACAAGTTAATTATTTATTTTTTTATTCAAGCTTAAACTTGAGCTTAAACAAGTTTGAAATTAAAAAGGGGTTTTGATATACAATATATTTGGGATATAACTTTTGTGTTTTATCCTCACATTTGACAATGTATATCTTTGATACAAAGTAAAAGTATTAATCATTCTAATTTAAAAAAAGGGAACGTTCTGATCATGAATAATTCCTCCTGTGTCATCAGTGGGAACTGAGCATGAATTACTCCTCCCTATACCATGACCTTAATCAGAAGTGACCGCAGTCATACGAAATAAATTCAAATTAATCCAAAATTTACACTTAATGTCGGCCACGAATCGTATAAATCCATTTTTAATGGGTCCACTGGTCTATTGAATCAGAAAGAAACGCTTATGAATTGTTTTACTTATTAGCTGTTCAATATATTAGGGGTTTTAACATGCTTACGGATTCGTTAATTAATACAACACCCTCGTCAGATAGATGATAATTTTAGGGTTTGCAGTTGACAATTCCACAGTAATACATACAAAAGTAATGAGAATTAATCCAGGCCTAGACGCAGTTTTTCTGTCTCATTATACTGTATTAGAAACGATACATCACCTCAGGTAACGCAGTCTTTGCTTTACAGTGGTCGAGGTTTGGCACATATATGTAATAAGAATAAAACATGTATTCGTCGATTTGATATATTGGAGAATATTAATATTATACTTAAAAATATAAAGTTGTAATGAAGGTTTGTAAGTGGTAAAGTTGGTGTGTCACATTGTTATTTTGACAACCTAGGTTGTTATGTTGGTTCACCCTTTTGACAACCCTTAAGTTTTGATTTAAACCTATATTTTTAATTTGTTTCATATATGAAAAAATAACTTTACGAAGTCAGGTTATTTAAACTATTTTAATGACTACAGTAACCAATCATATATGATTTCTTGCTTTAAATTCAGATTGTAAAGGATTTTCTTTTTTACACGTTACTTTTTTATCATCTCCAAGCGTGTATTTGTGTGTGTGTGTGGGGGGGATAAAACATGGTATGTCCTCATGGATAAAACAGTCACATATACAAACGATTTGAATCAGCAGAATGAACACCCGGGGTAATAATCTCCCAAACAGGAAGATTACCGATGAATACACGGTTCCTGAGGAGAACTGGATCCACGGTGTACGGTACACAGCCACGATCACTCCGGACCTCATGGCTCGGTTTCCTGAATTCCCTGTCCATAAGGATGACGTGTACATCTGCAGCTATCCGAAATCAGGTATTGAAAATCATATTCTTCGTGTGGACAGCATCCTGTACAAAGATACTATTTTAAAAGAATTAGGAAAACATTAAATATATAAAAATTGATTTTGACTGTGTATTTCCACTATTTACACATAATTACTACATTTTAATAATACAAATACCAATAATATTCAGAGTATTCATACTGCTACGAAACTATTCCTCATATTATAATTACAACTGCTGCTTCTACAACTACTAATAGTACTAATACTTCCATTATAATTAAGCCTCATTTAATTATTTTGTATGTGGACCTACTTAGCTAAACCATCGATTCCATTTTTTTTTCTTTGCCATTTTCTGTTTGCGCTAAATCTCCTATATGCCTGATTTTCAAAAGGTGATACGTGGGCACAATATTGGTCCTAGAAAATAAACGTGCTACTGATATTTATTTTTGACCGTTGACTTATTATCCAGGTAATACACCCCATACCCTATTACCCATTATCGCTCAGTTGCGGGCCGAAAGTGGGAAGGGGGGGGGGGGGGGGTGTTCCATTGATACCTTGGGGATAACATACAGCTAGTTATAATTATTACTATATTATTATTATTGTTATTGTTGTTGTTTTGTTATTATATCTATTATTATGTGAATATTATAAGAATCTAGTAATGATTATAACATTAGTGTTAGCGTTTGTTGTGGCTGTTTGATATACATATGTAAACACTTATTTGAACACCGATAATTGGTTTCAAAAAATTATTTGACTTTGGTCGCTAACCATCAGTATTACGAATGATAATGTTGGGATCAAATTGTTTGCGGAAAGTACTATTCGAAGAAGCTATCTCTCATATACGTGAATAGACACCAATCAGGGACAAATCGGAAACGAATAACACCCTCATAGTCTTATGTACCTGTTGTTAACTTTGTAGGCACCATTTGGACCACGACCATAGTGAGCGCCATCTTGAGGCAGGATGATTTGGACTCGTGGCTAAAAGAACCACTGGTCCACATTACCAGGCATATTGAGTTGCGGTATGAAGATGCTTTAAAACTTCAACACCCGTCCTATTTTTATACTCATCTACCGTACCATATGCTTCCAAATGGTGTCAGGGATAAAGGCGTGAAGATCGTGCACATCTCGCGAGAACCGAAAGACGTCGCAAAGTCGTATTTCCATTTTCACAAACATATGATAAATCATGGGCCTTGGAATGGATCTTGGGATGATTTCTATGATAATTTTATCAGCGGGCAAGTTGTTTTTGGAAGTTATTTCAATTTTGTCCGTTCTTATTGGGAAAAGAAAAACAACCCGAACGTGATGAATATCCGATACGAAAACCTCAAGTGGGATCCCAAAACCTGGATCGGTAAACTTGCTGAGTTCCTGGGTAAACCGTTAGAACCCGTGAAGCTGGAGAATATCGTGAAGCTTACATCTTTCAGCAACATGAAGATGACACCAACAATAAATATTGAAACTTTTCTGAAATGCGAAACAGAATTTGGCCCTCCCCTGCTGATACCTAGCGGGTCTTTTTTACGCAAGGGCGTTGTTGGTGACTGGCGCCAACTGTTTACTGAAGAACAACGTCATCAGACCGACGGACTCTACCGTCAGCTTTGTAAGGACACGGGGATGGATATCCTTATATAGGACCAAAAATAAGTACAAGTCCGAGTACATGACCTTTAAGTCTAAATGCGGACTCGAGTTCTACACCACTCCTTCAAATTCCATGCACACAATTAACAAATACTGAAGCTTTACCAAATTCTGCTGCTGTTTTGAATTTATGTAAGATACAAATAATTTGAGCAACTGGCCTTAAATGTCACTTTCGATCAAGCAGCTCTCTGGATGAGCATAACATGTCACATTCGAAAAATCTGAGTCACATTCACACAAGCAGGGGCTGTGGCACAAAAACCCGCTCTTGTCCCACTTTTCAGTAGCGGGGGGGGGGGGGGGGTTACCAGGATCTAAAGGGGTATGAAACCACCCTTTTTTAAACAATTTATGAAGCCTGGACCCCCACCCTAAACGGATCAAGGGACCTTTATAAGGTTTTCTTAGTAGTCCTCCTAGGTTGGACCCTCTCCCCTTTCCCCCAAAATATCATAGATCCGCCCTGCTTTGTCCACTTGGGTTTTTAAAGATATTTTGCTGAATGTTATCGCCTCTATAAAATAATGCTGCCTGATCTAATTCTTAGGCGAAGTATGTTCATTTGCAGAGTTCCATTTCGGTCCGGGACTACGTGACAGGGCGGTAGCACTCGCTTCCTGTTGTTTTATTTGTTTTACATCCTGGTTTCACCGACGCCCGGAGACCACCGCACCTGCAGGCCCTAGGTGTGTAATAATCCCCATTTTTTGGGTGATAACACCTAGGAACCTCCAAAAGACGCACTCCTTTGTAAGTAATACACGATTATGGGATACAGCCTTAAAATTAAGCCTGCAGAGCGTTAACCCCGCTCCTCGGCTGAGATTTGAAATTACGACCTCCCGGTTTGAGTCCCGTGCTTTACACCTCAACCACAGAAGCCGGTAGCAGCCACAGAGCAACTTGGGTTGCCTCCAAATTAAATCGGCTGCCTACCGGCGGAGCTGTTTTGTTTTGTGTTTTTGATCTACAGCCCAACCTCTGTAGTTAACTGTAAAATGTAAAGCTTACACGACACATTAGATGCCAGTACTGAGAATTATGACTTGGAACTATTAAGTGAGAAATTAGTTCTAATACGCTGTACTGCATCGTAGAATAAAATAACTTTAAGTTTTAAACAATTTAAAGATAAGAGATTCGTCATTGTGTTCGATTCCGACCAGTAATGTCATTTTTATGGAAACATGTCCACTATAAATTATTATTCATTTGTTGAAAGTTCTCAGTCCCGGTTGTTCATATCAAATTTGTTACTTTGATCATCTTTTTTCGTTTAATATCATCATTTTGATCTATTCGTCATTCTAATATATCTACAACTGTTAAATTATATTTGCTAAATAATCATGTGGATGTTATATTTTTTAAATATCAAACGGTTATAAGCAACGCATTGAGCATCATGGCTTAAACCCTTTGAAATCTGTTATATTTCTCAATCGGTTAAAGCTGAAAAATCATTTATGCAGCAAGGTAATGCAGAAACATTATAACATCAAGCATTTGTCCCCATTCTTTCGCAAACGTGGCTGAAAATGACGACATCGCATTATTCTGCTCTTAATTGTCCCCCGCTCCGAAGATGCGGGGGACATTGTTTTGGGTTTGTCTGTCTGTCGGTCCTTCTGTCTGTCTCTCTGTCTGTCTAGCTGTCTCTGTCCGTCTGTCAGGTTTCGTTTCCGTGCGATAACTTTCCAAAATATTATCTGATTTCATTCAAATTTTGGGCAGTGATTGCTCTCATGCATACCTTGGTTAGGATTTGTTTTGGAGTGTCTGGCTTATGTCTGTCTGTCGGTCACTTTGTCTGTCTGTCTGTCAGGTTTTCATTTCTGTGCGATTACTTTCCTAAATATTATCCGATTTCATTCAAATTTTGGTCAGTGATATTGCTCTAATGCTTACCTTAATTGGGATTTGTTTTGCAGTGTCTGGCTTCTGTTTGTCTGCCTGTCACTCTGTGTGTCCGTCCTTTATCAAGCATGAAAAACAACAAGATCCGAAAGCGGGGGACATTAATTCCACGAATTTGCTTGTTATTTTTCATAGGCTCATTATCCGCCAACAAGCATGTGGTGTGAAATAACGTAATTTCAAATAGTTTTGATTATTGTGAGGTCAGTATAAAAGTATACTGACATTATGTGTGGGTGTATCCAGACAACAAACTCACAGGTGTGGGTAATGGAGAACTTTACTGTCTAAAAAGTTCACAATGTAAAATGCGCGTCGTCATAGTAAGCAAGTTTACAAGTATACAGATAATAAAAAAAAACAATGCAGTGCAATTAAAATATATATCGCGCTTCACACTACTAAAATGTGACACAAATGTTACATTTTTTCGGTCATGTTTGTTATGGGAGTTTTGGCGAGTCCCGCTGAAATCAATACTCTCTTGCCCATCTAACTGGAGGGTGGGTGGGCTTAGGGTAAAAAATAAGAAGCGTGTGTTCGCTGTGACAGTCACAACTAAAATGCCCACTTGGACACGTTCCCGGTGACCACCTGGCGAAACCCAGTGAACCGTGAAAGCGCCCACTTGCCATCTGAATAAAGACAATTTAAACGACAGGGGTTGAAATTATACATTTAAAGCCAGCCATTCGCCTACTTAATTTCTGTTTAAGTTATGCGATTTCTGGCTAACTCTAACGTACTTATTAATGCACTGTAGGTGATTCCTGTTCTCATAATGCTACCATGATGGATTTATGAGCATTTTAAATCTTCAAGCTGTTAGTAAACTTAGTTTATTGATAAACAAATGAACCATGTAATCTATGATTACACATCGGTTCAGGCTTAATTTGAAGTACATGCGTGATTGGCCGAACCATTGACAGCGCTGTCACCATCTGGAGACTTCAGTAGTAGACCTATCAACCAGAGAGCGCATCCTCGGTTGCTATGCCATGGCTGTCGTACCTAACGACCGGGGCTTCTTGCCTGCCTATGTAAAAAAAACAAGTAAACAATAAAGAGATGGACCATATAATGTTAAAAACTCTAGCTAGGAACATAACAGCTAAGTAATATTAAATAAGGAAATGACCCAGATAAGTAACAAATTTAACCGAAATCTACACTAATAGCAATTCAAGAGCCTGTGGCTACAGTTACTGCGGAGATCATTGAGGAGAATACAAGGCTGGAAATACAGAATAAAATAGCTCTGCCAGTGACTTATGACCATCTGTTACAGTGACGCCGCTGTAAGGCTCTCTGTATCATCTACTGCACACGCCTGCTGTTTACATTAAATCTATTTTTTGCCAGCGGGGTGCCATTGTTGCTGCGAGGTGGTTGGATACAATGTTGGTTTTTCCTGTTTAGCCTTAATGTAATTAGTCACATCACTGTAGAAATACTTTGTAACTTCATTAGATAACTTGAATACATTTAAGTGAACGATGGCTTGTATTATCTGCATTATCTGACTCACACACACACACACACACACACACACACACACACACATATATATATATATATATATATATATATATATATATATATATATATATATATATATATATATACTTTGGAGATCCTTTGGGAAAACTAGACATTCTGCTTAAATTGATTGACGGTGACGTAAAGAGATTTCAGCTAAATAATGTCATGTTCCTCATAAATGGAAGTATTATTATCGAAAGCATATGCAAAATACACCTCGGCATTGTTTTTCACTTTACATATTGTTTGATAAGCAAAAAGGGGATTTGGTCACGGTGCCAAAATGCGGGTTTTTTTTTTACCAGTTTTTCTCTGAAAATGACCCCTTTTGTAAAAATTCTCAAATTTCACAAGAAATTACATTCAAAACACCTATTCACGCAGATATCAAACGACAAAATAAATTCATTCCAAATAATGTAAACATTAAATTTATTTTTGAATAAAATCAAAATCATCAAGATTCTGGTAATACCGATGTTCAACAAAAAGGAGTATGTAAATTACCAACATGTACTTAGAAGTATGATGAATAATTCCTACGGTAGGGTTTAAAGAAGCTGTAGAACGCCATTTAAGTCAAGGCTAACCTATTCGCTACCCTGTTAAACATGGTTTCTCAAGAACATATGAACCTATAAACGGCTCGCTTGCCATGTGACACAAGCATCGTAAATCTCACGGCTTGCATTACATTTCAATAGGTATAACCAAATGCATTACTTTCAGCTAGAGAACGTGGGCAGGATTTTTTTTTTTCAGACTCCGTGACCTAGAGGTGTCACATCCGATCTGTTGTTTGCTTGTGGCCCGAGCGCAGCGTACATATATATATCCGTCACCTGTGTGACTGCCAAATGGATTCTATCTCCAAATGGAGCATACCTCTGCAACATCGCAGGATATCCACAACATTTTACACGGGAGTCCATTCTTGTAGTATCCTGAAACAGTTGACCCCTGTGGCACAACGCTCTTTACACAGGCCTTTACCTATAGGCCTACTACCTATATCGTAAGCGCTGTATGTTTTGACCTCATATCCTGAAACTCTACACCAGAGAGAAGCACTGTATTTTGGTCCAATCAGAAGAGACACGGTGCTGGAAGACAAAACGGTTTTCCAGCCAAGCGAGGAATACACGGAGCTAATGTTGTTCATGTCGTTTTGAGTGAGAGCGCATCGCCCCGGCAACCGTTTGAACAGGCCACAGGCTCAGAGAGAATAGCCTCCCACGTGGTTTCTGTCTGGGCGGAGCCTGATGCCTGTCGGGTGTTTGTTGGCTGGTATTTGGTTGGCTGCCAGTCACATCAGCAGTTTTTTTTTTTTTTTCAGCAGACAGGCCACCGGGTGTTTAAGTGCATCATAAACGGTCAAAGCAGGCAGCAGGAAAATCATTAACTTATTTAGAAGCGCAAGATTTCCGCTGCCTCGGGAGCGCACTGTAGCGCCAACTGAAAATATAACACTTTACTACATGTGCGGGATTGAGACTAACCATTCGTTTGATATGTATGACTCCTCATTAATTACTTCATGGATGCCCTTGATCTGTGTATTTCTGAGTCAGAGATCCAGTGACCCTAAATTTTCACGAAATTATATATGAAAGAGGCCCCATGAGAAGCCTGCTCATGTTACGCAACTTAAATTGAATATTTTTGCAGTCATCATTCATGAAATTCATAACATGCATATGATTTCATAAAGGGTCCTTTATTTTCCTTTAAATTTTTACCACCCTTTGAACCGTTTTCTGCTCTTAAGATGACATGAATTTTTCCTTGCGTTATTTTAATATTTCTTGAGGCTTTTGCCCTTAAATAATAACTGATAAATGGTATGTACAGCAGATCTGATTTACTGAATTTCGGACCAATCACAAACCCAATATCAGATCACCAGACAGCAATCGTTATTTATCTGTCGCATACACTATCTTGAGAGCCATTATATGTACTGTCGCGAAATCGAGCATGAAAAGAGGTAACTTCTAGGTGATGTGCCTCATGCAATTTCGGACCCATCGGAGATCAGATATGGCGGTTAGAAAATGATTGTTTGATTCTATATGCATGAATTACCATCCCAGGAATGATTTCACCAACTTTATTTTAATGTTGACTGAAGATTAGCACTAATAATTTTATGCGTTGCTTTTCTGAGATTTTTTTGCTTTAAAATCCATACTGTAATCAGCTTTCTGACCATTTCCTCAACCGAATGCCATGAACTTTCTTAGAATTTTCACCTTAAGTACATTTTTCATTTTTACAAACCTAGTGACCCATCAACATTGTCCTAGTGTTAATCACCTCCGTGTCTGTCACTGTAGGTCTATGTCATGTTATCTCTGCATGCAATTGTATTAGAATTTCTCAATCGTAACATTACCTTTTCGTTTCTCTTGATATGTGAAAATGTTAATAAATGTCGACATTTTTCTAATAATTTATTTTCACGCACAAGTTATTGTACTGGAGAATCCTATATACCATGTTTCAGTTTTCTAATAAAATCTATGGAATTTATGGGAAAATGATAAGTATCACATATTTCGCTTACAATATATATATTTATTTACATTAATATAAAGATGTAATGAATCCAAGCATTTTGGTAAGCTTCCTTCGGAGACACAAGCATATCTCCTAGCCATCAATTTCCGGTTTTAAATTGCAATCTGTCCAGATCAAAGACATGTCTAAATCTAAATATATATCGGATGCAACCCGAAAGTGTTTACTCTATTATTCAAATGTAATCAGAATTTTTCTGAAATATAAATGCATAAATTGATTTTATGTATGTACAATATGTATGTTCTTGGTAGTAGAACTGGAAAAAAAATTAGATTAACATAAGTATTCCGGGACACGTAAATCAGTCGCTCTCCACCTCGACAACTAGGTCCTTACAGAGCTGGCGGTAGAGGCCGTCTATCTGACGTCGTTGCTCTTCTGTGAAGAGACGGGACCAATCGCCCGTAGTCCCTTTACGGAAGTATGACTGACCGGATGAGAAAACTTTAGTATTACTGTCATGTTCGAGAATCGTATGTAGAGTAGCCTCGGGGTTCAGTGAGGGGTTGTCTTTCATGCTACTGAACGAGGTATAATCCACGACCTTTTCAAGCTTTTCAGGGTCTAGTGGCTTTCCAAGGAACTCGGCAAGTTTACCGATCCATGTTTTGGGATCCCGCTTGAGTTGTTCATACCTGATATTCATCACGTTCGGGTTGTCTTTCTGTTCGAAATATGTGCGTTCAATATTGAAATAACTTCCACACATAACTTGGCCACTGATGAAATTGTCATAAAAGACGTCCCAAGGACCTTTCCATGGCCCTAATGCTGTAAGATTTCTGTGGAAATGGAAGAAAGATACTGCGACGTCTTTCGGGTCTCGCGAGATGTGGACGATTTTTACCTGTTTGTCCTTGACCCCGGTCGGAAGCATGTGGTAGGGCATGTGGGTGTAGAAATATGTGGGGCGTGGTAACTTGAGCGCAAAGTCAAAGCCCATGTCTAACATCGTGCCGGGAACGGTTACAGGTTCTTGTTTCCACGTGTCAAGATCATCTTGGCGTAGTATGGCGCTTACGATTGTCGTCACCCAAACGTTACCTGAAAGATAAATATTAATTTGACGCATGCTCCACAGATGTATAGCATGGGACTTTATTAAGGAGGTGAGGATAGGGGGCGTTGCCGGCTATATCCTCTTTAGGAGAGGAGGTGGGTTGACATACACAAAGCAGTATAAATTTCTTTATACCTAAGCCCAAGCCTGGCGTGGTTTAAGGCCAAAAATGTATGGTTCTCAAGCACTTTTTTTCAGAAATCGGTGCGGGCATACGATTTTTGATAACCTTTCTTTGTTTGCTTCGATAAAATTGTCAAATGATAAGAAATTAACATGATAATAATATAACGTTTTTGCTAAACAGGTAAAGAACTACATATGAAAGGAAATCTTATCAACATTTTTTCATTTTATCTTTTTGAAAGATAAAAATCAAAATCAATATTTTTTTATAAGGGAGGTTAAAATTGACGCTGTCTGTGCCTGATAACCATGCCTTTATTTGCCTAAAGTAACTTTATAAAATATAACGTCTATCCAAAAGCAGTGAAAAACCGAAAATTGCTTTTTTTTTTTGGTTTTTTTTTATTGGAAAACGAAATTTATTCATATTTACAAAAGATTTTTATACATGTAAATTATACTTCACCTGCATGTTCGTAATTTTGAGCCACAAGGGCCTGCAGAAAAGGGTTTAACCATAGTGGTCCACTTACACCTGAGGAAGGGGGCCGAGCACCCGAAAGCTTGTGTACAAGAACCCACACACAGCTAGTCTTTTTCAAAAGGTGTCAACCATTTACATTACTTTCATAGTGGTAACTCTTAATAATAACGCAAGGCTCCCTGTACACCTAAAAAGCGGCTCAATATTTTATCCATGAGGAATTGTGTATCATCAACCATAATCAATCATAAAGGTGGTTTTCCATTAGTGCGTAGTGCGTATCCGTAGTCCGCATTCGTAGTCCGTATGCGTAGTCAGTATCCGCAAAGTTCGTTTTCCAGAAGTACGTATATGTGAAGTCCGTAATCCGTATTGATAATGCTCGATAGCTGAATGTTTTCCTTTTTACCTAGCCATTTCACCATATATTTATTAAAAATAAACAATAAAATCTAAAAAATAAAAGTTCTAAAAGATCATAATAAGTAATATTTTATACGCGACAGTGATGTTTACGCTTCAATCATCAAAAAATCATGTTGTCTGTGATATAGAAAGGAAAACAAAATTCAGCCAAATGCCAATGTTTGGTTTCATTGAAAACTGATGCCAGAAATGACATTCAATTCCAGTTGGAAATAGAGACTGTGCATAAAGCACGCCCTGAATGGTGAAAAAAACTCTATGCTAAACCTGAAATCGACACCACGATTTGTATGCGTAGTGCGCAAAAATCGCTCCCGGCAGCGTGCAGATACGGACTGCGCATACGGACTACGCATACGTACTACGCATGCGGATGAATGGAAACGACCCAGTTAAAAAGTCTACAAAGCGATTTTTGCGGACTACGCGTGCGGACTACGCATACGGACTACGGATAGGGACTACGCACTTATGGAAAAGCACCTTTAGTAAGGCTTGGATGTCAGGCCAAATAACTGAGCAGTTTACTCACATGAGCACTAGCGAAGTCTCATTCAATCATCTCTTATGCTCGAGCAGATTTACCTGCACGGCCATAACGTGCGAGCCTGACCATACAAATACGCAGTTCACACCTGTGAGCAACTGTGTCACTCTGCCTTTCACTCGTTATACGTGTGCTGCCAGGCGCTTTGGGATGTAAAAGAAACTAACCAAACTTCATTAATGGCGAAGACGCTCGCGCGCCTTTCCCTCCGGTGGACATGTTAAAGAAAGGGCACGCATATATCCTTAAAACAACTAAGACTGATATTTGACAATAAGGGTCTGCAATAAATTCAATATTTTTATATGTTCCTCACGTCAATTACGCAGGTCGAGAAGACAAACCATGTTTCCGCGGTAAAAAGGCACCAAGTTAATCATAAACTGTCGTAAGAACTTGCCGCTAGGTCCCTGACCGTTTTTTTCCGAAAAAAACTGTCCCTCAGCGCCTCCGGGAAAACAGCGCTCAAATACATACATACATACATATATATATATATATATATATATATATATATATATATATATATATATATCGTTCATTCGATAGATTTTAAACAAACGAATGTATACCCCCATCCCATTGTCGATGTCCGTGTTTAATGATTCTTTACCTGATTTCGGGTATCCACAGATGAACACGTCATCCTCATGCACAGGGAAGTCGGGAAAACGTTTGAAGTCTTCAAGCTTGGTAAATCCGGACCAGCGAATACCTTGATACCAGGTTTGTATAGGACACGTGTATTCGAGTGTCTCCACATCATAGGGCGTGCTCCCTGCATTCTCCATCCTGTAAATAAAAGTTCTCTGAATAAACTATTCTCTGATTACATGTATACCTTAAAGCCATCTATTCTTCAACCTCTTCAATAGAATATATGTGTTTCATGGCGAAAATATCTTTGAACTTTATAAAAGCCTGTTAAGAAAGGATCTTCGGAATCCTCTGTGATGGATGTATGATTTTTTTTTATCTACAAACTGTAAGTAAACATCAAAACCATTTACCTAAGGTTTATATATATATATAAGCAGCAGATGAACGCTGACTATCAACATTACGCCATCTGCAAACGTCTGGTTCGCCTGACTCTCCGCCAGATGTCCTTTTTAAATGTGGATTATTTTATTGCACCCTCCACAAGAACCTTTCTCAAAACTGTCCCGTGTTAAATTCATAACATGCGTGTCATGGTTCACCCTCTCTATCCATATGTGGATCACGGATTATCTAAAACAAAGGCTGCCCCTACAGCAAATGTATGATACTGATCTCAGACGGAACAGACAAACTGCCTTATCGAAAAATTGATACCTGTTCATTACTTTTGAGTAAATTTGCTATCAGACAAACTAACTAACTAAACAAAGGGTAAACATTATGTTTCCGTCAAACATATATTAAGTATTTGAAAGCACGGCCATTTCCACATAGATTTTAAAGTGCGAATTTATCTTTTAAAACAATGCATTTGCTAAAATTAAAAAAAGAATCAGTTATATCTTGTATTTGCTTAATTTGTTTTTTTAAAATACAGCTGAGCCCTGGGACCCAGGGATCCCTTGTTCTAAATAAGGAACCACTGAAAATTAAAATACAGGGTGAGGGGTTTTAATCCCACTCACGTCGATTTTAAATCATTTTGAGAGCAGCAACTACAGTATATTTGAAAACGGCCTCTGAGTTACGTTTAATGGCTTTGGGTTTGGTCTATGAACGGGATTCTCGGGGGTTATGTTAAAGTGGGTTCCCCGATTTTATGCTATACGAACTGTATCCGTGCTGCTTGAGATCAGTAGATAGCGAGGGATGTGTTTTTTATGTAACATACCATTCTATAATTGCATGAAATAATATATATATATACGATAAGTGTGAAATGGGTTATATTTGGTTTGTTTGGGGCCCACTTGTTGGGCTTGCCCTGTCTTTGAAATATCTTTTTAAAATCTAAAAAACTATATAATTATTTTATCCGCTACGTTGTCTCCTCGATATTACAATACGGCATTTAAAACATCTCAAATCATATCAAATTGAAATTCAATTCACAGATACATGGTCGTACGACGAAGCCTAGTGGTAAAAACAGTGGATTTTGGAGCTGACTTGCACCGTTCGAATCCCGACAGAGCTCCAAATACTGAAACCTGGACACATTTTAATGTCCTGTCGACATATTTAAACATGAACTGATCCGTCAGAAATAATAATGATAATTCAGTATTCAATACTCGACAGAAACAAGTGACCCATGGGTCAGATGATTGGTATGATATTTTAGCCTAACATCCACCTCAGGAATTGTATCTTCTGAAAGTAAAAATTGAGATTAACAGCAGATATGACACCTTCTGACACCATGGACCGTGAAGACTGAATTCAATCATGACTGGTCTGCACAGGTTGTACAAAAAAATCAGGTCAAGCTCGACATTTTTCAAACTCCTTTGTGAACCTGGTTGAAACATGTAGTCTCTCAAAATGGAGGACAAAATATTACCATGTAAGAAAGAAATCAAGGAATCCTAACGATATTTAATTATAATTAGGCTTATTTGACCATGTGGATTAAGGTAAAGGTCATCAGTTTACGTTGTCAAAATGCATTGTAGAAATAACTGGTGTGCCAAATTTAATGAATAGTCTTCAGTACTTCAATGGTGATAGGGTTACCAATTACCCAAGATTTTCGGAGATTTGGCCTGGGAGATCTAGGTCCTGCTCTCCAGTTTACAAATCCTTCCGAGAATATGAGGGATACAACTTGTGTGTCGAATTTGAAGAAACTAATGTACAGTCATTAAGGTTATGGGGGTCATAATAATCCTAAAATTCCGCATTGTGACCCATTGAAATTCAAGGTCAAAGTTTCCACCTCCACTATGATTTTTTTTTACATAATTTGTGTCATGTCTCGAAACAACGAAAAAACAACTGGTCCGTCAAATTTGAAAGAAAAATATGCAATACCTCCTAAGTTAACATTTTCACAAAAATTTATAGGTTGACAAACTATATTTCGTCTTTTTTTTACCTTGAAGATCCTGTGCAAGGCTTTCATTTTCAAATTTCACCCGAAAACTAAACTTGCAGTTGGTCAAAAGTGATGTTTTTTTTTCAAAATATGCATTACTTCAACTGTTTTGTGTCAAATTTGAGGAGAAAATATGCAATATTTCCTAAGCTATCAAGTGAACCAGAAATCCTGAGGATTATGAATTATAATTCAATTTATATGACCTTAAAGATCCTGGACAAGGTCAACATTTTACGATCTCATCAGAGAACTTGAGTGAAAAAAAAAACTATATATAAAATGTGAGAAAAGACATCCAGTACTTCAAAAGTTTCGGGGTTCACAAAAAGTTTACATTTCGCACCCCTCAACGATTTTGGTAGAAATAATTTCCGGTGGCTGAGGAGGGAGTGAACAAATAATAAACACACCAGATTTCAGGACACTAGATGAAACCACAATGGAGAAACTGATTATGTCGATGTGATTTGGTAGTCTCAACAATAAAGGCAAATGAACAAATTCAGCTGGCGTTACCAGTCTTAATCAACTAATGAAACTGGTGGGGTCCATAAGCACACAAGGTTTCCAGACACTAGATGGACCATAGTTAAGAAAAAGTTACCATTGATGTATTTTGGTTCTCTCAAACAGAGGGGAAAATGTGTATGAGTTCCACAGCGTAGAAACTTAGACGATTGCTATAACTTAAGACAAGGAAAAATGGGGAGGGGGATGAATAAATATAAGGGTTGCGCCACCAGTCTTGTGCTACAGATGTCCATGATCAATACGCTAAATAAGTGCAAAAATAAGTGAGATACTAGAAGTTTTGTATCCAAAGTTTTATTATTTTGGGGTGCACAAACTCGGCCCTTTACTCAGAGGATATACATAGGTCGCAGTGGTCTAACTACAGGTTTCAAGGATATTTTTACAGACCTCCCTGGATTTTAAGTTAGAGGTTTGTAGGTCCTGCGGTAACAATTTATGCCCTGCTGACGGACAACTGGACGGAAGGACGACGAACAAAGGTTATAGCTATAGCTGAGCGTCATTGAAGTCAATTGAGATAGAAATCGGGAAAATTTAAACTAGACGACCTGAGGTGGAGCGCTTGCCGGAAATGACGTAGAAACAGTCAGATGAATGAGCAAGAAATAAGAGCAAGAAAATGAGCCATTGCTTGTGGAGATAGGACCAATATTGTCGAAGTTATGAGGGAAATAAGATTTTGACGTGTTTTAATGAACTTGACCTTGACCTATTTCAAAAATACATATAAAACTTCCAGAAATTTTTAAGACATACGATACATGTAAGTTACAAAGTGGTTCCAGCAAAACAGAGGCTTGAAGAATGTTATATGTAAGACACATGAACCAGCAAGCCGGAGAAATGAGACAGCTGACAAACAGACAGACATATTGACAAAGTAACACAAGATTGAGACGAGATGACTTAACTGAGTTATGGAGAAGACCCAGAGAAAGAAAATAAGCTACAATTTATTTAATTGATGAGGATTATAGTTTTGGAGATATGGCAAACAAATTAGGCCAAAAAAATTAAAGGTATGGTTCTCAGGCACCGCCCGCATCAATTTTAAACCCTCGCATCAAAGCTTTTTATTTTGATTTTCAATAAAAATTTTCCAATTTTGAGCTGCTGCCGCTCCGAAATTTCTTTCAAGAAGATAAAACCATACAATTTCCTTTGTTTTGTAGTGCTTTTACTTATTTAACAAAAAAATAAAACTGTTATTTTCATGCTTTTCCCTTATCATTTGACATTTTTATCGAAACATACCAAAAAAATTCAAAATAAAAAAAGCGCCCGCCCGCATTGATTTCTGAAAAAAAGTGCCTGAGAACCATACCTTTTTTTTTATTTTGGCCTTATACATATATTTATATTTGGGAGGTTCGACTGCAGCGCCCCCTAGCCGCTATTTCCGGGAAATGAAAATTCACTTTCGAGATATTTATGTAAGACATAAGATGTACCAGTTTCAAGATGATTCCTGCAAACTGTAGCCTGTAGTATCCTATAAGAAAGACGCAAGAAACAGGAAGCAGGCGCAGTTGACGACAACTGACAAACAGACAGACATACTGACCAATTGACACAAGATCAAGACTAGTCGACCAGACCCAGGTTATGGAGAATGCTGAGAGGAAGAAATTGAGTCTAAGCATGTGAAGATAAGACTAATAATGCCGAAGTTATGATGAAAATAAAACAAAAACGTTTTTTGATGACCTTGACCTTAACCTTTGAACTATATTGACTAAATAAATAGAGTTCCTGTATTTTTCATTGTCTAACAGCTGTGCAAGTTTGAAAGCAATTGCTGTAGAGTCGTGACAAAAAATCAAGCAAACATACGCAGGTGACCTACATGCTTAAAGCAATAAAAAGTAATAAGAATACTTACTTTTTCAATTGTCACAATGTATATGACCCCTCGGTTACAGTTGTATAGGCCTCCAGTCACGTCTCCGGTAAACTTTTTTTGTGGGGCAATAACCAGACAGACAGTCCACAGTACAGACTTCAAGTGAACTTTTGGAACATGGATCAGATAACTAATAAAGACCTGATAACCGCATCCCAGCAGTGGCCTTTGCCAAATTCAGGTCAGACTGTAGTGCTATTTCAGCCCTCTGACACTATGGAGTCTATACGACCAGTGTTCTGGCTGTTGGGCTTGCAAGCCAAATATAAATGCCCACTGAGTCGTGTTTGTCACGGCTAGTTAGACAGGCAAAAGCTAAGCCACGCGACTTTCCCGGGTACTTTTTTGCCTGAGTGATGTAAAGTGATCAGTGATGTGCTCCACTTAATCGAGTGAAAACAAACCTCATCAACTTGACAGAGCAAGTAGTCTTTTACACAGACACACTTTGGCGCTCCGCAGCCCCCAGTGGTGAGCCTGTGGCAGATCGAGGCCACAGAGCAATGTGTATACCACCATAACAGGTGACGTGCTTGGAATCTACCCACAATCATGTACCTCGCCATTTTAGTTCAAGTGAACTTATTTTTTTATAAACTTTCCGTACAAATTCAGTGTTAATAGTTAGGCTTTGGTGTTATTGGTTGCGAAAAAGTAACATGAGCATTCGCATATATTCTTTTAGGGATTTTTGTCTGTATGCCTATATCCCAGTCACGAGTGCTGGAGGTACTCTGCCTTCATTTGCCAATAGGGAAATTATAAGGGGCCCGCGGGCAAAAATCCTTTCTATATTTTTATTTATTTATTTATTTTTTTTTTTTGGCTCGCTCCGGTAAAATTGTGAAGATGCAAGACTGATTGGGTCCGTAAAAATCTTACCCCTCCATTTTATTCTTCGTCTCCCTCGGTCTCCATGTATATGTTCTTAATATCCATAATGAAAGGCAGTACCCGACGTTTCCGATCGTTTATTTTGAGCCCTTTAATAAGTCTGATTGTGCCTATATATATACCAGGAACGGCCGGTACACTCGAATACGCCCGTGAAGGGAGAAAAACTGCCGGAAATACCACTCCCAAATTTCGTCACTCGGGGGAAACAGCCAGGCATCAGCCTGAAATCAGTGAAATCTGACTTAGTAACATGCGTAATATGAAAAATGAGCTATAAGAAATCATTCTCGTTGGATAACAAATAAAGGGTAAGCTCATCGCTCTCGCATCAAAGAAAAGTTCTCTCGAAATGCATACTGCCAACTGGCCGATGTTTGCATTTAATCAACGTGACATGTAGATTGACAGTTGATTTGCATACGTCCTTGTGATTGGCGGAGCGATGACGTGTCATAGATAGAAAGCCAATAAGAGGTTCGTAGTAAAAGCCACTCTATGTGATTTCATCCATGAAAGTTTAGGTGGGAAGACGTTCACTGATATCGCGTCAGTTGTTATAAATGTTTTTTACAGCTAAGACCCGGGTGACACCCTGAGTATATAAAGAATGATGCAGGACTATAAAATGGAGCCTGCAAATAACGGTGTCTCGTGCACGATCTCCCGAAATCAGATTTTTGTTATTGCAAGAATTTCGCAATTTCTTTGGTTATGTAACCATCATAACAGGGTTTTGGGAGCAGACCGGTTTCTGACGAATCGTCTCAACCGACCATAAGCGATCAAATAAATTCAAGGAACCGCCTTTGCCGTTTACCAATATTTGTAGGTTTTAGTTTTAACTGCCCTTGTTCACGAAAAATTTATTTTAGTTGATTAGTAGCGTTTAAAATAAACTCCCGACCCTTGTTTTTAAAAAAGAATTGATATTTCCAAAACATACGGCGTTTCATGTTGAGACGTAGACAGGATACAGATCGGTTATTAATTAGATGAAAATAAAATATCTTCAGCACTAAGCACCGTGCCCGCGTTGAATTTTTTCTAGTATATACACTGATACACTATTTCACGAGTATTTTACGCAGCTGACTAGAAAGAGCATTTCCCAAAAAAATGGAAGTAACGACAGACTGGAAAATAAATTGAAAAATCAATTTTAATGTCCATGAGAGTAATATTACAAATATGAGTATATGATCTTAAGTTACACATAAGAACTGGTATATATCAGCGTATTACCCGTTAGATATACAAAAGGTCGATCTCTGTGACTCATTTGTTTTTATATAATATGATATAAAGCGAGGTATTGATTTATGGCACTGAAAAATAGGCAACAGTGATCTGTTTTTTCAAATATGTTTTAAATCTGTTTTAAATCAATTTAAAAAAATTACTTGTCGACAGTTGACATTATACAAAAAGGTCATATGTGGTTAATTTTATTCTAGCTTTTGGGTATTTTTTTTTATTTTGACACAAAAATACACGGGCCAGTATAACACAGGCCCAACTGGCCTGTAAATTTAAAAAATAAAATTTCATTGCCTGGTCCACATATTAAATTAAAAAACAACATCTTGATGGCTATTGCCTTTTTAACATGCACAATGCATCTTCATTTTTAAAGGTTTTCTGGTATGTCCCCACTCACTGGTTGTTAATATCCAATCACGTTCTGTTTTCTGTTTTGCCCCTTTTGTTCACTTTTGTCACAGGATTTAATTTGCATTGAAATGCCCCATGTATTTTCAGTAATTATTCCCCTCGCTGGACAGAGGCTTTGGTCCCGCTAGCAAAAAGAAAAAAAAAAGACAAACGCGACGTTCCGATCTACAGTATCGGAAGTATCGGAAATATTAAGGGCGCACTTATTGTTCACAAAAACTAACCTTTATCGTGAACATTTGCTTCTGTTCAATATCTCCTCGAAGAAGTTTTTCTTTTATTTACTGTTATTAACTATAAATAACCAACTTTGTATGCATGTGTGATTTCCAAGCGGGAATTCCCCAGACTTGTCATATACTAAACATTGTGGAAAGGAAACTTGAAACTGGTTGTGTATACAAGGCACCGCGTTTATCCTCTTGGAACTGCGCAGATACGATCATACCCTTTTAAGTCAAATTGCGTTTTACCAGCAAAACCCTGTACAGTTTTGTAATCTTTGTAGCTGAACTTTTGAAAACTACCTTCTAAGAATTCGATGCGAAATACATAGATTTTTTTTCGGTTTGCGGGAAGGACAGGCCTGTAAATATGTACAACATTTCTAGGAATAGTCCAGATGATCCACACAAAGTTTCATCCCCTAAAAAGGCATATATATATATATATATATATATATATATATATATATATAAATATATATATATATATATATATATATATATATATATATATATATATATGGTATTTTTATGAAGAAAACATTTGCTTTGTTAAATATAGACATAAATGAATTGTCAAAGTATTTCTAAATAGTTGATTGTAGGTCAACAATAAAACCAACATTAAAAGACGTTTATTTATTATACAAAAGACATTCCTTTGAAGAGGGGTGTCATGTATCGGAGGGCCCGTTTAACTGGTAGATGGCAGTGACGCGGCCTCGGACGGTCGTGACTCGGACTCGGGCTTGGCCTCGGAGATTGGTGACCCGGCTACAACAGTGCCAGTCACATATTTCATCAATATACATGGCCTATTATCTTAACAGTTATCCTAAAAAGTGCATGACTCAATCAGAGGGATCGACACATTTTTAATATTTTTGTGTATCTGGAGCTCTTCTGTGTGGTGGATGTTCGTGTGAATCCGCACCAGCCCCGCAATAAAGGAAGATATTCAACCCGCTCCGCCTCGCCCCGCAGTAACTATAGCCTGTATCAAACTGGGCTGCGACAAATTGCGAACGGCATTCGCGAGAGAGTCTCAATAGTTTCCAACATCCAACCCGTCCTGAACATGTCTCGAACTATTCTCAAGTAAGTTTCTGGGAGTCAGGAAGTGCGAGAATTGCGGGACAACTTTGAGAGGGGTTTGCGACCTAAGCAACTATATCGCGAATATTTAGAGATAAAAATGAGAATCTGACATTCGAGATTGACGTGAGAATATTTCACAAATGTTGTGCGAATGTCTTGTGGACATTGACAACATTTGCGCGATGGGTATGCGAACTCCAGTCGAGTTTTGGGCCAAACACTCGTGCGATGTATGCAAATGTGTCGTAAGTATAATTCAGTGTGATTGCAACTAAAAATTGTCGCTAAGTTGCGTATTTTCTCGCAATTGTTGTGTCTCAAACTAGTCGCAAGCTGTCGCAAGTCAGTGATATACAGCCTTAAGATTCTTTCAGCCCACACCCGCCCGCAAAAATATATGTGTGGTGGATGTGCTACGCTCCATAAGCAACGGCTAGACTATGCTCACTATTTTTTGTTCCGCTTATGATTGTTTGAAATAATGCATGCGTGTAGATTCACCATGGCTATAGCGCACTTTATATAGTGCCAACCTGAATCAGGTCTATCTATAAATAAATTACAACCTTTTATAAGCTCCGAGTTCATTTATTGTCTGGTTGGCAGTACTGATTCATGATTTTTACGACAAATATAACACTTAACCTACTCTAGATACAACACAACTATCATGCAAGACATTTGTAAACAACTGGTACATATAACAATATACTAATATATAATCCCCTACTAAGCATAAAAATTATTCAACACAAGCTATAGGTAAACACTCTTATATAAACATCTGTTTGTGTTATCATGATTATAATATTAGGAAATACTTTTACAATAAAAGTTTACGTGAGTAACATACGACTTGATCTGTTAAATTTTTGTTAACCCCTAACCTTAAAGGAATATTCCAGATTATGTCATGTTGAATTATACAAAGGTGAATATAAATTTAGTAAACCGTTGGTTACCGTGCATGTTCATCCACATATATAACACTGGTCAATTCTGATTAATACATAAATTATTACATACCTTCGTCTGTTTGATATAGAACACAGGTGTATATTCAATATACACGGTGTTCATTACGTGTACATGTATAATTATCGTGATTCAATCAGTCCGTTTTCATCTGGGGAGCGCTCTTCTTCCACCAACCATTTCTCCTTCTTCTTTTCTTATATATATCTAAAGTCGAATATCATTTTGGTCTTCAACGGATGTTGGGAAAACTGTCGATTTCGTGGGTGATTTTCATCGAACCCTTTTCACTTATATTCAGTCTTTCTTACTTTATTATTTATATTTTATTTTTTATAAAAAATATTCCTATCAGTTGAACCGCACAGGATCAAAAGTTTTTACTGTTGTCCGCTTTTGCACTAGTGTTTGTAGTCTTCGAAAAAAGCTGGTGTTGCTCAGTATTTTCGCGCCGATGGCCGGACACAATATCACCGACCCACTGACGGGGGCTGATGACAACTCACGGCATCATCAACACGAGTGATGAACTTTGATTATGGTTTATTCGGAGATGATGGTTAAGGCCTGACCCCATTGGTACAAGGTGACGTGACTTCTTCCCTCGGTGATCTTCCTTTTTGGACCACCCCATTATCGCGACCAACGACCACCTTTTTTGGTCCCGACCTTCGGGGCTTACTCCATGTCCCCAACACTCTGCAGACCTTCTCAGCACTCATCACCACACGTGTAGTATAACTGCACGAAACGGTTGCCGACAGGGGGCGCTATATTTGGGCTCATACTCCCTAACGTACATGTAGCCTCTAGAAATGTCGCAGAAAATGTCCTAGTGACTAGACATTTCGACATATCCATACATCCCCCACGCACTGGAGCCCTTCATAATGTCGCATGTAATGACCCAGTGACTAGACATTTACACATACTGGACCAGCGCCGATTGGCGGCCCTTGAACTATAAGAATATCAGTGAACATATTTGTAGCATTTTGTCGTATGATATGTCATTTTTTATGATTATATATAAAATATTAATATATTTATATATGCATACATTATAGATATAAGTACCAAACAGGCACCAATGGGCGGCGCTTGGAATAACAGTTGACATATTTATAACAAAAGTGTCGTATGAGATATTATTATACGTCGATTATATATAATATTTATGTATGTATATGTATATGGATATATGCATTTGTATGCATATAAGAAACAAGATATATCAATACATACATAACTTCTCGTGATACAATCCCGACCACCTGTGTCCCCCCCCCCCCCCATATGTCTTAGAAGATGTCCCAGTACCTTAGACATTTCGACTTTCCGACCTCTGCTCAAGACTGGTACTAAACAGGCACCGATAGGCGGCGCTTCGAAGGTAAAAATAACAATGAAATGCTTCAATAACAATATGTCGTATGAAATGTTATCATTAAATGATTATACATATTATATATATATATATATATATATATATATATATATATATATGTACATGATGTACTACATATCTAAATTTATATATAACCTCCAATGATACGTCTCCCACCACCTGGAGCTCTCCGAAATGTCGCAGATAATGTCCCAGACACTAGACATTTAGACATTTCCTGTACGGGCCGAGCTTGGTACTAGTCGCATACCGGTAGGCGGCGCTTGGACTATAAGAATAACAGTGGACATATTTATAACAAAGTCTCGTATGAGCTATTAATTAATAAATGATTATATATAATATTTATATAGGTATATACTTATATGCATATCTGTAACTACATAAAGAACTACATATATTAATAACCGTTCCACATGTCGCGGAAAATGTCGTAGTACCAGAGACATTTCGACACTTGACGCTCTGGTTCGCCCTCCGAAATGTCGCACATAATGTCCCTGAGACTAGACATTTAGACATTTCCTGAAAGGGCCGAGCTTGGTACTAGTCGCGTGCCGGTAGGCGGCGCTTGGACTATAAGAATAACAGTGTACATATCTATAACAAAGTCTCGTATGAGCTATTAATTAATAAATGATTATATATAATATATATATAGGTATATACTTATATGCATATCTGTATTTACATAAAGAACTACATATATTAATACCCGTTCCAGATGTCGCCGAAAATGTCGTAGTACCTGAGACATTTCGACACTTGACGCTCTGGTTCGAGTTTGGTATTACACCAGCGCCTGTAGGGGTTTTATTTAATTGCAAGAATAAAACGGAACGTCATTCATATATGAAGTTATCAATGGAAATAGGGAACAGTGGAATAATAATAATTATTATATATAGGTCTAAATATATGTATACATATATATGTATATATATATACATATCTTATGCATTTAAATATCAAAAAGATATCTTAATATATAGATAACTTCACGTGGTACATCCCCCAACTCCTGCAGCCATACGAAATGTCACAGAAAATGTCCCAGTGACTAGACATTTCGATATTTCCTGCTCCGGTCGAGATGGTTACTAGGCAGCTCCGATATGCCGCGCTTGGACCGTAAGAAGATTAATAAACCTTTTTAATAGCAATATGTCGTACGAAATATTATTATTGAAGGATTATATCTAATAATTATGTATTTACTCATTAATTTATAAAATAATGTACCATATATATAAATATGTTAAAAGGTGCAAAATACCTTGTCAATTCAGGCAACATAAGATGTCACAGTACCTTAGAGATTTCGACTTTTTGACCTCTGCTCAAGATTGGTACTAAACGGCAAATGATAGGTGGCGCTTCGAAGGTAAAAATAACAATGAAATGCTTTTATAACAATATGTCGTATGAAATTTTACCATTAAATGATTACACATAACAGTTAATATATATATATATATATATATATATATATATATATATATATATATATATATATGATGTACTACATATCTAAATATATATATAACCTCCAATGATACGTCTCCCACCACCTGGAGCTCTCCGAAATGTCGCAGATAATGTATTGTAATCATTTTATTCCTCCGATATCGAAGAGATACAAAGGTATTACAACAAAAATACAAACACAATAGATTGCAGTGCAGAAACAAAGTCGGTGAGAAGAAGAACATGAAAATAATGTCATTTCATTAAAGCACATCATTTACCATCCTGTTTACAGTAAGGTGAGTGTCCTGAAGGATGTTCTCAACTAGAGATCAGAAACTTCAGTTCAGTAGGCCATAGTTCGCATATTACTGGCAATACATCTTTTAGAAACAGTGATGTTTTATACATAAATAAAAGGTGCTCGGTGTCCTCTATCAGAGGAAAGGCTTTACCAAATAAGATTAGAAATAACTCATCCTCGCTCAAGCTGTTAAGGTACCCAGCTGCAAATATGTTTAAATAATCATTTATGAAACACCAAAGATTCTCTCTATAACCCGCGGTGGCTTCACATACCATCATACCATGGAAGGTTGCATTGTTGTAGCTCCTTCCGCAAAAGTGACATAAATTAAATACATCAGGATCAACCAGCAAATTACAGCATGCAATGAGTTTGACCATTAGAGCGAAACCTGACAGAGAGCTAGGTATGTCTCTAGCGTAATACCACAGTAATGAGGGAATCATGTAATCATTGTGAACAGAATTAAAGACATGGAGATCTGACATCTCATTACACATATTGCCGAACCTCTCAGCTTCCTTAGCCACAATGGCAGAGGTAATCATCTCATTCCATTGTTTCTTACCAGGGAAAGAACCTGTTGAAAAATAAAGCATTATGTATTCTATTAAATCATATTTATCAAGGATACGAAGCATATCTCCTGTACTACCAAAAATACTCCCTTGACGTCCTAAGTCAGACATTATTCTGTACCTGAATATTCTAGATGAAGTTGTACATGAATTACCAAAGCAAAGTCTGCCAAGGAAAAGTAATTTTTGTCTATCAATAAAAGCTGTAATAGAAGGTAACCCGAGCATACTTAAGCATACTACAGAATGTACACGACTTGGCAGTCCTTGTATCAATTTAGCGCAGAACCTGTGCATGCGTTCTAAATTTAACATGTCGTTATCGCTTAGCGAGCACCATAGTTCGCAGCCGTACAAAGCCTTTGGTAAAACACACGTCTTGTATAGCTTAACGCTGGTTAGGGGATTTAACCCAAGGGGACGCACTCCCGCTCCCAGAAGGGATAGAAACATACCCCTCCCATTCCTACAGGAATTTGCTATAAGGTCCCTGGCGGCAAAACTAGAATTCAGTATTATACCTAAGTGTTTTGCAGTTCTAGTTTGTTTAAGTGAAATTCCCCCTAATTTCCAATTTCGTCTGTGTTCATTTGAATTAAACGCTTGTACCGTTTCTCCGAAAACAATCACAGCAGTTTTATCTGCGTTAAAGATAAATCTCCACTTACGAGAATATTCATAGCAGATGTTAATCATTTCCTGAAGTGCCCCAGGAGACAGGGCTAAAAGCGCGACGTCATCTGCTTGTGTCGGTGAACCAATATAGATGTTCCCAATTGTTGCCCCGTACCTGCTATTTCTTAACTGAATTAGCAAGTCATTAATAAAAAGATTATATAACCATGGGGATAAAACACCCCCCTGCCTTACGGACTGTGATAAATTAAACCATCTACTAGTAATACCCTCATAATATACAGCGCTCCTCATATCTGTGTAGCTATTTAAAACTACGCGCCACATTTTCCCGTTGATACCGAAGTCAAAAAGTTTCACGAATAGTCCCGTATGCCACACTCTGTCGAAAGCCTTGCTGCTGTCGAGCAGGCAGGCATAAACCTTGGATTGACGTTCGATACAATGAGCTACACATTCTTGGAGATGATATGAGGCGTTTATTGCTCCCATACCTTGCCTAAAGGCACACTGCATATCATCCGGGAAGCGTAATCCTTGCACAGAAATAAAACGATCAATACGGTGCCGAAAAACCAGCTCCATCAATTTATAAATACATGGCAACAAGGTAATTCCCCTATAGTTATTAGGATCGGAATTACTTTTGTGGGGGTTCTTGAGAATAGTTATGATAAGACCATTTTTCATAGCAGCTGGTACCATTTCTAAACGCAAGATAAAGTTAAACAAATTAACAAGATGATTCTGAAGCGATCTGCCTCCGTGCAAAATGTGCTCATTCACTATACCATCGAACCCACCAGCCTTCCTGGTTTTTAGGCCCCTAATAGCCTTTAATAATTCAGTTACAGTAACGGGGTCATCAAGAAAGGGATTATAATTGAGTGGAGACTTACATTTGTAATACTCCAATATATCCTCAGTGGCAAGTTTGAACTGATCATCATAATGTGCATAATTATTATCGGAGTATAGCGACTGGAAGTGATTGGCCCACCCTTCACAAATTTTGAAGGGGTCTCTCTCCGTTTTCAGCTCAAATCGCACGCCACTGTTTGATTTGTGTGTTTTTCTATTCCGTTTCCGTATAGAGTACCAAAATTTGTCCACATCTATTTCAGAAAAATTATCAACTTGTTCAAAAAGGGCCCGTTCTTGTTCTTCGTAAATTTTCCTCAGCTGTTTACGAAAATCTCGCTTACACTCCTTATAATAAGAATATGAAGGAAAAGCCTCGCCACGTGGTCTGCCTTCATCGAGCCAATGCGCTCGTGCAAGGTTCATTTTGTCATGGAGGGGCTTTAAATGCGATGACCATTTAGGCTTAAGATACGGCCTGCGTTTCTTTGGGGGAATGGCACTATCGCCAGCTGTGCGTAGTGACGTTATAATGTCATCATAGTAACGTGACAATTTATCTGGCTCAGCATCCTGTTCTGTTGGAACACAGATCAAATTAAGAGCACCATCTAATTTATTCCTATACAAAACATCATTACCATTTGCTTTTATTTTTTTCCAATTCAACACATGACGTTCTGTTGGGATAGCATACGCTACTTCAGGTATCATAATCTTGGTTAAGACCGGTAAATGGTCAGATGTATTAAGATGGGAATCATCTAAAATCTCACAACTGGCACTGTCATGATAATCAATGGGTATCAAAATATGATCTATCATTGATCTATGGGAACCGTCATCGTAAGGGTCGAAAGTGTAAGCAGGCCCTGTGCGAGTTGACTGCACACAAAGAGATATTAGATCATTATCAAGCATAAACTTCTGCATTAACTCTCCCCTCAACTGTAATGCGCAACTATAACTCGGACCGCTTAGCTCACAATTGAGGTCACCCATTATTATAAAATTATACCCGTGACCATATTCATGCACAATGCTATAAAGTTTCTCAACATATTCAGTGTACAATGAGTATGAAATACTAGAATTTGGCATATATACATTCAATAAGATAAAGGGAAGTGACCCCGGAAGCCGTAGTAATACCCCAAGGATACGATCGTCATTTATGTCATTAATGCGACTGATGAATTTACTAAGTTCACGCTTCCACAGGATGGCAACACCTCCTTTACCACGCCGGTGAGACACATATGGATCTAACGATTTATCAGAAACGCCATAGCCATCATAGTTGAAATGTATGGAATTGAGAAAGCAAAGGTTATCAGGGAACAGCCAGTGCTCCGATATACAACATACATCAACAGAATACTTGTCAAGAATGTTTGACAAGTACACAGTACTAGGCATAATACCCCTTACATTAAAGTTTGAGATACAGAATGGCTTACTCTTTTTTGTCATATTATAGAATGTAGAAGATGCGGGTTACATAAACATATAATATAACAGAAATTAATTTATTTCATTTTAACCCTTGGCCTCCAACGCCTTGCATAAACACCTTCTGGCCAGAAACGGTCACTCATTACACTGCTACAGAAGTCACGTGGCACCCGTAAGTAACCACAATTAAAATCACCGTTTCTGGACCTGAGTATGCGAAAGTCAATCACCTCAATGCCACCTGCAACAATATATCTGACAGCCCTCTGTCGATTCACAGACTTTCTTATTCTGCCAATGTAAAACTCGCATTCAGGAGGATCCCACTCATTATAATTTGGGCGTGAGCTAACCACAACATTTATCCGATTACTTTCAGTCGTAGGACCATTGTTTCTCTGCCGTTCATCTGCACCTCGTTCCACCTGTCCTGCCTTCGTCATGGTTACAATCGGTTGCATGATCTTCATATGAATTGGACGGTGCCTCTATTTCCATTGGCGGTTCAGCTTGTACGTCTGGGACATTCCCAGTGTTGACCACAACAGGTGTGTCCGAAATTGAATTGTCTACTTCACATCGCGTCGCAGCCACCTGGCGAGACACTGGGACATTTACCGCTACTTCGCTGTACGATCTAACTGGACCGCTAACACTGCGCCCCCGTTCTGTGTTTGTTGCGTTTACTTGTTGATAGTCCGGCCTTGCGCCAGGATACGTCTGATTGAGCACACTTGTCACCACGGGTTGATCAGAGCTGTACTGTAACAACTGCTCTCTCATGAACGTGATACTGCGAGTAATAGAGCTGGTCTTTAACATTATTGAGTCAGTCTCAGCCTCCAGGTCTCGCATTGACTTTTTTATTCTTTTGAATTCACCCCGTAGCGATGACTGTGTATTATCCGAAGCAGTTTTGAATTCGGTAAAGTTTTCTTGTATGGTTACATGATTTCTCTTTAGAGCCGCCATGTCTTTTTGAAAACTGCCGACTGTGCCTTTACACTCAGCCACTTCTTGGCGTAAACCCCCAATTTCCTGCCACATGGTAGAGGTAATGTTTGTCAATAGGGAGTGAATATTCTTTAATTCTCCTTTAACAGATTCATCACGTGATAAGATATATGAAAATCTTGTGTCACAGGATTTCTTCAGTTCAGAATAATCAGACTTCATAACAGATACTGAATCGCTTATTGAGGCAGTGATGTCACTAACATTAAGTGCTAAATGGTCGTACACGAGGGGTGGCTGGTCGCATGTTGTGTTCAGATTTGGATCAGATTGTTTACTATTTGAATATCCACTTAGCACATCTGTTATAATTTCCGCATTATTTCCGAATATGAAGTCAATCAGGATATAACAGTCCCCTGCCAGCTTTCGGGCGTGAGCTTGGGGGTTGTGTCTTGTGACCTTTCTTTTAATAAGACTGCCACCAGGAAAGTTTGGTTTACCCTGAACAGTAGAGAATAGAACATTCCTGACGTTATCAAGATCGACTCCACCATGATGGATGGCTGATAAACACTGATCGAGGAACTCTTCTTTGGGTAAAATTACTAATGGGTATAAAGTTTCCTTGATCCATCCTAGCAGGCTTTCACCTGTTTCTATATTTTGATTGACGTGGTTAGGATGATTAACAACGCCCAGCGCCTCACCAATTATGTCACTAGTTCTCACTGGGCTATGATCAAGACCTCCCGCAGAGTCCATAGTTAAGACTATTTACTACGTAAATGAATAGACAGTTGTGGCAAGCTAAAACAACTTACATGTTTTTTCGGTGGTTGGCCATTCGCAGATGTAATGAATGGATTTTCAGTCAGCAAAATCCGAGTGCGCAAGATCCCATTGTATAATCCTCATGAGCGCGCCATTTGAAATTTTGTTTTGAGCGATATAAGGCGTCCCAGTAAAGAACACAAAATAAGTCAGGGTTTTCGGCTATCCAAGTAGACTTAAGCACACCAGTTGGTTTAGTGTCCACCTATCAATGAATTTCAAGGTATTTTGGTGATTTTTTACCTCGATGAAGGTTATTATCAAGCATATTGAGAAGTTTATCCAGGAGCCTAAAAAATCACGTCTGCACCCCTCGTGACCTTGACCTTATTATATATATATATATATATATGATGTACTACATATCTAAATTTATATATAACCTCCAATGATACGTCTCCCACCACCTGGAGCTCTCCGAAATGTCGCAGATAATGTCCCAGACACTAGACATTTTCACATTTCCTTACGGGCTAAACTTGGTTCTAGTCGCGTGCCGGTAGGCGGCGCTTGGACTATAAGAATAACAGTGGACATATCTAAAACAAAGTGTCGTATGAGCTATTAATTAATAAATGATTATATATAACATTAATATAGGTATATACTTATATGCATATCTGTATTTACATAAAGAACTACATATATTAATAAGTGTTCACTTCTGGTAATACATCTCCTACCGCCTGGGGCCCTCCCAGATGTCGCCGAAAATGTCTTAGTACCAGAGACATTTCGACACTTGACGCTCTGGTTCGAGTTTGGTATTACACCAGCGCCTGTAGGGGTTTTATTTAATTGCAAGAATAAAACGGAACGTCATTCATATATGAAGTTATCAATGGAAATAGGGAACAGTGGAATAATAATAATAATTATATATATATATATATATATATATATATATATCTTATGCATTTAAATATCAAAAAGATATTTTAATATATAGATAACTTCACGTGGTACATCCCCCAACTCCTGCAGCCCTCCAAAATGTCACAGAAAATGCCCCAGTGACTAGACATTTCGATATTTCCTGCTCCGGTCGAGATGGTTACTAGGCAGCACCGATATGTCGCGCATGGACTGTAAGAAGATTAATAAACCTTTTTAATAGCAATATGTCGTACGAAATATTATTATTGAAGGATTATATCTAATAATTATGTATTTACTCATTAATTTATAAAATAATGTACCACATATATAAATATTTACATAACCTCTCGTGACACGTCCCCTACCCCCTCGAGGCCTCCGAAATGTCGCAAATTATGTCCCAAGCTTTTATAACAATATGTCGTATGAAATGTTATAATTAAATGATACGTCTCCCACCACCTGGAGTTCTCCGAAATGTCGCAGATAATGTCCCAGACACTAGACGTTTAGACATTTCCTGTACGGGCCGAGCTTGGTACTAGTCGCGTGCCGGTAGGCGGCGCTTGGACTATAAGAATAACAGTGGACATATTTATAACAAAGTCTCGTATGAGCTATTAATTAATAAATGATTATATATAATATTTATATAGGTATATACTTATATGCATATCTGTATTTACATAAAGAACTACATATATTAATAACCGTTCCAGATGTCGCCGAAAATGTCGTAGTACCAGAGACATTTCGACACTTGACGCTCTGGTTCGAGTTTGGTATTACACCAGCGCCTGTAGGGGTTTTATTTAATCCCGTCCGGATGGGATCGAAAAAATCTGACCCGTCTACTAGAAACCCGTCTATTTGGGATGGCACCGATATCTAGATAGACAGAACAAACGATATACACACATACATATATATGTACATACATTTATATATATATACATAAATATATATATATATAAATATAAGTATATATGTATATTTATATATATTTCATATATACATACAAATATATATAGATCGCCTGTCCCAGAAACCCCTCGCATAGGGCCCGGCGTATACTGGATGGAGCATATATTACAGGTTACAAACACAAACTGGAGTATTTCATGCCCGAAGGGTTAGGGTAACCCATATACTGAATGGAGCATATATTACAGGTTACAAACGCTAACTGGAGTATTTCATGCGGGAAGGGTTAGGGTAACCCGCATAATGGATGGAGCATATATTACAGGTTACAAACACTTACTGGAGTATTTCATGCCCGGAGGGTTAGTGTAACCCGCATATTGGATGGAGCATATATTACAGGTTACAAACACTGGAGTATTTCATGCCCGAAGGGTTAGGGTAACCCGTATACTGGATGGAGCATATATTACAAGTTACAAACACTAACTGGAGTATTTCATGCCCAAAGGGTTAGGGTAACCCGTATACTGGATGGAGCATATATTACAGGTTACAAACACTTACTGGAGTATTTCATGCCCGAAGGGTTATGGTAACCCGTATACTGGATGGAGCATATATTACAGGTTACAAACACTTACTGGAGTTTTCATGCCCGAAGGGTTAGGGTAACCCGTATACTGGATGGAGCATATATTTCAGGTTACAAACACTTACTTGAGTATTTCATGCCCGAAGGGTTAGGGTAACCTGTATACTGGATGGACGTATATTACAGGTTACAAACACTTACTGGAGTATTTCATGCCCGAAGGGTTAGGGTAACCCGTATACTGGAAGGAGCATATATTACAGGTTACAAACACTTACTGGAGTATTTCATGGCCGAAGGGTTAGGGTAACCCGTATACTGGATGGAGCATATATTACAGGTTACAAACACTTACTGGAGTATTTCATGCCCGAAGGGTTAGGGTAACCCGTATACTGGATGGAGCATATATTACAGATTACAAACGCTAACTGGAGTATTTCATGCCCGAAGGGTTAGGGTAACCCGTATACTTGATGGAGCATATATTACAGGTTACAAACGTTTACTGGAGTATTTCATGCCCGAAGGGTTAGGGTAACCCGTATACTGGATGGAGCATATATTTCAGGTTACAAACACTTACTGGAGTATTTCATGCCCGAAGGGTTAGGGAAACCCGTATACTGGATGGAGCATATATTACAGGTTACAAACACTTATTGGAGTATTTCATGCCTGAAGGGTTAGGGTAACCCGTATACTGGATGGAGCATATATTACAGGTTACAAACACTTACTGGAGTATTTCATGCCCGAAGGGTTAGGGTAACCCGTATACTGGATGGAGCATATATTACAGGTTACAAACACTTACTGGAGTATTTCATGCCCGAAGGGTTAGGGTAACCCGAATAGTGGATGGAGCATATATTACAGATTACAAACACTTACTGGAGTATTTCATGCCCGAAGGGTTAGGGTAACCCGTATACTGGATGGAGCATACATTACAGGTTACAAACACTTACTGGAGTATTTCATGCCCGAAGGGTTAGGGTAACCCGTATACTTGATGGAGCATATATTACAGGTTACAAACACTTACTCGAGTATTTCATGCCCGAAGGGTTAGGGTAACCCATATACTGGATGGAGCATACATTACAGGTTACAAACACTTACTGGAGTATTTCATGCCCGAAGGTTTAGGGTAACCCGTATACTGGATGGAGCATATATAACAGGTTACAAACACTTACTGGAGTATTTCATGCCCGAAGGGTTAGGGTAACCCGTATACTGGATGGAGCATACATTACAGGTTACAAACACTTACTGGAGTATTTCATGCCCGAAGGGTTAGGGTAACCCGTATACTGGATGGAGCATATATTACAGGTTACAAACACATACTTGAGTATTTCATGCCCGAAGGGTTAGGGTAACCCGTATACTGGATGGAGCATATATTACAGGTTACAAACACTTACTCTTTTTCTTTCCTCATTATTTTCAAGTTCATTTGATATTTTGCATGAACATGTATTGCTTTCACTTTTAGCTACATAATACCATGTGTGGCCTCCATGTACAAGAGTGCCACTTGTTGAATATTTGGTAAATACTGACGATCATGTCTTTTAAATAAATTGTTCATGTGATATCTGTTGCTTATCTATATGCCTTACACTGCTGAACATTGTGTGAGTTTGTGAACTCCAATCTCATAGTCATATGGAATTATCTGCTTTCATATATGGTCTCCTTTCATGGGCTCTATTTGAAACCCTCTCCAATCACTGCATATATTACAATGGCCATATGTGAGAAACTGTTCTCTCACAGGCGGGTCCCACGTCTCAGAAACGGGAGGGTCGCTCCTACACAAACTTACAGAAAAAAAAGTGCAAAACTTGGTTTGTAACCCCCGCCCCCCCCAAAAAAAATTATTTTGCCCCGAAAAAGAGGGGTCAGGAACCCCTCACCCTCCCACCCCCTCATCTGACACTCCTTACATGTTTGTCCGTGTACATGACCTTTTGCCAAAGTAACAGACACATATATTACAAACAGTTTCCTTCCTGTCTCCAACCTATGATCATCTCAATTTTTAACTTTTGTGGCCCACCTGGTGATCAGTCAGGATGTCTACATTCCTTTTACTATCACTGTTCATAACTTTGTCCGCCATATTGCACGCTGAGAAATTGCAATCAGATGGGCATTTTTTCAACATATTTACCAGGAGTCTGTCCTATAAATTTCCTATATACATGCCAGAAATTAAGACCAGTGTGATGTCCACAAGTTATGGGCTCGAACATATTGGACTTTGTAAAAAAAATGAGGAAAAATAATTGCTTGATAAACATGAACCTTTTTGATGGTACACACCTTTTTAGCTCAGCTGACTATAAGTCATCTGAACTATAGTCGTGGTCCATTGTCTGTCGTACGCCGTCTGTCCGTCCGTCCGTAGATAAGGCACGTTTTGAAACCCTAGGAAGACCTAGGACTCCAAAATTTGGCATAATGTTAGATGTCCCCAAGATGTCCTACCAAGCCGAAAAACTGAGTCTTTGCAACTTGGTTCCTTTGAGAAATTAAGGAAAAACCTCAGTTTTTTTATTCTAAAAAATAAAAATAGAAAAATAAAAAAAATGCCAGATAATAAAATAAGGATCTATTAGACAAACATTTTTCCTTTCTTTCCTTTCCAGCAGCATTGGAGATCAGGCTTTAATTTGCCCTGTATGTATAAGTATTGCTAATTCCCCCCCCCCCCCCCCAACTGCTGACCTTGATTTTTTTTGTACTTGTGCACTGGGATGTTTTAATATCTATGGCAATTGTGCACAAATTGGTTTAATTTAAAATATAATTGGATAAGAAAAACAATAAAATCTGATTAAAACATATTCTGTCGTCAGGTGAATGGAACATAAAGTGATCAGCTCCGTTTGTCCAGCATTTCTCCCTTATTATAAAAAATGTAATAATAATTTTTTTTCCTATAACACTGTTAAAATAACTTTTATAAGGTGAATGTGTATGGATTTCAGATATTCAAGTATGAAATTAGAAAGCAACTTGTATATTGAGTTGTGTTATGCCTCAGATGTTAAACTCAAATCTCATCAATTCCCCCCCCCCCCCCCCCAAAAAAAAAATAAAACCAGGTGCTTGCATCTGTGGACTGAAACATCAGTTATATTTCAACTCTATAAATATTAATAACTTAATAAATACATAAATTTAATATTATATATTACAATAAACTAGGTCCTATTGAGCTAATCTGTAAACTACTTAACTGTCAACAGTTCATAAAAAATCCAACCGACAGTCATGGTAATAATTTACCTCTTATGGTCAAATGTTGGTGTGTGCTTGTAAACTAGCTCTGGCACTGATACACTTTCACCAAACATACTACAGTGTCACCGATAGGTAGTCCATTGAGCTTACCTACGCTGAACCAACTGATACTGAATAAGGGCAGAGGGCACTTGTGTAATTTATAGTGATGTACAGGTAACATAAGAGGTTATGGAAGTGGGGCCATATCAATCATGACAATATTGGGCCAGCTGATCATAATCAAACTGAGTTACAGTCCCTTGTATGTCGGTCATTTCACGTATCGTCGTGGTCTGTCGCAAGATGTCTAACTGTCCGGGACTGTTCCCGCCTTCATTCTTCCTGATCCGTGTCGAGAAGTCGAAGTGTCTAACTGTCTAGGACTGCTCCAGCCTTTCTCAAGTCACCGGGGAGGGGGTGGGGGGCGCTCCACGTATGCTTGCTGATCAGTGTCGAGAGGTCGATTTGTCTAATCTTTCCGGACAGTTCTGGCATCATGGAAGCCGACAGATTAAAATATATATATATATATATATATATATATATATATATATATATATAATTTTTTTAAAAATATAATATATATATATGCATATATTTATTTTTACATGTATACATATTTATACTTGATATCAAAGATTGAATTATCTTTAATGCCGACTCGCTCGGTATTCATAATTTGCACTGTTCCATACCTATATTACATATGCATATGTATTATATTTATATTTACATGTAAACTTAATTATACTTGACATCAAATATATATTTATCATTGAAACAGACACGCTCGTTATTCATATTTCTGCACTGTTGCATATCTTTATTCCTATACGATCTACTGTGCTGAAATACGCAGGGGTTTTTCTTTTTTTTTGCTACAGCTGCGACCCCTGTCGGTCATTTCACGTATTCTTCGTGGTCTGTCGCGAGATGTCTAACTGTCTGGGACTGTTCCCGCCTTCATTCTTCCTGATCGGTGTCGAGAAGTCGACGTGTCTAACTGTCTAGTAGAACATCTACCCTTCCTCAAGCTTTTTTTTTTTTTGGGAGGGGGGGGGGGGGGTCGGGGGGGCGGCTCCACATTTGCTTGCTGATCAGTGTCGAGAGGTCGATTTGTATAACCTTACCGGACAGTTCTGGCATCATGGAAGTCGACGGTTACACACACACACACACACACACACACACACACACACATATATATATATATATATATATAATATATATATATATATATATTTATAAATATAATATATATATGCATATATTAATTTTTAAAATGTATACATATTTATACTTGACATCAAAGATTGAATTATCTTCAATGGGGACTCGCTCGGTATTCATAATTTGCACCATTGCATACCTATATTACATATGCATATGTATCATATTTATACTTGCATATCAACTTAATTATACTTGACATCTAATATATATTTATCATTGATACAGGCACGCTCGTTATTCATATTTCTGCACTGTTGCATATCTTTAATTTATACGATCATCTGTGACAACATCCGCAGGGTTTTCTTGCTTCACCTGCGACCCCTGTCGGTCATTTCACGTGTTCTTCATCGTCTGTCGCCAGATGTCTAACTGTCAGGGACTATTCCCTACTTCATTCTTCCTGATCGGTGTCGAGAAGTCGAAGTGTCTAACTGTCTAGGACTATTGCAGCCTTTCTCAAGTCATGGGGGGGGGGGGGGGGGGGGGCTCCACGTATGCTTGCTGATCAGTGTCAAGAGGTCGATAAGTCTAACCTTTCCGGACAGTTCTGGCATCATGGAAGCCGACAGATTTACATATATATATATATATATATATATATATATATATATATATATATATATATTTATATATATATATATATATATTTATAAATATAATATATATATGCATATATTCATTTTTACATGTATACATATTTATACTTGACATCAAAGATTGAATTATCTTTAATGGCGACTCGCTCGGTATTCATAATTTGCACTGTTGCATACCTATATTAGGTATGCATATGGATTATATTTATATTTAAATGTCAACTGGTACAAGAAAGCATGTGCTAGGGTGTCTGGAGCTCTCCAAAAATCTTTAACTTTAACTACATTCCAGGCAAGTAATCATAATAATAATTGTATCCTCTTATGAACCATGTTATTATTGTAAAATTTGTAAAGTTTTAATTTGGAAAAAAATCAAAACTTTTGAAATATTTGGATTCATAAAATTACAAAAGAGTACTGTTCTCAAACATAATAGCCCCACCATTTTGGCTCCAAAATGCACCTGTTCTAGGTACGAGTGCACTCTCTTTGGCAATCTGGTTCTATTCATTTGTGTTCAGTGCAAGTGCACTCCCTTTAGTCACTTTATTATTAGTGAAGCCCTCCAATATCACCAGGGCAAGACACCAGCTGACCCATCAGGTTTGTTATTTTTTGTGTTATTGCTTGTCTAGAATATTGTGACATGTATTTATATATAATGTAATACTTATCAGCTTATTTGGGCCTGCTCAATCATTTTGTCATGAAATAATTATATGTTTCTGAGTACATATTGGTATGTCAGACTTTGATGATAGGAAGCGTCTAAGATCAAATCTATCAAGCAGCTCCTCAGACTCTTCTATATTGTCTATTAAGAAAACAAAATATTTTCAGTCAGAGTTATTAAGTACTTGTGAGACAAAATCTGCAACCATGTCAGGCAAAGGAGTCAGTGAAAAGAAACTTGGTGAAATGTTGGACAAACTGAAAAATGACTTGAAAAAAGAATTTAAAACTCAGTTGGATGCTTATGTAGAAAAAATGGAAGGACGGGTTTTCGAACTGGAAAAACAAAATGAGTCCCTTTCAGCAAAAGTGTCACAATTAGAGCAAGACTATGCAAATTTAAAAATGGAATGTGTACAAACAAATAGGGAAGCTCAAGAGGCAAGAAAACATGCCATCAGTAATGAGCAGTACTCCCGAAAATCAAACTTAAAGATTATTGGATTGCCTGAACATGATGCAGAAAATTGTAAAACCAATGTACATAAACTAATAACAGAAAAACTTAAAGTAGATGTGCCAGTTCACACAATTGATGCTGCCCACAGAGTTGGCAAGAAAAAATCAGGTAAACCAAGATCTATGATTGTTCGGTTCCAAAGCCGAGATGATAGAATGGCAGTTATTAAAGAGAGAAAGGCGCTGAAAAACACAGGTATCATTATTGTTGATGACCTTTGTAAAGAAATGCTAGAGGTATTCAACAGGGTTAAGAAAGATGAGAGAGTTAAAGCAGTATGGTCTTGGGATGGAAAGATTTTTGCTCAGAATAAAGAAGATTTAGAAAACATTGTACAAGTGAACTATGGAGATGATCTTGGCAACCTGTTCTCAAATCATTAATCAGACTAGAAATATAATCAGTGACAATGTATTATGAATATAGATTAGTATCAGTTTATAGTTTGTCACCATTCTGATTTGAGAAAGGAATGCAAGAGACTATAATTATATTGTATCTGTAGTATGTTTAATTCTCCACAGTTTATGCATTTAGAATTAAATGTAATTTGTGGGATAACACATCTTTTCATTTAAACCTTTTATGTTTAATAAAGGAGTGAAAATATTTTTATAGTAAATAAATCAAGTAGGCCCAAAAGGGTATTTTGGTAAAAAAATTATTCAAGAATGTCTGTTGTGTCTCAATGTGTTTATTCATGTAATGAATTCTCTGTCTACTCGTGTTTTATTCATGTAACAAGTAACTGTATTAATGCCACAAAAAGTGAAGGTCTCTCAAGTGCAATGGCAACAATGGTAAGGAAAGAAATGGATCGTGGTATCATATAATTGTTCAGATAATATCATTAATATTGTGTCATTGAATGTCAGAGGTTTAAGACAATATGAAAAAAGAAAGAAAATATTTAACTGGTTCTGTAAACAGGGTTGTCAAAATGGTATTGGGTTTATCCAAGAATCACACAGTGACTTAAAAATTGTGAATAATTGGTCTAAGCAGTGGCGTGGGCAAGTTTATTTTTCACATGGTACATCAGCAAGCAGAGGTGTTATGATAATGATTGGAGAGAAAAGAGATTTTAAATTTGAACAGGTAACAGTTGATACTGATGGTAGATATATCCTATTAAAATGTATTATTCAAGAGTGCCACACTCTATTATGTAATATATATGCACCAAACACAGAAATGGAACAGGTAGAGTATTTCCAAAAGCTGCATAATGAAATAAAAAAGATGGTACTTGATACTGACATAAGGCTAATTATAGGGGGTGATTTTAATGTTTGTATGGATAAAATTGACACTGATGGTGAAAAACTGAAAGTAAAGTCTATTGAGCAAATACAGTCAATCATTGAAGAATTTGAGGTCATAGATATATGGAGGATAAGAAATCCTGATGTTAAAAGATATTCCTGGAGGCGATGGTTCCCCTTGACACAAAGACGACTAGATTATTTTTTAATTTCAAATAACATTCAGCCATCTGTACAGTCTACCGATATTATTCCTTCAGTAGGTACAGACCATTCAGCTATTAATTTACAGTTACAAGTCTTAAATGAACATAAAAGAGTAAAGGGGTATTGGAAATTTAATAATTCTCTTTTACAGGATGAAGTGTATGTCAATGAGTTAAAAAATAAAATTTTTGCATGGAAAGAACTTTATTCATATAATAATCCGGCAAGCCGCTGGGAATTTTTGAAATACAAAATAAGGCAATTCACAGTAGAATATTCTAAGTCAAAAGCTAAGGAAAGAAGATTAAATCAAGCCGCTCTTGAGGGTAAACTGAATGAATTAGAAAGAAAATTATGTGAACATCCGGGAGACTCAATAGTAACAGAGTATCAACAAGTAAAACAAGAGGTGGAAACTATGTATAATCATATAACTGAAGGAATAATAATTCGCTCAAGAGCACAGTGGAGAGAATATGGTGAAAGAAATTCTGCATATTTCCTGAACTTAGAAAAAAGAAATAAGGGCAAAACATCAGTACGAAAATTACTAAAAAGCAATAATGATGTATTAACCTCCCAAAGTGATATTCTAAATGAAATAAGAAATTTTTTTATGCAACGTTTTACAAGGGTTTCTACTGTCACACCAGAACAATGTGAAAATTATTTAAGTAAAGTTAATATGCCAACTCTAACTAAAGAACATTCATCCATGTGTGATGGTCCAGTGACACTGGATGAGATTTTTAATGCTGTTAAGTCTATGCCATCCAACAAATCACCTGGAAATGATGGTCTAAGTAAAGAATTTTATATCCATTTTTTCCAAGATATTGGAAAAGACTTAGTATCATGTATGAATCACAATTTTATTGAATGTCAAATGACGGCAAGCCAAAAACAAGCAATCATCACTTTATTAGAAAAACCCGGAAAAGACTCCAGGTTCATTAAGTCATGGCGCCCGATAAGTTTAATCAATGTAGATAGTAAAATACTCAGTCGGGTTTTGGTAAATAGGATGAAGAAAATATTACCAGAGATAATTTCGCAAGAACAAAGTGCATTTATAAAAGGACGTTTTATTGGTGATCCCATCAGACTCATTGATGATATGTTGAGTTATTGCAAGCAAAGAATGGTACCAGGTATTATGTTTGCAGCGGATTTTGAAGCAGCCTTTGATTCAGTAGATCATGTATTTATGTTTAGTGTTCTAAAAAGGTTTGGATTTGGAGAAAATTTTATTTTATGGGTAAAAACAATGTATAACAAGTTGGAAAGTGCAGTTATTAATAATGGAGTTACTACTCAGTATTTTTTAATAGAACGGGGTACACGTCAAGGTGACCCCCTTGCATGTTATTTGTTTTTACTTGTTGTCGAAATATTGGTACATAAGATTCGTACAAATAATAATGTCAAAGGAATAAAGGTCTATGACACAGAATTTAAAATGTGTATGTTTGCAGATGATACAACTTTTTTCATTCATGATGTAAATTCATTTAAGGAACTTATCAAACTAATCAACATGTTTACAGAGTATTCCTCTTTAAAAGTTAATTACGATAAATCTGAGGCAGCTTGGTTAGGCAAAGATAGAAACAGACAGGATAAACCCATAGAATGTAGATGGTTAGATTTGACTGTAAATGTCATAAGAATTTTGGGTATATACTTTTGTTATGATTCAGATATGGTTGTGGAGCAAAACTTCACAAGAATAAAAGAAAGAATTAAGAAAACTTTGAATGTATGGAAAACTCGTACACTGACAGTGTATGGAAGGGTTGAAATAGCTCGATCACTTGTTTTATCTACAATATTGTATGTCTCTAATATGTGTGATCCTCCAAAGGGCTTCATTACTGAAGTACAAAGTATGATTAACTTATTTATATGGAAGGATAAAAAGCCTAAAGTTAAATATTGTACTGCTATCGGATCCTATGAAAAAGGTGGTCTTAAAGTTCCAGATGTAGAATCAATGTTAAAAGCCCAACGTGTATTATGGATAAAACGATTAATTACAGATAAAGATAAACCTTGGGTGAAGTTGGTGACAGGTTATCTACGTAAGATTGGTGGAGTAGCATTCATACGATCAAACTTTGATATACAGAGGATCCCACTTTCCCTGCCAAATTTTTATAAATCATGCCTGTGTTCATGGGCTGAACTTTTCGATTGCTACCCTACAACTAAATTTGAAGTATTATCACAAACATTGTGGAATAACAAACTATTTAATGTCAACAAAGCATTTTACTTTAACAAAAAATTGTCAGCGGCAGGGATAAATTACATTCATGATCTAATAAATATTGATGGGTCATTAAAATCTTGGAGCACTCTAGGTAAAGGAGATTTAACACAGTTAGATAAATTCAAGTTACAATCAATAGTGTCATCTATATCAAAATATCAGCGTACTATATTAGAAGATGAGCATACTGTGAATATGCAGGAATATGATGATCCTGTGTTTATTAAGAATGATCCATTTAAGATATCAAACCTAGATTCAAAAATGTTATATAATAAATTTATTGAAAAGAAAATAATGAGCAGAAAAATAAAATGGGATTTATATTTAAATGTTACGAATGAGGAAAAGAAATTAAGATTTCAATCGATTTATAAGATTTCATCTGACTGGTATACATGAGAGTTTCAATATAAAATTATGAATAATTATTTACCTGTAAACAGTCATTTGTTCACATGGAATTTAGTTGATAGTGGTAGATGTGACTATTGTTTTCTGTATCAAGAAACCATATTACATCTTTTTTGTCATTGTATAGTCACAAAAAACCTGTACTTTAGGATCTGTGAATGGTTGAACTCATGTAATGTAAATATGTCAGGTATGCTCCCAAATAATATAATATTTGGTATTCTTCCAGTTACTGAAAAAAATATTTTGATGAATACAATGATAGTATTGTACAAACTCACAGTATACAAAGGAAAATGTTATTCATCTGACTCTGTTTTGTTCAACAACTTTATATTAAATGTGAAATCACTGCAAAAGGAAGAATACATTATTGCAGAAAAACAATGTAAGATGGCGCACCATCTGAGGAAATGGAGTCCAATATTACCTCTGATAGTGTAATATTACTTGTAAGAATGTTATGACTACATAAATATATATATATATATGTATGTTTAAATAGATATAAATATATATGAATGCACTTTATAAGTGAATTATGAATTACAAGGCATTTTTTTTCACCACATTAGTATCAGTTACTGTGTTGTCCTTGTCTATGTATATTGTAATTATGTATGTATATGTACATAAATGTTGCCTATTTCTGTCTATGTTTATGTATATGTATTATGCCAATAAAAAAAAAAAAAAAAAAAAAAAAAAAAAAAAGTCAACTTAATTATACTTGACATCGAATAAATATTTATCATTGATACAGACACGCTCGTTATTCATATTTCTACACTGTTGCATATCTTTATTCCTATACGATCTTCTGTGCTGACATCCGCAGGGTTTTCTTGCTTCACCTGCGACCCCTGTCGGTCATTTCACGTGTTCTTCGTGGTCTGTCGCGAGATGTCTAACTGTAAGGGACTGTACCCGCCTTCATTCTTCCTGATCGGTGTCGAGAAGTCGAAGTGTCGAACTGTCTAGGATTATTCCAGCCTTTTGGGGGGTGGGGGGGGGGGGGCGCTCCACGTATGCTTGCTGATCAGTGTCGAGAAGTCGAAGTGTCTAACCCTCTGGGACAGTTAAATGGTGCGGATTTGCAGAGTGCTCATAGATCTCGCTCATGCACCCTCCCGGTACCCACCCAGTACTCCACGTCCCCAACACTCTGCAGATGCTTATAGACATATATAAAGTTTTCCTAGGCTCTTTCGCCTGTTGTCGTGGCATTTTGGGGACATGGAGTAGTTCCCCGACCTTCAGATGAGCACCCGTATCACGACAACTTGCCCGTGGCGACCGCGGCCCGTTGAGTAGATGACACGCTCATGGCCCAGCTTGGACATGGATAATAGCCCGCGATTAATTAGCCGGGCACGTGGGAAAGCCCGCTTACATCTGCCCAGCCATAGTTAGGCTTGCTTATAATACCGCCCAATCTGTTAGCCAAACTATACACATCAATAGATATTGGACTTCATGATCCATTACATCGTTTGTCGAGTACGGCTGTTAGATTAGCATTTAACATACTGATAAAAAAGGAGTTTGGCAAACATAACTGACACCCCACGCGTACATTCAAGTGAGTAAAATAAAACTGTGACAAATCACCTTTCAATAATTTAGAATTTAATGTGTTCATTCTGTTCTCACTTCGTGTTCGACATCAGACCATCTTCGTGTTAAGACCAATGCTGTAAGAATGACTTCAACGCCAACTATTTGTTTCATTTGTGTGTTTTATTTCTATGTGAATAAAATTTTTGAATCATGTTCATGTTTGTGATTTATTTATCTTTATATTTTCAATTTGTAATTAAACAGGGACAGCAACTTATCATTTACCTGCGTTAATATTGGCAGACAAATACTTCAAGACAAATAATACAAACATCCCGCTAACACGAACACTTTGCCTGGTCCCGAAGGTGGCCGCGTTAGCGGGGTTTTACTGTATAAGTTATCAATATGAGAACATTTGAAATGGCCGCCCAATCATAACCATTTGAAATTTGAAATTCTTCCCACAACATCCAGGGAGGTCCTGGAGAATCTCCTTTACAGACTGGAAAACTAATCACAGTGATATATATTATGTGATATACACGGCGAAAACATGCTTTTTAACACCATATCTGTCGGACTCTTCCAACTGTTTGACATTTGCATAGGTTCCCCTCAAATATGATACGTACATTGTTTCAAAAATCAACGCAGAATAGCTGGAAACCTGGTGACCTTGACCTTTGTCTTCAAGTCCAATGAAATAAAATATCTTTTCTCCCATTTTGCCAATGGGAAAGGGGGGGGGGGGGGGTTGATGGGCAAACGTCTGCATGTTCTTGCAAAAAAAAACCATTCTAGTATACGTGTATGTATATCCCAGTTAATATGCAAATTAGACTCAAAACAGATCAAACCAGATTTTCAGTAATCTTATTCTTCTTATTCTATTCTAGATATACCAGTCATGGAGGGTTTAGTCTTCACATATGCTTCTCTTTCATATCAGTGCAAACCATGTGGATGTGACTGGTGTGTGATTTTATGATGGGGCTTGATGGTATAGTCATCAGCTGAATAATTAAAATGATTTCAACTTGAGTCCACGCAGTCCATTGGTGTTGTTGTTGCTGAAGGCTTGTCTTCAGCTGAGTGATTAGGATGAATTCAACATGAGTACATAGCCTTCAGGGATGGATTTTGGCTTGTAAAGGTGAGCTGGTCTTTAGTTGAGTAATTAGGATGAACTCAACATGAGTACATAGCCTTCAGGGAGTGGGATGGAGTTTTGCTTGCACAGTTGAGCTGGTGGCTCAGGGGTAGAGCGCAGGACTCAAAGCCGGGAGATCGTGAGTTCGAATCTTAGCCGAGGCGGTGAGATTTTACACAGTTGAGCCCCACCCAGGGTGAACGCTCTGCAGGCTTAATGGAGAGACTGTGCCCAACAGTCATGTTTCACTCACAAACGAGTGACCCTTTCAGGGGTTCCTCGGTGTTGTGACCAATCACTGGGGTGACAACCACCCATGGGCCTCAACCATGGGTCTTGTTCAGTTAAAACTTTGAAACAGGTTCAGTGTGGAGCATACAAACGAGCTTGTGTCTGCATACAGGATGCTGCGTCGAAGCAAAGTTTTGGACTACTGAATTCACTGTGTTCTATGAAATATTAATCTACATTATCTGAGTGTATGTAGTGAATTATAATGTGTGCATAATGAAGAACGGGTTCTCTGTTATATATGCTTATATATATTATATATTATTAATTAAACTTTCGGGAACATGTGGGTAAAAGTTCAGAGTTCCTTCCTTTACTTCTTTTTTTTCCCAAGAAACTACCTATCATCCCGGAAGTTTGCCAACCCTGCATTGTCGATATTAATGTGAAATGAATCAAAGTATTTTGGTAAGCTACCCACGGAGATACAAACATTTCCTTTCAGCTATCAATGCCTGGTTTAATACAGTAAAGATCAGTAAATGTCTACATATATACCGGATCCAATCCGAAAGTGTTTTCTCTTTAGTATTCAAATGTTATAATTATTTTATTTAATATTTAAAAAAAGAGATAGAGTAATGATGGTTAGAACAAAACAATGCAAGTTAGCTAATCCTATGACATTTTTTACTTTCAAAGGGCACCATTTCAAATCCATTGAAATTATAAAAATTCACATGATAGTTTTCAACTATGCAAAGTATATCTCCTGACTGAGAATACCATTGTTACATTGTTTTTGACATTATCTTTATGATCCTGAAAATATAAGTATTCCGGGACAGGTAAATCAGTCGCTCTCCGCCTCCATCCCGAGGTCCTTACAGAGCTGGCGGTATAGGCCGTCTATCTGACGTCGTTGGTTTGCTGTGAAGAGACCGGACCAATCGCCCGTGGTCCCTTTCCGGAAGTACGACTTACCGGATGAGAAAACTTTAGTATCACTGTCATGTTCTAGAATCGTATGTAGGGCAGCCTCGGGGTTCAATGAGGGGTTGTCTTTCATGCTGCTGAACGAGGTAAAATCCACAACCTTCTCAAGTTTTTCAGGGTCTAGTGGCTTTCCGAGGAACTCGGCAAGTTTACCGATCCATGTTTTGGGTTCCCGCTTGAGGTTTTCATACCGGATATTCATCACGTTCGGGTTGTCTTTCTGTTCCCAGTACGTGCGGACATTATTAAAATAACTTCCACACGTTACTTGCCCACTGATGAAATTGTCGTAGAATACGTCCCAGGGACCTTTCCATGGCCCAAATGCTGTAAGATTTCTGTGGAAATGGAAAAATGATACTGCGACGTCTTTCGGTTCTCGCGAGATGTGGACGATTTTGACCTGTTTGTCCTTGACCCCGTTCGGAAGCATGTGGTAGGGCATGTGGGAGTAGAAGTAAGTCGGGCGTGGTAACTTAAACGCAAAGTCAATGCCTAGATCTAACAGTGTGCCGGGAACGGTTGCAGGTTCTTGTTTCCACGTATCAAGGTCATCTTGGTGCAATATGGCGCTTACGATTGTAGTCACCCAAACGTTGCCTGAAATATAAATATGAATTTGACGCATGCTCTTCAAATTTTTTCTAAATTCTAAAATTTCCTAAATTATAAAAAAAAAATTAACAAAAAGGACTATCTTAAAAACTATAACGTATAATCCAAAACAATGAAAAAAGCGAAATCACGAATATTTATCCAACCACTATATAAATATATATATATATATATATATATATATATATATATATATATATATATATATATATATATAAATATATATATTAGAACGCCGTTTCCGAAAATTTAAATGGGGAACCGAAATTTTATTCATGTTTACGACAATTTTTCACGTATGTAAATACTTCACATGAATTTTTATAATTATGAGCCACAAGGGGCTGCAGTCAAGTGTTTAAGCACAGTGGTGATCCTGATTAATTGGTACTGGGCCTATGTCCTCGCCGGGGCAAAGGTGTGAAAAACTACAGCTTGTCGCGAACGCTGGGCTCCCTGTGCCTCTAGGAAGCGGCTGAATAGTTTATCAATTTTTTATTTTTTTTTTATTTTTAATTTTATTTTTATTTTTCATATTTTTTTTAAAATTTTTATCCATTTTTTTAATTATTTTTTTTTATGTTTTTTATCCATTATTGATTGATTAATCGGGTAATAACTAAACAGATTAATCGCATAAGCATTAGCGAAGTATCATTTATACATCGCTTGTGCTCGTGCAGGTTTACCTGCAAGGCCATAACGTTCGAGCCCTGGCCAAACAAATGAGCAGTTCATTCCTGTGAGCAACTGTGCCATCCACTTAAACTCGCAATTATTCAGGTTATTCATCATTTCACTTTTACTATCAAGAAGAATACACTCAAACAAGACCACCTAGCCGTCATTTGGCAGAGATCTGGAATAAATGAAGATAAAACAAACGGCTTAATGCTTCGATGACAAGCTGACAATCCTTGAGCGACTCGACCGTGGTCACATTTTCTCAAGAGATTTCAAAATTGGCTGATCCACTATTACCGATATTTAGAGTAGCAGACAGAAACGTGTCGAATACAAAATGAAGTTGCCAGATACCCCTGACTCAGAGAAAATTATACATGATCCAGTTTGATAGGTAGGCTAAACATAAACATAATTCCCTTGCCTTTCACTCTTTATACGTGTGCTACCCTGCGCCGCCTTTGGGCTGTAAAAGAAACTAACCGAGCTTCATTAATGGCGATGGCACCTTTCCCTCCGGTGGACATGTTAAAGAAAGGGCACGCACGTATCCTTAAAACAGCTAAGACCAATATTTGCCAATCAAGCTCTGCAATAAATCCAATATTTTTGTATTTCCCGGTCGTCAATTATGTAGGTCGAAAAGAAAAACCGTGTTTCCCCGGTAAAATGGCATTAAGTTAATAAAATGGCATTAACTGTCACACGAACTTGCGGCTAGATTGTATGGTTGTTCTTATTCACACATGCATTCTGAAGTTCAGAAGTCCAGCAAACGGTACACGATGTTTATTTGCACCGGCTTGGGCACAAACTGACTCGATATTATCACAGAAACATTGACATCAACTACGCGCATGCACCGTGCCTACTCTACATAACAATAAAACATGCTACGGTTTAATCCCCGCCTTGACCAACTGGTTTTTGTAACACCGTCAGGAATCATATAAAAACTCAATTTGCTAAGCCCGCCAGATGTCACTACCATCATTTTAAACATAGGTTACGCGTTAGTACTAGATTTTCACACTAGATGGAAATCCAGCACTACACGATCCCAGACCGTTTTTGCGAAGAAAAAGCTTGGACCCCCCCCCCCCCCCCCCCACGCTTTCGAGCTTTCGAAAAAAAAGGCGATCTAATATATGTATAATTATATAGTTTATAAAATAAAATATATTTAAAAAAAGACGAACCTCACTCTATTGTCGAAGGGTTGGTACGTGTACAATGATTATTTACCTGATTTTGGGTATCCACAGATGAACACGTCATCCTCATGTACAGGGAAATCGGGAAAGCGTTTGAAGTCATCAAGCTTGGTAAATCCGGACCAGCGACTGCCTTGATACCAGGTTTGTATAGGAAACGTGAACTCGTGTGTCTCCACTTCATAGGGCGTGCTCCCTGTATTCTCCATCCTGTAAATATAAGTTCTCTGATTAAACAATTTTGTGATTGTATGTGTAGCTTAAAGCTAGCTGATCGTCTGGTTCTGCTGGAGATTTTATGCGATGCATGGCTTACTCTGAAAGAATATTAACGAACTCTATGTAAATCCTGTTAAGGAAAGTTCTTATAAAGCCTCTGTGATGGATGTGCCAGTTTGTTTAGCTAAAAGTTGTTAGTAAACACATCAATGTTGACAAAGCAAAAAACAAGTAAATTAAGGTAGTTGTGTATATATATATATATATATATATATATATATATATATATATATATGCAGCAGATGTACGCTCACTACCTGCATAATGCCCTCTGATTATTTTGTTGGACCATCCAGAAGACTCTTTTACAAAACTTTCGTGTGTTAAAAACAGAATATGTGTGTCATGGTTTACCCACTCCTTGTGTGGATCAGTGCTTGGTCAGATCCAAAACAAAGGCGGCCCCTATTGCAAATATATGACACTGGTCTCAGACGGAATTGGCAAACTGCCCTAACGAAAAATTGAATAAAATCCTAAAAAGCGTATGATAACCAAGATTACCTGAAAAAGTTAAAGGATTATTCCATCTGTTCATAACTTTTGAGTAAATTTGCTATCAGACAAACCAACCAACCAAACAAAGGGTAAACGTTATACCTTTCCGTCTGGCGGTAGTATCAGCAGAATCGACAAAGCAGATCGCATACCTCCGCTAAGGAAAAATAGTTCTTCTCGATCTGCACCTTTTTTCTGGATTCACGTCAAAGATTAATGGACTGCACTTTTACAAAGCTTGATGTGGCTCAGTTCTGTAGGGTTTGTTGTGTAACAGTCCTAATAGAAAAATAAACCGAGACAGACACGGATGAAAACGTAACCTCCCTGAAGGAGATAATTAGTGGCACGAAACACAAGCCCAGAGCTGTGTAATTTTACTGTCTGGATATATACAAATGAATATAATAACAACCATCCACAATGAAATTGCTTTTAAATGGTAACCCAGGAGTAGTGTAGTATCTATGAGGGGGCACGTGAATCAGCAGAAGTAATAGAAGCAATAATGGCAGTGGTAAGGGTATTTGTAGTACTTGCTGTGGTAGTAGTAGCTGTTGTAGTAGTAGCAGTAGCAGCAGAAGTGGTAGTTATAATAATGGTAGTTTTAATCGTGATATCAGTAGTAGTGGTAGTAGTAGTAAAACTAGTACTGGAAAAGCTAGATCGATTCGATTTGGGTTTCGATCTGCCTTTTTCAATCTATGCCCATTACATCACCCTAAAAACCATAACGGATACATATTAACCGTTTTCGTGCTGGTTCCCTGTGACTTTTTTAATCAATATTAAACCACGGTCAATTAAGATAAGGGCTGAGGGGATAACTCCTCACATCGATTTTTAATTATCTTTAGAGCAGTGCCTACAGTTTTTCTTTTTAAACGGCCTCTTGGTCACTTTTTTAATTGCTGTTGGTGGGGTTGATGGACGGGATTCTTGGGGTTATGCTTAAGTGGTTTTCCAGATTTTACGCTACGCAAACTGTATCCGTGCTGCCTGAGATAAAGTAAATAAAACCAAGGTTGTGTATGATAAAGCATTTTATGTAACATACCATCCTATATTTGCATATCTATATTTATATATACGATATGTGAGAAATATGTGTCAAACTTGATTTGGTTTGATCGGTGCCCATTTGCTGGGCTAGCCCTATGTGTGAAAAATCTTTTATGATTAACACATAAGAAGATTTATACTTATTTTAGTCACTACCTTGTCTCCCCGATACAACAATACAGCATTTAAAACATCTCAAATCATATCCGCAAATATATATTTTATCGTGGTACGACGTTGCCCAGTGCTTTAAGCGGTGGACTTCGGAGCTGACTTGCACGTTTCGAATCCCGCCAGAGCCAAAATGCTGAAACCTGGATAGATCCTCAGAGACACATTTTAATGTCCTGTCGACAGGTTATGGCGAATGGACACGTGTAAACATTAACTTGTCCGTCGTGATTAATTATAATTCAGTCTCCTCTTACAAGGCAACCTTCAGCCTTAACCTTAGTGCAGGCAACAGGATAGGACCTATCCTTGAAAGGAACAAGTGACCCATGGGTCAAATGATTGGCATGATATTTTTAGCCTAACATCCACACCAGGACTTATTTCATCTGAAAGTGAAGGTGTGATTAACGTCAGATGTGACACCTTCTGACACCAAAGTGGAGAGTGAAGACGGAATCCAGTCATGACTGGTCTATACAGATTGTACAAGAAAAGAATAAGGTCCAGCTCAACAGTGTTCTCTGATTTCTAGGTTGAAACTTTTTGTTTATCAAATATGAGGACAAAATATGTGACCACGTGAGAACGAAATCGTCAATAAGTATTGTGGAAACAACTGGTGTGCTTAATTTAAAAGGAAAATCTTCAGTGCTTCAAAGATTATAAAGTCACAGTTACACTAGATTTCATACGATCTGCATGGCTTTGAAGTTCAAAGTCGAGATCTCTGGTTTTAAGATTCCTTCAGAGTATGACGTAAACATCTGGTTATTTGAAGAAAATATATACAGTCCTCCTAAAGTTAAAGGGGTCATAATAATCCCAGAAATCCGCAAAGTGGACCAATGAAAATCAAGGTCAAGGTCACCACATTTCTACCTAATCCAAGATGTTGTTATAAATAATTTGTGTTCTTGTCTGAGAACTACGATGGCACAACTGGTTTGACAAATTTCAAAGAAAAATGTTCAATACCTCTCAAGTTAACATGTTCACAAGAATGTTAAAGTTGTCGACTGTTTTGACCTTGAACATCCTGGCCAAGGATATCATTTTTCCGATATCATCAAATCATCAAGTACTTACATATGGGTTTCCTAAACTGCCAGGTTCACAGTAAGTCATACAGATGATGAACTATAAATCAATAGATTTGACCCTAAAAACTTGGACGAAGTCAACATTTTTCGACCTCATCCGAGAACTTGGATATAAAAAAGTGTGTATCAAAATGTTAAAACAAATCATCCGGTACTCTAAAAATTATGGGATTCACAACAGAAATCCGGCTGATTGGACCTCTTTTATATAAATCTTTATTTCAACAAAATTAAACCAAATAAAACCCATATAATTTTCGTACATTTTCATGTTCACAATCGAGTTTCGTCAAACTTCTCACTTGGTCTGCATTTTCAAATAACGTAGCTGTAATCTCTCCTTTTGAGCTACACTATGTTCATTATTTATAACATAATTTACTTTTAACTAACTACGTGTTCAAGGCCAGTTTACCTGCGTTCCTGTTCATAAAAACATATTGCTTATATATATATATATATATATATATATATATATATATATATATATATATATATATATATATATATATACCAAAGTACCAATGGGATAACGGATGTCACTTTCATCAATATAACCATATACAATAAGTAATTTTGAGATATCCGACATCGTTACATTAAACAAACTAATTTTGTCCATCCTATGATCTGATAACATGTTTTTTCACATTATGAAAACTACAGAGAAGATGATTAACAGTTTCTAGTTCGGTGAAACAATATGAACATAATATGGTCTCTATCAGTTTCCATGAATAAAGTTTATTATTAACACATTGTGAATTAAACGAGAATAAGTATCACAATAAGTTTATATATGTTATTACATATTTCTGCCCATTCTACTCCATCAAATTTTCACAAAGTTTCTTTTTGCCGATGGTTCTTCACATAAATTGTATAGCAGCTTTTGATATTCACATGTGAATATCGAAAATCATTCTAATTAGGGATAATAGATATTCGATATTCACATGCGAATATCAAATATTACTCATATCATGCAAATATAGAATATCACTCAATCAGGGATAATAGATATTCGATATTCGCATGCGATATTCGATATTCGCTTCACTCAAATCAGGGAATATTCGATATTCGCATGCAAATATCAATATCACTCAAATCATGCGAATATCGAATAACACTCAAATAAGTGACATGATATGCCAATATCACAAAACTTATATAAAATTAGTGACATTCGATTCTCGCATGCGACATTCGGGCAAAACTATCGGCAATCGGCTAGTTTGACAACCTGTCCAATGGGCAGTGATGGGCAATGACTATAGATATTCGAACGCCAATGTCACGCAGACAAGCGATCGACATTCACATGCAAATATCGAATATCACACAAATCAGGAATATTTAATATTTTCTCATGCAAATATTAAAAATCCTTGATTTGACTGATATTCGATATTCGCATGATTTGAGTGATATTCGATATTCGCTAGCGAATATCAAATATTCCAGATTGAGTGAATTTCGAATATCGGTCCAACTTCAGTCACATCCATTCAGACAGATATTTCCTATTAGTTTTCGACATGAAAGATCACCAGTTTTCCTACTACCAATGATGTTGGTAAAAAATAATTTGCGGTGGCTGTGGACGGAATGGACAAAAATAAACACACCATACTTCAGGACACCAGGTGAAACCACAGCTGAGAAACTGACTCCATCGATGTAATTCGACAGTCTCAAAAATACAGAAAAAAATGAATAAAAAATACGGATGGCAACACCAGTCCTTGGGAACTATTGAAACTAGTCATGGTCCAGACACTCGATAATCAGAGGTTGAGGAAAAGGTACCATTGTTGATATCTGGTATTCTCAAACAGAAAAAAATGTTTTGAAAACAGAAAAATAAACACAAGATGAAACCAAAGCTGAGAAAATGAGACGATTGCTGTAATTTAAGGGAATAAAAATGGGGAAAATGAATTAAAATAATTGGGGCGCAACCAGTCTTGTGTAACAGATGAAACTGTCCATGATCAATAAGCTATGCAAATATTATGGTTTTCATGCATTATTTTTTGAGACACTGGAAGTTTTATATCAAATGTGTAATGATTCTGGGGTCACAAACGAGGCACCTAGCTCGAAGGAAATAAGTCGTGCTGGTCTAACTATCGGTTTCAAGGATATTTTTACAGACCTCCCTTGATTTTAAGATGGAAGTATGTAGGTCCAGGGGTTACAATGTGTGCCCTGCTGACGGACAACCCGACGGAAGGACTTCATACAGAGAGTTAAAGCTATAGCTTGGCGTGACTGAAAGTAAGAGATATAAATCAAGAAAATTTAAATGCAAAGTAATATGGAAAACCTACCTTGACTTCACAATGCGTATGACCCCAGTGTTTAAGCTGTATTAAAGGCCTCCTGTCACGTTACCGGAAAACTTGTTCTAGGGCAATGACCATACGGACAGTCCAGAGTACAGAGTTCAAGTGAATGTTGGGACCAGGGATCAGACCCCCCTAATAAAGACCATATGACCGCATTCCAGCAGTGGCCTTCGCCAGGTCAGACAGGCACAAGTTAAGCGACGCGACCTTCACGGGTACTTTCTGCATGAGGGGCGCAAAGTGGTCACCGATGTGCTCCACCTGATCGAGAGATAACAAACGGCAACTTGACAGAGTAAGTAGTATCATACACAGACACACGATGGCTCTGCAACACCCAGTGGTGAGTCTGTGGAGGAGACTATAGAGCAAAGTGTATTTCATCATAGGAGGTCTCGAGAATAAGGGATCTGTTCATAGTCCCAGCCAGACGGAATCACGTCCCTCGCCAATTTAATTCAAGTGAACTTACTTCTATATAAACTTTCCCGTATTAAATCAGTATTGATAGTAAGGCTTTGGTGTTATTGATTGTGAAAAGGTAACATGAACATTGGTATTTTAGTCTGTATGCCAATATCCCAGTTACACATTTTATCAATATACCAGGCCTATTCTTATTATAATAATGTTATTATATGCGTAATCCTAAAATGTGCATGTCTCATTAAGAGGTATCGACACATTCTTAATATCTTTGTGTATCGGGAGCTGGTAGGTGGGCGTGTGTGGGTGTGTGTGTGTGGGGGGGGGGGTCAATACCTTCATGCACATATTCATGGTTATCAATGAGTCTGCACCTTGTCCAAGATTCGAACTTTGCACACCACATGTACCACGTTTTCTTTAAATTTTCTTAAAATGGCCGTCCATTCATAGCCATTGGAAATTCCTAACGCAACATCCAGGGAGGTCCTGGAGAAATCTTCTTTACAAACTGGAAACTAGGCCACAGTGATCTATATTATGTGAGCTTCACAGCGAAAACATGGATTTAACACCATACCTGTCGGACCCTTCTCAGTATTTGCCGCATTGCATATGCCCCCCCCCCGCAAGGTGACGCACCTTGCATTCACATGTACAACAATTCTTGAAACAGTTGCACCACGTAAACTATCCAAGGTAGCACTTGCGTATAAGTGTCTGTTTATATATACACGTCACGGATATAACACCGCAATAAAGATCCACTGGTTTATCAATAAATAAAATATGTTTCACTTACAAATTCTTTCTGTTGGTTATATTTGGCACTGATGTTGTCGATGCATATTCTATATATGTTCCATTTACTTTTTTTGTACTCTGTATTGCTCCTTTTTTCAACGTTCCGGGTCACGGATATTACACCGCAAAATAGACCCACTAGATTATCAATTATCATGTAACCCGGACAAATACCTTCTGTTGGTACATAATTGGCATTGATGTTGTCGATGCATAATATAATATGTTCTATTAACTTATTTTATTCTGTAATTTACACTGCTCCGGTTTTCTCCGTAAAACCGTGCTACATGTGTAAATGAATGTGGGCAGGAGGTTTATCCTTGACATTCATATAGATAGGCCGTCTGTATGGAGAATGTGATTTATAGATAACACGGACATTACCTGGCCATACGTTTGGCCTGACATTTGACCCGGTTACTGACCCCACGTGCATGGTCAGTAAATTGGCACTAATTTCTTATGCCAGCAGGCAATGTTGGTTAATCCCTTCAATCATCAAGGTATACCTGTTGCATAATCAGGGGGAATTTGTGCTCCACCACGCTGGCCTTCCATAAAGATGTCATTAATTGAACTCTTGTTTCCTTACTTTTTGTGGTTTTCCACTTTAAATACATTATTCATCGTCCCTACAAAACACATTATTCCTCACCTCGAGTGGTTTCTTATCTGAAATACAATATTTAGTCCCTGCAAAACCTAAATAAGGTAAAAAAAGTGGGTCTATGCCGCACAAATTGGTCTGAAATCCTTAAAAAAGAAAGGGGGGATGGGGCCCTGGACCGCCCTTAATTGCTTCCGCTTCTGCGACTAACCAGGTATGCATATCCCCGTTTCTTTCTTTAGGAACAGCTTCCTTACCTAAGAATAATTAATTCATCTTTTTCATGTCTTTCTTACTTAATTCAATCTATCATTTTATCCTATAACAAAAAAAAATATATGTAACCAGTCAAAGATCTTCTAAAACTGAATGACCTCGAGTCCTGTTTGGTTCGCAAAAGAAAACATCATCACTGACCAGATCATCAAGGTAACAACACACCGATGTTCGAATTTCTTGCCACGAGGATAGTACCACAAATAAATGTAAAAATATTTGTTCTTAAGTTATCGTGACAGTATCCCACTGAAAATCTGTTTTGTTTTAACTTTAATAATAAAATAAATGCGCCAACATTCTTCATCTCATTTAAGTCATTCCCCCCAAACCCGATAAAAAGCCGGTATTTTATATCAGCTAGTTAGTGCTCCTTAAAGGAATCGTAAGCAGCTGATGAAACATTACATGATCAATTAACAAAGCAAGAATCATGGCGATCAAAAGATGCATTTATTATTGAGGTACTGGATATTTCGAGTGTTACTCTGGGGTGCACAAAACAAGCCCCATAATTCGTAGAATAGAGGTTGCAGTAACCTCGTTTTAGGCTTCCAAGGAGATTTGTTAACTACATCTTAAGTGTCCAGGCGCGGACTACTTGGTTTTGCACAATATACGTGTTACTACTCGATACATGAGTTGGTATGTCGCAGAGTAATTTGTGAGATGGCCATATTGGCACCGGGAGAGAACGTCTGAGAACGACTTGCACATGAACAGGTTGCATGCTGATTGGACTGAACTGTGCTGAGTGGTCACCTCTGCTTGGGCAGTGGACTTTGGCCACTGTAGTGTGCATGATCTGTGTAAACATGTGCACAGTCTGCCTAGCATAGATCACACGTACTCCTATGTTGTAAGCCACTTCTGTTCCAGCACCCAAACTGAAACACCGTCTCAATGGACACGGGTCATTTCCTGTATTGCCTGCCAGCTGCCTGCGTCCTGTAACCCGTGCGAGCCATGCTTGCGTTCATGCGGTCATAAATTCAACAAACACGCCAAAGATTTTACCAATGTGCTGGGTTAAAACGGAACTTTTCTCGCTCATGTTTGGTATTATTAGAAAGTACACAAAAACCCTAACGATTGGTCTGGTTTATGTTGAATGACAGTGTACCTGTAGGCCATAAAGCGTTGTCAGAAATGACGAAAATATTTGCATCTTCATTAATGCGTTCATCAGATATAGATGTCATGACACTCAGGCGCTAGTAATCTGGTCGAATGCCAGAGAGTCGATATGACGCTAACGTTAATCAAAAAGACTGAAGATACATTTACAGACTCTTGGTTTTGCAAATGGAAGAAGTCAAGTCTTAGCTGAGTGGGTAAATGATGGCAAGTACCTCTCTCCTGAGATTACAAATGAGTTGATTTCAATGATGGGTCTTAAGTCGCTGCGAGATATAATCGGAAAATTCAAGAATACCTGGTATGCCATAGTTGCAGATGAAGCACGGGATGTTTCCAATGCTGAACAGCTGTCAGTTTGCCTCCGGTGGGTGGATGATGAATATGTGATCCATGAAGATTTTGTTGGGATGGCTACAGTACCCAACACGGATGCGCAGACTTTGTTTATGATGATCAAAGATGCCATTACTCGTTATGGTTTATCTCTGTCAATCTGCCGTGGCCAGGTATATGATAGTGCTGCCAATATGATGGAACACGTAAGTGGGGTGGCAAAAGCACTAAAGGCCGAGGAGTCTTCTGCTTTGGCAGTCCACTGCTTTGCTCATTCTTTGAACCTTTGCCTGCAGGATGCTGTGAAAGAATGTGTTCCATTACGGAAGGCACTGGAAGTGTGTACAAAACTAGCCAGACTGATAAAATTGTCAAACAAAAGATCAGCTCTCTTTGAAAGATATAAGAATGAAATTTCTGGTGAAGCAGTGGGAATAAAACCCCTTGCCTTACAAGATGGACCGTCATGAATGAGGCAATAGAAGCCGTTCTTGCCAACTATGACGCCATTTGGTAATCTGGATGAAGTACACGCCACAACACGTGATAAATATGGTGATCAGGCAGGATCAGGCAACATGGCTCAGTTCAGAACATATTTTGGAATGTCTGGCCAAGCTGATCTTTAGTGGCACAGAAGAGCTTTCTAAGCAACTACAGTACAAGGGTACAACACTGCAAGAGGCAAACAGTATGCCCAAAATGCCAGGAACTATCTGGAGAATAAAAGAAGAGACAACACTTTCCAAAGCTTCTTCAGGAAAATACATGAATGTGCCCCAGACAAAGTCGAAGAGCCCAAACTCCCAAGAAACAGAAAGCGTCCACGTTGTTATGATGAGGGATCAGATCCTGCAGAGTACACCGTGGAGCAGTATTTCAAAGCACAGTACTTTGAAGCAATTGACCTCGTGTATAATGAAATTGAAAGGCGCCTTGACCAGAAGGGAATTCAGATAAATGCCGACTTTGAGTCACTTCTCTTGGACATAGGAAATGCCACTATTACCATGGAAAAGGAGATAACCATCCGAGTTTCTTTGGTTTAAATGTACAGTGGAAAAGGAATAGATTTCGCGAAATTTAAGAGAGAAATCATGATTTTCGCAGATTTTGTGCAAGAGAGGAAGGAGAACTGCACAGAGTTCTGAGTACCGAAGAAAGTAACAAAAGTTACAATAATTGCTGACATATCAACAAATGTGAAGCTGTTCTCTCAAGTTGATAAGCTCATTCGTCTGTATATGACAATCCCTGTAACCACTGCAACTGCAGAGAGATCATTTTCAAGTCTGAGGCGGGTCAAAACGTACCTGCGGTCATGAATGACACAAGAAAGGCTAAAAAATCCGATGGTACTGCATATCCACAAAAGTGACGCAGCTAAGCTTAACTTGCTTGAAATTGCCAAGTATTTTGTTTCCAGGGAAGAGAGAAGAAAAAACTATTTTGGAACCTTAGGTTAATGTCCTCAGTAGTAGGCAATTCAACAATGTGACAGTTAAGAAATATATGCAAATGTTTGTCTTACTTTAACATCATCAGATTTATGTTTGCTGAAAAAAATGGATGAAAAAATGTTGACTGTAGAAATTGAATATATTTCATGGAAATTGATTATTTTGATGTAATTTGGAGCCAAGGTTTTATAAAAAAATTGTCCCTTCAGGTTGCAGGAGAAGCCAACTTCCTCCTCCCACAACTTACCCCCCCCCCCCGGGGCCCTTCACGCCCTCGTTGCGGCTAGTTGCCCCCCCCCCCCCCCCCCCCCCCAATAATTTAGAGATTGCTACGCCGCTGGTCTCTGAAGATAATCCCGAGTTCTTATGTTTAACACAAATTCAAAAACCTCTGTTAAGGGCCAGTTCTAGGCCCAGTTTAACGGTTACGATTTCTGTCAGACAAATATATATATATATATATATACTCAAGGGTTCCGACCCTGCATTTCGACTATTTCAACAATATAATTATATCTTTGTAATAAGAATACTCATAATATTCAAAGTATTTATATGACTACGAAACTACTCATACTAAAACTACTACTATTGTTGCTACAACTTCTACTCCTATTTCTTTTATAACTAAGACTAATAAAGGTTGATCAAATTATTCTGTGGGTGGACCTTCTTAGGTTTTAAAAAATTCAAGTATGTTTTATCTGCAATTATCTGTTTGCTCTATATCTCCAATATGGCTGATTTTCAAAAGCTGAAATATTGCACAATTTCAGTCCTAGGTCACATATTTGCAACTACTGGTATTTAATTTTGACCATGTACTTATGCTTAAGGTCGTACATTCCACAGCCGATACCCCATTATTATTATTATATGAATTTAGGAATGATTTATTAATGATTATAACATTAGCGCTAACGTTTGTTATTGCATTTGTACATATGTCATTACTCATACCGAACACCGATAATTGGTTAATAAAAAATATTGTGATCAGTAAAATACTTTTGGAAGAATTTAATCTCTATAATACGTGAACAGGCACCATTTAGGAGCAAATCGGAAACAATTACACATAATTAGGCCAATGTTCCTACTCTGTTTTACTTCGGGGGCACAAGACTGGTCATGACCATAATGAGCGCCATCTTGCGGCAGAATTATTTGAGCTAGTGGCTCCGAGAACCATTTTCCTTCCTACTGGACATATTGAGTCGCGGTATGAAGTATCAGCATCCGTCTATATATCATTATATGCATATACATAGACATGGGTTAAGGGCTGATATATATTTATATTGGGGTCATGACCTTTCTTGTGAGTGGCCTTGACTTTGAATATAGCCATATATGGAGAAAATCACACAAAATCATAAATATCACAATAAAGGATGCATGGATGGGTCCAAAAATCAAATTGACCGAAGATCTTGGATAGCTTTGGCATATGCGGAAGACAGGTGGCGCCATCTTCTGTCCTTTTCTTATTTTCGGGCCTTTTAATTACCCATCATTGCCACTTGACAGTACTGTGAGAATTAAGTCTCAAACAAACGGACGGATTGGGCTGAAATTGTGCATGCATGTCTATTGATCTTGGATACCTAAATTTTGTGCTCAAGACTGGTGGCGCTATCTGCAATCGTAATCGTGTGGCGTCCATCCGTACGTTTGCTTTCGGTGGAAATTGCTCATATCACCGATGTGGTTAAAGGTATTGGTCTGAAATTTGGGATGTCCATCCACCTTTGAATGTTTTCTCGTAAACCAGATAGGTGGCGCCACCCACCTTCCCGTTTTTGTAGAATAAATTAATGCCCTTTTCTGAGGAGTTTTTGCCCTATTGTCCTAAAAAATTTGCACATCCATAGATCTTGTACTCCTTCATCTTGTACCAAAGACTGTTGGTGCCATCTGCAATGGTTTTGGGGGTGCGTTCATCTAAACATGTGCTTTGCGTGAAAATTGCTCATATCTCGGGAGTGGTTCAAGGTATTGGTCTGAAATTTAACTTGGAAAGTTTTCTCGTAAACCAGACAGGTGCCTTCCCGTTTCAGTAAAATAAATTAATGCTCTTTTCTCAAGAGAGATTCAACATATTGGCCCCAATATGGTGTGAAAAATATTGTTTCTCATATTGATTGATGGAAGAAACCATAGTCGCTTGCCAAGTGTAAGTATATGCTGCTGAAGATGGGGCCTATTCTTTAAAGAGGGGGGGGGGGTAATTGTCTGGGGATACTATGGCACCTGCGGTGCCAAGAATTAACTAGATTTCGATGGAACAGAAGATCAGATCTCCACTCTCATGTCGCTACTACCTTACCCCTACATGTCTATATAAATATATATATATATATATATATATATATATATATATATATATATATATATATATATATAATGTTTCCATATTGCCATATGACTGCAAACTAGAGATCCGAGAACACAACCAATCATATTAATGTTCTGATATGTTAATAAATATAAAATGTTATAGGCCAATGACTTTCTTGCTAATGGTGTACCATATTCTGTATAGGATTATATGATTGCTTCCATATATACCATATAGGATTGCTTTATTTGGGGAATTAGTCAATCAGTAAGAACCTGAGAGGTCGCGCTGTCTGATTGCCAGGTTTATTAATGTTATTGTCCTGTCATCAGGTAGTTATCAGCACTGTTGAATTTGTTCATGAGTCGTGTCTCATCCATAGATCTTGGACTCCTCATTCTTGTACTCAAGCCTGGTGGTGCCATCTGCAATGGTTTTGTATAAATAAATAATAAATAAATGAACAGTTTTTTTTTCAAGTATAAAGGCATCCGGCCCATAGAACCATATAATCAACATAACATCACTTTACATGATAATTTGTGGTGCTTAACCTTGGCGATGCACATGCGTTAAAAATCAACTGAATTTACAAATTGGTACAAAAAGGTAATAAATAAAATTAGTCTAAAAAATATTCCAACAGCAAATATGTGTGTAAGGCTTACATGTATGAATAAATGAATAACACTGAAACGTGTCCTGGATAACAATGAACACTTAACTAGCACACATGTAAAGGGCGGATTTACAAACAGAAACGCTGAAATCGCTAGGTAGTGTAAGTGCTGCCATCTACCAACAGATAAGTGTATATTAAAATTTTAAATTACAGATTTTACAGATTATGAATTAGATAAGACAGTATATATACAAAATAGAAGCGGTTAACTCGACAAAAAAATTCCAAAACAAGTTCTAGTGTAGTACTGATTCAAAGGAGAGAGTTGGACAATATCTCACGGAAAATATATGTCTTTGGGGTCAAAGACCATATTTATTAGGAATTTCATAATGATTTAATTACAATTACATCGGGAAAAAAGTGGCTATAAGGATGTTCTGATGTGTTCTGAAAATGTACGGAAGGATTCGAACAAAGACTAAGTGTTTTGCTCATACAAGTTTCAGTCCGCTTATTAATAAAATATCAAAAGCCAGAGATTTCTCTTAAATACCTGTAATGAAATTAAGAATTATCATGGAATTAGTTGATCATTTGTCCTGTGAGAATGTTGACTACTGCAGAGGACTGCTTGTCTAATCCATGTGCCAAACCTCCCTCATTCTCATGAGTGTCAATCAAAGCCATGCGAATCTCTAGACCGAGACTCGTAACAGTCACTTGAATGCATTTCTCTTGGATCGTCGACTTAGCATAGTTGTAGTGCCTATATTGTTCTTTTTAAGAACTATACATTACTGGTGACCCTATATATCTACAGCATCTTATCTGCAAACTCATTTAAGCTTATTATTTTAAAAGGACTGGTAGCTAGAAAGTATTTATGCCTATGCCATGCACACCGTTGTCAACTTAAACTAAATTTCCCCGTAGAAATGGTGATATTCTTTTATCACATATTGATCTCCTATCACTAATACATAAAACATGATATCACTGAGCAGGCCAGATGTTTGATGGACAGATTGCTTTGAATGTTAGTTGATGAAAATAGCTAAATATTGTTATAAAAAAAAACAATCTATTGAAGCAAAGAATGGATGTTCGAATAAACATGGCATGGAAGCATAAATGTCTGACCATGGGGTACGTATACGCCATCTAGTGGAATTAGTATCTAGGATCAGCCTTTAACGCACAGAGCAGACTAGACAAGCATTGTTCCCAGCCTGCCTTGCGCTACGCTCACGGACTACGACTAGACGTTTTACTCATTATGCGGTGTTGATTTTTTTTAACTATGGAAAGCAAAAATGATAACATAACAGTTATACATTATGTATCTTGACCTAACGGCCCCGTTACTTTGTAAATGTGGCAGCAGTTAGTGGGTGCTACACTGTTACAACACACGAGCCGTTTGCTTAAGGGTGTACCTACCTCAAGGTCACATGCAAGTTTGTAACCCTGTTACATCTTTGCCCGCCCCGAGAATTATAATCACAGTAGATACGAAAGGGTACAGTAACTTATCAATACACCATCGCTCCAAGGTACGTTGTGGTAACAGTGAAAAGTATTTCTCATAAATGTTGTGCTGTTGATATGACGTTATACTTCGTATATAAATCAGAGAAAGCTGTGTATGCATAATGGTGGCTGAATTTAATTTGAAGCACCATTACATAGGGCGGTCGGGGTACTTTAGTTATATGGTGCCTTGCCTTAATGCATAGGATCGAATTATTTAAGGACTCCCGTAGCAAGGTAAATGAAGGGATTATCGTTGACTTAGAGAAGAATCGCTACAAACAAGGTTGACACATATATATATATATATATATATATATATATATATATATATATATATATATATATATTTATATATATATATAAATTGTAAATTCAATGGGGTTCTCTGTTTAAAAGTTTGGTCCAGACTGCCTAGGTCCCAGTGCACTTCCGGCCCAATTAATGTATTAAATTATATTTATTGAAACCCCTATTAAAAGGGATTTGAGACACTCATGAGATACTTATAAGAGGACATTTATTGAAAATTTTTAAAGGTACACTGCATTGCTCGACCATACTGTCCGACCATTGAAGCTGTACACAACCAGTTTACAATTTATATCAAAGCCGTCAATCACGGAAGTCATTGTAAATTACCGAAAGGCAGGCAAAAAAGAACAGGGCTAAATCATTTTAAAATGCAATATTAAAATCATCACACAATTTGATGATTTAAATTTTTTTTCGCTGTGAAACTGCCTTTCCAAATACCTCAGGAATTTCTGCAGCTTACACTACCTGCTATTGAAGATATATTGGTCATATAGTATAGATCTCCTTAAATGTGCTCCATCTGAGTAATTTTCCTGTTAAACTCCTCATAAACCCCTCATTCCGAGTAGCTTATTTTTCACAAACTACTCACATTGATGACTTTTCAAGTACAAAACTACTCAAATTGAGGAGTTTGTCCTGAAAACTACTCACTGAAAGCATCATCAGTCTGGATGGTTTTAATTTATTACGATTTTCAGTGTATTAATATATATATATAATCCGTATATATATATATATATATATATATATATATATATATATATATATAAACACATAACATGTCGAATTTAACATAAATATTTATATCTCTCATTAAATGACCATATTCGCATAAAATGCAAGTTTAAGATTTAAGCTATGTATTATATATGACCCTGTGTAAAAACATGTTCTATCTTGTGAAAGTCTTAGTTTTGCAGCTTTTTTTTTTTGGCAGCATGGACATCATCGAAAAAGCGCCCTCTGGTGAAGAGTCAGAGGAATATAAACTCCCGGGCAACACTGGATTGATGGTGTCAGGTATCTGGGGTTAGCAACACCTGACGTCATGGTACGATACCCAGAATTTCCTGTTCATGAAAATGACGTGTACATCTGCGGTTATTCTAAATCAGGTACAAAAAAATCATATATGCACTTATCCTTAATAGTATACACATGGCATTTTTTAACAACAAGGATGATATATATATATATATATATATATATATATATATATATATATATATATATACAACATTTGTTTCCTTGCACGTAGTATCTTCCGGTTTGTAAAAATATTCTATTAATATTTCAGGTACCCTTTGGACTTCTACGATAGTGAGCGCCATCTTGAAACGAGATGATTTGGAATCATGGGTAAAGGAACGACCAATCAACATGGGTGGACTGATAGAGTTGACCTTTGACATTGCTCTTAAGTTACCTCGTCCAACGTATTTCTATACCCACTTACCTTTTCATCTGCTTCCGACTGGCGTACGAGAGAAAAACGCGAGGATCGTGCACATCTCGCAAGATCCCAAAGATGTGGCGGTGTCATACTATTACTTACATAGAAACAGTTCAACTTACGGACCCTGGAAAGGACCGTGGGATCTTTTCTATGATAATTTCATCAGCGGCCAAGTACCATATGGGAGTTATTTCAGTTTTCTACGCACGTATTGGGAACAGAAGAACAACCCAAACCTGATGAATATCCAGTACGGAAACCTCAAGACGGATCCAAGAACCTGGATCGGTAAACTTGCTGAGTTCCTGGGTAAACCCTTGGACCATGAGAAGCTGGAGAAGATCGTAGAGTTGACGGAGTTCAGTAAAATGAAGGCAACACCAACTCTTAATCCAGATGACCTCCTGGCATCGGCAGCCCATCCTGCACTGACCCTGACACCTGGTGGCTCTTTTTTACGTAAGGGCGTGGTTGGTGACTGGCGCCAACTGTTTACTGAAGAACAGCGTCGTCAGACTGACGGACTTTATCGTCAGCTTTGTAAGGACACAGGGATGGACGTGCTTACTGAAGAAGGGGATAGAATAATAGAAAAATAAGCAGGCATTGCCCCGAAATTGCAACTGCAATCTGAACCATCATACTATCCTTGGTATAGTTGGCAGTCATTTCGGCAAGATGGGTCCATTGTGGTGTCTTAAATGACCTCATGTTCATAGGTTACAAGGTTAAACAGAGTGCCATCGTATAAAACGCATATAAAACCAATGATATCAGATCATTCAGTATTCATAAACTGTTAATTGTCGAATGGACATCGGTTCCAACTTCAGAAGCTGGGAATGTGGTCTATTCCCTCCTTGGAAAGTCTTCAAGTGTATATTAGATTCTGTAGTCTGTCACGTAAAGCAAACTGTCAATGTACAAGCTGTTGTACTTGTATTGAATGATATATCACCCTATGTCACTTTAATGTTTGAGATTTATTGTCCCTTTTTTGTAAACACAGCTATCACTCACAGATGTATTTGGTCGGTCTAACATTTGAAATTGAATTGCTGAAGTGCATTTTTCTACATAATGGTTTATACAGGCGCTCCTTCTTCCTGATTCGAGAATAGTATTGCATATACAGTAGAGCGCCGTTTTTCCGAAAGCGTCGGGAGACAAGCTTTTTGTTCGTAAAAACGAACATTCGGAAATGCGGTCAAGGGTCTAGCGGCAAGTTAGTACGAGAATTAATGATTAACTAAATGCCATTTTACCCGAGAAACACAGCGTTTTTCTTTCGATATTCGTAATTGACGACCAGGACGTATAAAAAATATTGGATTATTGCTGAGCATAATTGGCAAAGATCAGTCTAACCTGCTTAAAGGATACGTGCGTGTTTTTTTTCATCAAATTCACTGGAGGGAAAGGTCAAATGACATCGCCAAGGAACACGGTGTTTCTTATCGATCTACATAATTGAAGACCGGGACATTTAAAAGCTGCTCGAGCACAAGCGTTTTATGAATTATACCTCACCAGTGCTGATGCGAGTAAACTGCTCAGTTATTTTTCATGACATCCTGTCCCAAGCCGATGAACTATGCTTGCTTGAGTACAAAGGAGATGTGATTGATAACACACAGGTGCTCTTGGATAAACTGCTCAGTCGCTTGCTAGGGGTACAGGGGGCCGAGCGTTGCGGGGCTAGCTGTAGTTTTCACACCTTTTCCCCGGCGCCAACAACGGCCCAGAATTAATTAATAAGGGGCACCACTTGGCATAACACATGACTGCAGGCTTTGTGACTCGTAATTACAATACTCATTTTGGGTTTTTATATTTCGGAAATACGAATACATTTTCGGTTCCCCATTTTAATTTTCGGAAAAACGAATTCGGAAATTCGGCATTCGGAAATACGGCGCTCTACTGTATATGTATATATATACATTTATATATGTATAACTCCTCACGTTCTTGGTACTATACCTATTGGTCCATAGCGGAGCGAAAATTGCATGGTCGCTATATTAATCCTTTGAATACATTGCTTTGCCCAATCATGTTAATTCATATATTGATAAGTCTTGTTGTATTTCTACGCAACAGCTCAAGGCTTTAATCTTTAAATTTTGAATATCAATATTTTTAATCACTTTATGTGGAGTTAATGTTCCAACAACTATTCTGCAGTATGTTTACTGTCAATAGACAAGTGAACACGGTGTAACAATCATTCTTAACGTCATATAAAATTAATATTAGATCCATGAAGTATATCGTTTGAAACCTTGTGTAAAGTTTATTCTGACAGCTGTGATGTTGTGTCATGTAGTTAGATATGTCCATTTAAACGTGGTTTTCCTGTTAGTGCTTGCTTAAAATATGTGCCATTTAAAAATAAAAATAAATTAATTAATATTTCATATAGGAAAATGAATTTGGATTTCAAAAATACATCCATTTATCATCAGAAAGAGGCATGTTAAGTGTAAAGGGTGTATAGGTGTAAAGTGATACATACTTTTGGGGTCTAATATGCATATCAACCAACATTTGACTTTATTATATTTAAAGGGTTTTTATTTTGGCCAGGGATGTCACTTAGAAATACTTTGACCTTTTTTTATTTTAGGGGCGTCAATATAGGGAGGATGGGGGTATATATATATTACCCCCCCCCCCACTTTTTGGCAAGGGAGGGATGGTCAATGTATATGCGCCCCTCCCCCCCCCCCCACTATTCAGAGAATAATAGTTATATATTGCAAATGATATATATTAATAAATAGATATTATAGACTTCGCTGGCATTTATGAGTTTACTAAGAAATATATCTAAAGCTGGTTTAGAATTAACTTATACTTGAAACATAATACTTTATTTTCTAAAATCTTGAACTTAATTGTAATATATGTGAAATGTTGAAATGTGTCAGGCAGACGTTATATATATATATATATATATATATATGAGATAGAGTGTGTGTGTGTTCCTGTCACCCCCCCCCCCCCACCTTGAAGATAAATGTACCACACTTTAAACGAACTTCCCTGGTGGAGATCGAATTTCTCATGGTGGAAAGATCCGTCAAATATCTTTAAAACATTAAGGGTGATATCCCCCCTCATACACGGAAGTTCGTAGGATTAAGCGGAATTGAGTGTAAAGTGAGTCCGTCAGAATAATTAAGGACAAAAAGGTAACCATATGCATAATTATTGTATCTACATATACATGTGTGTATGTTGATGTGTGTTGGAGTGGGATGCAGAATTTAAAAAATCAGTCAGGGGATATATACTTTTGTAATTTGAAATGGCGTCTTCTTGTGTCATTCAAGTTATGTTTGGTTGGTTGGATCTTCGGTATAACAGCTCAGTGTTGTAGTTGTGTCTATAAAATCATGTCGCTAATAAGCTAGTGTAAGACGTCTGCGTTATGTTTTCATTAGTAAAACCGATTTGTACATTTCGCTCCTATTCCAGTACACATTGAGTGGGACCATCAGAGGTCACAGTTCATGAGCTGACAGGCTACGCTGACAGTCAAAATACATGTCACTCGGTGCAAATGTTACATTCGCAGTTGATTGTATTTTAATCATACAGATATTTCAGGCGTTGTATTTTCCAATAAATATACGAACACTTAAAATACATGTGATTTGGCAGGGGTTTTATTGAGACGACTAATTCTGATTAAATTTGAGAAACCTGGATAAATGTCTAGCCATGGTATAAGAATGAGCTCTCTGCTGAATTATTTTAGATACACAGTATTATCAGGGTCAGCAGCACACATGTAAAAAGGGATAGCTACATGCTATTATCCTAATTCGTTTCCAAGTGTCGACTCGGAACCATGTCTACGTGACAACATAACCGTATTACTTCGCACAACGTTATATCTGCACAAGTTATAAGCCACAGGCAAGTTTGCAAACCCGTAACATCTTACTTTGCCCTGAGTACTAAGGATCGCAGACACCAACGTGTGCATTAACGAAACGCTTGAAGGTAAGTGTGTGTGTGTGTGGAGGGGGGGGGGGGATAACATTAAAAGGGGTCGTAGGAACCATTGTACGTGTTCATATGAAATAGCAATCAGGGTATGCTTCGTGTAAAATGAGACGTAATTAAATGCATGTTATGGTACTTAATTACCTAATGGTATAAACAATTGCAAAGACCGCTATCACTTGTCACACATACAGGAAAAGAGTGTGTGTGTGTGTGGGGGGGGGGGGGGGGGGGGGGTCCTATACTTTTTGCCCCGAAGACGGGGTCAGTGTGACTTTTTTCTGAGAAGTGCCACATATTCCAATTTCAATTTGAATGGAAAATCCATTGTTTTCTTCTCAATCTTAATGCCTCATATATGTAAACAACTGAAACTCTTTTTCTCAATTGTTTATAATTTAGGTCAATATGGTGTAATTTTTAGAGGTGAGTGCATATAATATAACGAAATTCATTTTGGTGCGATAGTAAATTCAGAATATTAAAATGCAAATTCAATTAATATTAATACTTGGTAATTTGTGTGTGAGTGAGTGCGTGGTGTGATAAAAAAATGGTAAATGGTCCAAAATTTTCAAAATTACCTTTACCGTGTAGGGGGCCCACTCCCTTCGGCCGCTTACGCGCTCTCAAACTTCTTTCTAAAATCTAAGATGGGTTCCTATGTTTTTTATACGTTTAGTGTTAGAGCATTTCAATCACATAATTTCACAAAACAATATCTGTTAGTTGTATATAGTGATTGCATTGTCATATCTGATGCAGCCTGTGAGTGAGGTGTCAGCAAACTTAACTAATGGACATGATGGATGAGTGTGTCTGCAGTCGGCCGTATAAAGAGTGAACAACGCTGGAGATAGTTCAGTCCCCTGAGGGGCTCCAGTGTTTGCATATAACAAATTTAAAGTTACAGAAACGAGCTGTACATACAGTATCCGATTCGTTAAGTAATCAAAAATCCAACTAACATATAGTATTTGGTGAAACATTCATGAAAACTAGCTTTTTACACAAAAGGTGCGGATGGATAGTATTGAATGCACTTGAGAAATCGAAAAACAATACTCTAATGCAAGTTCCAGTATTTTCAAGATGGCTGTACCATGACTGTTAAAGATAGAGAACAGCGTCATCGACACTACGGCCTGGGCGGCAGGCAAACTGAAGCGGATCAATGTACTCACTGATCCGAGTTAAAATATCCAGGAGTATACAACTCGTTCAAAAACTATAGATATACATGACATTAGCGCTACCGGTTAAATATCATTAAGATTAAGAGTCCTTTATTTATTTTTTACTGGTTCAATACACGACTGTTTCCATCCACCTGGAAACTTAACTTAAAAAGCGAAATATTTAAAATGGTTGTAAGAATCCCTTCTCACTGTTCATAGCATGTTTTGAGCACCCTTGCACGGGCTTATACATCGTCAGGCCCCCAGCTTTGTTTCACTTTTTAAGAACCTGACCAGATATATGTGAATCATTGGAAAGATTTGACATTCATTCGAATAACCGAGGTTGGATTGCATGATTTTGAATGTTAGAATCGCTACAATAGTAAATGTAGCTAGATGTAATTCGGGATTAGTAGAGTTATAACGTTTATCATTTTCTTCCCATCACAAAAATAAAAAAAAACAAACGCTTAACTGCTCACAAATAAATAATTGAATTTCATCGATCATTCATATCTACGCACCTTATATTTAAGTTTACAAACATTTTGGTATATTTCTGTAATAGTTATATAAGTTCTGTCATATTTCCTTCATACTTCATTCATTTAAATGTTTTTAATATTAATATATGGCATATAAACAAACTAGAGATCAAGTTGCTATAGGGTAACCTGAATAGACCTCTTTCTGGTCTTTTATTTCATAGGTGGGCTCGACATAGACCTCTTTTTTAAGTCTGACACATGATCACAAGTTTGTGAGGTTTTATAATTTCCTTAATATCTACCCTGGCATGAAATACATCAGCTATTCAATCCAGACTATGCTGGTCGGAGTACACGGTCGAGTCCACCGTATTATTATACTGTGCGGCCCGTTCAGCGTCAAGTCATTGTCTTTACAAACATAATCTCGGCCAGAGTCCTCCTAAGAATAACCTCAACTGAATGGACAGGATATAATAAGTGCAGATAGAATATGTGGTCACAGTTTAATGAATCGGGATTTGCAGCATCCACTAATGAAAAACGCATATATTATACAACATATTTATAACTATGTGTGCATTGCAACGCTGAAGTTTCCAAGACATATCATGAATACATGTTTGTATAAGATCTACAAAAATAGGAAATCATGCCACATTGAAATATAAAATATTGAAATAAGTTCAGTTGACATATTCACTATCCAGCTTTGTTGTACAGTCTAACCTCTTTCATTCGCCAACCTTGGGACCGGGGAATTTTCTGGCGGTAAGCGAGGGTGGTGGTTGATCCAGGGGGGGGGGGGGTCCTAATCGGATGGACATGGTAGTTAATATCGGGCATTTATAAGGCTCGTCTTTAGCTAGTCATATTAAAAACAACATTTTAAAACTGTACAACTGTACAACTGTACAACTTCTTTATTCACATAGAAAGAACAATTTACAAATAACTACAGAAAAATACAGTGTGTACAAATTATTTACAAAGATACACTTATAAAACAACATATACGGTAAAAATATAAAATTCTCGTAGGTTCTCCTTGTGCAGTTTTTCTTTCATGCGAGGCTGTGCCGTTCCGATGTTATGATCAGCATTGACGAATTCCTGAGGAGACAAACGTGCACTGTGGTCAATCCCCAGGCTATCCGTAACTATTTGTAGAAGCGGAAGGATACTGTCTGCTTCTGGACCGTCCAGCTGATCTGTTTCTTTGGCTGATAACCCCTTGGTATTACGCATGTGTGTTTCCAACAATTGCCGATGGTGACGCTGCTGACGGTATCCCAGGCACGCTTCGTCCAGCGAACTGTATCACTGAGGACAATCCCTGTAGGTTTGCTGTTGTCTATACATCATGATATGATGTGACAAAGTTGAAGCTGGCGGTACAGTGTAGAAAACTTAAAACAATCCCGGTTATTGTTCCAAACTGTAAACAAACATTGAATTAACAGTCTTTGAACCCCCGTGTTACCGTTCATTGCTTCAAACTACTCATGAGGTTTAACTCATTAAATGACACTTGCCCAATCAGCTCTAGGTGTGAAATTAACACCTGTCACTCAGCTGATGACTGCTCTCACCAAACAACTCAAGGGTGTTAAGTCATTAATTAATTTGTTGAAACGGTCCTTGATCCATAAACAGTGAGGCGTGACATGTTGTAAATAGAGACGCGGCCAGGGCAGATGAGCCCGAGCGATAACACACTGGCTTCATGAAATATTTCCGACTTGTCTTAAGTTGGAATTGGAAAAGTTGGCGTATGATCAAGAGAATGTGGCACATTGGGGTAAAAAAAAAACCTGGCGGATGGCGGATAGCGAGGCTGGCAAATGAACGAGGTAAATAAGTAGTAAGGAAATCGGGACTTTGTCATTTGTAGGCGGTAGGCGAGGTTGGCGGATAAACAGGGGGCGAATGAAAGAGGTTAGAGTGTATTTCATATTTCATTTACTTAGGAAGGTTGGGTTTTATATTAGGTTTGAGCTGTAGTTGATTTATTCATGACATTGGGTATAATATTTGAAATTTATATGACTTGCATTGTTTATAAAAAGAATGATATAAAAATAAGGAGAGTTCTTAAAAATTGATTCATTATTTTGTTATTATTTTATATATTTTAATACTTTTAGTGTATAAGTCTAAATTGTGCTCTATTTTTGTCAATGTCATCATATAGTTACTTTGTATTTGCAGAATGGAGCCTCAAGAGAAAACCCCCTCTGTCTGTGAGTCAGAGGAATACACGCTTCCTGGAGAACACTGGATTAATGGGGTCAGACACCTGTGTTTGGTAACACCAGACGTCATAGCAAGGTACCCAGAATTCCCTGTCCATGAAGAGGACGTGTTCATTTGTGGTTACCCCAAAACAGGTAGAAAGAATTAGATAAGCACGCATATGAATAAAAATTTTGCAAGAAATGTACAATTATGGACTTATCTGAAATATTTCAGGCAATAAACAACATTGATTTTTAAGTATCCGACCAATAAATGACTACCATAGAAGATAAGTATCAATTTCCTGTATCATATATGCCTTTTTTACACTTCACATAACTATATACCGTAAAAGCAGTCGTAATAATGTAATGCTTTGAATCAAGAAATGACCTAAAATCAAATTTTAACAAGCTAATATAGAGAATTTCCGCATGACAACTTGGATAAAAACACAGATTATTAAATGATTCTTTTCTTACAGGTAACACTTGGACTTCAACGATAGTGAGCGCCATCTTGCAACAGGACGACTTGGAATCTTGGATAAAAGTTCGACAAATCCAAGTGGGCAGATTGATAGAATTTACCTTTGACATTGCTGTGGAGCTGCCTCGGCCAACATTCTTCTTTACCCATTTGCCTTACCACCTGCTACCAACGGGTGTGCGAGAAAAAAACTTGAAGATTGTCCACATCTCGCGAGATCCCAAAGATGTCGCGGTATCTTACTATTATTTCCATAAAAAACTTATCAGTTTACGGGCCGTGGAACGGGCCGTGGGATGTTTTCTATGATAATTTCATCAGCGGGCAAGTTGCAAACGGGAGTTACTTCAGTCTTCTACGCACGTATTGGGAACAGAAAAACAACCCGAACGTGATGAATATCACGTACGAAAAATTAAAACGTGATCCCGAAACCTGGATCGGCAAACTTGCAGAATTCCTGGATAAACCTCTAAATCTTGAGAAGCTCGTACAGATTGTGGAACTCACATCATTTAATAACATGAAGGTGATACCAACATTAAATCTGGATGACCTCCTAGCCTCGGCACCCCACCCTGCACTGACCCTGACACCTGGCGGGTCCTTTTTACGTAAGGGCGTGGTTGGCGACTGGCGCCATCTGTTTACTGAAGAACAGCGTCGTCAGACTGACGGGCTCTATCGTCAGCTTTGTAAGGACACAGCGATGGATATGTTTGCAGACGAAGATAATTCACAGTGAAAAAGAAAGACCAGGTCATAACCATTGTGGTTGTATTTATCTTGCCGTAATCTGGATAGCATATGAGAGCCATTAGCAGCATTATCGATCCATCTTGGTGACTTAGATGAAGTTATTTGGAGATAATAATAGATTGCGCACAGAACTTCAGACCTTCACACAAAGGTGATAATCCTCACGTCACATAGAAGATTGATTTTTTATGACGTGTGGTCGTTCATGGAAGAAAATCAGAGCATCAACTGGAGTGTACAACTGCTGTCTGCATGCAATGCAAACTTCAATTATTTGTATATCAATGTTCTGTGTAAAAACAAATCTATTCTCAGGAACGCAGGCCTCCGCTCTGTAGGCGGTCCTTAATGTGGGGTACTCACCAACCCGTGTTTTCATTCCCATTGCAATTATTTGTATGTCAGTGTTCTGTGTCAAGTTTTTTTTTCTTCTTCTTCTTTCTTTGGATGCCTCAGAATATTTTCTCTTTTTTCCAATGATTTTCTTTTCATCATCGACATCACATGAACTAATGAATATATAATGTTACAAAAAGTCATACATGCAGTGTTCTCTACGTATTATGATATCAGTGACATGTAATAGAATAAACTCACAATTTACATTCAATATATATTTAGAAAAAAATAACATTAAACCTTAATGTCTATAAAGATAATAGAATATGCAACTCAACTTCAACCGAATGCTAACATATTTCCAGCGAATATGAACACAATAAAACAAAACTGGGTAATTAAACCGTGAACATTAAGCAGTTGGAAGGTATTCAAGTGATTTGGTTTAAAAGGATTTTGTTCCATTTATACAGATGATTTTGCATAACATTATTGTTCTCTGCCACCTTACTCTCGAACAGTTCCATTTTTTGCACAAGCTTCTGAAACAATTGTAAGGTTGGAGTGTTCATGTCATGTCGATACTTAAATATTACAAAATTATAGATTAATAGCAACGTGTCAATAAGGCTTTTATTCTCATAATGTTCTGCAAAACCTGTATAAATTAACGACTTGCACATATCTGGCATAACAACTCCAGTATCTACAGCCCATTCAGTTATCTGTTTATAGAACGAAAGAAAGTGCATTCACAAAATATATGTGTAATAGTTTCTTCTTCATTTGAACAATACGAGCATTTATTTGTGTCTATTATTTTCCATTTATACAATTTTTCGTTTACCGATAAAATGTTATGAAGGATCCTGTACTGGAATTGCCTTAAATACATATCAAGCGAGACAGAATAAATATGATTTACTGCTTGTTTCCATGTGGTGTTTTGGTTCAACATAGTTTCTACTTTTTCTTTATTTGGTTACACACACCTTTTTTTGGCACAGTTTTCCATACAGCCATTTAAAATACAAATTTCTGGCATCTAAAACCACTTCTTCTAAGGAAAGAAAACTTCCCGTAACATCAATTTCATCCGCTTTGTCTGGTATTTTGTTATTCTTTATCACACATTTCCATTCCGTCGGTATCGCATGCATAATAAAAAGATAGTGAATATAACATTTATTGTAATATTTTGAGCCAGGCGGTAAAATATCTGCTAATCGTCGTTTAGTTCCATTTTTTTAAACAATTGGAATATATATTTATACCAAAGTCATTCAAAAACTTATTATAAACCGTCTTACCTCCAACCTGAATATATTTATTGTTCCATAACTGCTGTAAACATATATCAACAACTCTTTTTGGGCTTTTTGAAGTAAAATTAGCCCATGACTTCAAACAATGACAATTGAATGTTGTCGTTTTTCCTTCAATTAATCCCGGATCGAAATTTGCACCAATAGTATCCATGCCCCCGATATTTCTGAAATACAAGTTTGGGAATGAAGCAAAATTTGTGTTTGTTAAATTCTTTAATCTGCAAATCCACATAATTCTCTGACTATCTAATATTGTTTCTATATCAGGTAATTTTAAACCTCCACTTTCCATATCACTGATTAATACTTCGTATTTAATTTTTTGTTTTCTTCCATACCATATAAAATCAACGATGCAACTTTTTTTTAATGAATTCTTTTGGTGGCTCTATAATATTAAGAACGTATAAAATCTTGGTTATACCCACTGATTTTAACAGTGTGTTTCTTCCAAAAATTTTTAGGGCTCTCTTTCTCCAGAAGTTTTATACCATTTTCATCTTCTCATACACACTTTCAAGATTTAATTCATATGACAATTTCTCGTTATATGTGTAATATATTCCAAGTATTTTTATTGCCTCATTATATAGATTCACATATTTAATACCAATAGTTTTATTTTGTTTGGTCTGTCTGCTGCCAATGTGTGCATACTCACTTTTCTCATAATTTATTTTAACTGAGGACACATTGCCGAACTCCTCCAATAATTCAAGAGCAGCACTCATAGAATCAAGGTCTTTCAGAAAAAAGTGGTATCATCAGCAAATAAACTCAATTTAATTTCGCAGTTGTTAATACGAATTCCCCTCACTTTATCTGATTGACGAACCGCTATGGCCAGGACTTCAATAACAAGCAAGAAAAGGTATCGAGCTAAAGGGTCTCCCTGACGGGTACCTCTTTCTAAGTTAAAATAACCCGTTGTATATCCATTATTAATGACACAGCTTTCCAAATTTGTGTGTATTATTCGTATCCAGGAGAGAAAACCATCACCAAATCCAAAACTTTTAAGGGTGGTATATAGAAACACATAATCAATCGAATCGAAAGCCGCTGCAAAATCAACGGCTAACATATTTGCTTTATACCTAAAATTCAAAGAGTAATCTAATATATCATTAATAAGATAAGAGGTATCTGATATTTTCCTGTTTTTTATAAATGCAGTCTGTTCCTCGCCATTTAGTTTTGGTAATTTCTGTAATCTCTTAACTCATATTTTACTTACAATTTTAACATCGACTTTAACCAAACTTATTGGTCTCCATGACGACATATATCTGTCATCTTTTCCCTTTTTTTCTATGAGTTTAATTACAGCTTGTCTTTGACTGGCTGTTAATGATCCGTTAGAAATACTGCTGTTCAAACAGGATAATAAGTCATCAACCAGAAGATCAAAAAAGGTTATATAGAATTCTTTAGGTAGACCATCGTTTCCTGGTGTTTTATTACTTTTCATTTCCTTTAACGCTTCTAGTATATCCTTTTTATCAATTGCAGCTCGCAAATACGTGTCTCCGTATCTGATAGTGTCGGGATCTTTAGTTTGGACAAAAAAATTGAGCAATCTAAATAACTTATGTTATTCGTCCGTGAATATTTCGTTTGGTAAAAGGATTTGAACTCATCCATAATTTCTTTCGGTGAGCTTAACTCTTTTCCCTTTGCAATTAATTTCTTTATAATTGATTTAATGTTTGTTTCTTTTTTCTAAATTGAAGAAATATTTAGTACAACGTTTTCCTTCTTCAAACCATTGGACTCTTGATATAATAATTTGTCCGTCTGTGACACGTGCATAATATTCTTCAAGTTTTTGTTTAGATATATCATATAAACTTTGGCTAGACCGGTCATTTCTATTTAGATTGTTTTCGGCTCCCGCTAATTTCTCTTCCAGATAAATGAAATCCGATCTTTCTTTCCTCTTTTTTTCTTTTGAATATTTAATAGAAATTTCTCTAATTTTGAATTTTAAATAATCCCACCATTGCTGATCGTTTAAATATTTCTTTTGCTTTGTCCTCAGGTACTTTACATTGTTTTTTATTAGTAATATATAATCTGGGTCATTCAGTAATGAAACATTTAGTTTCCAATAGGAAGGACCGTGGGCTTGGCTCGACACTGAACCTACCGAGCAGATGACGGCCGAATGGTCAGTTAAGATTACTGGTTTTATCGAAATATTGTTTGTATGTGCATTTAGCTCAGCTCCAACAAAGAGATAATCCAGTCTACTTTGTCTTATAGGCGTTTTTTGACATCCATGTATACTGTGACATTCCTGGGTGTCTTATTCTCCAAAGATCGATTAATCCATATTCAGATAAAATAGATTTTAATAGGTTTACTAATTTAGGTTTTGACTTAAAATTAGCTTCGTCTGCATCAATATGACTTAAACATAGGTTAAAATCTCCTCCCCATATTATATTAGTGTCCGGATCAAGAGTAAGTATTTCTAGTATACTCCAGATTTTATTAAAAAAAATAATTTGTTCGGTCTCAGTATTTGGAGCGTACGTGTTTAAAAAAAGATATTTTTTACCATTTATCACTGCTTTTATTAAAATATATCGGCCATTTGTATCGGTATATTTAGTTATCGCCTCCAAGTCAATATTTATCCCGACAAGAATCATGACCCCTCTCGCTAAATTGGTGCCGTGAGAAAAGAAAATAGCTCCAGGCCATTATTTCCTCCATTGCGTTTCCACATTTTCTGCAATGTGTGTTTCCTGCAAAAATATAATACTGTTGGCAATTTTTTCATTTGATAACCAATTGTATATTTGATTTCTTTTCTTACTTTTACCAAAGGCTCTTACATTTATTGTTATTACCGAACAATTGAATTGAATATAGGTAGCCGATTGTTTCTCCTCATGCATGTATATTTCATCCGATAGACTTTGTTCCTGATCTTTACTTTAAACCCAGTAATAACAACATACACGTCGCCACTATTATCAAATGACTCTATATAAACTATAACTATGCTTAAACTGAGCTTTTCCCGACACATATACCCCGAACCTGACATGCTATCTGAATCATACGTCTTGACAACATTACAATAAAAGAAAATTAAAATAAAATTCATATATGAACCGAAAAAAAAAAGCTTTTTTGCGCTGTTCGAGGAATGCAAGTTTTTAGCAGTAAATTAAATATATGCTAAATGCTTGCGGATATTAATGTATTAATGCGGAAAAAGAATACGGATGGCGCTGGCAGAAATCGCACCCACAAAACAGTTTCAATCTCCATTTACTTCTCCAAATCGGATGTTAAGGCATTTTCGACTCGTTTAACATATCTTCCCCCTTCCTGTTGGTATTGACTTCAGGTCGGGAGGTGAAGCCATCCCCGCACGTCCCTCTCTCTCTCTGAAATGACAAAGTAGAACACTTATCATGTTTTACCGTTGTAATTGCATTACCGACTGAGGACTACATTATATGAATGAACCTTGACCGATAATCCAAATGAAGATTCCTGATAGCCATGCACCATACCTTGGAAGTATATGGTATTAACCTGAATTACCTTTGTTCGTATATAGATAGCCCACCATATGTGACAGTGTCGATGTAAAGCAAATGGGAAGACCATTTAAGGTCCAAATGGCATTAAGTTATGAAATAAAATCTCTCTTTTTTTATACAATCAATTTAATAGGAATTATTTCACACATGTGTGACTGTATTTGATCTCGACAGATCACGCTGAATATAAATTAATGTACAGGTTTAATGCTACTAACGGAACCTATCATACAGGTATTGTGTGTTAAAAAGGATTATTAATTTTTTCTTTTAAATATTATTATTATTATTATTATTATTATTATTATTATTATTATTATTATCATTAAGATCGATAATGAGGTCCAAGCATGATCAGCCCATAAGACCCGACGCATTCAAGGGTCAGTTAAGACATTCGTAATCCTTTATATATGCAACATATGTAATGTTGCAAAATGGCGTTCGATAAACATGTTATTGTTACATATTTGCCTGATACCCCACCTAGAACTATTTTGTTTGTAGATTTAATCTTATAGCTGCTTTTTTTTATAACGCCTTCGTGGATGATCTATGAACTCGTTTATAAACAACATGTTTGTAAACAGAGCAATGTTGAAAAACGGGAGAAACATGTAACCTACGGTTGTACATTGCATATATTGGGAGGTAGAAAGTGCACTTTGCGTATGACGAAAAAACTTGCTAAATAAGGTCTAAATGGCCGAAACTGCAAGTATAAGATTGCTTTTTGTCTCAAAGCTCTGTCCTCCACAGATCGGGTTCGGCTGTCGATTGGCATGGCTGGGTCTCCGCTGCTAGGATCGGTGAAGGAAATGTGGGTTGCTTCTGCCTTTGTGGCTGTAGGTGCTGTAGCTTTCCTATAAGGTCGACGGTGCAGGTAAAACGGTCGCTTTGTGGCATCACATCTGTTGACTCTGAGAACAATGCTTAAGCGCGCAGGGCTTATGTTTTGACCACAGCAACCTGTAGCTGCTCGATAAGGGAAAACATCTTCAGTCAGTCAGAAAGTTCACTTATTGCAAAACGCCATATGAAAAGCTCTGGCCTATCTGACTTGCTGTCAGATGCCCTTGTTCAACATTTTCAGCTCCAGACAAAGTCGGGATACTATGGCCGCCCAGAAATTTTGTTTGGTCGCCATTTGCAGTCGTTTTGTCGTGGCGTCCATCTGTACACGTGCTTTGGGTGGAAATTGCTCATATCTCCGGATGGTTCAAGGTATTGGTCTTAAATTTGGCATGTCCATCCATCTTGGAAATTTTCTCGTAAACCAGACAAGTGCCGCCACCTACCGTCCCGTTTCCGTTGAATAAATAAATGCTCTTTTCTAAGGAGTGGTGTGCCGTATTGGTCTGAAACTGTGCATGTCCATAGATGTTGGTCTCCTCAGTCTTGTACTCAAGACTTGTGGATTACCCAAGATAATCTGCCATGTTTCTCGTGTGGTGTCCATCCGTTCATTTGTTTTAGATAAAAATTGCTCATATCTGAGGAGTACGTCGTTCAATGTGTTGGTCTCCAGTTTGGTATGTACATCCATCTTGGAGAGTTTTCTCGTCAACCAGACAGGTGGTGCCACTTACCTCATCTCACCTAGTCTAAATCAATCCTTTTTTTTATCAAGAGTGATTCATCGTAATGGCCCCACTATTTGATAAAAAATATTGATTCTCAATTTGATGCATGGAAGAAACCATATTCTCTTTTCAAGTGTCAGTATATGCCGCCGAAGATGGTTGGCCTATTCCTAAAGGGGGAGGCTTAATTTTCTGGGGATGCAATGGCACCTGCGGAAATATCTAGTTTTGATTATTTTAGTCTCCACATATTATAAACACCTTAATAAAAGCAACACAAGCAATCTATGTGTGGCTATTTCCACGTTTTCTGGCCTGTTATTCAATAAAAGCTCCGAGTGATTACCATTAGTTTATAAATATCAGATAGGTGATTGGGCCTCTTTATATCTCTTTAATGTTTATTTGTTAAAAGTACCATTATTATAGTTTCGACAGTATTCAGGTTTAAAAGAACACATACACAGTGACTCAACACACATACATCGTTTGATTTATCATCTCAGTCAAATTACTTCCTTTTTTAAAGAAAGAACCCTCAGGACAAAGCTCTCTCTACAGGTAAGTCAGCGGAATACACGCTTTCTGGTGAACACTGGATTAATGGAGTCAGACACCTGTATCTGGCAGCACCTGACGTCATGGCAAGGTACCCAGAATTACCTATTCATGAAGATGACGTGTATATCTGTGGTTACCCTAAAACAAGCAAAAAGAGTTAACCGATTTTATACATCCTGTATATAGAGCTTACATAATTTCTGTGTCATATAAGGTATGAAAATATCAGATGTAACAGAACTTTCTTTAATTCAATGTCCATGCCAAGTTTGTTTTATTTGCTCGTTCCTCGAAATAAGGCAGTGTAAATGTCGAGTCAAATGTGTGACAGAGAAATATACTTGCCTGTAAATTAGGACTTTATATATATATATATATATATATATATATATATATATATATATATATATTCAAATATAATATTATAATATAATAACTAAATCGTCCACATGAAAGTGTCTGAGTAAAATTACATCATCTGAGAGATTTAGTGGCGCCATCTTTTTGATGATGTAATGATCTTTAGAGCCTATGTTCAAAACTTTAAAAATATCAGGCATGAAGATGTATCTGTTTTACAAGAGAAGAAAAAATAATGGGAATCATCCTGGAATACATGTTTGCTTTTCCAATATTTCATCTCCAAATTGTTCACAGATCAGCTTTTAGTTCTCAGGCCCATGTTCTAATAGTGATACAAAATACAACTCTAGACGTATAATCCCTTTTTCGATGATCTCGTTCAACGCATTTTGTATTGAAATTTAACAAATACAAGTTTTTTTTTTCAGGTAACGTCTGGACTTCCATGGAATCATGGGTAAATGATCGGCCGGTCAGCGTGGGCAGAATTATAGAATTGACTTTTTACATTGCTGTGCAGGGGTCTCGTCCGACTTTCTTCTATACCCTCTTGCCTTACCACCTGCTACCTACGGATGTGCAAGAGAAAAACGCGAGAATCGTCCACATTTCACGAGATCCCAAATATGTCGCGGTGTCGTCCTATTATTACCATAAAAACCTGTCAACTTACGGGCCCTAGGACGGGGCGTGGGATGTTTTCTATGATAATTTCATCAGCGTGCAAGTCACATTTGTGAGTTACTTCGGTTTAGTATGCACGTATTGGGAACCAAAAAAACCTCGAGCATAATGACTTTCCAATACGGAAACCTCAAGCGGGTTGCAACATCCTGAATAGGTAAATTTGCTGAGTTCCTGGGAAAACCGTTAGACCCCGAGAAGGTAGAGAAGATCGTAGTGTTGACAGAGTTCAGTAAAATGAGGGCAACATCAACTCTCAATCCAGATGACCTCCTGGCATCGGCACCCCACCCTGCACTGACCCTGACACCTGGCCGCTCTTTTTTTTACTTAAGGGCGTCGTTTGCGACTGCCGCCACCTGTTTACTAAAGAACAGCGTCGTCAGACTGACAGACTTTATCATCAGCTTTGTAAGGACTCAGGGATGGACGAGTTTACTGAAGAAGGAGCTAGAAAAATAGAAAAATAAACAGGCATTGCCCTGACATTGCAACTGCAATCTTAACCATCATATCATCTTTGGTATATTTAGGTGTCATTTCGGCCAGATGGGTCAAATATGGTGTCTTAAAGGACCTCATGTACATAGGTTACAAGGTTAAACACAGTGCCGACGTAACAATAACCTTTAGACAGAAACCAATCATATCAGAATATTCAGTATTCATGAACTGTTAATTGTCGATTGGACATCCGATCCTACTTCAGAAGCAGGAAATGTGGCCTATTCTCTCCTTGGAAAGTCGTCATGTGCATATTAGATTTTGTAGTGTGTCAGGTAAAGCAAACTCAATGTACAAGATGTAGTACTTGTAGTGAATGATATATTTGGGATTTAGATTATAGGTTTGGGATTTATTGTCCCTTTGTTTTGTAATTACAGCTATCACTCACAGGAATATTTGATCGGTCAAACATTTTAAATTGAATTGATGAACTACCTTTTCTACATAATGGTTTAAACAGACGTTCCTTCTTTCTGATCCGATAATAGTATGGCATAAACATGTACCAGCTCTCATTCTCCTAATTTTCCTGGTACAATACTTATTGGTTCATAGCGGAGCGAAATTTGCATGGTCACTGTATTAACGCTTTGTTTTTTTTTTTTTTGCGCAACAGCTCATGGCTATAATCTTTAATCTTTGAATATTAATATTTTTAATCACTTTATATTAGGATTTAATGTTCCACCAACTATTCTGCAGTATGTTTTTTGTCAATAGACAGGTAATCACGGTATAAAAAATCAGTCTAAACGTCTTATAATATTTGTATTAAATCCACGAATTATATCGTTTTAAACCTTGTGTAAAGTTTATTCTGATAACTTTGATATTGTGTCATGTAGGTAGATATTATTCCATTTTAAAACGTGGTTTTCCTGTTAGTGCTTGTTTAAAATATGTGCCCTTTAAAAATTAAGAAAAAAAATTAACCTTTTATACAGGATATTGAATTTGAATCCAATAAATACATGCATTTAGCATAAGAAAGAGGAATGCTCAGTGTATAGGGTGTATAGGAGTAAAGTGATACATACTTTTGGGGTCTGATATGCATTTGAACCAACATTTGAATTTATTAAAATTTAGGGTTTTTTGCCAGCGATGTCACTTTGAGAATACCTTGAAATACTTTGACCCTTTTTTTATTTCACTCTGTGAAAGTCATTTGCAAGAAATGACCAGGGGCGTCAATAAAGGGGGGCTGGGGGTATATACCCCCACTTTTTGGCAAGGAAGGGATGGTCAATGTAATCATCCCCCACTATTCAGAGAATAAAAGTTATATATTGCAAATGAATATATATTTATGAGTTTACTATGAAACAACTAAACCTGGTTTAGAATTAACTTATACCTTATTTTCTAAAATATTGTACTTAATTGTAATATATGTGAAATGTGATTAAGAATATATATTTTGAAATGAGTCATGCAGACGATATATATATAAATAAATATATATATATATATATATATATATATATGTATGTATATATATATATTTGAGAGAGAGTGTGTGTGTGTTCCTGTCATCCCCTCCCCCCCCCCCCCAACACCCTGGAAGATAAATTGACGCCATTGGAAACGATCTTCCCTGGTTGGAGGTTTCTCAAAGTGGAAAGATCCGTCACGTAAAAATAGGCGATATATCCCTCCTCATACACGGAAGTTGGTAGAATCCAGCGAAAAATCAGTGTAAAGTGAGTCGGTCAGAAAAAATAAGGACATAATAAAAGTAATCATTTTCATTACTGTTGTATATACATATACATATGTGTATAAGTTTGTGTGTGTATGTTTGTTGGAGTGGGGAGTAGCATTTTAAAAATTTTGTCAAGAGGTTATGGTTTCGGCAATACTTTTGTAATTTGTAATGGTGTCTTCGTGTGTCACTGAGGTAAAGTTCTGTTTATTGGGTCTTCGGTATAACAAATCAGTATTGTAGTTGTGTCTATAATTATGTCACTCATAAATGGTGTACGTTTTTGCGTCATGTTTTCATTAGTAAAACCCATTTGTACACTTCGCTGATATTCTACTATTCACATTGAGTGGGACCATCAGCGGTCACAGCTCATGAGCTGACAGGCTATGCTGACAGTGAAAATACATGTTACTCAGTTCAAATGTTACCGATGATTGTTTTTTTTATCATACAGATACTTAAGTCGTTGTATTTTCCAATAAATATATGAACACTCAAAATACATGAGGTGTGGCAGGGGTTTTATTTAGTGAATTTATTGTACAATTGAACCATGTCAATTGATGTATCTATAAATGAGTATTTATCCAACAGGCCAGGCCAGGACGAATTCCCTACCATGCTTCCTTATATGCCCGTTTGTATTTTTGTTTGCTGAAACTTCTGTGAAGGGAAGGCGAAAGAACTGAGTTGAGATGCATGATGATATGAATAAACGATTGATGCCTGTACGTTTTTCTGTGTGAATCATAAAAACAAAAAGTGGGTCTGATTTTTTAAGAATCCCATGGTGTGTATGGATTGGCTGTGCGTGGAGTAAGACAGATATAAATAAGAATGAGACCAAAGAGAATCGATGAGTCTTTTGGTTTAAATAACGTCGGATCAATCTTACCTTGGTAATCTCTCTGCGATAAATTGGATATGCTAGACATATTCCACTGAAAGTTTTACTGTTGTTATCACCTCTAATTTATATTTAGCCGCACTTATTTGCTGATTTCTGAAGGAAATGCTATTAATATATCACAGTCAAGAGTGATATTATATTCATGCTATTGGTAAGTAAAAACAGAGTGATGCAGCTGCTACGGTAATACGGGTGCCTTGGTCAAATGATTTTACAGTCAGCTGCACTGACGATAAAAACATGCAAAAACGGCCACAATTGTCAGGGAAGGCTAAATAAAATATCACAAAACTTGCAACAAATTTTACTTTCGTTGTTAATGCCAATGTGCATGTTTGTGTGCGTATGTTCAAAACGTAACTCCCGCAGTCATGAACGGAATCTCATGAAATTGTCAGGGCATTCCGACATTCCTTTGGAGTACTATAAGACAAAGGATCAGTAAGCTATATGTTCGCCGAATGCGTTTAACCTAATGTCTCCGTAGATTTATCTAGAACCACTAAGTGGATTGTATTGTATCTATTGATATATATATATATATATATATATATATATATATATATATATATATATAATAAATAACTTTGACTGCTGCAATAGCGCATTATCAATACAACTATATCCCATCTATAATCTCAGCGTGTAGAGAAGCGCTTGACTCTCCCTGCCTCCGGAACAGTTAGACTGGTGGTACCATGTGCAACCTTTCAGTTTTATGCATTTAACCTTATTATTTCGAAGCGTGAGTATATGGATGATGATCTTGTTCAGACTGTTGTAATTTTACTATTAATTCCATACAGAAATACATTGTTTTATCACTGTTGGTGTTTAATTTTGCTATTGTTAACACTTAAACAAAAGAGATCAACCGGGAGACTAGCTGCTTGATTAGTAGGTAAATACTATATGGATTCTAAATTACTAAAAAGCTTGATATTGTATCAAAAAACTAATTCTGATTAATTTTGAGATCCTTGGATAAATGTCTGGCTTGGTATAAGTATGCGGCTCTGCTGGATTATTTTAGATATACAGTATAATCAGGGTAAGCATCATTCATGTAAAAAGGGATAGCTACATGCTATTAACCTAATTCGTTTCTCACTGACGACTCGGTACCATGTTTTAAATATTAATTATGTTGAGAGCAATACCCTTCAAGCAAGTACTCGTACACAGACAACGGATGCTTGCCGACCTAAGGTATTGGAATATATATGAGGCAGTATCTACGTGACAACACACAGCATAACCGTATATTACTGTGCACGACGTAATATCCGCACAAGTTAAGCCACAGGCAAGTACGCAAACCCGTAACATCTTACTTTGCCCGGAGTACTGAGGATCACAATAACCAACGTGTCCATTCACGAAACGCTTGGAGGTAAGTGAAAGAGGGGGGGGGGGGGCAATAAAAGGGGTCCTATGAACCACCGTGTCATATACAATTGCAACCAAGGTATGCTTCGTGTAAAATGAGACGAAGTTAAATGTATGTTATGGTATTTAATAACCTAATGGTATAAACAGTTATAAAGACCGCGTTCACTTGTCTCACACACAAGCACACAGTACGTAAGGGAAAAAGGGGGGGGGGGGGGGGGGGAGGCTTCACACTTTTTTTAAGAAAGGGGTCAGTGTGCCTTTTTTTTTAGACAAGTGCCACAAATTCCATCAGTTTGCATGGAAAATTCATTGTTTTCTTCTCAGTCTTAATGCCTCATATGTGTAAACAACTGGAACTCTTTGTCTCTGTTTCTTTTTTAATAATTTAGGTATGTATGGTGTAATTGTATAGAGGAAAGGGCATATAATAAAATGCAATTCATTTTGGTGATATTGTTAATTCAGGACATTGTTCTACAAATTCAATATTTGGTAATTGTGTGTGTGTGTGTTTGGTGCAGCATGTGATTTAAAAAATTGGTAAATGGTCAAAATACTGCATTGAAAATGCATATTTTATGATTTATCTTTTCAAAATTTCCCATACCGTGTGAGGGGGCACCCCCTTCCACACCTACTGCCCTCGGTCGCTTACACGCCCTCAAATTAGCTTTTCTTACACAATGTGCACCCCACTTCCAAAACCGCTTCAAGGCCTATAACAGACACAGCAGTAGCAGGCACAAAAGGTTTGTGGTGTACATTGCTTTTACTATTTATATAGAATAAGATAAGATAAGATATACTTTATTTATCCCAAGCTGGTAAATTACAGTGTGTTCATAGTATGAACCAGGATATAGTGACCGCAGGTTGTGTTATTTATAGTATCTGAGGTCTACAGTCCAATATATGCAGGGTGAAGTGCCAACACAACAATAACCTTGTCAAGAGACTCCAGTCAAGTATCGTCATCACCTCAAACCATATGAAACAAAGAAAGTCTTCCAAGTGGCTGCTGCATTGGACCCAAGATTCAAACTGAGGTGGTGCATTCCTTGTGAGACATCAGTTTTGAAGAATAATCTCCTTGACCAGCTCCAAGACAAACAGACTATACATACTGACCCAGTTGGCCCCCTTCCTGCCAAGCGACCATGTCTATTCTCCTTCATGAATGAAGCAGATGACACTCCCAAGGACACCATAGAGCTGGATCGTTATCTGTCAGAGAAGACAGTTGACGTGAGCTGCAACCCTCTGACTTTTTGGAAGGAAAATGCCCACCGCATGCCCGGCCTAGCCATACTGAGTGAAAGGTATCCCCAGCATCATCAGCACCGGTAGAAAGGAGTTTTCTCAACCGCCGGAAAAATCTTCCGGCCAGAGCGTAATAGACTGTAAGACAACTTGTTTGAATCACTGAGGTTTGTCAAGTGCAATGCACATTTGTGAACTCAATATATACACAACATTTAGTGACATTTCAGTGTCACTGTTTCCCTGTTTGTCAACAATAACCCATGTTCCATGTTAACTAGAAACCTATATATACACAAGGTCATACCTCTGTCACAGAGTCACATATTTGACATCATAAATCAATTAGAGAAAGGGACTGGAATATAGTGAATCAATTTTATTTTGTTTTTTCATAATAAAAATGGTCCAAAAAGGTTGTTGTTTATTATTTTCTACAGATAAAAAGTATATTTCATATGCTGCAGTATATATATGGACACTTGCATTTCAAAGCATTAAAATGCAATGACTGGTAAAGCATTTGCATTTACATTTGCATTTGGGGAAACAACATAACATTTGCATTTGCGTTCAAATGCGCCGATTTGCATTTGAACCCAACCCTGGTTCATACAAATATATACAGGAAATATTCATAACCATAATAAACCTAGCTAAAATATACTAGAATTACCCATAAAGCACTATAAAACTACCAAACATGACTAGATGCATTACTCATATGATATACGTAAATAAATGAAATTCCTATCATATGAACGGACGAGTACATAAACAATATATGAAAAAAAGACGGACTGCTGCATATTGAGATGTATTTAAAGCCAAAAGGAAAAAGAAATCTAACAAGTAAAAACTCATTGTACAAAGATTTGGCACGTCGTAAAAATGAATTTTTATATCGTTGTGTATTGGTGTGTAGTTTACGAAGATATCCACTTCTCTCGATCCGCATTTTATCGAAGCAACGTCTAAGTGGATGAGTATCATCTGGCATAATACAGCAAAGTTTTGCTTTCAACTTGGTCTGACACAGTGTCGTAATGTCGTCAAGATTCCTACCAACTTCCTTCCCCATCCTTTTTATTAACTTGTCCAGTTTATTCATGTTCTGTTTTGTTGTGTTACCATGCGCCGAAGCCGACAATACCAAAAAGTTTAAAATCCTCTGTACAATAGAACAATAAAACAAATAAAGCAAATCGGATTAGACCTGAAAAGTTCTTAATTTGCGTAGAAAAGAGAAACGAGTACTTACTTTTGTACTTATGATATTCACGTGCTCACCCCAGATTAGCTGACTGTCAAAAACTTATACATCTCAACTCGTTCCACCACTTCCCGTTTTATTGTAACATGTCTTAAGGCAATCTTCTTCTTTCTGAAATCTAAAATGAGTTCCTTTTTTGTGATACGTTTAGCGTAAAAAAATCTCCATCAAACTATTTCACAAAAATATATGTTTGTTGATTATAGTCAGTGTAGTCGTTTCTGATGCAGCCTGTGAGTGAAGTGTCATCTGCAAACTTTACTTATGGACATGATGGATGTGTTTGTCTGCAGGCGGCCGTATAAAGAGTGAACGACGCTTGAGAGATTACAGTCCCCTGAGGGGCTCCAGTGTCGTTTATAGCATATTGGGGGCTGCTGAAACGAGCTTTTCATACTGTGTCCGATTCGTTAATTTTTCAAAAAATCAACATATAGTAAATGGTGTAACATTCATATCAACTAGTTTTTGACACAACAGAAGCAGCTGAATAGTATTGATGGCACTTGAGAAATCGAAAAACAAAACTCTTATGCAAGTTCCAGTATTTTCAAGATGGCTGTACCATGACTGTTAAAGATAGAGATCTGTGTCGTCGACACTACGGCCTTGGAGGGCAGGCAAACTGAAGAGGATCAATGTACCCCCTGATCTAAGTTAAAATATCCTGGAGTATACAACTCGTTCAAAAACTATAGATATACATGACGTTAGCGTTACCGGTCAAATATCATTAAGATTAAGAATCCTTTATTTAATTTTTACTGGTTCAATACACGACTGTTTCCATCCACCTGGAAACTTAACTTAAAAAGCGAAATATTTAAAATGGTTTTAAGAATCCCTGCTCACTGTTCGTAGCATGTTTTGAGCACCCTTGCATGGGCTTATACATCGTCAGGCCCCCAGCTTTGTTTCACTTTTTAAGAACCTGACAATATATCTGTGAATCACTGGAAAGATTTGACATTCATTCGAATAACCGAGGTTAGGTTGCATGATTTTGAATGTTAGAATCGCTACAATATTAAATGTAGCTAGATGTAATTCGGGATTAGTGGAGTTATAACGTTTATGATTTTGTTCCCATCACAAAATAGAAAAACGCTTAACTGCTCACAAATAAATAATTGAATTTCATCGATCATTCATATCTACGCACCTTATATTTAAGTTTACAAACATTTTTGTATATTTCTGTAATAGTTATATAAATTTTGTCATATTTCCTTCATACTTCATTCATTTAAATGTGTTTAATATTAATATACGGCATATAAACAAACTAGAGATCAAGTTGTAATTGGGTAACCTGAATAGACCTCTTTCTGGTCTTTTATTTCATAGGTGGGCTCGACATAGACCTCTTTTTTTAAGTCTGACACATGATCACAAGTTTGTGAGGTTTTATAATTTCCTTAATATCTACCCTGGCGTGAAATAAATCAGTTATTTAATCCAGACTATGCTGGTCGGAGTACACGGTCGAGTCTACTGTATTAGTATACTGTGCGGCCCGTTCAAAGTCAATTCATTGTCTTTACAAACATAATCTCGGCCAGAGTCCTGCTAAGAATAATCTCAACTGAATGGACAGGATATAATAAGTGCAGATAGAATATGTGGTCACAGTTTAATGAATCGGGATTAGCAGCATTCACTAATGCAAAACGCATATATTATACAACATATGTATAACTAAGTGTGCATTGCAACGCTGAAGTTCCCAAGACATATCATGAATACATGTTTGTTTAAAATCTACAAAAATAGGAAATCATGCCACATTGAAATATGGAATATTGAAATAAGTTCACTTGACATATTCACTATCCAGCTTTGTTGTATTTTATTTTTCATTTACTTAGGAAGGTTGGGTTATATATTAGGTTTAAGCTGTAGTTAATTTATTCAGGACATTGGGTATAATATTTGAAATTTATATGATCTGCATTGTTTATAAAATGAATTATGTAAGAATAAGGAGAGTTCTTAAAAATTGATTCAATTGTTTTTTATTAATTATTTGATATATTTTAATACTTTTAGTGTATAAATCTAAAATTGTGCTCTATTTTTGTCAATGTCATCATATAGTTGCTTTGTAATTGCAGAATGGAGCCACAAGAGAAAACCCCCTCTGTCTGTGAGTCAGAGGAATACACGCTTCCTGGAGAACACTGGATTAATGGGGTCAGACACTTGTGTTTGGTAACACCTGACGTCATGGCACGTTACCCAGAATTCCCTGTCCATGCAGAGGACGTGTTCATTTGTTGTTACCCCAAAACAGGTAGAAAGAATTAGATAAGCATGCATATGAGTAAACATTATGCAAGAAATGTACAATTATGGACTTATCTGAAATGAAAATATTTCAGACAATGAACAACATTGATTTTTAAGAATCTGACCAATACCATATAAGATATATAAGTATCAATTTCCTGTATCATATATGCCTTTTTTACACTTCACATAACTATATTATATATACCGTTAAAGCAGTCATAATAATGAAACACTTTGAATCAAGAGATGACCTAAAATCAAATTTAACACGCTAATATAGAGAATTTCCGCATGACAACTTGGATAAAAACACAGATTATTAATTTATTCTTTTTTTACAGGTAACACTTGGACTTCAACGATAGTGAGCGCCATCTTGCAACAGGACGACTTAGAATCGTTGGTAAAAGATCGACCAATCCAAGTGGGCAGATTGATAGAATTGACCTTTGACATTGCTGTGGAGCTGCCTCGTCCAACATTCTTATTTACCCATTTAACCTTATCACCTGCTACCAACGGGCGTGCGAGAGAAAAACGTGAATATTGTCCTCATCTCGCGAGATCCCAAAGATGTCGCTGTATCTTATTATTATTACCATAAAAAAAACATATCAACTTAAGGGCCGTGGAACGGGCCGTGGAATGTTTTCAATGATAATTTCATCAGCGGGCAAGTTGCGTTTGGCAGTTACTTCAGTCTTCTACGCACGTACTGGGAACAGAAAAATAACCAGAACGTGATGAATATCACGTACGAAAAACTAAAACGTGATCCAGCAACCTTGATGGGTAAACTTGCAGAGTTCCTGGATAAACCTTTAAAATTTTTGAAGCTCGAACAGATTGTGGAACTCCCATCATTTAATAACATGAAGGCGACACCAACTTTAAATCTGGATGACCTCCTATTATCGGCACGCCACCTTGATTTGACCCTGACACCTGGCGGGTCCTTTTTACGTAAGGGCGTGGTTGGCGACTGGCGCCACCTGTTTACTGAAGAACAGCGTCGTCAGACTGACGGACTCTTTCGTCAGCTTTGTAAGGCAGAGAGATGAATATGTTTCCAGACGAAGGAAATTCACAGTGAAAAGACACACCAGGTTATTACAATTGTGGTCGTATTTATCTTGCCGTAATCTGGATAGCATATGAAAGTCATTAACAGCATTATCGATCCATCTTGGTGACTTAGATGAAGTTATTTATGAAGTAATAGATTCCGTACATTGCCTCCTTCAGACCTTCACACAGAAGTGATCTACCTCACATCACGTAGAAGATTAATTTTGAATGCTGTGTGGTCGTTTATTAATGAAAATCAGAGCATCAACTGGATTGATTCTTAGTTCCTTATTCTAAAATTTCGAATATGGCAAATGTCCTCCCTGGTGTGGAAACAGACTTTTGTGTACTCTACGAATCACAGAGGCAAAGATTAGGTGAAGGATGGTTTATCCCATAATGTGCGATACAATTAATCCATATGGTATATAACGTATATTGCAAAGGTAAAATAAATATTTGTACCATACAATATATACTGCACATATTTTGTTATGCGTGTGACTTGCATACCAAAGATCAAAATCGGAACACTGATCAAAATTGTGAAAAAAAGAAACAAATTTCATATGAAGTTGTACTGCTATTCTTGTTTTATTTATTTACAAGTTTAAAATAAAATAAATGAAAATATACAACAGTACTTGTTGCTTAAAATCATGTGTAATTACAGTGCGCATAATTTTCTCATAACATGAATGTTATATTGGTAGTATATAATAACTACTGAAGAAAAGATACATTTTTTACAATGCATATATAGTTTTTATATGTTTGCAATTCATTTGTTTTTTATCTTGCAATCAGAATATGTAGACAACCCAAAGGGTAAAAGACAACTTGAAAACAAATCTAAACTAAAAATATGTATTCTCTGGTATGCAGGCCCCCGCTATGTAGGTGGTTGTTAATGTTGGGTATTAAGCAACTCGTGTTTCCATTCACATTGCGAAACTACTCTCTCATTGGCCTGATGACAATCCTTTCCTCTGCGCTAACCCTGGTGGTCAGACTCAGAGAAACTTGCTATACAAAGCAGCAGTTATAACCAAGGAGAACTGGGACTACTGAAATGTATAACTGCGGAGTGAGGAGCGTATTGACACACATGATGAATGGTAGATAACGTTTAGAATGACAAGAGAAACGTTTAGCCTTGGACATGATCATGGTGTGTTTTCTCAGCGGCGTCCTTATATGAGTTATATTAGCTGTGTAATAATTGGCAGTGGTGCCAATAAGTCGATGTCATAAAATTCCTCTGTGACCGCGCCTAGGAAATGCAAAATTATGGTCTTGAACTGTCTTGGACCATGCCAAGTGTTTCCAATTAAGGCATTCCCCTTATTTTCACCGAAACTTTGAGAAAGTTCTCCTTATATCTCCAAGGCAAACTCGTAGCGCCATCTATCAGAAACCACATTAACTACGCAAGATATACGGAAGATCTTGGATTGTGTTGTTATATATCGGAAACTAGTGGTGCAACCTATTATCCTATTCTTGTTTTCCTGCCGTTTAGTACCCCGATCATTGCAACTTAACAGTACTGTTAGCATTATGAGTAAAAACTTGTTGGACAAATTTCTTCATATTGTGTAATAGGATGATGTATTTTTTATCGGGGTCATGACCTTCCCTGTGAGAGTGGCCTTGACCTTGAATATTGCCATATATGGGGAAAACACAAGATCATAAATCTCAATCAGCGATGCACGGATTGGTAAAAAAAAAACCAACAAATTGACCGAAAATCTTAGTTTTTCTTCTGCGATAGACAGGTGGCACGACCTTCTGTCTTCCTTGTTTTCGCGCCTTTTAATACCCTATCATAGCCACTCGACAGTATTCTAAGCATTATAAGTCAAACACTAATGGACAAATTGGGCTGAAATGGTGCATGTCCTTTGACTGCTGGCGCCATCTGGATACGTTTTTGTGTGGCGTCCATCCGTACGTTTCCTTTTGGTGAAAATTTCTAATATCTTTGGAGTGGTTAAAGGTATTGGTCAGTAATTTGGCATGTCCATCCATCTTGGAAAGTTTTCCAGACAGGTGGCGCGACCTACCTACCCGTTTTAGCAGGAATATTAATGCCCCTTTCTGAGGAGTGAATTGCCCTACCGGCCTGAAATTGCGATATCCATAGGTCATGGACACCTCTTTCTTGTACTCCAAACTGGTGGCGCCATTTGCAATCGTTTTGCCGTGGCGTCCATCTGTACACGTGCTTTGGTTAAAAATTGCTCATATTTACGGATGGTTCAAGGTATTATTCTTAAATTTGGCATGTCCATCCATCTTGGATATCTCCTCATCAATAGACAGGTGGCGCCACCTACCTTCCCGTTTCCGTTGAATAAAAAAATTCCCTTTTCTAAGGAGTGACGTGCCGTATTGGTCTGAAACTCTGCATGTCCATAGATCTTGGTCTCCTCACTCTTGTACAGTCTTGTTGCGCTATCTACCATCTATTTTCGTGTGGTATCCATCCGTGCATTTGTTTTAGATGAAATAACTCATATCTGAGGAGTAAGTCTTTCAATGTGTTGGTCTCCAGTTTGGCATGTACATCCATCTTGGAGAGTTTTCTCGTCAACCAGACAGGTTGTGCCACCTACCTCACCATTTTTATAGTATAAATGTATCCTATTTTATCAAGAGTGATTCACCGTAATGGCCCCAATATTTGATGAAAAATATTGATTCTCAATTTGTTAAATGGACGAAACCATAGTCGCTTTCTGTGTCAGAACATGCTGCCGAGGATGGTTGGCCTATTCTCACAAGGGAGAGTTAATTGTCTGGGGCTACAATAGCACCTGCGGAAATATCTGGTTTTTGATTATTTTAGTCCCCACATATTATATACACCTTAATAAAAACAAAACAAGCAGTCTTTGTATGGTTATTTCCACGTTTTCTTGCCTCTTTTTTTATAAAAGCTCCGAGGGATAACCATAAGTTTATAAAGGTCAGATATGTGATTCGGCCTCTTTAAATCTCTGTTGTGTTAATTTGTAAAAAGACCTGTATTATAGTTTCGACAGCATTCACGTTTAAAAGAACCCATACACAGTGACTCAACACACATACACCATTTGATTTATCATCTCAGTCAAAGTACCTCTTTTTTACAGAATGAAGCCTCAGGACAAAGCTCCCTCGAAAGATGAGTCAGTGGAACACACGCTTATTGGAGAGCACTGGATTAATGGAGTGAGACACCTGTGTCTGGCAACACCTGACGTCATGGCAAGGTACCCAGAATTCCCTGTTCGTGAAGATGACGTGTATATCTGTGGTTACCCTAAAGCAGGTAAAAAGAGTAAACCGATTATATTCATTTTGTATATAAAGCTTACAGATTTTCTGTGTCATATATGGTATGATAATATCAAATGTAACAGAACTTTCTTTGATTCAATGTTCATGCCAATATTTGGTTTATTGCTCATTCCTAGAAATAACGCAGTGTAAATGTTGAGTCAAACGTGTGACAGAGAAATAAACTTGCCTGTAAATTAGGACTTATATATAATATAATATTATAATTTATTATTATAATAATATATAATTGATAGGATTTTAAAATTCATTAAATGCGCATTTGACCATATACAGTACAGAGAAAATGGTGTACAGGTGGACGCAGATAAATATTTAAAAAAAAACAAGGCTAACGGGAATTTATGAAGAGCAGTCACCGAAACATTAGTGCTTTTTTTGTAAATCTAGACAAAAGGAATAGGTTTTCTCTGCAGATGCGTCGGGAATCACAACTAAATCGTCCACATAAAAGTTCCTGACTAAAATTACATCATATGGGAGATTTAGTGGCGCCATCTTTTTGATGATGTTATGATCTTTAGAGTTTATGTTCAAAACTTCAAAAATGTCAGACATAAAGTTGTATCTGTTTTACAAAAGAAAAAAAAATAATGGGAATCATCATGGAATACATGTTTGCTTTTCCAATATTTCATCTCAAAATTGTTCACAGATCAGCTTTTGGTTCTCAGGCCCATGTTCTAATAGTGATACAAAATACAACTCTAGATCTATAACCCCTTTTTCGAAGATCTCTTTTAACGCATTTTGTATTGAACTTTAACAAATACAAGTTATTTTTCAGGTAACGTCTGGACTTCCAGGATAGTGAGCGCCATCTTGCATCAGGACGAATTGGAATCATGGGAAAAGGATAGGCCGGTCAGCGTGAGTTATAGAGTTGACCTTTGACATTGCTGTGCAGCAGCCTCGTCCGACTTTCTTCTATACCCACTTGCCTTACCACCTGCTACGGACGTGCGAGAGAAAAACGCGAAGATCGTCCGCATTTGGCGAGACCCCAAAGATGTCGCGGTGTCTTTCTATTATTACCATACAAACCTGTCAACTTACGGGCCCTGGGACGGGCCCCGGGATATTTTCTATGATAATTTCATCAGTGGGCAAGTCGCATTTGGGAGCTACTTCAGTTTTTCACGCACGTATTGGGAAAGAAAAACAACCCGGACATAATGAATACAATACGAAATTCTTAAGCTAGGTTCCTACACAGACAAACGGTGGCGCTCCGCAAACCCCTAGTGGGTCTGTTAAAGGGAGACCATTTTGGGCCTGGGGTTCCGCCAGAATCAGATGAGTTTTGAATTTTGACCAATTCAAAAGAAGCTTATCTTTAAAAAATATTCTAATATGCTGGGCAAAACCCTGGGGTATATAATGGGTAAAACCTGGGTTAAATACTGGATTGGGTAAAATAGGTTTTACCTTGGTCAAATGGCAACCCTGAATATACTACTGCTTAATGACCTCACATCAAATATGGAGTGTCAGGTGACTTTCCTTTTCAAACAATAATCCCCACTAAACCATGTATATGTATATTTATGTCCTTAGGTATTACCTAGTGTTACAATATATTAAGTTTCATTTTAATGTTTGAAAAAGATTGTGTTGAATATTAATTATTTGTAATATCATAACTGACTGACTGGGAATCACATAAAATAAGCTGCTACAGTCAGGGGACAGCTGAAGAAGCTTCACTTCGTGTCGGTCCAGGGGCCACTTGAAGACAAGGGTAATGGCATTGTACTGAAGTTTTACTGCACAAGGCTGTACACGTGCCTTGTATGTACTGGAGGGCTGACCATACAGCTGATCTGTGCTGAAACAAAGATTCCATGCACCCAAAAGTTGTGTCAATGACCGACAAAGACTTTTATGCAAGGGATCATGAGTGAACCCTCATGCTCATAGATTCTAACAAAGGAAATTCTGTTATACAAGAAGTAAAATCACAAGTGAACACACATGATTTTAAATACTGAAACAAAGACAATCATGAGTGACAAGTCTATATAAGATGAGCTCAAACAATGGGCAAATGGGCATTTAACATCTAAGCTCCGGAGCCACGACAATCTGAAGAAGAAAATAAAGTAAGTGAACAGAAATGAACTGTTAAGTTAGCGCTAACATATTGGTATTAGACTATTAAAAGATATAAGACTTGATATAAGATTAAAATTGAAGAAATTTGTGAAAGAACATTGAAAGAAGAGAAGAAATATAAAGAAGTGAATTATATATAGATATCCCGAACTTTTATACGCTAAAGTGAAGTGATCAAAGAAGACAAAGAACCTCGTGAGAAGATAATGGTTTCAGTGACTTTTTTTTGTTGGACTCAGTGATTATTTTATTATGCAATTCGGAATAACTGGTGTTATGGACATTATTCCCAGGTCAGTTCTTTTTTTTTCATTGCATGTAATTCATTGTATCATCATGTATTTGTAAAGCTATAGTCAATATGTATTAAACTAGTATATTATATCAAATTGTGGTAATTTGGTATATTGCTTCAACTGACATGAATTACTATTGTCTTTATTGTTGTTGGTGTTGATGTTATTATTATTATTATTAATTACAATTTCAGTTTAGTACACATCGGTATATTTAAGTTGAGTAAAGAATGAGTTAGAGGAAAAGTGAAGTAGACATTTAAAGCAAAGTTAACAAAATATTTAACCAGGTATTCAATTTATTATTATTATTTTTTTTTCAGGTCTGTTATAAAATGCATATTAGAATATATTGCACAGAATGAATGGAATGTATTTTCTTGTGAAATGTATTTATTTATTTATCAAATTATTGTAAGTCATGATTATAATAACTTATATATAAGTAACATCTATGCAATACTGATACATGTAATATTATTTTTTTGTATTGACTTTACATTCACATATATTTGGATCTATGGGCCTGTGGCCTTCATTTCCGGAATAAAGCATTTGTTTGTTTGTTTGTTTGGTATATTGCCAACTTGTGTGACTGATAATGAGGTTTCCTGTACGCCTTTAACAGATGAAAGAATGCCTGAGAAATAATAGACGTCTGTAAGTACGTAACAGGAAAATTGGGGGCTCGTGACGCGATTTGAACATTTTTCGAGTTCTTGAATAATTTTTGCGAACAGTTTTGATTAAATGTTAAATTGGCATACATTCTTTAACAATCATATCAAGAGTTGGCAATAAACCAATCGGCATAATGTCAGATTTTAAGGTTGAGGAATTTTTGTCAGGAGAGATAACATCAGTCAGTGTTACAGCATTGCGAAAAGATCAGATTGTTGAACTAGCTGAATATCTAAAACTGTCAGTTTCAAAAAGGGATAAAAAGCAAAACATATTATCGGTTGTTATCGGAGAATTAAACAAGAGGGGTTTAGTTGAAAATGCAGAGGATTCAGAGATGAGTGAGAAAGAGATAGAAGTGGCTTCATCAGATATGGATAGACAAACGTTTTTTTAGTTAGAGATGAGGAAATTAGAGTTAATGCATGAGAGGGAGATGAAGAAAATTGAATTAGAGATTCAAAGTAGAGCCAGGGTAGCAACACAACCTACCCATGATATTACAAAAGAAATAAGACTTGTACCAAAGTTTAATGAAAGAGATGTTGAAAAACACTTTTTACATTTTGAGAAAATAGCCCGTAGTATGGGATGGAAGAAAGAGATATGGCCTGTACTAATTCAAAGCGTATTAGTGGGGAAGGCCCAGGAAATTTATTCTGCATTGTCACAGGAACAATCAGCAGACTATAAGGTGGTACGGGAGGCCATATTTAGAGCTTATGAACTGGTTCCTGAAGCCTATAGGCAGAAATTCAGGAAAACACAGAAACAACCACATCAAACATATGCGGAGTTTGCTAGAAATAAAGAAAGCACTTTTGATAGATGGTGTAAGGCCGAAAGAATAGAGAATGAATTTGGAGGATTGAGAGAATTAATCCTTGTGGAGGAGTTTAAAAATTGTTTAGGGGAGGATTTAAAGACTCACATAACAGAGCTTAAGATAAAAAAGTTGAGCAAGTCTGCAATTGTAGCTGATGAGTACGCACTCAATCATAAGAAGTCATCACGTGGTGGTGAGATAAGAAAATGGCCCCCTGTTGCAAGTGGTAATGGCCAGCATGAGAAAGGGACGAGTGTAGTAAAGGAAGAAAGTAGGGGTAAAGATAGGAAGCCAGAGACAATGTATACAAATAACCGGGGTGCAAATAGTTCAGGGTCATGGCCGAGAGGGCCCACCTGTCATCACTGTAAAAGGAGGGGACATATCATGTCAGACTGCTGGTTTCTGAAGAAAGATAAACAAGGAGGGAAATCATCAATGGGATGGGCTAGAAAACTAAATGTTCATAAAAAATGCAAAAACCAGATGTTAGGGGTGAAAATGAAAATAGAGAAGAAATTGATGTGAGATATAAAGGTTTTGTGTCGATGGGACAAGTGAGCAAAGCGGGTGATGACGTGGGAAGGTCAGTTAATGTACTGAGAGATACAGGAGCCACACAGTCCCTGGTGCTTGATAGTGTTGTACCTTTAGGGTTAGATACATACACATATACTGATGTATTAGTACAAGGGATTGATGGAGGACACATGAGGGTACCATTACATAAAATAGAGCTGAAATCTGACTATGTAAATGGACAAGTAGAAGTGGGAGTAGTGGAGAAGCTGCCCATGAGTGGGGTACATTTTCTATTAGGAAATGATCTGGCTGGTGAAATAGTTAAAGTGAATGCATGCATGTCATGTAACCTAGCAACAGATGATAACTGTATTGATAAGTTATCAGATGAGGAATTACTGGATATATTTCCTGCATGTGCTGTTACAAGGGCAACATTTAAGAAAGACTTAATAGATGAGAAAGAGGATACCCCTACAGATAAATTGAGTGAATTATTAGCAGAGGGTGAAGTATTGGGAAATCTATTTGATGAATCAGATGAGAAAGAAGTAAAAGAAAAAGAAAGTAAGCTAGAGGAGAAAGAGGAAATGACAGTAAGACAGGATGAGCAGCCAGAAAGGCATGATAATAGCAGTGAGGTGAAATTCAATAGTGATAAATTAAAGAGAGGTCAAAGTTTAAATCCCGAGATCCAAGATCTTATGGATAAGGCTCTTACGGAAGATGAGGCAGATAGAGTACCAGTATGTTACTTTATCAAGTCAGGAATTTAAATGAGAAAATGGAGACCACCTGAGGTATCTGCAGAGGATGACTGGAGAGTAATTATCCAGGTTGTTGCGCCTCCTGAATACAGACAGGAGATACTTTGGCTGGCACATGAATTGCCCATGGCAGGTCATTTAGGGGTGAGGAAGACACTTGACAGGATATACCAACATTTCTTCTGGCCAGGGATTAAAAGTGATATAGTAGAGCACTGTAAGACATGTCGGACCTGTCAGCTTGTAGGTAATCCAAATACGCATGTACAGAAAACACCTTTGAAACCCATACCTGCATTTGAAGAACCATTTACACGAGTTTTAGCTGATTGTGTCGGGCCCTTGCATAAGACGAAACAGGGAAATAAATATCTATTGACAGTCATGTGTGCTTCGACCAGATTTCCTGAAGCTATACCTCTGAAGAAAATAACGGCGCTGGAGGTTAGTAAAGCACTAATTAAGTTCTTTACCATGGTAGGCCTCCCTAAAGAAATACAAACAGATCAGGGCTCAAACTTTATGTCAGGCATATTCCAACAGGTCATGCATGAACTGGGTATTACACAATTTATTTCCTCTGCCTATCATCCAGAATCACAGGGAGCCCTAGAAAGATACCATCAAACTTTAAAGACCATGATGAGAACATATGTTTTGGAGAATGAGAAGGACTGGGATGAAGGGATACCTTTATTATTGTTTGCAACAAGAGAGGTAGTGCAAGAGTCATTAGGGTTTAGCCCATTTGAGCTAGTGTTTGGTCACACAGTACGTGGTCCGCTGAAGCTGCTGAAAGATCAAATTACTAATGAAGAAAACAATGTGAAATTACTAAACTATGTGTCAGATTTTAGAGAGAGGTTAAATAGAGATTGTGAACTTGCAAGGGAAAACCTCAGATAAGCACAGGGTAGAATGAAGCAGTGGTATGATAGGAAAGCAAAGTCACGTGAATTTCAAAAAGGAGATAAAGTGCTGGTGTTTCTGCCAGTACCAGGACAGCCCCTACAAGCAAAGTACAATGGCCCATATGTCATAGAGAGGAAGGTCACTGAGGTCAACCATGTTATAAACACCCCAGATGGAAGGAGAAATAAGCGTTTGTGCCACATAAATATGCTAAAACCATATTTTGACAGAAAGGATAGTGAGGAAATGCAAGATAGACCAGCACTGTGTAACACTGTTCTTGTAAATGCTGAATTAAAGGATGATGAATATTATGATGTGGAAAAAGAGAATCAAGATGTAGGTGTAAAGATAAACAACTCTGAGATTCTAGCAAATCTAGATGATCACTTGAGTAGTTTGCAGGGAAAACAAAAGGTGGAGCTCAAGGATATTATTAGAGAACACTCTGACTTATTAGAGATATCCCAGGCTGCACCAGCAGGTTAAGTCATGATATTGATGTTGGTGGTACTACTCCAATTAAGCAGCATCCGTACAGGGTAAATCAAGAGAAGTTGAAGTTGATCCGTTGAGAAATTGAGTATATGTTAGAGAACAACATAATTGAGCCAAGTCAGAGTGAATGGAGCTCGCCAGTTGTTTTGATACCTAAACCAGATGGTACACAAAGATTCTGTGTTGATTATAGAAAAGTGAATGCAGTCACAAAATCAGACTTGTACCCACTTCCTAGAATTGAAGATTGTATTGATCAAGTTGGTCATGCTAAATTTGTTAGCAAATTTGATTTGCTGAAAGGGTATTGGCAGGTCCCTTTAACAGAGAAAGCAAAAGAAATTTCGGCATTTGTTACTCCAGAGGGATTATACCAGTTCACTAAGATGCCGTTCGGTTTGAAAAATTGTCCTGGAAATTTTCAGCGCCTTATAGTGATACATGGGAACAGCATATACAAAGAATTAGAGAGCTTTTTGATAGGCTCAGTGAGGCTGAGCTTGTAGTCAATCTGGGAAAGAATGAGTTTGCTAAGGCTTACGTCACAAATTTAGGTCATGTGGTAGGACAGGGAAAAATCCGGCCTAGAGAAGCTAAGATTGAAGCTATTGTAAACTTTCCTGCACCTAAGACAAAACGAGAATTGAGACGATTTCTCGGAATGACTGGATATTACAGAAAATTTTGCAAAACTTTTTCTGATGCTGTTTATCCACTTACAAACTTGTTATCAAAATCCCAAAAGTTCACATGGGGTCGGCCACAAGAGAGAGCATTTGACACCTTGAAAACTGTTCTCACAAATGCTCCAGTACTGTCAGCCCTAGACTTCACAAAATCATTCACACTTGCTGTGGATGCAAGTGATTTGGGAATTGGTGCTGTCTTGATGCAATCTGATGAGTCAGACATTGACCATCCTGTTAGTTATTTTTCAAGAAAACTCAATTCTTGCCAGAGAAAGTATTTTACAATTGAAAAGGAAGCTTTGGCCTTATTGCTAGCTTTGCAACATTTTGAGGTTTATGTTTCAGGTCAAAGTTGTATTGAGGTGTATACAGACCACAATCCACTTACTTTTATTCATAAAATGAAGAGCAAGAATCAAAGAATTCTCAGGTGGTGTTTGTTTTTGCAAGAGTACAATTTGATCATCAAGCACATTAAGGGGAAGGAGAATATTATAGCAGATACACTATCGAGAGCATGAACTGTAAAATATAGCATGACATGCAAAACAGATAGCTCTAAGAGATTGAAAACCATGTGTAAGATAAACTATTAGTATTGATTGCGTGTATATATATACATGTGTAAACAAATGGATGATGGAAATAACTGAAGAACTGAGAGATGCAGGATAAGTTTAATGAAATGACAGAGTTTCAGTATTAGGAAGTATAGATATCACACCTCCTGATGTTATGGTAGCTAGTGTACTGTATGATATAGATAAATATATGAATACAAACAAAAATCTGTCTAAAGTCAGATTTTTGTTTTCTTGAAGGGAGGATGTGTTACAATATATTAAGTTTCATTTTAATGTTTGAACAAGATTGTGTTGAATATTTATTATTTGTAATATTATAACTGACTGACAGGGAATCACATAAAATAAGCTGCTCTAGTCAGGGGACAGCTGAAGAAGCTCCACTTCGTGTCTGTCCAGGGGCCACTTGAAGGCAAGGGTAATGTCATTATACTGAAGTATTACTGCACAAGGCTGTACACGTGCCTTGTATATACTGGAGGGCTGACCATACAGCTGATCTGTGCTGAAACAAAGCTTCCAGGCACCCAAAAGTTTTGTCAATGTCCGACAAAGACTTTTATGCAAGGGATCATGAGTGAACCCTCATGCTCATAGATTCAAACAAAGGAAATTCTGTTATATAAGAAGTAAAATCACAAGTGAACACACATGATTTTAAATACTGAAACAAAGACAATCATGAGTGACAAGTTTATATAAGATGAGCTCAAACACTGGGCAAATGGGCATTTAACATCTAAGCTCCGGAGCCACGACAGTCTGAAGAAGAAAATAAAGTAAGTGAACAGAAATGAACTGTAACGTTAGCGCTAACATATTGATATAAGACTATTATAAGATATAAGACTTGATATAAGATTAAAATTGAAGAAATTTGTGAAAGAACATTGAAAGAAGAGAAGAAATATAAAGAAGTGAATTATATATAGATATCCCGAACTTTTATACGCTAAAGTGAAGTGATCAAAGAAGACAAAGAACCTCGTGAGAAGATAATGCTTTCAGTGACTTTTTTTTTGTTGGACTCAGTGATTGTTTTATTATGTAATTCGGAATAACTGGTTATTCCCAGGTCAGTTCTTTTTTTTTTCATTGCATGTAAGTCATTGTATAATCATGTATTTGTAAAGCTTTAGTTAATATGTATTAAACTAGTATATTATATCAAATTGTGGTAATTTGGTATATTGCTAACTTGTGTGACAGATAATTAGGTTTCCTGTACGCCTTTAACAGATGAAAGCATGCCTGAGAAATAAGAGACGTCTGTAAGGACGTAACACTAGAGATCAAAACTATCAAAAGGACATGGATATAATGGTAAATGCGATAAATTAAATGAAGTGAGCCTTTCAATGGCTTTGACTGGCTTTGATTCAGTGAATTATTTGATGCATTGTTACTGTCAAAAAATCCTTTATTTATCATATTTAAGGTCTTTTAAGAGATCATCTATTTAATATATTAAGGTGTTATAAAAGAAAATCATTAACTTGTTATTACTTTAAGAAACATGGTACTTCTTGTATAGTTGACCTTGAGTCAAGATCAGTATGCAGTACACAGGGTTCTTCAATGTGACAAATGTGTATACCAGCCAGCAAGCTTTGTTTACGTGTACAGCGTAGACACAGAGTCAAGGGTTAAACTTGCCCTGGGACAGTGCTGTCTGTCCAAGTACAGCCAGGTCAGACAATGGACAAGTGGGTGTAGCCTTGAAGTGTCGCGGACAGCATGAGTTTCTTCAGTACTTGCCAGATTGTAAAAGAGAGAAGGTGGTTCCAGACAAGCATAAGAAATAAAATAATACCGGTGACCGCAAGTTACTCAAGACATCAAAATGGAATACCGGAAAATACCTGGGAATAAGAAGTATGATGATATAGTGGAACCTATATTGTTATTTTTATGAAACATTGATCAGCCCAGGTTAATAGACTTAACATAAGAATTATGCATAACAGCGTGGCTAGCCATGAAGATTCAGTGTACACAAAAGCTCTACTTTGATACTATGGGAAGTGACAATTAAGTGAAGAAAAAGTGAACTTGAACGATATTCGTGACATGTGCATTAAAGGAACTTATTAAAGAAGATCAACCAAGAGGAAAGACTTTATTTGTTTGAATGGACTTCGTATTGTTTTATTTGGACGCTTACAAATCGTAAGTAGAAACTCATTGATATTGTTTGATTGATTATTGGTATAATGATTTGTTCTGTGTGTCTCATGTGATACTGGAGTTGGCATAATTATAGAATGTATTATTGTTATATTTTTATATAAATAGTTAGATTTGTACATTGGATTTGTTTGTTATTTAACATCCTTGATCGCTGCGAAAGACATAGTCACTTAAATAAACAATGAACTTAAAATTATCTTATATACACACATATTTGTGACATCTGGGGGCTCGTTCCGTGATCAAAAGGTATTGTCGGTATTCCGGCAAAAATTTACTTTTGGTTTGTAAAGTGCAGCAGAGGATTGATGACTAGCAAATAAGTGCATTGTACGAAATCCGTTCAATGGTAAGCAATTTGTTAAATATTGTTTGTTAAGAAGTTTCTTACGATTTAAAGTGCAGCAGAGTGTTAGGTGATGTCATAAGTCTCAAAGAATTGATAGAGCTAGGGAAAGAGTTAGGTTCTGATGGGGATGAGCTGCAAAGGTTTGTAACTGAGCAGCAGACTGAAGAGTGGGAAAAGCGTGCTCAAGAAAGGGCGGCTCAGCAGTTAGAGTTAGAGAAGCAGGCTCATCTGCGTAAGCAAGAGCTTGAGTTAATGATAAAGTTGGAGGAAGCAAAGAAAGAGGTCGCTCAGCAAGCGGGTGATAGTCATTCTGTAGTAAGATCCACTTTGCCAAAACTCCCAAATTTGATGAAGGGAAAGACGACATGGATGCCTTCCTAGAAAGGTTTGAGCGTTTTGCCAGAGGTCAAAGTTGGCCAGAAGGAAGTTGGGCTGTGAGTTTAAGTCCTTTGTTGACTGGAAAAGGTTTGCAGGTTTATGCTAGCATGCCGGCTACAGAAGCCAACGATTATGAACACCTTACAAGTGCACTTCTTAAGAGATATCAGCTGAATGAGGAAGGGTTCAGACGGAAATTCCGTGAGGCAGCAACGCAGTTTGTGTCAAAGCTGCAGATTTATTTTTCTAGGTGGATGGAATTGGCTAAGATGGGCAAGGACTATGATAGTCTGAAGGACATGATGGTGCGTGACCAGTTTATGGCTGTGTGTCACGAAGATTTAGCAATGTTTTTTAAGAGAAAGGCTACCAGAATTAGAAAGTGTAGGAAAGATGGCCCATGTGGCTGAACAGTACTTAGATGCTCACAACAGCACAATTACTGGTAGGTGCAAACGTAGAGAAGGGCAGCTACAAAAGCCTATTGGGAACAAACCCAGATTTGTGGGAGGTGGTAATCAACAGAAATACCAGAATAGAGAGCCTAGACCTGAGAGGGGCAACTACAGGCAGGTTGGTTGTTTTATCTGTCATAAGTTAGGTCATATAGCCAGAGACTGTAGGTCGAGACAGTAGGTTCGACATCAAAGAGCAGCTGCATCTCAGTCGTTTCCTGGAAATAGAGACAATGGTTCAAATAGCAGATTTCAAGATAAGAGAAAATGTAAGCCCACAGACTCAGACTGAGGTACAGTCAGGAGCAGGATGTCAGGTAGCAGGGCAGTATATATGACAGGGTACTGCAAGAATGCATGACAGATGATGGGCTTAAGTTAGCCAATGGGGTGGTAGTTCCTATAGAAATTGGTGCTTTTAATAAGCACAGTGAACGGACCAGTACACACAACTTACCAGTGACAGAGGGTTACTTAAATGGGGTTAAGGTGAGTGTGTTGAGAGATTCAGGGTGCAGTAGTGCTGCAATCCGTAGGGATTTAATCAGTCCCTCACAGTTGACAGGTCAGGTGCATATATGTAAATTATTTGACAGTTCCCTGCGCCATTTTCCTATTGCTAAAATAGAGGTTGACACACCTTATTATACAGGTGAGTTAGAGGCGATGGTAGTGGCAAAACCTATCTCTGACCTAATAATCGGGAATATCCCAGGTGCCAAAGATCCGCAGGTTTCTGAGTGTATTGCCAAGCCAAAGGTACATAAGGCACTAATTAGTGAGGTAGGACAAGATGAGTCAAATGAGATCAATGAATTGGTAGAGTCCAAGGTCGTAGGAAAAGCCGAAGCAATTAAAGCAGTTATCGTGAAGTCAGGAGAGGAAATGATTGCAGTAGCTACTAGGGCTCAAGCCAAGAAGGCTGAGCGAGATATTAAGCCACTCACTGTGCCAAGAGAACCTGATTTTGGGTCAGTTAGTTCGGCAGAGCTGAAAAAAGAGCAGAAATATGATGCTTCCCTAGATAAATTGCGGGCATATGCAAGAGAGGGTGATCAATTATATACAAAGGGCCAGCATATGTATAAGTATGAAATTAGAGATGATGTTCTCTACCGTATATATTCGGAGCCAAGAGGTGATAGTGCAGTAGAGGTGAAACAGGTAGTGGTACCCAAGAAGTATAGGAGTCAGGTTATGGGCCTAGCTCATGCTTCCATTATCGGAGGCCATTTGGGCATCAGGAAGACAATCGATAGGATTACTTCGAGTTTCCATTGGCCTGGTATCACTGCTGATGTGACACGCTACTGTAAGTCGTGTGACATATGCCAAAAGACAGATCGAAAGGGAAAGGTGCCTAAGGTGCCGCTAGGTGAGATGCCTATTATCGATTCCCCATTCTCCCGTTTAGCAATAGATCTGATTGGACCGATCCAGCCGTGTCCGATACAGGTAATCGGTACATACTAACGTTAGTAGACTACTGTACAAGGTACCCAGAGGTTATTGCACTGCCGAAGATTGAGACAGAGAGAGTAGCAGAAGCACTTTTAGAAATATTCAGTAGAGTGGGATTCCCATCGGAAATTCTAAGTGACAGGGGCACTCAATTTACATAAGAGCTGATGCAGGAAGTCAGTAGGTTAGTTGGATGTACACAACTGTTCACAACCCCCTACAACCCTAAGTGTAATGGGCTATGTGAAAGAGTTAATGGAGTTCTTAAGTCAATGTTGAAGAAAATGTGCCAAGAAAGGCCACGCAATTGGGACCGTTATCTGCCACCGGTTTTGTTTGCCTATCGTGAAGTTCCCCAAGCTAGTACAGGATTTTCTCCATTTGAAATGATTTATGGCAGGACTGTTAGGGGCCCTATGCAAATTTTGAAGGAGCTATGGACAGCCGCAGAAACTCAAGAGACTAGAAACACATATCAGTATGTGTTAGATTTGAGAAATAAATTAGAGGAAACTTGCAAGTTAGCTAGAGAGACTCTATATGAGGCACAAGGGGTGTATAAACACCACTATGACAAAAAGACAAAGGACAGGAAATTCCAAGTAGGACAAAAAGTCTTGGTGTTATTGCCTATCAAGCACAATAAACTGTCATTGCAGTGGAAAGGCCCCTGTGAGGTAATTGAAGTGGTCAATGAACGTGACTACAAAGTGAAGGTCCAGGGCAAGACTAAGGTCTATCATGCAAATTTGCTCAAACGTTACTTTGAGCCAGTTGATGCTACAGCAGGTGCATGCCAGGTAGAGGTAGTTGAGGCAGGGTCAGCTGTGGTTGAACCAGAATATGATTCAGATGGGGTAGTTGATGATGAGAATTTGTTAGATTTATTGCCTCCTGTATCAAGCAAGGAGACATATAAAGATGTCCATGTAAACCCGAGTCTTAGTTCAGAACAAAGGGTAGAGATTATAGGATTGCTGAGAGAATTCTCAGACATATTCACTGACAGACCAGGTGAAACTAGCTTGAGTGAACATGAAATAGTGACAACTACAAAGGAGCCTATAAGGACAAAGCCATATCCAGTCCCATACTCAGTGCGTGAGAGCATAGAAAGGGAGGTCACTAATATGTTAGCTATGGGTGTCATTGAGCCATCCAATTCCTCATATAATTCTCCAGTCGTATTGGTAAAGAAAACGGATCAAACCAATCGATTCTATATAGACTTCCGGCGAATCAATGCCATAACAAAATTTGATGCAGAACCTATGCCCAATGCTGATGATATCATGGCAAAACTCTATGGAGATCAGGTTTTCACAAAGATAGATTTGAGCAAAGGTTATTGGCAAATTCAAGAAGCTTAGAATATCAGAGATATTACAGCATTTTCTACTCCACAAGGAAGTTTTCAATTTTGTAAAATGCCTTTTGGCTTGTTGAACAGTGCCGCAACATTCAACCATATGATGCGTAAGATGTTCAAGGGAGTCAACAATGTAGACAGTTTTGTTGATGACGTTCTAGGTCATACTCCTACATGGAGAGGGCATATGAAAATGCTAAGAGAGCTTTTTCAGCATATTAGAGAGGCAGGCTTGAGAGCTTGACCTACTAAGTGTTTTGTAGGATATGGGTTAATAAACTTTGTTGGTCATGAAGTAGGTAATGGTCAAATCAAGATGGAGGTTGAAAAGCTTGACAAAATTAGAGATGCTCCGCGACCCAATACCAAACGTCAGGTTAGGTCATTTTTGGGTCTGGCAGGATATTACAGGAAGTTTATTCCAAACTTCGCGGAGGTAGCTGTAGCTTTAACAGTTACTAAGAAGGGCCAGCCAAATACTGTTCGTTTGGGAGAAGCACAAGAACGTTCATTTCAGACATTAAAATCATTGCTCACCCAAGCGCCAATTCTCAGACTACCAGATTTTGAAAGGCCATTTATTGTCCAGGCTGATGCGTCAGACACAGGTGTTGGAGCGGTATTCTTTCAAGAGTATGATGATGGGAAATTTCCTGTGGCATATGCTAGCAAAAAGCTGCTACTTAGAGGTAGAAATAATTCAGTCATAGAAAGAGAATGTTTGGCTCTGGTGTTTGCAGTGAAGAAATTTCAAAATTATCACTATGGCAAAGATTTCACAATACAGACTGACCACCAACCACTTGCCTATATACAGAAGAGTATAGCAGAAAACAGTCGCGTTATGCGATGGGCATTGTTTCTGCAGGCTTACAGATTTAAGATACAGGCTATAAAGGGATCTGAGAATGTAGGAGCGGACTACTTGAATAGACAGACTTAAAATGTGAATGGCAGGATTAGAATAACATGAATTGGGATCATTAAGTATTGTCATTACTACAAAGCATTAAGTATTGTGGGTGTCATATGCCAGAGGATGCTTATGGCAAGATATTGTTTGTCTAATCTGATTTGTGATTATATGGTCATATTGTAAAAAGGTATGTTTGTAGCATGTAAAATGTTCATGTAAATATGTATCACTGATGTTAAATGAGAAGAAATGTAAACAAAACCTTAAATGGGAATAAATTAGAAAATATGTAGAAATATTTTCTTAAGTGGGGGCGTGTTGTCAAGAAATCCTTTATTTGTCATATTTAAGGCCTTTTAAGAGATCATCTATTTAATATATTAAGGTGTTATAAAAGAAAATCGTTAACTTGTTATTACTTTAAGAAACATGGTACTCCTTGTATAGTTGACCTTAAGTCAAGATCAGTATGCAGTACACAGGGTTCTTCAATGTGACAAATGTGTATACCAGCCAGCAAGCTTTGATCACGTGTACAGCGGAGACACAGAGTCAAGGGTTAAACTTGCCCTGGGACAGTGCTGTCAGCCAGGTCAGACAATGGACAAGTGGGTGTAGCCTTGAAGTGTCGCGGACAGCATGAGTTTCTTCAGTACTTGCCAGATTGTAAAAGAGAGAAGGTGGTTCCAGACAAGCATAAGAAATAAAATAATACCGGTGACCGCAAGTTACTCAAGACATCAAAATGGAATACCGGACTTTGTAAAATACCTGGAAATAAGAAGTATGATGATATAGTGGAACCTATTTTTATATGAAACATTGATCAGCCCAGGTTAATAGACTTAACATAAGAATTATGCATAACAGCGTGGCTAGCCATGAAGATTCAGTGTACACAAAAACTCTACTTTGATACTATGGGAAGTGACAATTAAGTGAAGAAAAAGTAAACTTGAACGATATTCGTGACATGTGCATTAAAGGAACTTATTAAAGAAGATCAACCAAGAGGAAAGACTTTATTTGTTTGAATGGACTTTGTATTGTTTTATCTGGACGCTTACAAATCGTAAGTAGAAACTCATTGATATTGTTTGATTGATTATTGGTATAATGATTTGTTCTGTGTGTCTCATGTGTTGCTGGAGTTGGCATAATTATAGAATGTATTGTTGTTATATTTTTATATAAATAGTTAGATTTGTACATTGGATTTGTTTGTTATTTATCATCCTTGATCGCTGCGAAAGACATAGTCACTTAAATAAACAATGAACTTAAAATTATCTTATATACACACATATTTGTGACAGTTACATGCAGCCTAATATTTACTTATAGTCATATGCGAGAGAGAACATGTGGACAAATGTTCATGGAAGCAATGAAAGGTACTGACACTAAGTTGAACCTCAACTGATCTTTAATACTGAACATATATCATAAACATTACTAATATATTGCATTTTCCACCAAGAAACATATCAGACCAAAAATAATAAACAAATGCTGCAACAGAGAATGCAGTTTTATCAAGCACGTGCTAATAAATCTTTAGCATTAGAGCATTTAACCGATGACATTATGCCTATAGATGAAAAACTGCACTGCAACATTCCATTTCTGTGCACACCTCTATTTCCAACTGGAGATAATCAGATACACACACACTAGTAATACACAAGGTAGCTGGTATTTTTTCACAAAGATGTAACTGAACAGTGAGCATTTTTACCATATTTTTTCACATTAAAATTTAAGACAGATTATCCTCTTAAAATATCTATGACTCACACTTTGGGTCCTCAGACTTGTCCCTGAATTACAATGTTATTCATGGAGGACCAATGACATCAGTTTGACTTTTTTAACCACTGAAAATCCAATTTAACCTTGAACAAAGGTCTCCCCTTCATAAAACACGGACAACACTCATACTTTGTCAATTATTTTTATTTGCTGCAACAACGTTCCATCAGTTATACATAGTATTCCCATGACGTCACACATTCCAGGGAATCCCCTGACCGCCATATTGTGGGTCAAGAGTTCTGGGTCACTGAGCAAGTCAACAAACACTACAGACTACGTGTACACGTGTTCATTTAAATCACAATGGTGCACACTTGTGCTATTCACGGATGTCACAACAGAGCTGATGATAAAATCAAACGAGGATTCTATAGCATCCCGACAGTCAGGATACATGAGGGGCAACAAACAGAGGAACTTAGTAGCAAAAGAAGGGAAATGTGGATTAGCAGAATCAACCGAAAGGGTTTCAAGCCATCTGTTCATACGAAGATTTGTGCGGACCATTTTATAACTGGTAAGATAGTCTAAGTACGATATACCTGATAATAATAGAAACAGGTTTGGTGGAATGATCTTTTATAATCTGTGTTAATTTAGGGGGGGGGGCTCAGAATGTCATATATTTGTCATGGTCAACTGTTGACATTCCTTACACTTAAGTGGGAATCTGTCTCACTTAGTCAGTCATATTCGTAAATATGTAAGATCTCTGATGTTTATTAATGAACAAAAATGAAAATACAAATGATATAGATATTAGATAATTAAGTGAAATTTGTAATTAATGTCTATATCACATTCAACATTAAATAAAAATATGTCTAAAAGTTAAACCATTTACAAATGAATGTTTCAACTTTTTAGGCAAACCATCAGCCCTGTATGATAGCACCAACCCTGACTGGGCACCCTCAAAAAAGCTGTGTGCTGACAGTCCTCTTCCCAGTTCAAAAGCAACTGCGACTATGATGGGCAGGTATGAAAGAGCAAAAGCCAGGAAGTCAAAGAGGGAAAGGTATGATGCAGCAAGTGCCCTTATGGAGTTGTCAGTGTTGAGTGACCAACAACTTGCTGATACAGATACCATACAAAGTACTTCCATTTCAGAAGAAGAATGTATGAATGTGACTGAAGAAGAGAGCGGAGATGACCAAAACCCTGTTTCCTCTGTATGTGATTCTGAACTGTGCCAGAAAACTAGCTCTGAATGTCAGAGACTTCTCACTGAAAATCTACATCTTAGATCAGAGCTTCAGGATACCCAGATAACACTGGACTCATTCAGGAACAATGACGTCAAAGTTAACTATTATACTGGACTTCCCAGTTTTCAAACATTGTTTGTTCTGTTTGAATTAATTTCTGATTTTATTCCTGAAAGTTCTAGGTCCTCACTCAGTAAGTTTCAGAAATTAATATTAGTTCTGATGAAATTTAGACACAATTTCCCAGTACAGGACTTAGGTTACAGATTTGGCGTGTCTCAAGCTACTGTTTCAAGGGCCTTTGTAATGATGATTCATGTAATGTATCACAGACTTAAACGTTATGTTTACTGGCCTGAGAGAGAACATTTACAACTGTCTATGCCTATGGAGTTCAGAAAACGTTTTGGTGTAAAAGTATGTGTTATAATAGATTGTTTTGAAATATTCATAGAAAGACCTTCAAATTTAACAGCACGTTCCAAGACTTGGTCATCTTATAAACACCATAATACAGTAAAATACCTCATTGGTGTCACACCACAAGGATCAGTTTCATTTTTATCAAAGGGATGGGGTGGGCGTACAAGTGATAAACACATCACAGAAAATAGTGGTCTGTTGGATAAACTTTTACCAGGGGACTTAGTCTTAGCAGACAGGGGATTTGATATTGCAGATAGTGTTGGGCTTAAATGTGCACAAGTAAAAATACCAGCTTTCACGAAGGGTAAATCACAGCTGTCTGCACTTGAAGTGGAAAACACCAGGAACATTGCACATGTTCGCATACATGTTGAGAGAGTAATTGGTTTGGTGCGAAACAAGTACACCATTTTGTCTGGTACATTGCCTATTGATTACTTGTTAACATCAGGCAATGAAATTCCCACTATAGATAAGATTGTCAATGTATGCTGCAGCCTTGTAAATTTTTGTGGGTCTGTAGTACCTTCCAATTAACATACAAATCACAAGGAAACAAAGTATGTCAGAGCTGAGTTAAAAAAATTTATTTTATATTTTGTGAGCAAAATATTATCTTAGTGCACTCAGAAAGGGTAAGTGCGATATATCATAAAATTCTAAGTCAGTTTTTCCATTCTCACTGCAATTTTATTGTGATACATCAGAGTACTGCTTAAGTAATTTAACAGTAGATGAACAATATTCTGTTTAGCTCATGCACAATACAATGTATATACTTCTGCTTTTACAAAATTAATACATGCAAGTACATGCATAATACATAGATGTATTAAGTTCAACAAATATATATATATAACCAAAAAATTGTATAATATCTTTATCATGAATTATTGACTCTTTAAAATTTTTTCAAACTGTTTAGTTGACTGTTTAGTTGACTGTTCCAGCTGAATCACCATACATACAATGTTACAGTAACATATTCATATTTAAATGACAAGCAGAATCAGTTCCCACTGTATTACTACCAACTTTGTAACAGTTAAAACAGAAAGGATTTTGCTCAGGTTAATGAAAAACACCTGAACTGAAAATAAACATATAACTTCAAATGAGCCTTATGCAATTAAACAAGTATATGAATTATATCACATGTCCATTAACTGTCAATAAAGAAATATAATTTCATCAACAATTGTTTTATCAGTTTACTTTTTTTGATTTTTTTACACCTTTTTTGTTCTTGAACTGAGGGAGTTTTCTGCATTCAAGACAGTACCAGGTAGTTTTAAGACTGGGCATGCGCTTAAAATTCAAGCATTTCAGGTGCAACCAACCATACACACAGTCTTCATTGCCACAACGGACTATTCTATCATCTGACAGTTGGTAGGGCAGTTTACAAATGCAGATGATTTGGGACAGATTTGGCCTATTGAGACCCTGACATTGATCTGAAGCAGAGTCTGATCCAGATGCAGGAGTAACATCACTAACCACATTACATGAACTGTCCGGTTCAGGAAAGCTTACCTTATAAGGTTGTGGCCTAGAATACAGTTTGCCAATAAGCTCGGGCAATATCACATGCACAAAGAACATCTTAGATTTGTCTAGGATGGACTTCCACAAGTCTTCATTTGGCTCAATTCTTTCAACATGCATATTTGACTCTGTCCATACAACAAAATAACCAAACTCTTTATTGCAAACAAATATTTGGGTTTGAACCTGGTAGTAATATGCATGAGACTGCTTGATTGTGAATTCATCATTGTTTTTGGCAAGGCATGATTTTTTTTCAGGAATATCTGACAGTGACTCTCCCACATTACAGAAAGGACACTTCACTTCTACGACACCACTCCCACAACAGTCGCATGATATGATAGAATCTGGGGATGCACCTAAATATGGAAATTTTGGATTGATAACCAATCCACTTTTTTCACACTTGAAATTTTCATGTGAAATTTTCATGTGATTGCAAAATTGGTCAAGTGCAATTTGCTCATGATCACATCCCCATTTCGTTGCTTTTGTGTTGACAGAAATAGATTCAGGGTAACAAATTGCTTTGATTAGGCTCCGTGCAGGTTTTTCAATTGATGTGGCACAAACTGCTTTCATTCGTGAAGCAGTAATTCTACCTGCCCTGAAACGAAACCACTTTTTGCTTGCTGACTGATCCCTTGTTTCAGACTCCACATTATCACACTGAGCCTGAGACACTTGTATCTTCTCAAATGTAGTCTTACAGTGTTCATGTATTTCTTCTTTTGGCACCTCAGCAAATTCTTCGTCATACATTTCTGTGAGGATGTCAGGGTAGGCCTCTCCCAGTGATGAGGGGACATAATGTTCAGCATAGCCCGGCATAAGGGAGAGAAGAACTGCATTGTCTTTATTGGCAAACAGTTTATCGAGGAATGCAGCAGATTCTTCATCTGTAGGTTCAGGTATTTGTGGAAGTCGGGGTACCTGATCTTTTACATGGGTCTGAGGTGACCCGCAGGATAATGATATGTCCAGTTTCCTTTTAACTGACTGTCTAGAGCTAAAGTCAATGTTTTGTACTGTGCTGTATTCCACTTTTGACATACCGCTGGGCAGAAGCCAGTAAGCAGGTACCTGTGTCACAGTCTGTGATTCTCTTACTTTGGCCGCGGCTTCAACTGCAAACACTAGGGCACCAACATGGCTGCACACCTCACCCAGACCGGCCATGCAATTACAGTGTCCTGCCAGGATGACTCCATCTTGTTTTACTATTACCCAAGGTAGTAAGGGTGGATCATTCAACCGCTGTGAATGCTTCACCTGCAATAATATAATTGTATATATTAGGTCTAATAATTTGAGATGGATCGGATATCCAGAAATTTAAAATGAAATTTATGGAATCCTTATATTTATGTCATAAATGTTTGTATTAATGTATTTGGCATATATCATGAACTTATAATATGTTCTTATATATAGATCTGCATCTACATATGTTGATGGCTTTCACAGATCTCATGGTGTTCCAAAGTTTGTACAGGATGTTAAACAATTTAATATCATTGCACCCCCCCCCCCCCAATTTTTTTGCATGCACACCAATAAAAATGTGTAATGGCACAAACTCTTCCTACAGATTCAAATTGTAACTTCATAAGGAACATGGTTCATTTATTAAAATCAAACGTCACTGAACTGTTCATTATGACATTATAAGTTTGACATTTGTATTTGACTCATGTTATAATACTTACCTTAGCGGTTATCAGGACACGATCGTCACAAGCTAACAGATGCTTGACATCCCGGACCCAACCACAAACAAAGTAATTGTAAGACTCCAGAGATTTGTAGGCCTTGAGGTCGTCAAGTGTGTAGGCACTCTGTGTATTGACAAAATAGTTCACGATGTCTGGGTAGGATATGGATGGCAGGCCTGCATAGTCACTTGAGAAGGCAGCCTTGTCCGCTTCGTATGGGTCGATTCCTCCTATTAGAGATAATTTGGCCTCATACCGTTCTCTTGACACACTATCCAGTGTGTCTATATACTTTATCTTGGCAGGCTTGGTGGTCATTACTATGTAGCTGTGTCAAAATAGTCTATGAACGAGATAACAAGTTTGCTGAAGCGACAGGGTAAACAGACTGTGTGCTTGACCCACAATATGGCGGCGGTAGGGGGTTTCCCAGGAATGTGTGACGTCAGTGAAAACTATGTATAGCCCAATGAAAATGTAAAACAAACCATGAGAATTGCTTGGCTTGTGTCAATCATGGCCTAAACGGCTCGCCAGCCATGTGACACAAGCCTCGCAAACCTCACAGCTTGCATAACATTTCATTGGGCTATAACCAATACATATATGAGGCAGTGCCCACGTGACAACACACAACATAAGCGTACATTACTGTGCACGACGTAATATCTGCACAAGCTGAGCCACAGTTAAGTTTGCCATCCCGTAACATCTCACTTTGCGCTGAGCACCAAGGATCGCAGACACCAACGTGTGCATTCACGAAACGCTTGAAGGTAAGTGTGGGGAGAGAGAGAGAGAGGGGGGCATTAAAAAGGGTCGTAGGAACCATTGTTCATATGAAATTGCTATCAGGGTATGCTTCGTGTAAAATAAGACGAAGTTAAATGTATGATATGGTACTTAAATACTTAATGCTATAAACAGCTGCAAAGACCGCGTTCACTTGTCACATGCACGTATACAGACATGGGTGGAGGGCCTCCTCCACACTTTTTGGCCCTAAGATTGGGGTCAGTGTGACCTTTTTTTTAGAAGTGACACATATCCTATCAATTTGCATGGAAAATCCATTTAATTTCTTCTCTGTCTTTATGCCTCATATGTGTTAACAGTTGGGACTCTTTATCTCAATTTTGTTTTTCATTTAGGTAAGTATGGTGTAATTTTATAGAGGAAAGGGCATATAATATAAAACATTTCATTTTGGTGATATAGTAAATTCAGGACATGATTCTGAAATTCAATTTTTTGGTAATTTAGTGTGTGTGTGTGTGTGTGTGTGGCGCAGCATGTGATTAAAAAAGGTCGGAACATGGTAAAAATACTGCATTGAAAATGCATATGTTATGGTGTATCTTTTCCAAATTTTCCATAACGTGTGAGGGGGGCACCGATTTTACCTGAGTTAAAATAACTTAGAGCTCAACTCGTTCAAAAAATTTGGATATACATGACGTTAGCGCTACCGGTAGAAGAGCATTAAGACTAAGAATATTTTTGTTTCTAGTGAACTGGTACAATACACGACTGTTTCCATCGACCAGGAACCTTAAACTTAAAAGCAAAATATTAAAAATGTATGTAAGAATCTCTGCTCACTGTTCATAATATGTTTGAGTACCCTTGCACGGGCTTATACACCGCCATTGACCTTTTTAAGAACCTGACCATATACCTGTAATTGTTCCCATCACATGCAGAATGAAAAAAAAAAGACCTAACTGCCCACGAATAAATAATTGTATTTCCTCGATCATTCACATCGAGCCTATACACCTTATATTTGAGTTTACAAACATTTTGGTATATTTCTGTAATAGTTATATTAATTCTGTCTTATTTCATTCATACTTCATTTAAATGTGTCTACTATAATGACAAGTTATATTAACAAACTGTAGATCAAGTGGTAATTGTTTAACGTTAATTATAGACCTCTTAGACAAAAAAAATGTATGATTCTCAGGCACTTTTGTCAGAAATCAGTGCGGGCGGCCGATTTTTTTTTTTTTTTTTTTTTTACTTTTTTTTGTATATTTAAAAAAAAATCCTATGATCAGGGAAAAGCATGAAAATAACATATTTCATTTTGCTTAACCGGTAAAAGCACGCACTACATAACAAAGTTAATCTTATCAAAATTGCATCATTTTGTCTTCTTAAAATACTTAATCAAAATAATTTTTTTGTTGCGGGGAGTTAAAATTGAGGCTGGCGGTGCCTGAGAGACATACCTTTTATTATTTTATTACCTTTTTTGGGGGGGGGGGGGGCTTACTGGTCTCTGTTACTTCTTTTTCTTTGATAGGTCTTACATAAACCTCTTTTTATGTTGAACGCATGATCACCAATTTGTGAGGTTTTATAATTTCCTTAAAATATAAGCTGGCATGAAGAAAATCAGTTTTGTATAGTCCTGACTATGCTGGTCGGAGTACACGGCCGGGTCCACTGTAAAACTATACTGTGGGGCCCCCTTCAACTACAATTAAGTCATTGTCTTTACAAACATAATCTCGGCCAGAATCCTGCTAAGAATTAGCTCCACCGAATGGACAAAATAGAAAAAGTGCTGATAGAATAATGATCACACTATTATGCACGAGGATTTGCTGTATTTATGAGTGCAAAAACGCATAATTTACAACATAATTATAACTATGTGTGCATGGCAACACTGAATTTCCCAGACAAATAATGAATACATGTTTATATAAGGCGACAAAAATAGACACCATGCCACATTGAGATATGGAAGTTCAGTTGTTGTCATATTCATATCCAGTTTTTGGTATTCCATATTTTTTTTTTTACTTTGGAAACTTGAGTTATATATTGTTACGTGACTGGGGGATCGGAAGCCACTTAAACAGAGGAATTCGGGATTTCTGAGAACTAACAATTAACAAACCCAAACAGTAATTAAACTTTATTTTATATCAAAATAAACACACGCACACATAATAAGAATGAATTATAATAGCATGTTGTTAAACAAATAAAATACTTGGCCTGGCCTGTTCTCTAGAAGATCTTACCTAATATACTGTTGTAAACAGGTAAACAAATAGAATTAAATAATATTTAGAAAAACAAGAGATCAACTGAATTAAATAATGTTAAGAAAAACAACAGATTAACCGATTTAAAGTAACCAGATGCCAACGAGACACAAATAATTTAGAGATAGCACTGTACAATAAGGGAAAATAATCAGATAGTGCTATTACTAATAAATTAACAATACCTTAAACTTCTGCTTAGCCCTGGGGTGTAGATCTATACGGCTCTCTGGCTTTGTTGTCCCCTTGTATGTCAGGTGGTGGTATGCTAGCCTTGACTGCTTGACTTAACTAGGCCTGACTATCTGGACACAGAAATCAAGGCATATTTATATCCCAACCCCCGGAAATGGGATGCTACCGGACAAAACAGGTGACAGATAATTACGTAGGTGGGATAATAAGAGCGTTACCTAATAACGCTAAGCTTCAGGTCTGTTTACCATATACGGGCTGGCTGGGGTAGGGTTTACAGTATATGTTGACGTGAGCTTTCTGCCCGGTGACACAGTACTGGCAACTGATACCTGCCCAAGGCGATTAATGGATGCACTGCGGGGATGAACTGAGTACGTCACAACTGGGCCAATAAACCTTATTGCTGCTAAATTCCCCCTTCTTACAACCTTGCTACAAATATAAGGTTTTAGCTGTGGTTAATTTATTCATGACATGCTCTGTAATATTGGGTATAATATGTGGAATATATATGATCTACATTGTTAAAAAAAAGTATGATATAAGAATAGCGAGAGTTCTTAAAAAGTTATTCAATTATTTTATTATTAATTCATATATTTTAATATTTTAGTGTATAAATCTAAAATTGCGCTATATTTTTGTCAACGTCATCATATAGTTACTTTGTATTTGCAGAATGGAGCCTCAAGAGAAAACCCACTCTGTCTGTGAGTCAGAGGAATACACGCTTCCTGGAGAACACTGGATTAATGGGGTCAGACACCTGTGTTTGGTAACACCTGACGTCATGGCACGTTACCCAGAATTCCCTGTCCATGAAGAGGACGTGTTCATTTGTGGTTACCCCAAAACAGGTAGAAAGAATTGGATAAGCACGCATAAGAGTAAACATTATGCAAGAAATGTACAATTATGGACTTATCTGAAGTGGAAATATTTCAGACAAGAAAAAAAAATGCGTAAGCTTATATTTATCTTATTATACATTACATCTTATGATAAAATAAAACATTTTACTTAAATTTTACTTAAAAAATTTACTTTTAAATAAATATAAGAATTTGACCAATAAATGACTACCAAAGAAGTTAAGTATCACTTTCCTGTATCTTATATGCCCTTTATACTCTTCACATAATTATATACCGTAAAAGTGGTCATAATAATGTAATACTTTGAATCAAGAGATGATCTATAATCAAATTTTAACACGCTAATATAGAGAAATTCCGCATGACAACTTGGATAAAAACACAGTTTATAAATGATTCAGTTTTTTAAGGTAACACTTGGACTTCAACGATAGTGAGCGCCATCTTGCAACAAGACGACTTGGAATCGTGGAGAAAAGATCGACCAATCCTAGTGGGCAGATTGATAGAATTGACTTTCGACACTGCTGTGGAGCTGCCTCGTCCAACATTCTTCTTTACTCATTTACCTTACCACCTGCTTCCAACAGGCGTGCAGGAGAAAAACGTGAAGATTGTCTACATCTCGCGAGATCCCAAAGATGTCGCGGTGTCCTACTATTATTACCATAAACACATATCAACTTACGGGCCCTGGAACGGGCCGTGGGATGTTTACTATGATAATTTCATCAGCGGGCAAGTTGCATTCGGGAGTTACTTCAGTCTTCTACGCACCTATTGGGAACAGAAAAACAACCAGAACGTGATGAATATCACGTATGAAAAACTAAAACGTGATCCTGAAACCTGGATCGGCAAACTTGCAAAGTTCCTGGATAAACCTTTAAATCTTGAGAAGCTCGAACAGATAGTGGAACTCACATCATTTAATAACATGAAAATGATACCAACATTAAATCTGGATGAACTCCTAGCATCGGCACCCCACCCTGCACTGACCATGACACCTGGCGGGTCGTTTTCACGTAAGGGCGTGGTTGGCGACTGGCGCCATCTGTTTACTGCTGTACAGCGTCGTCAGATTGACGGGCTCTATCGTCAGCTTTGTAAGGACACAGCGATGGATATGTTTGCAGACGAAGAAAACTCACAGTGAAAAAGAAAGACCAGGTCATAACCATTGTGGTCGTATTTATCTTGCCGTAATCTGGATAGCATATGAGAGCCATTAGCAGCATTATCGATCCATCTTGGTTACTTAGATGAAGTTATTTGGAGAAAATAATAGATTGCGCACATTGCCTCCTTCGGACCTTTACACAGAAGTGATATTCCTCACGTCGCGTAGAAGATTAATTTTTTATGATGTGTGGTCGTTCATGAAAGAAGATCAGAGCATCAACTATATTGATTTTTAGTTCCTTATTCTAAAATATTGGAATATGGCAAATGTCCTCCCTGTAAAGGAAACAGACTGTTGTGTATTCTACGAATCACAGAGGCAAATATTAGGTGAATGATGGAATGTCCCCTAACATGCGATACAATAGCCCCTATGGTATGTTACGTATATTGCAAAGATGAATAAATATTAGTACCATAAAATATATACTGCACATATTTTGTTATGCGTGTGACTTGTATGTCAGAGATCAAAATCAGAACAATGATTAAAGAATAAATGAGAGTATACAACAAAACATGTTGCTTTAAATCAAGTGTAATAACAGTGGCCATAACTTACTAATAACATGATTGTTATATTTATAATATATAATAAAGACTGAAGAAAAGAATACAATTTTACAATGTATGTGTTGTTTTTTATATATGATTGCAATTCATTAGTTTTTTTTTATCTTGCAATCAGAATATGAAGACATCCAAAAGGGCTACATACAACTTGAAAACAAAACTAAACTAAAAATATGTCTTCCCAAGATTGCAGCCCTCAGCTATGTAGGCGGTCCTTAATGTGGGGTACGCAGCAACTCGGGTTTTTTTATTCATAGTATATATATATATATATATATATATATATATATATTTTATTCATATACCACGCTCTCATTAGTCTTATGACAATTCTTTCCTCTGCGCCAACACTGGTGGTCAAACCGAGAGAAGCTTGCTATACAAAGCAGCGGTTATAGCTAAGGAGAACTGAGGACTACTGAAATGTATCACCACTGCGTGAGGAGCGTATTGAGACACAAGATGAACGGCAAATTAAGTTTAGAATGACAAGAGTAATGTAAAGCCTTGTGCATGGGGTGTGTTATCAGCCGCTTCCATATATGCGTTATATTAGCAGTATAATAATAGGTTGTGTTGCCAATAAGTCGATATCATATAATTCCTCTATGAACGCGCCTGGGAAATGCAGAATTATGGTCTTGAGTCGTCTTGAACCATGTGAATCATGTGTTCCAAATTGAGGCACTTAACTTATTTTCAACTAAAAATTGAGAAGGTTCACATTATTTCATCAAGGGATACTAGTAGCGCCACCTATCAGAAACCACATAAATTACGCAAGAACTGATAATACTCTAGTATGTATAACATTTAAAGTTCGGCAGCGTTTTCGTGTATTGTAATAAGATCCTGCAAGTGAATGCAAACTTCGGTTATTTGTTTGTCAGTGTACTGGGTCAAGTTGTCAACATTAATTCTGTGGAAAGCAGCACTGGTTACATGACAGTTATACAGCATCACTGTCAGACAGCAAGTAGGCACTATATACAGACGATAAAGCTAGCTAAACATGCTGAACCTATCACACTTGAAAGTGTCAGCCTATCTGTGACAACAGACCTACGGAGAGTGCACGGCGGTACAGCTGAGAAGCCGTATCCTACACCTGGGTCACAGGCAAGTTTCCAATCAAGTTACATCTTCGCAGTCTCAAAGTGTACGTGGATCCAGAAGTACAACACGATTTCGAGGTTAGTATAAATAACTTTCTTGATAGATCAGTTTATAAATTATACTAAAAAAAATGAAAGTTCAGGTTGTGATAATTGACAGACATGTTCTAAATAGTGAATGTTTACAGTTATAAATAAGAAACGCACCACTCTTATAATGACAATCTGCAGCAGCTAAAAAAATCACTAAACTCACGAACCGTTACGAAGGCTATACTTCAAACCATCAGGCATAGCGTACGCGGTATATGGGTTGTGTCCTATAAAAATCCGGTGCCTTGATCTTCTTTGTATAAATGTATACTAGAAAAATACTTGAATCCAAGTTTGGGAAAATAAAGGCTAGGAATGGCAACACTGACATTTGGAAAAAAAACGAATTATCGGTAATGGGGAAAAATCTCTATTAACTCTCGTATATAGATAGCACACCACATGTAACAGCACATGCTAACGGGAAGACCATTTAAGGCCCCAAAGGTATCTGGTTATGAAATAAAATCTTTCTTCATTATAAAGTCAATTAAAATGAGCTATTTCACACAAGTGTGACTCTATTTGATCTCCAAATATAGATTAATGTGCAGGTTTAATGCTGCTACTAACTGAACATACCATACGAAATTTGTGTATAAAAACAAGATTATTGTATCCCCAGACAAAGTCGGGGGATACTATGTTTTCATACCGGTCCCGCCGCCGCCGCCGCCGCCGCCGCATATAAATCTTGTTGGCGCGATAACCCAAAAAATATTTCACGGAACTTTACCAAACTTGGTATATGTATAGATATGGGTAAGAGGACGACGCCTATTTAAAATGAGGTCATGACCTTTACTAGGAGAGTGTCCTTGACCTTGAATAGGTCCAATTTTGAGGAAAAATCACAAAAATTCTTTAATATCTCAAGAAATCTTGCATGGATTTATCCCAAAATCAACTTGATGGAAGATCATGGATAGGGTTGTCATGTTCCAGAAACTGGTGGCGCCACCTATTATTCTTTACTTGTTTTCGTGCCGTTAAATACCCCCAAAATTGCCACCTAACAGTACTGTGAGCATTATAAGTCAAAGACTAATGGACAGATTTCTTTTATATTATGCATATACATAGGCATGGGTTATGGGATGATGTTTATTTAAATTGAGGTCATGACCTTTCCTATGCTAGTGGCCTTGACCTTGAATATTGCCATATATGGTGAAAATCACACACCTCTTATGATATCTCCAGTGTTGATAGCCATATGGATTTCAAACATGACTTATGTATGGCCCACCACTAAAGTAGGAACCCTATAAGTCCTAGGGTCATGAGGTCAAAGGTCAAGCTCACTGGACTGGCATTTTAAAAGATACTGTGGATGCATTTTAAGCCAAACTTTCATCCTAGGTCTTCCATCTTGAATATATAGCTCACTTGCCAATAGTGGATGATCAAAATAAATTTTGGGGTCACAAGGTCAAAGGTCAGGGCCACAGGAGCTATCTGTCCAAAAATTAGTTTCTGGATGATAATTCCTGCTTTTATTGATGTATTGATTTCAAACTTGACTTATATATGTCCCATTGAAAAAGCAAGACTTCAATTGATTTTTGGGTCATGAGGTCAAAGGTCAAGGTCACAGGACACATCTTTAAAAAGATTGTGGATGCATTTTCAGCCAAACATTTCATCTCACACCTTTCATCATGCACATATAAGTCATCTGCCAATAGAGGAAGACCCCTATCAGTTTTGAGGTCACAAGGTCAAAGGTGAAGGTCACAGGAGCCATCTGTCCAAAAATTAGTTTCTGGATGATAATTCCTGCTTTTATTGATGTATGGATTTCAAACTTGACTTGTATTTGACCCATTGGAAAAGCAAGACCCAAATTGATTTTGGGGTCATGAGGTCAAAGGTCAAGGTCACAGGAAACCTCTTTAAAAAGATTGTGGATGCATTTTCAGCCAGTCAATTCATCTCAGATATTTCATCTTGCACATATAGTTCACATGCAAAGAGTGGAAGACCCCTATCAATTTTGAGGTCACAAGGTCAAAGGTGAAGGTCACAGGAGCCATCTGTCCAAAAATTAGTTTCTGGATGATAATTCCTGCTTTTATTGATGTATGGATTTCAAACTTGACTTGTACATTTCCAAATTGATTTTGGGGTCATGAGGTCAAAGGTCAAGGTCACAGGACACATCTTTAAAAAGATGTGGATGCATTTTCAGCCAAACATTTCATCTCAGATCTTTCATCTTGCACATATAGTTCACATGCCAAGAGAGGAAGAACCCTATTAATTTTGAGGTCAAAAGGTCAAAGGTGAAGGTCACAGGAGCCATCTGTCAAAAATTAGTTTCTGGATGATAATTCCTTCTTTTATTGATGTATGGATTTCAAACTTGACTTGTATTTGCCCATTGGAAAAACAAGACCCGAATTGATTTTGGGGTCATGAGGTCAAAGGTCAAGGTCACAGGAAACCTCTTTAAAAAGATTGTGGATGCATTTTACAGACAAACATTTCATCTCAGATCTTTAATCTTGCACATATAGTTCACCTGCCAAGAGTGGAAGACCCCTATCAATTTTGAGGTCACAAAGTCAAAGGTGAAGGTCACAGGAGCCATCTGTCCAAAAATTAGTTTCTGGATGATAATTCCTGCTTTTATTGATGTATGGATTTCAAACTTGACTTGTATTTGTCCCATTGGAAAAGCAAGACCAAAATTGATTTTGCGGTCATGAGGTCTAAGGTCAAGGTCACAGGACACATCTTTTTAAAAAGATGTGGATGCATTTTCAGCCAAACATTTCATCTCAGATCTTTCATCTTGCACATATAGTTCTCCTGCCAAGAGAGGAAGAACACTATCAATTTTGAGGTAAAAAGGTCAAAGGTGAAGGTCACAGGAGCCACCTGTCCAAAAATTAGTTTCTGGATGATAATTCCTGCTTTATTGATGTATAGATTTCAAACTTTACTTGCATATGTCCCATTGGAAAAGCAAGACCCGAATTGATTTTGGGGTCATGAGGTCAAAGGTCAAGGTCACAGGACAAATCTTTAAAAAGATCAAGGTCACAGGACCAACATCTTTAACAAGATTGTGGATTGTTAGATGGAAGAAACAATAAATATCCCAAGTGTCAGTATATGCTGCTAAAAATGGGGGTCTATTCTTAAAGGGGGGGGGGGGGCCTACTATGTCTGGGGATACTGTGGCACCTGCGGTGCCAAGAAATGTCTAGTTTATTATTGTATCCCCAGACAAAGTCCGGATACTATGATTTAAGGACAGCCGCACCGCCACCGCCGCCGCAGAGATTTCGTTTGGACGCGATAACTCAAAAATATTTTATGGATCTTTACCATACTTGACATGTTTATAGATATGGGTGAGAGGACGAAGCCTGATTAAAATGGGGTCATGACCTTTACTAGGAGAGTGACCTGTACCTTAAATAAATCCATTTTGGGGAAAAATCACCCAAATTCTTAAATATCTCAAGAAATCTTGCATGGATTGATCCGAAAATCAACTTGACTAAAGATCTCGGATACTGTTGTCATGTACCGGTACCTGTTATTCTTTTGTTATTTTGTGCCTTTTAATACCCCCATCATTTCAAGTCCAAAACTAAGGGACAGATTTCTCTAATATTATGCATATACATAGACATGGTTATGGGATGATGTATAATTAAATTGGGGTCATGACCTTTCCTATGGGAGTGGCCTTGACCATGAATATTGCCAAAAATGGTGAAAATCACAACAAAACCATAAATATCTCAATAAAGGATGCATGCATTGGTCCAAAAATCAAATTGACCAAAGATCTTGGATAGCTTTGTCTTCTTCGGACGACAGATGGAGCACTTCGGTCTTTTTTTTTTTTTGTTTTTGCGCCTTTTAATAACCCATGATTGCCACTTGACAGTACTGTGATTGGGCTGAAATTGTACATTTCCATTGATCTTGGATACCTCCATCTTGTATCCAAGACTGGTGGCGCTATCTGCAATCGTAATTGTGTGGCGTTCATCCGTACGTTTGCTTTGGTGAATATTGCTAAAATCTCAAGAGTGGTTAAAGGTATATGTCTGAAATTTGGCTTGTCCATCCGTCATGGAAATTTCTCTCGTAAACCAAACAGGTAGCGCAACCTATCTTTCCGTTTTGTTAAATAATTTAATGAGTGATTTGCCCTATTGGCCTGATATTGTGCATATCCATAGATCTTGGACTCCTCCATCTTTTACTCAAGACTGGTTGCGCCATCTGCAATCATTTCGCCGTGGCGTCCATCTGTACATGTGCTTTCGGTGAAAATTGCTCATATTTCCAGACTGGTTCAAGGCATTATTCTTAAATTTGGCATATTTATCCATATTGGAAAATTTTCTCGTAAACCAGACAGATGGCACCACTCACCTTCCCGTTTCCGTAAAATAAATCAATGCTCTTTTCTCAAGAGTGATTCTCCGTATTGGCCCCCATATATGGTGAAAAATAATGTTTCGCATGTTGGTAGATGGAAGAAACCATAGTCGCTTTCAAAGTGTCGGTATATGCTTCTGAAGATGGTGGCTATTCTTAAGGGGGTGGGGGTGGGGGTGGTAATTGTCTGGGGATACTATGGCACCTGTTGTGCCAAGAAATCTAGTTATCATTATTATTATTATTATTAATACAGCTGTGGCTCAACAGATAAAGAGGCCCTAGCATACTTAGCCAATATGCGTATCCAATGCATCTAAGGGTCTGTTGAGACGTTCGTTATCCTTAATATATCTAACATATGTAATGTTCGCAAAACAACGTTCGATTAATATGTGATTGTTACATATTTGCCTAGTACACCAACCCACCCACACACATACAACTTCACCCCTACACCTACACCTATATTTATATATATATATATATATATATATATATATATATATATATATATATATATATATATATGAGGAAGAGTGATAGGCTACCTTACTTTTTATCACACAAGCTTTCGAAGCGTACAGGTTTTTTTAGCTCAGCTGACTTTCAGTCATGCTGGGCGATAACGATGGGTTTTTGTCCGTCGTCCTTCCGTCTGTCCGACAAAATTTTCATCCCAAACCTTCCATCTTTCACATACAGCTCACCTACCAACAGGGGAAGAACCATAATTTTTTTAGGTCAAAAGGTCAAAGGTCAAGGTCACAGGAGCCTCTTCTTTGAAAAGCCTGTGGATGTATTTTAAGCCAACCCTTTCATCCCAATTCTTTGATTTTTCACATATAGCTCACCTACTAAGTTGGAGAAGAATCCTATAGATTTTGAGGTCACAAGGTCAAAGGTCAGGGTCACAGGATCCACTTCTTTGAAAAGGTTGTGGACACATGTCAAGCTAGACTTTTCATTCCAAACCTTCCAGCACTGATATCGCTTCTCTGCCAACAGGGGAAAAAAACCTGTTGATTTTTAGGTCAAAGGTCAAGTTCACAGCACCCACTTCTTGCGTGGAGTCATTTTCAGGCAAACTTTTCAATCTGTACCTTCCATCTGTCATATATGGCTTACCTACCAATAAGGGAAGAAGCCTATTGATGTTGAGATCAAAAACTCAAAGGTCAAGGTCACAATATTTAATTGTTCTAAATGCTTGTAAGCATATTTCAAGTGTAACTGTTCAACCCAAACCTTGAGTCTTTCACATATGCCACATCTATACATCACTCAGTTTGACTCAAACTTCATATTTATGGGTCTTTTTGCTTGAATAAATAACTTATTGATTTTGGGGTCATCTGGTCAGCAGGTTAAAGGTTGCAGGTCAAAGTTATTCACCCATTGGTTGCCAAGTAATTACACCAGATTTAATTGGTTAGTAGTTACCCATCATTTAGAAAGAATCCAGTTGATATATGGGCAAAAGGCCAAGGTCATAGGTCAGGGATGTTCACAATTACTTATTTTATAGACCATCTCCATTTTTCTTGTATATATAACCATCCCACTCCAGCTGGTACATCTCCCTGTGTGGCTGTAATTGTGAGTGACACTGGTGACATATGACTCCCTTTTGTATCAGCCTATTTAGTGAAAAGGCTCAGTGAAAAGTACCTCGTTACTTCATAACAAAAACACTGTTGTCAGAATGCTTCAGCCAGGCATTAAGACTATGAGAGTATAGTATTAAGGTTTAGCTACTGATTTATAAGATGATGGTAACATTTTGCAGTTTATTTTATGGATTCCTAGCAAAAAACTTAGTTTCCTAGATATCTTAATATTTTAATATATATCACCACATATAAAAGCAAGTGTTTGTTCTCATAATATGTGGATGTGTACCTTGATTTAGGATAGTTTTTTTGTTTTATTTCAAGACTCTTAGTCATGCTTTCTGCATTTCTTTTCTTTCAGGTTTGCCAGTTTACCTACCCTGCTGACCCCATTGAAAAGCAGAGTGATAATAAAAAATATTGGACTTACACTTTTTAAAATTGCATATCTATAAATCTTATATGAGAGCCTGGACATGCCTTTTGAATTATTTTGGGCATTCATTACTGGATAATTTGCCCAAGTTTGGTCTCTTATTGGAGAATGTGGGATATCAAATGTCATACTTGTCAGAAATCCATAATGTCTGCCAGTTAGCCACCTTAGAAATTCATTCTTCAGTGCAGTTTCAGTAATTTTTCTTTAATGTTTGGTCCGATTTAGAGAATGTTTGTTGTCTGATTTCAGACTTGTCAGAAGTCCAATATGGCCACCAGGCAACCATCTTTTAATTCCTTTTGATCATATTATCTCAAGAACAGTTAAAGTGAATGCAGTTGGATGTATATTTATGAAATCTTGTAAAGGATTGGGTCAAATATTTCTGAATAAATATTACCATCATTTATAAAAGTGCAGTACAGTTGGCTTGTATTGAATAAAAATTCATACAGAAGCACCTGTTTCTCAATAATTCTTGCATGTATTTCCTTGATTTTTGCTATATATTTTAATCTTATATTTTCCCTTTGTGGTGTTCCTTTGAGACTGACAGGTTTCAAGCAAGCTGTTGGAATAGTTCCTGATAGCTTTACAATCATGCATTTTCCTCAGACCATCAATTCACTGTGTTTTAACCAGACATAGGTGATATATATTTCTGTTGTCAAAGAAAATTTTCAACAAATTGGCAAATTGGTTCTTCAAAATTTGACTGGTAGTTGTGAATCTCAGTCCATGATGTCACAGGTCATGCTTGGCAGCTGAGCGTCATGACCCATGGGTCACTTGTTCCTCATGTGCTTACTGCAGGTTAGTTATCAAGAAGCACTTCCAAACCTTGTGTGATTATAAACAAGTTATCCATCTTCAGAATAACACGGCGACATCATTACTTTATATGTATCAGACCTGGGGTTAATTCCAATTGACCGCAGGGGTGAATTGGAATTGAAGGAAAAATTGAATGAACTTGAATTAAATTGAAAAAAGCGAAAATGAAATGAATTGGAATTAAATTGCAATAGAAGTTTACAGGCTCCAATGAATGATCCGAATTGATGTTCCAAATCTCATATTTTCCAAAGTCATACATGTGTCACGCACTGAAAGTTGCTCAAGGTCAGTTTGAAAATCAGTAATGCAGAATTTGGTTATATTCCAACACAAATGCTTCTCATGGATGACAAAAGGAACATGATAACAGCTGAAATGCTTCTTAATCACTTTTCCTGAATTGTTTGTACCGATATCAGTATTTTCAGCACACCGAAGATGAGATAATATTACTATAATAATAAGCTTTTCATGGTAACAGAAATAATAATAGGTAATAGTGAATATGTATTACCTTTTATTACTTCCCATTTCCACCTGTCCATAAAGCATGTGATCAGATAATACTGAACTGACTTGTTCTGGTCCAGTGACTTTCTAGGATATGTCTATTGTTATAGCATTCTGTGTGCCTGGAGCTGCTCTACTGCTCTGGCGTGTTCAGACAAGCTGTTATCTGTGTAGAAACCAGTGGTTCTGATTACCTAGGACACTTCACTGGACAGAACTAGCAACATCCCATAGACTGATGTTCTTTGATTGACCTGCCTATTGTAAGGGGATATACTGTAATCACCCCCTCCTCATGATTTTGAGAACTTTTATGTTTTTCATCACTGAACTAAAGAATATGCATATATATTAACTGAACTAGGTAATAATGGCCACTCATGTTAAACCCAAATAAACCTTTATTCCTATTTGGGCAGTTTACCTGATCTGAAGGCACAATTGCCCAGAAAAACTAGTAAAACCTGTCTGGCTGCTATGCCTTATTCCACATTGAAAAAAAAAACTTTATGTTAATGAAAACTAGTATATGAAATGTAATGAAATGGTATTTCATTTAGTTTTTGAGCCAATTCTACCAAATCTAAAAAAAAAAACTTTACAGTAAGTTGTGTACTTTTGCAAAAGTAATAGAACATCTATGATAATACACGTGACCCACCAAAGACATGTATTCAAATGACTGCAACTTTTTGAATTGCGAATTGAGTTTGAATTAAATTGGAATTGATATTTTTCTCCAGCACCTTGAATTGAATTGGAATTGAAGTTTCGTAAAATTTATTGAATTGGAATTGAATTGAAAAATTGGATTGAACCCAGGTCTTATATATATATATATATATATATATATATATATATATATATATATATATATATATATAATTGTGAGGGGGTACTTTAAATACACTAGTAACTCCGTGATTTATCTGTACAATACAGTAGTCATGTTATTGTTTTTTTTTTTTTTTATTTTCATTATGTTGTAATTGTATCTTCTTATATTTTGTGATATGGGTCAATAGACCATATATCATGGAGTGTCGGTTGCTGGCAGGGACTGGGTGATGATACGTGTAGCATGGGCAGTCTGTCTAAACATTTTTTTCCCTTCTGTGGCATATGGTATCTATTAGCTGCTAGACCCACAGCAGGGTTGCTGAGGTGACAGTGTATCACAGTGTCTGTTTTTTTTTGTGCTTTAGGCGCAGTAATATGACAAAATCATTTTTTTGTGCTGTCAGTATTATATTCTGGCAATGTCATATATTAGTTAAAGTTTATATTTTGCTGAGCCTTTACAAATGGCCATGTTGTACGTTCATGAACATGAATTTGTTATAAGTATCTCAGATATAACAGTTGTTATTTTGTTGTATGGGAACTACTTTTATATAGTATGCACCCACCAAAGGGGTGCGGTTGCTTTGCAATCTGATATCCAAGGGAAAAACATGGCAAACTAGTCCGACTGATAAGAATTGATCAGCATATTCAATAGCTCATGCCCCGCAAAGCCATTTAAGGGACAAATCAGTTGCATAAAATGACAGTCCTGTAACGGTGGGGTGAATTCTAAAGCCACGGAGACTCTTTGTTACAAATTGTTTAAATTCCTCAATGAGAGTGTTTTAATTCGATATAGATATTTTAATTTCTGATTCGTGTCTCTTTCTGTGCAAAATCGTATTTTTGTTCTCTGTAATTAACATTAAGATTAAACAATTTCAGTAAAAACATAAAAGTCTGGTGTTTTGATTGAATTAACCTTGAAACCCCGCTTACACAAACACACACACGTATATATATATATATATATATATATATATATATATATATATATATATATATATATATATATATATTTGCCTAAAATAAACATAAGGACGAGTTGCTTAGTAGCTCTAATTTCGTATTTTTTTTTTAAAATAATTTATGTGATTTTTTGCTTCCTCTGTGTATATTAATGGAATAAGGGTAATTTTTGTTGTGAAAAGTTCTTATAACGCCTACATGGAGGATGTATAAAGAGGTGATGTTCTTAACACAGCAATGTAGACAAACGGGAAAAACGTGTAACCTAAGGTGGTAGGTTATATATATATGGGGGAGGTAGAAAGGTCACTTGTTGCAAAACGCTATTTGCAATGCTCTGGCCTATCTGAATTGCTGCCAGACGGGCGGGCGGGCGTTGAAATAATCAAAACAAACAGTCTGTGTGTGGTAATAGCCACGTTTTCTGTATATATATATATATATATATATATATATATATATATATATATATATATAAGCTGCGACGAATAAACATTAGTTTATAAACGTCAGATAGATTCGGCCCCTTTAAATCATGTACTGGTAGTGTCAGTTCGTAAAATATGAACCTTTATTAATGTTTAGACAGCTGTCAGATTAAACAAAACACACAGACACACCCATGCGAGATAAAAACATACCCGCGAGGACCTAGTTTTTTTCACCGAGGACCAGTAGTTACGCTGCAGTGAGGAAGAAGTGCTACTGAGATAAAAAAAGAGTAAAAGACGCATGTATCATCGCTCCACATTTTAGCTCAGCTGACTTTCAGTCATGCTGGGCTATAGCGATGGGTCTTTGTCCGTCGTCCTTCCGTCTGTCCGTCCGTCCGGCCGTCCGGCCGTCCGTCCCTTAGCAGGGCACAAATCGTAACCGTAGGGGCTAGGGCCATGAACCCTATGCAGTCTTAGAGGTTCTATAAAGATCTCCTTGCAAACCTGAAATTAGGTCACTGCGACCTATATTCTCGAAATTATTAGGTGTGTTTGCACCCCCCAGAAATAATTCTTTTAGCCAAAATTTTCATCCCAAACCTTCCATCTTTCACATACAGCTCACCTACCAACAGGGGAAGAATCATTATTATTTGAGGTCACAAGGTCAAAGGTCAAGGTAACAGAACCAACTTCTTTGAAAAGCCTGTGGATGCATTTTAAGCCAAACCTTTCATCCCAATTCTTTGATCTTTCACATATAGCTCACGTACTAAGTGGGAGAAGAATCCTATAGATGTTGAGGTCACAAGGTCAAAGGTCAGGGTCACAGGATCCACTTCTTTGAAAAGGTTGTGGACACATTTCAAGCTAGACCTTTCATTCCAAACCTTTCAGCACTAATATCGCTTCTCTGCCAACAGGGGAAAAGACCTGTTGATTTTGAGGTCAAAGGTCAAGTTCACAGCACCCTCTTGCGTGGAATCATTTTCAGGCAAACTTTTCAATCTATACTTTCCATCTGTCATATATGGCTTACCTACCAATAGGGGAAGAAGCCTATTGGAGTTGAGTTCAAAAGGTCAAAGGTCAAGGTCACAATATTGTTCTAAATGCTTGTGAACATATTTCAAGTGAAACTGTTCAACCCAAACCTTCAGTCTTTCACATATGCCACATCTATGCATCACTCAATGTGATTCAAACTTCATATTTATGGGTCTTTTTGCATGAAGAAATAACTAATTGATTTTGAGGTCAGCTGGTCAGGAGGTTAAAGGTTGCAGGTCTAAGTTATTTACTCATTGGTTGCCAAGTAATTACACCTGGCCAGATGTAATTGGTTAGTAGTTACACATCATTTAGAAAGAATCCAGTTGATATGTGGGCAAAAGGCCAAGGTCATAGGTCAGGTCAACTTAATTTGTAGACCATCTCCATTTTTCTTGTATATATAAGCTTGCACTCCAGCTGGTACATCTCACCGTGTGGCTGTTATTGTGAGTGACACTGGTGACATATGACTCCCTTTTGTATCAGGCTATTAAGTGATAAGGCGGAGTGATAAGTACCTCGTTACTGCATAACAAAACACTGTTGTTGGAATACTTCAGCCAGGAATTAACACTTTGAGAGTATAGTATTAAGGTTTAGGTACTGATTTATAAGATGATGGGAACATTTTGCAGTTTATTTTATGGAATCATAGCAATAAACTTAGTTTCCTAGATATCTGAATATTTTTATATAAATCACCAAATATAAAAGCAAGTGTTTGTTCTCATAATATGTGGATGTGTACTTGATTTAGGATGGCTTTATTTTATTACAAGATTCTTAGTCATGCTTTCTGCATTTCTTTTCTTTCAGGTTTTGCAGTTTACCAACCCTGCTGACCCCATTGAAAAGCAGAGTGATAATAAAAAATATTGGACCTACACTTTTACATTTGCATATCTGTAAATCTGATATGAGCGCCTGAACATGCCTTTTGAACTGTTTTGGACATTCATTACTGTAACATCATTTGGAGAATTTGCCCCAAGTTTGGTCTCTTATTGGAGGATGTGTGATTTAAATGTCAGACTTGTCAGAAATCCATTATGTCTGCAAGTCAGCCACCTTAGAAATCCTTTTTTCAGTGCAGTTTCAGTAATTTTCCTTCAATTTTTGGTCCGATTTAGAGAATGGTTGTTGTCTGATTTCAGATCTGTCAGAAGTCCAAAATGGCCACCAGGCAACCATCTTTAAATTCCGTTTGTTGATATTATCTCAAGAACTGTTAAAGTGAAGGCAGTCGGACGTATATTAATGTAATTTTGCAAAGGATTGGGTCAAATATTTCTTAATAAATATTATCATCATATATGAAAGTGCAGTACAGTTGGCTTGTATTGAATAAAAATTCATACAGAAGCACCTGTTTCTCATTAATTCTTGCATGGATTTCCTTGATTTTTTGCTGTATATTTTGATCTTATATTTGCCCTTTGTGGTGTTCCTTTTGAGACTGACAGGTATCAAGTAAGCTATGGGAATAGTTCTGGATACCTTAACAATCATACATTTTCCTCAGACCATCAATTCACTGTGTTTTAACCAGACATAGGTGATATATATTTCTGTTGTCGTAGAAAATTTCAACAAATTGGCAAATTGGTTCTTCAAAATTTGACTGGAAGTTTTGAATCTCAGCCCATGATGTCGTAGGTCATGCTTGGCGGCTGAGCGTCATGACCCATGGATCACTTGTTTTAGTAAGGGCTGGTTAGACGTGAGGACGATGCGATGACGTAGCGCATAACTTGCGAGGACAAGTTTATGTCATGTATTCGTGTCATAGCGAGGACCTACTAATCAGCATATCAAGCCAATTGGTTTAAACATCTTTATTTATAACAGGATTACAAAAGAAGCCAAACAGGCTAATGGACATGCTTTACTGTATATATATATATATATATATATATATATATATATATATATATATATATATATATACATATATATATATATATATAAACACAACATTATATAAGACATCACGATCAAAATAAGATCTGAAAACGCTGACCAGGTTGGATAACCAGTTTAAACATATTATCGAGGGCCTGGCTTACATACACACTTTTCTAACCATCTGGTAAAGCTCTAAATAGATGGCGCTGTTCTTTAATGCTTTAATAATGCTTTAACAGCTTTTCGTTTGCGAGGACCCGTGTGTAAGTCCCACAGGAAAAAAAGTCCTCGCGCGTTTGGTGTGCAGTCAATATCGTGTCCTCGTTAGTTCGGTTATACAGACACACAAGCACACATACAAAGTTTGATTTTCTTATCATTCAAGTTACCTCTTTTTTACAGAATGAATCCTAAAGACAAAGCTCCCTCTAACGGTGAGTCAGAAGAATACTCACTTCCTGGAGAACACTGGATTAATGGAGTCAGGCACTTATGTTTGGCAACACCTGACGTTATGGCAAGGTACCCAGAATTCCCTGTTCATGAAGATGACGTTTATATCTGTGGTTACCCTAAAGCAGGTAAAATAGTTAACCGGTTACATCCATCTTGTATATAAAGCTTACAGATTTTCTGTGTCATATATGGTATGATAATATCAGATGTTACATAATTTTCTTTAATTCAATGTTCATGCCAATATTTGTTTTATTTGCTCATTCCTAGAAATAAGGCAGTGTAAATGTTGAGTCGAACATGTGACAGAGAAGTATACTTGCCTGTAAATTAGGACCAATAATTATAAATTAAAATTTAATATTATAATAATATAATTCAATATGACATAAATTTATGTAATTCCTTTAATATAAGGACGAAGTGCGCATTTGGCTATACACTGAATCAAAGAAAATGGTGTACAGGTTGACGCAGATGAAATATTGAAAAAAAAAAAGCGAACGGTAAACCAGTTATCTTGAACAGTCACCGAAACATCAGTGAAATAAATAGGTCTATACTTTTTTTTGTAAATCCAGAGAAAATTTAAAGGTTTTCTCTGCAATCGCGTCGGGAATTCCAACTTAATCTTCCACATAAATCTGTCTGAGTAAAAATACATCATCTGAGAAATTTGGTGGCGTCATCTTTTTGATGATGTCATGGGCTTTAGAGTCTATATTCAAAACTTGAAAAATATAAGTCATGAAATTATGTAACTGTTTTACACAAGAAGGAAAAATAATGTGCATCATCCGGAAATACATTTTGCTTTTCCAATATTTCATCTCCATATTTGTTCACAGATCAGCTTTTGTTCCTTAGGCCCTTCTTCTAATAGTGAGACAAAATACAACTCTAGCCTGATAACCCCTGTTTTGATTGATGATGGCGTTCAACGCATTTTGTATTGACTGTTAACAAATACAAGTTATGTTTCAGGTAACGTATGGACTTCCACGATAGTGAGTGCCATCTTGCATCAGGACGACTTGGAATCATGGGTAAAGGAACGGCCGGTCAGCGTGGGCAGAATTATTGAGTTGACCTTTGACATTGCTGTGCAGCAGCCTCGTCCGACTTTCTTCTTTACCCATTTGCCTTACCACCTGCTTCCGACGGGGGTGCAAGAGAAAAACGCGAAGATCGTCCACATCTCGCGAGATCCCAAAGATGTCGCGGTGTCTTTCTATTATTACCATAAAAACATATCAACTTACGGGCCGTGGGACGGACCTTGGGATGTTTTCTATGATAATTTCATCAGCGGGCAAGACGCATTCGGGAGCTACTTCAGTTTTGTACGCACGTATTGGGAACAGAAAAACAACCCGAACCTAATGAATATCCAATACGAAAACCTCAAGCGGGATCCAAAATCCTGGATCGGTAAACTTGCTGAGTTCCTGGGAAAACCTTTGGACCCCGAGAAGCTGGAGAAGATCGTAGAGTTGACGGAGTTCAGTAAAATGAAGGCAACACCAACTCTCAATCCAGATGACCTCCTGGCATCTGCACCCCACCCTGCACTGACCCTGACACCTGGCGGCTCTTTTTTACGTAAGGGCGTGGTTGGTGACTGGCGCCACCTGTTTACTGAAGAACAGCGTCATCAGACTGACGGACTTTATCGTCAGCTTTGTAAGGACACAGGGATGGACGGGTTTACTGATGAGGAAATTGTAAATGGAATATAAGAAATTGTCTTTTTCACCGTAACTGTTATTTCCATTTTCTAAGCTTCAAAGATCGGTCTTATATTGTAATCTTTCTTTTTTTTACAAATTTGTATCCTGATATATATTCAGATGAGCTATTTCACATAACCTAAACTGGGAGTACATCAGTCCTGATATATTTGAAGCAAAACGTAATATTTATGAATAAACATCAGAGGTAATTGTGTTCAAAGGTGTTCTATTCATACCACACGTATACAATAAACCACCTTACGTTTCTCGTAATTATGGCTCATTGGTCATTTTTTCTTCAGGTCGACGAACATGATTTCCTAGTTCGTGTTCTCTTGTCAATCTGGGCCTATGTGATCAAAGGTCTCGCAAGGATATTTGCGAGCAAAAACCTTTCGCAAACCTCTCGCAGACTGATTTTGGATGTGATCAAAACTTTCGCAAACTCACTAAAGGGCGCAGGCTCTCGTAAATTAGCGAATTTCAAAAACTTCTCGAAACTGCCCTCACAGTCTCCTTTGGCCCTGTTAATGCACGAAATAGAGCCGAGACAGGTTAATGCTTCATGTTTTAATGCCAGCACAAGCCTAAATGGTTAATATCAGTATACTTTTTTAAAAATAATTCCATGTGTATATATAAACATTAATATTCATATATATGTATGTTAAAATGTTTATTAATTGTATCCCCAGACAAAGTCGGGGGATACTATGTTTTCATACGGGTCCCGCCGCCGCCGCCGCTGCCGCCGCATATGAATATTGTTGGCGCGATAACCCAAAAAATATTTCACAGAACTTTACCAAACTTGGTATATGTATAGATATGGGTAAGAGGACGCCGCCTATTTAAAATGAGGTCATGACCTTTACCAGGAGAGTGTCCTTGACCTTGAATAGGTCCAATTTTGGGGAAAATCAAACAAATTCTTTAATATCTCAAGAAATCTTGCATGGATTTATCCCAAAATCAAGTTGATGGAAGATCATGGATAGGGTTGTCATGTTCCAGAAACTGGTGGCGCCACCTATTATTCTTAACTTGTTTTCGTTCCGTTTAATACCCCCATAATTGCCACCTTACAGTACTGTGAGCAAAACAAGTCAAAAACTAATGGACAGATTTCTTTTATATTATGCATATACATAGGTATGGGTTATGGGATGATGCTTATTTAAATTGGGGTCATGACCTTTCCTATGATAGTGGCCTTGACCTTGAATATTGCCATGTATGGTGAAAATCACACACCTCTTATGATATCTCCAGTGTTGATAGCCATATGGATTTCAAACATGACTTATGCATGGCCCACCACTAAAGTAAGAACCCTATAGGTTCTAGGGTCATGAGGTCAAAGGTCAAGGTCACTGGACTGGCATTTTAAAAGATACTGTGGATGCATTTTAAGCCAAACTTTCATCCAAGGTCTTCCATCTTGAATATATAGCTCACTTGCCAATAGTGGATGATCCATATAAATTTTGGGGTCATAAGGTCAAAGGTCAAGGCCACAGGAGCTATCTGTCCAAAAATTAGTTTCTGGATGATAATTCCTGCTTTTATTGATGTAATGATTTCAAACTTGACTTATATATGTCCCATTGAAAACCAAGACTCCGATTGATTTTGGGGTCATGAGGTCAAAGGTCAAGGTCGCAGGACACATCTTTAAAACGATTGTGGATGCATTTTCAGCCAAACGTTTCATCTCAGACCTTTCATCTTGCGCATATAGTTCATCTGCCAATAGAAGAAGACCCCTATCAATTTTGAGGTCACAAGGTCAAATGTGAAGGTTACAGGAGCCATCTGTCCAAAAATTAGTTTCTGGATGATAATTCCTTCTTTTATTGATGTATGGATTTCAAATTATACTTGTATTTGACCCATTGGAAAAGCAAGACCAGAATTGAATTTCCGCTCATGAGGTCAAAGGTCAAGGTCACAGGACACCTCTTTAAAAAGATTGTGGATGCATTTTCAGCCAAACAGTTTATCTCAGATCTTTCATCTTGCACATATAGTTCACCTGCCAAGAGTGGAAGACCCCTATCAATTTTGAGGTCACAAGATCAAAGGTGAAGGTCAAAGGAGCCATCTGTCCAAAAATTAGTTTCTGGATGATAATTCCTGCTTTTATTGATGTATGGATTTCAAACTTGACTTATATATGTCCCATTGGAAAAGCAAGACCCAAATTGATTTTGGGGTCATGAGGTCAAAGGTCAAGGTCACAGGACACATCGTTAGAAAGATGTGGATGCATTTTCAGCCAAACACTTCATCTCAGATCTTTCATCTTGCACATATAGTTCACCTGCCAAGAGAGGAAGAATCCTATCAATTTTGAGGTCACAAGGTCAAAGGTGAAGGTCACAGGAGCCATCTGTCCAGAAATTAGTTTCTGGATGATAATTCCTTCTATTATTGATGTGTGGATTTCAAACTTGGCTTTTTTATTGACCCATTGGAAAAGCAAGACCGGAATTGAATTTGGGGTCATGAGGTCAAAGGTCAAGGTCACAGGAAACCTCTTTAAAAAGATTGTGGATGCATTTTCAGCCAAACAATTCATCTCAGATCTTTCATCTTGCACATATAGTTCACCTGCCAAGAGTGGCAGACCCCTATCAATTTTGAGGTCACAAGGTCAAAGGTGAAGGTCACAGGAGCCATATGTCCAAAAATAAGTTTCCGGAATATAATTCCTGCTTTTATTGATATATGGATTTCAAACTTGACTCATATATGTCCCATTGAAAAAGTAAGACCAAAATTGATTTTGGGGTCATGAGGTCAAAGGTCAAGGTCACAGGACACATCTTTAAAAAGATGTGGATGCATTTTCAGCCAAACATTTCATCTCATATCTTTCATCTTGCACATATAGTTCTCCTGCCAAGACAGGAAGAACACTATCAATTTTGAGGTCACAAGGTCAAAGGTGAAGGTCACAGGAGCCATCTGTCCAAAAATAAGTTTCTGGATGATAATTCCTGCTTTATTGGTGTATAGATTTCAAACTTGACTTGCATATGTCCCATTGGAAAAGCAAGACCCAAATTGATTTTGGGGTTATGAGGTCAAAAGTCAAGGTCAGAGGACACATCTTTAAAAAGATCAAGGTCACAGGACCAACATCTTCAACAAGATTGTGGATTGTTAGATGGAAGAAACAATAAATATGCCAAGTGTCAGTATATGCTGCTAAAAATGGGGTCTGTTCTTGTAGGGGGGGGGGGCCTACTATGTCTGGGGATACTCTGGCACCTGCGGTGCCAAGAAATGTCTAGTTCAAAAATGTTACAAAATAATTATACTATATAGCCATAAAATAAATATATAAATATGTTTTTGCACATTATGTGTTTATATTTCATTAAAACTTCATAACATATATAAAATAATATATTATATATTCAATATGGCTAAACACATTTTTATCACGTATGTGGTCCTTCTCTTACAAAATCGGCATCCTTTGTGCATACACAAATTTGAATATCTAAATAAAGATTACATAGTAGGTAAAAAATGCACATTTCATTAACAATATCTAATATTTACTGCTAAGAAATAAATTGTTCAAATTTTAAATGAAAATTTATTAATCTGGAGTCACAGAACTGAGTTTCCATTTCAATGACGTCAATAAATGTGTATAGGTTTATAAAATAATATATATAATACATAAATTATATATAATTTACATTATTATATTATATATAATGTCAGAATTCCGTAAGCTGAATAAGCTGATTAATTATTAGAACAAATCCCCGACGTTAAACTGACATATCACGATTTTTTTCTTGAAGGATAGGAGGGAGGGAAGAAGGAGGTGCGTTGAACCTCTTGCCGCGTTTGTTTCCGGAGACTCCTCCTATGTGCAATACAAATTTAGGTGGCTTTTAGACAACAGCCCATATCTCAGTGTTGTGTTGTTATCAAGAACTGGAGGAATATGTGCTCTATATTAGTATATAGTCGTGCCTTCGTACGGAGAACGCATGTATCACTATAGAGGTGTAATATGCACTGTTTTTCCCATTCCTCTAAAATAAGGATTCGAACGACTGTGCCCCATATCTATATATAACTATATATAATCAGGCCAAGGTCAACAATAAAAATGTGATGCAAATGTTTGACCTAGGCAAGATATTGTGCCAAAATATCTGAAAAAAAAAAAACAGCCATGTTAGAGATTTAGAAAAACAGAAAATGGCTGAAGAAAGAACAAACAAAAACAAAACATATTGGAATCGCATGTTTTGCACACGGGGACCTACGAAGGACCGCCCACATTTTTTCAGTACTAAAATATGAATAAAGAAACAAATCAATCATCCCTTATTAGCGTCGTACTGGGATAGGCTTAATTATCGAGAGACTATAATGTATACATACATTCCACAATTTGTTGAGACTTAGGTGCATATAGAGGTTACTCGGGTCAACGCGTGTATGTCACCAGGCTCTGTAACTATGTTTGATCGGAATGACGGACATGGTTGACGTTTCCGCTTGTACGGTTTGGTCCTGTACCATCACTGTACTGACAGAGGCCGTTTGGTGTACACCTATCCCCCAGTTATCAAGTAAGCCAAGTGTACATATCTAGTATATATCTTGTTTTTTTTTTTTTTTTTTTGTTTTTGTTTTTACTGGGATGGGCATTATGCTTGATATCTCGAACAACTCTAGGTGTAGCGAAGTTACCATGCATCATGTAACATTACATAAGCATAAGTCAGATATTATAAGGTGGTAACCTGCTAACAGTGGCAAGGTTTTTTTCCGTTTTTAATAAGCCTTATCATAGGATAGCTAAATATATTATACAAAGCGGATTGAGTTACCGAGAGAAAGACACCCTAAGGGCCCGTAGAAACACAATAAAGGCATAACAACAGAGAGAATACTGACTGACTAATAATAATGTTAATATCATTAATTGTAATGATAACTAGAAAAGCACTCAGAGGGCGCAGACCTCCGCCAAGGCCGCTCATTACCCCTATATGGCAGTGTCAGAAAGCAGTTTTCTTTTGAAGTATTCATGGATCCAGATGGTGATACGGATCACTTCCAAAATGTTATCAAATGTTACTTGCTTTCATTGCCGAGCTCTCCAGAAAATGTCGTCAAAATCCAATTATAACTTTTAAAGTAATGTAACTTACAGACAAACCAACGCCACCAAAATCATAACCCTTGGCGCTTATAATAATAATAATAATAATAATAATAATTATTATTATTATTATAATTATTATTATTATTATTATTATTATTATTTTTATTTTCATTTTTATTATATTTATACAGCACAAATTCAACAGATCAGTTATCTAAATAGATTATCAAAACTAGGAGCAAAAGTTGATTTAATCATTACTAGGAGTACAACTACTAAAAAAAATATTACGAAATCACTGCTTAAGCCTGATTTCTAAGTAATACCAAAAACTGATATAATAAGGTAAGTTTTAAAATTTCTTTTGAAAGAAGCATATAATGGTGTATTTCTGATTGAAAATGAAAGCGTGCACCCCAGCCATGGTACAACATTTGAGAAGGCCTTCAAATGATATATCTTATTTCTTGCCTTAAGAACAATTAGGAGCCTCTGGTCAGATGACATAAGCTGCCTTAGTGGAACATAAACAGTTAAAAGGTTCCTAATATAAATAGATGATTAACCTTTTATCGCTTTGGATTTATTAACTGAATAATTAACATATGAGTCTGTTCATCTTATAATGGTAACCATTAAACCGTTTAATGCTTTTCCTAAAATATTAAAAAAAACGCTACTACCTGTATTTACAGCATGGACGCAATCAACACGGCACCATCACGTGAGGACTATGAATATACGGTCCCTGGTCAAAACTGGGTAAATGGCGTTAGGCAAATATTTTCGTTGACACCTGATGTGATGTCACGCTACCCAGAATTCCCTGTACACGAAGATGACGTATTCATTTGTGCTTATCCTAAAGTTGGTAAGCACTTTACAAACGACTATTTGAACAAATATATATTAATCTATATTTATATAATATAAATATATCACTATCAGTTTGAAAAAGTAAAATTTCAATGTGTAAAATCAGTTAGTTTGTAAATTGCCTAAATTTCCTGATAAAATGGCTGATGTTCCTCCCTATTCCTCACCCAATAGCGCTTCTGTACTGTCTTATAAACTCATTAAAGGTAAAAAAAATACTGTTGTTATGATTTTGATAAAACCCTACCCTTTGTTACCCACTTAAGCATATCTTAGTCATGTATTTTTATTTAACCAGACATGTAAATGGGGTAATCCTTCAACATTCCACAATCTACATCATTCATTCCAAATGTTACTGTACTATTTTTTTATGTTTTAATGTTTTTTTTTTAATCTAAAGCTCCCATTGGACATGATTCACGTTCTGACATAAACAAAGATGTAGCCATATGAGATGTAAAATATAGTATTCATATTTCAAAATGTTCCAGTTTTCTGCATATTTCAACTATATGATTCTGGTTACCCCTCACCAGTCGGTATAATTGAGTTTTATTACGTAATCAGCATCCTTCATAAATACCCCAGAAAATAGAAACAGGCATAAAACATACTGAAACTAGCTGGTTATACTAAATGAAAATGTCTGTTTCACAATAATAAAATATGTGAAACAACATACTCTTCCATATCAATTTATTCAATGTGTCAAATTAACTGACTGATTTTTCAGTCAATTTGTAAAATGCCTGAAAATTTCAGTCATTTTATAATGTGCCTGAGTGAATCAGGCAGTTTATAAATTGACTGACTTTTACACATTGACTGTAACATAATAAAGTAAACATAGCGATTGGGTTAAATACCACCTCAAATAAAGTCTAGGTGTATGCATGTGTATCATCTTTCAGGTAGCATTTTGACTACGACAATTGTAAGCGCCATCTTGCATCAAAATGACCTTGACACTTGGAAAAAATCTCCGCCGGCACTGGTCCCCAGATTCATGGATTTGTCATTTGAATTTTCTGCACAAATTCCCCGGCCGTCTTACTTCCTCAACCATATGCCGTATCATCTGCTCCCGGTGGGCGTGCGGCAGAAAAACGCTAAGATCGTGCACATCTCACGAGATCCAAAGGATGTGGCTGTCTCTTATTACTATTTTCACAAGCATTTAAGCGTTTTCGGACCATGGAACGGGCCATGGGACGTATTCTATGATAATTTCATTGGTGGCCAGGTTCCTTGGGGAAGTTATTTCAGTTTAGTCAGAAGCTACTGGGAACAGAAAAATAACCCCAACGTGATGAATATCCGGTATGAGCAGCTCAAGCGGGATCCAAAAACCTGGATCAGTAAACTTGCTGAGTTTCTGGGTAAACCATTAGACCCTGAGAAGCTGGAGAAGATCGTGGAGCTCACATCTTTCCGTAATATGAAGGCGAACCCCGCATTAAACCCAGATGCTTTTGGACAAGCTATGGAGAAATTTAGGATAAAAGCGTTTGGACCAACGGGGACATTTTTACGTAAGGGCGATGTCGGTGACTGGCACCACCTGTTTACTGAAGAACAACGCCGTCAGACTGACGGACTTTATATTCAGCTTTGTAAGGACACGGGAATGGAAGTTATCGCAGGTGAAACAATTCCCTCAAACACGGATTGTTAGAGAACATTTTGTTTTGTATATTTGTAGGCCATCATTTCCGAGAATGTATAGAATTAATGAGGAAAATAAGGAAAACTGAGCTAAGATGTTTGACAACCGACGAGAAACGCATAGTCCGATTAAAATTCATCTCCGATCTCTTGCGGGGCATGTTTACGCAAGATAATAAATGATGAATCTGCAGCATTTGATTTCAGGTCCAAATGGTTCTGATTTTCTCTTAACAGATCATTTACACAACCTGATGTGAAATCGTATTAGCATGCTTCGTTAATACGGACAATTAATGTTATTCCATGTGACCTCTTCCTTATCCTAACGTTTTAAACACAGTAGCTCATTTATTTTGGAATTATTTTATGAGATGTCCAGACTAACTTGACCCAACAAATTGTAATACATATTTCAGCTGGCTGGTCCTCGCATGGCTCAGGCCTAAGACTCGATACAAGACCTGTGCTACCTGTATCATTTCGCTGAGGCCTCTAGACCTATCGTACAAATCCGTTGCGACAGTTTCTACAATGAACTTACATTCAGCCCATGGACCATAATGTCAATCCAGCAGAAATATATCAGAGGACATGAAGGTCCATGCATAATTTAATTTGGATTAATCTTTGTTTGGGATCTGTCGCGCATGCGCAAATTAGGACCACCGAAAACCCGGCCTTGTTATTGTAAAAAAGACGCACGTGGACTGTGTTTACTTACACGCAAAGTCATAACAAAGTTTTTAACACCTCAATGAGAGACAATGATACCGTGTGCGGAGATGGTTTTGCCTGGAAACTTTTGTTAAGTAAACTGATAATGTGAATGAATAGGCATACTACTACTTCTGATTATGTCCAATTAAGCTTACTGCAGTACACAACTACCGTTTCAAATGATAAACAAACTGATGCTTTTATTTTACAAGGAGTTGAGCATATATCATTTAGATTTATTTCAGTCTGTCAGAATTTTTCCTTCCGAATACGAAAGATAAAAATTAGTTTTCATTCTGACAAGGATTATATTGATTTTATCTCAAGTTACTTGGAGACGGGGTAACCGGAAGTTTGATGTCTTTATTCCGGTGAGGAAATGTACTTCCTGGTTGATTCTTTTTAGATAAGGGACATTTTTTGTCACAGGTTGGCAAAATTTTAATAAAAGGTTATTTTTTTCTAATTCAATCGAGTGTTCTTTCAACCGAATAACCTTGTTAAATGACAATTTTTCATTGTTTAGTCTGAATATTTACAAAGGTTTTGTTCATCTCTTTTGGATCGAGACAATACAACCGACCTTTGGTAAACTTCACGGAAAATTTATAAAAAGAGTTTAGTACACTTTACTTTGCAGAAGTAACCGTTTTATATTTTTCATTGTAAGGCAAACTGATAACCCAGACATATATTAAATTAATTCGAAGGAGTCAATATACTGCCATGAAGTACTGGCTGTATTATCTCCAAGCGGTAAAAATAAAGGTTCTAATTTATTTGAATAACCTTTTACAGTATAAATATATGAACATTTTGCCAGACGAACATATGAGATTTGTTTCATTTTCACAATGCAAGGTTTAGTTAGCATCATTGCAAGGTATATTTTATTTCTTTTTGTTAATTAAATTAAAAAGGATGACTATATATTTAATTAACAAAACTTGTTATGTGACTTGTTATGTATTGTATATTAACGTATCTGCAAGTCAGGTACGGACATACATAATAACAAGTAGTTTCCTTGCCAAACTAGGTTATGTCAGGTCCAACAGATGGGACCTCTCATTCTGTAAAATTGGAACATCTGCATTGAGCTGTGTATATATGGCATCGTGTAACGAGTACAGCTAGTCGACCCGTACTGTTTCAGGACAACTGGCTATACATATAATTAAGGTACATAAATCAGTCACTGCAGATGCCGTAAGTATGCCCCACGTGATGTCAGGTATAGGCTTACATTTTAGTAGTCAGCTATTATTGAATACTTAATCTGGCTTCGTTTATCAAATTGCTGAAAAAATTGTTACGGTGGAGCGCCGTTCATCCGAACATCTTGAGGGACAAGAATTTTGTTCGGATAAACGAATGTTCGGATGAACGGTCATTTGTAAAATAACAGAGTGGAATCGATGTTGACAGCCCGATATTAATACTATGAATATTGGCACCGTGTCACGGACTTCAGTTAGCTTTCAGAGTTATAAAAAATAACCAAAACGGAATAAAATGTGATAAATACCTATTTACTTAAACAGAATGAACAAATCAAAAATTCATTCAATTTATGATTAATATTATAATTTCAATTACTTTATTAAGATTAGTTGTCACTGAAGTTCATGAACTAGTTATTCCCTTGCCAAACTTGTGGAAATCCGCCATGACAGTTTAACCGCCTCTGTACCGCCCCCTATGTGCGAACAGTTAAACTTACGTGCTCATCGTCTTTTGTCTCTTGGAAACCTGCGTAACTTTCATCAGGCTTTGACGTCCCTTAGCTTGTGACGACTATTCTTGGTGTCACTTATGGTTTATCTGCCAATAGTGATTTTGGCCAACTGCGATTCTGGTAAGTGTCTCGAAGATGCCTGAGAAATTGTATTTAAGTGACCGGACATGTCGCTTGTGTTTGCGAGACCCCGGCTCCTTCCCATATGACATGAAATTTGTTCGGTGTTTTCGGTAAAGATTAACTAAATTGTGAATTAACGTACGTGTCATGATAAAGCTTAGGCCTATATAAAAAACAGATTTGCTTGCAACGTTAAACTGCTCAGCTGAGTACAAATTTGAGCGTATCAGAATCCTACTTTTTTTAGCACAGAATCTAATTGCTGTCATGGCCGGATGGTTTACTGGTGTTAACAACCCGACAAGGTACGACAAAAGGTAAATTAGGTGACCTGACCGGTGGTCGTTTTCACACCAACAACTGCATAAATGAGTACAAGTCCCAGCGAAGGGTTGGCTGCGTGTGTATAACCTGGATGATTAGGTGTCGTCACACCTGCACCTCAGCAACCGGTGATGCATTCATTAATTAGTCGGGACCGGGAGTAAATACACGTGCAACCGTCTGCTCTTCCCATGCAATTTATATTATTTTCAGATGGCCAAAATTTAATTTGTAAAAAAAATTGGATAAATGATCATAATCTCGGTCTTCAAGTTTCAATTACGGATAAAAGATTTTACGGATAAACGGTGTTCGGATGAACGGCGCTCTATTGTATTTATTATTAATCGTTCTTTATAATATTCATATCGAAAGAGATACCTGGATAAAAAGACGTATAAATTACATCACCACACAATATGCAATTTGTTACAAACTGAGTCTCGGTCTCCACCTGTAGCAGTCCTGGTTGATTTTGTATATGCATATTATAATTAAACGAGAAAAACCCTATATTCTTCTTAGCTTCCACAAGCTTGATCACTGAAGACACAGGGAGCATAAAAATCAATGCAAGCTGATATAGCACAAATGTCTAAATGACAGTAAAGCTAAATTTACACTTACTAACACTGGTATAACAATTATGTATTCAATAAGAAGGGCTTCAGGAACTGGAGGATAATATAGAAATGGCATAACCCTTCACTTGAACAGACCATTTCGAACTCACCAATCCTCTTGTAGTTGAAAGTCTAAAGTAAATGTAGAATACATATATGCTGCGTGAATTCCTGAGGAAAAATTAACTATTGTATATCATCACCGAATGGTAAAAATTACATTGCTTCCTGTGCGACCGACTTCAATTAATATTCTAAAAAATCAAAATATCGACAAAACTATCTTGTGGATTTTGTGACATATCTGGATATTGCACCTGACATTCTGAGATTCCCTCTAGATGCCTCCGAGTGAGGAACATAATATGGAAAAATTAAATAAAACAGAGGGCACTTCTTTGAAATTTGAAAATCTGATTTTGTTTATGTCTAGACTGAATATATTGTTCTACAGGTCACAATCAAGGTCTCTGTCTTGTAAACAAGACCACTACAGACCACTGTAATCTTGTAGCAAATATTTGTGTATACTCTTTCAAAAAAGACTGTTAAATGATATATAACAGACATTTCTGAGAGATCTATGTGACTTTGAATAACAATACCAGACACGGATGAAGTTTCCGCTCGAGAGATGTATGTATTAAATCGATTCACCCGGCATGACGAAAGACAAGCTTTGCACATGTTAAATCAACAAAGGTGTGATAAATAAGATAAGCTGAACAACGATTATTATTTATACCAGTGGCATCAATTTATTTACCAGGGTGGGGGGGGGGGGTCAACTCGCACACACACACCCTCACACACACACTCACACACACACACATATACACTGTATAATATATCTCTCTTTTTAGCGTCTGTATGACACATTCCACACACACACATATATATGCATATACATATATTCTTAAACAAAATTCAAATATATTACAAATGAGTATATGGTTTTAGAAAATAAGGCATTATGTTTCCAGTAAAAGTTTGTTCTAAACCAGGTTTATGTGTAAACAGTAAATTCATAAATGAAATATATATACATCTATTCATAAATAAATTTCATTTGCAATATATAAATATTATTCTCTGAATAGTGGGGGGGGGGGGTGTTTACATTGCCCCCCCCCCCCACCTTCTGGCAAATTAGTCGGGGTATATATACCGACGACCCCCCCCCCCCCTATATTGACGCGCCAGATTTATACACACCTCATACATTGATCGGAAATGTCTATATGCATTAGGTGAGGTGTCAGAGAATACTATCAGCAGGGTCACATACTATTCGTATATGAACTTCCTTCTTGTAAACTTCCAATTTTGGCATCAGTGTTTACTAATATCGATACACTCTGCAATGAAAAATGGCTAGGTTTTCGAATCTACTCTTACGAATCCATTGTTATTTAGAACCCCCCCCCCCCCCACGGTATATATTTTGCAAAGATGTCGTTAACGTTTTAATTCTCGATAAGTTAGTCAGATTATTAAATGTCATCGATGTAAGATATATATTAAATGTAACATTGTGTAATGGGCTTAAAACTCTGAATCACTGATTGATTAAAAAGAGTCAGGACTTTACAATAACTAAGTTAAGTATATAACATTGATATAAAATTGTTGTTTCTTTACGCAGTCTGGTGTTGTGGTTGCTTTGACTCTCCTCAGGCACCCCTCCCCTTAATCTGGTAAACTGGTAACTTCGCTCATCCAGAGAACAGACAGACGGGGCACGCCAACCCCCCCACCCCCCCCCCCACCCCGAATTAGTATAATACACTCTGAAAGTCAGGTAAAAATAATACATAATAAAATGAGACGTGGTATTATTAACTTTGAAGGGGGTAAGGTATGCTTTAAACATGAATCCCTTATAGCTGAAACCTAAGCAAATATCTTTTCAAAATACTAAATTTTTTATCTGATCTTCCTGTCTCAAACCAAAAAGTGGGTAGGTAGGAGGTCGATCGAATTATGTATGAATAAATAAAAACTTAAATCATAAACATATAAATAGTCAAATAATTTTATCCGTTCTGTCACGAAGATTTTTGTTAACGGCCTCTCGACCCGGGGAAAGGTATTATAAATGTTCATATAAATTTAGGATTTTACTCTCTTTCATGTCGTAAGAGAAAGCAAGATAAACCTAAATCAGTTGTTAAGTTCCTCAAACGCTTAATCATTCTTTACCTAATCGCGGAAGCACATTTACATTTTTAGGTAGAGAATTATATTATCAAAGAAATCAGTGAAAAGAAGGTCTGTCTGTCGCAACACACACACACACACACACACACACATATATATATATATATATATATATATATATATATATATATATATATATATATATATATATATATATATACAGCTATTCACTATTTAAAGCAATATTTACATATTTACGTGCTGAGGTAGCAGCTAACTAACCATCCGGGACATAATGAATGCGTTAGTTTTACATTTACTTATGTATTTGAAAAGATATGATACGAAATTTAATAAACCGCCATTAACAGCGATTGCATTATCACGGAATATTTGATCCTGCATATATGCATTATTTTGGCAAGTAGAATGTTCGCACTTCAAATACACTAGCGTGCTTGCATGGTTTGCAAAGAAACGTACGTAACTTATACAAACACTGTAACTAAATAAAGTCTTCTTTCTGAGGACTCAAAAGGACTTAGGGCTGCAATCCAGCAGGGGGGGGGGGGGTCCTCTGGATGACCCTGTGGTGCGACAAATGAACATAACTCGAGGGTATATTAGAAACAAGCCATTGCATCGACTTTGGATTTTTTAAATCTTTATTTTAAAAAATACAAGACCGGAATACAATTAAGCAAAGGACTTTTACTTAAAAGAATACTATGGAGAATATTATAGAGAGGGCGTTCTTCAATTAAATGGTATACGTCGAAGCTAAAAACTACATTTGTAGAAGAAAAATAACACATGGAAGTATTTCCTCTGCATGCTAATCAAGATTCTGGAATTCATCGGTTCTGTCATATGCAGATTAAAATCAAAACAGATGAGCACGCTGTCACATGCAGGGTCAAGATTTTGCTGCGGCATAATTGTCTGAACCAGGTGCATCGTCAGTACTATGAATGTCATTTTTTCGTATACTATGATGGCAATTTCCCCAAATATCAGCCGGGTTATCGGGTTGCATTATGTTGAAATTACCATATATATTGCATGATCACATTGCACTCAAAAAATCCTGAAACAGAAATGTTACGTAATATCACCAAACAATCACATGCTTAGGCCAAAAAAAATAAAGGTATGGTTCTCAGGCACCGCCCGCATCAATTTTAAACCCCCGCATCAAACATTTTTATTTTGATTTTCAATAGAAACTTACCAATTTCGAGCTGCAGCCGCTCGGACATTTCTTTCAAGAAAATAAAATCATACAATTTCCTTTGTAATGTAGTGCTTTTACTTGTTTAGCAAAATAAATCTGTTTTTATCATGCTTTTCCCATATCATTTTACATTTTTATCGAAACAAGCCAAAAAATTAAATATAAAAAATCCGCCCGCCCGCATTGATTTTTGAAAAAAAGTGCCTGAGAACCATACCTTTTTTTATTTTGGCCTTATTATTATTTTTATATTTACAAACGTCGCAAATATTACACAAATAATACAGGTTCACTCATGTTTTTCCTACACGTAATTAAATTGTAAATAGGCTCCCGGTATGAGATATTATCGCATAACACATTATGCAAACAAAATTAGTAATCTGTCTATTACTAGGAAAACAGTTTTATGCGCGCAAGACGTAGAAAAACACTTTATATTCTATCATAATACATTGATGAAGACCACACTACATATATTCTGTCCCGCCAAAAAGAGATTTATGCTAATTATATGTTATCGAGATATGACCAATAGAAAGTGATGAATATGCGGGCTCATAAAAATCAGGAAAGCGCTGCATAATCATACAGTATGTAGTCTAAATGCAAACAAACGTACGTGCGTAGAGATACACTCTAGCGATGACCTAGTTTAACACAAGCTCACAAGGACACAGCATGTTATGAATCTGAACGGTAATACACAGGCATATACTAGGCTGGTATGCTCTCAGCGACACGCGTATAGTTAATACACGTTACCATGATATTGAAACACAAGTAAGTGGCCAGGTAAGTGGAAAGTACATATCGCAGAGGCCATAAAGTGAAATGCTGTACACATTTATTTATCAGTGACTCTTTAAAGTTTGATATTTTAACTCAGCTGACTGTGGGGCTAAGTCAACTGAGCTTCAGTAATCGGTCAGTGTCCGTCGACCGTATGTCGTGCCGTCTGTTTGTCTGTATGATAGACTTGCACGTTTTGACACCGTTGGACCTAGAAACCAGTTACTGAATACCCAGGGAGGTAAAAAAAATTTCCTTTCATCTAGTGTCCCGAAACATGGTGTGTTTATTGATTATGACTTGTTTCTTCAGTTCCTAAAGACTTTTGGCGCCACCTGTAATATTTTTTAATGATTTTTTTCCCTTTTTTTTGAGACTGCCAAATTATATTGATACTATCAGATTTGCAACTGAGGTTTCACCTGGTGTCCTGAAACCCGGTGTGTTATAAGGACGCCGCTTGAATAAGTGGATTCCCTTTGGTAATCAACTTGTCAATCCGTCCGTCTGCCCATCTGTTCGTGTTTTTTTTGTATGTCCGTCAAATTTGTTTTCTAATGATAACTCCAGTTAAGAATGTCATATCAATTTCAAACCTAAATTATAAATGGTCCACCTCTCAAGCAAGAACTTTTTTTTTCATTTTTCATTTTTCGTTCATGGGGTCAAAGGTCAAGGACACATGACCCACTTATTTAGAAACATTATGGTCACATTTTAAGCAAAACTTTTCAGCCAAAACATTCCATCTAAAATGTATAGTTCACCTGCAAATAGAAGATCAATCTGATTGATTTAAGGGTCATATAGTCAAAGGTCAAGGTCACAGGGGCCATCTGTCAATTTATTTGTTTCCAGATGATAACTCTAGGTTGGAATGAAATATTGGTTACAAACTTGACTAAAATATGGCCCATCACTAAGGTAAAAAAAAAATTAAGATATGGTTCTGCGTTTTTTTTTTTTTTCAAAAATCAGTGCGGGCGGGCGTTATTTTATTTTTATTACCTTTTTTTGAATGTTTCCATGAAAATGTCATATGATCAGGGAAAAGCATGTTTTTTTTTTTTGCTAAACAGGTAAAAGCACTACATAAATTGTATCATTTATCTACTTAAGAGATAAAAATCAAAATAAAAATGTTTGATGCGGGGGTTAAAATTGACGCAGGCGGTGCCTGAGAACCATACCTTTTATTTATTTTTATTTCTTTGGCCTAAAGTAAGAGCCCTTTTTATTTTAGGATCATGAGGTCAAAGGTCATGGTCACAGGATCCACTTCTTTTAAAAGATTGTGGATGCATTTTTAGCCGAACTTTTCATCCCAAACCTGCCATCTCCCAAATTTTTGCTTACCTGCAAATAGCGGAAGAAAAGTATGGATTTTGGGGTCAAGGTCACAGAGCCCATCTGTCCACATATTTGTTTCCAAATGATAGCTCCAGTTTGAAATGACAAATGGATATCAAACTTGTTTTGTTATTGAAAAACTGAAAATTTTTATTATATTTTAACGCCCTCTTATTTCAATAAACAAATTCAATGTGGAATATTTTTACTTTTATCAATTCATCTCAACTCTCTTCTTTCTTTAAATAATTTACATGCATGTTCCAGCCACTTAGTTCAGATACCAATTCAAATATGTAATTAAAGGAGGCTAACTGTTGCCACATTTCCATATGTTAGGTTTTTATCAAAAATATTCTCATTATAACTTTCAGCTGAGCGCCGTGACCGACAGGTCCCTTGTCTTAATCTGTCTAGCAATTCGAAAGTGATGGAAGTAACCTGTTTTACCCATTGCCAAGATACTTCCTTTTAATGCATATCTAGAGCATGGACGCTACAAAGATGAGACCACCGTGTGACGACACATGTGAATATAAAGTGCCTGGTGAGAACTGGGTCAAGGGCGTGCGGTATATACCTCCCTTAACACCGGACGTGATGTCACGCTTCAAAGAATTCCCTGTACACGAGGATGACATATTCGTTTGTGGATATCCAAAAGTTGGTAAGCACGTTTGAAAATAAGGGAAAGTAAGGGTTGGATCTCAGGCAGTTTTTTTTTAGAAATCAAAGCGGGCGGCCATTTTTTTTTTTTTTTTTTTTTTTTTTTTACTTTTTATTGTTTCTTTTGACAATAAATGTCATATGATCAGGGAATAACATGATAATAACAGAATTGTTTTGCTTAACAGGTTAAAGTATTACAAAGCAAAGGAAATTGTATTATTTTATCTTCTTGAAAGAAATGTCTGAGTGGCTGGAGCTCAAAATTGGTAAGTTTTTTTTAAATCAAAATAAAATATTGTTGATGCTGGGGATAAAAATAAACGCGGGCGGTGCCCGAGAACCATACCTTTCATTTATTTTTATTTTTTGCCTAACTGCACAAACATATATGTATAATTATACATTTGTCAGTGTCCTACATTTTAGCATCTATCTTCAGAATGCACACTACTTGATGATTGGTATCAATTAATGACTGTGTCAACGACATATATTAAAGTTCACATACATGTGTAATACTCATGTTAAATCCTGCATGAATCCTTTTGAATGAAGTGATATAATTATCTACGGATTATGACTATCCAGGTTGATTGATAATACTGATGACAAAATGTTGGTCGTATTAAGACTTTGTCACATTAATACGATGAAATAAAAAAAAAACAGCTGCAAATATTTGGATTAAGAAAAGGGGAGGGGCTTAAATATCGAAGCAAATACATGTAGTAAAGGGTATAAGAGGAGGTATATACATTTTTAAATCAAGGCTATAATTTGGTGATATAATGGGGTATTGGAGGCCAAAAACGGAATTCAGTCTCCTGCGAACCCTGGGTCCAATGCTGATTAAGACTATGTATTTATTATCTTTCAGGGAACGTTTGGACCACTACGATTGTAAGCGCCATCTTGCATCAGGATGACCTTGACACTTGGAAGCAAGACCCACCGGAAGTGAACCCCAGGCTTCTGGATATATCGCTTGATCAATTAGGGAAAGTACCGAGGCCAACTTTTTTTTATACACACTTGCCCTACCACCTTCTTCCGACTGGTGTGCGAGAGAAAAACGCCAAGATCGTTCACGTCTCGCGAGATCCAAAAGATGTTGCGGTGTCCTTTTATTATTTTCACAGGAATTACGTGATGTTTGGACCATGGAATGGGTCATGGGATGTTTTCTATGATAATTTTATTAGTGGTGAAGTGATGTATGGTAGTTATTTCAGTTTTGTCCGCACGTATTGGGAACAGAAATACAACCCGAACGTGATGAATATCCAGTACGAAAACCTTAAGCGGGATCCCCAAACCTGGATCGGTAAACTTGCTGAGTTTCTGGGTAAACCACTAGACCATGAGAAGCTGGAGAAGATCGTGGAGCTCACATCGTTCAAGGGCATGAAGGAAAATCCAGGTCTTAATCTGGATAATTTTGCCCGAGCCATGGAGAAGAAAGGTATGAAGATTTTAGCGCCAGGAGGGACATTTTTCCGTAAGGGCGTGGTTGGTGATTGGCGCCACCTGTTTACAGAAGAACAGCGTCGTCAGACAGACGGACTCTACCGTCAGCTTTGTAAAGACATGGATATGGACGTATTCACAGATGAAACGGATATTTCAAAAACAGATAATTAGAGAACGTTTCGGTCTTTACACCGCTGTATACTTTTTGTTATACTGGCATCAGTTGCGATTGTGCAGACATGCTGTTTAGGCTGAACTAATGCGGATAATGATCAGCATTTAAATTTTAATGAAGAGGGAGGAGAACCAGGAGAAGCATATTTGTTTGAAGCAGAATTAACCTGCTTTCTTGCTGAGTACGCTTACGCACACCTGCAGCGATGGAGTTGTATAAACCAATCGAGTGGGCCCTGTTGAGAGAGAGAGAGAGAGAGAGAGAGAGAGAGAGGTGATTATTCAAAGGAATCCTATATATAGCTATACGTGCCTTCCTGAAATCTCGCTTCTTTGTGAACCCATTTGGAAGTGGCAAGTGTTGATTTGTGAATAAAGTTAATGACCCTGTATCACACTTATGACCTTTTAAAAGATATATACCTTGCAATCTGGTACGAATTATTTCATATATATATATATATATATATATATATATATATATATATATATATAAACATTATCATTTATAGCCACTTATCCTGTGAAATGGGAATGGGATCAAAGCTGAAAGGAACATATCTTATGAAATATTCGTTCGAGGGGAACAATATTGCCCAAAAGGGTTATGTACTGAATGAACAGTAAACATGAATGAGCCTTGCATCATAATAGTTATCTAAACCTTAATATTCCAAATGACCCATAGCGCTTAGCTAATCAGGAGAAATTGTGACGCGATGGCCGTATATCAAAGTAGAACTTGGAGACTGTTGTTGCCTCCAATCCGCTTTCACTGATGCCCTTCACGCCCGCATATACGTTTGAAATTACTTATTCAATGTATCCTGATAATATGTTGCATGTGGCACTTTTCGCACAACCAAGAAACATCTCTTAAATGGGTTGAATCAACTCTGCCACGTTCACAATGGTACCAAATTCCAGGTCTGGGCAGCAACAAAATAGGTTTAATCTTGAAAATAAGGTAACTTTGTGTTAAACCCAACACAATTTGCACCTTCATAAAAAAAAAGATAACGATGCCACGTCTCGGATGGCATCCGGGTTTTGCATCCGGCCTCCTGAAAGGAGCTTCCGATTTGGCATGTGTCATGTGACATCCGGCATCCGGGTTTTAGTCCGTCCCGGTGTATATCGCTGATCAGTGCCTGACCAGTTGGTTTGTAAGGAAGCTGAAACAGACACTGTTGTTTTAAAGCAAACAGACTGAGTTAATGTGGTATTACGGTTATGAAAAACAAAAGGAATACTTTAAAACATTTTTTTTTTGTTGCATTGAATCGACGTTTCTTTATTAAATCCCCCCCCCGCCCCGACTAGAACAAGATTCGGACGGCTTGAGTACAGTGAATGATTCCATGTTTAATAGTATTTGTAACCGTGACTGAATTTACCAATAAATGTTGTTGCCATATTATGCTTATAAAAATGAAATTGACTAGTACAATTATCAAAATGGAAAGAAATATATTTTCCTTTTAAATTTTTTTATTTATTATAAAAAAATTAAAATCAGCCAGTTTGAAACTCCTACTACACACACACACACGCATGTATGTGTATATATATATATATATATATATATATATATATATATATATATATATATATATATATATATATAAGGTAGAGTTACCCTCCGGTGTAAAGTGCTCTATGGCCTTCATACAAGGCCAGAGCGATATAAAACTGAAAAAAAGACACTGTAAATTCAATACAGATTGTTTCAAGGAATGTGACCCGATCACCAGGTGAATGTTGTTAGATTTTATATATATAAATATATATATATATATATATATATATATATATATATATATATATATATATATATATAGTTGTCTTGGTAGGCACTACAATCGGAGTTTGCCCCAGTAGAATTTCCGACCCAATTAGTAGAAAGTCTTTTTTAAGTTACATTCTCTTGTTGATCGAAATTTGTCCTTCATTAGAATCGCCGATCCTACTAGTCGAAAGTCGAAATATACCCGCTCTCGCACAGGCTCAATATTTTACATTTTACAATTACTGAATCAATCATAGACTATTTAATTAATAACATGAAAATATAACCCATACAGATCGAAACAGCAGTTTATAAAATAGGACTACTTAAGAGTGTTGGCATTCATTCAATGAAGAAGAGGTACTTAAAAGTACTCTTTTTAAACCGTTCTGTACTTTTGAGTATCCCTTCTTCATTGAATGAATACCAACACTCTACACAGGTACAATACGGATACCCAAACGTGCATTCCGCAGCAGACGTAGATACCGCTCAACACTCCTCAGTCATTCCGGATCTCCTTCGTTTTAACCGCTGCATTGTTTAGCAAGATTTTTGGAGTCTTATCACCACAGCTGCACAGGTTCAAGAATCAAACAATCGACAGCGTCATGTCCCGGATTTAAAACTTGGAGCTGGATGCAAAATGCGATACCACGGTATCATTGGTCTGATAAATTGAGTTTACTGTGTGAGCCCTGATGGTGAAACTTGGGTCCTTTTTTTAGAGCCAGCTGTTGAAACCAGGAATTCTGATGTGACTGTAGTGCATAACCGCTGCGTGGGGAGTGTAAATTGAGGTTTTCACCGCAAATAAGCGTGTAAAGTACATGGCAAAAAATGTAATACGCTACAAATGTGGTAAGCGCTCAAATATGTAATGAGAAGTACACAACGTCCTATGCAACTCGCATAACTCCACACACACGCTGAACAGGTAAAAGGAGGAGGTACATTTTGCATATATCAAGGCACAAGGTTAAGGCCTTCAATCTGCTGGCTGAACAAATTAAGGACAGGGTTTTATGGGACCTCCTCATGAGATCGGCTCCAGTAACCACAGACTGACATGCACCTAATATTATAAACATGTATGGTTTGCCTGTATTTGTACACGAATGTCTTTAGACTTTTCAGTATATGTATATGTTACGCTTAATTAGGCATTGTACTGCATCGCTGTGGCCAGGTAAGTGGAGACCGCTATGATTGTGGTATATCTTATGAACACATAGATATATGCATGTACCTGTTTCCCTGTGTTTTAGTTAAAATTAGCAAAATTGTGTCACCTATGTAGCATTCTAAAGTAATTTCTATAGGGAATTAGAACCTGTACATACACAAACGGACACACATAAAACAAATAATGTGATAGATCATTCACGACATATCGAACCCTTTCCCCCTGTCTGTCTGTCTCTCTCTCCCCCCTTCTCTCTTTAACCTTCTCTCTCTCTCTCTCTCTCTCTCTCTCTCTCTCTTCTCTCTCTCTCTCTCTCTCTCTCTCTCTCTCTCTCTCTCTCTCATATGCCAGCTGTATTATAACCCTTATCACAAGGGTTTAGATCACAACATACCTTTTCTCTTCTGATGATATATGTTTGCCTGGCTGACCCACTAATCCTAATAACTCTTAATAGCTGCGTGTGTGTACCCTTTATTTAGGACAACGTCAGCCCAATAATTAAAATCACCCACGCTAACGGACACCCAAGCGGCCGTCTTGGCCGGGGGAAGAGCAAATACTCTGTTACTCTGATTATTTTCTGTTCCTATATTAATTAAGCTTCTTCAAACTTAAAACTCTTTTCATTATTTGGACAGGTTGCTATGGAAACAAAACAACCTCGAAATTTGTAATTTCTTACCAATAACCTGAAGGTACTTTTGGAGTTGCCATCATGCCGAGCTCGAACTGAAGTTAAATAGTCTGATTTCGGGTCATATTATTTCTCATTGGCCCGGGATCGAGGATGATGATCTACTTGCTAGATGTTACACACATGAACGGTCTTTTGTCAGGACCCCCCGCCGGACCGGGGACTGGGTTAAGTTTTAGATCAAAGTTCACCAATGACGTTTATTTTAACACATTTGGTGATTGATATTGTCATTCATTGCTCAGATGATGAGCTCGTCATTTCATGGAGTTGTTCACGTGTTAGGCAAAGTTTTTTTTTTACAGTATGGATGAAAACGTACGTGACCAATAGCCCTAACGTGAGCCAATCGCAGATGGTGAACGTATTCCTCTTGAATTACGGGTCATCCGGGCCAATCAGATTTGACGTTGAATACGCCTTTAATTTATTCGTCCTTACTAACTTTGCCACCGCGAAGAATGTTAAAATTACTTAGATTAAGAAAATAATGAGAGATGTTAAAATTCGCTTTAGTTAATCCATTATTCTTTCAAAATTACAAAAGGACTGAGTAATTAAGAATTTTGAGAAATGCGTCGAACAACATCCGGCGTAAGTCCTGCCACTTTCAGTCAATATAAAAATGTATATTCGTTAATTTTATCCATTAATTGTACAAAAATATCTTTAATGGCTATTAAAAGAATATAATATAATATTATATATATATATATATATATATATATATATATATATATATATATATATACACGAAATCAGAAGGTTTAATTTTATTTGATAATCATTTCAGTATTATGGTATTCTCGCTCTGAAATGCTAATCATTTTGTTTCAGGTTGTTTCACTCTTCATTTCGCACGTAGTGGGACATAATCCGGAGCGATATTATGCCAACGTTTTCACATTATCAGTTCAGTTTTGCTTTATACAAACGTTTCGGGGCAAAACCATCGGGGCAACACACAGTCCCAGTACCTCGCATACGGCTGTTTAACATCTTTTTATGGCTCTGCGTGTTGGTAAACACAGTCTGCGTGGCACTGTTTACCATACCAAGTCCGCCATACCGGAGGTCCGACTGCGGTGTTTCAGCCACTGGGAACATGTATTACATTTTTAGACCAAGTCAGTCAGGGCATCTCCTGATTGAAACGTTTTGGGGCCCGCGATGCAAGCACTGTGTTTATGTTTACACCTGCTATCGCGACCGACCACTGTTTTTAACACTCGTTTATTGGAGTAAGCAAACGCTTTCAGAACAATATTTTGGCAGGTACAAATTTATTTGAAAGGGTACAAGCTATTTTTAGTGTTAATTCAACATGCTTTATAGGTGATTGGACCCCTTTAAACGCCCCTCTGCGTTAACACCTCTGCTACAGGGTCTTTGAAATGGATGTGATGACGTTGCTATAATGTCCCAGGGTCTTATAAATATTCATGACTCAGGCCATGAGCTGTAAACAAGATATATATGTGTATGTGTGTGTGTGTGTGTAAAAGTTCATATTTAGATAAAGGAACTGTTGTATGTATAAAGGCCACACGTACGTGATGTCTTTTGTTCTTTTATAAATTGCTTATTAAAGTCTCATGAGAATAAATGCAGTTTATTTCCTACTTAGAACAACATGGCCGCAGGACTCGACCCACTCTTGAGCGTGATCAACCGATTTAATCCGTTAAATGTACAAAAATATATTTTATCGTGGTGTCTTTTGTTCTTTAATAACTAGTTTTGTAGTGATTTACATTTACCTTTGATAGAAATTATTTTTCAAACTTTTTTATATTTCGATAATATAAAAAATTGCTCTCTGATCAAGCGATTCAACCGAAAAAGAGACACTGGGTCGAGTATTACATACAGGTTACAAAATACAACTCCATACATCTAGCACACGTGTTCCATATATTCTGGGACATAACCAGCGACCTCAGGGCACTAAGATTGTCAAAGTCCCCTATAAAACGAAATCGAGGTATGTAACGATCACAGGGGCGTAGACAGGCTCGCCTGCCATGATTGGCACAAGCCAAGCAAACTTAATGGTTTGTTTTACATTTCATTGGGCTATATTGGATTTGTCCCACATGCCCAGCCTCCTTGGTCGAAGGTCACATGTGTCTTTTTTTTTTTTGGCTACGGACGAGTTCTTTGCCATATTTGGAAAGTCGCCATGCAACTTCACTTGCATGGTCACTTTTCATGACCCTGTGATGCAAGCAGATTTGAACGTACAATTAGAACAAAGGAAAATACGCCGCATGTGGGACAAGACCAATTAGATGGAGTTACTATGCTAATCAGAACAAACCGCGTGTATCCGTTATTTTAAAAGTCGCATGTAACTTGGCTTGCATGGTCACTTTGGGTGGATGCAAGTAGACTTGAAAGTACTGTTAGAACAAAGGAAACATGTCGCATGCGGGACAATTGTAAAAGCGCAGACACCTCTCACTATGCAAATTAATTTAAAACGGTAACCCGACATACAGGACTTTCACTTTATGTATGTATGTATAACACACATCACATTATTTCACGAGGATACAAATGCCAACCAAAAGAAAAAGTTGCATACAGTGTAAAAGAAAACCAAATACATGTACTATTACAAGAAACATAATTTGTATAGAAATTGACACTGAGTCAGAATTTTTTTATAACTCTGTTCCGCCCTTGATAACAGCCGTGCGAAAACGTATCTTTTATGTGAGTACAGCTAGTGCATAAGTATGTAGTTATATATGTAATTCAGAGGCCTATATGCTTAAATTATTAATATATTAATTATTACTGGATTGAACATGAATTACTTGGTTTTCCTTATGTCAAGTGCTCAAGGGAATTGAGAAATGTAATACAAGAGAAACAGTCGTATTTATGTATATGTTTTGCTGGTTAGGGAGATGGAACTGCCAGGTATAATCTTTCAGACTTTATAATGTTGATGGGCCATTTTGTCTGGTGTCTATTATATATGTATCTAGCTGTTTGATTGTTTATGCTTGTAAACGTATATATAGCAGTGAAATAATATAATAGATAACATAACGTGTGCTTGTATGTCCATGTCTTATGTTTCATATGTCTGATTGTAAACATCATAATTTTAAAATGACCATTGAAACTTAATCTCGATCTTAATTATTCATAATATGCAGCTTCGTTTGCATATTCGGGACCTTTCCAGCGGAACAAATTGTCGGTGATACTCGAACTCTGACGTCACAATTGTGTGTGCGTGTGTATCTATTTGTTGAGTCAAAAGGAATGTTAACGAAAATCAATTAAATCAGACCTAGAATGTCTCCTAAAAATATATATTTTATGTATACTTTACAGGTGCTTTTGTCCTGAGATAAGGTTATATCATCATGTCGTCACTGGAGTACACGTTACCTGGCGAGCACTGGTACCAGGGAATACGGTACATCAAGGTGACGCCGCCCGAGGCTTTGTCCAGTGTCGCTGACTTACCTGTACACGATGGCGATACATTCATTTGTGCATACCCCAAAACAGGTGAGACAGCAACAATACTTCTAAATGACCCTTTAACGATAATTCTAAATGCAACGTCTTCTTTATCTTTTTTTCTGTTTATAAAATAAAAAAATTAAAAATATAATAATAATTAAAATTATTATTATTGATTTAATTTGTTAAATTACATGCATGCACGCTTCCATATACTTGAATTATTTTACATTAGACGTTCAAAATGCAGGCAAAGACTTGTATGAAATAATAATAATAATAATAATAGCACAAATAATATATATATATATATATATATATATATATATATATATATATATATATATATATTTATATATATATAATATGCTAACATAACACATGACATGTACACGAACATTACGATTATTTACGTTAGACATTGAAGACACAATCATTGAATTACATGTATATGAAATGTTATATTGTATATAATTGATATTGTAACAGGAACTACTTGGCTCGCGACCATCGTGTCCGCCATTTCGCACCAGGATAACCTCGAAGCATGGTCAAAGGTCCACATCAGGTTAGCCGTAAATGGTTTAGAATTCACAAAGCCTCGGGCCTCAAATGTCCCCCGTTATAACCTGCACGCTACACATTTACCTTACTACATGCTGCCAGACGGAGTCAGAGAGAAGAAAGTGAAAATTATACACATCTCTCGCGATCCTAAAGATGCCGCGGTGTCATTTTATTATTTTCACCAGAATAACGAGGCGTACGGCCCGTGGACTGGCGACTGGGAAACATTTTACGATAATTTCATTAGTGGCCAGGTAGCGTTTGGATGTTATTTCTCTTTCGTACGATCTTACTGGGAACGAAAGGATGACCCGAATATAATGAATGTTCATTATGAGCAGCTGAAAGTGGACACGAATTATTGGATAGGGAAGATAGCGGAGTTTCTCGGTAAACCTTTACTCCCTGGAAGGTCAGAAGAGATCGTTCGGTTAACCGAGTTCACAAGTATGAAGAAAAGCCCGTTCTTGAATCCTGAATTAACCCCTGGCAGTCGGATGGCAATGAGAGCTGGCACGTCTTTCTTTCGCAAGGGTGTTGTAGGCGACTGGCGCCATCTATTTTCGGAATTTCAACGTCGCCAGATAGATGGACTTTATCGACAGCTTTGCAAGGATACAGGGATGGAAGATTTTATGAATCAGTAGTGAGTAAACTGTTACAGCAATGTCACTAAATATATTTTGTTTTCGATCGTATGTATTTTAATAGTATTTCAAGGAATAATTAAATTTTCATACTTTTAAAGTTACCTTAACCAGGAGCAAGTTTAGCTCTGGCGGCGGTGTACAAACAGCTTCCCCCCCCCCCCCCCCCCCATCCCGTAGCTTTCGGAGAAACGGCGTTCTACTGTATAAAGAATGTTTCGTTCGGTTTTGGATAGATATTTATTGCTATATCCACCTTTATTCAGCGTACTGTCAAATGTCGAGAACATTTCATTTGCAGATATGTATATAAACATCATTCTCCCTTCATCAGTGTTTGTTAACACAGGTGGAGTATTAAATCCTTCTAATTTATATCCGAAATCATATATATATATATATGTTACAGTCAATGTGTAAAATCAGTCAATTTGTAAATTGCCTGAAATTTTCAGTCAATGTACATATTGCCTGATTTACTCAGGCATTTTATAAAATGACTGAAATTTTCAGGCATTTTACAAATTGACTGAAAAGTCCGTGATATGGAAAAGTCGTTGTTTCATATAATTCATTATTGTGAAAAAGACTTAGTCATTTTGTGTAACCAGCTATTCTTTAAAGTAAACTTTGTGCTTTTTTTCTTTCTAGGCTTTTTATGAAGAATACTGATCATGTAATCAGACTAAAATATTAAGACTGGCGAGGGCTATAACCATGCAGATTCATAAAGCTGTAATATGCAGATTATTATAACATAATGAAATACTGTAATACAGTAATGCATACTGTATTTCACAAATCATATGGCTACACCATTGCTTATGTAGGAACGAGAACCAAGTCAAATGAAAGTTCTTGATCAATTAACATATTAAAAACATTTAAATGTGCAATAGCCTGTGAAATGAATGAAGTGGATTGTAGAATGTCGAAGGATTACCACGGTTACATGATTGTAAATATCAAATATATGCTTAAGATATGTATGCTTAGGTGAGTTACAAAGCATAGAGTGTAACCATAATTATACCAACTGTATTTGTTACTTAAATGTGTTTGCCATCCACATTCTTCTGATTAGAGGCAAACTGTGATGGCTGGTAGCGTTGAGTAGTCAACTGTTTATAGGATAGTACAGATGTGCAGTTTGGTGGGAAACCAGCAAAAATGAGTAACATTTTCCTGAAATATCAGAAGGGTGTTATCTTTCAGAAATACCTATAATAACGTACTTAAAAAGACTGATTATTTGGCATAATTTACTCTTTGTGGATGGGACTCAATCATAAAAGCACAAATTAAATGATCCATGCAGATTTCGATGATATATTGTGAAATACCCAGCGGCGAAACCGGGGGAATTAATTCTTTAAGTCAAACAAGTTAATATGTTGATGGTTTCTGAAGCGAGTTGTCACAAGTTATTTTACACCAGATGTGCTTCAAAATTGCTGAAATTTTAAAATAAATTTGTGACACATTAAGGGAGGGGGTCATCCCGCCTACACTGCCCCCCCCCCCCCCAAAGTGCAAAAGCAAATTGTGCACCTAAGAAACCTGAGAAAATATAAAATTTACATCTCATATAATTATATAATTATTTCTGCAAGAACTAGAATTAAGCTAGATGGACGCTTCTGATCAAACAATTTATAAAATTGTCCAATAATATAATGTAAAATGTAATTATATTTGTAAGAGTAAGGTATATGATAATAAATGAAATGTCATTTTAATCGTTGTAACCGTAAAACAGTAATATTTCATTTTTTTTTCATTTTAGTCAATGTGTCAAATAAACAGACTAATTTTTTAGTCAATTTGTAAAATGCCTGAAATTTTCAGTCATTTTATAAGTTGCCTGAGTGAATCTGGCAATTTGTAAATTGACTAAAATTTTAGGCTTTTTAAAAAATTGACTGAATTTACACATTGACTGTAATATATATAACGAATATTAGTATCTTGGTATTTATTAAAGATTATTGCTGCATAGTTTTTATTCTCATTAATGATAAATAATCTATCAAGTGGTAGAATTAGTGGGGAGGGGGATAATTCTTGATTTTAACTTTATTCAGCACGATGGATTTTGTTACATTTTATATATTCCTTTGGTAAAGTCTTTCCCTTATTTAACTTAATATAATTAAATTATAGGTATTGGTATAAACGTATAAGATCCCATACGTTTCTATATTAACATGTATTGTTATTATTTTTTCACTTTTTTTAATTCTAATTTAACAGGGCCCTGGGCAGCCAAGAAAACTGAGTATACTATAGAACCATATAGGTATCAATTCTGATTTCAAAATCGTGGAATGTATCCTAATAGCAATACAATATGTTGAAACAGACCTTTATTTTTCAATTCTAATTAAATATGGGCCCTGGGCAGCCAAGAAAACTGAGTAGACTAGCCGGTATAAATACATTTATTAATCAATTATTGAAATCATCTCATTTCAGATTTTTTTGTATTCTTGGGTGCTGAAAAGTATTTGTTCTTGGGTCTTTAATATAAATTCCTAGATAATCTTTTTGTTAATTAAGTTTAAAACTGTATATTTCGGGACTTAATATGTTTAATGTTAGAAGAATGATAAACTAAACACAAAAACATGACAACATGCTATCGGACAAATTTCTGTTATTATATAAGGGCCACGCATTCCATTTGATTGATTATAAACGGGATCCGTATGAGCATAATATTATGCAGATAATGTCTCAATTCACAATAATGTACACGCATATGTTTACATATATGTAATGCTTTATTATGGTGACGGGTATCAACGAATTGTCAAATTGTATAATGTTGTATCTTATATACTAGTTAAATATAAAAGTTCGTTTTCAAAGTGTAATTAAATTTGTAAAAATGTTTATTATGAATAGACACACCTTTTACAATTCAGCGATATTCACATAAAAAGTAACCGCTTGTTGATTGTTGATTGTTGATACAACGTAGACATATAACCTATATCTGATAGATGGACGGGTTTAATAACTGTTTATTCTCATGACATGTTTACGTATACAGTTTGTTAACATGATCTAGGGACTAGGACCTGACAGTGCTTGGTACTTAAAACTGAATATAGAAGCTATATCACAAATATAAATAACATAATTCTTGTCAATTTAAAAATAAAATAATAGTAAATACCCTTCTATAATGATTTACACATTAATGTGTAGATTTATATGTATTTATTGTAATTCATGGGTTTTGTTCATTTATCACATTTTAACATGTTTGCACATGTGGTCATGTATTTAAGTGTTTACAAATATAGAATCCTGTATTCTAGGAAACGTTCTAAGAGTGCGGGATCCGAACGATCCGAATCCTACGTGGAAGTCTGATCGGAATTTTGACATAATGCGTGAAAACGTTGAGTAACCACCGGAAGTGGCGTCCGCAGTAGAAACACGTGCCGCTGCACCTAAGCAAAAGTCGTCGACGTGAAGTTTACATGTAGTTAGTCTAATTGCTAATGTAAGTCCGGCCGAATTTTTTTAAGGCGCAGGAAGATCAGTAGTTAGCTCCGTACTGGAAGCTTGTTAAGTCTGCCAGCGGAAGCGATAGCACTTTCCATGTTAAAAACGATTTTTAGTCAGCATTATGCGAGATAAACGCGGTGATCCGGATGGATCGAGGATCGGGGTCCCCCAGTCGTTACGGTCAGATGTGATGAAGATAGGCCACCAAAAAGCGTAGATCGAATACACGAACGCGTGAGAGCCCAGTTCTACTGGAATGGGATGTTCGGTAATATAGCAGAGTTCTGAAAGTCGTATTTCATATGTCAGAAAACCACGACGAAAGGCAGAATGCCTGGGGAGACGTTAGTAAAGATGCCCCTTATCGACGAACCGTGGCGTACTATCGCCATGGATCTGGTCAGACCGATTATCCCGCGTCCTATAAGGTCATAGGTTTATACTGACCACCATGGACCACGCTACGCGATACCCGGAGGCAGTGGCATAGACACCGCGACTGTAACCGACACGCTTGTACATTCGTTTACAGGAAAGCCAAAAGGGCAAAAAATGTGAGACAGTACACAGGATGAAGGATAACATGCTGAATGTATGTGGTAAGATTCAAACCGCTTACAACCTGTTGCGTCATATTCCATTTTATTGATTGACTGAAATAACGGAGTTTATGAAATGATTGGTGTCAAATTTTATCTGCAAAGCAATGGGGTAAATTGCAGGGAGGACAACTTTTCTCCTTTTAGTGTAGTCGCTCATGTAGCAAAATCCCCATCCCGTAGGAATTGAATGCCCAAATTGAGATAGCACTTGTTTTCACTTCATTTAGGTGTAAGCTGATGGAAAATGTTAGGTAACAAATTTTATCAACCCCCTAGCCCCCCAAATATCCAAGATGGCGGCCATCATAATAACAAAAGGCTAAATATTGCTTTGATATTGTAACTATTGCATCAAAATGAATAATATTGGATCGATTTATAAAGGTTTTGAATGTATACTAGTAATACCAACTACTCCAGGAGAAGTCCAAAAGATCACAGGGGGTATTCAAGGCCAAGGCTAAACTTATTTACCAACCTACGATCTTAAGAATAACATTAGACATCTTGGGTAGATGTCATATATAATGTAATATGTTTTTTCAAATATGAACTGTGTACAAGAAAAAATGGCATCTGGCGAATTCAAATACATGTATATCTTTCAGATCCCTTAGGTTAATGTCGGATATTCGGGACCAAGCACCTCAAGATTTAGATACCACCACTACGGATGATAATATCAGGAATAACTATCAGTTCTGCATCGACAAGAAGATGCGCGTGCTTAGAAAACCAGAATGCCACAGCAGCTGGTTATAAGATACGCTTAGAACGTATTCGAATAATATTGAGATGGGCAGTGGAATATGTAATATAAGGATAACTGTTTCAAGTGACCATATATATGTATGCAGGTAAAGTCAACATGGATTGATCTTGAACATGGTTGATATTATGTATAATATTTAAACCCTAAGGCACAGCAATACCTGAAAGACAGTCAGTGGGAACATCGGAAATACTAATTTTTCTGCTACAGTCCTATTATATAAATCCTTTGTTGAAACCGTTGACCATGCAACTACGGAGGCCGATGATGCTGTGTAAGAGATTAAGTGTTAAATTGGGCAATCTGCGCGGCTCTTCTTGAATTTGAGAAACAATGGAAGATCTCTGGTGAAGGTTCCCTCCTTAATTTAGAAACACTCTACTGCATGATCATACTCTATATTTTATACCTGTTATACACGTTGGTAATATTGTTGGTAATATCGGGGTATTAAAGAAATTGAAATTCAAAAATATGCTGAAATCAATTGTCAATTCATAAATCAAAACATCATGATAACAGCATCAAACGTTTTCTTCCCAGCGTTTCTCTGTGCACACGATATGAAAACCTTGATATAAATAAATCCTCCTGTACAGGGGAAAAGTTTTAGATATGCAAGATAAAAAATAATATTTTGAGGCATTATTCACATAAAAAATTAGGATTTTCTGCACCACAAATATTCCATTAAATGTCTTTGGATAATGTGGTTAAACCTCAGTAGGGCTTAGCTGTAATATTTATATTTTTACAAGTTAAAACTTTGGAAATAAACTGCACGGTCCATATACATTCGATTGTATGCTACATGTTGATCAGTTAACCAGTCACAAAATAATAACCTATTTAATTTTCGTGGTAAATAATTCATGTGGAAGACTTTGTTTAATTTTGCAAATTAAATGACTTCTGCAGTCTAGGCAGAGCACATGTGAGAGTAACAGCCGACACCAACCCAGACAGGGCGTACTGCACCGCGCAAAATGCAATTAAGGAAAGACCCCCTTTCCTAAGTTTATAAATATTTAGATGTTATCTTAACGGAGCAAATCACACATACGTCAATAAATAATTTAATTGCTGGGGAAGAAATATGAAATCTGAAAATAAACAAAAAAATAAGAATAAATGGGAAAAGAATCAAATAACATAAGAGGTGTTGGCACTCAAAGAGCGGAGGGGGCAGTTTTCACCACTGGAAACAGCTGATGGTTTACATTATTATGAAATTTGCATCCCCTGGTGGATGCACACTCGACAGTGATTCCATCCAGGCGTAATGGGAAGGTTGTGCCTAACGGCCGTGCTTAACTCCCAAACGAGTGCGCCTTTTGGGGATCCTCGGTGGTATAACCCAGAAATGGGGATGATTACGCACCAAGGACCCGCAGGTGCAGTAGTCATTGGGGATTGGTGAACGCCAGGACAAAATGAGAGGAAGCGTGTGATACTGCCCTGTCCAAAACCGGAATAGAAATCTGCAGATGTACATATATGTAGTAAAGTTTGCATAAAAAAAGTAGGCGGCTGCCTCCACACAAAAAAAAATCTTAGAAAAAACATTCCATCTGTGGTGTTGGCTTTTATGCCAGGATCTACACGGTCCGAGATATTTGTATTCCCGTAATGTACAAACTTTCCTTTAGGAATTATGCGTGCTAATATGTCATTTTATATATGCAGATGTGCCTTCTTTTCTGCTGATAAAATATGGCTGTTTATTTTTTTTGTGTATTAATTGTCTCCTTTCAGCTTTTAGAAGTACCTTATCTATAATTTGTAACAACAAGACCTGTTTCAGCTCTTATTCAGATAAACTAAATGTAATATAAAATGTCCAGACAACGGTTTCTACTGATTTTCCTGTTCTACAAGGTACTTGAAATAGTTTAATATGACATGAAAATTTCTGTATAAAGCCTACAAACAAGGCTTTTGGAATCTTGGAATCTTCCATTTAATCACACAAATTGATTTTAAATGATCGTTTTGTTGTAATATGGTTGGCACCTAGACCATGTAGTACTACTATGAGAGAATAAGCAATATAAAAAAGAGTTCACGAGCATCAATTTCATCAGGTCTTTTTCCTTTTGATCACCATATCACATTATATATGACAGTGTAGTGTCCAAGATATTGTTATGCTTTAAAATATTAGTACATACATTTGACTTTGACCTTGCGTACCCTCTATAACCTCCGACAACTCCTGGTTAGTTGCAATTAAGAGAACACATTTAACAAGTATAAATCGATCTAATTATTTAATATCATTATGTTTTATCATTAACTCTATGTTAATATTGCCATGGCCGCCCTTTTGGATTCCCTGGGGTCACAGAGCTCATAAAAAACTCCTTTTTAGTTGCAATCGACAGAACACATTCAAAGACGTACAAAAATCGATCCAATATCATTAAGTTTTAAGAGACAACTTCAGTATAATAGCATTATCTCTATGTTAAGACTGCAGTGGTGGCCATACTGGATTTCTTTGGGTCACAGGGTGCATTAAATTAAATATAACCTGCATCCATTCATCAGCTTAAGTGCAAATAAAATAAAAGCAAGCACTATCTTATTCAATCCCTAAGAAAAAGTCGTTTTGTTCCACGTGCAAGTACACTATATCCCAAACACTCAATTATTCCACAGGGTGCAGGCGGCCATCTTGGATTTTCGGTGATAGAGGGATTTGAAAATTTGTTACCTAACATTTTCCATTAGTTCATATCTTGTTTATGCAAAATCAGTCATTTTTGTAATTTAGGCATCAAATTAATTCCTACGGAAACGTTTACTTTGCAAGGCACACTGTAAGCAACAAATGTTTTGATATATTTACATCTATAAGTGCAATATGATTTGCTTTCATTTATTTATTCTTGCAAGTGCTTGGTCAGAATAAAAGATAAATACAATGGAGCAAAAATCCAATTATTTTTATGCAGGCTTGGCTCAAAACAGTTTTAAATTCTTTCGTGGTTTCACATGTGTTAAATGCGCGACCATAAAGAGTGCATTATGTTCCGGTAGTACGGCCTTTGGTTAGGTAAATATCACGTGAATCCTTTTGCCTGCCATAAGTGTAAACCACTTTTTATAGAACCGGAAAAAAAAAACACCTAGAATTATTTTGCAATGCCATCCCATTGGATACATACTACCCAGATCAATCAATCCGGGGTCAACATTGATCAATATGTGTACAGTTAATGAGAGAGAGAGAGAGAGAGAGAGAGAGAGAGAGAGAGAGAGATAATAACACATTTGCATGCAGTGACTAGCCATTCATGTCCTCAAAGCGTTGTTTTTCACATACATTTCTTGTCTGGATCCTAATTCAATTATTTAACACAGGATGCTTCTTTATAAGATATCAATTTGGTTATTGCTGTTCATAGTTGCCAGATGGTCAATATATCTTTTACCACAGATAAAAAAGATCATCTGTCCAATATTCGTCTGTCCTTGCTAATGGGCTCTCTGCGACATCGAAATTTCGCTAGACGGACTTGCGTGGCACATGAGATTCTGCAAAAAACAGTTGTACACAAACAGGCCGTAGGACCCCGTAAGCCGATTGTGACCAAGCCTTCCCCTCTACATCTACAATCTCCATGCTCCACGGATTTACTGGCCCCAAAATCCGCAGGAGATGTACGAACCCAAAATCCGTGCGTACAGTTGGGAACAAGGCTGAAGCTACTTGATGTGAGTTTTTTTTTTATTTTGAAAGTGAATAGATCCTTAACGTATCAATCCCTGCTATTTATAACGTTTAATAAATAAAGGTTATACGTGTACATAGCTTGCAAGGTAAATAGCCGGCGATAGTAATTCAAACTCATCTATTATCTGGCGGTATTAAAACTTTGGTTGTGTCAACTACAGAAGATGGTGTTGCTACACGGATAACACTAACAACAGCTAGTGAACTTTCAACTTCCGCATATGCGCACTCAGCAAGATCCGGTAATAGATTTATTCCAGATTTATTTTAAAGATAACAGAAGTTAGTTAAATCAAGGAGTTTTTAGGACTGGAGTCACAAGTTCATGCCCGGTCTGTGCCCCATGTGCCTGATGGGGCCATAACCCTTGTTAATCCGTGGCACAAAGAGATGCCGCTGATAAGACCCCCGGTCCGTGAATGACCGCCCTTCAAAACCATTCCGGAACTCCATTAATTTTCCAACATCTTAAATTGAACATTTGGTTATTTACTTATGAGTATCGAATTTTCAACTTAAGCATATATAACATTTTCTTACAAAGTATGTTGATTTCCCTGCATGAGACCGCTTCGTTGCCAAAGACGCCAGAACGATCGCTTGGCGACGGAGCACACGGGCGATAACACATGTGAAGCACCTGAAATGACACTGCCAGCGACCACCACTACTAATCACTTTAATTCACGGTCTTCCGCTCATGAGCGCTCTAAAATGTCAGCATCAGGGGATTATTATAAACCTCGTGAATGATCAGCTTCAGTGTACAGTGTGCCCATTGATGAGAACTATAAGGAGGATTCAGCATTTATTCGAAGAAACTCAAAATTTTCTTACCAGTGATGCGTCGTATATGACAGAAAAAAAATGACGATGAATAGCTGCATTCGTCCCAGTGTAGCTCAAGTGAGTTCCCGACACTTGCTCCGCCTGAATATATCTCGTGCGAATAATTCGAAATAACACAAACTCTCTGCGCATACATATTTTTAAGTCGATTTAACTCCAGGAATTTACCGCTCAGCAACTGGATTAACCGTTCTGGCTTGCAATGATTGTCATGGTGACCATCAGTTACATGGGACACGCGGACAGGATCAGTGGCAGTGCAAATGCCGTGCGTGACACCTCCACACAATGGGCGCATAATAGGGTTATCGCGTGCTAATTGCAATCAAAGTGTCGGGGCTGGCCTAGGCCGCTGGGACTTGTTACTCCAGTCCTATATACTCCTTGGTTAAATGTTTAGATGTATGTATTGATTATGTAAATCATTCTGGCTTGACCTTAACCTGTCCCCTGGATTTATTTACATTGACCTTCAGAATGGGTCCCCGCTGTGCGCCTCCCTTGAGTAAACAAGACATTTACCCCCTCATAATACCCCTTCCCCCGACAACTACCCCGAGACAGTTGCCCCCAGATAATTACCGCCGTTGGTGTAAATATACTTGTCATACATAATACAAGTAAAGTACCATAGAACATTATATTGCACAAAATCTGTAGTGTATGTGATATGCGGGAAAATGCCATTTGTTAAAATAAGTAAAATAATTAAAATTGCGAAATAAGGACTAGATGGGTGTGTACCAGGGTCATTATAGAATATATTGAATGGGACATTAAATTATCTGAGCGGCATTACCTATAAAATTGCGTAATCTTTTCCACATTTACTGTAATTCATTGTTTTCTTTTTCATTGAGTTGCCTTTGATGTCTGTACATATGTTTCGTTTGGAATATATTTGTTTTTAACTTTTCATGTTTTTCGTTTAAAAGGTACACTGAAAGTTTAAAATAAACACTGAATGCAACACGCAAACTAGGATTGCACAACACATTATTACTCATTCATATATATATATATATATATATATATATATATATATATATATATATATAAATATATATATATATATATATATATATAGAATTTACAACGAAAATTTTCGTTGTAAATTCTGTGTATCAGCTCTTAGCATCAGGGTAATGGAGCACTGTTAGATTCGTTCTGCACCTATATACTTCTAGTATATATATATATATATATATATATATATATATATATATATATATATATATATTATAACTCATAAATGATGTATCAAGATGTATATATACATTGCCATAATTTGCTTCTAAATTATGTTTAACGTAAACTCAGTAAAGCGGAAAACTCACTATCCCGGACAACGGACAAACTTACCTGTCCCGCTTGCGTATCCAGAACATAATACGACCATCTGAAGCGGACAGGCTTCGCGAGTTTTATTTATTTGTTCATATATCTGCCGGGAGATGGCGCTCCGAGGTCATGACCTCGCATGACATGTTTTGGTCAAAGCGACAGCCCGAGAAAAGGGTAATTTGGTGAACCATCGTGATGTTACATGTGAATATACAGTTGAAATTGTTGTTTATTTCTATAAATGTGTGGCTATCACAATCATTACTTTATTAAGATTGGCCGAACAATTAGAAAACTAGATGACCTGAGGTCACGCGCTTGCCGGAAATGATGTAAAGTTAGTCAGATGAACGAGCAGTATAAAAGTGAAAGAAAATAATCCATAGTTTGTGAAGAAAGAACCAATATTAACAAAGTTCTAAAGAAAATAAGATTTTGATATATTTTGATCACCTTGTCCTTGACCTTTGACTTATTTGAATAATAAACATAGGACTTCCAGATATCATCATGATATATGACAAGTGTAATTTACAAAACGATTCCTTCAAAACTGTCCAGTAGAATGCTACATGTGAGACGCAAGCACCTGGAAGCAGGCGAAATTAAGGACAACTGACAAACAGACAAACATACTGACAAACTGACCCAAGATTGAGACCAGTTGACTTAATCATGTGATGGAGAAACCTCAGAGGAAGATAATAAGCTATAGTTTATGTAAATGAGGTTTATACTTTTGGAGATATGGCCAAAAAATGATATGTTGTGCAAGTTTGAGTGCACCGCCCCCTAGCGGCCTTATCTGGAAAATGAAAAATTCGTTTCGAGATTTTAGTGTAAGACATAAGATGTAATAGTTTTAAAAGGATTCTTTCAAAACTGTGGCCTGTAGAATGCTATATGTGAGACGCAAGAACCGGCAAGCAGGCGAATTTGAGGACAACTGAGAAACGGACGGACACACAGACAAAGTGACTCAAGATTGAGACCAAATGAATAAACCAGGTTTTTGGAAAGACCCAGAGGAAGAAAATAAGCTATAGTTTATGTAAATGAGGTTTATAGTTTTGGAGAAATGGCCAAAAAATGATATGTTGTGCAAGTTTAAGGGCACCGCCCCCTAGCGGCCAATTCTGGAAAAGGAAAATCCGTTTCGAGATATTAGTGTAAGACATAAGATGTAATAGTTTTAAAAGGATTCTTTCAGAACTGTGAGCTGTAGAATGCTATATGTGAGACGCCATAACCGGTAAGCTGGCGAGTTTGATGAAAACTGAGAAACAGACGGACACACTGACAAAGTGACTCAAGATTGAGTCAAAATGACTCCACCAAGATTTAGAAAAGACTCAGAGGAAGAAAATAAGCTATAGTTTATGTAATTGAGGCTCACAGTTTTGGAGATATCGCCAAAACATGATATGTTGGGGAGGTTTGCATACAGCGCAACCTAGCGGCTGCATTCAAAAAATGGAAAAACCGTTTCGAGATAATAGTGTAGGAATTACGCTATGTCAGTTTCAAAAAGTTCCTGCAAAACTGTGACCTCCAGGGCAAGATTACTGAAATCTCGAAATATCTCGTTTGACGAGATATTATACGAGATATCGCGAGACCTGTAATAAAATCTTGCAGTACTTGTTAAATGCTACCTGATGCAAAAAACTAGACCTCTCTAGCTGTAAAACTGCCAAAGTTAGAAAAATAAGGCCCCTTATTTTCGAATATCATGACTTTTTCCCAAAAATTCGTAACCATGGTTACGGCAAATTTGAGTCAGCTACACACCAGATGACTGGCCTTGGAATGACGTTTAAATGAGCTATGTTTGAAGAAGATACGACTAATAGTGACAAAGATATGAAGAAAACACCGTTTTGAGAAGTTTTGATGACCTTGACCTTTGACCTATATTGACCAAAAACAATAGGCTTCTTGCATTTTTGATTATCTATAAAGTGTGCAAGTTTGAAAGTGATTGGTGCAAAATTGAGACCTGTAGAGAGATGACAGACAAACAGACAAACAGACAGACATCCGCGACTGACAAACCAGCTTGCGAAAATCGAAGATTTCCGGCAAGCAAAAAAATAGCTTTCAAACAGCTTTTCATTTGACAAGACCACCATCAATGACTAAAGTTCGTGCATTGTGATCAGCGTCCGGCCCGGGGAGCCTTAACTAGTTAGCGACAGTTTGCACTTTGTAATGGCGAATGCGTTGTGAAAACTATCATTTAAAAAATAATCATGCTGTCCGGATGCTGTCAATAATCAATCTTATATATACCTAGTGCAACCATCCATGAACTATGCTTACTTAGAAGATGAAACATGGTACGTCGAAGTGAAACTGCCTAGATTAGTGTGTGAGGCCTAGCTGATGAAGTTGAAAGAGAGAAAGAAAGTGTTTGTCTTTCCTTTTTTTAATAATTATATTTTATATATTTATGTTTTTCAAATTAATCGTAAACATAATCAAAACTGTGTATACCAGTAACATTCAATGAAGAATTGACGCAATATGCCAAACTCCTCTAAACAGGACAACTCACTAATACGGACAAAATCCTCCAGTCCCTTGAGTGTCCGGCTTAGAGGAGTTTCACTGTGTGTATATATATTTTGTTATGAGGTACTTCCAGCTAGCGAGCCGTCTCGCTAGCCACCAGCGACGGCCACGCGTGACCGGCCCCACCCCGGCAGCCCAGCAGTCTGGATGTTGTCACAGAACCTAATATCAACAGATCACGTATGCGTGATGAACATAAATTTTGTAATGGAGATAAAAAAATCAGATTCTGTAACACTAGGCAGCGTGAAATGTCAAGGGGAATGAATAAAGAGTCAGTGTTTTTTGTTAACAAATAACTATAATTTATTCTTAAAACAACCCTAACATTTAAATGCACTAAATCAATACAATTACACAGTACAACAACAGTATAACAGCAAATTATTATTATCACACAGCCTAATAAATAAAGTGCACAGTACCTGGATACCACAATTGTCACAGTGACAAGTTCTTTAAAATGTATAAGCCGCACGAACAGTTCACACAAATTCTCTCGGAGAATAACAGTCCAGTGTAAAGCTCTTGTTACAATCCCGTAAGTAAACTGAAGACCAAATAAGATTCGTCACAAATCCAGAAGAAAATTTATAATTGCCGCACTTATCGGAATAGGTCCCACAAACTGACATACACGCTTCTGTGTCCGCTGGAATATTCTCTCACCTCTCTCTCGGCTTTAAAACACAGCCCCCTATTAATAACTTCTCGCCCCAAGCCGAGAATTTTCCATTTCTTGAACAATCTAAAGAATCTAACATAATAAACACGCTCAAAGAACATACTAGAACAAAGAACGCTGTGTATCTATACGCCAGGGTTCAACCAATAAGGATTAAACCGAGCCTGCAACATCCGGCCAGGCGAGGCCGCTACAACATATGCTACGCGTTTCAAATGTCAAACGCATGGAGCACCCCTGCGCACAGCAAAAGAAACACATGCAAGACCGCTGCACACAATAAAAAGGGCACCTGTAACAATGCCCTGACGTGTTTGAACGGTCGCGGCCTGGTCAGGCTACTCCCGATCAAGACCCCTCAGACCACGAGACAATCTGTTATACTTGTATAATAATTAGTAGTACCACGATAGTGATTAGCAGCACCAAGATAGAGTGATTAGTGATACGGACATAAACATTGTTTGGACAGTCTTTCCTCATTATTTTGACACGCTGATGGACTAACCCGCTCGGAATATTAATTCGGATCGTGTCAATTTTTATCGATTTATAATCAATTTTCATGTATCTTGACGGTTATCATGTTAAAATATCATATTATAATCAACTCATTTAAGTAGTACTGATATATTATATATATATATTTATATATGTATATATATATATATATATACTAGTATATATATATATATATATATATATATATATATATATATATATATATATATATATATATATATCTCCTGGTACTTAATTTTGTGTAATGTAAAAGTACTATACAATGTATATGAGGGAATAATTGTCCGTGGTCAGTTGTCTGGGGTGTAATCGTCCTAGAGCCCTCCTTTGAAGACCCCCTTGAAGCAGTCCCGAAATATTGATGTCTATGTACATAGCAGCACTTTAAACGCCGGTATACATCAGTGATTTAGGAACAGTATTTTATATTCTGCGAAAGGGGGTATTACAGAATTCGTCCTTTAACCTGCATATTATTTCCATCACCAGTTTATTTTATGTCTGATATAACAAATTAAATTATATAAACACATTACTTATATTATAAAATATAATTCATCTATGGCTTTATACTGAAAAACTTATATTACCTAATATATGTAAAGAGTGATGCATTGAAGATTTTTTTACCATTGTTGCATTTCAGTTCCATTTCAGTTTTTCAGTGGTATATAGACATGGGTGCCGTTGGCTCAATATATTGATTTCGTGAGGCGCTTCTGTAATGTTAGCAAATAGAAAGCGTTTACTCAGGTCAGGTATAGATTTGTATGATCTTGCTCTCCTCACGACATGGTATCAGTGACTCGGCATATGTCGCATGGTATCAGTGACTCAGCATATATCGCATGGTATAAGTGACTCAGCTTCTTGAAGACATGCAAGTGTACCGTACGAGACATGCACTGGCCTTCATTGCAAACACTGAGCTCCCGGCGCTGTGAAGTATAGACCGCCTACATCTGTGAATACAGGTAAATGGTGTTTAATTTACACATTGGACATCATTTTGGTGTCATGCTCTCATATCTCTACAGAAAACAAGTAACACAACCTTGTGGGGGAAAAAAAACACCGTAAATGGTATAGACTGTCCCGATTTTAACGCTTTGGTGTGGGAGTTTAAATGTAGACATACATGTCGGAATGAAACTGATGAAAACGGCCATGCAATCCGGAACGAGTGTTTCCCCATTCACTACGCCTCGGTCTTTTTGAAACCGGTTCGCCCTTTATTTAGACTTAGCCGAACTGGTTTTTAAAGGCCGAAGTGTAGTGAATGGTGTTTCCTCAGTCGAAATTGCCCTCCTGTACTGATCGAAATACGAACGCTCGGGTAGACCCGTAAGTTTGGTCCTTGTCCTACCGTTAAATATGTAATATTAACGAAATATGAATGCATTGCATCATACACAGACTTGTCAATATTTTTTTGCCGTTGCCCTGTATACATAAAGGAATACTTATGGAATATATTAAAAATGATTTATACACTACAATTAATCAGTTTTAGATGTTCCCATTCCCGATCTATATGTCACAGTCCATGAAAATCCATGGAACTATTTTCATGTATTGTGGACACTTTACATACGCATAAGCGACCAGTACCTAATACCCAGCGATCGCTTTAGGCAAAGCAAGGTACACAACTATTCAGATAAGTGCACTGGGGACACGCATTTATACAAGTGTGTGCATACTCATCGAATCTCCGTCTTACCATGCGATGGTGTGACCCGCCTTGATTTCAATGGATAGGACTTTTCAGGGTACAGCTTTCCCACGTATATATATATATATATATATATATATATATATATATATATATATATATATATATATATATATATACACGTTAGGGTATCAATACAATTTAGAAATTAGAGGGATTCATTAGCATAACAGTCATAGTATTTTTAAGTTAAGGGGTTGTACTTGTGGTCTACCCGTTACCAGCAAAGTTGCCCCGATCAAAATTATCCAATTAAAAATTTCTCCCTAATTGTAATATCATTCCACAGAAATGTATCGATTTCCAGTTTATATATATATATTTATATTTAAATATATATATATATATATATATATATATATATATATATATATATATATGGGTGTGTGTGTGTGTGAGTGTTACTGTTATTCTGTAAAAAGTAGTTTATCTGTTTTATTCATTCATGTTTTTATTTTCATAGTAATTATGTAGGCTTATATACTAATCAACTAAACTAAAGCTGGTCTACCTTTGTGCCCAGCAGCATTTTCAAATAAAGCACATTTTAACTCAAATATTGATACAACTCATTCATAATACCATGGCTGAAAATATAAAACATGATCATTATAATTATGTGGACTTAATTAGGATCATGAACATCATCGAAACGTATAAACATGATCGAACGTATTTCATATTTATGCTAATAAAGGCAAGCAGAATACTAAATATCACAGTCAATTTATATCAATAATATATCAAAGACTGACAGGAGAAAGAAAGATACACTGACGCGAAGCAAACAAAATATTAATTAAGTGGCCCCAAACAGACATATTATTGGTGTAGTAGTATTCTTTATTAGAGTGACAAGTACATTCAGATACATATATAATCATACATATCAGTGCACCCGGCCCCATGGACCTATTAGTCACTTCATAACTTGGAACAAAATAAGTGATTCGCATGCACTAGACATACAGCTGCTTGCTCCTAATTTCATAACATCTGCATAAATATTTTGCTAGCTTTCTAGATTTATTTTCACACAACCAGGATATTTTTTCATTTTCTGTAAAAGTAGAAGTTGGCCAGTTTGTACAAGAAAATAATGTTTTTCGTTCCTGCTCATACAAAGGACAGTGAAAAAGGAAGTGGACCTCATCTTCAATACACTCATTACATTTAAAACAGACTCTTTGTTTAATATTAATACGACGAAATCTGCCTGTTTCAATTGCCAAAGGTAATACACCCATTCTGAACTGAGCCAAAAAGGATCTTTCTTTTGAAGAAAGGTTCAATTTTACATATAATTCAGTACTGATTGAATTTTTGTACAGCCTATAATTCCTAAGTTTTGGTTTTGATAACAGGTTTTCTCTTTAATCATCATTCATGACATGTTCTAATTTATTGTATATTTTAGTCATTGAGCACTCTATAATATTGTCAAAACTTGGTTTACATTCACGATCTTCAAAAAAGTCACATACAGTGGATCACCAATTATTTTCTAATAAAGCAGAATCCCATAAAAATATTTGCTTACATAATCTGTTTTCATCCATTTTGACAATCCTATTCCATAATCTCACCATATTCATAATAAACCGGTATTTACTGATTACCCAACCTACATCACCTTGGATGGCTAAATGTGGAGCAAATCTGTTTACTCCCAAAAATATTCTGCCGGCTGTCGTCTGAACATTCTCTAATCTAGGACGTTTATCACCGCAATATATTTCTGAACCATATTCTATGATTGGTAGAACACAAGCATGAACAAGATTACTGTAAACTTTAAACGACATATTATTATTTGTTCGATATTTACCTATCACAGCTCCTAATGCTCTCATGGCAGCTGCAGCCATCTCTCTCTCGTGATGATTTAAATTGAGATTTTCATCAAAATACACACCAAGATATTTATAAAATGATTGGTGATTGGGATAGGGCTAGATTTTGATAACAAAGACAAAAGGTGCACCATTACAGGAGTAAATAGCGAGCGTATAATACTAACCCTTTTTTTTGTCATATTCCATCCGACTTTTCACAGATTCTCCATGGCACGTTGGATTTTATATTTGTATTATTTAATGCAGAATTGTACGGAAAATACAATCAGTATGGAAATTTCAAGCACAAAACCTCCATGCGATGAGGACTGTGAATACAAGGTCCCCGGAGAGAACTGGATCAACGGCGTGCGGTATATACCTATGCTGACACCGGATGTGATGTCACGCATCCCAGAATTCCCTGTGCATGAGGATGATGTATACATCTGTGGATATCCCAAATCAGGTAAACCTCTTGCAAAACATAAATGGACTAGTTGTTTATTTATTACGAGTGTTAAAATATACAAACATAAAAATATGTTCCATGGATAAAATACGTAATATATGTAACATATAAAATATGCTTTTTGATATAACATAACATTATTTAACTAATAATTTACACGATATGGGAATAGGAAGGGGGTATTTCGCGAACAATTAACCGTTCCAAGTCGACATATAGGACCTCTTCCGGGTTATGACCACCCAAATGTACCGACCGCTGTTTTATGTGATCATAGAGAAACTATTCTGATAACACGGATTAAGGTATTTTGTATTAAAGAAATATTTTGTAAAAAAAATACATAGCAGAAAAAAATCATCGGTTTATTGAATCTTTCAGGTAACATTTGGACCACTCAGATAGTGAGCGCCATCTTGCATCAGGACAACCTTGACTCTTGGAAAGATAACGCACCAATTGTGGTGACCAGATTCATGGATGTTTCATTTGACGCGTGTCTGCAAATCCCTCGCCCGTCCTTCTTTTACAATCATTTCCCGTATCATATGCTTCCGAGAGGCACACGAGACAAAAACGCGAAGATCGTTCACATCTCGCGAGATCCCAAAGACGTTGCTGTGTCATATTATTATTTTCACAGAAATTTAAGAATTTTTGGACCATGGAAAGGGCCATGGGATGTCTTCTATAATAATTTCATCAGCGGTGAAATTACCTATGGTAGTTATTTTTCTTTTGTCCGAACATATTGGGAACAGAAAAATAATCCTAACGTATTCAATCTTCGATATGAAAACCTCAAACGAGATCCCAAAACCTGGATCGGTAAACTTGCTGAGTTCCTCGGTAAACCATTAGACCATGGGAAGCTGGAGAAGATCGTGGAGCTCACATCGTTCAGTAACATGAAGAAGACGCCACAACTTAATCCAGGCGGCTCCTTTTTACGTAAGGGTGTGGTGGGTGACTGGCGCCATCTTTTCAGTGAGGAGCAGCGTCGTCAGACGGACGGACTGTACCGACAGCTTTGTAAGGACATGGGGATGGAATTATTCAAAGATGAGTGACTTGCCTCATGACATGCTTGATAAATAAAACATTACTTCTGCACGTGCATACACACTCCTGTTATTTACATCATTTACGACGTGAAATTGAAAGGAAGCCTTGAAATAAACAAAAGCACTGGAGATTAGCCTGTATCATTAACGTTGATTCAACACAGCCCGACTTATGTGTATGAAATCAACTTTTGGAGCATCCCCTGTCGTTCGGCGACAGACCGCTATTGTACAAACGACAGAAACATGAAATCGGAAAGGACGCTTTAACTTGTTACGTAAGCATCCAAATGGTGACTCTGACAAACCAGTAACGCCCAACCATATCAGTGGTATCAGTCATACCAATGCACCGTCCTTGTCTCAGGAAATGTGTCGATTATTCTGGTTTTCTTGTTGGATACGCCTCGAAACGGTCCAATTTGCGGCCGGTTTCTTACTTTATCCTTCTATATTTTAAGCTTGGGTTTCAACCAATAAACAGACTAAACATTAACATCATTGACAAGTCTTTTTATTTTTTTTAATATGTTATGGAAACGTACTTATAACTCCTCATCTAGGTTTATTAAATCCAAATCGGTCATCTGCAGGTTTACTTAATTGAGTCAGTTTACTGAAACACTCCCCCACATCAAATCGAGCCTCTCTTGCAATGATATATCAAAGTTGAGATATACCATGACTGGCCAAAAAAAACGAAACTGACAAAAAGTTTAATTGTAACCCATGTAATGAAATTATCCTAATTAGCAAATTTAATGGTGTGATTATCAAAACGTACTGTTCAGTACACGCTGGCATTGCCTCCTTCAGACTGTAAACACTGCGGCCGGCACCGATGTGTTTTCCTGTGTGTTTCATGCGGGCCAACTATGATCTGGGTTAAGGAGGGAATAATGTTGACATATCCCAAACAGGCCAATTGTTAATTGTTAAACTCGTATACGTGTGCAGGGGGCATAACCTAACCAACTGAGTGTGACCACGGCGCGTCTATACTAAGGAGTACAGTTACCTCTACGTGTATGGCAGTCAATACATATGATGGTTGATTTTAAGATGAAATGATAATGCTGCTTTTATGATGTTTGATATATCCAATGCACAGGCTTATACAGATGTTTTGCAGCATGTATGGTTGTTCTGTTAACTCCCCTGATGTGCGTGCACACAGTCGTTTGAGAGCATCTTGAATGGAATTTGTCACAAAAAAATATCACCTGATGTGTTTATTCGTTAGGGACCACGCCCAGGGGGTACACTATAGTATTAGACAGGCATGCGGTAGGTCGCTTCTGTCGCCATGCAGTCCGCCAAACTTTTTATCGTGTATAATCTCAATAACCAATTAAACAAAGGCTGTGAGCTTCTTATTAATGTATTCAAGTTAAATGATGTTTTCCTTTTAATTTTCTCACCCTTTTAGAAATATAATGTGACTGCAGAGATAGAGCCATGGAGAAAAAAGGGAAGAAGGGACATTTTTCTGTAAGGGCGTGGTTGGTGACTGGCGCCACCTATTTACTGGAGAGCAGACTGTCAAGACCGATAAGACGGCTAAGTATCTGCATAGTTTCGGGGAACCATCGGTGATATGTTTTTGTTCGGCGACCCGTCGGTGATATGTAGCGAATATTCAGCAGAAGATCACCGAATCATCGGTGCCCTTTCGCCGATCGGTAGTATTCGCATTTGTGCATTCGCCGATTGGTGGCGTTTGCTATTTTTCTAATTGTTCCAGAATTACTGCAAGTGCACATTTTTCCATTTTCTGCTTTCGGTGCAGATGTGCAAACTGCACCTGCCAGAAAGAGAATGAGGCTTCATCTGGAAATGTTCTTATTTATACCCCACCCCGATACATCGTCTGTGATTGTTCGGCAATGTTCGGCTCTGAATCTGCACCAGTTCTGGGAGGCTTGCAAGATGCTGACAAGCCATCTGCGAACATTCGGCAAACATCGCCGATGAATGGGCAAATATTTGCAGAACTATCACCGAGCTTCGCCGAACTTCGCCGAATATTCACGGGCATGGTTGGGGATTATTCGGAGAACCTCGGCGACCATAGCCGAAGTATTACCAACTATTCGCAGAATATTAGCCTAAATTTCGCAGAATAACCACAAGTCAAATTTATAATGGGACTGCTCCGATGTCAACATTTTTTTCACGCAAGTAGTCTCCACGAATCGCCAAACTTTTTATTCGCCAAACATCGCAATAGGCGAAAACCCCAGAGGGATTGGGACATAAGATCTTAATTAGTTTCTCAGTAGTGGCTACGGCAGGGCCGACGGTCCCCTGATGGCTCAACTGAAGTTGATCCGCTAAACTTAATCTCATGAGCGGATATGTGAATTGGTGGTGGGCTCATAAAAATTACACTTAACTGTGTAAAATGAATGCAAAATTCAAACTAAGTATAGCTGCTCTGTCAGATTATTGTCAGGTTTACTGTTGGTTTACTCGGTTGAGTTATTATTCTGTGATCATTCTTTTTGTGTCAATCTCTGTTATCTCTATAGAAACAGTAACACAACTTTGTAAAAAAAAACCGTATATGGTATTCAAACTCAATTTAACCGCTTACTAATTGCTCTCAATCGCTGTCAAGTTGAGTGTTAATTTATTCAGTTGAGTCATAATTGTTGGATTATTACCTGATTTGTGCATTGTGCTTTGTTTGTTTGGATTATGGCTAGTCGTCAGCCTCGCGCAAACGTGCGCGCACTGAGGGTAAGTGAAAGTGATCCATGCCAGCTCTCGGATGAGCACTCGCAAACTGGCTGAGAAGTTTGGCATTGGAGAAAGACTGCAGTTAATTGCAATCATTGTTATTTTATCCCCCCAAAATATTTAATTAACATAAATGTTTCAGTAGTTTCCCCCATTTTGAAATTAAATGTACACTTTTATGTCCATACCAAAAAGTGCTGTTCTTTATTTTCTTTTCTTACATAACTTGAATGAATTTTACGACACGTCACACACACACACACACACATACGCGTATATGCGTACAAGATAGAACCTTGCTTTCCCACTATACTTCCGTTCCGACTGCTTACAGTTCTGCTAGAGTTAGCATGAAGAGCTCTTAAGATCCTAAACATTTAGGTTAAGTATGTTTCCTCACACACAAAAAAAAAGGTATGTTAGACGTGAGAACGATGTGTTGACTCAGCGCCTAACTTGCGAGGACAACCTGTGAGGACTTTCAGTTTATGTCATGTCATCGTGTCATAGAGAGGACCTACTAATCAGCATATCAAGCACACTTTTTAACATATTTATTTATAACAGGATAACAAAAGTAGCCAATCAGGCTAAAGTACATGCTTTCCTGTAGATATATATATATAACCACAACATTATATAAGACATCACGGTACAAGTAAAAGTACATAAGTGTGTGAAGATATAATATGTTTAGATTAATGTCGTAATTCTATGTAAATTCATAATCTTCACCAAAATGAAATAAGACACAAACAGTACGATTAGAAAAAAAAGTCAATGAATAATGAAACAATACAATGATGTAACATGCTCTCTCGATACAATAAGTGCAAAGCAAAAAATAGCAAACAGTAAACATATATTTACATATATTTACACTGGAAGGGAAGATTAATTATTTTTATCATGTAAAACTTTTGTGTCTATTATAAACTTTAGAACCAAGCTTCTCACAGTTTTTCATGACAGATCAGAGGGTATACCTATCATGTAGATAAGAAAATCTATTATTTTTTTTGTTTCCTGTTTACTCCTGAAACTAATGGTAATATAAGGTTCCAATTCTAACTTCTCATGATCTAAATAAGATCTGATACCGCTAAACAGGTTGGATAATCAGTTTAAACATATTATCGGAAACCCGGCTTACACACACACACTTTTCTAACCATGTTGCAAAGCTCTCAATAGATGGCGCTGTCACACACAAAACAAATTTCAAGCAAAACGTTCTTTCTGAGGATTTGCAACAAATTTCCTGAGCATACTATTTCCGGCTTTTTAAATGCATATATACTTTTTATATATACACTATTTTTTTAAATATTTAAAACTGGTGTTATTTTCTTGCAACGAAATTCATAACCTCCGTACTGATGGCACCTCTTTATTTTGCGGGCAAAATGTCCGCTCCCGTATATATGTTTGTGTGTGTGTGTGTGTGTGTGTGTGTGCGTAACAGGGCTCCCTCGACAGGGTGTTCCGTTGGGCTGTCACTGGTTCAGTAAAACAACAGCTCAAATCCACTGCCTTTATTCTGCAAGTGAAAGAGCGTACACTTCGGAAGAGAAATACCCCCGTAGTCACTTTTACAACATATTTACAGAGAACGACATGTAAAACAAACTAATTCACTTTACAAATTTGATTTAATCGAGTTCCACAATACAATACCTCTGTTTCCAATTACTCCGATACAGTGTATATTGAGGCATTAACAGTTTACATGTAAACGATTAGGGACACTTGACATTTTTATCTGCCACAAAGGGACAGTTTCCATTGTTTACTTATCTGGTCCTAAATACTTCGTAATGGTTAATAGCCACCAGCGGTCAGTTATTGAGTTGTGTCAATTACACTTCACCCTTTATCATATTCTGTCAGCCACCAGATCTCATTATTGCTTACCCATGTATTCATAGATGCGTCATAGTTCTATGTAGACATATAGGCTGTCTACATCTGACCGGTCAAAGACATTTGATTATTTTAAAATTTCATAAACCCCCATGTGGTAGGTCTCATTATCAAGTCTGCATTCACAGATATTCCGCCATTAGTTGACCTAGACATAAGCTACAGCTTACAACATATATGTTGTAATTTTACAGTGTCACATTTTATTACCTCATTAAAGAAGTACCTATATATATATATATATATATATATATATATATATATATATATTATATATATATATATATATATATATATATATATAATATATATATATATATATATATATATATATCCTGGTATTTTATTGTGTGTAATGTTTAGTTTAAAAAGTATATTTTATAAGACGAGGGCAATTCTCGCGAGGGTATTTGTCTGGGGGCAATTATTGTCTGTAAGCAGTTGTCTTGGGTAATTGTCCGGAGGGTTATTGTCATTGTCCCGGTAAGGTTCCTGGAGCCCTTCTTTGGAGACGTACTTCAGCCAGTCCCGGATTTGGATTAACATATATAGGAGCACATTGTACACCGGTATTTTATATTCTGCGAAAGAATGTCTTACAGAATGCCACCTTTAACCTGCATATTATTTCTACCACCGGTGCATCTTTAGGTCTGACAAAACATATTATATTAACACATTATATTATAAAATATATTTTATCAATGGCTTTACACTGAAAACCCTATAAAATATGTAAAGATTGATGCATTAACAATTCTTGTTAACATTGTTGCAAATATCAGATACCGTGCCTTGTTACCTGGAAATAAAACACTTCAATTTCAGTTTCTCGGTGTTTCATAGACAGACCTGCCGTTGGCTCAGTATATTGATTTCATGAGGCACATCTGTAATGGAAGCGATGAAAAGAGTATATAGTCAAGTCACGCATAGATTTCTGTGACCTTGCTGTCCTCACAGGATAGTAGTTTTCAGCGACGCAGCATATATCGCATGAGTGCGGTCATCGAAACTCTCTCTGGACAACACACGAGTGTACCCTACCAAGCAGCGTTGTTCGTTGTTAGCACTCCACTCAACTCGCTGTGAAGTATACACCGCCTACATCTGCGAACTCAGGTAAACATTGTTTCTATTACATATAACATATTACTTTTGTTTCATTCTCTGTTATCTCTATAGAAACAATAACACAACTACATAAAAAACACTGTATATATGGTAGACTACCCCGATATTAAGGATTTGGTGTGGGAGTTTGAATGTGGACATACATGACGGGATGAAACTGTAGTGGCGGATCAAGGATTTTGCTATAGAGGGGCAATACTACCTCAAGGGTGTGATTTTTTTATGTTCTTCGCTCAGCATCTTTATACAAATAACCAGGCTATGTTTTCAGTCTAATTCGCGACCTTAAACAGTGGCATTTGTGAAGAAAAATCTGCGATTAATGGGCCAAGGGGTGTTTCCATTCACTTGTATTGCCTGGGCCCTCTTGAACAAAAAAGTTGGGGTTACTGTGAGAAAATATAGAGAAAAGAGTAACTTAAAATAAAAAAGGTATCTCTAGTTACATCAGTTGTGAAATTTGGATGAAAAGCAGCATGAAGTATTCAAGGCAGCAAAGAAATAAAAACTAATTAAATTACGAACGCTAAAGGGGGATGGGGGGGGGGTGCACTTGCCCCCTGTGCCCCCAATCTGGATCCGCCTATGAACAGATATATATGGCCTTGACACTAGTCACCTTGCATTCCGGAACACGTGCTCCGGGGTCGGATGTTTCAAATCTCCTATACTACTGATCCAAATACGAATGCTTGGATAGACTCATAAGTCTTGCCGTTAACTATTTTATATTAACGAGATATGAAGTCATCGCATCAAGCACAGACGTGTCAAAATTGGCCGTTGTACTGTTTACATATATTTACAATAAAGTTTTAGATGTTACCTTTCCCGATCTATATATGTCATGGTCTTGTGGACACTAACATAAACATTAGTGATCCATATATACCTGTTACCCTGCTTTCGAAAGGCAAGGTAAATACCTCTTCCGATATATACATTCTTGATGTGTGTGATAAAGTAAATGTGAAAATTCTGTCAATTAATTTTTATTTATTAATTGTTTATTTTTTTATTAACATCATATTTATACAGGTTGATAAACCAATCAGTTAAACCCAAGCTGATCTGCCTTGGTACCCCGTACAATTTATAAATAGAAACACACGTTAACTAAAGTATCGATACAAAATATGCATAATACCATGGCTATTAATAATTAAACATTAACATTATAATTATGTTGACTCTGAATCATACAAGCATATTAAGAAAGTATATCATATGTATATTTAGAAAACTCTATTTAGAATATTAAAATATCACGGTAAGAACATTTGTATTATCTGAATCAATTATAATACAATTTGTATTTTGAGATTTTGAAATACATGTATAATTAAATGCTTGAGTGAAAATTTAGGCAATTTAAACATTGCCAGAAAAATTAGTTTTTTTTTTATATATTGTATACATTTACATATTGACCACAAGACAGGGGCCAAAAAACAGACATGAGGTACAATACAGTATACAATACATGTATCGAGGGGGTTGCTGTTGGGGAGGGCCAGATCTGTATAGTGAAGATAGGAGGTACACCATCACAGGAGAAAACAGGGAGTGTTTTATGCTGTTATCTGTCCCACCATGGATCGAGCATATTATTTAAGCAATATTTAGGACATGCTGAAATGTGTCCATTATGTTACAATGGCAGAAAACCATTTGCATTCGGGCAATAGGGAATGAAAGATTTAAATTTAAGGAAAGTTTTATGGTCGTCTCCTCATGAAAAGAAAGCGCCGATTAGCATCTTTAAGCTGACGGCGTATTTTATTATGTTTATCCTACCGAATACTACAAATATCGAATCGTCTGCCAGAAATGTCCTTAATCCTGTCATCTCAATATGTAGTGGCAGGCAAAGACTGCTTTCTCAAATATTTTATCAGTTGTTTCGCTCGAACTTTTGCAAAGTATGGTTCGTTTTATCTTGTAAATGGTTTCCGTAGTTCCTAGTTGATTTAGCAGATTTACTTACAAAAGTTTATTTTTAAATAAACTGACTTTGTAAATACATCACGCCAAAATCCGATGGGCGCCCCTTAGTCATTTTATTTCATAGAGACTCCTTGGCACATGGTATAATTTTAAAAAAATGGAGCGTGGTGGCGCAGTGGTCAGGGTACTGAACTTTCAACCGCAAGGTTGTGAGTTCGCGTCCCGTTCTGACCGCCGTCTGTGCAAAGACTTCGATTACAGTCTTTACCACAAGTGTGCGCTCTCTCGACCCAGGAGTTAAAGAGTACTGATGAAGAACGAATAACCCTTTAGCGAATAAACCTTTATAGCCTTGGTGTTATGGCTGTTTGGTTGTGTGCTCCCAAGGGAGCCGCGAATTGCTGCAATAATGATCAGGTCCGAAAGACCAGCAAGGCAGTGTCCTGCCGGATGAGACTTACATCATCGATGATATCAGATATAAACCCCCACCTTTACCTGTTACCTTTATTTCATGCAGAATTGTGCGGAATCTCCAAACAGGATGTGCGACTCAAGCACAAAACCTCCATGTGATGAGGACTGTGAATACAAGGTCCCCGGAGAAAACTGGATCAACGGCGTACGGTATATACCAATGCTGACACCAGATGTGATGTCACGCATCCCAGAATTCCCTGTGCATGAGGATGACGTTTACATCTGTGGATATCCAAAATCAGGTAAAACTCGCTATACATTAAAAAAGGAGTTGCTGTTTATTTATTGCAAGTGTTTGAGAAATTCTGTAAAAAAAAACAGAAGAAAAATATGTATTGCATGGATATAATACCTAATATATTCAGCATATAAAAAGGCATTTTATGTTATATAAATTCATAACTTGGGATATATAAGGGGTATTTTGCAAACGAATTAACATTTCCATTCGCCAGAGGACCGTTATTTTATGTGACCACAGATATTCTGAAAGCATTTATTAACAAATAAAGGTACTTTTATGTTTAGCAATATTTCGTAAAAGTACACAACACATAATGAACCGCCGGTTTATTGAATCTTTCAGGTAGCATTTGGACCACTCAGATAGTGAGCGCCATCTTACATCAGGACGCCCTTGACTCCTGGAAAGATAACGCACCAATATTAGTGACCAGATTCATGGATATGTCATTTGACGAGTCTGTGAAAATCCCACGCCCGTCCTACTTTTATAATCATTTGCCGTATCATATGCTTCCGAGAGGCGTACGGGAGAAAAACGCGAAGATTGTTCACATCTCGCGGGATCCCAAAGACGTGGCTACGTCGTATTATTATTTTCACAGAAATTTACACCTGTTTGGACCATGGAACGGGCCATGGGATGTCTTCTATGATAATTTCATCAGCGGTGAAATTACCTATGGTAGTTATTTTAATTTTGTCCGAACGTATTGGGAACAGAAAAACAATCCTAACGTATTCAATCTCCGATACGAAAACCTAAAGCGGGATCCCAAAACATGGATCGGCAAACTTGCCGAGTTCCTAGGTAGACCATTAGACCATGAGAAGCTGGAAAAGATCGTGGAGCTCACATCGTTCGGTAACATGAAGAAAAATCCTGCTCTGAACCCTGACACTGTTGCCAGGGCCAAGGAAGATGAGGGGGTGAATGTGATAGTACCAGGACGGTCATTTTTACGTAAGGGCATGGTTGGTGACTGGCGCCACCTATTTACAGAGGAACAGCGTCGTCAGACTGACGGACTCTACCGCCAGCTTTGTAAGGATATGGGAGTGAAATTATTTAAAGATTAATAAAACGCCCTGTGACATGCTTGATAAAAATACATTAGATTAGAAAAGATCAGTATTCCGTTAGTCTTTCTGGATTTCAGTCCGCTACGCTCTTTCTCTCTCTCTCTCTCTCTCTCTCTCTCTCTCTCTCTCTCTCTCGTTAATTATCCCATGAACTACTGGAGCAATGGCTGCGACATTCTATACCCCGTTCCATAACCCATGGTCCAAATGATTGTTTTATATATTTTGTTACAAACGAAATTTCAGGCCTCAATATTGTAGAAGATGTAAGAGACCGCCTGATATATTTTACAAAAAAAAAAATAATGAAATAAAAGAATATTATCTAACGATGTTGTTAAGTCATATTTTAGCGCAGCACCGCTGAACCTTGCCATGCGGCAACGCCATTTCTAAATAGCGGAAGGCGAGATATGACGTCAAAGAGGCTCGACTGTGAAAAACGACAACTTCGGTGGGGATATCACGTCCATGGTGTCTGGAGGGTGTCATTTATTACAACATATGTAACTACAGCTTAGTACAGGGTCAATGAGTGTGTGAGATATATCCAGCAAAACCCTGCATTGATACATTAATGCCAATAATGGAGTGTCGATCTGAATTCGTGCGTCCGGTTCAGTGTTCTCTGCATGATATTTTCCCCGCATATATTTGTTGGAATTAGAGTACATGTATATTTATATGCGCTTGAAGCTTTCTATAAATGACCCCAAGAAGCAACAGTGAATTCATATAATATTTCAATAAGTACCCTGAAGACTGCCCTGAAAAAAAAGATGTAACCGTCATGCCATGGGTACCTTCGCATAATTACCATCGCATAAGTAAATTCTTTTAAAATGACAGAATGTATGCCCGACTGTTTTATTTACGTTTTAGTGACAGAATGGGAATTCCAGTTAGCTCTATTGGCCTTTACCGTTATATTTCTAAGCAACAATAATCTCTGATAGAAACGAAATATTTTATCGGGATAATATGACTTCTGTTAAAGCACATACATAATTTTTATTTATCGATTTTTTAAAAAATGAAATCGATTGAATAGATTATGGAATTATTGATATAATCGTTTAATTTGGACACCGCAATAGTAAGCAGTTCATGAATTGGACCTCACGGGTAGGTATATTTCTTATATTTTATTATATATATATATATGCAGCTGTAGACGGGCATCTATAACCCTGTATTCCTTTATGCAGCGAGAAAACTAAATATGACACCTGCTAATAAAGATAAGGGTTAATTAGGAAAGCAAGTGTTAAAATTCACTTTTCGGGAAGTCATCTGATAGCTGATATCGTTAAACCCCGAGGATCAGCCGGTACAATTAAATTAAAACCTTCTGTGGGCACATTTGATTTTTGTCCCCCTAGCGACCACCTCGATATAGAGACCACCTCGAAATAACAACCACATTTTCAAGGTCACGATTTTTTACTCTTTTATATTATATATCTAGACTTCGAAATAGCCGGCACCTCTTTTTTTCCGTTTTTACGACCACTTCTTTCGGTCACAAACTGTGTCCTGAACCTCACAAATGCGTCCACCAAATACAGGTTAAACACCGTCTTGCCTGGCGTAGAGTTGGGTCGGGCGCAAATTAATACATAACATCATTAATGACTTGGGGGCAGGAGATAAAATAAGTGCATACAGGGTATAGTTCAATGCGTGTTCACGGATGATCACACCAGGCCAGTAATGTCTGGGTCACGGTTTCATAACTTTTGTATGGGGCCTGCTGTTAATTATATGCGTGATGCTTAGGTCTAGCTTTGATCAATAAAAGATTTATGATTATATAAAGACTGGGATGTTCCGAAACTTTCGAAGAGACTGATTAACACAGTGATGTAAAATGCCTGCGCTGAAGGAAATGCTGCAGGATCGAGATGTACACGCAAAATATCAAAGTCGGAAACTTTGTATAGAACGTGTCCTCATGATTTATTATACTGAATATCCACGTGTTCATCACAGAGCCCTTAAATTAAACAATATACGATGAGACATGCTGTTGTAAAACCCTTGATAGTCAGATCTCACTAAGGCGACCACCTCGGAAATGCAACCAGTTTTTCGTGATCCAGTTGGTGGTCGTAATTTCGAAGTTTTACCTTACATATAATATCATCTCTATTCTATGTATAGACACAGGGAATATCATGCACAAATGTTAAACAAAAAATCTCGGATAGGTCGTTGTCAAGATCGGGATAGGATATTTATGGGAGTTTTAAGTCTCTTAAATCATCTCATCAATACATGAAACATTATACATAAACACCTCCTTTGAAAAGACTGACTCCAAAAATTCCTAGACATGTAAACTACATCCTAAGGTAGATAATTTCAAATGTACCTTTTAGCAGTCGCCAACTCCGATCTCCAATGAGTTTCGTTAGCAAACCCTTCATCATTATCAGCATTTCCACTAAGAACCCTTATACCATGCAGTAAAATGGTTATAAAGTTGGAAATAATTTTAGAAAAAAAATATGAAGGAACCTCGTCTTAAAACGTATCAGCGCAACGTCTCCCGTGACAACCATCAATAAAAGATCCAGGATGCATTGACTATGGACCGATAGACTTATAGAGACTCGGACTCGAGGGTTCTGGACTCGGACTTGTACTCGGACTTGGAGGTAAGGCTTCGGGAAATCAGTTCGGTAGATACAAAGTTTGTCACCTTTGTCAGTTTGTAGACCTTTCCGACAAAATCCGTCTCCATTTTGCTTTCGGGATTATAACAGGAACTTCACTTTAGGATTACCGCAGATTGATTAGTGATTGAATAGGACTATGACCCTCCAATAATGCAAGAACGCTTTTGATGTTGGGGTCATGAGGTAAAAGTCACAGGACCCGCTTCTTTAAAAAGATTTTGGATTCCAGTTTTTGTAGACAGGTTGGCTTTAATCTGATCACAGGACCCATATTTTGAAAACGCACATAAACGTATATCCTTATAGACAGTCCCTAGTTTAATGAGCATATAAAGTCTGTTTATTGGTGTATATATACAATTTATAGTAAACCAAACTTTCTAATCAAATCTTTGTCTAATGATCAAAATTTAACAGACGCATACATATATCTGTATGAAATGTATTTTCACTTATTAAAATATTGTTAATTAGAAAAAAAAGTTATAATGTTAACATTTAACCTTTCTGTTGTAGTGCACAAACTGTGAGGGCACGAGGTAGGCTGGGGGTAGGCTGTAGAGCGAGGGGTCTAAAACACCAATACAGAGTGTTAAAAGTGTCTCGTCACTTGTCGCGTCCTATTTCCCTGTTTGAAGACACAGTGGTGATAAAAATATGCCGCATGTAGTCACTTTTATGTGCTTGGCTGTCAGTTTACCACGTCACAAAAAAAAAAACACAAGTTAACACGGAGGCAGCTGCACTATCAAAATACTCGGCTGTAACACGTTTTTTTATGTATGTGAATAGGGACAACTGACCTTATTCAATCTGACTATTTATAAAAATATATAAATGTATATATTTATATATATATATATTTATATATATAACCAAATATAGCTTTATCGGAGGAAGCCCGTGCCTCGTCCCGACAAGACCTCGGAATTAGTTGCTTACTGGACTTACGGGAAAGGCAACATCCCGTTTATATATAGTCAATATCATCCTGTAAGAAAATCCTTACGCTAATTTTGTCTTTTTCCAATAGTATCAGGCAACATCCCGTTTACATGTAGTCAATATCATCCTGTAAGAAAATCCTAAGGCTCATTATGTCTTTTTCCAATAGTATACTACGATTTTTATCAATAACAATATTAATATTGGGTCTTTTAAACAGTGTAATGTGAGACCAGATGTTACTTTCTGCGCCAACCTACTGAACATGTAGTGTTATAATTCCATCAGAATGTCACTGCCGTGCTTTAATAGTATTAATACATTAGAGAGGCCATCAGGACAGGTATCAAAGAGGGGATAGCAAGGAAAGCAGGGTATGAACAAAATGAGTGATAGTGTCACGTCCGCCGAATCACTTTTCGTACCATCCTACATTTTATTCAAGTACAACATCATTGTAATGCCTTAGTTAGGCGGTGTACCTGGTATAAGTGCAATGGAAATAATAATTAAAAATAATAAATTATTATCAAAACTATTATCCATTATAAGATAACCTTGCAGGCAGCAGGAGAGAGAACAGGCCAAGCGGGGACATATCTGGCTGGATCAAGATCCGTAATTTGACTTTACCGATTCGTCCATATACTCCGTTGTTTCTGTTTTCACCCATTGCCAACCTCTTTTAAAATGTCATTGAAATTGAGTGGTTACTTTCGAAGATATTGATCGATCACACACACACACATAGGACCGATAACTATACCATCTGTAAATTCGTTATCGGGGGGGGGGGGGGGGGGGCGGGGGGATAAGTAGATTTCTAAGATACGCAAGTCTAAAATCTCGTTATTATTTACCAGAGCCCATTTACCTGTATATATCAGAATTGAGTTTTGCGGATTATTTCCCCCAAATTTCGTTATTGTAAATCCAGAATTTCGTCACTGTAAACATGCTATGTACTTTTTAAACTATTTTTGACTCATAGTGGAGCTGATAAGCAAAGCATTTGTGCATTTAATGACTAAAGCATGAAAGTTTCAGCATATAATCTTCATACCTATTGGTTTTATTTTAGATGTGGAGGCATTTTGTATCTGACCTGTGGTGACCTTGAGAATTCCGTGCCGGTAAGTTTGTTGTGCAAAAACAAGTTCTCGGCCATGGCCATTGATCATTGTCATGAACAGAATAATGCGGCCATCAAGGGATCTGGTGGAGCAGTGGGCCTAACAGAGAATCCTGGAGCGTTGCGACGTTGGTGGTGGCAGGTCCAGAAATTGCCAGAGGGACTGCAGATTTTGAAAATGCCAGCAACTTATCAAATGATAACTGTCACCATGATCAGCAGCCAGCGGTTCAAGAAACCTTTGTGAAGAATGTAAAGTGTCTTACAGAGGTGATGGAAGATATAGGGAACCCATTTCTCGATAAAGCCAGGATCTTCTGATGCTTGACACCAAGGATATCATGGATGCGTCAGTTGCAGCCACTGTGTGGACAGTGGAATCCTTGGGTACTGAACAATACAAAACCTTTGTGGAAGAACTGCTTGAAAAACGAACAAAGCCAGTCACAGACACCCTGTCCAAGGACAAACTGCCTCTCTTCAGCCTTCCACCAGTGAAAACGAAGTCAAAGCAGAAGATGCAACTTGAAACTCTGAGAGTGATTGCAATCTATTCTCACGACTCTAAGTGTCTTGCCAAACGCGTGATAGCAATATGGATCAATTCTTTAGCCATGAAAATCAAGCAGCGCCACCATCACTGTCTCTGGGAGGGAAACTGCGACTTGGTACAAAAGCTGACCTTCTACACTGTATGCCGACTGAAAACACGGACTCACAACCTGTTCCTGTGGTCGATGCTACTTTTGTTGATGTGCAGCCGTTGTTCAGATATTGAACCCTGGTACATCAAAGACCTTTCAGGATTATGCAGACAATGTCATTGTGCCATATGTAAACTCTCAGCTGGAGAAAGCCAACCGTCTTGATATTATATGGGAAATCTACAACCCAGACAGTCTAAAGCTCACAACCCGACAGAACAGAGGAAAGGGTACAAAAAGATTGGTGCTTTCTTCCACTAGAATTCCAAAGAAACGGAAGCACTTCCTGTGTGTGGATGAGAACAAAACAGAACTGTTTGGATTTCTCTCCCAGCAAGTCATTTGCATGCCAGTTAATGATGGAAAATAAATCTATGCAACTCATGGGAATACGGTACTTTGCTCACTCCATGTTCTCACGAGGAGGCAGATACACGCTTGCTGCTTCATGTGTCGGATGCTGTCAAGAAGGGTTGCAAGAAGGGTGTTATTCGCACAGTTGACAGTGATGTTGTTGTACTGGCCGTAGCCATGTTAAGGCAGATCAAACCAGAGGAATTGTGGATTGCCTTTGGTACAGGGACAAGCTTCAGATATATTGCGGTTCATGAAGTGGCCCAAAAGTTGGATCCAGGTACCTGTGCTACTTTCCCTATGTTCCACGCACTGACGGGATGTGACACTGTCTCGGCATTTGCCGGGAGGGGAAAGAAAACGACAGGGGAGACTTGGAAGGTGTTTCCTGAAGTGACCGAGGCCTTTGAGAAACTTATGCACATGCAAAGTGATGTGAGTGACCTTTACATGTCACTGGTGGAGCGCCTTGTGGTGCTGATGTACGAGAGGACCAGTAACACTATGGAGGTGAATGAAGCTAGAAAACAGCTCTACACTCAGAAATGTAGGCCCCTGAGAACATTCCACCCACGAAGGCTGCGTAGGAGCAACATGTTAAACGAGCCATCTATCAAGCTAATGACTGGAACAATGCCTTTGAACCTGACGCGGAGTTGACAAGTCCCTCTTGTTGGGGATTGGTGAAGGAAGAGACAGGATGGCAGCCACTGTGGACCACCCTTACAGAATCCTCACAAAACTGCTACTAAATTATCCAATGTGGCTGCAAGAAAGGGTGTAACATGCGTTGCAAGGGCAAAAAGGCTGCGCTAAAGTGCACTGCCCTGTGCTCATGCACAGGAGACGGCGACCTTTAGAAAAGACACATCCACATCAACATAGTTTACTGGAAATGTATTGGTAAAGAGATGCCGACGACAGTTGTATTAACATTGCTCAGAAACATTTAATACATGCTCGGCCTACTATGTGTAAGCATTTTCTTGAGTTTCTTTCAGATTTGTTTCTTCTTTCTTCAAGAATGTCACCATATTTTTTGTGATCTATATATATATATATATATATATATATATATATATATATATATATATATATATATATCAATATTTATATAATAAGTGTTGATATATGGCAAAAATAAACCTTTTAACTTAATAATCAAAAGATCTATTCCTTGAATCATGATGAATGATATATGTTTGATGTTTAAACACTATTGATGGATTCAGATTTGAATTATCATCTGAACATGGATTTGCAAATAACTTTGACCTGTGAACTTGACCTTTGACACCCACATTATATAGGGATGAGACGCTAGTAATCAGTAATTCCTATGTGCAGTTTGAATTGAACAGTTCTAAGTTGATTTATCATATGGAAACTGATTTCTTAAAAACTGGACCTGTGACCTTGACCTTTAACCTTTGAGGTCAAATCTGATGTGCCTCCACATCTAAAAATAGAACTTCATAGAGTATTAAACCTCTGGAGAAAATGTCATGCTTTAGTCATTAAATGCACAATTCTGTCAGTATTTTGCCTCAACTGCCCAACTATCAATGCTACTCGACATACATGTATGGTCTAGAGGGTTTCACAGAGATACCATCAACTCCGTGTTCGCTTCCTGCCTGGACTCGTTTTGCCAACTGAATTTTCTTTGCAGAGCCTTTCCTTTTAACATTCACTCCTGGGCGCTTATTGGCCAAAATACAGGCATAGTTACTAAGAGAACCCAGGACACTTCAAACCCCAAAACATTGCATGGTCTATACTTGTTCCTTGAAACTGGTCAAGACTGGACCGCCACAAATCATCCCGCAGGAACAATTAGTATACATAAATTCACGTTCAGTATAGGTACAAATCGTTCACAGAAAGACATGCTACAGAATTTGGTATTGATATATTGTGATATATATATCATATCAAAGTGATTTACAGGGAGTTTATGGTATTCCCGTGATACTTCTAGACCAAACATGTAAGTCAAGTAGGATAGAGTCAAAGTTTCATCGTAGCATCGTAGCATACAACGTAGCATATTGTAGCATAACGGCGAACGTTTTCTGTCGTCAGGCTGTTGCCTAATGGAAAATCCGAGTGTCTTAACCTGAATTTCCAAACCTTGATTAAAGTCAGGGAGTTATATGGACGATGGCGTTTTGAGGACACATGACTAATTACAGGCTGTGCAACAATCTATATGTCCCCAAGGCCTGTACATGCCGAGTGTATCCAAGTAAATAAACGCTGCGTTACTTGCCGAGTACCGTGAGAGTGTTGGACGACACAGTCGGAAGGTGATTATACAGTATTAAGCGTTTGACCTTTAGCTGTCCCATAAATTAAACCCAGAAAACGGTAAACCCTTCCGTAACTGTACATTGATCAATCTGACTCGGTTCGTGTGTGGTAACGACAAATAGAAATAATTTACTTGTGTCAGCTCTCCCCAGGACTCCAGGATTATGGAACAATGCACCAGGTTATATTATGGAGAAGATGAACCCCGTTTATTCATTTCCTATGATTAAATAGGAAAATACGAAAGCTTATTTTTTATTGAATTTCAAAATTAAAATATTTTTTCATGGTGAACGTGCGTTTAATAGTTTAAATGCCTACCTGTTGAAAACAATGCAATGTAGGGCAGAAAGAATTTGAATCTATTCATTTGTTTTTGAAACACAATCCTGTTATCAACAGATTTGGTATTTATTATCAAACGAAACATTGCACATGCAGTAATTAATGAATTCTATATTGATTATTCTACTTTCCTCCTGTAAATATTATATATATATATATTTGTTTTAATTATTCAACTTGTACAACTGATATTTCTAACAGGAATTAAAACTCTCTCTCTCTCTCTCTCTCTCTCTCTCTCTCTCTCTATATATATATATATATATATATATATATATATATATATATATATGCTTCAAGTAATTTTGGCAAATATTTCGACGCGCTACCCTCCCTCAATTCTGGCTACGCCTCCGCTGGATATTGATTTATTTACAGGGCCGTCGAATAAAGAGGATGGGGGTATACCCCCCTCCCCAACAAAAAACTTTTTGGCAAGGGGAGGGGCTCAATAAAATCACAAGCATCCCCCCCGCCCACTATTTAAAAAGAATATTTATATATTGCAAATTGAATATAATAATAAATAGAATTATAGACTTTGGTTGCCTTTATGAGTGTGCCATGAAATATCACATCTGAATCGGGTTTAGAATTAACTTATATTGGAAACATAATGTCTTTTTTTCCAAAATCTATTACTAAATTGTAATATATTTGAAATGTGATTAAGTATATATATTTGTAATGTCATACAGACTCTAATAAATTTGAAATGGGCCATGCAGACGCTAAAAGATTTTTTTACCGAACCTGTGAGCTTATGAGATAGTGTGGCGTCTCTCCGTCGTCTGTATCCCATACTCTCGCCAAAACGGCAAGAGCTAGCATCACTCAATTTTATGCAAAAAATTAGTCATCTAAAAGGTCTATCGCATTGAGCTTATATTTTGGCTATTCATTTAGAATTTATTGGGAAAAGCTAAAAACCAACAATCTTCTACTCCGAAACTGTCCAGTCAAATTGTTCAATATTTCATAGTACTAATGAACCTGTGTCATTTGACCAAAAAAAAAAGGCATACTAAATTACAATCTCAGAAATGGCTGGAGCTATCATCACCAAATTGTATGCAAATGTTGGTCACATAAGTCATATTTGAAAATGAGGTGCTTAAACGAAATGTTGCTGCTTAAACAGTATACCAATGAAAATAAAACACCTCGCGCAGATTTTTTAAAATACCTGACTCTACGTGTCCAGTTACATAAAGAGGTGCCGCTCTTGATTTTTCCATGTTAATAAGGGATGGATTGGAGAATCAGTACGATCCTTACATACACTGATAACAAAAGAAGGATGAATAGTTATATTTACAGTATACCCTGCCTGGGATACTTGTGCCATGAGCACACACGAACCTAAAATTATTTTGAAAGATTGTAGAAAATATAGACATCGCCTTTACGGTACCTACAGAGTAAATTTGGCACTATTACTTAAGTTTTCCCGCCATGATTTATAGGTTGGTATTATTTGTAAGTATAAAAAATCTGAACCATGATAGTACTGTTGCAAAGTATCTGTAAAGACGAAGACACATTTGTCACGGACAAAAATAGTATGAGTTCAATATTTTCTGTACATAAATTTAGGACGCTCGAAGACCATCCTACTCAATTAGGAATTCACAATATTGATAGCATAACAGTGATCATAAATGTTGAAATGTAAACTAAGTCTGAGTGAACGGATTTCTTTTGAGATTTAAAAGAAGACGAGGAATGTACAGAAATGGCTGAGAGGTTCCTTTCATTAAATTGACTTGGCAACCTTATTTTACTTTAGAATCTATGTAATACTCTGTGAAAAAAATCTGGACGGCAATATTTTGAATAACTTATGTTGAAACTGCATGTTCCCACTTTTACAGGTTAGTACCTGAAAAAGTGTACATATATTTTCCAAGTGTCAACCAATGCAAACTCACAAATATTTGTCATTGATTCACATGTAGACACTTAATTCCCATATCTTGCTCAACATTGCCCGTTCGTCTGACGTCTAAGTAAAGAAAAAAAATAATATTGACTGCTCCTTGATGCTTCCGGATAATAAATCTGTGCAGCACTGTCTATCGGAAACATCATATATTAATCGAACGAAGCAAAGCCAAACAATACTTATTGCCATCAGTTTAAATACAGGAAATCCATCTTTATTCAAAACAAATTGTCGAAATTGTTCACATTTTCTAATTCCTTAAAGGCACAAATTAAATGTGTATAATTGTGTTCTCCAAATGTCAAATAATGCAAACTAACAAAATATTTGCCATTGATTCACAAGTACATTCTCCATTCCCATATCACTGCACAACTGACGTTAAAGTCCGTCAGTATGACGACGCTGTCTCTCACTGGAAAGATGGCGCCAGTCACCCACCTTGCCTATAGGAGCCTTCTGCATTAATTTGTGGCGTCTAAGATTGAGTGGATAAGATTGACTGCAAGTTAGTGGTCACATATAATTAATATTTTCAGCAACTATCGTAAACACGTATCCCATGGTAATCAAAACGATACAAAACCAAACAATATTTTGCCATCAGGTTATATACAGGTACTCCATCTCCGTCTACACATCCTGTCGAAATTGTGCCATTTTCAAACTCAGTTTAGACTCAAATCAAACATGTATAGTTATGTTCTCTAAATAATGAGATTTCACCTCTATATTTCCTCATTTGCGAAATCCTGTAGGTGTTCCATTCCCATATCCTTGCACAACTGTTGATAAAGTCTGTCCGTCTGACGACGCTGCTGCTCACTAAAAAGATGGCGCCAGTCACCAATCACGCCCTTGCGTAAAAAAGCGCCACCCGGTGCTAGCATTCGGCGTCCAACTTTCTCCATCTCTTTCATGAAAGTATCTGGATTAAGTACTGGTGTCTTCTTCATGTTGCCGAACGATGTGAGTTCCACGATCTTCTCCAACTTCTCAGTTTCTAAAGGTTTTCCTAGGAACTCAGCAAGTTTACCGATCCAGGTTTTGGGATCCCGCTTGAGGTTTTCGTACTGGATATTCATTACATACGGGTTATCTTTCTGTTCCCAATAAGAGCGTACTATACGAAAATAACTCCCAGCAATAACTTGACCACTGATGAAATTATCATAAAAAATATCCCATGGGCCGTTCCACGGGCCGAAAAGTACTAAATCCTTGTGAAAGTAAAACAGGGACACCGCCACGTCCTTTGGGTCACGTGAGATGTGGATTATCTTTGCATTATTCTCCCTCACACCGGACGGAAGCATATAGTAGGGCAGATGGGATCTAAAGTAAGACGGACGTGGAGTCTTAGTGGCCTGATCAAGAGACACATCTATCAAACTCGCAATTGTTACAGGTGGCGTTTCAAGCCAGGAGTTCAATTCATCTTTTCGCAGAATGGCGCTTACTATCGTAGTCGTCCAAACGTTTCCTAAAAGTTAATACACGCAGGACAATGATTTATCTTGATTTATATTTGTTAAAGTGTGTCGAGAAGCATCAGTCTTACTCTAATATTACTGGTTACACACAGGCCCGTAATATAGTACCAGCTAATGCCTGTGAATGTCTAGATTTAAATAGAAAACTTAAACATGTGTGACACTTACTGTAGAAGACATTCGTTAAATATATATATAAAGTGACAAATGTATATATTAAAGTGACATGGTCATCCCGTCTTGAAACAAGTTTATATCTGAAATAAGACAATTTTCTATCTTGAAATCGTTTAACTGCCTATTTTATTGAGCTCCAACATTTTAATCATTTGGGTTTCAAAGTTGCAATCTTGATTTTGTACAAATCATGCCAGCAAGGCAAAAGTTGTAGCATTAATAAGAACCAGGAAATGTTTGATAAAATCAAAAAATAGACTTCTTTTAATAGAATTTGTCGTTTTCATTGTAAGGGACAATTGGAACCACTGTTTTAATAACATAATTCAATGTACTTTTTTAGTCCAAATTTTATTAAATGGCACTCGATCAACATGAATTTATGGTTCGTTACCTTTCAGTGACTTAGAATTGAAACAAAAAATCTCCAATAGCAAATATACAACTCCCCTAAACAAAACAATAACGCCGCATATGAAGTATCGGATGGTAAAATATAAGAAGTCTGTATTAGTAATTGAGTACTATATAGAGATAACAACCTTGCTTAACTTTACAAAAGAAGGTACCTCGTGCTATTTTATACAAAACCCTTATTGATAAATGCGTCAGGCAGGCCACAACAAACATGAGTGATTATCTGATGTTAGGATAGCATAAGTTTTGTAAACATAAAAGCAGAAAGATTTTCTGTAGTTTTATCCATCTAAATGCTATCTCTAGATAAGTCATTTCATATATGACATTACAATAATCACAAACCTTGGCCCGTTGAACCTCAGTTTATGTTGTTCAGTGCCTCATAAGTATCAATACAGATTTATGTGACTTAATTTTTCTGGTAATCCTTTTTTTTGTGTGTGTGTGTTGTCTGTGCCACTGAATTGGGCATATTAAAATTTTAAAATCCGATCTCCATTTTGAATGCTCGCCGACCTGACTTTGGAAATCCGCAGATAAAAACGTCATCTTCATGCACAGGAAATTCTGGGATACGTGACATCACGTCAGGTGTTAACATGGAGCTATGTCGGACGCCATTAATCCAGTTTTCTCCAGGAACCTTGTATTCCAAAGTTTCTTCAGCGGGAACCGGGGTTCTTGCGGGATCCATGCTGTCAGTATACAATGAAGGACACTACATTTTACATCCTCAACGCAAAAAAAAAAAAATCTTCGCAGGAACACAGTGACAGCCGATGACAATGTATACCTAAAGTCACGTATGCAAAATTTACATTATCACTGAGACGCAGTTAAGTATTTATATAAATGTTTGAAGTATAGAATATAATACTACTAAATAATTTTAACTGTGAATTGGAGTTATTCACGTTTTTCATATTTTGTTAAGTGAATCTTTACGGATACTTTTTTAAATGTTGTAATGTAAAATACATGTGTTTTAGCATAACAAAAATCCCCATCCTGTTTTGGGCAGGCCTACAAAATCACATGTAAAGCTTGTTTTACTTGTGTCTGGTGCCTTGTGACTTGCATATCAGGTCAGGTGGGGGGACCAGTCGTGCCACCTTAAAGGGGCCCAATCACCTATCCGACCTTTATAAACTAAAGGTTATACCTTGGAGCTTTTAAGAAACTAGGCCAGAAAACTTTGATGTCACCGCACACAGTCTACTAGTTTTTTATATCGACCTGTTTATAATATGTGGGGGCCCGCTAAAATAATCAGCGGAAGGGCATCTGGCGGCAAGTCAGATAAGCAAGAACTTTCAAATTGGCGTTTTGAAACAAGTGATCTTTCTACCTCAGCATATATGCAACCTATCACCTTAGCTAGGTTACATGTGTTTCCCGTTTGACAACATTACTGTGTGTACAAACATGTTGTTGATAAACACATTCAATCATTCTTCACAGGCGCTCTGTATAACCAAAATAACCCTTCGATCATTAGGATGAAAACACAGAATTCACCTAAATTCTTTTTCAAAAGGTAGCACCTATTAAAATGGGCACCTTAAATATTACTTTTATATAATTTTATTACTAAATAATAATGTCGAAATGCCGCATAGTGTCATGTACATAATTACCATAAGCACTGTTTTGAGCTTAATAAACATAATTCCTATTTTAAGTTTAGCAGTAAACTCTTCACAGTACGCGAAGCATTTCTAAGACGACTCATCTTGATGTCGCTGACTACAGAATCAATCGTTCATGGCCACAAATTGCAAAGCGATCATCCAAACCCCCTACTTGGAACATTAAAATACGGATCGTCCTGGAATGGTGTTTAACACGTCGAACATCTCTAATGCTTCATTTATTTAAATACAAAGCAATCGTTTGTATTAAATAATTAATGGCCGAGTCACTTTCTCATGATATATACTCTTTCGCGATCCTTATCCTGACCTCGTTCATTTTTTTTTTCTAAAAGGAGAACAAAGCTTAAGTATTCTTAAAGTATCTGAGTGTTCGATTCCCAGTCGTGGAAGAAAGAGATCATTCTAGTTGTTGTTTTTGCGAATATATTTATACCATATCAAATCAAACTTTATTAATTTTACATAGATTGTACAACTCTATTAACTAATGCGAGGCACTCTGGATGGCTCAGGAGCTGGCGTTCGGTGAAGAAACCCGGAGACCCCAGGCCAGATCTATACAAGCTCTGGACGGGTCATTACAACCGACTCTCACGGCAACGTCGGGAATCGAACCCTGGTCGCAAGTGAAGACCGAGCGTTTTACTCCTCGACTGTCCAGGCCCCAGTGTATTGAGGTATGATATTTATTCACTTAGCTTCGAGCCCTGTCTCTTATCAATTACTTTTAATCAAGGTGCGTTTTGCAGTTCCTTGTATGCCGTAGTGTAAATCTGGATATGTTCAAGTGTATATATATATATATATATATATATAGTATTGGAGCCTGCGAAGTACAAATATTTTTATGGACGTATGGGTTACAAACATCCACAAAGGAAACAAATATGTCTCTAAACTATTGTTTTATCTTTGATAGTTGATCTGTATGAAAAGGTTGAAGCACCAACTATTTATCTCCGTTTGTGCACAAAGTGAGATATGGAAATTACTTTTGACTCTATGACTATCCAAATATTTAACTAATTGAATCGTTTAAGATAAATCACAAACATACATTGAAGGAAGGACCACAAAAAATATGCTTGCTTCACCCTACCTTGCGGCACTTAATACATTAGATTTCCTGAGGAGGCACAAGGTATGCTTGGAGTTCAGGGAGGTGCCTGGTGATAAATTAGGTGACATGTGCTAATGTATAGACCTAGCACTTGCACAATTGTTATGTCACCGGCAGTGCATCAGAACGAAATGGTCGTATGTTTGCTCAAATAAAACAGAGTGTACACGTGTACGTACGCAACTTCTACCAGTGTTTGTCCTATAAATTGAACCCAGTGAAGTATAGGTCAACACACGTACAACGACACCTTTGATATATACTCAACAGTGGGACTTGCGTATGTGTATTCAGTTAAAACGTGTGCTAGTGCATATGATATGTGAATGGAAGTATGGCACTGGGAGAAAATATAATGTTAGTTAAACATGACTCAGCTATTTATAAAGTCTTTATAAAGCTATTTATAAAGGATTTTCCACACAACACTGAGAAAAATAATGTTGACAGATTGACTGAAGAAAATAAGACGCCTGATTAGTCAATGAGAAACGCTAAACCAAAATCAAATAAATTTCTTCACTTAACTAAATTAAAGGTCCCGTGTATACTGATACACCAGGAACGCATTTACTTAAAAAACAAATCATAATTTAATGTTCCATTTCAAATAATCAGATTTTGCACCACCTATAACCGTATGCACAATTTCACGTTAGTAGAAATATCATAACGTGGTGTCGGCTTACGTCGAGGCTCATATCTATATAGCCTTGTTGGTTCACAGTCAGCTGAGCTAACACAAACACGATTTAATACAGCCTGCTTTAGCCTTTCCCCAACAAGAATTCGTGACAATATAAAACACTAATGTATAGGACCAACTCAAATATATGCGCATGATGAAGTAAAAACAATTGAAACTTTTGTTAGCTTTTTACAGTATAATAGATACCATGCTTTCTTTATTTGTACGTTTTTTGCATTCTGCAAAGGAGTACAGTGCCTGCGTAATGGCTGTTTAACCATATAGTATTGGCCAGTATTAATGTAACTTTACCGAACCTTTACATGTAAACTTGCCGTCAACTAAACTCTAAGTTTCGCATTCTTAATAACACATACACGGGGCATAAGGAGAAGAAATAGCAACAGTGATAACTCACTACTCGGACAAAGCACAAACAATTATTATGAATCGATCTACTTTAAAATAATCAGGCGTTATTGAGTTCTGTAACTTTCAAATTTAGATTCTAATCATCTCCGGTGAGGTGAATATTTTCTGTTGGGTATGTAGACATTAAGTGGTCTTTGCGGTCCTTTGATAAAGAATGAAAGAACCAAGACATTCGAATAAATCTCTTAGTTTACGTATCGACACCTTACACTGCATGGATACACTTACCGTGATCGAACTACTGATCCGAAGACCATCACCTTACCAAACCAGGCTATGTCCTACCGTTGTCAAACAAAATATTATTCTATGATAATCCTCTAGAAATGCAAATCAACCCCATTATATCTATTTTTAAGTTTGACATAAAAAAGAGCCCATCAAGCCTGCTAATTTAAGGGGGAAAATAAGTTTTCTTCTGGTTAGACTGTAGGTGAAATTCCTGGCAAGAAAAAGCAATTAAAGCAATGACTTTAACATAAACAGAACATAAAGATATACTCTTCTTGAAAGGGCCAATAACTACACTCTGAATGAGTTCTGCAGCCTAGTGGCTGCAATTTATCTTACCTGCATGGTGAGGGGTGACTCTCACTGGCACACGCACACACACACACACACACACACACACATATTTATATATACTTAATCATATTTCAAATATATTACTATTAATATTTTAGAAAATAAGGTATTATATTTCGAGTGTCAGTTAATTCTTAACTAGATTTACATATAATATTAATGTATTTCATTTTCAATATATAAATGTTTTCTGTAGGTGGGGATGATTACATTGACCATCCCCCTTGCCAAAAAGTGTGTGTGTATGTTGGGGGAGATATAAACCCCCCCCCCCTATTGACGCCCATGCTGTAGTCCTGGAAAAGTGGTTATACCCCGAAACAGTGAAACGTCAATCTGTGAGGAATTTCGTAGGGGTAGTAGACATTGGCTGACCTGTTGGGTCATCGTAATTGTTGTTAATCAGGTACTGCTTCCGCAGAGTAAGTGGCAGAGACATACAGTAACGTGGTTGGGAGAGTGCAAAGAAAACTATCGCAGATAAAGACTCAAAGAACCGCTTTCCAGCCGTATATTCAAATCTTTCGAGGTCAAGTGCCCTTAATACAAAAGATTTTCATTGGTTGGGAAAATTAGCTGCGAACATTAAAAAATGTCCTTATATCAAGTCCCTTTATATCATGCAAACGTTGATACCATGCAATAGTCACATAAACATAGTAGGACATAAAGTATATGGATCACCGATGGGTTCAATTCAAAGATAACACGTCTGGATATAGTTTACTCTGCTATTGTAATTATTTCACAGATGAAATGTTAGCTGTTTTCATAAACATGACAAACGAAGTGAGGAATTACTTTTGGTTATGTCCATTCCCATGTCCTTACAAAGCTGTTGGAAGAGTCCATCCGTCTGGCGACGCTGTTCTTCAGTAAACAGGTGGCGCCAGTCACCCACGACACCCTTACGTAAAAACGAGCCGCCAGGTGTCAGCACTTGTAGTCCTTTCTTCTCCATGGCCCTGAGGGCGGTATCAGGGTTTAGTTGGGGTGTCTTCTTCATGCTACTGAACGATGTGAGCTCCACTATCTTATCCAGCCTCTCTGCGTCTAACGGTTTACCCAGGAACTCAGCAAGTTTACCGATCCAGGTTTTTGGGTCCCGCTTGAGCTGCTCATACCGGATGTTCATTACATTCGGGTTGTTTTTCTGTTCCCAGTAGGACCGAACGATTTCGAAATAATTTCCGAAAACAACTTGACCACTGATAAAATTATCGAAGAAAACATCCCACGGGCCGTTCCATGGTCCGAGTGCTTTCATATTCTTGTGAAAATAATAATAAGACACAGCCACATCTTTGGGATCTCGCGAGATGTGCACAATCTTAGCGTTATTCTCGCGGATTCCGCGGGGTAGCTGGTAGTAGGGAACATGAATGTTAAAATAAGATGGATGGGGGATCTTTATAGCTTGTTGAAAACCCATATCTATCGACCTCGCAAGTGAGACTGGTGACATCTGAATCCAAGAATCTAAATTATCTTGTTTTAGGATGGCGCTTACGATCGTAGTTGTCCAAATGGTGCCTACAATATAAATCAAACAGGACTTTTTCAACCGAATGTTATACCTGGCATGAAGTGTATGTTGTCTATATTCCAAAGTACAAAAAATACGACAAAATGAAAGTACTTTTAACAAGTATTAGTTAGTAAAATGCATCTTTGATTAGCACAAAGAAATTAAAAAGGGATCCCCTAGACTCGAAATAACAATTAACATCAGTAAATTTCGATTCAAAGGGCCGAGGTTGGTTAAAACAAGTCCTAGGATGTCGATATAAAATATCATACCGTGAAACAAAAAATAGTTGATGCCATCTATCGTGAAACTGGAAACTACGGTAAAAACATTATACAAAAATATTACGTATCCTCATTTTAGAGCAAATGACATGAAACCCATAAAGCTTTGGATAAATGCGTGTTTTGGGAGACAATCTGTGGTCGGTTCGCATGTATTTTGTGGCACCCTGTTTTGTTCATATAATTATGTTTTTTAGGTTATACAAGAGTTGAATCATGCGTTCTATGATTGTTGCTTTAGACAAAACAAATGTATAAACTGTTAATCTCTTCATGCATAGGTTCGTCCTCTATAATCAATTAATCATTTAATCAATTTCCTGATATAGCCGTTCCTATAACCTCAGTCCAGCATACACGAGAAAAGGACTAAGATGTGGGTGGGGGGGGGGAGTGAAAATTCATTACTGACATGATGTCGAAGACGGATTTAAAGATACACTTTACTTTTTATTGATTAAGAAAATAACTTAGAAAATCCTATATTGTGAACTTTTGGAAAACTCGCCGACCTGTCTTTGGGTAACCACAGACGAACACGTCGTCTTGATGCACGGGGAAGTCTGCGACACGTGACATCACTTGAGGTGTTATCCAGGGCATATGGCGGACGCCATGGATCCAGTTTTCTCCAGGAATCTTGTATTCTAGCTTCTCTCCGAAAGAGATCGCATGATCTGCGCTATCCATGCTGCAATAAAATAAGTTAATAACCGGAATTACGACAAGTGCATGTTACGCTAAATAATAGGCATCTGGTATTTATTTTCTTATATTCTTACTTTTCAGGATTATGCAAGGGGGGGGGGGGGGGTGGTATAGTTAGGCCTACCATATTCAAACATGTGTATATGGGTAAAAGCACCGGCTATGGACACAACCTCCATACACAACAACCAGGGGCGTCAAAACAGGGGTTGGATTTCTTGCTTCAAATTCTTGCTAGAATTTCTTATTAGTTAGTCTAACAAGTAACATTCAGTGGTTTGCTGGTTCGAAAAAAAACATGATTTTAGAGCTGGATGTCAAATTACATCTGTTATGATGTTACACTTTATATACGTTCTAATATATATATATATATATATATATATATATATATATATTTATCCTGAAATTGTTTTAAATTAGTTAAGATGTGCAAATTATAGTACATTTCCGACACATAACTTACAAGGGGAAAAATAATAATCAAATTGCAGATGAACAGACTCAACAGTAATAAATATTATTTATTAAATATTTTGTTCAGGGAATTATCTTTTTTTTTAACTTTCTTATTTTAAGAATATAAGAGTTGACAAAAAATCACCCAAAATCCCTTTAACAGGAAAAAGAAATTACGAAATAATAATGAACCTTGGCAGAAAACAGTATAAAACAATGAGTGACAGTACATACCTCCAACAACAATCTTTATCGCATTCCTTTTAAACTATGTGTTCGCAGGAAATTATAATTAATCCAAGCCGAACGTAATGTGTCACATTCGATGGTTGCAGAACGGGTTAGCTTTGCAAAGACAGAATAAAAGTAGACACAATGAGCTGACGTCTGTGCACATTGTGGACTCGGAAATCTTCTTTCATATGTATCAACTATTCTTCTGATAAGAACCCCTGATTTGAAAACAAAGACATGTTAATTGGCCTAATAAAACACCTTACTTGGCAACCCCACGTTGCACAGAGGTCGCAGTGCATGTAAACACGGGTCATCCGACCTTACGATAAACACGCCGGTACAAGCGTGGCTCACAAATGTGACCTTTCGACCAGTACAACAATATACTATATTATATATTCTAATATATGTACTATACGGTAGTAGTCGTGACCCCCGCGTATTCCTGATAACGACCAAGGCAGGATAATGTTCAAGGCAGGCTTCAGACGGCGTGGTTTTCCCCTGCGATCTACCGCGCTGTGGTTTACTTTAACTTTGACGTTTTGCTTGGCTGTCCACAAGCTCTTGACACGTATTAACCGAGTGAGCGATATTTCAAGCATTACCGAGCGCCTCCATCTTACTGACCTTCCCATATAATAAATTGGTTTCCTTACATATATCCGATGAAATGGGACGCCCCAAACAAAAAAAAACTTTTCAATCTTTCTACTTTTCCACTCCCCCCTCATGATGTAATTGCAAACGAAAGTGGCAAAAGTCGTGGCCTTTATTAAAATGCATTTTCAAACTAGGTTCAATTGATATTTAGTCCACCTGGTGCAAATGTATACATCATGTCATTATGTATTTCTTGTCACTGAGATTCCTGACCTTTGTTAATACATAGGTGTGAATTAATACTTGAGAATAATAGGAAACATAGGCATGGATCCTGGGGAACATAGGTGCTGGGTATAAAAGGTACCACAGAACGAGCGCGCCACTAGTAACGAATCGCAATAAATTGTAGCGTGGGGAATGGAAGGAAACCGTATGGTTTTGATCATTATTAAAAATGACTTTTTAATGGCGTATCTTACATAATCGTAGGTGATAGTATCGAATCACAACGTAAGCTGAGTAGAAGAAGAAAACAGTAGACAATACCTGTCAATCGATCATTATAACTTTCTTTTAAATATACAAGGCGCAACACAGTATTAACAATATAGGAAAATGGTCTCGCCGTACGGAACCTGTCTTAGTTGTTCCAAATATACGGTGCTGTAATAAATTTAACAATCAAACACATGTAGTTTCAAACCTGGAAGGAATCATCGTTCAGCATTTCCTTTGATGTGTCGGTTATTATTTTTTTTTTTTACTTTTTTTCAGAATTAATTTTACTTATATCAAACCTTTTTCAAAATATGCATTTTTTTAAAATAATACTTTATACCAGAATAGGTTACTTAAAGCAATTTAGGTTCTTTGAGAGGGAATGCTGAAAGCAGACATGGCCAAAATGTGACTTAGGGGGTGCAGATTACTGTTTACACCATTGGCTTCGGAACCGGGGGGGGGGGGGAGGGGGGCGCCCCCCCCCCCACCCACTTTTTGGTCCCAGGGGGGCACAAGGGGGCAGAACTTCTGTAGGAGAACCCATGCATTTCCATTGCTCATGAGTCAACAAGATTTGTACTTAACTGTGCATTGAAAAAATACTGGGATGAGCAGTGCCGGTGGTGGTGGTGGGGGGGGGGGGGTATATTATCATATTATTTCCTGTTGGAAATTTAATACTCTACAGAGAAGCTGAGACTCCCGGGACCTATTGGTCATCAAGACTGTTGCGTCTGGGGTGGTCACGCTGGTCAGGCAGATGATAAACTGGATGTACTTCAAGTGTTGACTTAATCGCTCATGGCTACATTTTTAGCGGCGGAGGTGGTAGTACCCACACCTCCTCCCCCAATTTTGTCATAGACCAAGGTTCCTGTACTATATAAAAAATTACACTTGCTATGCTAAAAAAAAACATGCATACATAAACTATATTCATAAAAAGAGGGAGCAGGCAGGCAGTGTCAATGCTTCCTACACTGTCAACCATCAAAACCATGGGATATTAATTGATCAGTGTTACTATAGTCAGGTCAGGGCCTCTGAGGCTGCCACTGCATGCTGAGAACCTGGGTCCTTGCACCCTGAAGTGTGAGACTGTCCAGATCATGTAGGTTGGGCATCTTTGCTATTCATACACGTCTTGCTGGTCAGTGACAGTCACTTTTACTGTCTGAAATTGAAGCTTGAAAGACATGTCTACAGTCAGTGTGTATAGTGTTTTATGGCATCTAGCAAAAAGCAGAAGGTATCTGACTTCTTTGTTAAATCTCAAGATTCCACCTATAACCCAGTGAGGTATGTAAAATTATAATTTGTTCCTTTAAGTTTCTAAATAAATACGCTATTAGTAAACTATAAGTTTTTCTCTCAGCTGACTGTAAGTCATCTGAGCTATATAACCAGCTATGGCCTTATAGCTGTCCTATGTTCTGCCACCAATTCCAGACGCTTGCAGTAACTTATTAAAGCAAATCGGAACCTTGAGCTCTGAGACCTGTGAAGCTCAGATTAAATAGCATCTGACTATATATGCGGGGGGGGGGGGGGAAGAGAAGAATAAATTTGTTTTCTAATTTTTCTACTCAAAGTATAACATTTGTCGGAAATAACATTTGTCGCTGCTGTGCATGAAACTCGAGTTGCAACAAAATGTGTGCAAGTAACATGTTTATTTGATTATAAATGAGTGCTTTGACGTGATGATTTGGCCCTCCTTCTTTTTTATTTAGGCAAACTTAATTGAAACTTTTTGGGAAAACTGGACTTCACCAGACTGCATGGCGTAAACAGTTTTCTTTAATCAGCTCTTTAAATCAGTAACAAATTCACTCTAATTCACACCAATAATAATTACCTCCTCCGTTCGGGCGCTTTGTGCCCTCAGTACTTGGAGTACCATATATTGGTCTACTCTTGCCCCCCTCAATGTATTATATATATATATATATATATATATATATATATATATATAAATATACCAGCAGAGGCTTTACCCCCCCCCCCCCCCACACACACACACACACTTTTTGGCCCAGTGGTGGAGGTAGTTGTGATCTTTCTGTGTGAAATTATGTAAGTTCCATTATTTGGATGGAAAATCCATTTTATTTTTTCTCAGTCTACATGCCTCACATGAAAACAACTAACTTAATTTCTTAATTTAGTGTGTAAAGTAATAAAGGTCATTACTGTGTAATTTTTACAGATAAGGGAATTGAATATAATGTAATTCATTTAAGTGAGAACAGTTGGAAATTTAGACTACTTGTATGCGTAACTAATTTTTAAACTGATAACCTTATAGACAGGTCTGCTTTGGAATATATCAATATTTTTTTGTATTGCTCAATGTTTAATTATATATGACTGACATGTGTTCAGTTTTCTGTAAATTAATTATTCATGGTAATATTTAATTGATAATTACAACTTAAACTTCAAGTAAGTTTGAAAATGTTATATAACCTTTGCCTATCTGTTTCGTGCTTTATACCTTACACACCAATGGTGGAGTAAAATTAAAATCCCAGTAACGGATCTGAAGTCTTTATTAAGATTTGACGAAAACTATATTATGGTATAAATATTATCAATTTGGCACACATGATTCTGTAAATTCAATATTTAATCATTTTTTGTGTGGTGCAGCATGTGAATAAAAATAGAAAATTGGTCAAAATACTGCACTGAAAATGCATTTTTTAAGTTTTATTTTTTCAAAATTTTCCAAACTGTGAGAGGGGGATACCCCCTCCCACACCCACCCCCTTTCTTACATTTGCACAATATGCCCCACATTTCACTTTTAAAAAGCTCAAAAAACTATTATATATATATATATATATATATATATATATATATATATATATATATATATATATATATATATATATTGGCCTATATATACCCAAAGTGCGCCCCCCCCCCACTTTCAAAACTATTCCGTAGCCTATGTACACATGTTATAGGTAGCCGAACACCATGATTGGTGCTCAGCTTTTCCGTTATATATGACCTGGACATCTAATTAGAACTATTTACTTCTAAAAGTTATAAAGGTGGGATTGTTTTAAAGAATACAAAATGACTAACAAATTCAAAGTGCATGATATCGTAATGAAATATTCTTACATGACACACTGTCAGAGAAAAAAATTAGCCAAGTTAGCCTTATTTTATTTGAAGTAATATTACTTTTGTCAACACATTTCATTTAACGGTATCATTTATTACTGGAAATTTACATTTATTAGATGGAAAAAGGTTAATCTCTACTCAACAGAGTCACATTTGATGTCACATGTATCCACCAGAGAAAATGACACGCAAGGTCTTACTCTCAGATAAGAAATTTCGATTAGAGAAATTTTATGCGTCATCTAATGACAGAATACTATGTTAAGACTAAATGTTAAGACTATGTCCCAAACTCAATCTCTGCATTAGACATTAAAAGCAATGCAAAGTTAAATGCAAAGCGACATTATAGGATACATCTTAAATGTTTAAACTTTTTTAAAATGCACCTTATGATCTCAGATAAGAATTTAAAGCGTTTTGGACTCGGAAGCCTATCTGAATGCTTCTAAATTCATGTATATACGCAGAAAACCTATGGAAGAGCCTTCATGTCAGTTATGAAGGATATAAGCCCAACGGTTTTGACACTGAACAATCCTAAAGTGTAACAATCGTTTTTCAATGTAAAAACGGGCATTTCTGCATATATTCTGATAATAATTAAGTCACACTCAATTAGTTTCGAAATGGTAACGTTTCTGTAACTTACAAACTGTATACAAAATTTCGAATCTGAAACTATAATGATTTTGCTTTGTGACCTATTAATGGACCGCTGTCTAATGCTCAGACAACTTACAGGAAGTTAGGCTAAAAAATATTTGTCGGCAACACCAGTCTCCTGTACATAACCAAACAATGATCTTCCATCATCTCAAATTTCAGACAAAGCAATCCACCCTTGAGATATTTGTTGTTTTGACCGATTTCACTCAAAAAATCAAGATCAAAGACACTCTCCAGGTAAAGGTACTGTTCGCATTTTAAACCAAATCGATATTTTCGTCCATATGAATGCATATGTAAAATTTGAAAGAGATTCAAGAAATGTTTTTGATATATCTTGCTGCATTTACTCTCTGTAGCGGTGGTATACCCATGCTAAACCAGAGAATCCCAGACGGTCAGTCTGGGGATACAATAAAATATCAATATGTGACATCTGTAGTGTGTTGCCTGGGCCAATTTTGTTTACATTTTTGCATGCTAACAGGTCCACACGTGTGAAATAGTTACATTAATCAAATAAGGTCCAGGGGAAAATTTCTTATTCATCAGCTTTGAACATTGTGAAGTATCCCACTTCCAAAGTGTAAAATATATTTTCTGCATATATCACAGAATACAGGCCACTCTAACCAAATTTTGAAATTGTCAGGATATTTTAAAAAGATCACTATATTCCTTGCATACAGAAAATGTGTGTTTCTGCATAAGAAATGGGCTGAAATGCGGCGGTATTCCCCATGCTTGTGACATTTTATTCAGTTGGGTGTCCCCGCTTTCAACATTCATGACCAATGGAAGAACACATTCTTATTAAAGTAAGAATGGTGTCAAGCTCTAGCTAACATATCAGTTTCATAGGCTCATTTTTATATATCTCAACCTTGACCGTCAGAAGATTTTTCACGTGCCAAAACATGATTTGCCTGGAGGAGGTAACCATAATTTACACTAGTGCAAAATAATTGTGCGCGGAAAAGCACCCTAAAAAGCAAACATCCTGCGATATTCACTTCAACCTTTACTATGCTTTTTTGAGTGCATGAAAAAGGGGTTAATGGTTTAAGAGAGCCAAATTTTTCAGCATGCAGAAATGTACAAAGGAAAATCTTAGAGGACTTTAAGGAAGTTTTTTTTTTTTAATCTAATGGTTGCCATTTGTGCTCAGACAATGGATAGGCAGCCAGATGGACAGTTAAATGAACGGATATGATGAAGGACATGACGATTATGCTATACTTCAGGCAGCTGATCTAAATGCAGGATTGGCAATTTTTTTACACTGACGTAATTTACATACTTAGTTAACGTTAATTAACGTCATTTAGGAAATAGTAGGTTTTTACACCCATGTGCATGTGGAAGTGCTCTTAAATGATACCCATGCGTTCAACAACTTCACCGATGATATAATGTACCAATGTCATGTAAAAAAAACTTTTACACTTATGTGTAAAAAACTGTAAAAAAACTAAATGCATGTTGGATTTCTGTCAAGTGATACCCATGACTTCACAAATTTACTCTATTTATGATCTCATGTATCAATGTCATGTAAAAAACAGGTTTTTTACATCCATGTGTGAAAAGCTGAGAAAACCTAATTGCATGAAGGATTTCTGTTATCTGATCATGATACTCATGAGTCTAACAAATAAACTTAATAAATGACCAAGGCCTTAGGATGTACATAATTCCAGAGGCATAGGGCTCATGTACTTATCATGTCAATGGGCAAAGGGCTTCAGGCTGACTGGTGCCTATTTAACAACTTTCTGTTGGGTCACGGTTTCCCAGTGGTAGCTACCCAAAGGCTTGTGTTTTGCATCTTTGTATATTCAAGGACAGTGGTGGCCCTGTTTTTATCAATTTGCTTCATCAGCATCAGATGAGAGTATATTTATAAATTTTGGATATATCCACACTAAAGTGAGAAACTAATTACTGGGAGCAAGGAAAGCTTTCAAGCTAGTTTTTTGCTATAGGGCTCTGAGAGGGAGCACTGATATGGACTACTAAAAACACTATAAAATATTCATTTACATGGTGAATGTAAGGCCTGATTGTGAATATGTCACTCAGTTTAATTTTTAGAAATAATATTATATTTGATATATGATACACCATTTTCTTTAAGTATAGCCCTACTCTATATGTCAGAGGTTTCAAATAAACATGTAAGGATGAACTAGATTTTTTACAGTTTTCACATTAAAAAAAAAATTTACAGTTTTTTTACACAGTACTGTTAAAAACAGGGTTTTTTTTTAACAAAAAATACTGTCTAAATGGGCTTGAATGAAGATATACAGAATAAGATGCAAAATTGTTTTATTAATTCAGAAACAAGGAAAAAAAAATGCCGTGAAAGATCATAAAGTAAACATTCAATAAATGTCACTCAAGTATGTCAAGACAACCTCTTATCAGTCAATCTTTTGCCCCATGTATGTATGTTATACTCTTCTGGTATACCCATGAAGTGTGACCACAGCTGTGCCACTTCCCTCTACAAGAATATTTTCTTATCCTATCACAAAACCTCTTCATCTTCCTGCCATGTTACTGCGTTCATCATGGTGCAAATGGTCTTAGTCATTTCCTTTGGTATACTGGAATGAAAATACAGTTGCATTAAAACCAGAATACTGCATCTGGAAGAGTATTTTCGTCTATATTTATAACAATTGCTACATATTTATTACAAACTCTGGCATGAATAGTGTAATGTTGAAAGATAGAAAATTCATTAAGAACAACAAAATTAATATATTATGAACATAGCAATGACAAAATCATAAGAAGGGAGGAGATCTACAAGATAAACCTGTCATGCACCTGTAATGTTCATTAAAAGTGAGCTAGTGTTGCACTTTCACTAACAAGGGACCCATGGGACACGGCACTCAGCTGATCGTGATTGGACTATAAATGTTTCTCCACTGTGATACTATATCAAGTCGATAAAGCTTATGAATATCATGTTCATGTTGGGCTATTATAAAGGAATGTAATGTAATATGTGAGTAAATGATAAATGAAATTACCTGACTGATGGATTAATAGAGTCAAATAAAGTGGTTTATTTTTTATTTATTTAGGAGGGGTTGAAAATTGTGATATATTTGAGCAAATATGAATGCAATGACAGCAGTAATAAGCAGTAGTAGAATGATGATAAGGCTATTTGTTGAAGGATCTAAAGTGTATGGTAGTCTGCAAGCGTTCAATTTGACAAATATGATGTTATGATTAACTATGCTGATGAAGTGATTGGATGAATATGTGACTGTATGACACAATATCTCTTTAGTCTTGACAAGGTACATTATTGTGATGCCCACTATGTCTACATATTACACAATATTGACATAATTTCTGGCATGTACATAGGTACCTATGGACAAATAGTTATACAAAATATTAAAGTATGAATATATCTGATTCATCTTGTTCTTGCTTACTGAGGCTGACTTTGGGATGGGGTTCGGAGAAGGGAAAAGTGAGGGCAGCATGAAGGTGGATGTAGAAATATTCTATTGTAATGTTTTTCATTTATATAAGAATATGAAAAGCTAAGAGGAAAGGGGCCCTCCTACTTGGTTATAGTAAAGTTCTAAATATATGATTGCAAACTAATACTCTGACAAGACTGTCATGAAGAAAAACAGTAAAAGATTTGAGATACTGTGTTGCATACAAAAATTTACAGATGAACAGGCAAGTGGACAGAATGGACTAATACCTTTATTTCACTTTCAAGAGAATAATGCATTTAAGTTTATATATAATCCAATTTTTTTAAGCAGATCCCCTTTTTCCATTAAGAAGTTTTTATCTGAATCATTTTTTTATTTACAGGTTTATAAATTTTTAATTAAAAAAACCTGAAAATATAAGTTAAAATATTAGAATTGTTGCAAAAGTTGCAATCATTATATATACAGTGTAAAAAACATTGGGTCATATTATGCATACACATATATTTTATTATTTTTAAATCATAAATGTTTAAACTAATTTTAAAAGAAAATAATGCCACAACATGGCATCTACAAGAATATTTCTTTAATCACTATTAAAAAGTTTTGCACATTGGAGTTTTCAGGACATGCTTAATTTTATTCACCAAAATAAAATAAAAGTAAATTTGATAAAATAAAACATCTTTTCAAATAAAGTATACACACTGTTGGTTGAATGAGGGACAAACAATATCATTGCTAATTACTATCCCAGTTTTAATTAATTACTGGAATTAATAGTCAATTTCACACCTGGTGAAGTCTTTACTCTTCTGAAGTAAGGAATTACTTATCTCATGAACATCCACACTTTCACAGCAATACACCACTTTGTGGACACAATTAAATGTACACTTTTATCATTGAAACCCTGGTGGTTCAATACAAAATCTAAAATGTAGCATGTCCAAGAATAAAATAAAATACAGAAAAATTATAACATTCATCTAGTTTATGCACCAGCTGGGGGGGGGGGGATGAGTGCAGGGCAGAGGGAAAGCCTGCTAGTAGTGGTCAAGCTGGGCCAAGGTAAGCTGCCTGGGGTGGGTTACATATGAATGAGTTTATTTATTATAGTGTCATGTACAATAATACATGAAAAATACATAATGCAAGTGAAGGCTGTACTACTAGGTGGGCTAGATGTAAACAACACTTGACATGGTGTATGAAAACATGAATAAAAGCTATTCATTCCAATCAATTTCTTTTGAAAGTTCAGATTTTAAAAGATTAAATCCTTATGCATATATGCTGGGAAAATTAAATCAACAGTGCCAAAGTTGGACAAAATTTAAGGTATTGATTTTTTATTTATGCTAATAACTTGAAAAATTTGCAAAATTCAGATCTAATTTTGGGTAAACAATTGAATCTTGATTAAATAAAGTTATATTCCTGAAAAAAAGTTTCTAGGTTCAGCAATTCTCATGTTAGGTGAGTAAATATATTTCCTGATTTTTTAAAAAATTGCATTATGTTCTGGCCCATAACTTCAAAATAATACCCAATACTGACCTAATTTTTGGTATGTTCATAGAAAATGTATAAAAGAATGTGAATACTAAATACGATCAAAAACAGATCAGTGGTTTTGATATTAGGCAGCCTTGAAGTGTAACAATGGCTTTTTTTATGGAAAACGGAGTTTTTTTTCCTTAATATCTCGAAGGAACAAAGTCCTAATGACCCAATTTTTCGGTATGGTAGGAGATTTTGGGGACATCTAAAATTATGTCAACAGCCTGGGGAGCATAGAGATGTGCACTGAATGACCTACAGTCATCAAAGTGGACTGCTTGACAATGTAAGGGAATACAACAAGAGCTTCAAAACAAATTCAATAACTAGCCTAATTTTGCAGCTTTTACTTTCAAATTTCAGATTTTAACAGATTAAATCCTTATGTATACATGGTGTGAAAATTAAATCCACAGTACTAACAGGAAAAAAACGTGCCATGGCCAAAGTTGGGCAAAATTTAAGGTACCAATTTTATATTTTTGCCAATATTTACAAAAATTTAACAAATTTTGATCTAATTTTTGGTATACAATTAAATTTTGATTAATTAAAGTTGTCTTACTGGAAAAAAGTCCCTACCTTTAACACTTTTGGTCTTAAGTGACCAAATATCTTCCTGATTTTTTTACAAAGTCCATTATGTTTTGGCCCATAACTTTTTAAAATTAAATAATACTGACTTAATATCTGGCATGTACATAGGAACTATATAGAAGAATATTTATGGTAAATATGAAGAAAACCAGATGAGTGGTTTTGATATTAGGCAGTCCTGAAGTGTGAAAATAGATTTCTAATAAAAAATTGAGGTTTTTCCTTAATATCTCGAAGGAACGAAGTCCTATTGACCCAATTTTTGGCATGGTAGGAGATTATGGGGACATCTAACAGTATGCCAAAATTCAGATTCGTAGGTCCAACGGTGTCGAAACGTGCCAGTCTTACGGACGGACATCCAGACGGACAGACAGACAGACGGACGGACGGACGGACGGATGGACAGACAGACGGACAGACGACGGACATTGGACCATGACTATAGCTCAGATGACTTATAGTCAGCTGAGCTAAAAATTAAACTTTGAAATGTGTCCCATAAAATTCCTAACAGAAGCCACTTTTGTGGAAACCCAAAGCACAGTTACAATATTACATACACGATTAAGTAGTGAACAGTTTTGAACCTCTGTGAGTGCTGCTTCAATTATATCATCAGGGAAACTGATTCGGCCTTGTTGATCTATCAATATCTTTTTTTTAAGATTTTTTGGGGGGAGGTAACCACCTCCATTTTTTAGGCTATTTTATCTAATTCTTAATTTAAGTATTTACATAGATCAGCACAGTTCCATTTGGGTTTGGGACTTTGTGACTAGGTGGTAGCACTGGCTTCTTCTCACCAAGGCCCTCTCTCTTTTGCACTCGCAGGTCCTATGTAGGGCTGAAACGGGCACAAAATTTTGGACTCAAGTACCCAATAGGCATTACCTGACTCGGACTCGAGTACTCTTTACCATGGTAACGCTTTAAAGATAAAACAGACATCCGTTTACCCATGCAAAATATGCATAACTTTGACTTTGTGATGGCTTCACTTTATCCCAACAAAGGAATAGATTTATGTCATAACAAGAGTCAAGACTTCTGTTATATCTACTTATTTGACTGGTCGACTAGCATATGTTTAGAGCCCTATGCCAGGTTACGATAACTGAAGAATAAATAGGCCTACAGACTGCCCGTAAATTTGAAGTTATATGCAGATATGCATGTAATTACACAAGTACTCGAGTTCAAATTTTGGACACGAGTACTCGGTAAGTATTACCTGGACTCGAGTACTCCAGTACTCCTTTAAGCCCTAGGCCTAGGTGTGTAATCATTCCCATTACTGGGTCATATCACAGAGGAACCTCCCTATGATGCACTCATTTATGAGTAATACATGGCTGTCGGTTACAATCTTCCCATTAAGCCTGCAAAAGGCTCAACCTGACAGACATTTGAACTCTGAGTCTCCTAGTTTTCAGTCCTGTACTCCAACCCTGAGCCACAGAAGCCAGGGATCTATCAATATCGATCTTTTAGTTATCTTTTCTTTCAATATGATATCATTTTTATACACATAAATTCATTCAAATTTTGCTCAGTGGGGCTGAGAGGTAGATTTTTAACAAGGGCACGACAAAGCAGAGCATCCCCTCGCACAGGGCATAGTTAAAATGGATGTATTACACAGTGTGAAAATAAGGAGGGAAGCTTTCTGGCCTTGACCTTTGCTCCTGTGACCTCAAACTAAATAGGGTTCTTCATCAATGGGTGAGTGAGCCATATGAGCAAGATGACACTGTCAGCTGTTGGTCAAACAGTTTTACCTAAAATAGGTCCACAAGCTTTTTGAAGAAGTGGGCACTGTGGCTGCGACCTTTGACCCCCTCACCTCAAAACCAAAAAGAATCTTCATCAATAGATAGGTGTGTCATATTTGCAAGATGAAAGGTTTTGGTCAAACTGTTTGGCTTAAAATCGGTCCACAAGCTTTTTCAAGAAGTGGGCCCTGTGGCCGTGACCTTTTACCCTGTGACCTCAAAATCGATAGGGGTCTTGATCCATGGGTGGGTGAGCCATATTTGCAAGATGAAAGGTTTTGCTCAAACGGTTTGTCTTTAAACAGGTCTACAAGCTTTTTCAAAAAGTAGGCCCTGTGGCTGTAACCTTTGATCCTGGGACCTCAAAATCGATAGGAGCCTGATGTGCAAAATGAAAGGTTTGGCTTTCAATCAGTCCACAAGCTTTTCAAGAAGTGGGCCCTGTGGCTATGACCTTTGACCTCAAAATCTATAGGATTCTTCATCTATAGCCGGGTGAGCCATATGTGCATGATGAAAGGTTTCGGTCATATGGTTTGGCTTGAAATCAATCCACAAGCCGATTCAAGAGAAACAGACAGACAGACGAACGGAGGTGTTACTATATCCCCTTCACAACTTCTTTGCAAGGGGATAATAAATATCTGTGTTTGTAAATATTTAACAAACTCTCTTTCTCATTTTGCCATTAATGAATTAATATATCTGACTGTAATTGATTCAGGCGTGATAAAAAAAAGCATTAAATCTTCTGTGATCTTTGACGAAACACACTTCCTTGTTAGTTACCAAACTCTCTCCACAGATATATCCTTGCCTGGATGTTGCTCCCAGATTGATTTCACACCACATTCCCATGCCCTTATTGAACCCTGAGAGGCTTATTCTCCAAGTTTCTCAAACCTATTCAAGGGGCTGCCATTTTGCTTACACACAAAAGCTGGATGTCACATGTCGCATTTCAAAATCATAGGTTTGATGCTAGTAAGACAAACAACTGAATTATAAAGTATCACAGCTGTGTCACCTTTTTCTGAATCCACTTTGCGTCTTCTACTGCTCTTTCAAGGATCTGTCTGATCCGATCTGGGTCACTCTCATCTGAATGACTGTTAAATCCCTGAAAATAATTATTTTACATAAAGACAGTATCTTTATAACAGACTAAAGCATTTGTTTACACTAAAAGGGAAATGAACCCCAGACCTGCAGGGTTGGCCGGTAAGAGCAACCTCCGGCTTTAACCGCTAGCTTAAGCCGGCTATAGCCGGCCTAGTCAATACTTCAAAAGTGGCCAATGCTAGCTATTACTGGCTAATATTCCTCAATTGAAAAAAATGCCCCAAATCTAATAAACAACAACAGTATTATTTTTAAAATGTTATTATTGTTAGAAAAGCTTGCTCCTTGTACATTTTGCCAGGAAATACTAAAGTCAATGATTTAAAATGACACAAGGTCAAAGACAAATAAAACAAATATACCAGTTTAGCAAAGTTGTTATGATACTGCAGGGGGAACCAATGTTAACTTGAGCAGTAATATGCATGCTTTTACTTGTAAAGATTTAGAGATGGAACAAATGTTTGACTTGTACATGAGTTCAATGATAAATGTCACACATAAAGTGCTTCACTGTGCCAGTCTCATAAGAATCTCACTGTGCCTGATAGCAGGCCACCAACTTGGCAGCCTGAGACTATCACTAAATGTCACATATAGGCCCAATATCAAAGCTTTGTACCCGAAAGTCTTTGAAATTCAAAAGTTAAGATCAAACTTACAGCAATAATAATTAGCATGGAGTTTAAGTCAAGGCAAGACTGAAATGGACTCCAAACTGACCCTGATTTTGCTCACTTAATTTATCTCCATCCCCATAGCTTCTGGGTTAACAACTAGACATCATTTAATGATGCAAGTTAGTATTGTAAAACAAACAATGATAATCTGGGAGAGATACAACAGATCCAGTCTTGTGCTCAAGATCCTGTGAATACTAATTAAGTTTGGTCACATAACTGTCTCACTGCCACCTGTCCATCTAATAACCACATGGTTTACTGCACTAGGCCAGAGTTAGGCTTTGTGTTGGTTAACTTATTTTACAGCCACTACTTTAAAGCCCATTTAAAAAAGTGCACATTATGAATGGTTTGTCAGATGACCAGTATATCACTGCAACTACTTAAAAGCCTGAGTGATAAAGAATGTTGTACGAGTGCTTAGTCTGATGACCATTATATTAACTGGTATTGACCAGTAACAGCCAGTATTAGCTTGCTTTAGCCACTGACCCGGACAATATGAGTAAAAGCCAGCTTTTGGCCAACCCTGCAGACCTGTGCCTTCTTATTGACTTCCTGACTCCCCCCCCCACCCACCCCACCCCTCCTTTTGGAGCAGAATCAACCTTTTATAGGGTTTCAAAACAAATTTTCGACCCTGACCCCCTCCTTCCCCGACCAGACAACCTTTTTATAATTGATACTTTCAATGTTCCTGTCCCTTTCCATAATCCTGGATCCAACCCTGACTACAGTGAGTTGGCATGTGCACAATGGTAGTGCTCGGTAAAAAGTCCCTAGAAGTCAGTAGTCCCAACTCTCAAGTATGTAAGAACACTACCTGTTGCACAAGTAGGGTGGTGCTCGGTAAATAGTTCTTAGAGCTGGGTAGCTCCACATGGGTAAAAGCATTGCCTAGTGTTAAAACAGGGTAGGACTGGTAACAAGTGACCCAGGGGTCATGAAGCTCAGCTGACCAGGAAGACATTGACAAAAGTAATTTTATCATCTGAATGTCAAATTTGAATGAAATACTTTTTCCAAACTTGACCTTTTGTATAAAATCATCCAATATTCATTGGGGTACTATGGAGCTCTGTAGCATGAAGGATATGGGTAACAGACACCTATTTTCAAGGTTTACAAGATGACTTTTCAGGGGTCTCCCAGCATGTCAAAAAATAAAATTCTAGGTCTAGTTATTATGATTTGTGCCCTGTTAACAGATGACCAAATGTTTATTCTGGGGGGTATTTCAAAGCCGCATAGGATGAAGGATATGGGTAACAGAGATGTAATTTCAGGTGCACAAGGAGACTTTTCAGGGGCCTCCCAGCATATCAAGAAAGGAGATTCTAGGTCAAGTCATTATAATTTGTGCTCTGTTAACACATGACCAAATCTTTATTCTTGGAGGCATAGCATGAAGGATATGGGTAACAGAGACCTAATTTCAGATTTCCAAAGAGACTTTCCAAAGGCCTCCCTGCATGTCAAGAAAGAAGATTCTAAGTCCAGTCATTATGATTTGTGCCCTGTTAATATATGACCAAATCTTTATTCTGGGGGGTACTTCAGAGCCCCATAGTTCACAGAATATAGGTAACAGGGACCTTATTTCGGGTTTCCATGTAGACCTTTTATGGGCTTCCCTGGAGGTGAGGACAGAAGATTCTAGGTCCAGTCATTATGATTTGTGCCCTGTTTACAGATGACCAAATGTTTAGAGATCACAAAAGTAGAGAAAAAATTCGTAAAAAATAAAAAAAATATAGCTGGCGCCACCAATCTCCAGAAATTGATGAAACACTCCATGATCAATATCCATGCAAAGAATCATGGTGATTAATGCATTAGTTGTTCAGATACTTGAGCTTTGGTATTAAATTTTGCATTATTCTGGGGGGTACTTCAGAACCCCATAGCTCGAAGAATATAGGTCACAGTGACCTAATTTCAAGTTTACAAGGAGGATTTCTATAGACCTCCCAGGATGTCAAGTAAGAAGATTCCAGGTCTAGCGGTTACGATTTGTGCCCTGTTAACAGACAGACGCCTGAATGGCCGGAGGGACGACGGACAAAAGGTGATCCCTATAGCTCAGATGACTTTCAGTCAGCTGAGCTAAAAATTGAAAAAATACAGGTGGCGCCACCAGAATGCAGAAACTGATGAAACATTTCATGATCAATATCCATGCAAAGAATCATGATCAATATAATAATTGTTCAGATACTTGAGCTTTTGTATCAAATTTTCCATTATTCTGGGGGGTACTTCGGAGCCCCATAGCTCAGAGGTTATGGGTAACAGAGACCTAATTTCATGTTTTTAAGGAGACTTTTCATGGGCCTCTCAGCATGTCAAGAGAGAAGATTCTAGGTCCAGTTGTTACGATTTGTGCCATGTTAACAGATGACCGCATCTTATGAGGTCTCAAAAATAGAGAAAAAAATTCATAAAAATAAAAAAAATACAGGTGGCGCCACCATACTGCAGAAACTGATGACACATTCCATGATCAATATCCATGCAAAGAATCATGGTGATCACTGCAATAGTTGTTTAGATACTTGAGCTATTGTATCAAATTTTCCATTATTCTGGGGGGTACTTAGGAGCCCCATAGCTCAAAGGTTATGGGTAACAGAGACCTAATTTCAGGTTTACAAAGAGACTTTTTATGGGCCTCCCTGCATGTCAAGAGAGAAGATTCTAGGTGTAGTCGTTACGATTTGTGCCCTGTTAACAGATGGCCGCATCTTAAGAGGTCTCAAAAATTGAGAAAAATATTGGTAAAAATCGAAAAAATACAGGTGGCGCCACCAGTCTGCAGAAACTGATGAAACACTCCAGGATCAATATCCATGCAAAAAATCATGATGATCAATGCATTAGTTGTTCAGATACTTGAGCTTTTTTATCAAATTTTCCATTATTCTGGGAGGTACTTCGGAACCCCATAGCTCGAAGAATATAGGTCACAGTGACCTAATTTCAGGTTTACAAGGAGAATTTCCATAGACCTCCCAGGATGTCAAGTAAGAAGATTCCAGTTCTAGCGGTTACGATTTGTGCCCTGGACAGCCGGACGGACGACGGACAAAAGGTGATCCCTATAGCTCAGATGACTTACAGTCAGCTGAGCTAAAAAGGCCTGAGCGCTCTATAGCCCAATGTGAGTCAGAGCAATGCCTGTGTGATGTGAATCCAGGATAGTGCTCGGTAAAAAGTCCTACCGAGCCCTAGCACTTGGTATGCGTGGTAAGAAGACTAACCTCAAAAAACCCTAAAATGCACAATTTCTCTCCTGTAGGTGTACATTTGGGAGCGAATGTTGAATCACTCACTGGTTAGCAAACAAGGTAAAGAGGGCGATATTGTTGGTGGGGATAGACAGAAAAAGAGGGTATAGTTTTTTGGGGGGTTTTCAGTACAAATATAACAACTGTTTATTGTCTCTTGTTTGACTCGTGATATTTGTTCATGTGACGTCCTGAACTTGGCTGCATGGAAGTACCTGGAAGAGATGAAATACATGATTTATTAGTACGTTTGACATGACATGCAAAGAGAGCGTACTGGATCGGGTCTTGAACCACTGACCGGCAGCATACAAGTTCCATTGCATAACCACAATGCCAACACAGAACTTGTTGCAGAATGGGGATAAACAGGGGTATTTAAACCTGGATTAAAAAATGTTATCACCTGGTACACTGCTAGGTACTACTTCACCAGGAGTCAAGATCATGTGATCAGTGAATTAACTTCATACAAACGCCAAATCGATCGCTTGGTGTATCTAGTTGAAAAATGAATCAGGATAGTAAAAGGTTAAGATGAATGATTGCTTACTTGGGTAATCAGAATAAATATGAGTGAATATTGGGGGGACCTCCTAAACCCTCCCCCCCCAGGATATGATAATCAACATGAGTAATGATTGGGGGGAGACTCCCCAACCCCCCCCCATGTGAGTCCTAGAATTATCTAAAACTTTGTAACAAGATGTGATAAATCCAACTTAGAGTTATGCAGATTGTGAAGGTGTGAGTTATGCCAAAAGGTGGGGTTTCCTAATGACGTATTAAACAAGTGACCCATGGGTCATGACGCTCAGCTGACTGGGAAGAGATTCATAAAAGGAAATTTTATCATCTGAATGGTAGTACATACCTATTCACCTGAAGCATCAAACAGATTAATCAACAGGCCAAGATTGTGTCTGTATTTATATATCTCAAAAATAGAGAAAAAATGAGTAAACTTTAAAAAAAATTCATGTGGCTCCACCAGTCTGCAGAAACTAATAAAAACACATGGTCAATATCCATGCAAAGAATCATGGTGATCTCTGCATTAGTTGTTTAGATACTTCAGCTTTTGTATCAAATTTTTTCATTATTCTGGGGGGGTATTTTGGAGCCATACAGCTTAAAGGATGCGGGTAACAGAGATCTAATTTCAGGTTTTCATGGAGACTTTTCATGAGTCTCCCTGAGTGTCAAGAATGAAGATTCTTGGTCCAGTTTTTATGATTTGTGCCCTGTTAACAGATGTTCATATCTTTAAAGGTCTCAAAAATTGAGAAAAAAAATCATAAAAACACCCGAACAAATACAGATGGTGCCACCAGTCTGCAGAAACTGATGAAACACTCAATGATCAATATCCATGCAAACAATTATGGTGATCTCTGCATTAGTTGTTCAGATACTTCAGCTTTTGTATCAAATTTTCCATTATTCTTAGCTGTACTTTGGAGTGCCATAGCTCAAAAGACATGGGTTACAGAGACCTAATTTCAGGTTTCCATGGAGACTTTTCATGGGTCTCCCTGTGTGTCAAGAATGAAGATTCTAGGTCCAGTCGTTATGATTTGTTCCCTGTTGACAGATAACTACATCCTTAAAGTTCTCATAAATAGAGAAAAAAAATTGTAAAAATTTGAAAAATACAGGTGGCGCCACCAGTCTGCAGGAACTGATGGAACATCTCTTGATCAATATGTATGCCACAAATCATGACCATCAGTGATGTAGTTATTGAGATGTTGCAGTTTTTTATATCAATTTTTTTTTACTATTCTGGGGGGTAGTTTGGGGCCCTATTGCTTGAATTCGAAGGATATGGGTAACAGACACCTCATTTCTGGTTTTCAAGGAGATTTTTCATGGACCTCTCAGAATGTCAAGTAACAAGTTTCTAGGTCCATTGGTTACGATTTGTGCCAGGTTAATGGACGGACGGACAGACGGACAAAAGGGTGATTGATATAGCTCAGATGACTTACAGTCAGCTGAGCTAAAAAATAAAGGGAATGATATTTTATGCGTCACCGTACAGTTGATCATGGCGGATGTAGAAGGATGTTGATATGACTACATGGAGATCGTACATAAAAGATGTATTATGTCATAACTTGTGATTGAGTATAGGGAAGAAAGGGATATTTGAGTACTCTTAGGCCAAAATAAAAAAAAAAGTGTGGTTCTCAGGCACTTTTTTCAGAAATCAATGCAGGCGGTCGCTTTTTGTATTATTAATTCTTAGAATGTTTTGATAAAAATGTCAAATGATAAGGGAAAAGCATGAAAATAACAGTTTTATTTTGCTAAATAAGTAAAAGCCCTTCAAAGCAAAGGAAATTGTATGGTTTTATCTTCTTGAAAGAAATGTTGGAGCGGCAGCAGCTCTTATTGGAAAGTTTTTATTGAAAATCAAAATAAAAAGTTTTGATGCGGGGGTTTAAAATTGGTGCAGGCGGTGCCTGAGAACCATACCTTTATTTTTTTTTGGCCTTATAGGCAGTTTTATGTTAGAAAAAGTCCCTTGTTGTGTGACAAGGCATAGTCGGTGCTGTATAGATGTGCGAGTGATCTGACATTCAGGCCTACATTTGTACAGGGTGGCAGCTCCCTAGCCTTGGTCATGCACTGTAAGTGAACCTCCCCCGCCCCCCCCGGGCCCACAAGGTAGCACACACCCCCCCAATGGCATACGTCATTTCAACTTAGTTTTTAGGCGCTAATAGCCAATGACCCTCAGGGTATTAATAACAAGTACCCTGAGGGACAGAGGCCTGGGATATCTGTACTCCCGTAATGACTCAGTTGATACGAAAAATGCCGTTGCACACACCGTTCAACTTACAAATACAAGTTTGTTTCTTTGGATTGACTCATTGAGAGTGAGACTGAGTTTTAAATTTCGGAGTGCTTCATGCGACGGGGGTCTGACTTCCGGTGTAACATAGAAATGCCACCTCCTGGCGGAAAACCCACTGCATGCCAATATTTCCCGCGAGAATATCGTGTTAAACATGCACTTGTGAAGCTCATCGTAGGGTCTCGAACCAGCAATCATGGATTAACAAGTCCTATGCGCTACCACTGCGCCATGCAAGACGAGTTGGGTGTGAAGGGTCGAGTGGGGATATTTAAATCTACATTTCAGAATTGGTTGTAGTTGTTAAAATGAGGGTTAATTTTTGTCAAGCGTATGCGTCGTCTGGGCGCTTCGCGCCTGGACGTCACAACAGCTTAAAAAAATTAACCCTCAGCCGTTTATTAACTGCCTGCCACTAAACCGTACTCAGTCTCGCGCTTCACGCGGACAAGGTGGAGTCACTGTTTTATTGTGAACCCTAACCCTTGAAATACACTAAATATATCCATGATGTGTGTGCGTACAAATGCCTGGAGGGCGCAAGACAACAGATGTGAATGACGTAGGCAGGACATGTGCAACCAAATAGCCCTATATTGCCTATTATAGGTTTAGAAATATATAGGGGGATTCATTTTACAAATATATTTCCTCTGGAGTACATATTAAATACCGCTAGTAGCATGTTGTTGGAATCCAAATCCAGACAGCAGCCATGATTTTTTTAAACAGATAACTACGGTATGGTAAACAATCTCCGTTCAGACTACCGTAAAGTATACCAGTCTGACCATGGGGGGGTTTGGGGGTCTCCCCCCTCATTAAAAGCAGTTAATAATGTTTCTTTTTTGTTGTAGGAAATCTAAGGGGGGTATGGGGGGTTTCCCCCCATCTTTTAAGTAGTTAATAATATTTCTCAATAAATATTTTAATGATATTTACAACCCCCGTTAGGTGGCGCTATTTATTACTCCACACCCAGATTTAAAAGCCCTCTTTTTCCTGTGACCTTCACATCGTCTTGCATGGTATAATGGCATTAGTGTTCGAGTACTGAGCCGTGCTGCTCAGGGTCGATTCCAGCGAGGACCAACTTCTGCTCTTTCATGTGATAGTCACGATTCATAATGTATACATGTACATACACATTTCTGAATAATAATAAAATGTCTTTCATCAACAGATAATGCCGCGGTAGGAAATAGAAGAGAAGACAATAGTGGTAGCAATATTTTATTCAGCTGTCCCAAATGTAGGTACTGATTGTAAATTCGCTCCCATTAACTTACAAAGGAGTAAACTGGATATATTATTACAACGTTTCACATGTATCGGTGGTGTCTTAACCTGTCCAGAACAGCAGCCTGAATTCTAGACTTGTACCCGGGTATCGTGGTTGCACTAGTCCACTGAAGCAGGGTTGGGGCCAGGTACTTGTACCTGTACCTGTACCTAGGTACACAATTCAGAGTACCTGTACCTGTACCTGGCTTTCATGAGTAGGAAGTACCTTGTACCTGTACCTGGAACTAAAGTACCTGTACCTGGTATAAGGTACTTCAGGTACAAGTGTGATACTGGAAATGGACACCAGGCTTGGGTCAATTGCTTGAACAAAGCTGTCACCCCTGTCAGATCAGTTACCTATCTCAGGCATGGGTAATTACAAAGCATTCATCCCTGCTGCCTTTGTAGCTAGTGGGGCTAGCAAGCTGTTCAACCTCCAGCCTGTAAACAGGAAGTACATTGTGACATTATCAGCACAAGTATCAGGCAACTGACAAAGGATAGGAACAGGGCTGCCCTCATGCCCATGCAATGTAGACACAGAACAGGGTTGGGGCCAGGTAATGGTACTTGTACATAGGTGCACAATTCACAGTTATGAGGATTACAGGTAATGATACTGGAAATGGACATCAGGTTGGGTCAAGTAAGTGTACTGAGCTGTCACCCTTATCGAGGCAGCGGTAATTACTAAGCTTTTATCCAAGCAGCCTTTAAAATTGACTGGGCTATGGCTTGTATGCATGCTGGCCTGGCTACCTCCAGCATCTACACAGGAAGTTCATTGTGGCATTATCAGATATAAAGGGGAGAGAGAAAAGGATAAGGACAGTGTTGCTCACATGCCCCATGTAGATACCTGTTGTCTAGTATACAAAGAACATTGGTGAAGGATAAACGAAGAAGTGAAGAAGGTACATATCGTGTATCTGAACTCTCAACATATGCCAAAAAAAAAGCAGAACATTCCGTTTCACAGAAAAAAGTCCTTGCTCAAGCATCAAATGTAGGTGCTCTTAATTCTCAAAACATTCCTCAGTGTGACTTACTGCAATGAACATGTTTATTGTTACTCCTAATTATGTATGTATTATTGTTCACGTCGTGAAGTTAGTCTATAAAAACTGATTATAAGATTTTCCCTTTCAGTCAAGTTGTCAAGCCTCTTTATTTTAAAGAGTGTGTGGTGCTTCAAGAGATTTTGACATTAAAACATTACCCTAAAACTCAAAACTTGATTTGAAAGAGTGACATCATATTTTATTATATGAATGAAAGTTTTATATTTCTGTATTACTAACTTTGTAAACTTTATCAGCTTCATTCACTTATCACATTTACTAAAGGCGATCCGTTACATTTGCAGCTGGCTCGTTTTTTTTTCGTGATGACATAAAAAGATATAATTTAAAACTTTTTAATGATATATTCAGCCATTCTATTACAACATGATCGCATATCTACAAGAAATTTTTGCAATTATCATTAGTTCAAATATCTTTAAAATGTACCTGTACCTGTACCTAGGTACTTTCTACAGTACATGTACCTAGGTACTCTACAATAATGCTGTACCTGTACCTGTACCTAACCATTTTGCAAGTACCTGTACCTGTACCTAGGTACTTTTGCATGTACCTGGCCCCAACCCTGCACTGAAGCGTAACTGGTCACGTGGGGAGGGGGGGGGGGGGGGTTGGTCGCAGGAAGAGGCCTTCTTCCTGCGACCCCCCGTCGTAGGAAGGACGGCCTTTAAATTTTCCTCATTGAGTTTATATTTCGGCTATTTTGTTACCTGTCGGACATAATTTTTGTAGTACGGCTGTGCATCTTCGGGAAGCTTTCGCACACATCTCAGTAGATGTCGATACAACTGCAGAGGGCCGGCTATTCTGGATGAAGCACTCATCTTCACCTACCAAATGTCATGGCTTTTACATAATATACCGTATTATCACTCATATAAACACTACCGTAAGCAAGTTACAAAAATACACACACAACAGTAGTTTTTATATCTGTCGCTAGATGGCAGTATAAATACAAGTATAAAATTCTGGTGGTTGGTGTCAGATACATTTTCACGTTATTTTTTCCCCATAAGTAATAAATAGGTAAATAGGTAAAAATAGGAGTGGGAATAAGGAATGCTTATTTCCACTCTCCCACTCCCTCAGGGGGAGTGGTTATAAAAGTCACAAAAATATTTTTCAGTCTATTTCAGTTATAAATAAGCAAGTCTATATATTACCAGTAATTCTAGTTCAAAGATTTTTAGCGAGTCTGCATTATACTCTATAATATTGAGAAATTAGGGGTATATATATATATATATATATATATATATATATATATATATATATATATATATATATATATATAGTTTTACATGTGTGCACTTAAAAAGGTTTTAAGTTTTTACATTGAAATGCATTTCAAAGTGAAATTGTAACTGTGTTAAACATCATTATTTTAAACATATATGATTCATAATTCATTTGAGTAAAACTTGCAGTTTACTTACGTTCAAGTTTCTTGCGAGATTTGTAAAGACAAATAAAATCTATATTTTTTCTGTAAATACTTACATTTGGTCAATAAGTTTGTTTCATAATTGTAAAGGTTTATATATTAGACATGGCTACAAGCTTTCAGTGTAGCTCCAATAGGGCGGGAATGTTTTGACAACACTTGTTTCCTGGCTTAATTCTTATCAGTTGACGCTTAGCATCAATAGGGCCAGTCACATGAGACAAGTGTCATGGCTTGCTTTACATTTCTTTGGGCTATAACTGATTTGTCCCACATGCCCCGCCTCCTATGTCGAAGGTCACGCGTGTCACTTTTTTTTTTTTTTTGGCTTTGCACCAGTTCTCTGCCATATTTGGAAAGTCACCATGCAACTACACTTGCATGGTCACTTTTCATGACCCTGCGATCCAAGCAGATTTGAACGTACAGTTAGAACAAAGGAAAAAAACGCCGCATGTGGGACAATAATAAATACATTAAATACACGGGCTATACATATACTCAATTAATATTTTAAATCATCAACGTAAGATCAATAAGCTTCCCGTTTTCAAATCGTGCTTAACTCACTCCATCATTTTTTAGCTTATGCATTACCGCATGAATCTCAGCCCAGCAAATTCTTTAAATCAGCTTACCCCACACTGCACCATTTGGTTTATATTCTAACCACCAGGCCCAGGAAATTGAAACAACTTTATATGGAAGAGTAATATAGATAAAATTAAAAGAGAAACTTTAATAACACCTAAAGCTAATGGCCGGTGGACTGGAGATGATAGATATCCGATCAAAGTTACAAGCAACAAAAATCATGTGCATTAATAGATTATTAAATTCTGATATAATTGAAGGATGGAGACAATTAATTATTAATCACAGCCTGAATAACTTAACTAAATATTTATTTACAAGTAACATATATATATATATATACTACAAAATGTAAAGAACAGTCTTCAATTATTAACGGTGCGGTACATTTTATTTAAAGATATTATTGTGTTGAAAAAGAGGTAGCTATATCAAAAGGAAAGTTAACTTGAAAAAAATCTTTGGAGTAAGTTATATAGTGTTATTAGAGAAATAAATAAATTCTCACTCGAGAAACAATTAAAATTTTATGGCATGATTGTGGATATTTTTTGTCTGTTTTTGTGATTTATGTTAGGTGATATAATATTTAATGATGATATAATGATGTTATGTAAAAATACATGTTATGCAAGTTTTAATATTTGTACAGTACTGAAAGATTGCTTTGTTGTGTAATAATAAAAAATGAAAGAGGAATAAATAAATACAAATTAATTTTAAAAAAAAATAGGAAAACACAATGCCTAGGACAGTAACAAAATATCCCTTTGGTCTCATTAAAAAAAATAAAACCCTTATCTTGCAATTCACTTATAGATTATTATTTTACTTTTATAGCACGGTTTTGTTTAATATTTGAACAACTAATGTGATGAAAGAATTATGTAGAATAAAAGCAGTATAAAAATACAATTTATATTCTTTTAATGATATTATAGTAAATAGACACGACCGCCTAAACCGGTCCACCTACTGGACTGGACCGTCGTCAGCTGGAACGGACAAGGACTGGACCGGACCTCTTATGTGTTCGACCGGCGGTGGTCCTGTCCGGTCCGGTCCGCACCTCTAGTAGTGTAAAAGCATACTGGACCTTACTGGGAGAATAGATTCAACCATCATGCAAGCAGTAGCCGAAGCTTGGGTACCATGCTATAGATTATGCCAACAAAAAAATATAAAATCATGGAAATCTAGGTAACTGAACATATCATGAACATGACCAGCTTTATTATAGTCTTTGTCATTCTACACTCAAACTTCTTCGAAAGTTTAAATAATTGTGCATTAAAGCCTTATACGCTAAAAGAATTGTGTGGTGTGGTCAGAAACTGGGTGCACAGCCCAGTCCGGAGAGGTGGACCCAGAGAGAGAGAGAGGGGAAGTTTGGGGGGGGGGGGGGGATCCCCGCCCCGGTATTGGAACTCTATACCTGGATAATTTGCCACGATGTATGCTTGAATAAAAAAATATATTAAATGCATTATTATTATTTTTTATTATTATTTAAATAAAAAGATAAGAATTGGCCAAGGATGACAATATGTCACAATCCGCGGGTTTTTAATATCCGACAATCTATAGGGACATAGCATTTTTCCCATTTTCCTATCATATTGAATTAGAAAACTAACAGACTATTATGAATGAAAAGATGTATCAATTATTTCAATCATTTTAATTTTTTTCGCATTTTTTTTTCTTACCTCGAACGCTTTTTTGGTGATCAATAGTTACCGATTTTTCTTAAGTTCTGGTAGATGTAGCTAGAAGTGTCGCTTGCAAGTTTTTCTACACAAAGAGTCTTTAGGCAAAAAAAAATAAAGGTATGGTTCTGAGGCACCGCCCGCATCATATTTAATCCCCCCCCCCCCATCAAATTTTTTATTTTGATTTTCAACAGAAACTTACCAATTTTGAGCTGCAGCTGCTTGGACATTTCTTTCAAGAAGATAAAATTAAACAATCATGTTTTCCCTTATCGCTTGACATTTTTATCGAAACATACCAAACAAATTTAAAAAAAAACGCCCGCCCACATTTAAAAATGTGCCTGAAAACCATACTTTTTTTATTTTGGCCTTATATCTTGATTTTTATCTAGGATACCATCTTTTGGCCATTTTGTTCAATTTTGTAAGAAAGTCTTTAGAGATATCTGATTGCCTTGCTTAGGTCTGACGAGATCCCCTACCTGACAGTCAGACGGTGCAAAAAATGCATCCATTTGGCCGAGAAACTTCTATCGTAACTTCAGAGAGGTCCTTGGTAAATGTCCTTGGAAACATAATATATGGTCACCGTGACCTATATCATGTGACCTGCAGGAAAAAGATGTCATATAAGCACCCTGAATGTCATATGGGTATAATTCGTATCTGGTATGACACCCCCAGAATCTTCTAACGCAACATCAAATATATATATATATATATATATATATATATATATATATATATATATATATATATATATATATATTTATTTATATATATTGTTAAGACCTAAAAGAAATCTCTTATTTCTCAGGCATACCTTCATCTGTTGAAGCCGTACAGGAAAACCTCATTATCTGTCACACAAGTTGGCAATATACAAAATTGCCACAATTTGATATAATATACTAGTTTAATACATATTGAATATAGCTTTTACAAATACATGACTATACAATTACTAACATGCAATGAAAAAAAAAAGAAATTACCTGCGAATAATGTCCATAACACCAGTTATTCCGAATTGCATAATTAAATAATCACCGAGTCCAATAAAAAGTCACTGAAAGCATTATCTTCTCACGAGGTACTTTGTCTTCTTTGATCACATCACTGTAGCGTATAAAAGTTCGCGATATCTTAATACAATTCATTTCTCTTCTTTCAGTGTTCTTTCACAATTTCTTTAATTTTAATAAGTCTTATATCAATATGTTAGCGCTAACGTAACAATTCATTTCTGGTCACTTACTTTATCTTCTTGTGACTGTCGTGGATCTGGAGCTCAGATGGAAAATGCCCCTTTTGCCCATCATTTGAGCTCATATGATATAGACTTGTCACTCATGATTGTCTTTGTTTCAGTATTTAAAATTATGTGTGTTCACTTGTGATTTTACTTCTTGTATAACAGAGTTTTCTTTGTTTGAATCTATGAGCATGAGGGTTTACTCATGATCCCTTGCGTAAAAGTCTAAGTCGGTCATTGACACAACTTTGGGTTGCCTGGAACCTTTGTTTCACCACAGATCACCTGTATGGTCAGCCCTCCAGTGCATACAAGGCACGTGAACAGCCTTGTGCAGTAATACTTAATTACAATGCCATTACCCTTGTCTTCAAGTGGCCCCGTGGACCGACACGAAGTGTAGCTTCTTCAGTTGTCCCCTGACTGTAGCAGCTTATTTTTATGTGATTCCCAGTCAGTCATAATATCACAATAATTAATTTTCAACACAATCTTGTTCAAACATTAAAATGAAACTTAATATATTGTAACAATATACATATATATATATATATATATATATATATATATATATATATATATATAAATAATAATATTAATAATTACCTTACCAATGTCTGTTCATTTAATGGAACTGGCCTACACATGAACTTATTATATTGCTCTGATTCTGAGAACTATAATTTTTTTAAATAAATAAAAAAAATAAATATAGAGAGAATTTCAGGTAAAGTCAAAGCTTGTTTTGGCTAAAAGCAATTGTACATGGAGTCTGCATCATTGATGTGCCGGTCCTAGAGAGTTTGAGAGTTGATTTATCAATAAAATACATGTATAAAGAAATTTTCCTTATACTTAAACAATATGTTTGTAATAGCCCTGCAGGTGTGCGGTTGAGAGAGATGTCCGCAGGATCAAGTTTCCCTTGTTTTATGCCGTTGTTTTATATTTATAATCCAAACTGTCTAAAAACTTAATGTAATGAATTCTTACATTCCAAGGGTTTTTTTTTTTTATAAAATATAAAAAATAAAAATCCTTCCAAAGATAATGGGCCGACATACATTTTAAAAATACATTTTAAAAAGGCAAAATAAACAAGTACAAACTAATCGATTGGAAACAGGAAGTTTTTATCTTCTCATTTCGATATCAGCATCATGCGTCTTCATCCCAGCTATGATGAAAATTGAAGGATATTAAATATTGGGATCTAATAAAAAAAGTGTCTTATAATAGCCAACGTGTGAACGTTATTATGCAGTAGGCCTACTGGCCTTGAATGGGTGGAAACATATAATGGTAAATCGTAAATGGAAAGTAGTGTATGTATTCAGACATAACATTACATAATATTTAGATTTTTTTGTCCAACATACTCTTGTCCAACATATACTCTTGTCCAAACACGAATGTAACGCGACATCGAAGGTTAACTGTTAACTAGTATCGTACTCTATATTGGTTTCCATGTCTTGTGAGATCGTGTACAAGTACCAGTCTCAGTTTGCTTTTGGGTGTCCTCGTCGTGGGTTGTGACAATTTCCATTGAAATCATTAGCAGTACTTAAGCAACTTGGATGTCAAACAACGACGAATATTGTCACTTCAGAAACAAAGAAAAAATCTTTGCCTGAAAAGTTCCAAGAGGGACGAATGCCTCGTGAGACTCGTGTCTTCTTGATATTTGAAGAACTTGTCAACATTTGAACATATCATTCCTTCCCAGTGATAATAACTCATGTTATTACAGATTGTAATTTGGGCCTATATTTATTGAAAAATGACATTTGTTTATACAACAACCCTCCTGGTTGAAAAAAAGTGGGCGTGCCCCCCCCCATATCAAATTCTAGTAATGATTTGTAGATATATCTCCGTGCCGATATACTAATATATATATATATATATATATATATATATATATATATATATATATACTGCTGCTCATGGATAACAGACATCTCAGGCGAGAGGGTCTGTGATGTCCACAGTTCTTCTTGTATGTAAGAAAAGACACCGGTTTAGCAGACACGCAAGTTAGTATGTGCTCTTCATCAAACTTAATACATCAACATTTCATCAACAAAAGAATAGTTTTTTTTTCATGAATGCAAATCAGACAACTGAGGCGTATTGATGTCCTTGTATACTTACATGTCAGAGAATCAGAGGGCTCAGTGACAGATTCTGTCTCATTTTAATAAAGTATTTTAAATTTTAAATGAAAGGCCCATTATCGTTTTATTCATCATCTACACCTGTCATTACTTCTAATGTAAAGAGCTATTAACATATATATATATATATATATATATATATATATATATATATATATATATATATATATATATATAATTATATGCAGAATGTTCTGTTCGCTTTCATGCACCAGTCTTTTCCAATTTACATTTTGCTCAATATGTAGCGTGAAAATTTCCTCCAGCTGAGCAAACTATAGGATAGAACTGGTCAACACATTGATGGAATTTCTTATCATTGGATTGTGCTTTGCTTCTGGTAAGGGTGAACAGGTTCCAGTCATTAAACATCAAATAGGGGGCACGTTACTGTTTATTAACGGTGTATTTGGATAGAGCTATTTAGTTTAATTTAGCTTTAGAATTCATATTAATTATAATTTTAGACAAAGTGATGTATATATATTTAGAATCCTTAGAATATTCTCTATCAGATGAGATATATTTAAAAAGTGTAACAGTTTCCACTTTGAAAATTTAAAACTTGAAATGATTTAAAATTAATTTTTTTTAATTGGATATATCTCAAAATTGGCATAGGGTATATATGTGGAAATAGTATCATTTGAAACTACATACAAATATCCCCAGGCGTTTTTTTTTGTTATATATTTATTGTCATTTTTTTCATAATGAATTTTAAATTTAAAAAAAAATGTGTGATGTTAACAATACTTATTTCGTTTAAATAATGTATTTCTACTACACTAAAAACGATATAGGTAAAAGAAAAAAAACGCCTTTTTGAAATACTTGTTGATTTACCTATATGCAAAATTTGAAGACTCTATATTCGATGGTTTTTGAGAAATATCGCTCTAAAGACCGTACAGTCTCCTGAAATACTGTTTTGAGAAAACGGCCAAAAACTGTTTGGGAAGAGAAATTTCGTTTTGAGTGGAAAACAAGGATATAAGCGCAAATGACAGTTGTATTTTTTCACTAAATGTTCGGATGAGAATCGGTTTCAATATATGAATTATAAAATTTAATGGTTTATCAATGTTAAAAAAAAAGAATTTTATTAGGCATTGTGACAACTGGAGAACTGTCAAACTAAAGAAGGCGGAGCTTACTGGTCCGAGGGGTCGGTCATCGGTAATCAGGTCATGGACTACAGCGCCGGGGCACGCGTCAGGTGTGAAGTGACTGATAATAACGATCATTCTGTTTACTTTGCGCTCTCATTAAGACCACCATATACCCTAATCCAATTAACAGCTTGTCTCTCCCTCTCACAATTATATATGAGACACTACATAGCTAGCAGCAACACATATCTCTCTCTCTCATTAGATTTATTTACACCAGTTATTTACGCGGTAAATTGTGCTGTGGCCGCTCTTCCTTTACCGATCGCTCTCATAGCTAAGACTCCGGCGCGGTTCACTTCGCAAAATTTGTTAGCAGGCGACGTGGTGGTGTAACTTGGTGCCGCGTTCCTCTCACAAAATTCATTCGTGCAACGCAGATGGCCGAAACCCAGAATGCCGAAACAAATTTTCACATACCCAAAATGCCGGAGCCCATCTTGCCGAAAAAGAAAATTAATAATAGGAAATAATGTGATTATTGCACAGTAAAGTTATAAGTACGTTGTCTGTTAAGGTACTTGAACAAAATTTGATACCATCCTCTTAATATTTTCAAATAATTAACGGTAATTTATTCGGCATGTCGGCAGCGGCACTACGATAATGTCGACATGACAACCCGGTCCCGCTAAATGCCCCTGGCTTTATAAATCCCTCATTTTGCAGGTATAGTCAGACTAACTGATTTTCATGAAGAAAGTTATATCTTGTGTCACATTTATGCTTCTTTAGGAACTATTTTTTTTAAATTTACACATCGTTCAACTGCATATGAGCTAAGATGGAGGCGGTCGCGTAGGAACTCACGGGAACGTAGCGGCACTCGGAAATCAGCAAGGAAACCCGCCGGACGACACTGGACCCGTAATCCCTCGTGGAAATATCAAGGAAACCTCTTACATACCGTCCATTCACCCATCCATTTCTCATTTGAACTTTGTTTTCATTATGACAGTCATTTTTTTGTCTTAGTTACCATTAACATATGTTGATCAATGACACGCCTCAATAACTAGTTCATAATATTGCAGGCAAAAAAACTACCATTGATAATTCTCGGTCTTGATTGATATTTTTACGGATTTCTATCAGAAAATATTTTTATAAATAAAAACGGTTGGAGAATTTCATAAAAATATGCGCGTGTAATAAAACCAGAACTGAGAAGTCTGACAAGATTACTTCAAAGAGAGTGAACTCCTGTTTGTTTTCTTGCCTATTATATGGGTCCGTTACCGGTTGTGTTTATATTGTTATAATAACTAATTCTGGCGTTTGATTAGAGTGACGAAGGAGGTCATAGTTAATTGAGTACGGGTATATAAAAATATTATACACATTCTGCAATGAATAAAAAAATTAATATAAGATTCCGTATGCTTATAGATGCATACTTTGTGAAATGTGTATGTTTGTTATATAATTATTCCGCAAGCACTATATGGAGTATTTACTGTTCTTTCATATATCAGTGCAATATTAGCATAACTCGTCGATACAAATGTGAATAACGGCAATTAAATATCATAGATATTAAAAAAATAAAGATAAAATCAGGTTCAGATTAAAGTATTAATTTAAACATAAACAAATCTGATGTAAAAATTGATTATTCACTTGAGAAAATGTGATTTTTATATGCTTCTGCTCAATTAGCTATGACCAACTACATCACTCTAATCAAAAGCCTGACATGGTTATAACAACAATATACGCAAACCCGGTAGAGGCCCTCATAATTGACAAGCTAATTAACAAAACTGGACTTCGCTCTCTTCAAAAAAAATTTTGTGAGACCCACATAGGTCTGGTTCTTTTGAAATTCTCCAACTAAAATTTTCACTTTAAAAAATCTTTTATTTATGGAAATAAAATTCCGTTTAAATATTGAAAAGATCCGAGTTTCTCCATAATTAACTGAAATATTTTCGTTATATTTTCAAGGCAATGCGGACGGTATCGGTTTTACGGTTTGCTATTTTTAATTATACGAATAATTATGCATACCGGTATTAATCATAGCGTATTATAAGATATAATATTTCCAAATCAAGGGGGAGGTCTAAAACTAGGGGGTTTCCTTGCTATTTCCACGAGGGATTACGGGTCCAGTGTCGTCCGGCGGGTTTCCTTGCCGATTTCCGTGTGTCGCCATGCTGCCGTGAGTTCCCCACGCGACCGCCGCCATCTTGGCTTTATATGCAGTTGAACGATGTGTAGGCCTAAATTAAAAATAAATAGTTCACAAATAAGCATAAATGTGACCCAAGATATAACTTTCTTCATGAAATCAGTTAGTCTGACTATACCTGCAAAACGAGGGTCTAATATAGCCAGGGACACTTAGCGGGACCGGGTTGTCATGCCGATATTATAGTAGTGCCGCTGCCGACATGCCAAATAAATTACGTGACCGTTAATTATTTGAAAATATTAGAGGATGGTATTAAATTTTGTTAAAATACCTTAACAGACAACGGACTTATCACTTTACTGTGCAATAATCACATTATAAACTATTATTTATTTTCTTTTTCGGCAAGATGGGCTTCGGCATTTTGGGTTCGGTATTCTGGGTTTCGGCATTCTGGGTTTCGGCCATCTGGTCGACTACCGTCCCATATTGCTGCACCACCCTCGGCGTTTATCTACATCCTCCACCAACGACACGGGAACCTTGTGATCAGCAGTATATGACTGTCTCTCGTTCAAATAACGAATTTTATCTTCGCTCATTCTACTCTATTTTCTTCGACCCATGACGTTCAGTGTATATTATAGAAGAAGGAACGATGTATTCGGTAATGGTTTTGGCGATGTAATGATGGACCCTAAGAGAAAATATTGTGGTGTATAACAGGGTCAATATTACAGAAATAACAATCGGTAAATTCATATTTCTGGGTATATTCTTGGTGCTAGGACCATTATTGGGTGACACTAACATATTTTAGGGCAGTGACATAGACATTATTCGGCGACTGGAGGAGTACGATGTACAGTTTACTTCTGGGTTAGGCGTATAGGGGGGACGTGTTGGTATTAATTAGTGCCAATTAGTAAGTGCCGATAATAAAGATAAGCTCTTTCCCGGCTGGCTAACCGCGGCTTCCCCACGCCTGTCAATCAACCATTTGCCTAATACCGCCAGCGCATGGTTAACCAATAAGCAATATACACGCTGCTAACTCTCGCCGAGCTGACAGTTGGTCCTGTTTGCACCCCACGTGGGGTTGACATCTGAATTAAAATACTTATTTTTCTAATTGATACAATATAACCCCAGGAACGTGTTTTTGTGAAAAGATAGATATAGCAAACATCTATAAACCAGATGTTTTTCAGAAAAATGTAATTTTCATGATTTTTGACGATGATTAGACCTTAAGGAGTCGTTGCCCTTGGACCTCGGGGCCCAAATCAACAGCATCTGATCGTAAGAAACTAAATGTTGATCTCTTTATTCAATACGTGCAAGATGAGAACACGTGCCATTACAGATGAACAAAGAATTGTTTGTTATGCTGTTTTCATTTACGGATTCAAAAATTCAAATCGTTACGTTTAAATAACGTCCATTTAAATAATTTCTTAACTTCCCAACTGTTTATCGAGGGCCTTTGCTGAGAAATGTATTTAGGCCTAAGTCAATTTGTATGTTAAAGTTACTATCATGTCGTCTTTTGATACTAAGATTTCAATGTTTATTCAATGTATACAGAGTTATACGTCAGTTTTATATACAATTTAGTTGAAACTAAATTCTGCTTCAGAAATAAGCAATACATTTTTAAGGCATCAAAATCGATACAACAAAAATGTAGGTTATGCAAAACAATACAAAACTACAGATATCAGTTCCATTCCTTTTATTGTTTTATATCTGTTGACAGTGTGTCGTGTAGCTGCTCCGCGCCATGATAAGGGACCTGAGGAAATGAACCTTGATCGCTGTCTAGGAATAATTCATGACAGGAACGTTGTCCTCCTGATTGACAAGCTTACCCGGATCGGATATCCTGCGGACAGACCTGGTATGGAGTATATATGTTAAGCGCCATCTTCCGATCTGACCAATCTAAATATGGGCGTGACTCAATAACCAATGGGATATTGGGTCGCCCATCTTTAGATTGGGAGAGGCTCGTGTGATTGGTCTGATTCAATATAGTCCAGGAGATTTAGCCAGAATAAAGAACAAAGGTAAAAAAAATTGCAACAGAATTTCTGTTTGCACAATTCATTTTCTTAAGGTATTTTAGTTTGACATACTAAAAGTTTACCAAAATCAACAGATGGGATATATGAAAATTTTACGTTTTCCTTCTACCTGGAGTCGTAATTTTTAAAAAATATTAGATTTTGACATAAATATAAATACAAATCCTCTTTTTAATAACACTAGTTCCAACCACTGCCCTCAGGTAAGCAAAACTGTTTGATTTGAAGAAGTGTTGAATTGAATATGTATTTTGGATAAAAAATGATTCTAGGTGGTTTTTTTTCTTCTTAAAAGAGCGTATTTATATTCCACATATTGTTGTATGTTACCCTGAGATACATTTCATAATGTCTTGGCTGTAATTAAAAAAAAAACAAATTTTGACAAACACTGTATTTCTGAAGAGAGATATGGCTGCTTTTGTACTTAAAGGTTTCCCCTACCCCTTACTGGTTAATCATGTTATACGTGCATTTTAATCGAGTTGCCTGTAAGGGGTACCTTTGAATGGTCTTAATTATGTGTTTATATGAATTTGTAATGGTAGTGGGCCACTGATACTTTTGAGTTGGGTTGTGCTAACGACGACCTTGGGCAATTTTTGTAATATGCAAATTAGGGTCGCCATTGACGATTATTCTATTTCCTTCATATCTCAAGAAGTAACCATGATAATTGGTCGAATATTGTGTCTAGACCTGGGTTTTCAAGGGAAAAGATTCAAATAAAAACAAAATAGTAACGGTTAACTTCATATTTTAAATTGTAATGAGCAAATTAGAGATTGGTTAGTACGTTTCGCCCATTTTAAGATGGGCGACCCAATATTCGATGCCTTTCATGGTACTAAGATGAGTCAGATCGAAAGATCATACAAGGTTTGTATAAGTCTATCGACTTGTTTGTTAAACGATTCTTTACTGTTCATGCCGTGGCAAATATTTACATACTCTCTTGATACGTCAACATACATCCTGCTGCAAGGTTAAAATAAACTTTGTCAACATACGGCAGTTTGGCTTTCACCTGCGTGCGTTTGTTTTCCGCATTTTGCCCATACATGAACGGCTCCGTTCGTTTCAGTGTAATTAACATTGATTTGATTTTAAGCAATGTCAAACCATATCCAACAACGAGTAAATTCTTTAATCTGTGCTTGGATGTATTTTCTTTGTAATATGCAGGCTTCTATTTTCAAAACATGAAAAATGGAAATGCACTAACAAACACAAGCAGACACATACCGAAACATCTTCAGTAACTGGCTATCTATATATACGCACGATTTTAAAAAAAAATAATACCTTGTCCACTCTACAGTACGATATGAGGTCCAGAGTGGTGTCACCTGACATTCGAACGCTTATATACCCGGCTACAGGTGGCGCTGTAACAACTTAAAGAAAAATAACCAATAAAAAGAGGTCGCAGTTTATACAAAACCTTTGGACCATAAGTAACAATTAAATGAAGAGTTCCGATGCCTGACTATATAACGGGAGTAAATAGCGGACTAATAACTGAAGAGTGAAGAAGTACGGGAATTATGTTGGCCTATGAACGGAATAAGATATTGTTACAGGCTCCCGTGATATATATTAGATTATATATATATATATATATATATATATATACATATATATATATATATATATATATATATATATATAATGTGCAACATTTACAGCTATGTTGTGAGAGACCTATCAAGTGGTATCACCCATATGAATTTATAGACAAAATTTAATATTATTTTACAGAATGCAGATGTAAAGGTATATTCGAAAACCCGTTCATTTTGAAGACTAATGTGGTTCTGATGACTGGCTCTTGTTACAAACTTTACAATGAAACCCTTTTGAAGAGCGAGGAGGCACGTGTGATGTGTGAACAGACGGGGAGTCATCTGATCGATGTTTAAAGTGAGGCAGAGAGGAAGCTAAAGTCATGTTGACGCAGCTTCCGATTGGTAATTTATATTATATCACTCCTGGCTCAGCACCTTGTCCCCTGGTTTATATGCTCATAGATCTATATACTTGCTACTACAGAACAGTAACAACCATTAATGTTAAGTTTAAAAGTGACTTGAGCTCCACATGTGGCCTCTATTAACAGAGGCGAAAAAACAAAGAATCACGTCGTGAGGACTTAAGCAAAAACTCTTAAACTGTTTTGGACTCTGAAGGTAAAAATGCATTTCTAATAATAGATCGAATTGTATGTATTCAATAAATATCAGGGGAGATCATACCATTCCCTTTTTCAAAATTCCATGTCCTCACTTTGCCGATGCTGTAACAGTTCATCATATCAGTACTAACTAGCCATCTTGGGAACATAGGTACCTGGGAACACAGATAGGTACCGGGGAATATATATACGCTCCCAGATATCTTTAATGAAATTATCGATCAGATATGTGTTTTCACAATAAACCTTTTAACCTTTGAAGATTTAAGTTTTACTACGTAAACGATAAATGTGAGCATTTTCTGTGTTAATCAGAATTTTCTCCTTCAGGAGTTTAGGCGTCAGCTCGTACCAACGAAAATTCTTCCTTACGGACCTATTATCGCCCTTTTCCGCCTCAGTTCTGCGTCAACTCCGCCCTACTTCCGGTCTCGTCAGGGGCGTCAATATAAGGGGGGATGGGGTATATATATCCCCCACCACCGTTTTGGCAAGAGGGGGATGGCCAATGTAATCATCCCCCCACACTTTTCAGAGAATAATATTATAATATTGCAAATGAACTTTATTAATAAATAGAATTAAAGTCTTTGGATCTATTTACTAAAAAAGTTATATCTAAACCTTGCTTTAAATTACAAAATAACTTATTTTCTATTAAAATATAATTATTTGAAATATGATTAAGTATATATATATATATAATTATATATATATATATATATATATATATATATATATATATAGTTGAATATGTCACTCAGAGACGCTGAAAAAGGTATATGTGTGTGTGTATATATAAATATACAAAGTCACCCCCCCCCCCCACCCTGGAAGAAAAATAGACGCCACTGGGTCTCGTTATCATTTTTTCACCTGGCGCTATGCCAGATAGGTCGTTTGTCAACACAGCTCTTGTGTTACAACCGCCGTAAAGATTTTCTAGCCGGATTGTGCCTGCGTACTGTGAGTGTATTCATTCGGATTCATCCTTCCGCCTTTCCTCATGAAGTCTGCGGGGTATTGTTCTTCCTGCAATCGCCTTTTAACACCCTAAGCCTTGCAACTCCTGTGCTCAGTGGTGTCAATTTTTCTTCCAGGGTGGGGGATGACCTTGTATATATATATATATATATATATATATATATATATATATATATATACACATTTATACCTTTTTCTGCGTCTGTGAGTGGCATATACGACTGCCTGTGCTGTCATTCCCAGGAGGGGTCGTGCATGGATGACCATAGACAGAATGTCCGCTGCATGCATTCTTTTGGTGCCCTGGAGAATATTACTAAATTTCCCTCCTTTGGCCAAATTACCAAACATTATGTAGCTAACATACCCTTAACTACTTCTAACTTGTTTTCTTGCTCAAATAAGAGAATGAACATAATATCAAGGTGCAAAGTTAAAAAAGCTTTGCTCGCAGGTTTCTAACCAAACATGACATGTTGCTTAAGGGTCAAGAACACAGGGGGAAGCCAGTTTTCAAAATCCTTCTTCTGATTGGCTGTTAGGTTTAAGGCTAATTCATCATGGAAATCCAAGCATAAGATTTACTGCCTGGTCCCTAAAATAGTGCCATCTAGTAACTAAGACAGAAAGTACAAGCAAAACAATGGCTCCAAGCGAGGCTAGTAGCCACCTGCAAATTTTCTTGTTTCCAATTTTTAGAAACGGTTCAAAAACCCAGGTAAAGACCCAGGTTTGTTTATTTTGAGCAAATTATCTTATTAATACAAATTTCTTTATCCTTGCACGCACACCAATATTTTCAAAAGAGTGCTCGTAAGCCTGATTTGGAGGCTTACTTAGTAGGCTAGGATGACCATGACCCTTGTTCTTTGCATTGCGTGGTCCTCGGCCACTTGGCCATGTTTAATGCCTGGCTAAACATTTTATAACAGCTTGAACATGGATCCCCATTTCCCGGTTCTTAGTCTCCCACCTTATTCACTGGAACAAGGCCGGGGGGGGGGGGGGGGGTATTAACGGTCTTACTTTTCAGATACACCTATCACGGTTAGCCAGGGTTCCTTGTCTTAAGGTCACCCTCGCTCCATGATCCTTATTTTATCTTTATCGGCGATTATTATAACACAACACCTTACTGTCGACACTCCTCAGACAGCTCCTCCTTCAATCTTTTGTTCATCTAGGTTTATGGACTTAAACAACTGCCAACGTCCAAATCTGACGTCCATAATTCTTCATATTTTCTTTGTTCTAGCAACTCAGCTCTCGATGATCAACGTTTGTTCATATCTGTTGACGGACTTAGATTATCAGTCTACGTCCGTATATGATGTGCCTATTTGTTCCAGATACCGCTGCGTTTCTTCTGCCGTCATTCACTTTATCGCTGAAGTGACCGTTTTGCTCGGGCCCTTCCATGTCTGTTTTTCTTCGTGGATCTGCTCATGTTGGCTTCGTCCGTGCCGCCTGGGCACTTTCCCCGGTTTTCTTTCATTTTCTCCGCTGTTGTCGCCGCCTTCTTTCTGGTTTCTGCTTCGCCGCCGCCTGCAGAGTCTGTCAGAGAGCGTTCCAGCGTCCCCGCCTTTTTTTCTTTACAGATTCCGCCTTACGGAGTTCTTGGCACGCCGATTGCGGTTCTCCCCCGATGCAGATAGCGCCCACTCGGTCACGGTATAACGATTTGTCTCCGGTAATGCCATGGCCTCTTCCGGTGCATCATTCCGGGATACCATCAAAATTGCTCCTGATCAGTTCCTCTGGATCTCCATAATTCAATCAACATTAAAGCTCACTTCTTTCGAGTCCTTGCTACGCTATAGGCCCTCATTGGTTCCCCATGAGGTAACCCATTTTTCACCTCTAACCTCTATGACCTTAACTTCCTCGGATGTTTTCCGCTCCTCTCCTCCAACGACCGTTCCTGCTGCTGCCACAACGTCTCCTCTTCGCACCATTCCGACCGATCTCCAAGCCTTTCTAGGTCTGTGTCTCCCTCCCTATGGTTTGCTTTTTTTCCTCATTAATACAGAAAAAGCACACATTTATTGTTTACATAAAAAAACAAAAACATTTCCCCCCTCCCCGTGATTTTCTGTATTACAAACACTCATCCCTCCTTTCGCATATTCCTGTTATCAGATAAAAATATGACGAGACCGAAAGTACGGAGGAGGTGACGCGAAACTGAAGCGAAAGTGGCCGATAATAGGACCATAAGGAAGAACTTTCGTTTGTATGATCTGGCGACTAAACTCTTGACGGTGTGAATTCTCATTAATACAGAAATGCTCCCATTAGTTTACTAACCAAACTACAAATCACGGGGAGGGATTTCGGAGATTACTCATCCAATCAATAGAATTGGATTAATAAATCTTTTTTACTTTAACTAATAGTCTCTGTCTTGCGAATAGTTACATTTAATAACCCTGAATACGAAATGTTTAGGTTCCCGCAAACAAGCTTTCATATTCCTAAAACCCTCATCTAGGTTTATATCCAAATGAAATGACAACGCAAGCCCTGGTAACTTTTAACTTTTCCCATAAGAGAATGGATACTACTTTTGGAATGTGATTATACAGATATAAAAATAAAGATAATTCACCTAGAGTGTTTCAGCAATATCTTAAACGGACCTATACTCATACCTGGTATGTTAAATATACATGAAATATAGTTTTTGCTCCTTTAAATATTAATATATCTCCCAATATTTCGTTCTGAAGCCATTTCGTTACTCCTGTACACAAGTAAATATAAACATAGCGAGCTCGCCACGTGGTGGCAGTAACGGGCTACTTCACAAATTCCGGTCTTTCTTCTTTAATGTTTCTGCTCCTTGTTTAAGAGTTGTTGCACATGCGCAAGATCGGATCTCTGGTCAGGTAGTCTTGTCATGGTTAATAGACTCATTAGAACATAGCAACTTACAAAAAAGTAGCCGACATTAAAGCCTTCATTTAGAAATAGAGTTGAAACACGTGTGGGGGAGAGTTTCCCCTCTGATTCAAAACGACCATAAATGGAAATCTAATGCAAATAAGCAAGGATTCTATGAAAAAAATAACTAAAAACACACGATAAATGGTGGTTCGCTCACAGATCCCCATGACTTTGCCCACGAATAGCCTCTCCGAAGCCTCCCCAGCATGTCTTGTCAGGCTATAAAAAAATAGCTGAAAAAAAGTAACAATTACCTGATTTTCTCGAGAGGTAGTGCCAAAATTTTCATAAATGCTGAACATTAAGTTACAATTTAAGTCCCAGCTGAGTCTCAACACAATTGAATTATACGTAATATGTAGGGGTTGTTTCATGTCCTCACTCCAAACGCCGAATATTATGATCTGAACTACTTTGGTCAGATCTGACTAAACATTACAAGGTACACTCTCCACCTAAGGAACTGAAACGCTAAAAAAGACAATTTAAGATTTGTTTGTGTTACAGGCCTTAGGCTAACAAAACAGGTGAATTAGAGATATATTATGCCTAGGTGCCGGTAAGCAAGTCGAGAAGCTTTAGTTATCGCCAAAATGAACTATTAGCATGAGATAATTAGCAATCTAATGCATTTTTTACACACGTTTATGTACCTTAAAGCCTCCACAGTTTATTATAACACAAGTATGAAGACTCTTACAACTTTAGAGTTAAGATGAGCAGATGTAGTCATGTTCTGTTTTAGTTAACGCTCAGTTGTGGAACGGTTACTGGACATCGGGAAAAATGGTCAACGGGAGATGGATATGGACGACATACGGAGAGGACGTGGACCCCCGCTTCTGGACAGAAAATCAACCCAATTTGATCAATGGGTTTATTTTCATAGATCCACTTACTGCTGAATTGAAAAATGTATACAACTTTTATGATTTTTGTGTCCTGTGTGAGCAGGAAGCTATGTGTAGTTGAGGGAGGTGTACGGAACGTATTGAACATTTCAATGTATGTGATGGTGTAACCTCTTTGGACAGTGATCATTAAAAATTGTCAAATATTATTTAATCTCCAGTAAGCAAGAACGACAAGTCAAAAGAAATAAGATGAACCGATAAAAAAACAGTAAATCGGTCTGGTCATGGTTTTTGTCATAATCAAATAAATTTTCAATGGTTCATATGGAAAAGTAACTGACAGTATATAACTTAGCCTAAACACATGTGGGAGAGAGTTTCCCCTCTTATTTAACACGACCCCAAATGGGAATCCCTTGCAGGGGTACTTTAAAAAAAGACCTACAGAAAGCGGTGCCATCTTGTACCCTTAAAATCTTGTCAAAATCGGGACGGCACTTTTAATGTGCGAGAGAATAGGAAATCATGTGGTCGAATCTTCAAACCAGAGAAGAAAAGCATTTGGTTAAGGTCATGGTGAAGCTTGAGTTTCTTTATTACAGGTTTCACTTGCTCTTATGCAGCTTTAAATGAGCTATTTTTATATGTGTTGCACTTGCAGTACTATTGATACACTAGGCATATGCAAACAGATCTAGCATCAGGGCGTTCATAAAGAAAATGCAAAATTGTTAATTACTAATACATTATTGGCTGTTGAAAAGTTATTGTGAATAAGCTTGTCTGTCAGTCTGTCTCTTTCTCTCTCTGATGCTTTCTTGATAATGCATGGCATAAAACTAAATCTATACCAAAATTTGACAATAATGTCCTGTTTCACCACATTCATATATATTATATACACACACACATACATATATATATATATATATATATAAAATATATTTTTAGGCAAGCCTACATGCGACCGGGGGGTCGAACGGAGAGGGCTCCTTCCCGCGACCTCCCCCCTTTCGTGACCTGATAATTATGCTATAGCGCACATGTACCAGGTCACAGAAATCTGTGGTGGCTTCGTGCGACCGGTGTCGGCACAGCGTACAGGCGCTCACGGTCGCACGAAGCCAGGGCCTTACATGCGGTATGGGTCTTCGACAAAATAGTCACCTACACATGTACTATGTGACAGATGTTAAGAAATTGCTAACCAAATTCGCGTTGTTGGTACACGTCGTCTACTTTTATTCTAAATAAATAACGAATTATCATCAAAGTTATCACTAAGGATGCCTTAAACCTCTGATATTGATTGACACGACTCAACGTTAGTTGAGTCCAGGTTTCAAAATGAAAGCTTAGAAAAATAACAAAAAAAAATACCAAACATGACCACTGACTTTGTAGTTGACAAAGTATAACATGATTGCAAGCAGGAAATATCTGGGAACTCCCTATGTTATACATCGGATGATCGATATGGGGGGGGGGGGGGGGGGGGTACGCACGAAACATGCCGGTTTTTTAATAAAAAAATTCAACATTCTATATGTTTAATTTTAGTTAATCCCCAGGTATGGAGGGGGTATTGTAGATCCGGTAGAATGATCAATCGGAAATATATGTTGATGACCTCGAGAGGGTAACACAACCAACACAATTTGATCGAAGGCTTTGTTTTCAAAGACCCATATATTGGTAGACTGAGAAATGTATATGACAATCATAGTTTTTCGTTCTGGTGAGCAAGAAAGAATATGCATGCGAAAAATGTAAATTAATAACTCTTGTTAATGGGTCTGTCACTTACCATGTAACAAACAAATTGATGCGACAAAATTTCTTACGATGCAATGTAAAATTAACAAATAGGAAGTAGAAATCAAAGTAAAGGTTTATTGCTATTGTTTTATACTGTTTATCAGAGTTAAAGTTTTTTTTTCAATATAAATATATCCTTACAACGTCCACGAGAAAGCGAAGATAGACATTAAGTTACTGATACTAAAACCGGTTAATGCATAGCAACTCATGTGACTGGAACACTGGTCGCTTTATGTATAGTGTGAAGGAAATGTTTGTCATAATTGCATAAAACTGTGGGGTCAGCTGACCTTTGGCAACTGCATTTATGAGAGCACGTAGGTTTGCACACATGTAGCTGGTTATGGTTTACCCTGCAGTTTCTTGCAGAATAATGTTAAAAATCAAAGTTGCAGGTTTAAAGTCCCCTTCCCGATAACTGGTTCAGCAGATTTTACAATTAAATTCCATGTGGGAGTTCCCTGGGGACACTACAGAGTCCAAACACGGTTTTCATTCCACTTAATTACCATTTTTAATGGTGCGTGGAAACATGCACACTTGTGGCCCAGTCCCCGCTTAAGGGTCCTTGGCAATAAGGTGAGAGGCTACGGGAGTTCCACCACACCCGTTCCATTTTCCTAAAATTTATTCCCGGCCAACAACAACAACACATGATATATATATATATATATATATATATATATATATATATATATATATATATATATATATATACAGTGTTGTTTTTCTTCAGAGTTATATATATATAATAATAATAATAATAATAATAATCATAATGCGTCACACTTTATCTTTACCTACGCTAGCTATATATATATATATACATATATAGAACGAAGCATCGAACATACGTGAACCAGCTGTGGAGGGCCTTATCAATGCGGAAACAGGTAAAAAGAAAACCCAATAGTGTATTAATTATAAGGAAGTGATGACATAGAATTTGCTTAGAGCCGCTTTACGCTGTAGATAAATTGTTATCATATATTTCATAGTTTGCAATGCCTTGTGGCAATTAAATGGTGGCGTTCTCACTGTAGATATTAAAGTATCAGGGCTTAAGGTCCGTTATTAACCGAAGTTACGTGACGTATACAGACACAGCTCCTGTATTTAAGATTATTGTGGCCAAGGTGACTGTTTACTTAAATCTTTAACTGGTGCTAAGATATTTACATAAACTATAGGAGTGAGCCAGCCTTACCTTCATAAGTTATTAATACATATCTACAGGCTGTCTTACTAGCGCCGGCGCCAAACATAACAATAATTTGTGGTATTCGTACCGCACCCCTATTTATAGATTCAATGGAGGCGGGCACACCTCAGCTGCTTTATTCATCAACATATCAAGCCCTTGGGAATTTTTCATAATGCGTCCATTTAAAACGGTGCACGGTTGATCTAGGTTGCTGGTCTTGTTGCACTAATTTGAGGAGCCGGCCGTCACTTAATATATATATATATATATATATATATATATATATATATATATATATATATATATATATATATATATATATTGTACACGGAATCATTGAAAACAGAAATACATGAAGACTTCACAAAACTACTATGACAAATAAACATTGCATATTAGTACTATTTGCCGGAAAGTCTTAGTTAAATATTTGACCACATACTTCCATATTTTACAAATAAAAATATTTTAGCACGTCACTCCAGGACACTATTTTGCTTTGTACAAGTTACCTGCACGTGTTTCTAATCGTATATGGAGCACACGGACACACCCTCAGTAGAACGGAAGGTGTCTCATAGGACTTGGTACATGTAAACCCCTTGCTTTTGGCATAAGAAATGTAATGCTGATATGTAATCGCGATATTGGGCATTCAATCTTTCGTTTTTTCTGCAGGAATTCCCTTTTAATGGGTCTGCTTCCTTGGAAATACAACTGAAAACCGTGAAGATTTTATATTTTATTACATATTTACACATTAATGAAACATTTATACATTTTTTTTCACATGTATCTATAAATATCTTTTAATATATTTCTGGATTTAACCTTTTAACAAATCAATTTTGTCTTTATAACTTTTCCTGCAATGTTACATTCAATGGTTTTAATATTTTAATTGGCAATTATGACAATGCGATACTTTATATACGTTATATACGAGCATAACTGATTCCTTTATTAAGGGTTTTGAAATTACCAACAACCACTAATTTACCGATGCATGATTATCGTGCAAAGTGCCTTCGATCATCCTTGAGTCTCGCTTTTTAAATTATTATATATATGGAAGTTACTGAACTTTTCTGTATTAAATAAAAATCATGCCACAGTCCAATCTTAAGAAACACTACAAATACGTTGAGGTAATTACTGATACATTTAACAATATGTAGTTGCTTGTAAAAAAATCGTGTGACAACATCAATTACAGATTTACTGAAATATTGTGATATAAATTGTGAACATTCATGTTCAATAAAAAAATATTAACATTAATTCCAAGGTTATTTCAATATCCACAATAATAACACTAACATACTGAATAGTTATTCTCGGATAATCAAATACGTAATAGGTCTATGAATATGCTACCGGGTACCTATACCTTAGTAAAAGAACACTAAAATACATATCATATCAAAGAAAAATGGCACATGCAAAATGTGCAGTTTTCTTTGCTCCCACAACATGATGCTAATCCTGATCCTGTAAAAATACCAGAAAGCTGAATAAAATTGGATATATATCTTTTTATTTGAGACATGAATCTTTAAAAAAAATAAACTCGGCAACCATTAAGATAATTGATTTACCTGAAAAGCTGCATGTTTGTTTTTAGGTACATTATTTGCTTAATATATCATGCTTGTCAGGAATATGTTGATGTTAATTTTCTGTGGTTTTAGGATTTGCTAACATTTTATATACCATTCTAACATATTTAAGGTCAGTCTATAGAAACAATTTTACAGTTAGCTATGGCATCTGAGAGTCTGTCTTAACCACGATTGTCCATAGTCTGCAAGAACAACTGCATACGTTTTTACATATATTTCACTCATTTGCTTTTACTAATTTATTCATATTATTCAGTGATACATTTAGGAAATAATGGAATGACATGAAATATTAACCAACTAAACTCTGCTGACTTTGCCATATCTTTCCTAATGGCTAACCATATTAAAAGTACATGTATTAAAATCCAGAACACCGTATCATGTTGAAAAGGAACGGGAAAACGAAGTTTCTTATATATTATACAATCTCCAATGTGAGAAAGCCCTTGCTTATGGAAAGAATGAAAACCATTAAAAAAACAACACATGAGGTATTTAAGTATGCCCCCTGTACCAATTTTCAAAATGAAGTGGCTTTGGGCTATTCCATAGGCCCTGAATTATTAACATTTTTAAATGCATTTATTGAAAACAAAAACAAGCATAAAGATTACTTACAGATAAATAGATGAGCAAATATACACATAATGAGTAACAATACATACATGACAAAAGCACTGTACACTTATTGTGCATAATATTTTCATGTCGGAAATTCATTAAGTCTCTTGTTGATCTCATCATTAGACTTCCACATAACTTAAAGTATGTGGATTTTACCATTTTTTCTGCTCTCTTCATTTTAAAGTAGAGTTAGTTTTAAGGAGTGTAATTTGGCTTAAAATTGACCAACAACCATTAGTTCTCGATTTTTTAAATGTTTAATTTTTTTTTCAGAATCCATAAAATGGACATTAAACTGAAAACCATGTGTTTGACCTTGATTTTGATCTGATGTTATTTTTCGTTGACAGAGGTTCTGTCGAGGGCTCACATTTTTGCCACCTGAAACACAACTTAAAAATTTCAAAATTGATAAAGTAGAAATTAATGGTATATTTCAACCTATATCATACCTCACACGTCAATACACATTGCCAAAGACATATTTCACATTGTCTTTCAGTTTGATGAAATCCACACTTATTACAAAATTACATGTTTGGTTGGGACCAGATTTTTACAATATGATTGATTGAAGTATAATTGGTTTACACTATCGCGACCAGATGATTCTCTTTACTGGCAAGTCTGACACATGTATCTGTCCTTAGTTGGCAGGATGGTGGAGTGATTAAAACGAAATGGCTTCATTTCAATACGCTTTGCTTTGTGTGTGAGTATTTAGTATGAGTGATGGCTACAGGCATATTTATACATGGCGGCGGCGGTAGCCAAATGGATTATGGACCAAAAGAATGTAAGAACACCATGGGGATTTCTGTGCGTGCCCTGATAAACCACATATCGATTTTCAGGAGTAGGACCCATGGAACTTTGAAACCGCCATGTGCTATATATGAGTAACACGTGATATGAGGTCCCTAGGCTATAAAATATCCCAGTGATACCGAACTTTCATTACATGTGGTAATGCTCCTCTATGGTAGCTGCTGTCCTAGCGATTTGTGTGAATAGGTACATATAGTACTTACCAGTGCTATTAGCACACCAAAAGAATACAACTGAGATAAAATGACACAACCTTTAGGAATCAGCGTCCCCAAAAAACTGTGTGTTAGTGGTAATCTTGAACAGAATTGTGAGTTATTCAAATAGAAATTTAGGAATCAGTGTCCACAATAAACTGTGTGTTAGTGGTAACCTTGAACAGAACTGTGGGTCATTCAATTAGAAATTTAGTTTGTACCTCCTAGCTGCTAGTTACAAAACCAAACATGATGATGAGAAGGTAGCACTGCTACTTGGTGAGGACATGATAGAGATCTACAATGGGTTTGATGTTCCTGCCCCAGAAGCTAATGCCCCAGACCCAGCCAATGTATTAGATACTGTGATAGAAAAGTTTTATAGGTACTTTACACCAAGGAAACATGCATTGTCTAGCAAAGACAGGTTTAGAAAGTTAGTCCAAAAACCAGGTGAAAGTACTGAAAGTTTTATTGCAAGGCTGCGAAACCTAGTTAAGAACTGTGATTTGAAGGTCAAAGAGAGAAACTGATAAGAGATCAGATAGTATTTGGCTGTAATGATGTATGCTCAGGGAAAAATTCTTTAGAGAAGAAGACAAACCTGGAACAAACTCTTAGAACATATGTAGGTTCTGCACGACCTATTTCACTTTTTAAGGAGAAAGATGAAACAGCCATACATAAGGTGATTCTTAAACCCAACACAGATCCTAAATTCAAACAGCACAGCAGAAATAACACCAATCAGTCATTTAAAGAATTTATGTTTTGTGGAAAAAGGCACCAGTGTGGGAATGATAAATATCAAGCTAATTGAAAGAAATGTAAGAAATGTGATGGTCAAAACCACTTGCTGCTAAGTGTAAAATGACTCGAAAGAAAAGATATGAGCAAACATAACTAGCGAGAGCAGTAGATAACAATCTGTCAGAATTCAGTGAGTCAGAGTCAGAGCCGGAGATGTTGTTACATTTATATCAAAAACAAAAAATCCCGAAGATAGTAAAATAGTAACTGCACACATGAATCTGAAACATAGCGGTTAAGTTTTAAGTAGGTCCAGGCGCACATGTAAATGCAATACCTCAAAATCTTTGAAGGGCATGCATGTAGAACCATGTGACACTAAATTAGAGGTGTGGAACACTGAAAAATGAAAACGGTTGGAAAGTGCCGGTTAATTATCAGAAAGGACAATGTTCAGTTTGTTGTTGTGTCACAAGAAGTACTCCCTATCTTAGGCACGAAAGTTAATGAGCAAATGAACTTGATCGCAATAAATTATTAAAACATTCAGGCTGTTGACCAGCAAATAATTTTTCTGATGAAATCATGTCCGCAAATGAAGATATTCTTACTGCAGCGCTAGGTAAACTTGCAGCAACAGAGCATCTCACAGTAGGTCCATCAGTCAACCCTGTGGCTTTTGCGTCATGCCGTCTACTGGTCAGCTTGAAGAACAAGGTATTAAGAAAAACCCGGACACATGTATTCACAGAAAGTCATCGCATCAGTCGATGAACCAAAGGATTGAAAATCAGAATAGCCACAAAAAAAATGAGATTCTCAGTAAGCTTGCAGTAGTAACTAGAGCGGGTTGGCTAGATCAGTAGGAAGATTTGCCTTTTGAATTGCTACCATACTTAAACACCAGATATGAATATACAATTCAAGATGGACAGATCTTTAAAGGAAATCGTGTTGTAATCTTAATGAGTCTCAGATCTGAAAACGCAACAATTGCCACATTCTGGAATAGAAGCTATTCTTGGACTCTCCAGAGAATGTGTACACTGGCCATGCATGGATTCTGACCTAAAATATTACATTTAAATATGTGAAGTGTGTAACTGTCATGGTAAAAGTCAGCAGAAAGAAACGCCAATGAGTCATGAAATCGTCGATAGATCTTTGCAAATGATTGGAAACGATCTGTTTGAGCCAAAAAGAAAAGATTTCCTAGTGACTGTTATTATAGTAATTTCTGGGAGGTTGACCAACTCACCAGTACTAAGTCAGAATCGGTCATCTTAAAGTTAAAGAGTCACTTAGCTAGATGTGGTATTCCCCGAGTACAGTTTGCCCGAGCCCAGTTTGCGAGTGAACAGTTAAAATTTGATGACAATATTATGTCTAAATAAGTTATAGATATGTCATAAGATATATGGTATCATAAACACGTTTGATACACACGGCGATACTGGTTTGTCTAAGACTTTTTTGACTTTGTGTATAGACTTTCTGTTCACCATGTTGTTCTACTGTTTACTTCATTTTCTTTGATTCTGAATTTTATCCATTGACATGTAACATTGTTATGTGCTTAATCAAGGTTAACTGTGTAGTTAACATCATTTTATTGTTACACCTTTAACAGTCTAAGTGGTCTTGCTATTTTTTGTGTGCATACAGGCACACAAAAGGCTACAGGCTATATGGTCATATGGCTCCAGGCATATTTAAACACAGATGGTTTATTTAAAGACCCAACACCCGATCCGGCGGATCGGGTCGCATGCGCAGTACGCGTCTACCTTATAGCTAATAGAGGCGGAGCGACATGGTGTTTGGCAACATTATCAAGCACGTGTACTTGCTTGAGCTCGGCAGATTGCTGCAGTGCAGGATTATATAAACAGCAATTGACAAGAAATGTATCCTCGTTAAACGTAATTAACCATCAATTTTGGATTATGGGATTACGTCAGCCTTTCGGTTTGACATGACCTCGAAACGCGAGCACATGTTGACACTGGGTTACTCGCGGCCGCATGGCCAATTGAGTGATGTACGCACTAGTTCTTTAACACGTGTGTTTGTCGGAATTTATAAAATGATGTATCAAGTGAACAATGTAGGCGTGTTTGTGGTCATTACAGAAATTCACTTAAATATGTGTCTTATACTGTAATTACAGTCCACGCGTGATGGTACAAAAACGAACATGGCTGACGGCAGTGAAAATATGGACATGACCGGCAGCAGCATTGACCTACTTTCGCACTATTTGATTACCGCGCTTTATAAGTAGTTTTGAAGACGCTGGCACATTGAAAGTTTTGCATGAAATGCATATCAGCATGACGGTAGAAACGATAGTCATTATCAGACATGGTTTTTTGACAGCACTTGCGGGGTTTGCTGAAACAGGACTCCGTTTGGAAGCAAGCCATGTGCATGAAGACAGATGTGGTATCAAAGATTCCGAGAGTTTTGTCATCCAAAAAATTTATAGAGCAAATATTTAATAAGACCGATAATGTTCAATTTACACCTTATTGTCTCCATAGAGATTTTAAATAGCCTGATTTGGATTTTAAGATTACCGACCACATGTAAGCCAACTTCTTCATTCATGAAATATCCCCATTTTTTACCAATTGTAGAAACTGGATATGTCTCGTTGCAACTTTGCATGGGCATAAATGAATAAAAAATTCACAGAATATGAGTACTTTTATTTTCAGCAATTTTTGTAGACATTGTGACATTGTGACATTGAGGTTTTGGTATGTAACAATGTAACACCACAGAGGTTCATCGCGTGAGTGCACATACAGATGAAAGTTGGTTATGACGAGCAGAAGGCCTATTATATGATCAAAATTGCAATTACTTTCCATGAGCCAATGTAATATTTTAGCAGGCTTTTTAAAGGTTCAAAACTGAAATTGGGTTGTTTTGAGTCCGAGTGAGGAAACCCCCGCCTCCCCCCCCCCCCAAAAAAGAAAGCAAAGTTTGGAATTCGGGATATATACATGTAAATGTATATTAACATACATTTATACCTATGTGAATGTATCAATCAGTGTGTGCTATGATATATGAGGAAAATTGTTTATACTGCCATATGTGTCCACCAAAAAAGACAGATGCAAAAAGAATCCTGCATCTGCGACATTAAAATAAAATCAAATCTCATCTTGTCACAAGACACTGTCTTTCATCAAGATCTATTACACTAAGCTATACCAGACAGACAAAAAAAGAAAAAGAGGTGAAAACATAACCTCTTTGAAAATGTACACGGGCTCTTTGTAAGTGCTTTAATCCAGTGAGGGTCGGAAACCTACACGGACAAATCTGGTATATTTTACAGCTGTCATTGTGGGCATCTATGTTTTTTTTTATAAAAGGGTGAAGCCAATCGTTAAACTAGCATTTTTGCATAAACAAAATTATACATCTTTTAGCAATGCAAAAAAAAAAAATAAAAATATTAATTAAAGTGAATAATTAAGTAAACCTTTATTTTATTATTTAAATAAAAAAATATTTTTAAAATATTTGTTTTATAATTTATAATATCACTACAATATTCGGAACACACACATACTTACCGATACCTGTATACATGACTCATTCTTTATCCAGCATTCCTGATTCGCATATATAAGACCTCATCCCTTTTGAAAAATAACCTTTTTCTTTGAGGTAATATTGATACAACTTGGTTATTATTTTTTTTTTTTTGGTGATGATGTAAATCATTTTGGGTTTGTATTAGGCCTATCTTAAACTATGAATCTGTTTAAAACGGATCCTTATGAGACTGGTCAAACATGAAATGTTGTTTAAATTACGAGGCCAAGTGTGGCGACAAAGGTTGATAAATTTGTTTCGTTACACATAATATAAGATTATATTATGTGAAATTATTTTAAAATATGAATAATGTGTAATTGTTAAGTCGACAGCGTCATTCAGATTTGTGTTCTTTCTGCAATTAATTATTGTCATCCTGAATTAATAATATATTTCATGATTGTTTTTGATACAATACTAAATAAAAATATTTCCATGCTACCATCTTTAGATGTTCGTAATATCAGCAGTCGTCCTTCAGTTGAATTTATAATTAAACAGCTATATGCCCCTATGAGGTGTTACAAAAGTAGAAAAAAATTCAGTTCAGTGGAAGAAGATGTTGAATGTAACGATACAGATTCCACTGTGTTTTATGGAGGAAAAAGACCAGGCAACGCCCATTAAAACACGTGCAGTCTGTTATTGTTTACATTGGGGTGTCATGTCACGTGGCCCTCCAACTGCCATTTCAAACCTATGCAATCGGACATTCCGCCTCGGCACTAGAACTGGGAATATCTAGTAAAATACTTGATTTTATCAATTTAAAAATAAGAAAGATAATATTTGATGCATCAATAAGGCATACGTTTTGTCTGAGAGAGAAACTCGCTCGACTTTAAATTATCCAGTCTTTCCCAGCCGGGGGCGATCGGTGATCGGCACTGACAGCTGGCCGGCAGGTGAGTAACATCGACAGATAATGGCAAAAACATATAATATATGACCATTTTAATGGTCACATTTGATTCCTTGAGTAAAAATCCGTATGTCACACAAATATTATACTGAATATTGGCCTAGAATTCAAACATGATGACTTTTTTCATGATTTCGGGCGATGTGTCTTGACAGGTATTTAAATTTCAATGACTAACAGTTACGCCGTCTTGCGGGCCGTTTTTATACTCCAGGTGGGTCTTTAAGGTGTGAAAACCCTCAGAGTTAATATAAACTAGTTCATTTATTGATAATCTGAGAGAAACGCCGGTGTGGGCCGGAGCCCTTTTTCCCTTTGATTGGCCGACGCCAATGTTTGTTGACATTGTGGAAGGCGCCTATGCATTGCAGTGACAATCAATGTTCAACACTTCGCAGGATGATCCTAATAGAAGCCGAATATAAACTCAAGGATAAAAATGTTCATGCCTGAATTAGTTACGTTGGAGAGTATTCCTGCGGGTTATCGCTTTGATAATTTAAAGTGTTTGTCGGATCTGAGAGGTATTGTCATCTGCAATATCCCAAAAGATCAAGCCCTTTCACGCTAATATTTGATGTTATTTTTACTAGTTATGAAGAATGAGGGGAAGCGATATGCAGTCCATTTTCCTAACATTTGTGGTAAAGGATCATGCCGGGAATGATAACTGAAGTGTTAAGGCTCTGCTTGCTTTGCTTATATCAGAGGACATCTAACCGACAATGAATAATGAAGCTTCTGTGTCAACATTATCTTTATCACAAACAACACTAATAAATTTTTATGACACTAGTAAATCGTAATTACTGACGACACTAAGTAAATCTTAATCACTCACGAGACTGAGTAAATCTTAATCACTCACGCCACTGAGTAGTTACCAATCAAGACACTGAGTAAATCTTAATCACTAATGACACTGACTAAATCTTAATTACTGTCGACACTGAGTAACTCTAAGTCACTGCCGATACAGCGTTAATCTTAATCACTCAAAACACTGAGTATATATTAATCAAGACACTAACTAAATCGTATTCATTTACAACACTTTAAAATCTTTATCACTCACGACACTGTCTAAATCTTAATCACTGAGTAAATCGTAATTAATGAAGACACTGAGTAAATCGTAATCACTGAATACACTGGTAAATCGTTTTAACTGACGCAAGTGAATTAAATGGATATATAAAGAAATAGTATTCTGTGTCACAATGGATATAAATATCAAAAGGAAAATTCCTTGAATCCAGAATTTCTTCCAATTCAAAATTCCGGAATAAAACGGAAACTGGCGTCCTGCTTGTATAGAGTCTCGTCAGCAAAGGCATTGACATACAGTCTGAAATTCTGTATTTAAACGAAAGAAGGACGGATGTAAAGTGAATACAGAGTGGTACATGCTTCATTATTATTCGTTTATTTATTTGTTATTTAATACTTTTACGCTCAATGTTGCTACTATAAACGATTTCGATCATTATGTGTTATAATTACTTTCAGAGCCCAAAAGATCTGTCATCATGTTTATATTGTGTACATTATAATGCAATTTCATAATGCTTCCTCTATACGTGACCATTTCTTTACACCTCCGCTATTGTGTTACCTTTTCTGTCTTATTAATTGCATATTTTTATGTTCTCTGTCATATTTTTACAGTGCAAGGGGATAATTTTTCTTACCCTGCAAGTCTTTACATTTTTTATGTTCCGATTTCCTTATACTTGGATTTCAAATTCTTATTTGGATACTCACAGTGTGTCTGATATAATGCCCCGGTTTCTTGAACGACTCCAGAGCCACCGTGTCTTGAAACCACAGACTCTCTCTTAGCCAGAACGTGGCGTCATCTTCGAAGGCATCAGGATTCTGGTTGGTGTCCTTATTCTGGAGCCGGAGTGCACCGTTCACATCGGTCAGGTACCAGCCACGTCGATCAAATGCTTCCAAGCTCACTATAATGCAGATAAGAATGATACATAGAAATATTAGATATGGATAATCCACTCTAAATACGTCTTTTGTTATCATATATCAGTTAGTATAAGTTAAATTCTCCATAAATGTAAAGATCGAACAATATATATCCGTCCCTCTCTTGTTTCCGCTCGATTCCCTTGTCCCTCACGTCTCTCTCTCTCTCTCTGTCTCTCTCTCTCTCTCTCTCTCTCATCCTTTATCTTTCTCGCCAGTTCCTTTTCCTAAAATCTCTCTTGTTCCCCTCTTCAGTTGTATTGTCCTCTCTCTCTCCCTTAATTGTTTGACTCTTCCTGTGCGTTTTCTTCATGTTTTTTGTTTATTTATTTTAATTATGAAATACCCTAGCATCCGAAAAGCCATGCTAGCAAGGAACATATCCATGAATTTCAGTAATTTTAAATACAACCTTGCAGGTATAAGACACTGCAATGCCTTTTGTCGCCTGTATAACTTACGTTAAATAATAATCAGGGGAAATACGTAAAACTCGAATATATAATACCCATAAAGATGATATGCATTGAATATTTTTTGTCGACAGACCTGTTCCTGGCTCATTGTTGAGTCCATCGTACACCAGAATGAATGTCGCAGGGTTCACGTTTAGCAATCACTCGTTTCCTGCATTGTAGCTCATGCCTTGGTCCGGAAAATTGAACCCTTTAAACAGTCCTGAAGAGAACACAAACTTATGAAGCAAGACCTATACTTACGCGACAATTTCATAGCAGTACCTCATATGCGATGGGAATTGTCATTTTTACGCTATGCTGAACAAATATGCCACTTATAAGAAAAAGTTATGAAGTTTCTAAAATATTCTCAGTCTTTAGTCCTAATACCCTTACTACTAAGTTGTATTATTTAAATTTTGTGTGGTCGTTTCTTATATGTTAAGATGTTGTTTTGTGTGAAATGAATCTGTACATTGTTGGCAGCTTTAGGTGTACTGTTTTAGCTATACACCCACTAAAAATGTGTCATTCTTCTTTGAAATCTTCTTACCTTGGTATCTTGGGATGTTTGTATTGATCCTGTTAATGCTACAATCTACAAGGAGCAAGACATTGTTGCATGAAACAAATCAATGCAATGCTTCTGAATAACATCCGCATATTTGGATAATTGGTAAACATGTGAAATTATGATCTAGTCGTCTGCGTGGGTCATTTAAATGCACGCTTGTGTTTTTATTTTTTTTGGACTAACAGATGAAAAACGTTAAGGTATAACTGAATATCCTTATAAAATCATAATAATCATGAAACTTATTTGCTCATCAGTCTATGTATTGTCAAAATATTTATATACCATTTCTGGCATATGTTCGCATCATTTATTTAATGCTGTAATAGTAATAGTGTGATCGAATATCAGCAAATTCTCTACCTGAGTCTTTATCAACGGTAACGTTGACGAATAACTTGCCGCATACTTCTCCGGGAAGTACCTTGAGCAACTGGCATACCTTTTTTTCTGATCGGTAGCCAGTACATTCATTATCAGTCGCACATTAGTGAGCGCATATCCCTTTGTGGACGAGAGGTACCGTCTTCAGGATGACACCTATAGAACGCAGATTCTTGAGTTTGAATAAGTTAGCACTGCTGTGTAGGAGTCCGATTTGCCTTAAAACCAAAGACACAAAGATGATTCTAACGCCTATGCCGTCGGTACACATCTTGCAAATTTACGTTGTCAGTACCTTTTGCGAGATATAAGTTTGGAGGCGTTGTTTTAAACACCGGAATACAGCTCTAACGCTTGCCTTTATGAAACCAAAATGGACGTTTACCTTGTTTCTGTTGTTGCTAACAACCGGTGCAGTATCACCCTTTCACTTTGTCCTACACTATGAGGTCTCTGTAGGCCTATTGTTATAATCATTATTGTCGATATGTATATGTTCTGTGTAATATAGGTTCATCTTATATATTATTTAGAAACCAACGCGAAGCCGTCCGATGGCCTTTATGGCCCTGTGGTCGGTTTATAGACTGTGAAAGAAATTTTTGGCTTAAGGGAACGCAGATGTAAACGGTTGTTCTGATATCCCATTAGAAAAAAATACCCACGAATACGGATGGTATATATGGTACTTACCAGTGCTATTAGCACACCAAGAGACTACAACTGAGATAAAATGACACAAGCTTTAGGAATCAGCGTCCCCAATAAACTGTGTGTTAGTGGAAACCTTGAACAGAACTGTGGGTCATTCAAATAAAAATTTAGTTTGTACCTCCTAGCAGCTAGTTACAAAACCAAACCTGATGATGAGAAGGTAGCACTGCTACTTGGTGAGGACATGATAGAGATCTACAATGGGTTTGCTTTTCTTGCCCCAAAAGATAATGCCCCAGACCCAGCCAATGTATTAGATGCTGTGATAGAAAAGTTTTATAGATACTTTACACCAAGGAAACATGCATTGTCTAGCAGAGACAGGTTTAGAAAGTTTGTCCAAAAACCAGGTGAAAGTACTGAAAGTTTTATTGCAAGGCTGCGAAACCTAGTGAAGGACTGTAATTTGAAGGTCGAAGAGAGAAACGGATAAGAGATCAGATAGTATCTGGCTGTAATAATGTATGCTCAGGGAAAAATTCTTTAGAGAGGAAGACTTAACACTGGAACAAGCTCTTAGAATTTTTTAAGAGATTTCTAGGTTCTGCACGACCTATGTCACTTTTCAAGAAGAAAGATGAAGCAACCATACATAAGGTGATTCATTAACCTAACACAGAACCTACATTCAAGCAGCACAGCAGACTTAACACCAATCAGTCATTTAAAGAATTCATGTTTTTTTTTTTTTTTTTAAAGCACCAGTGTGGGAATGATAAATATCAAGCTAATTGAAAGAAATGTAAGAAATGTGATGGTCAAAACCACTTGCTGCTAAGTGTAAAATGACACCAAAGAAAAGATATGAGCAAACATACCTAGTGAGAGCAGTAGATAACAATCTATCAGAATTCAGTGAGTCAGAGTCAGAGCCGGAGATGGTGTTACATTTAAATCAAAAACAAAATCTCCTGGAGATAGTAAAATAGTAACTGCAGACATGAAACTGAAACATAGCGGTTAAGTTTCAATTTGATTCAGGCGCACATGTAAATGCAATACCTCAAAATCTTTTGAAGGGCATGCATGTAGAACCATGTGACACTAAATTAGAGGTGTGCAACACTGAAAAATGAAAACGGTTGGAAAGTGCCGGTTAATTATCAGAAAGGACAATGTTCAGTTTGTTGTTGTGTCACAAGAAGTACTCCCTATCTTAGGCACGAAAGTTACTGGGCAAATGAACTTGATCGCAATAAATTATTCAAACATTCAGGCTGTTGACCAACTAATTTTTCTGATGACATTATATCCGCAAATGAAGATGTTTTGCTGCAGAGCTAGGTAAACTTGCAGCAACAGTCATCTCACAGCAGGTCCATCAGTTGACCCTGTGGCTTTTGCGTCATGCCGTCTACCGGTCAGCTTAAAGAACAAGGAATTAAGAAAAACCCGGAGAGATGTAATCACAGAAAGTCATCGCATAAGTCGATGAACCAAAGCATTGTACGTCAAGACTCTTGACAATACTTAAACGCAGCGGAACAGACATAAGAATATATATTGACCCCCAGGTTTTAATAAAGTACTGAAACGTGTATTATACCCATTCTCTGTATTAGATGATCTGCCTCCTTAGTTATCGAAAACCAGTGTATTTTCAGAGTTTTTCTAGATCAACGGCTGCTGTCATTGTGAACTTTACTCTGAGTCTAGCACACTCACAACATTTCAGACACCAGTAGGACGATATAGATGGTGTTGACTCCAAATCGGCCCTGTGGTGTCGAACGAAATCTTCGAGAAGCGTCTTATGTTGACATTAGAAAGCCTACGACATCATGTCTTATGGAGTCGGTAATACAGATAAAGAAGACCATGATGAGAAACTGAAACTTCTGCTAGAGAGATGTCGTCAACATGGAATTCGCCTGAACAATTAAAAGTCTGTGCTCCGAAAGCCGGAGATAGCATTCTTGGGGCACAGAATCACACCAGACGGGACAGTCCATGGATCCAGAAAAAAAGTTGCTGCTATTCACAATATACCTCTTCCTGAAACCATACAGGATATCCAGCATTTGTCTGGAATGATCCATTTCCTTGCCTTTTTCCCCAGAGATCATCAGATTCAATTGAACGAACCCGTCGATTAACCAATAAGGACGTGGAGTGGCATTGGGACAAGGGACAAGTCAAAGCTTTCCAGGAAGTAAAGAAACCCGTAAATGGTCCTATCTTAGTTTTCTACGACCCAGAAAAGGACTAGAGATTCAGTGTGACGCCAGTAAATCAGGACTTGTTGCTGTCCTGCTACAAAACGAAAAGCCTGTGTGTTATGCAAGTCGTGCCTTGACACCTAAGGAGACTAGGTATGCCCACATAGAAAAGGAGTTGCTGACAATAGTATTCGCCCTGAGAAAGTTTCATCAGTATACGTTTTGCCGCCATACAAAAGTGACAACAGATCACAAGCCTTTTACAAGCAAAATAAAGACAGCTTCAACACGACTTGTGGGAATATTTATGAGAGAACTTGAATATGACATTAAAATCAGCTATACACCCGGTTCTTAAATGTAATTTGCTGATCTCTTGTCACGTGCACATACAAAAGATTTAAGCATGACAAGATAGTTGCCAGTCAGAACAGAAGGGTTAGAGAAAATCAGAAAAGCCACACAAAAAAAGATGAGATTCTCAGTAAACTTGCAGAAGTATCTAGAGCAGGTCGTCTAGATCAGTAGGAAGATTTGCCTTTTGAATTGCTACCATACTTAAACACCATAGATGAATTTACAATTCAAGATGGACCAATCTTTAAAGGAAATCGTGTTTTAATCCCAATGAGTCTAAGATCTGAAATTAAAGAAGCGCTACATTTGCCACACTCTGGAATAGAAGCTACTCTGGGACGCGCCAGAGAATGTGTATACTGGCCATGCATTAATTCTGACCTAAAATATTACATTTAAACTTGTGTGGTGTGTACCTGTCATGGTAAAAGTCAGCAGAAAGAAACGCTAATGAGTCATGAAATCACCGATAGATCGTGGCAAATGATTGGAAACGATCTGTTTGAGCCAAAAAGTAAAGATTTCCTAGTGACTGTTATTATAGTAATTTCTGGGAGGTTGACCAACTCACCAGTACTAAGTCAGAATCGGTCATCTTAAAGTTAAAGAGTCACTTAGCTAGATGTGGTATTCCCCGAGTACAGTTTGCCCGAGCACAGTTTGCGAGTGAACACTTAAAATTTGATGACTATGTTATGTCTAAATAAGTTATAGATATGTCATAAGATATATGGTATCATAAACACGTTTGATACACACAACATTCTAAGGCTTAATACACCTTTCCTCACGCATAATATCGGTTTTTTAAGCAAGCCGTTATAATGAATATATCTGCTAAGGTATTTATATCTTATTTACAATGGAAAGGGTGTTACAATATGACCACATTGAAGTACAATTGGCTTACACTATCGCCACCAGATGTCTCTCTACAATGGCAAGTATGGCACATACCCCCTAGGTGGCAGCACATACCCCCTAGGTGGCAGCATGGTAGAGTGATTAAAACAACATGGTTTCTTATCAAGTGGTCTTGCTTTTTATGTGTGTGTACACGCACACATATGGCCACAGGCTATATGGCTATATGTCTACAGGCTTATGCAAACACAGATGGTTTATTTTAGGTGTGAAAACCCTCAGAGTAAGGATAAACTAGTTCAATTATCAATAATCAGATAGAAAGGCCGGTGTGGGCCGGAGCCCTATTTCCCTTTGATTGGCCCACGCCAATGTTTGTTGACATTGGGTCAAGCGCCAGTGCAATGCAGTTACAATCAATGTTCAGCACTTCACAGGATGATCCTAATAGAAACCGAGTATAAACCTCAGAATAAAATTGTTCATGCCTGAATAAGTTAGGTCGGAGATTTTATCGCTTTGATAATATAAAGTGTTTGTCGGATCTGAGAGGTCATCTGCAATATACCAGCAGATCAAGCCCTTTTACACCAATGTTTGCTGTTTATTTTTTCTAGCTATGCAGAATGATCGGAAGGGATATGCAGACCATTTTCCTAATATTTTTGGTAAAGGACCATGCCGGGACTGATAACTGAAGTGGTTAGGCTCTGTTTGCTTTGCTTATATCTGAGCACATCTAACCAACAATGAATAATGAAGCTTCTGTGTAAATTTTATCTTTATCACTAACAACACTATTAAATTGTATGACACTAGTAAATCGTAATTACTGACGACACTAAGTAAATCTTAATCACTCACGAGACTGAGTAAATCTTTATCACCCACGATACTGAGTAATTATTAATCAAGACACTGAATAAATCTTAATCACTCATGATACTGACTAAATCTTAATTATTGTCGACACTGAGTAAATCTTAGTCACTGCCGATACAGCGTGAATCTTAATCACTCAAGACACTGAGTATATATTAATCAAGACACTGAGTATATCTTAATTACTCACGACACTGACTAAATCTTAATCGCTGACGACACTAAGTAAATGTTAATCACTAACGACACTTAGTTAATCGTAATTAAAGAAAGACACTGGGAAAATCTTAATCAATTCACTGGTAAATCGTTTTAACTGACGCCAGGAAATTAAGTGGATATATCAAGGAATAGTATTCTGTGTCACAAAGGATATTAAAATCAACGGGAATATTCCTTGAATCCAGAATTTCTTCCACTTCTAAATTCGGGAATAAAACAGAAACTGGCGTCCTGCTTATATAGAGTCTGGTCAGCAAAGGCATGGACAAACAGTCGTAAAATCTGTATATAAACGAAAGAAAGACGGATGTAAAGTGAATACAGAGTGGTACATGCTTCATTATTGTTCATGTGGTATTCAATACTTTTACGCTCAATGTTGCTACTCTAAAAAGATTTCGATCATTATGTGTGATATTGACTTTAACAGCCCAAAAGATCCACATCATGTTTATATTTCGTACATTATAATGCAATTTCATAATGCTTCCTCTAAACGTGAAAATTTCTTAACACCTCCGCTATTGTGTTGCCTTTTCTTTCTTATAATTTGCATATTTTTATGTTAGCTGTCATATTTTTACAGTGCAAGGCGATACTTTTTCAGGTTCCGATTGGTTAATGCCTTACATTCGCTTTTTAAATTACTATTTAGATACTCACAGTGTGTTTGATATAATGCCCCGGTTTTTTGAACGACTCCAGAGACACCGTGTCTTGAAACCAAAGACTCTCTTTCAGCCAGAACGTGGCTTCATCTTCGAAGGCATCAAGATTCTGGCTGGTGTCCTTCTTCTGGAGCCAGAGTTCACCGTCCACATCGGTCAGGTACCAGCCAGGTCGGTCAAATGACTCTAAGCTCACTATAATGCATATATGAATGATACATAAAAAAATTAGATATGGAAAATCCATTCTAGATACGTCTTTTGTTATCATATATCACTTAGTATGATTTAAATTCTCCATTAATGTAAAGTGCGAACAATATATATCCTTCCCTCTCTTGTTTCTAATCGAATTCCTTGTCTCAATATAGTGTGATCGAATATCAGCAAATCCTTTACCTGTGTCCTTATTAACGGCAACTTTGACGAATAACTTGCCGCATACTTCCCCGGGATGTAACTTGAGCAACTGGCATACCTTTTTTTCTGAACGGTAGCCAGTACATCCATTATCAGTCGCACATTCCTGAGCGCATATCCCTTTGTTGACGAGAGGTTCCGTTTTCAGGATGACACCTATAGAACGCAGATGCATGATTTTGAATAAGTTAGCACTGCTGTGTAGGAGCCCATTTTGCCTTAAAACAAAAGACACAAAGAACATTCGAACGCCTATGCCAACGGTACACATCTTGTAAATTTACGTTGTCCCTGCCTTTTGCGAGATATAAGTTTGGAGGCGTTGTTTTGAACACCGGAATACAGCTCTAACGTTAGCCTTTGTGAAACCAAAATGGATCTTAACCTTGTTTCTGTTGTTGCTAACAACCGGTTGAGAATAACCCTTTCACTTTGTCCTATACTTTTAGGTCTCTGTAGGCCTATTGTTATTATCATTATTGTCGACATGTTCTGTGTAATAACGGTGCATCTTATATATTATTTAGAAGCCAACGTGAAGCCGTCAGTATTCGACATAAAGCTAAAGTTAAACCTTCATCGGCCGAACTGGGGCCGGCCGGGGCGACAATGGAGTTTCACATAATTATAGCACAATTATATCCTTGAAAATACGGAATTTGATTTGCCTTTCTTATAACTTGAATACTTTAACATGTATGCTATGAAGGCACTTAGGGGCCCAGGAGTTTGCCAAATTAAGTTACAAGAAAATGCATGAATAGAATAAGGAAATTTAGACTATGTCTAAGGGTTTTAATCCGGTGGGTACAATGAGGCCCCCGGCGGGCAAATAGTTCCACATGACATAAAAATATTCTTCAAAATGTGGAAATTCCAGAGTGATTGGAAACCAATGATTATATCATACTGGCCAGAAAGATTTTCAAATTGAGTATGCAGTACGAAAGATGCATCCATGGAAAAAAATTAGCCTGATAAATTATATTTATTTGCAATCATTATACATGGCCCGCGAGGCTGTAAAAAGCATACCGGCTATTCCGTTGTTTCAGTTACTTTGACTATCTTCAATTTCACTTTTAAAAGTGGATTTTAATATACATATAATAATGTAATAATAATAATAATAATAATAATAATAATAATAATAATAATAATATATATATATATATATATATAATGTTAATAGATGATGATGTCACTATACGTTTGTGTATGCCTGCTGGAGAATGTTTGAAGGGGAGACTCCCTTTGAGTGTGTTTAATAAATCCTATATTCCTATTTGCATATCATGATGTTCACTATCAACTTTTCATGAATGCATGTAGCATATTTGTGAGACCATTATATAGATGCGTTTTTTTACAGATATACATGCCATATATTAAACATAAAGAAAATATTTGCTTGGTCGTTTTATTTTAACCTTTCCCACACATAGTGGATGTCCTTAGAATTGTATAAACAAATCAATTTAATGGTAGGTTTGATCTGTTTTGTAAAACATGATGCTAATATACGTGATCCGGGAGATGTTTGTATGTATTTATGTTAGAGAACGAGTCTGTAAAGAATAACAGCAGTCATCGGTATCGCATATCCTTGTTGATTATTTCTTTAAAGGGACAGGACCGTTTGCTGGTGCTTGTATATCCGGCGACAAACTGACACATCTGCACTCCACTTTGTCTTTTTTGTGAAAACTGCTTTTATTGAAAGTACTGATAAGCATACAAGTCGCAAACCGTTTCGTGGGTAACCCTTTGTACCTTGCTTGCTTTGAGGCTTTACTGGTGCCTGCTTAATTAGCGATGATTACAATATCAGTTGTTTTTTTTTTTAACTTTGTTTATTGAACAGTCAGGTCTAATCTGCCATGCAGTTTAAAGTTTGGTCTAAGTGAATAATATAACTGAAGGGCAATACTATATTGATATACAGTAAGACATTATCGTAAAAAAAAGCTTTCGTTCACGAAATTTTTCTTGCATTCTTTTGTATTTATAAGGCCTCCATAATGACATGGAGTTTATCATGGTCGAGAAAATGTATGCCTGACAATAAAGTATAGGTCTAAACGGTCGGAAGATCTAAAATGCAGAACAAGTCTAACATTCCTCCGCATTCCATCCCTATAGTCCATTGTCCGTTACCACCTCATGCTTCGGCATTCAGCCTTAACCTATTTGATTGAACCCATATAGCTGACGGGGGGGGGGGGGGGGTGAACCCCGGAGAGGGGGCCTGGGAACATTTTTGTACTGACTCAAAATTATCCACTCGGAGGCCTTGCTTGTCGATTGCATGCTGAAGCGTTGCGTCACTTGGGACCTGGCCTTGTACGCTGAGGGCAGTATTGATGTGAGCTCACTCAGTTAACATGTACAAGTCATGTCGCCCACATGCATTGTGGACCTTGAATGACGTGTCGAATCACGCATTTAAGGGACTTTGTATCCAGGTGATAACATTCCTGGACGGTAACTTGTTGTTACATATTGTGTATTACACTGTATAACTACTGTTTATTTCCTACCGTGTATCGAGTCAGATCCTTTCTACTCAATATATTCCTTAGCGTATCCTGAAGGGGAGGGGTTGGGCACGTGCCCTTCTTCCCCCTCCCCCTCCCACCCCCATTTAGCCTTCAGTTTATTTTGTGCTGCCTTGCATACTGAATATACTTCCCTGTAGATCATATAATTTTGCATCGATCAATGTCATAAGACATCAATTTTATCCCCTGCTCAACCATTCTTCCCCTAATATCCCTCCGTTTTAGTTCTTCTTTCGTTTAAAAGAACCCAAACCAACCCAGTGGCTGGAAACGTGGAGTTACCTCTTAGACAGTCAACTGGTCAATAGACAAAATCCATTTTTGTCCACCTAAATCGGCCCCACATGTGCCGGCTCAACAATATGTTATTATTTAGTATATCAGCAACTGAAAACAGGGCCTTGATATATTTCCTTGAGATCTTTGATATTCCTGTTCATGGAGATTCTGATTGAAGCAAGGGTTTTGTCTTACCCTGGCCTTGTGCCCCCGTTGCACAACGAGAGTGGCTTAAGTGGCTTTCTTACCAAAGAAAACATACGTGAATCAGTTTTCAAGGACCAAACTAGAACTAAGACAGGTAAAAAAACCGCAATTGTGTATTAATTATTTAGATCAATCTCTATTACAATGGCTATCGAATGCTTATCATTGAATTAAGAAGACATGTGACGGAAATAAAATCTCAATCAGCCAACAGAAAGTGGCTTTTTAACTTAAGGTGATTTGATTCGCTTTCTCACCAAAGAAAACATACGTGAACCAGATTTGAAGCGCTAAACTAGAGCGGAAACAGATCAAAGAAAACCAATAGTGTATTAATAATATAGATCAATCTCTATTCAAGTAGCTATAAAACACTTATCGATTGAAATACAGAAAACTTGTAACGTTAAAAAATCCCAGTCAGTCGACAGTAAGTTGGTTTTTAATGAAAGAAGGTGTATCATAGGACTTTGTAATTGTAAACCCCTTCTTCAGACATAAGAAATAATATGCTTAAATGAAACCACAGTGGGCATTCACTATGTTTTTAACTGCAGAAATAACCTTTGCATTGATCTGCACTTTTAGAAATACAAATGAAAACCGTAAAGATTTCTATAAAATAGTTTAAAACACATATACACACATTATTCACATGTATCAACAAATATCTTGTAACCTTTTTCAGGATGTTGACCTATTTTTTACAGATCGATTTGGTCTTTATTTTTTCCTGAAAGGTTACATTCAATGATTTTAATATTTTTCCTTAAACATTACATTCAATGATTTTAATTTTTGAATCGGCAATTATGAAAATGTGACACGTTATTAACATTAAATATCAGAGTATGATTAATTTTATTATTAAAGGTTTCAAAATACCAACCACCACTAATTTATCTATGTATGATTATCGAGCAAATTGCCTTTGATCATCCTTTTGTCTCGCCTTTTTGATTAATAAAGAAGTCTTTTGAAACACTTCAAAACCTCCTGAGGTAATTACTAACACATATAACAATATGTAGATGTTCGTGAAAAACGTGTGTCAAAATGAGTTACAGATATTCTGAAATATTGTGATATTAATGTTAACATTCAGTTTCAATAAAAAATATTTACATTGATTCCAAGGTAATTTCAGTATCCACAATAACAATATTAGCATACTGAATAGTTAGACTCACGGATAATCAAATAAATAATAAGTCTCTGAATATGCTAGCGGGTACCCATACCTCAGTTAAAGAACACTAAAATACATATCATATCATAGAAAAATGCCACATGCAATACCGCAGTGGTTCTTTGCTCCCACAACATGAGGCTCATCCTGGTCTTGTACAAGTACCAGAAAGCTGAATAAAGTTGAATATATAAAAGTTTCACTTTTAGAGTATCTTTTCATTGTAGACTTGCATCTTTAGAAAATAAACTCAGCAACCACTACGATACTTTATTTATCGGAAAGGCGGTATGTTTGTTTTTCAGTACATTTTTTGCCTCATATATCATGATTGTCAGGAATATGTTGATGTTATTTTCTGTGTTTATTCGGATTTACTGACATTTATATACCAGTCACTTATTTTACATAATCATATTCATGTCGAAAATTCAATTAGACTTGAACTAACTTTATATTCATTCCTTCACTAATCTCTTGCTAATTTTCTCCATAAGACTTCCCGATAAATTGCAGGATGTGGATTTAACCATTTTTACTGCTCTCTTTATTTTTAAGCAGAGTAGGATAAAAAAAAAACCCATTAGTTCTCGAAATTTGTTTACTATCCAATTTATTTTTATTTTAAATCCATAAATTGGCAGGAAACTGAAAGCCATGTTTTTGTACTTGACTGTGATCTGATGTTAATGTTCATTGCCAGATAATCTGTCGAAGGCTAACATTTTTGCCACCTGAAACACAACTTTAAAAATTCAGAATTGATAAAGTAGACTTTATTGGTCTTTTTTTAACCTATATCATACGTCACACTTCAATACACGTTGCCAAAGACATATTTCATGTTGTCTTTCATACATCATCCATCCATCATTTTTATCGTAAATGAAATAAACAGAGGTGAACGATTTTACTATGTTTTATTAAAACTAGATTCAACCGATGAGAGGTCATTCATTCTAAGCAGGTTCATTTTTTATACCTATTTTTATCGTTTTAACACGTCGTACAAAATGCAAGCCAAAACCTGCACCTCATTGGTACTTCCTTCTTTAGTGATATTTGTAGAGAGAGGCTTTTTATCATTTCGCTCGCTTTTGTTTTTTTTTGTATAATAAACGTAGTGTGAAATTCAAGTGAGAGAGAAGGAACTTTTTAGAATTAGCTTTGAATGTGTTAGTGTCAGGGAATAGTTTGATTGGGAAGATATAGATAACAAGATGGTTGCTAGATGTCGTATTCATGTTGTCTATGTTTAGTCCTAGTTGTTTATATATAAAAGCGTAATTGCTACCTTTATGTTAGCAGCAGGCCAACAAGTGAAAATGGAGTTAGTTTTATCGCGTATACACAGTAGAAACATTGAGTCGTCCCAAATCGCTTTATTCCGATTCGTTCTGCTGCTCTATATCAAATTATTGAGATTGATCCCTTATAAAATCGCCCTATAAGGTTCCAAATGGGAGACCATTGGAATAGTTAAAGTGAATTTTTATCTTGATTCAACATAATATAATTACCTATTCGTTGTATTTGGATGTTTTATGAAACTTCTGAAAGGTTGTAGCATCAACTTCATCCTCAAATGCCCTACATATACATCATTTTATCAAAAGCCTTATTGTTAACATAAAAAAGAAGAAGCTGCTACGATAAAGTAAAGTGTCCCCAGTCCATTGCAACTAGATCTAGACTGAAAACTGTCTCTGATATTATCGCTATTTGACCTGAAAAAAAGGAGGGTACCAGTCGATCAATGTCCGCTCACAACAAGTTTATAAATTGTGTTATGTTTAACTCAGGGCGGGTTTACAAGGATCTTTAGGGATAATATTTAATTTAAAATTTAGGTTAGAAAGTAGTAATGTTGCCAGAAAGACCTACATACTACACAAGACACGAACGGATGTATTTTGATGTGTATATGTAGCACTGTTACCTTTTTTTCTTGCCTTCTACCATTTCACCATCACAAGGCCTTATTATACACGCCAGTGCAACAACTGTGAACTATCACGACTGACTGTGGGGTGTAAGGAAAAGTTTCTCGTCTCAGGTGGTTGTATAACCGTGTCCGCAATGATTATACATCGTGTGAAAGAAGACGGTGACCGAGAATGAACTTTGAGACCATGAGAAAAGAATGTTGTTATATCATTTAAAAGATAGAAACTAGTAGCTCCGCCTAGTTGAACAGAGAAGCGCAGTGTAACGGTTGTTAATATAAGATATCAGCACGTGGACTGAATATTGGGAGGTGAACGGTCAGTTTTTACATTGTTGAAACGTAACAAGAAGTCAAAATATATAATCGACTGCGGTGAGAGCATCAAAAACCGTAAACGTTCACGTACTGCCAAGCACGATCCGGTGCAAGTTATAAACCGATTGAAATCGTATCACGTAACATATTGCGGAGTAGACAAGCGAAGCAATAACAAACGTGCCGTAGGTAGAGAAACGAATTTTACATAGTTTGAATCCGGATTAATATTTTGGAATCACTGAGTTCCACAACAGAGTGTGTTTCATGACAAATAAGACAAAATTACCTTGTGCGCGAGGGCAAGGCGGTCATTGGTGTTATTTTAGAATTGAGGTATGATCAGACATACAGAGTTAGTGCCTCGGACATTAGCAGGGAATCGAGAGCGCTCGGACCAAGATTAGTGGTTTCGGACTCGAAAGGACTTAACTTGCGGCATCAATGTTGATAAGTATAGAGTTGTGTGCATCAGGAAAAAAACTGTGGTTTTTATCCCATATATTTCTTAAACACACGATTGTCTTGATGTAATAGTCAAATGTAAGTTTATATATATATATATATATATATATATATATATATATATATATATATAAACGGGGTTATTAAGGGTTTAAATGTGGTTAGGGGTTCTGTGACCTGTAAGAGGTACCCGAGACTATTCATTGTACAATGATGTCAATCTGGTCAATGATATATTTTGTTTTAAGTTTGTTATTTTGTTTATCGAGGTGTTGTTGTTTCATTTAACCCCTCAACTGGTGGTAAGACATTTTTTCACTTAACGAAGACGAAATAGCTCCCTGATATCACATTGCAGCACAGGCGCTTGATACAATGTAAAAAAACATTGCCCTTGGCGAAAATTAAAGGGAAATAGGGTTCCGGCTAACAGCGGCTTTTCAATCAGGTAAAAAATCAATAATTGAACTAGTTAATCTTTACTTTGAGGGGATTGACACCTTATATAAACCATCTGGTCCCAACAGAGGACGTTATTTTGAATTTAATCTATTTCACGTAATAATGTATAGAAGTGAAATGGATTGAAATTTAAAATAACGTGTTTTGTTTGGACTGTTAAGCCATATTTCGATTTTCTGAAGTGGGAGCTATGAAACCGCAATGTGCGTCATGTGAGTAACACGTGATATGAGCTAAAGAAGTCCCTATGGAATATCCCAATGATACAGAACTTCCATTACATGTGGTAATGCTCTTCTATTGTAGCTGCTGTCCTAGGGATTTGTGTGATTTGCTATTAACAGATCCAGAGACTTCAACAGCGTCCCCAATAAATTGTGTGTTCGAACAGAACTGGAGGTCATTCAAACAAATATTTGTTTTGTACCTGCTAGCAGCTTGTTACAAAACTAAACCTGATGATGAGGAGGTAGCGCTGCTAATTACTGTAGGGTGCTAGGACATGATAGAAATCTACAATGTGTTTGAATTTCCTGCCCCAAAAGATAATGCCTCAGACCAAGCCAATGTATTAGATACTGTGATAGAAAAGTTTCTATTAAAACAGTATCTATTAAAGACAGGTTAAAAAAGTTTGTCCAGAAACAATGTGAAAGTACTGAAAGTTTTATTACAAGGCTGCGAAGCCTAGTGAAAGACTGTGAATTTGAAGATCAACGGAATAAACTTATAAGAGATCATATAGTATTTGGCTGTAATGATGATATGCTCAGGAAGAAATTCTATAGAGAAGAAGTCTTAACCCTGGAACAAGCTCTTAGAATTTGTGGGGGATATCAAAGTTCTTAACGACCGATGTCAGTTTTCAAGGAGGAAGATAACCAGCCATACATAAACCTTACACAGAACCTCAATTAAAGCAGCACAGCAGAAATAACGACAATCAGTTATTAAACGAATGTATGTTTTGTGGATAAAATTGGCCGCCATACAAAAGGGAAAACTGATCACAAGCCTCTTACAAGCATAAGAAAATAACAAGAGATACAGAGGGCGGAGAAGACTTTGAGTGCGTTAACATGACAAGATATATGGCATTTAAAAAGAAAGGCTAGAGAAAATCAGAATAGCCACACAGAAGGCTGCGATTCTCAGTTATCTAGCTGAAGTTTATTGGAGTAGGTTGGCTAGATCAGAAGCAAGATTTGCCCTGTGAATTGCTACCATACTTTCCCACCAGAGATGAATATACAATCAAAGATGGACTGATTTTTAAAGGAAATCGTGTTGTAATCCCCATGAGTCTCAGATCTGAAATTAAAGAAGTTCTCCACTTGCCACACTCTGGAATAGAAGCTACTCTGAGACGCGCCAGAGAATGTGTATACTGGCAAGGCATGAATTCTGACCTAAAAGATTACATTTCAACTTGTCAGGTGTGTAACAGTCAAGTTAAGGTCCACAGAAAGAAACGCTAATGAGTAATGGAGAAACGCCTATAAATCTTGGCAAAATATCGGAATCGATCGGTTTGAGATGTATAAAAAGATTTTCTAGTGACAGTGTGTTATTATAGTAATTTCTGGGAGTTTGACCAACTCCCCAGTTCTGCAGTGCTAAATCAGATTTGGCCATCTTAAAGTTAAAGAGTCACTCTGCTTGATGTGGTATTCCCTAAGTAGTTTGTTCTGATAACGGCCAGCAGTTTGCGAGTAAACAATTTAACAAATTTGCTGAGTTGTATGATTTTGAACATAGAACAAGTTCTACTGGTCACGCCCAAAGTAATGGGATGGCAGGGTCGGTCGTGAAAACCGCAAAATCAGTGAAAAGTGGTCATGATACATATATCGCGATCATGGAGTACCGTAAAATGCTAACACAAGATGCCGGACTGGGCCCTGCTCAGAGGATCATGGGTAGAAAGGCTCGCCCCTTGTTCCCTTTGAAATCAGAATGGCTAAATCCTCAAGTGTTTAACCCTGAAATAGTAAAGAAAAACAAATCCCTGAGGAACAGACGCATTGTACGTTACTTTTACAGGTAACCCAGTGACCTAAAACCGTTACATGAAGGAGACGCGGTTCGATTAAATCCAATGACTATGGCAAAGAAAGCATGTGATAAAGGTAAAGTTCTCAGGAAACTAGATGTGTGTTCCTATGAGATAGAAACAAGGTCCGGGACACTAACTTAAGAAAACTAGCGAATCAGATGATGCTCCACTCGTACATGAATCTACTAGTCCAGAATTGCCCGAGGCCCCAGATCCTCCGCTGTGAAACCAATGAATGTCAGACCAAAACGCGTACGCAAATTACCAACCAAGTTTGATGACTATGTTATGTCTAAATAAGTGATGAATAGTTCTGATATATCATAAGATACATGCTATCATAAGGACACATGATAAAAACGGCGATACTGGTTGGTCTAAGACTCTTGTGACTTTGTGTTTAGAATTTAAGACGATTTATCCATATAGAAGATCCTCTATTCATGCTACTGTAGGTGTATTAACTTAAAAGGTATTACTGTCACATGACTAACATTAATCAATATCGATCATAACCAATCAGCAAAACTGGTCCACAACTTTAAATTATTATAACATAACGATAGGTTGGGGTAGTTAATGTCAGATTTAATGAGACAAACATCCTCATGCAAGCTATAAAGGTAAAGGTTTACAAGCAGCGGTAACCATCAAGAGTGCGAATATTAAAGCACGATGAGTGTTGGAGGGCGTGCCTGGATATTTGTGCAATTCGATACCGTGCATGCCAGAGACACACCTGTATAAACCATTACAAAACTGAGCTGCCCATTATTGGAATCCGGCCCGAGGTCTCCCGTTTGGCAATATTGCAAATAATATCTTCAAATATTTTTCACTTTATCCATATAGAAGATCCGCTATTCATGCTACTGAAGGTGCATTAACTTTAAATGTATAACTGTCAAATGACTAACATCAAGCAATATACATCAATAACAGAAAAACTGAGGCACAACTTTATATAATAATAACATAACAAAAGGTTTTGGGTAATTAATGCCAAATTTAATGAGACAAGCATCCTCCAAAACCTCAACCAGGCTGAGCAAATCCATTACATAACTGCCGCTGCCAACACTTTCGACATAAATATATCGTCCATACGCCAAAGATTTCCAGTCCCCTTGCAACTTGATGAGATGAGGAAGGACCCCCGAGGAGAACGCGAATGAACTTCCTCTTTAAGGAGTTTGCAATAATGCAACAAGACCTTTAAGTTTGCCGCTTGGGAGAGACAGTGTTCTGGTTTTACTGTTCACTTCAACTCCTAAAAAGGTAATGCGCTGTGTGGGAGGAGAAACTTTACTGATTTTTTTGTGAAACGAAGTTGCTGTAGTATGTCTTATAGACATTCGTACGTTTCAGAACAGCGTTCGCGTGAATGTTCTATTAGGATGTATTTTTCAAAGTTAGTCATCCGATAGTCTGTTAAAATACTTAGACTCATGGATGCAACGAACGGCAACTTACTGTCAAACATGTAAACGGTTTTATTGGTCTTAAAAGTCCATTTTAGAGTAGTAAAGGGGTAGCATTCTTGATGTATCGGCACAAATCTCTATGCCGTCTGAAGGTCCATCTTTGCCATAAAAGCATTGGGTTCTATTAAACTAACATTATTATCAAGTGTTTCACAAGTAAAGGTATCGTGGTACGCATAATCGTTAAGGGCCGCGTCCATCGGTCTGGAACAATCATGTATCAATCTCACCTGACCTGGCTTTTCCTTTGGATACGGCCCTTAATGCTGACATTATACGTGGTTTACAATCTGTAAAAAGGTAATTACCATGCTGTATTTCCTTTATAATTTGTTGGTTTACTTTTGTTTTACATTACGTGGGTCTAGAGCCGATTTGTAATTTCTGCATTCCACATCTTTGACATCAATAACCTATTCAACTATACGGAACCCATTTATAATTCCATCTAACAAATAATCTTGATCTACATCACCTTTCAGTTCTCGTTTCCAAACAGGTATATGTGACATAACGGACTTGCATGAACGCGCGCGAGCTGCTTTTCCCAGGACGATGGGAGGTGACGGTTTTGGTTTCCCACATATTCACTCCTGGGATAATTACCAATCATGGGGGTGGCACTATGTGGCCAGTGTGGGTGGTGTCCGCCACACCCGGACTCGAAGCAGACATGCGCAAGCAGAAACCGGCATCCGTTTCTACTATTGAAATTAAGACAGATTCCTCAGCCAGAAAAACAACTAATGGGATTTTGCTTTCATATTTGTATGCTTTTTTGTCCAATATTAGAAGTGTATATTATCTGTTCCCTACTTGAACCCTTCTTTAGCCTGATACTTACGGTTTTTATTATCAAACTGCATAACTGAAGGGATAGTGTTCTGTTGCGCATCCTCGCCAAGCTTCGCATTATACCGCAGATTGAAAGTATATCGGTCACATTTGACAGCTGTCCGGACTGCATTATTGAGCAGAACCGGCGGTAACCAGTTCTTGTTCATCCGACATATCTACACTTCCCCGTATAGCAGAGATAAAGTCTAGAATAAGAAATGGTTTTAGCTCACGATTTTTCCAGCTGGGAGCACAGTTGGTCAAGTTCTCTCGTGTCAAGATCGTCAAACGAGGCCAGCGCAGCGGGTAACAAAACTAAGCCACCCATTGTTAGAACCTGGCTTGAGGTCTCCCGTTAAATAAAATTGCAAATAATATCTCCAATTATTTTTCTCATTTAAGACCTTCTGTTCACACTGTTGTTCTACTTTTTACTTCTTGTTTCTTTGATTCTGTTTTTATCCATTGACATGTAACATTGTAATGTACATAAATCAAGGTCAACTGTTAACTTCATTGAAATGTTACAACATTAAAAGTCTAAGGCTTAAAGCACATTCTCTAATGCACTATCGGTATATAAAGCAAGCCGTTATAATAAATATTCCTGCTAAGGTATTTTCATCTTATTTAAAATTGAAAGGATGTTATAATATGAATATTGGTTTACACTATCGCCACCAGATGTTTCCCTATACTGGCAAATCTAGCATATATATGTATCTGCCCCTAGGTGGCAGCATGGGAGAGAAATTAAACACTTGCTTTGTATGTGTGCATATTAAGCATTAGTGATGGTTACAGTCATATGTAAACACAGATGGTTTATTTAAGGTGAGAAACCCCTCAAAGAAAGGTAAAACTAGTCAAATTAGTGATAATCTGATAGAAAGGCCGGTGTGGGCTGGAGCCCAATTGCCCTCTTATTATCGCCCTGGTCAATCTTTGTTGTTACTAAAAATGGTCGACACTTCGCAGGATGATCCTAATGTAAGCCGCGCATCAACCTCAGAATGAAAATGGTCATGCCTGAATAAGTAACATCGGAGAGTAATCCTGCTTTGATAATTTAAAGTGTTGGTTGGATCTGAGAGGCCAATCAATTTGTTAGCGATTCCAAATTTTCATCCGCAAACCTCAGAAGATCAAGTGGTTTCACACTAATATTTAATGTTATTATTTTTCTAGCTAGTGCAGAATTAGGGGAAGCCATATGCAGGCTTTTTCCCTGACATTTATGGTAAATGATCTTGCCAGGAATGATCACTGATTGGTTAGGATTTGCTTGCGAAGCTTATATCAGAGGACATCTCACCAACAATGATTAGTGAAGTTCCTATGCAAACTTTATCCTTAACACAAACAACACTACTAAATCGAAAATATCTGATGACACTGGGTAAATCGTTATCACTGAAGACACTGAGTTAATCTGAATCACTCACGAGAGTGAGTACATTGTAATAACTGACGACACTGAGCAAGTCTTAATGACTGACGACACTGAGTAAATCGTAATCACTCATTACACTGAGTAAGTCTATAATAAAAGACACTGAGTAAATCGTAATCGGTCACGACACTGACTAAATCTTAATCACTATCGACACTAAGTAATTTTCAACCGCTCACGGCACTGAGTAAATCTTTATCACTCACGACACTGAGTAAATATTAATCAAGACACTTAGTAAATCCTATTCATTAACAACACTGAGTAAATATTAATCAAGACACTGAGTAAATCATATTCATTAACAACACTTTAAAATCTTATCACTCACGACACTGACTGAATCTTAATACTGACGACACTGAGTAAATCCTGACCACTGAAGACATGAGTAAATCGTTTTCACTGACACCATTGAATTAGGTGGATTTTAAAAGAAATAATATTCTGTGTCACAAAGGACATTAAAATCAACAGAAATATTCCTTGAATCCAGAATTTGTTCCACTTCAAAATTCAGGAATAAACCGGAAACTGGCGTCCTCTTTGTATGCAGTCTGGTCAGCAAAGGCATGGACAAACAGTCGGAAATTCTGTATATAAACGTAACAAAAGACGCATTTAAAGCGAATACAGAGTGGTACATGCTTCATCATTATACATTCGTTAATTCAATACTTTTACGCTCCAGGTCGCTGTTAAAATATTTTTCGCTCCATTATGCGAGATAATTACTTTCACAGCCCAAAAGATATGTCATCATGTTTATATTGCGTACATAATATTACATTTTCATAATGCTTCCTCTAAACGTTAAAATTTCTGTACACCTCCACTATTGTGTGTTACCTTTTCCCTCTTATTATTTGCATGTGTTTATGTTTTCTGTCAGAGGCATCAATATAGGGGGAATGGGGGTATTATATATATATATCTTATATATATTATAATATTGCAAATGAAATATATTAATAAATTGAATTAAAGACATTGGATCTATTTACTAAAAAATGTTATATATAAACCTTGCTTAGAAATCACATAATAACTTATTTTTAAAACATTATAATTATTTGAAATATGATTAAGTATATAAATATATATATATATATATATATATACACATATAGTAATTATATACAGGCCTATATATATTCATTTATATATATAGTTGTACATGCCACTCACAGACGCTGGAAAAGGTATATATATATATATATATATATATATATATATATATGTGTGTGTGTACGTATATATATATATATATACATGTAACTTAACGCCACTGTTTTCTGTCATATTTTTACATTGCAGGGAGGTACTTTTTTAGGTTCCGATTGCTAAGTACCTTACATTCGGTTTTCAAATTACTATCTGGATACTCACAAAGTGTCTGATATAATGCCCTGGTTTCAATAACGACTCCAAGGACACCGTGTCTTGAAACCAAAGATTCTTTCTCAGCCAGAACGTGGCATCATCTACGAAGGAATCAGGGTTCTGGCTGATGTCCTTCTTCTGGAGCCAGAGTTCACCGTTCACATCGGTCAGGTACCAGCTGGGTCGATCAAATGCCTCCAAGCTCACTATAATACAGATAGGAATGATAAAGTCACGTTATTTTCAATGAATATTGCATTGTTAATACGTTTCCATTATCATATATCACCTTGTATGATATAACTTCTCCAAAAGTGAAAAGCGCGAACAATATATATCCTAGCCGTGACAACCCGACTCAGTAGGCAATCGGATAATTGGGCAGGTAAGCCTACTCGAGTCGTGATACTAGTAATATGGAGGAATGTATCGCAGTGATCTTGCATCTGGTTGAATTCATATTGTGGTAAACGGCCTATAATCTCAATGTTATACTTAGAATTGTGAATAAACACAAAAGTATATATGTGAGCACGCAACCCAAACTGAAACACCGTCTCCATGGACACGGGTCATTTCCTGTGTCTCCTGCAAGTTGCCTGCGTCCTGTAACCCGTGCGAGCCATGCTTGTGGTCATGCGGTCATAAATTCAACAAACATGCCGAGGGGTTTACAAATGTGCTGGGTTAAACAGGAACTTTTCTCGCTCATATTTGGTATTATTAGAAAGTACACAAAAAATGCTAACGGATGGTCTGGTTTATGTTGATTGACAGTGCACCTGTAGCCCATGAAGCGTTGTCAGAAATGACAAAAATATTTGCATCTTCATAAGGCCTTATAATGCGATCCTCAGACGTAGATGTCATGACACTCTGGCGCTAATCTGGTCGTAATGCCAGGGGGTCAATATGACGCTATATATATCCCTTCCTCTTTTGTTTCCGCTCGAATCCCTTGTCCCTCACGTTTCTCTCCTTTTCTCTCTCTCTCTCTCTCTCTCTCTCTCTCTCTCTCTCTCTCTTTCTCTCTCTCTCTCTCTCTCTCTCTCTCTCTCTCTCTCTCCTCTCTCTCTCTCTCTCTCTCATCCTTCATCTTTCTCGCCAGTTCTTTTTCCTATAATCTCTCTTGTTCCTCCCTTTACTTTTATCCTCCTCTCTCTCTCTTAATTATCTGACTCCCCCTGAGCGTTATCTTTATGTATTTTTTTTTAATTATGAACTACCTTAGCATCCGAAAAGCCAGTCTAGCAAGGAGTATATCCATGTATTTAAAATTATTTTAAATATTACCTTGCAGGTAAAAGACACACCCATGCACATTGTAGCCTGTATAACTTACATTAAATAATAAAGAGGGGGCATACATAATACTCGAATATATAATACCCATAAAGAGGATATGCGATCATCTACAGCCCTGCAGCAAACACAACAGTGTGAAACTTTTTGTAGACTTGTATATCAAAACACAAACCTCTTCCTGGCTCATTGTTGAGTCCAACGTAGACTAGATTGAATCTCTCAGGGTTCACAGTTAACAATGCCTCGTTTCCCGTATTGTAGCTCATGCCTTGGTTCGGAAAATTGAACGCTTTAAACAGTCCTGAAAAGAAACACATTAACTTATGAAGCAATACCTATATAGTCGCAACAATTTTCATAGCAGTACCTCATACGTAGGAAGAAATGTCATCTAAACGTTAAACTGTACAGGCATGCCTCTTTTCAAAAGTGAATTAATAACTTTTCTATAATATACTTAGTCTTTAGTCCTACTACCCTGAATCCTTAGTTGTATTCACTGACATTTGTGTTATCTTTTCATAATTTTTTAACGTTGTTTGTGTGTAATGAATATGTCCAGTGTGTAGAACATTGGGTGTAGTGTTTTAGCTATATATGCCACTGGGAAATGTGTGATCCACTTCTGAGATCGTCTTACCTGGGCATCTTGGGATGATTGTATTGTACCTGTAACTGCTACAATCTACAAGGATTAAGCAATTGTCAAATGAAACAAATTAATACAATTCATTTATATAACCACCTATATATTTGGATAAATGATCACTTTATACTGTCAACATATGAAATTATCTGGTCATCTGCTTTGGTTACTTGTATGCATGCATGTGGTCATTTTTTCTAGACTAACAGATGACCAAACCTTAACTATAACTGGATACCCTAATAAAAGTATAATATCCGTGAAACGTATTTTGTCTATATATGTAGATATTGTCTCAATATTCGTATATCACTTCTGGCGTATAAGTTATTCCCATTTTTCCTAAACACTGTAATGATGTGATTGAATATCAGCAAATTCTTTACCTGTGTCCTTATTAACGGCAACGTTGACGAATAACTTGCCGCATACTTCTCCGGGATGTACCTTGAGCAACTGGCATACCTTTTTTTCTGAACGGTAACCAGTACATTCATCATCAGTCGCACATTCGTGAGCGCATATCCCTTTGTGGATGAGAGGTACCGTTCTCAGAATAACACCGATAGACTGCAGATGCTTGAGTTTAAATAACTTAGCATTGCTGTGTACGAGCCCAATTTGCCTTAAAACAAAAGACATAAAGAACATTCTAACTGTTATGCCAACGGTAGACATCTTGAAAATATACGTTGTCACTGCTTTTTACGAGATGTAAGTTTGGAGGCGTTTTTTTAACACCAGAATACAGCTCTAACGCTTGCCTTTGTGAAATAAAAAGGATGTTTACCTGGTTGCTGTTGTTACTAACAACCGGTGCAATATAACTCTTTCACTTTGTCCTACACTGTTAGGTCTCTCTATAGCTATTATTGTCGATTGTTACATGTACTCTGATGGAATGGTTCAACTTATATATTATTTATCTGCCAACGTGTAGCCGTTAGATGGCCTTTATGGCCCTGTGGTCGGGTTTATAGACCGTGTCAAACTGTGAAAAAAAAGTTTGCATTTAGAAAACGAAGATATTGACGGTTGTTCCGATACCCATCCTGTAGAAAAAAACTACCTCTCTCTCTCTCTCTCTCTCTCTCTCTCTCTCTCTCTCTCTCTCTCTCTCTCTCAATATATATATATATATATGCATATGTATATCCATACGCGGATGATGAAAGTAGAAACCTTCCCATGAAGGTCTTTCCTAGGGAAGTTTTAAGTTGACCCTCAACGTACCCTGTCCGAAAACGGAAACAGGTACGGTCACGAATACGGATCAAATTACTGTTTTTCAACTTGCTGGTATACGTTCGATGTATAGCTAAAGTCAAACCTTCTTAGCCGAACTGGGCATAACTATAGGTAAAAAATCAAACTCAGATGGATTTAAGTAATATATAAGTAGCATTTAATATTTTACGTTTCTCCATCAAAATTAGTAACGCTTCATTAAATTTTGGTAAAATTGCTCTGTTTCCTGGAAAAATAAATTCTGTTAAAATGACACACCTTATTGCCCAGCATTTCCATATAGCTTCATTTTGAGGTTATTTTTTACCTTGCATTATGAGTAAATTTTTTAATTGAATGAAGAAAAGAATATGCATAAATTCCATTCTGGTCTCAATGCGTAACTAGCTTTGCACTTTAGACAAAACTCATTCCACTACATCACGATTTCATCTCTCAAAATTTGTACCAAGAGTTTCCCTTCATGGGTTACAGGATTGACCCGTTAAATATCAATAAACAAAGCCGTTTCCCAAAATTGAATACATTACTTTTTACCAAGGTGGTGCGTCACGGTGTGATACCGCACGCAATGTGATGTTTGTCGACGGGAATTGAGAGGGTTAGTCAGTTCATCGTAACGGAGTATGAAGGGCCTAAATGGGGCCCGGGCCGGCCAATAATTCGCTCTAGGAAACAACCAGGTTTTAAAATGTGTGTCTAATTCATATAGTTTTGCCAAGAGAGTCTATAGCTGTATTGGGTTCAGTGATTGCCCTCATGCATACCTTGGTTTTGGTTGGTTTTGGAGTGTCTTTCTGAAAAATAATTCTCTCCAGCTCAAAAAAGTTTTCAAATTTTTGGTCCAATTTCTCAATATGTTTTAGTTTTTATGGTTGCCTGCAGATGTCTCCACATGTCATAGTTGATTTTTGTCCTATTTCTCAATGTGTTTCAGTTTTTATGTTTGACTGCAGATGTCTCCACATGTCATAGTGGATTTGTATAAGTTCTCATGTGCCATAAAAATTTCTTCACATGTCATAATTTTGGTTGATTATCAAGCATTAAAGATAACAAGAGCTAAAAGCATGTGACATTAATTCTACGAATTTGTTGTTCGGCGGCCTGGGGAATGAATGGTGTTGCATGCGGAGGCCAGTTAAATGCCTGTAAAATCTCTTTTGGCTTTTTGTTGTATTACAAATATGATATCATATATGTAGATTTTCACCAGGGAAGTGAGGCTCAAATGGGCCCGGGGCCCGGGGCGACAGTGGAGTTTCACATGGCACAATAATATCCTTGAAAATGCGGAATTTGATTTGTCTTTGTTATAACTTGAATACATTTCATCATGAGAGCTAAGATGGCACTCAGGGGCCCATTTGCAATTATTATTATACAGGGCCCGGTACCCGTAAAAAGCATATCGGCTGTTCTGATTCGGGCCCGTAGTCTATTCCGTTGTTGTTGTTGTTTTTTTTTTTTACTTTGAATATCTTCATTTTCTTTTTTAAAGTAGATATAATATAATGTATAATAATGTAATAATATATATATATGTATATATATATATATATATATATATATATATAAATATATATATATATATATATAATGTTAATATAAAATGGGATCCCTATACGTCTGTGTGTCCCTGCTGGAGTATGTTTGATGGGGAGACTCCCTTCAAACTTTTTTTAGTGAATCCTATATTCCTATTAGCATACTATGAGATCGACTATAAACAAATGTAGTTTATTTGTGAGACAAATATCTGCGTTTTGTATATATGCATGCCATATATTCGACAAATATAGGTTTTGACGTTTTATTTTAAACTTTTCCCACACTTGGTGAATCCCTTAGAATATATAAACAAATCAATTTAGTGGTAGGTTTGATCTGTTTCGTAAAACATGATGTTTATATATGACCCCATCTTCCGGAACTTAAGTCGTTTACTTTCTTATTAAAACAGGGCCCAGGACCATGAAAACAACGACAAGCAACCTTGGTCCCCCTGCTTTCCGTTGATTTACTGATAGCTTTCAGGGAAACGGCATGTACACGTGCAATGACGTCACGACTCTCATCGAATCTATAATATATCAATGGTCGATCCGAGTGTCTACAAGAGTCTCAAAGTAGGCCTACTGAGCCGCTGGACTTTCCTGGTCTTGGTGTATAGGCCTTTAACCTATACATAAGTTATATACATTCTCAGCTCTCCCTCTCTGAGTCCCTCTCTCTCTCATATATATATATATATATATATATATATATATATATATATATATATATATATACATATATATATGTATATATATATATATATATAAATTTCATCAAAGCCCGTTGAGGACTTTTTGTGTTATCCTGCTAACAGGCAAACATATAAAGAGATAAACAGACAGACAAACATACGCGCCCAAAATCATAACCCCCGCCGCTAGGCTAGGCGGAGGTAATGATATTGCACTGTAATAGTCTTCCAGAAACAGTAACTAAAAGGAACTTTCACGGTTTGGTCGAAAAAGTATTGAAATTACCAAAATAATCAATAAAGTAAAGCAGTATTCCGATAAGGTGGCATGGGTATACAGTTTAGGTGTTATTAAAGTAAATAGCATGTAGCATAGTTTTTTAATAACAAACTTGGAAAAGAAAGTAATTTCTGACAAGTATGTTTTCTCCTTTGAATATTATTTTCTACATGCAGAAGTCGTATTGTACCTATACCTGGAGTGTTGCCGTACAACTTATAAATCATTGAATACTTAATGCAAATTGGCGTAAGAGAAATATTCAAGACATTTATCATTTGGATGATAAGAGAAACATATTTTAACTTCTGTAAACTCAGACGTGTCTAACCAAACATACCAGTCATGTATTTATTTTAATTCGCTGTTTATTCTAAGTACTATCCCTGACTACATCTATATAAACAGGGGCCCAAGGACTCAAAGCTTATTTGTGATCTATCCCTATGTGATAAAACTAAAAGCTTACATTACTAATCCCCCGCAGTAAGAAGGGCGGACTACTAAAATGGTCCATGTCTATCCTTCCGTCTGTTAGTCCGTCTCACTTCATTCCTTTACCAAATATCTCTCAGACCCTTGCCAGTGGCGGATCCAGAGAGGGGCACGAACGACGCGCATCCCCCGTTGAGCTGTAACATCTCTCATTTTATCAATTTATTTTCTCGTTTCTTATTGATTAATTTTCATTTTTAAGACTTACTTTTTATTCCTTAACAATAGAATAATTAATTGAACAGTTTATTATTTTCGAATTCATAAGTCGAGGATATTAGGGAATAGCTGTGTGATTTGTCCCGTTAAGATAGCATACAATGATATAATGAGGGAGGAATTTGTTCTGTTAATTCACTCTACTGGGTCATTATACCGAGGAACCCCAACAAATCACATTCATCCTTAAGTGAGGCAAGACCTACCCGTTGGCCTGCAAAGCCTGCCATCGGTTGAAGACGACCTAGCTACAGGCCTGTAACGAAAACATTTATTTTTTGTTTGCGTTGCAGGCAAAAGATGGAGAGTTTATCCTCTAAAGTTTGTTCTGATCTAACCAAAGAAGTTCAACCACGCTATCCGGTGTTCAGCGTGAGGACATGCAACAACCTTACATAATACGCATAATATATAGGTGTGTTTACTCAGTTGGGACATAAATTGTAATTGTTACTTGATGTTCAGCATGTATGAAAATATTGGCACCTACTCTCAAGAAAATCAGATAATTTTTACTTTCATCAGTTTTTGTTTACAGCCTGGCAAGGCATGTTGGGAGAGTATTTTCTTGGTCCACGTTATGTGTATCTATGAATGGAGTCGACCAAGAAAAGTACAACGCCTTCTCGGCTAAACCCGAACTCGCGACCTGTGTTCTGCCGAGTCCTGTGAGCTGCCTAGACCACAGGACACGGTAAAATTCAAAATCCAATATAAGACCTTAACAATAATTTAACTCAAACAATTACTTATAAAAGATGATATTTTACCAGTTTTAAAAGTGGATGGGCATTTTCACCATTGACATTAACAATTTAAAAACGATTGAAAGTTTGGACTTTCCAGTTTATATCTTAAGTTTAAAGAAATATTAATAGAAAAGCCACACGTTAAGCCCCACCCCTCCTAAAGTTTGATAACGCTATGCAATGCCGTTTAAGGGAAAAGTAGTTGAGGAACAGAAAATCCTCATAATTTTTTTTTTATAAGTAGCCTCAAAATGTCCTCTATCCATCGTATCGGTAATTACATTTAATAAAAACATTAGCCTTTGAATTATATGCGAAGATTCCATGTTGCTATGGTAATTCATTGAAGACTATATTGAATAGTGTTATGTTTCCGTAAGAGTATGAATTTTGCTTATCGCGACATGTAATGATTTCACACGTTTCCATATATGGTGTAAAAAATAAACATCGATTGAAAAAAATGAAGAAGTGTGACGGTTATAAACTACCAATCAGGCAAAAGTATGTGTTATTTTAACGAAAGTGGCTTTAAAAGTGGCTTTCTTACCTAAGAAACCATACGTGATCCAGTTTTGGAAGGCCAAACTAGAGCGGAAACAGATAAAACAATAAAACAATACATTGAGACTCGCACAAAACTATGCTGATGGTAAACACTGCATATTACTATTATTTTCAGTAAAGTGTAAGTTAATTATTCAACCACATGCTTTCATATTTAACAAATAACAATATCATCCCTCCCGGACACTTTATTTCGTTTTGTAAAAGATTCCTGTGTGTTTCTTTATTATCATTTGTAGGGCACGGACATACCCTTAGGAGAACGGAAGGTGTATCATTGGACTTTGTACTTGTAAACCCCTTACTCCAACATAAGAAATAAAATTCTGATATGTATCCATTCACCCTATGTTTTTTACTGCAGAAATTGCATTTGGGCGGATCTGCACACTTGGAAATACAACTGAAAACCATGAACATTTTATGATTTATTTTATAACACATTTACACCCATTGTTCACATGTATATATAAATAACTTTTAACCTATTTTAGGATGTTAACCTATTTTTACAGATCAATTTGGTCTTATTTTTTTCCTGAAATGTTACATTCAATGTTTTAATATTTGAAATGGCAAATTATGACAATGTGATACGTTATTAACGTTAAATATCAGAGTTTGATTATTTTTATAATTAAAGGTTTCCAAATTACCAACTACCACTGATTTATCGATGTATGATTATTGTGCAAATTGCCTTTGATCATCTTTTTGTCACGCTTTTTAAATTAATATAGAAGATACTGAACAGACCTGTGTTCAATAATATTCAGGCCACAGGCCTATCTTTAGAAACACTTCATAAACTCCTGAGGTAATTACTAATACATGTAACAATATGTAATTGTTCGTGAAAAACGTGTGACAACATCAGTTACAGATACTCTGAAATATTGTGAATATAATGATGAATATTCAGTTTCAATAAAAAAATATTAACATTAATTCCAAGGATATTTCTATGCCCACAATAACATACGGGATAGTTAGACTCTCGGATAATCAAATGCGTAATAAGGCTCTAATATATTATATCATAAAGAAGAAGAATGGCACATGCAATATGTGCAGCATTTCTTTACTCCCACAACATGATGCTCATCCTGATCTTGCAAAAATACCAGAAAGCTGAATATGGATGGACATAGAATAAGGATATATATATATATATATATATATATATATATATATATATATATATATATGTAAGGAGAAATGATCTGCGGGTATGCAGTCTTTCCTCCGCGGTCACACAGCGCACTATGTTTTGCAACAGAGCATGATATATTAAGGTATGTATAATACAAAGCCACAATACAAGATTACTGTCTGAAAGGCAACAAGGAGAACCCACACAACAAAGGCTATGCAACTGCCGTGACAAATTTGACTGCCCTCTCAATGGAATGCCTAACCCCGTCTATTGTTTACCAAGCCGACGTACACAGTAACGAAACAGTTAACTCATACAATGGCATGACCGGAGGCCCCTTCAAACAAAGGTATTACAACCACAAGAAATCATTCACGCACAGGACCCATTCAAACGAAACCGAGCTTGCCAAACACATTTGGACCCTGAAAGACAAACAACAAAGCTTCACTATCACCTGGACTATAATCCAGCAGTCAAACACATTTATGACCTCTTCACGGTCAGTGCAATCTGTGCTTGGCAGAGAAACTAGCAATCATAAGCTCAAAACAAAAGAACCTTTTGAAAATACGTTCGGAAATTGTTTCCACCTGCCGCCATGGTCCAAGGGCACCCAACCGTACTAAAAAGAAACTATAAAAAACAATATCGCAACTAGTTGAATTCCAGTCACCTGACGAACCGACGAGGCGAAACCGACGGTCGTGACCTAGATTCATCACATATTTTAACACATATATATATATATATATATATATATATATATTTATATATATATATATATATATATATATATATATATATATATATATATATATATATATAATCTCTGTTTATGCAAAGAATGGAAAACATAGTAAAAACAACATCTCGGGAAGAACATGAAAATTGATGGTCTCATATTTTATATAATCTAAAATCTAAGAAAACCCCTGTCTTTGCGAAGAACTGAAGACAAATAAAAACACACAAAATATATAATATCTGTGTAAGTAACAACTTTAGGCAATTCCAAAAACAATAAATAAACAACATATTTTCTACTCTCTTCATTTTAAAGCAGCAGAAGTGGTTTTAAGGAGTGTAATTTGGCTTAAAATGGACTAACAACTAAGTTCTCGATCTTTTTCTGTCCAATTTATTATTCAGAATTCATAAATGGACATGAGACTGAAAACCACATCTTTGTCCTTGATTGTGATCTAATTTTTTTTCATGGACAGAGATTCTGTCTATGGCTCACAATTTTGCTACCTGAAACACAAATTTAAAATGTCAGCATGGATAAAGAAGTTTTTTTTTATGGTCTATTTCAACCTATATCATACCAATGCCCATGGCCAAAGACATCTTATATAGTCTTTCAGTTTGATGATTTTCATACATCATTTTAATTGCAAGTGAAATGAACAGAGATGAAAGATTGAACTCTGTTTTGTTAAAACTTGTTAAAACAACCGAAGACATGTTATATATTCTGTGTTCATATAAGGTTCATATAATTTTTTCGATACCTATTTTAATTCTTTTTTTACGTCGTACAAAATTCTAGCCAAAACCTGCCTCCTTCTTCAATAATATATGTAGAGTCAGACTTTTTATCATTTCGCTCTCTTTTGTTTTTTTATGAGACTCCCAAATGTGTTATTCAGTTGACAGAAAGGTCTTTTCTATGGGGATTATTTAAACGTAGGTGCCAGTAGTCTATGCAGCATTATTTTCCGGTCCAATCAATTTATTTTCAAGCGATCTAACAATTTTGGGAAACCATTATTATTTAAATCTTGACACGAAAATTTGTTTCCGTCATATACCGTCAGGACCAAGTATAATCACCCTGAGATCAGATTGCAGTTACTAAAATTGCTCGACACTTTACAGGATGATCCCAATGGAAGCTGCGTATCACCATTCAGAATAAAAAAAGTTCATGCCTGAATATGTAACGTCGGTTGTCGCTTTGATCCTTTAAAGTGTTGATCGGATCTGGTGCGCCCAAAACTTTTTTAGTAATTATAAATTATCATCTAACAAAGTCCAGAAGATAAAGCCCTTTCATACCAATGTTTAATTTTTTTTTACGGGAAGCGATAAGCAGGCTCTATTTTCCAGAAATTGTATGTTGAATGTGGATATGATCTGTTTGCGTAGCATTTATTAAAGGACATCTAACCAACAATTATCTGAGAAGCTCCTGTGCAAACCTTATCTTTATCACTTACGACACTGTGTAATCTTAACACTTCACGAGAATCATAATAACTGACGACATTGACTAAATCTTAATCACTGGCGAAACTGAGTAAATCTTAATCACTGGCGACATCGAGTATATCGTTTTCACTGAAGACACTGAGTAAATCGTTTTCACTGACACCAGTGAATTAAGTGAATATATCAAGAAATAGTATTCTGTGTCACAACGGGTTTCAAAATCAACAGAAATATTCCTTGAATCCAGAATTTCTTCCACTTCAAAATTCAGGAATGAAACGAAAACTGGCGTCCTTCTTGTATGCAGTCTGGTCAGCAAAGGCATGGACAAACAGTCTGAAATTCTGTATTTAAACGAAAGAAAGACGGATGTGAAGTGAATACAGAGTGGTACATGCTTCATTATTATTCATTTGTTATTCAATAATTTTACGCTCAATGTTGCTACTATAAAAAAATTTCGATTATTTTGTGTGATAATTAATTTCAAATGATCTGTCTTCATGTTTATATTGCGTACATTATAATGCAATTACATAATGCTTCCTCTAAACGTGACCATTTCTTTACACCTCCGCTATTGTGTTACCTATACTCCATTGTGCGATAACTATCTTATAGTTTGCATATTTTTATGTTATCTGTCATATTTTTTACAGTGCAAGGCGATACTTTTTTAGGTTCCGATTAGTAAGTGCCTTACATTCGCTTTTTAAATTACTTTTTTGATACTCACAGTGTGTTTGATATAATGCCCCGGTTTCTTGAACGACTCCACAGACACCGTATCTAGAAACCACAGACTCTCTCTCAGCCAGAACGTTGCATCATCTTCGAAGGCATCAGGATTTTGGCTGGTGTCCTTCTTCTGGAGCCAGAGTGCACCGTTAACATCGGTCAGATACCAGGCAGGTCGGTCAAATGCCTTTAAGCTCACTATAATGCAGATAAGAATGATACATAGAAAAATCAGGTATGGATAATCCACTCCCAATACGTCTTTTGTTATCATATATCACTTTAATTAGTATGATTTAAATTCTCCATAAATGTAAAGTTCGAACAAAATATATCCGTCCCTCTCTTGTTTCCGCTCGAATCCCTTGTTCGAACCCTAACATCCGAAAAGCCAGGATAGCAAGGAGCATTTCCATGTATTTAAAGTTATTTTAAATATTACCTTGCATGTATAAGACACTGCAATGCATATTGTAGCCTGTATAACTTACATTAAATAATAAAGAGGGGACATACGTAATACTCGAATATATAAAATACCCATAAAGATGATATGCATTAAATCTACAGCCCTACAGCCGCCACAAGAGTGTAACTTTCTTTTTGACGACTTGGATATCAAAACACATACCTGTTCCTGGCTCATTGTTGAGTCCAATGTACACCAGAATGAATATCTGAGGGTTCACGGTAAGCAATGCCTCGTTTCCCGTATTTTAGCTTATGCCTTGGTTCGGAAAATTGAACGCTTCAAACAGTCCTGAAGAGAAACCCAAACTCTTGAAGCAAGACCTATACATTCGGGACAATTTTCATAGCAGTACCTCATATGCAGGAGGAACTGTCGTTTTAACGCTATGCTGAACAGGTATGCCCTTTTTAAAACGGAAATTTATGACAATTCTAAAATATTTTCAGTCTTTAGTCCTAATACCCTTAATACTAAGTATTATAATCTGAATTTTGTGTGATCATTTCTCACATGTTAAGATGTTGTTTGCTTTAGGTGTGCTGTTTTAGCTATACAGCCACTGAAATATGTGTCATTCTTCACTCAAATCGTCTTACCTGGGCATCTTGGGATGTTTGTATTGAACCTGTAACTGCTACAATCTAAAAGGAGCAAGAATTTTTTGCATGAAACAAATCAATGCAATGCTTCTGTATAAACATCCACATATTTGGATAATGGGTAAACATTTGAAATTATGATCTAGTCATCTGCATGGGTCACTTGAATGCATGCTTGTGTTTTTGTTCCCCGCTTCAAAGATGCGGGGGACATTGATTTGGGTTTTTTCTGTCTGTCTGTCTGTCTGTCGCTCTGTACGTCAGTCAGGTTTCGTTTCCGTACGATAACTTTCCTAAATATTATCCGATTTCATCCAAATTTGGTCAGTGATTGCTCTCATGCATAACTTGGTTTGGATTGGTTTTAGAGTGTCTGGCTTATGTCTGTCTGTCTGTCACTTTGTCTGTTGTCCGTCAGGTTTTTGTTTCCGTGCAATAACTTTCCTAAATATTATCCGATTTCATTCAGATTCATTTGGTCAGTGATCGCTCTCATGCTTACCTTGGTTTGGATTGTTTTTGGAGTGTCTGGCTTCTGTCTGTCTGTCTGTCCGTCACTTTGTCTCTCTGTCTGTCAGGTTTTTGTTTCCGTGCGATAACTTTCCTAAGTGTTATCCAATTTCATAAAAAAATTTGGTCAGTGATTGCTCTCATGCTTACCTTGGTTGGGATTGGTTTTGTAGTGGCTGGCTTCTGTCTGTCTGTCTATCACTTTGTCTGTCCATCTTTCAGGTTTTCATTTTCCCTGCTATAACTTTTCTTAATATTATCTGATGTCATTCAAATTTTGGTCAGTGATTGCTCTCATGCATACCTTGATTTGGATTTGTTTTGAAGTGTCTGGCTTTTGTCTGTCACTTTGTCAGCTGTCTGTCAGGTTTTCGTTTCCGTGCGATAACTTTCCAAAATATTATCAAATTTCATTAAAAAAAAATTGGTCAGTGATTCCTCTCATGCTTACCTTGGTTGGGATTGGTTTTGTAGTGTTTGGCTTCTGTCTGTCTGTCTGTCTGTCTGTCACTTTGTCTGTCCATCCGTCAGGATTTCATTTCCCTGCGATAACTTTCTTAAATATTATCCGATGTCATTCAAATTCTGGTCAATGATTGCTCTCATGCTTATTACCTTGGTTTGTGTTTGGTATGAAGCGTCTGGCTAATGTCTGTCTGTCTCTTTGTCTGTCTGTCAGTTTGTCAGGTTTTCGTTTCCCTGCTATAACTTTCCTAAATATTATCCGAATTTATTCAAATTTTGGCCAGTGATTGCGCTCATGCTTTCCTTGATTTGGATTTGTTTTGAAGTGTCTGGCTTTTGTCTGTCACTTTTTCAGCTGTCTGTCAGGTGTTCGTTTCCGTGCGATAACTTTTTAAAATATTATCCAATTTCATAAAAAAAATTTGGTCAGTGATTCCTCTCATGCTTACCTTGGTTGGGATTGGTTTTGTAGTGTTTGGCTTCTGTCTGTCTGTCTGTCTGTCTGTCACTTTGTCTGTCCATCCGTCAGGATTTTATTTCCCTGCGATAACTTTCTTAAATATTATCCGATGTCATTCAAATTCTGGTCAATGATTGCTCTCATGCTTATTACCTTGGTTTGTGTTTGGTATGAAGCGTCTGGCTAATGTTTGTCTGTCTCTTTGTCTGTCTGTCAGTTTGTCAGGTTTTCGTTTCCCTGCTATAACTTTCCTAAATATTATCCGAATTCATTCAAATTTTGGCCAGTGATTGCGCTCATGCTTTCCTTGATTTGGATTTGTTTTGAAGTGTCTGGCTTTTGTCTGTCACTTTGTCAGCTGTCTGTCAGGTTTTCGTTTCCGTGCGATAACTTTCTAAAATATTATCCAATTTCATAAAAAAAATTTGGTCAGTGATTCCTCTCATGCTTACCTTGGTTGGGATTGGTTTTGTAGTGTTTGGCTTCTGTCTGTCTGTCTGTCACTTTGTCTGTCCATCCGTCAGGATTTCATTTCCCTGCGATAACTTTCCTAAATATTATCCGATGTCATTCAAATTCTGGTCAATGATTGCTCTCATGCTAAATACCTTGGTTTGTGTTTGGTATGAAGCGTCTGGCTAATGTCTGTCTGTCTCTTTGTCTGTCTGTCAGTTTGTCAGGTTTTCGTTTCCCTGCTATAACTTTCCTAAATATTATCCGAATTCATTCAGATATTGGTCAGTGATAGCGCTCATGCTTACCCTGGTTGGGATTTGTTTTGGAGTGTCTGGCTTCTGTCTGTCTGTCTGTCACTCTGTCTGTCCGTCCTTTATCAAGCATGAAAAACATCAAGATCCCAAAGCGGGGGACAATAATTCCACCAATTTGCTTGTTATTTTTTTGGACTAACAGATGAAAAATGTTAAGGTATAACTAGATTTCCTAATAAAATCTTTAAAAAATGAAACTTATTAATTTTATTTATTTATAAAACCATGAAACTTACTTTACTCATCATATCTGTATATTGTCTAAATATTTATATACCATTTCTGGCATATAAGCTGTTCGCATCTTTTATTTAACACCTTATCAACGGCAACGTTGACGATACTTCCGCATACTTCCCCGGGATGTACCTTGAGCAACTGGCATACCTTTTCTTCTGAACGCTAGCCAGCACATTCATCATCAGTCGCACATTCATGGGCGCATATCTCTTTGTGGATGAGAGGTACCGTTTTCAGGATGACACCTATAGAACGCAGATGCTTAAGTTTGAATAACTTAGCACTGCTAAGTAGGAGCCCAATTTGCCTTAAAACAAAAGACACAAAGCACATTCTAACGCCTATGCCAACGGTATACATCTTGCAAATTCATGTTGCCACTGTCTTTTGCGAGATATCAGTTTGGAGGCGTTGTTTTAAACACCTGAATACAGCTCTAACGCTTGCCTTTGTGAAACCAAGAGGATGTTTACCTTGTTTATGACGTTGCTTATAACAGGAGGAATATAACCTTTTCACTTTGTCCTACACTATAAGGTCTCTGTAGGCCTATTGTTGTTATCAATATTGTCGATATATATATGTTCTGTATAGTAACGGTCTATCTTATATATTATTAAGCAGCCAACGTGAAGCCGTTAGATGGCTTTTATGGCCCTGTGGTCGGTTAATAAACTGTGAAAAATGGTTTGCATTTAGAGAACGCAGATGTAAACGGTTGTTCTGATGTCCCATTAATCCCATTAGGAAAAACACTCACGAATACAGATTCAATTATGTTTTCAACTAACTAGTGCACATTCGACGTAAAGCTTAGTCAAACCTTCATCAGCCGAACTAGGGCCGTCCTGGGTGACAATGGAGATTTACATAGCACATTTATATCCTTGAAAATACGGAATTGGATTTCCCTTTGTTATAACTTGAATACTTTAACATGAGTGCTACGAAGGCATTCAGGGGCCAGGAGTTTGCCAAATAAAGGCACAAGAAAATGCATGAATAGAATAAGGAAATCCCATTTGTCTTAAATTATATTAGTTAGATTATGTATAAAGTTTTTAATCCGGTGGGCACAATGAGGCCCCGGCGGGTAAAGAGTTTCACATGACATAACAATATTCCTAAAAATGTGAAAATTCAAGAGTGATTGGAAAAGAATGATTATATTATACTGGCCAGAGAGATTTTTTGGATTTAAATTGAGTATGTGTATGTGGTACGAAAGATGCATCCATGGAAGAAATTAGCCTGATAAAGGATATTTATTTGCAATTATTATACATGGCCCGACAGGCCTCCAGTCTATTCCGTAACTTTATAACTTTATCTTTATTTTCTCTTTTTAAAGTTGATATAAATGTAATATATAATAATGTAATATATATATATATATATATATATAATGTTAATATATGATGCCTGCTGGAGAATGTTTGAAGGTAGACTCCCTTTGAGTGTGTTTATAAATCCTATATTCCTATATGCATATTATGATGTCCACTATCAACTTTTCATGAATGCATGTGGCTTATTTGTGAGACCATTATATGGATGCGTTTCATAAAGATATACATGCCATATATTAAACATAAAGAAAATATATGCTTGGTCGTTTTATTTTAAACTTTCCCACACATGGTGGATGTCCTTAGAATTGTATAAACAAATCGATTTATGGTAAGTTTGAACTGTTTCGTAAAACATGATGCTAATATATGTGATCCGTGAGATGTGTGTATGTATTAATGTAAGAGAACGAGTCTTCAGGGAATAACAGCAGTCATCGGTATCGCTTCTTATTTTTATTCATCGCCTATCCTTGTGGAGTATTTCTCTGAAAGGACCGAACCGTTTGGTGGTACATGTATATCTGGCGACAAACTGACACATCTGCACTCCACTTTGTCTTTTTTTTGTGAAAACTGTTTTTATTGAGAGTAAAGATAAGCTTACGAGTCGCATACCGTTTTGTGGGTAACCCTTTGTACCTTGCTTGTTTTGAGGCTGTACTGATGCCTGCTTAATTAGTGATGATTACAATATCAGTTTTTTTTTAACTTAGTTAATAAAATAATTAGGTCTAGTCTGCCATACAGTTTGAAGTTTGGTCTAAGTGAATAATATAACTGAAGGGCAGTATTATATTGATATACAGTAAGACATTATCGTAAAAAATCCTTTCGTTCACGTTCTTGCATTCTTGTGTATTTATAAGGCCTCCGTAATGACATGGAGTTTATCATGGTCGAGAAGGGTATGTCTGACATTAAAGTATAGGTCTAAACGATCTAAAATGAAGTCAAGAACAAGTCAAACATTCCTCCGCATTCCATCCCTATAGTCCATTGTCCGTTAGCACCTCAATAGGCTACAATAACATAAAGCCTACATTGCTTCGACACTCAGTCTAAACCTATTTGATTGAACCCATATAGCTGACGGGGGGGGGGGGGGGTCGGTTGACCCCAGAGAACTGGGAACCTTTTTGTAACCACTCAAAAGTATCCACTCGGAGGCCTTGATTGTCGATTGCATCCTGGAGCGTTGCGTCACTTGGGACCTGGCCTTGTACACCGAGTGCAGTATTGATGTGAGCTCACTCAGTTAACATGTACAAGTCAAGTCGCCCATATGCATTGTGAACTTTGAATGGCGTGTTAAATCACGCATTTAAGGGACTTTGTATCCAGGTGGTGACATTCCTGGACGGTAACTTGTTGTTACATATTTTGTATTACACTGTATTATTACTGTTTATTTCCTACCGTGTATTGAGTCCGATACTTTCTATTCAATATATTCCATGTATAACGGCGTATCCTGAAGCGGAGGGGTGGGGCACGTCCCCTTCTTCCCCCTCCCCCTCCCCACCCCTATTAGCCTTCAGTTTATTTGCGCTGCCTTAAATACTGAATATACTTCCCTGTAGATCAAATAATTTTGTGTCGATCAATGTCATAAGACATCAATTTATCCCTTTCTAAACTATTCCTCCCCTAATATCCCTCCGTTTTATTCTTTTGTTTAAAAGAACCCAAACCAGCCCAGTGGCTGGAAACGTGGTGTTACCTCTTAGACAGTGGACTGGTCAATAGATAAAATCCATTTTTGTACAGAAAAATCGGCCCCACATCTGCCGGCTCAACAACAGTTTATTATTTAGGATATCAGCAACTGAAAGCAGGGCCTTGTTATATTTCCTTGAGATATTTGATGTTCCTGTTCATACAGAGATGCCGATTGAAGCAAGGGTTTTGTCTTACGTTGGCCACGTGCCCCCAGTTGCACAACGAGAGTGGCTTTAAGTGGCTTTCTTACCAAGGAAAACATACGTGAATCAGTTTTCAAGGGCCAAACTAGAACGAGGACAGGTAAAAGGAAACCCCAATTATGCATTAGTTATATAGATCAATCATTATTACAATGGCTATCAAATGCTTATCAATTGAAATAAAGAAACATGTGACGGAAATAAATCTCAATCAGCAAACAGAAAGTGGCTTTTTAACTAAAGATGATTTAATTGGCTTTCTCACCAAAGAAAACATTCGTGAATCAGTTTTGAAAGGCTATTCTAGAGAGGAAACAGATCAAAGAAATCCAATGGTGTATTAATAATATAGATCAATCTCTATTCCAGTAGCTATCAAACACATCGATTGAAATACAGAAAACTTGTGACGTTAATAAATCCAAGTCAGTCGACAGTCAGTGGGTTTTTAATTAAACTTAAAGTCGCCTCCTTACAAACACACATTGTGTACGGAAATATTAAAATAGATACACAGAAATACATGGAGACCCACAAAAAAACTGCGTAGACAAATAAACATATTACTATTTTTTCCGAAAAGTCTTAATTATTTAACCACATACTTTCATATTTACGAATGACAATATTTTAGCACATCTCTCCTAAACACTTTAATTTTTTTTTTTTGTTCAGGTACACTGCATTTTTTTAAATCTTATATGTAGGGCAGGGACACATGCTAAGAAGAACAGAAGGTGTATCATGAGACCTTGTACTTGTAAACCTCTTGCTCAGACATAAGAAGTAAAATGTTAATATGAGGCCACAATGGTGGGCATTCACTCTGTTTTTAACTGCAGAAAAAAACCTTTTGCTTGATCTGCACTTTTAGAAATACAAATGAAAACCTTGAAGATTTTTTTTTAAATAGTTTAAAACACATTTACACACATAATGCCCATTTATCAACAAATATCTTTTAACCTATATCACGATGTTGACCTATTTTTACAGATCGATTTGGTCTTTATTTTTTTCCTGAAATGTTACATTCAATGATTTTAATATTTTTCCTGAAACGTTATATTCAACGATTTTAATATTTGAATCGGCAATTATGACAATGTGATACGTTATAAACCTTAAATATCAGAGTATGATTAATTTTATTATTAAAGGTTTCAAAAATACTAACCACCACTAATTTATCTATGTATGATTGTCGAGCAAATTGTCTTTGATCATCCTTTTGTCTCGCTTTTTTTATTAATAAAGAAGTCTTTATAAACACCTAAACACTTACTAAAACATACAACTATATGTAGATGTCCTTGAAAAACGTGTGTCAAAATCAGTTACAGATATTCTGAAATATTTTGATATTAATTTGAACATTCAGTTTCAATTAACCCATACCTCAGTAAAAGAACACTAACATACAAATCATATCATTGAAAGATGGCACATGCAATACGTGCAGTGGTTCTTTACTCCCACAACAGGATCTGGTACCAGCACCGGAAAGCTGAATAAAGTTGAATATATATTAGTTTCACTTTTAGAGTATCTTTTCATTCGAGACTTGCATCTTTAGAAAATAAACTCAGCAACCACTACGATACTTTATTTACCTGAAAGGCGGGATTTTTGTTTTTCAGTACATTTATTGCTTAATATACCATGATTGTCAGGAGTATGTTGATGTTATATTCTGTGTTCATTCAGATTTGCTGACATTTATATACCAGTCTAAAATATTTGAGTTCAGTCTATAGAAACATTTATTCTATTACCTATGGCATCTGAGTGTCTGGCTTAAACCACAATTGTCCATATTCTGCAAGAACAACTAATTACGTTTGTACATGTATAACACTCATATGCTTTTACTAATTTACTCATTTTATTCAGTGATACCTTTTAAGAAAATAATTGAATGACATGGAATGTCAACAAGCCAAACCTTGCAGACCTTAATAGAATCTTTCCTAATGGCTTACCATATTTAAAGCAGTACTAAAATCCCGAAAGCCGTATCATATAAGCCGTATCGGAGTTTCCCATATATTTTACAATCTCCAATCTGAGAAAGCCCTTGTTTATGCAAAGAATGAAAAAAATAAAAACAACATATGGCGTATTTAAGGTAGCCTCCTGAACCAATTTTCAGAAAGAAGTGGCTTTAAGTTAGCTCATAGGCACTGATTAAAAATTAAATACATTTATTGGAAACAAAACAACCTAATAACAACATTCATTTCTGAAAGAATAGAATATATGAGCACATATACATATAAAACTAACAACCCATTTATGACAAAAGCACTGTCCATTAATTGTACATAATCATATTCATGTCAAAAATTCAATCAGATTTGAACTAACTTTCAAGCAGAGTAGGATCTTTAAAAAAAACATTAGTTCTCGAAATTTGTTTACTATCCAATTTATTTTTTATTTTAAATCCATAACACTGGCATGACACTGAAAGTCATGTTTTTGTACTTGATTGTGATCTGATGTTAATTTTCATTGCCAGATATTCTGTCGAAGGCTAACAGTTTTGCCACCTGAAACACAACTTTAAAAATTCAGAATTGATAAAGTAGATTGTATTGGTCTTTTTCAACCTATATCATACGTCACACTTAAATACACATTGCCAAAGACATATTTCATGTTGTCTTTCATACGTCATCCATACATCATATTTATCGTAAATGAAATGAACAGAGGTGAAGGATTTAACTATGTTTTATTAAAACTAGTTTCAACCGATGAGAAGTTATACATTCTAAGCAGTTTCATTTTTTAATACCTTTTTAATTTCAATCGTTTTAACACGTCGTACAAAAATCATGCCAAAACTTGCACTTCATTGGTACCTTCTTCTTCAGTGATATTTGTAGAGAGAGGCTTTTTATCATTTTGCTCGCTTTTTTGTTTTTGTTTTTTTTTTTTTGTATGAGAAACGTAGTGTGTAATTAAAGTGAGAGAGAGGGATTTTTATTGAAGAATTATTTGAACGTAGGTACCAGTACTCTATGCAGCAGTACTTTCCTGACCAATCAATTTATTTTTCAAATGATCTAACAATAGTGGAAAAAGCTTAATTTTAAATTTGACACGAACGTTGGCTATTTTTCAGTCACAGACGATCATGAGCTTGGATTGTGTAAGTGTCAGGGAATAGTTTGATTGGGTAGATATAGATAATAAGATGGTTGCTAGATGTTGTATTCATGTTGTCTATGTCGTTTATATATAAAAGCGTAATTGCTTTCTTTATGTGAACAAGTGAAAAAGGAGTTAGTTATACCGCGTATACACAGTAAAAACATTGAGTCGTCCCAGTACGCTTTATTCCGATTTGTTATGCTGCTCCATATCAAATTCTTGAGATTGGTCTCTTATAGGATCGCCTTATAAGTTCCAAATGGAAGACCATTGAAATCGTTAAAGTGACTTTTTATCTTGATTCAGCATAATATAATTACCTTTTCGTTGTATTTTGATGTTTTATCAAAATTCTGAAAGGTTGTAGCATCAACTTAATCCTGAAATGCCCTACATAAACATCATTTTGTCAAAAGCCCTATTGTTAACATTAAAAAGAAGAAGCTGCTATGATAAATTAAAGTGTCCGACAGTCCTTTGCAGCTAGTTCTAGACTGAAAACCGTCTCTGATATTATCGTTTTTCGAACTGAAAAAGCAGGGTACCCGTCGATCAGTGTCCACTCACAGCAAGTTTATAAATTGTGTTATGTTTAACTCAGGGCGGGTTTACAAGGATCTTTAGGGATAATATTTAATTTGAATATTTAGGTTAGAAAGTGGTAATGATGCCAGAAAGTCCAACATACTACACAAGACACGAACGGGTGTATTTTGATATGTAGCCCTGTTACCTTTTTTCCTGCCTTCTACCATTTCACCATCACAAGGCCTTATTATACACGCCAGCGCAACAACTGTGAACGTATCACGGCTAACTGTGGGGAAAAAGTTCTTTGTATAACCATTTTCCGCAATAATTATACATGGTGTGAAAGAAGTAGCTCCGCTTAGTTAAACAGAGAAGCGCAGTGTTACGGTTGTTACAATAACATATCAGCACGTAGACTGAATATTGTGAAGTGAACGGTCGGCTTGGACATTGTTGAAACGTAACAAGAAGTCAAAATATATAATCGGCTGCGGTGAGAGCATCAAAAACCGTAAACGTTCACGTACTGCCAAGCACGATCGGTGCCAGTTATATACCTATTGAGATCGTATCACGGAACATATTGCGGAGTAGACGAGCGAAGCAATAACAAACGTGCCGTAGGTAGAGGAACGAATTTTACATAGTTTGAATCCGGATTAATATTTTGGAATCACTGATTTCCACTACAGTGCGTGTTTCATGACAAATAAGACAAAATTACCTTGTGCGCGAGGGCAAGGCGGTCATTGGCGTTATTCTAGAACTGAGGTGTGATCAGACATACAGAGTTAGTGCCTCGGACATTAGCAGGGAATCGGAAGCGTGCGGACCCAGTTCAGTGGTTTCGGACTCGAAAGGACTTGGCGTGCGGCATCAATATAGATTAGTTCAGAATTGTATGCATCAGGGAAAAAAATGTGAGTAGCTTGTCGTTTTTATCCCAACTATTATTTTTAACATACGGTAGTCATCAGATGAAATAGTCTAGTGTGAGTTTATATATATATAAACGGGGTAATTAAGGGTTTAAATGGGTTTAGGCCTTCAGTGACCTGTAAGAGATACCCGATGCATATCATTGTACAATGAAGTCAATTTGGCAAATGATATATTTTGTTTAAAATTTGTTTTTTTTTTTTTGTTTACGGGGGTGTTGTTGTTCCAATTAATCCCTCAACTGGTGGTAAGACATTTTTCACTTGAACGAAGACGAAATCGCCAAAGCATTTCGTGAAAATTTGCTCCCTGATATCACATTGCAGCACAGGCGCTTGATACATTGTCAACAAACATTGGCCTAGGCGACAATTAAAGGGAAATAGGGCTCAGAGCTCAATTTTAATCAGATTATCAATCATTGAACTAGTTAATCTTTACTTTGAGGGGATTGACACCTTATATAAACCATCTAGTCCCAACAAAAGACGTTAATTTGAATTTTAATCTATTTCACGGAATAAGTTATAGAAGTGAAATGGATTGAAATTCAAAATAACGCGTTTTGTTGGGACCAAATTGGTACAATATGATCATAATGAAATATAAGTGGTTAACACTATCGTCACCAAATGTACCTATACTGGCACATGTATCTGCTCCTAGGTGGCAGCATGGTAGAGTGATTAAAACAACAAGGCTTCTTATCAAGTGGTCTTGCTTTGCATGTGTGCTTATTAAGCATGAGTGATGGTAACAGGCATATTTTAAACATGTTTGCGGCAGTAATCAATTAAATTATGGAGCTAAGGATTGTAAAAACACCATGGGGGTACAAACCCAAACCTGATGATGAAAAAGTAGCGCTCCTACTCACTGTAGGGTGTTAGGACATGATAGAGATCTACAATGTGTTTGAATTTCCTGCCCCAAAAGATAATGCCTCAGACCCAGCAAATGTATTAGATACTGTGAAAGAAATGTTTGATAGATACTTAACACCTAGGAAACATGCAGTATCTTGTAAAGACAGGTTTAGAAAGTTTGTCCAGAAACCAATTGAAAGTCCTGAAAGTTTTATTACAAGGCTGCAAAGCCTAGTGAACGACTTGAATTTGAAGATCAACGGGAAAAACTGTAAAAGATCATATACTATTTGGCTGTAATGATGATATGCTCAGGAAGAAATTCTATAGAGAAGAATTCTTAACCCTGGAACAAGCTCTTAGAATTTGTAGGGGATATCAAAGTACTTAACGACCGATGTCACTTTTCAAGGAGGAAGATGTACAGCCATACAGCAAGTGAGTCATAAACCTAACACAGAACCTAAATTGAAGCAGCACAGCAAAAAAAACGACAAACAGTCATTTAATGAATGCATGTTTTGTGGAGGAAAGCACAAGTGTGGGAAAGATAAATGTCAAATTTATGGGAAGAAATGTAAGAAATGTGATGGTTAAAACCACCTTGCTGCTAAGTGTAAAATGACACCCAAAATATGAGTAAACAAAACAAGTGAGTCCAGTTTATAACAATTCATCAGATTACAGTGAGTCAGAGTCAAAGCCGGAGATGGTGTTACATTTAATTCAGATATCAAATCTTCTGCAAAGAACAGTAAAATACTACCTGCAGACATGAAACTGAAACATAGCGGTTAAGTTTCAAGTAGATTCAGGCGCACATACCAACGCAGTACCTCAATATCTTTTCAAGGGCATGAATGTAGAACCATATGACGCTAAATAAGAGGTATGGGACACTGAAAAAAAATGAAAACGGGTGGAAAGTGCAGGTTAATTATCAGAAATTAAAAGAATAATAGAAAGCAAAATATTCAGTTTGTTGTTGTGTCAGAAGATGTAATGTCTATCTTAGGCAAGAAAACTTGTGAGAAAATGACCTTGATCACAATAAATTATGACAAAATTCAGGCTGTTGACCAACAAATAATTTCTTGATGACATAATGTCTGCATATAAAGATGTTTTTGTTGCTGAGCTAGGTAAACATCAAGCAACAGCACATCTTACAGTAGATCAATCAGTCGAACCTGTGATTATTGCATCATGCCGTGTACCGGTCAGCTTAAAGAACAAGGTAGTAAGAAAACTCGGAGAAAAGGAAGCACAGGAAGTCATCGCAAAAGTCGACAAACCAAAGGATTGGATATCTAGTCTCATGATCAGTCTTAAACGCAACGGAATAGACATAATAATATGTATTGACCCTCAGGTTTTGAATAAAGTGCTGAAACGTGAATTACACACATTGCCTGTATAGGATGATCTGCCTCCCGAGTTATCGCAAGCCAGAGTATTTTCAAAGTTTGACGCAAGCAACGGCTACTGGTATTGTGAACTTGACTCTGAGTCTAGCACACTTACAACATTCCAGACACCAGTTGGACAATATAGATGGTGTAGGCTCCCATTCGGCCTTGTTGTGTCGAACGAAATCTCCCAGAAGCGTCTTATGTTGGCACCAGAAGGCCTAGACGGCATCGCGTGTGTCGCAGACAACATCATGTGTTATGATGTCGGTACTACAGATGAAGAAGCTATAAAAGACCATCTGCTAAAGAGATGTCGTCTACATGGGATTCGCCTGACCAATGAAAAGACTGTGCTCCGAAAGCCTGAGATAGCATTCTTGGGGCACAGAATTACACAGGACGGGACTGTCCATGTATCCAGAAAAAGTTGTTGGTATTCTCAATATGCCTCCTCTTCAAAACATACAGGATATCAAGCGTTTGTCTGGAATGATCAATTTTCTTGCCTTGTTTCTCCCAAGAATATCAGAGACAATAGAACCACCCGTCTATTAACCAATAAGGACGTGGACTGGCATTTGGGCAAAGAACAAGTCCAACCTTTCAAGAAGTAAAGGAACTTCTCACAAGTGATCCTATCTTAGTGTTCTACGACCCAGAGAAGGACTATAGATTCAGTCTGACACCAGTAAATCAGGACTTGATGCTGTCCTGCTACAAAACGAAAAGCCTGTGTGTTATGCTTGCCTTGAAACCAACGGAGACTAGGTATGCTCCCATAGAAAAGGAGATGCTTGCAATGGTCTTCACTCTGAGAAAGTTTCATCAGTAACTGATCGCAAGCCTCTTAAAAGCACCCCTTATGCACAAATTTAACAGGACTTGTTGGAATAATACTGAGAGCACTTGCATATCACATGAAAATCAGCTAAATGCCCAGTCAAGAAATGCACTTTGCTGATCTCTTGTCACGTGCACATACAAGAGCTACAGAGGGCGGAGAAGACTCTGAGTGCATTAACATGACAAGATATTTGCCATTCAAAGCAGAAAGGCAAGAAAAAAATCAGAATGGTCACACAGAAAGCTGAGATTCTAAGTAATCTAGCTGAAATTATTGGAGTAGGTTGGCTAGATCAAAAGCAAGATTTGCTACCATACTTTCACACCTGACATGAATATATAATCAAAGAATGACTGATTTTTAAAGGAAATCGTGTTGTAATCCCCATGAGTCTCAGATCTGAATTTAAAGAAGCACTACACTTGCCACACTCTGGAATAGAAGCTTCTCTGAGACGCGCCAGAGAATGTGTATACTGACCATGCATGAATTCTTACCTATAAGTTTACATTTCAGCTTGTGAGGTGTGTAACAGTAAAAGTAAAGGTCAACAGAAAGAAACGCTCATGAGTAATGAAATCGACTATAGATCGTGGCAAAATATTGGAATCGATCTGTTTAAGCAGTATAAAAAAAGATTTTCTAGGAACTGTGTGTTATTATAGTAATTTCTTGGAGGTTGACCAACTCCCCAGTACTCAGTCAGAATTGGCCATCATAAAGTTAAAGAGTCACTTTGCTAGATGTGGTATTCCCTAAGTAGTTTGGTCTGACAACGGCCCACAGTTTGCGAGTAAACAGTTTAACAAATTTGCTGAGTTGTATGATTTTGAACACAGAACAAGTCCTCCTGGTTACGCCCGAAGTAATGAATGGCAGGGTCGGTCGTGAAAACCGCAAAATCAGTGAAAAGTGGTCATGATGTATATATCGCGATTATGGAGTACTTTGAAATGCCAACACAAGATGCCGGACTGGGCCCTGTTCAGAGGATCATGGGTAGAAAGGCTCGCACCTTGTTCCCTTTGAAATCAGATTTGCTTAATCCTCAAGTGTTTAATCCTAAAATAGTAAAGAAAAACAAATCCCTGAGGAAAAGACGCATTGTACGTTACTTTTACAGGAAAGCCAGTGACCTAAAGCCGTTACATGAAGGTGACGCGGTTCGAATAAAGCCAATCACTATGGGAAAGAACACTTGTGATAAAGGTAAAGTTCTCAGGAGATTAGATGTGTGTTCCTATGAGGTAGAACCAGGATCCGGGACACTTCGCAGAAACAGAGTGTATCTTAAGAAAACTAGCAAATCAGATGATGCTCTACTCGTACATGAATCTACTAGTCCAGAATCCCCACAGAAACTCCGCTGTGAAACCAATGAATGACAGACCAAAACGCTTACGCAAATTACCAACCAAGTTTGATGACTATGTTATGTCTAAATAAGTGATGAATAGTTCTGATATATCATAAGCTATATGGTATGATAAGGACACATGATAAAAACGGCGATACTGGTTTGTTTAAGACTCTTGTGACTTTGTGTTTATAATCTAACCGATTTATCCATATAGAAGATCCTCTATTCATGCTACTGTAGGTGTATTAACTTTAAAGGTAATTCTGTCACATGACTAACATCAATCAATATCCATCATAACCAATCAGCAAAACTGGACCACAACTTTAAATTATAATAACATAACGATAGGTTTGGGGTAGTTTATGTCACATTTAATGAGACAAACATCCTCATGCAAGCGATAAAGGTAAAGGTTTACAAGCAGCGGTAACCATCAAGACGGGAGAATATGAAAGCTAGATGAAGGGTTGGCGGGCGTGCCTGGAAAAATTGGTGCAATTCTGTTAATGTGCATGCCAGAGACACACCTGTATGAACCATAACAAAAGTGAGCCGCCCATTGTTGGAATCCGGCCCGAGGTCTCCCGTTTGGCAATATTGCAAATGATATCTTCAATTATTTTTCACTTTATCCATATAGAAGATCCGCTATGCATGCTACTTTAGGTGCATTAACTTTAAATGTATAACTGTCAAATGATTAACATCAAGCAATATACATCATAACAGCAAAACTGGTGCGCAACTTTATATAATAATAACATAACGAAAGGTTTTGGGTAATTAATGCCAAATTTAATGAGACAAGCATCCTCTAAAACCTCAACCAGGCTGAGCAAATCCATTACATAACTGCCGCTACCAACACTTTCGACATTTTATCTTAATGTCCATGGGATCATGAATATATCGTCCATACGCCAAAGATTTCCAGTCCCCTTGCAACTTGATGAGATGAAGAAGGACCCCCGAGAAGAACGCGAATGAACTTCCTCTTTTGGAAGTTTACAATAAAGCAACAAGACTTTTAACTCTGCCGCTTGGAAGAGATAGTGTTTTGGTTTTACTGTTCACTTCAACTCCTAAAATGGTAATGCGCTGTGTTGGAGGCGACACTTCACGGAAATTTTTCGTGAAACGAAGTTGCTGTTGTATGTCTTGTAGACATTCGTACGTTTCACAACAGCGTTCGCGTGAATGTTCTATTAGGATGAAATCATCAAAGTTAGTCATCCGATAGTCTGTTAAAATACTTGGACTCATAGATGCACCGAACGGCAACTTACTGTCAAACATGTAAACGGTTTTATTGGTCTTAAACGTCCATTTTAGACCAGTAAAGGGGTAGTATTCTTTATGTATCGGCACAGATCTCTATGCCGTCTGAAGGTCCATCTTTGGATCTGAGAGGCCAATCAATCTGTTAGCAATTCTAAATTTTCATCCGCAAACCTCCAGAAGATCCTTTTTTTCTGACATTTATATTAAAGGATCATGCCAGTAATGATCACTAAAATGGTTTAGATCTGCCTGCGAAGCTTATATTAGAGGACATCCCACCTACAATGATTAATGAAGTTCCTATGCAAACTTTATCCTTATCACTAACAACACTACTAAATCGTAATATCTGATGACACTGAGTAAATCTTAATCACTCACGAGACTGAGTAAATCTTAATCACTGACGACACTCTGCAAATCTTTATGACCGACGACACTGAATAAACCTAAACCGCTCACGGTACTGAATATATCTTTATCACTCACGACACAGAGTAAATATTATTTAAGACGCTGAGTAAATCGTATTCATTGACAATACTTTAAAATCTTAATCACTCACGACACTGACTAAATCTTAATCACTCACGACACTGAGTAAATCGTGACCACTGAAAGCACGAGTAAATAGTTTTCACTGACACCCTTTAATTAAGTGGATATTGAAAGAAATAATATTCTGTGTCACAAAGGACATTAAAATCAACAGGAATATTCCTTGAATCCAGAATTTGTTTCATTTCAAAATTCAGGAATAAAACGGAAACTGGCGTCCTCCTTGTATGCAGTCTGGTCAGCAAAGGCATGGACAAACAGTCGGAATTCCTGTATATAAACGTAACGAAAGACGCATTAAAAGCGAATACAGAGTGGTACATGCTTCATCATTATTCATTTGTTAATTCAATACTTTTTACACGCCTCCAGGTCGCTACTAAAATATTTTTCGATCCACTCTGCGAGATAATTACTTCCAAAGCCCAACAAATCTGTTATCATGTTTATATTGCGTACATAATAATACATTTTCATAATGCTTTCTCTAAACGTGACAATTTCTTTACACCTTCACTATTGTGTGTTACCTTTTCCTTATTATTTGCATATTGTTTTCTTTTCTGTCATATGTTTACATTGCAGGGCAATACTTTTTTAGTTTTTATTGGTTAGTGCCTTACATTAGGTTTTCAAATTACTATTTGGATACTCACAGTGTGTCTGATATAATGCCCTGGTTTCATTAACGACTCCAGAGACACCGTGTCTTGAAACCAAAGATTCTTTCTCAGCCAGAACGTGGCATCATCTGCGAAGGCATCAGGATTCTGGGTGGTGTCCTTCTTCTGGAGCCAGAGTTCACCGTTCACATCGGTCAAGTACCAGCCAGGTCGGTCAAATGCCTCCAAGCTCACTATAATACAGATGAGAATGATACGCGGACAAAGTCGTCGCGTTATTCGCGATAGATATTGCACTGTGAATACGTTTTAATTATCATATAACACTTAGTATGATATGAATTCTCCGTTCCTCTATTGTTTCCGCTAGAATCCTTTGTTCTTCACGTTTCTCTCTCTCTCTCTCTCTCTCTCTCTCTCTCTCTCTCTCTCTCTCTCTCCACCCTTTATCTTTCTGGCCAGTTCTTTTACCTATATTCTCCCTTTTCCTCCATTTACTTGAATCGTCCTCTCTCTCTCTCTCTCTCTCTCTCTCTCAATTATTTGACACTTCCTGTGAGTTTTCTTTATGATTTCTTTCAATTATGAACTACCCTAGCATCCGAAGAACCAGTCCAGCAAGGAGTATATCCATATATTTAAAATTATATTAAATATTACCTTGTAGGTAAAAGACACACCCATGCACATTGTAGCCTGTATAACTTACATTAAATAATAAAAAGAGGGGACATAATACGCGAATATATAATACCCATAAAGACGAAATGCGTTGCTTCAACAGCTTGGCAGCAAACACAACAGTGTGGAAATTTTTGTAGACTTGTATATCAAAACACAAACCTCTTCCTGGCTCACTATAAAGTCCAACGTAGATTAGAATGAATCTCGCAGGGTTCACAGTTACCCTTGCATCATTTCCTGTAGTGTAGTTCATGCCTTGGTTCGGATAATTGAACGCTTTAAACAGTCCTGAAGAGAAACACATTAACTTATGAAGTAAAACCTATATATTCGCGACAATTTTCATAGCAGTAACTCATAAGTAGGAAGAAATGTCATCTAAACGCTAAACTGCACAGGCATGCCTCTATTTAAACGTGAATTAATGACTTTTCTAAAATATACTCAGTCTTGAGTCCTAATACCCTTAATTCGTAGTTGTTTTCACTGACAGTTGTCTGATCTATTCTTATATTTTAGACGTTGTTTGTGTGCATTGAATCTGTCCATTGTGGGGAACATTGGGCGTAGTGTTTTAGCTATATATGCCACTGAGAAATGTGTCATCCACCTCTGAGATCGTCTTACCTGGGCATCTTGGGATGATTGTATTGTACCTGTAACTGCTACAACCTACAAGGTTTAAGCAATTGTCAATTGAAACAAATTAATGCATTTCATTTATATAACCATCTATATATTTGGATAAATGATCACTTTATACTGTCAACATATGAAATTATCTGGTCATCTGCTTTGGAAACTTGTATGCATGCATGTGGTCATTGTTTCTAGACCAACAGATGACCAAACCTTAGGTATAACTGGATACTCTAATGAAAGTATAATTTCCATGAAACTTATTTTGTCTATATATGTTGATATTGTCTCAATATTCGTATATCACTTCTGGCGTATAAATTATTCCCATTTTTCTTAAACACTGTAATACTAATGATGTCATTGAATGTCAGCAAATTCTTTACCTGTGTCCTTATTAACGGCAACGTTGATAAAAAACTTGCCGCATACTTCCCCGGGATGTACCTTAAACAACTTGCAAACCTTTTCTTCTGTAAGGTAGCCAGTACATTCATCATCAGTCGCACATTCATGGGCGCATATCCCATTGTGGGTGAGAGGTACCGTTCTCAGGATGAGACCGATAGATTGCAGATGCTTAAGTTTGAATAACTTAGCACTGCTGTGTACGAGCCCAATTTGCCTTAAAACAAAATACATAAAGAACATTCTAACTGTTATGCGAACGGTAGACATCTTGAAAATATACGTTGTCACTGCTTTTTACGAAGTGTAAGTTTGGAGGCGTTTTTCTAAACACCAGAATACAGCTCAAAATCTAATGCCAACAAGCGGTGCAATATAACCATTTCACTTTGTCCTACACTGTTAGGTCTCTCTTTTGCTATTATTGTCGAATGTACATGTACATTGGTTCAACTTATATATTATTTAGCTGCCAACGTGTAGCCGTTTGATGGCCTTTATGGCCCTGTGGTCGGGTTTATAGACCGTATCAAACTGTAAAAAAAAGTTTGCATTCAGAAAACGAAGATATTGATTGACAAGTTAGATATCAATAAACAAAGCCGTTTCCCCAAATTGAATACATATACTTCATGCCAAGGTGGTGCGTCACGGTGTGATACCGCACGCCATGTGATGTTTTTCGACGGGAATTGAGGGGTTAGTCAGTTTATCGTAACGGAGTCCGAAGGGCCTAAACTCGGCCCGGGCCGGCCAATAATTCGCTCTAGGAAACGACCATGTTTTAAAATTTGTGTCTAATTCATATAGTTTTGCCAAGAGAGTCTATAGCTGAGGGGGCCCAGGGAGGCTAGGGCTGTCCCTGTAAGGCACTTGAATAAGCAAAAGTTTCGCTTTTCTTTCGTACCCCCCCCCCCCCCCCCCGCTTCCGCGAAACGGGGGACATTGATTTGGGTTTGTCTGTCTGTCCCTCTGTCTGTCTGTCCCTCGGTCTATCCGACTGTCTGTCTGGCCGTCAGGCTCGTTTCCGTCGATAACTTTCCTAAACTTTCCTAAATATAATCCTATTTCATACAAATTGAGGTCAATGATTGCTCTCATGCATACCTTGGTTTGGATTGGTCTCGGAGTGTCTTTCTGAAAAATAATTCTTTCCAGCTCAAAATAAATTTTTAAATTTTGGTAAAATTTGTCAATGTGTTTAAGTTTTTATGTTTGACTGCAGATGTCTCCACATGTCATAGTGGATCTGTTTTAGTTTTCATATGCCCTAAAGATTTCTTCCCATGTCATAATTTTGGTTGATTATCAAGCATTGAAGATAACAAGAGCTAAAAGCGTGTGACATTAATTCTACGAATTTGCTTGTTCACCGGGCCTGGGGAATGAATGGTGTTGCATGCGGTGGCCAGTAAAACGCCTGTAAAATGTTTTTTGGCTTTTCATTGTATTACAAATATGATATCATATGTGTAGGTTTTCAACAGGGGGATAAGGCTCAAAGGGGCCCGGGGCCCGGAGAGACAGTGGAGTTTCTCATGGCACAATAATATCCTTGAAAATGCGGAATTTGATTTGTCTTTGTTATAACTTGAATACATTTCATCATGAGTGCTAAGATGGTACTCAGGGGCCCAGGAGTTTCCAAATAAAGTTACAAAATAAAATGCATGAATAGAATCTTGTCTTAAATTACATTAGTAAGATTTTAAATAAAGGTTTTAAACCGGTAGGCAGAATTAGGCCTAGGCCGGCAAAGAGTTTAACATGACCGAATAATATTCTTTTAAATGTGGAAATTCCAGAGTGATTGGATATGATGATTATATAATTCTGGCCAGACAAATTTTTCGGATTTAAATTTAGTATGCGGAACAAAAGATGTTTCCATGGAAGAAATTAGCCTGATAAATGATATTTATTTGCAATTATTATACAGGGCCCGGTAAGCCGTGAAAAGCATATCGGCCCTTAGTCTATTCCGTTGTTGTTGTTGTTTTTTTTTACTTTGAATATCTTCATTTGCTTTTTTAAAGTGGATATAATATAATGTATAATAATGTAATAATATATATATATATATATGTATATATATATATATATATATATATATATATATATATATATAAAGTGAAACCTCGTTGTGTCCAAGTTGAAGGGACTTGTGAATTTATTTAGACACAACCGGAGTTCGAGACAACCTGTGTTCATTATATTCAAACTTCTTCAGCCATGATTATTATCGATAACTACTGCACATGTATAAGACCTAAATAATATAGTTCTCACGAATGTTTTCGTGAATCCTTTAGATTTATCTGATTATTATTTCTTTTCTTTCTTTAATTTTGTTTAGACGATATCTTTTAGCGTCATAGAATTTCAGACTGAAACAGAAAAATAGTGTGAGTGGAGAAAGAGAGAGAGATTGAACGAGGTTTATTTGGTCTTTACATCAAGCTTACGCTTAGCAGGCCGCGACGCCATAGCAAACGGGACACGAACAATATAAAAATGAAGCAGTAATACAGTATAACGTATCCTATGGTAAATAAGAGTCAGTCTGATAAAGATCTTATCTTCCTCCCCTTATATTTAGAGTCCAGTAGGTTTATCCTAGACACATCAAGGGAATGATTGGATTAAGTTTAGTTTATCAAAAACTTCTCATTAATGCGTTGTCGGCGAGAAAAGAAAGGCATGATCATGAGTGACTAATTGGTCAAATAGGTAAACAACGGACTATGTATGTGAGCCATCGCGCTTTTTGAGTGAGAACCTTACCGGTATTAATTATGTAACTGGTCATCGCGGCCGTAGGTATGATTGTTGGACCGTGCACAACTGTTGTCAAAACATTAAAGTGGCATGACCTCCAGTCAAGCGACAGACCGATCGCGCTTGATGAGTGAGAGCCTTGGCGGTATTAATTAATTATGACAGGACATCACGGCCCAATTATGATTGACGGACCGTGCACAACTGTTATTCAAACATGACTTCGAGTTAAGCGGTAAAAATATTAGCTAGGGACCAACGAAACACCTCGACGCATGAGGGTTTTCGACACATCCGACTTCGACACAAGCGGAGTTAAATTAGTAAGGTTTTAACTGTTTTTTGCAGGGACCCCACATTCGACTTCGACATATGCGGGAATTAGACTTAACCGAGTTCGACACAACGAGGTTTCACTGTATATATATATATATATATATATATATATATATATATATAAAATGTTAAAATATAATGGAATCCCTATACGTCTGTGTGTCCCGGCTGGAGAATGTTTGATTGGGAGACTCCCTTTAACGTTTGTTTATTGAATCCTATATTCCTATTTGCATACTATGAGAACGACTATAAACAAATGTAGCTTATTTGTGAGACCATTTACTGGATGCGTTTTATAGATATACATTACATATATTCGACAAATATATGTTTGGTCGTTTTATTCTAAACTTTTCCCACACTTGGTGGATATTCTTAGAATATATAAACGAATCAATTTATTGGTAGGTTTGATCTGTTTCGTAAAACACGATACTTATATATGGCCCCATCTTCCGTTGGGGGTGGGGATTGGGGGTGAGCTTAAATCGTTTACTTTCTTATTAAAACACGGCCCAGGACCATGAAAACAACGACAAGCAACCTTTCCGTTGATTTACATATAGCTTTCAGGGAAACGGCACGTACCCGTGCAATGACGTCATCGCGCACTATGACGTCACGACTCTCTCCGAATCTCTAATATATCAATGGTCGATCCGAGTGTTTACAAGAGTCTCACAGTAGGCCTACTGAGCCGCTGAACTTTCCTGGTCTTGGATTACAGGCCTTTTAGCTATACATACATTATATACAATCTCAGCTCTCTCTCTCTCTGTCTGAGTCTCTCTCTCTCTCTCATATATATATATATATATATATATATATATATATATATATATAAAAGTTGCCTTAAGTCATTTAAATTATGTTTTTTTATGGCAACAGGGCCAATGACTTTATATAAGTACATGTATTTAAGTATTATAACCATGAAAAATTAACGACACACGTTGCAATTCTGTTTAATGATGGATTTAATCATATATATTTATAGACAGCAATATACACGTGTAAGTAACCTAACAAACACGTGCATGTTAGTAATATTATGTCATAGGCCTTTGCTATGGCATGTTAATTCTGAAAGCAAACTCGGACGATCTCTTGCGGGGACACTTCTATGTATGAAAATTACTTATGTGTTATATAAAATAATGCCATTATTTGAACTGTATTGATTGGTAGACCTGGTTTGTTCGTTATGAAAAATTATAATGTAGTTTTGTGCAGCACAAATACAAGTTTGTAAAATAAAAAAATAGAATATTCTATGTAAATCAACCCGGGTGATAAACCATCGCTTTTGTACGAAATCCGGACATAACCCTTGGGCCATATTTTCTTCGCATCTTTTGTCATATGGTATGGGCCTGGTGCCCGTAAACCAGCAGATGACGCAAACCCTGGCCTGATCGAGCAACTGTTACCAAAAAGTTACATCAGTATTTAAATAAATCATACCTGATTATGATTGTGACGTTTTATAATTTTCCATGTATTATTACCTCTAATATATCAATGGTCCATTCGAAGGTCTGTCAAGGAATATATAACAACGACCAATTAACAACCGGCCCCCGCCCCCACTGTACGTTGATTAGGTACGTGACACCTTTCAGGGAAACGGCACGAACACGTGGAGAGACGTCAGTGGCCTCTGTGACGTAAAGAGTAGCAACCCAAATATGGCCATACGTCACCTGCGTATACAAATGTATGCTATGGACCCCCCCCCCCCCCCTATATAATACTAGAGCTCGTTCCGGGGTTATTAACGCATGGATCGCCCTCAAAATGTAATCAATTGCCCTTGTATCATTGCCGAGTTTTCCTGTAAATTTCATTAAAGCCCGTTGAGGACTTTTTGTGTTATCCTGCTTACAGACAAACATATAAATAGATAAACAGACAAACAAACATACGCGCCCAAAAACATAACCCTCGCCGCTAGGCTAGGCGGAGGTAATGATATTGCAGTGTAATAAATCTTCCAGAAACAGTTACTAAAAGGAACTTTCACGGTTTGGTCGAAAAAGTATGTGTGTTCCTATGAGATAGAAACAAGATCCGGGACACTATCTTAAGAAAACTAGCGAATCAGATGATGCTCCGCTCGTACATGAATCTACTAGTCTAGAATCGCCCAAGGCCCCAGAAATTCCGCTGTGAAACCAATGAATGTCAGACCAAAACGCGTACGCAAATTACTGACTAAGTTTGATGACTGTGTTATGTCTAAATGAATATAGTGATGAATAGTTCTGATATATCATAAGATATATTGTATCATAAGGACACATGATAAAAATGGCGATACTGGTTTATCTAAGACTCTTGTGGCTTTGTGTTTAGAATCTAACCGATTTATCCATATAGAAGATCCTGTATTCATGCTACTGTAGATGTATTAATTTTAAAGGTATTACTGTCACATGACTAACATCAATCAATATCGATCATAACCAATCAGCAAAACTGGTCCACTACTTTAAATTATAATAACATAACGATAGGTTTGGGGTAGTTAATATCATATTTATTGAGACAAACGTCCTCATATAAGCGATAAAGGTAAAGGTTTACAAGCAGCGGTAACCATCAAGACGTGAGACTATGAAAGCTAGATGAAGGGTTGGCGGGCGTGCCTGGAGAAATTGGTGCAATTCTGTTACCGTTCATGCCAGAGACACACCTGTATGAACCATAACAAAACTGATCAGCCCATTGTTGGAATCCGGCCCGAGGTCTCCCGTTTGTCAATATTGCAACTAATATCTTCTATTATTTATCACTTTATCCATATAGAAGATCCGCTATTCATGCTACTGTAGGTGCATTAACCCTAAATGTATAACTGTCAAATGACTAACATCAAGCAATATACATAATAACAGCAAAACTGGTGCACAACTTTTTATAATAATAACATAACGAAAGGTTTTTGGTAATTAATGCCAAATTTAATGAGACAAGCATCCTCCAAAACCTCAACAAGGCTGAGCAAATCCATTACATAACTGCCGCTGCCAAAACTTTCGACATTTTACCTTAATGTCCATGGGATCATAAATATATCGTCCACACTCCAAAGATTTCCAGTCCCCTTGCAACTTGATGAGATGAGGAAGAACCCCCAAGGAGAACGCGAATGAACTTCCTCTTTTGGAATTTTACAATAATGCAACAAGACCTTTAACTCTGCCGCTTGCAAGTGACAGTGTTCTGGTTTTACTGTTCACTTCATCTCCTAAAATGGTAATGCGCTGTGTTGGAGCCGACACTTTACGGAATTTTTTTTTAGAAACAAAGTTGCTGTTGTATGTCTTGTAGACATTCGTACGTTTCACAACAGCGTTCATGGGAATGTTCTATTAGGATGAAATCATCCAAGTTAGTCATCCGATAGTCTGTAAAAATACTTGGACTCATAGATGCACCGAACGGCAACTTACTGTCAAACATGTAAACGGTCTTATTGGTCTTAAAAGTCCATTTAAGACTAGTAAAGTGGTAGCATTCTTGATGTATCGGCACAGATCTCTAGGCCAGGTGAAGGTCTATCTTTGTCATAAAAGCATTGGGTTCTATTACACTAACATTATTATCTAGTGTTTCATAAGTAAAGGTATAGGGGTGCGCATAATCGTTAAGGGCAGCGTCCATCGGTCTGGAATAATCATGTATCAGTCTCACCTGACCTGGCTTTCCCTTTGGTATGGCCCTTAATGCTGACACTATACGTCGTTTACAATCTGTAAAAATTACCCTGTTGTATTTCCTTTACAATTTTTTGTTCTACTCTAGTCTTTCTACTATTGAAATTACGACAGATTTCTCTGCCAGAAGAATCAACGGAACGACATTGTGTTCACACGAACACAACTTCTAGGTTTTTTGCTTTTATATTTGTATGATTTTTTGTCAAACATTACTGACATGAGGTGTATTTTATCTGTCCTCTACGTGAACCCTTCTTTGGCTTGATATTTACGGTATTTATTATCAAACTGCATAACTGAAGGGAAAGTGTTCTGCTGCGCATCCTCGCCAAGCTTCCCATTACACCGCAGATTTGAATGTATATCGGTCACATTTGACAGCCGCCCGGACTGTATTAACCTTTGAATAATACGAGATTAAGCCGAAATCCATTGGGCCAATGTTACATATTCCACTTTGGGTTTACCCCTCTGTGTTCTAATGAAAATTTGAGCAGAACCGGCGGTAACCATTTCTTGTTCATCCGACATATCTACACTTCCCCGTATAGCAGAGATAAAGTCTAGGATAAGAAATGGTGTTACCTCACTCGATTTATCCAGCTGGGAGTCAAGTTCACTCGTGTCAAGATCGTCCAACAAGGTCGGCGCAGCGGGTAACAAAACTAAGCCGCCCATCGTCAGAATCTGACCCGAGGTCTCCCGTTTGATAAATTACAAATAATATCTTCAATTATTTTTCACATTTAAGACCTTTTTCACTGACGCCATTGAATTAAGTGGATACTTAAAAAAATTTTTTTTTGTCACAAAGGAATATAAAATCAACAGGAATATTCCTTGAATCCAGAATTTGTTCCACTTCAAAATTCAGGAATAAAAGGGAAACTGGCGTCCTCCTTGTATACAGCCTGGTGAGCGAAGGCATGGACAAACAGTCGGAAATCTTGTATATAAATATAGCGAAAGACCCATTTAAAGCGAATACAGAGTGGTACATGCTTCATCATTATTCATTCATTAATTCAATACTTTTACGCTCAAGGTCGCTACCAAAATATTTTTCGCTCCATTATGCGAGATAATTACTTTCACTGCCCAAAAGATATGTCATCATGTTTATATTGCGTACATAATAATACATTTTCTTAATGCTTCCTCTCAGAGTTACGTCTTTACACCTCAACTATTGTGTGTTACCTTTTCCCTCTTACTATTTGCATATTTTTATGTTTTCTGTCAGAGGCGTCAATATAGGGGGAACGGAATGGGGGTATTATATATATATTATATATATATATATATATATATATATTATAATATTGAAAACGAAATATATTATTAAATAGAATTAAAGACTTTGGATCTATTTACTAAAAAATGTTACATCTAAACCTTGCTTAGAATTCACAAAATAACTTATTTTTTAAAACATTATAATCATTTGAAATATGATTAGGTATATATATAATAATTATATATAGGCCTGGCCTATATATATTTATTTATATATAGTTGTATATGCCACTCACAGACGCTGGAAAAGGTATATATATATATATGTGTGTGGACACATATATATTTATATTTATATATATATATATACAAAGTCACACCCCCCACCCTGGAAGAAAACTTAACGCCAATGTTTTCTGTCATATTTTTACATTGCAGGGAGATACTTTTTTTTAGGTTCCGATTGCGTAGTACCTTACATTCTGTTTTCAAAATTACTGTTTGGATACTCACAGTGTGTCTGATATAATGCCCTGGTTTCATTAACGACTCCCTGGACACCGTGTCTTGAAACCAAAGATTCATTCTCAGCCAGAACGTGGCATCATCTACGAAGGAATCAGGGTTCTGGCTGGTGTCCTTCTTCTGGAGCCAGAGTTCACCATACACATTGGTCAGGTACCAGCTGGGTCGGTCAAATGCCTCCAAGCGCACTATAAAACATAAAGGAATGATAAAGTTGCGTTATTCGCGATGATTATTGCACTGTTGATACGTTTCCATTATCATATATCACCTAGTATGATATAAATTCTCCATAAGTGTAAAGCGCGAACAATATATATCCCTTCCTCATTGTTTCCGCTCAAATCCCTTGTCCCTCACGTTTCTCTCTTTTTTTCTCTCTCTCTCTCTTTCTCTCTCTCATCCTTCATCTTTCTCGCCAGTTCTTTTTCCTATAATCTCTCTGGTTCCTCCCTTAACTTTTATCCTCTTCTCTCTCTCTCTCTTAATTATCTGACTCCTCCTGAGCGTTATCTTTATGTATTTTTTTCAAATTATGAACTACCCTAGCATCCGATGAACCAGTCCAGCAAGGGGTATATCCATGTATTTAAAATAATAAAGAGGGGACATAATACGCGAACATATAATACCCATAAAGACGATATGCGTTGCTTCAACAGCTTTGCAGCAAACACAACAGTGTGGAAATTATTGTAGACTTCTATATCAAAACACAAACCTCTTCCTGGCTTATTGTTAGGTCCAACGTAGACTAGAATGAATCTCTCAGGGTTCACAGTTAACAATGCCTCGTTTCCCGTATTGTAGCTCATGCCTTGGTTCGGAAAATTGAACGCTTTAAACAGTCCTGAAGAGAAACACATTAACTTATGAAGGAATACCTGTATAGTCGCAACAATTTTTATAACAGTACCTCATACGTAGGAAGAAATGTCATCTAAACGATAAACTGGACCGGCATGCCTCTATTCAAAAGTTAATTAATGACTTTTCTAAAATATACTCAGTCTTTAGTCCTAATACCCTTAATCCTTAGTTGTATTCACTGACATTTGTGTGATCTTTTCATAAATTTTTAGACATTGTTTGTGTGTAATGAATCTGTCCATTGTGTAGAACATTGGGTGTAGTGTTTTAGCTATAAATGCCCCTGAGAAATGTGTGATCCACTTCTGAGATCGTCTTACCTAGGCATCTTTGGATGATTGTATTGTACCTGTAACTGCTACAACCTACAAGGATTAAGCAATTGTCAAATGAAACAAATTAATGCAATTCATTTATATAACCATCTATATATTTGGATAAATGATCACTTTATACTGTCAACATATGAAATTATCTGGTCATCTGCTTTGGTTACTTGTATGCATGCATGTGGTCATTGTTTCTAGACTAACAGATGACCAAACCTTAGGTATAACTGGACACTCTAATAAAAGTATAATTTCCAGGAAACTTATTTTGTCTATATATGTAGATATTGTCTCAATATTCGTATATCACTTCTGGCGTATAAATTATTTACATTTTTCTTAAACATTGTAATGATGTGATTGAATATCAGCAAATTCTTTACCTGTGTCCTAATTAACAGTAACGTTGACAAATAACTTGCCGCATACTTCCCCGGGATGTACCTTGAGCAACTGGCATACATCAGTCGCACATTCGTGAGCGCATATCCCTTTGTGGATGAGAGGTACCGCTCTCAGAATGACACCGATAGATTGCAGATGCTTGAGTCTGAATAACTTAGCACTGCTGTGTACGAGCCCAATTTGCCTTAAAACAAAAGACATAAAGAACATTCTAACTGTTATGCGAACGGTAGACATCTTGAAAATATACGTTGTCACTGCTTTTTACGAGATATAACTTTGGGGGCGTTTTTTTAAACAACAGAGTGCAGCTTTAACGCTTGCCTTTGTGAAATAAAAAGGATGTTTATCTTGTTGCTGTTGTTGCTATCAACCGGTGCGATATAACTCTTTCACTTTGTCCTACACTGTTACACGGTCTCTCTACAGCTATTATTGTCGTTTGTTACATGTACTCTGATGGAATGGTTCAACTTATATATTATTTATCTGCCAACGTGTAGCCGTTAGAGGGTCTTTATGGCCCTGTCGGGTTTATAGACCGTGTCAAACTGTGAAAAAAAGTTTGCATTTAGAAAACGAAGATATTGACGGTTATTCCGATACCCATCCTGTAGAAAAAACTACCCTCCACCGCTCTCTCTCTTTCTCTCTCTCTCTCTGTCTCTGTCTCTCTCTGTCTCTCTCTCTCTCTCTCTATATGTATATATATATATATATATATATATATATATATATATATATGTATATCCATACGCGGATGATGAATGTAGAATCCTTCCCCTGAAGGTCTTTCCTAGGGAAGTTTTAAGTTGACCCTCAACGTACCCTGTCCGAAAACGGAAACGGGTACGGTCACGAATACGGATCAAATTACTGTTTTCAACGTACTGGTATACGTTCGATGTATAGCTAAAGTCAAAACTTCTTAGCCGAACTGGGCATAACTATAGGTAAAAAATCATACTCAGATGGATTTAAGTTATATATTAGTAGCATTTTATATTTTACTTTTCTCCATCAAAATAAGTAACGTTTCATTAAATCTTGGCAAAATTGCTCTGTTTCCTGGAAAAATAAATTCTGTTAAAATGACACACCTATTTGCCCAGCATGTCCACATAGCTTCATTTTGAGGATATTCTTTACCTTGCATTATGAGTAAATTTTTTAATTGAATGAAGAAAAGAATATGCATAATTTCCATTCTGGTCTCAATGCGTAACTAGCTTTGCACTTTAGACAAAACTCATTCCACTACATCACAATTTCATCTCTCAAAATTTGTACCAAGAGTTTCCCTTCATGGGTTACAGGATTGACCCGTTAAATATCAATAAACAAAGCCGTTTCCCAAAATTGAATACATTACTTTTTACCAAGGTGGTGCGTCACGGTGTGATACCGCACGCAATGTGATGTTTGTCGACGGGAATTGAGGGGGTTAGTCAGTTCATCGTAACGGAGTATGAAGGGCCTAAATGGGGCCCGGGCCGGCCAATAATTCGCTCTAGGAAACAACCAGGTTTTAAAATGTGTGTCTAATTCATATAGTTTTGCCAAGAGAGTCTATAGCTGTATTGGGTTCAGTGATTGCCCTCATGCATACCTTGGTTTTGGTTGGTTTTGGAGTGTCTTTCTGAAAAATAATTCTCTCCAGCTCAAAAAAGTTTTCAAATTTTTGGTCCAATTTCTCAATATGTTTTAGTTTTTATGGTTGCCTGCAGATGTCTCCACATGTCATAGTTGATTTTTGTCCTATTTCTCAATGTGTTTCAGTTTTTATGTTTGACTGCAGATGTCTCCACATGTCATAGTGGATTTGTATAAGTTCTCATGTGCCATAAAAATTTCTTCACATGTCATAATTTTGGTTGATTATCAAGCATTAAAGATAACAAGAGCTAAAAGCATGTGACATTAATTCTACGAATTTGTTGTTCGGCGGCCTGGGGAATGAATGGTGTTGCATGCGGAGGCCAGTTAAATGCCTGTAAAATCTCTTTTGGCTTTTTGTTGTATTACAAATATGATATCATATATGTAGATTTTCACCAGGGAAGTGAGGCTCAAATGGGCCCGGGGCCAGGGGCGACAGTGGAGTTTCACATGGCACAATAATATCCTTGAAAATGCGGAATTTGATTTGTCTTTGTTATAACTTGAATACATTTCATCATGAGAGCTAAGATGGCACTCAGGGGCCCATTTGCAATTATTATTATACAGGGCCCGGTACCCGTAAAAAGCATATCGGCTGTTCTGATTCGGGCCCGTAGTCTATTCCGTTGTTGTTGTTGTTTTTTTTTTTTACTTTGAATATCTTCATTTTCTTTTTTAAAGTAGATATAATATAATGTATAATAATGTAATAATATATATATATGTATATATATATATATATATATATATATATATATATATAAATATATATATATATATATATAATGTTAATATAAAATGGGATCCCTATACGTCTGTGTGTCCCTGCTGGAGTATGTTTGATGGGGAGACTCCCTTCAAACTTTTTTTAGTGAATCCTATATTCCTATTAGCATACTATGAGATCGACTATAAACAAATGTAGTTTATTTGTGAGACAAATATCTGCGTTTTGTATATATGCATGCCATATATTCGACAAATATAGGTTTTGACGTTTTATTTTAAACTTTTCCCACACTTGGTGAATCCCTTAGAATATATAAACAAATCAATTTAGTGGTAGGTTTGATCTGTTTCGTAAAACATGATGTTTATATATGACCCCATCTTCCGGAACTTAAGTCGTTTACTTTCTTATTAAAACAGGGCCCAGGACCATGAAAACAACGACAAGCAACCTTGGTCCCCCTGCTTTCCGTTGATTTACTGATAGCTTTCAGGGAAACGGCATGTACACGTGCAATGACGTCACGACTCTCATCGAATCTATAATATATCAATGGTCGATCCGAGTGTCTACAAGAGTCTCAAAGTAGGCCTACTGAGCCGCTGGACTTTCCTGGTCTTGGTGTATAGGCCTTTAACCTATACATAAGTTATATACATTCTCAGCTCTCCCTCTCTGAGTCCCTCTCTCTCTCATATATATATATATATATATATATATATATATATATATATATATACATATATATATGTATATATATATATATATATAAATTTCATCAAAGCCCGTTGAGGACTTTTTGTGTTATCCTGCTAACAGGCAAACATATAAAGAGATAAACAGACAGACAAACATACGCGCCCAAAATCATAACCCCCGCCGCTAGGCTAGGCGGAGGTAATGATATTGCACTGTAATAGTCTTCCAGAAACAGTAACTAAAAGGAACTTTCACGGTTTGGTCGAAAAAGTATTGAAATTACCAAAATAATCAATAAAGTAAAGCAGTATTCCGATAAGGTGGCATGGGTATACAGTTTAGGTGTTATTAAAGTAAATAGCATGTAGCATAGTTTTTTAATAACAAACTTGGAAAAGAAAGTAATTTCTGACAAGTATGTTTTCTCCTTTGAATATTATTTTCTACATGCAGAAGTCGTATTGTACCTATACTTGGAGTGTTGCCGTACAACTTATAAATCATTGAATACTTAATGCAAATTGGCGTAAGAGAAATATTCAAGACATTTATCATTTGGATGATAAGAGAAACATATTTTAACTTCTGTAAACTCAGACGTGTCTAACCAAACATACCAGTCATGTATTTATTTTAATTCGCTGTTTATTCTAAGTACTATCCCTGACTACATCTATATAAACAGGGGCCCAAGGACTCAAAGCTTATTTGTGATCTATCCCTATGTGATAAAACTAAAAGCTTACATTACTAATCCCCCGCAGTAAGAAGGGCGGACTACTAAAATGGTCCATGTCTATCCTTCCGTCTGTTAGTCCGTCTCACTTCATTCCTTTACCAAATATCTCTCAGACCCTTGCCAGTGGCGGATCCAGAGAGGGGCACGAACGACGCGCATCCCCCGTTGAGCTGTAACATCTCTCATTTTATCAATTTATTTTCTCGTTTCTTATTGATTAATTTTCATTTTTAAGACTTACTTTTTATTCCTTAACAATAGAATAATTAATTGAACAGTTTATTATTTTCGAATTCATAAGTCGAGGATATTAGGGAATAGCTGTGTGATTTGTCCCGTTAAGATAGCATACAATGATATAATGAGGGAGGAATTTGTTCTGTTAATTCACTCTACTGGGTCATTATACCGAGGAACCCCAACAAATCACATTCATCCTTAAGTGAGGCAAGACCTACCCGTTGGCCTGCAAAGCCTGCCATCGGTTGAAGACGACCTAGCTACAGGCCTGTAACGAAAACATTTATTTTTTGTTTGCGTTGCAGGCAAAAGATGGAGAGTTTATCCTCTAAAGTTTGTTCTGATCTAACCAAAGAAGTTCAACCACGCTATCCGGTGTTCAGCGTGAGGACATGCAACAACCTTACATAATACGCATAATATATAGGTGTGTTTACTCAGTTGGGACATAAATTGTAATTGTTACTTGATGTTCAGCATGTATGAAAATATTGGCACCTACTCTCAAGAAAATCAGATAATTTTTACTTTCATCAGTTTTTGTTTACAGCCTGGCAAGGCATGTTGGGAGAGTATTTTCTTGGTCCACGTTATGTGTATCTATGAATGGAGTCGACCAAGAAAAGTACAACGCCTTCTCGGCTAAACCCGAACTCGCGACCTGTGTTCTGCCGAGTCCTGTGAGCTGCCTAGACCACAGGACACGGTAAAATTCAAAATCCAATATAAGACCTTAACAATAATTTAACTCAAACAATTACTTATAAAAGATGATATTTTACCAGTTTTAAAAGTGGATGGGCATTTTCACCATTGACATTAACAATTTAAAAACGATTGAAAGTTTGGACTTTCCAGTTTATATCTTAAGTTTAAAGAAATATTAATAGAAAAGCCACACGTTAAGCCCCACCCCTCCTAAAGTTTGATAACGCTATGCAATGCCGTTTAAGGGAAAAGTAGTTGAGGAACAGAAAATCCTCATAATTTTTTTTTTATAAGTAGCCTCAAAATGTCCTCTATCCATCGTATCGGTAATTACATTTAATAAAAACATTAGCCTTTGAATTATATGCGAAGATTCCATGTTGCTATGGTAATTCATTGAAGACTATATTGAATAGTGTTATGTTTCCGTAAGAGTATGAATTTTGCTTATCGCGACATGTAATGATTTCACACGTTTCCATATATGGTGTAAAAAATAAACATCGATTGAAAAAAATGAAGAAGTGTGACGGTTATAAACTACCAATCAGGCAAAAGTATGTGTTATTTTAACGAAAGTGGCTTTAAAAGTGGCTTTCTTACCTAAGAAACCATACGTGATCCAGTTTTGGAAGGCCAAACTAGAGCGGAAACAGATAAAACAATAAAACAATACATTGAGACTCGCACAAAACTATGCTGATGGTAAACACTGCATATTACTATTATTTTCAGTAAAGTGTAAGTTAATTATTCAACCACATGCTTTCATATTTAACAAATAACAATATCATCCCTCCCGGACACTTTATTTCGTTTTGTAAAAGATTCCTGTGTGTTTCTTTATTATCATTTGTAGGGCACGGACATACCCTTAGGAGAACGGAAGGTGTATCATTGGACTTTGTACTTGTAAACCCCTTACTCCAACATAAGAAATAAAATTCTGATATGTATCCATTCACCCTATGTTTTTTACTGCAGAAATTGCATTTGGGTGGATCTGCACACTTGGAAATACAACTGAAAACCATGAACATTTTATGATTTATTTTATAACACATTTACACCCATTGTTCACATGTATATATAAATAACTTTTAACCTATTTTAGGATGTTAACCTATTTTTACAGATCAATTTGGTCTTATTTTTTTCCTGAAATGTTACATTCAATGTTTTAATATTTGAAATGGCAAATTATGACAATGTGATACGTTATTAACGTTAAATATCAGAGTTTGATTATTTTTATAATTAAAGGTTTCCAAATTACCAACTACCACTGATTTATCGATGTATGATTATTGTGCAAATTGCCTTTGATCATCTTTTTGTCACGCTTTTTAAATTAATATAGAAGATACTGAACAGACCTGTGTTCAATAATATTCAGGCCACAGGCCTATCTTTAGAAACACTTCATAAACTCCTGAGGTAATTACTAATACATGTAACAATATGTAATTGTTCGTGAAAAACGTGTGACAACATCAGTTACAGATACTCTGAAATATTGTGAATATAATGATGAATATTCAGTTTCAATAAAAAAATATTAACATTAATTCCAAGGATATTTCTATGCCCACAATAACATACGGGATAGTTAGACTCTCGGATAATCAAATGCGTAATAAGGCTCTAATATATTATATCATAAAGAAGAAGAATGGCACATGCAATATGTGCAGCATTTCTTTACTCCCACAACATGATGCTCATCCTGATCTTGCAAAAATACCAGAAAGCTGAATATGGATGGACATAGAATAAGGATATATATATATATATATATATATATATATATATATATATATATATATATATATGTAAGGAGAAATGATCTGCGGGTATGCAGTCTTTCCTCCGCGGTCACACAGCGCACTATGTTTTGCAACAGAGCATGATATATTAAGGTATGTATAATACAAAGCCACAATACAAGATTACTGTCTGAAAGGCAACAAGGAGAACCCACACAACAAAGGCTATGCAACTGCCGTGACAAATTTGACTGCCCTCTCAATGGAATGCCTAACCCCGTCTATTGTTTACCAAGCCGACGTACACAGTAACGAAACAGTTAACTCATACAATGGCATGACCGGAGGCCCCTTCAAACAAAGGTATTACAACCACAAGAAATCATTCACGCACAGGACCCATTCAAACGAAACCGAGCTTGCCAAACACATTTGGACCCTGAAAGACAAACAACAAAGCTTCACTATCACCTGGACTATAATCCAGCAGTCAAACACATTTATGACCTCTTCACGGTCAGTGCAATCTGTGCTTGGCAGAGAAACTAGCAATCATAAGCTCAAAACAAAAGAACCTTTTGAAAATACGTTCGGAAATTGTTTCCACCTGCCGCCATGGTCCAAGGGCACCCAACCGTACTAAAAAGAAACTATAAAAAACAATATCGCAACTAGTTGAATTCCAGTCACCTGACGAACCGACGAGGCGAAACCGACGGTCGTGACCTAGATTCATCACATATTTTAACACATATATATATATATATATATATATATATATTTATATATATATATATATATATATATATATATATATATATATATAATCTCTGTTTATGCAAAGAATGGAAAACATAGTAAAAACAACATCTCGGGAAGAACATGAAAATTGATGGTCTCATATTTTATATAATCTAAAATCTAAGAAAACCCCTGTCTTTGCGAAGAACTGAAGACAAATAAAAATACACAAAATATATAATATCTGTGTAAGTAACAACTTTAGGCAATTCCAAAAACAATAAATAAACAACATATTTTCTACTCTCTTCATTTTAAAGCAGCAGAAGTGGTTTTAAGGAGTGTAATTTGGCTTAAAATGGACTAACAACTAAGTTCTCGATCTTTTTCTGTCCAATTTATTATTCAGAATTCATAAATGGACATGAGACTGAAAACCACATCTTTGTCCTTGATTGTGATCTAATTTTTTTTCATGGACAGAGATTCTGTCTATGGCTCACAATTTTGCTACCTGAAACACAAATTTAAAATGTCAGCATGGATAAAGAAGTTTTTTTTTATGGTCTATTTCAACCTATATCATACCAATGCCCATGGCCAAAGACATCTTATATAGTCTTTCAGTTTGATGATTTTCATACATCATTTTAATTGCAAGTGAAATGAACAGAGATGAAAGATTGAACTCTGTTTTGTTAAAACTTGTTAAAACAACCGAAGACATGTTATATATTCTGTGTTCATATAAGGTTCATATAATTTTTTCGATACCTATTTTAATTCTTTTTTTACGTCGTACAAAATTCTAGCCAAAACCTGCCTCCTTCTTCAATAATATATGTAGAGTCAGACTTTTTATCATTTCGCTCTCTTTTGTTTTTTTATGAGACTCCCAAATGTGTTATTCAGTTGACAGAAAGGTCTTTTCTATGGGGATTATTTAAACGTAGGTGCCAGTAGTCTATGCAGCATTATTTTCCGGTCCAATCAATTTATTTTCAAGCGATCTAACAATTTTGGGAAACCATTATTATTTAAATCTTGACACGAAAATTTGTTTCCGTCATATACCGTCAGGACCAAGTATAATCACCCTGAGATCAGATTGCAGTTACTAAAATTGCTCGACACTTTACAGGATGATCCCAATGGAAGCTGCGTATCACCATTCAGAATAAAAAAAGTTCATGCCTGAATATGTAACGTCGGTTGTCGCTTTGATCCTTTAAAGTGTTGATCGGATCTGGTGCGCCCAAAACTTTTTTAGTAATTATAAATTATCATCTAACAAAGTCCAGAAGATAAAGCCCTTTCATACCAATGTTTAATTTTTTTTTACGGGAAGCGATAAGCAGGCTCTATTTTCCAGAAATTGTATGTTGAATGTGGATATGATCTGTTTGCGTAGCATTTATTAAAGGACATCTAACCAACAATTATCTGAGAAGCTCCTGTGCAAACCTTATCTTTATCACTTACGACACTGTGTAATCTTAACACTTCACGAGAATCATAATAACTGACGACATTGACTAAATCTTAATCACTGGCGAAACTGAGTAAATCTTAATCACTGGCGACATCGAGTATATCGTTTTCACTGAAGACACTGAGTAAATCGTTTTCACTGACACCAGTGAATTAAGTGAATATATCAAGAAATAGTATTCTGTGTCACAACGGGTTTCAAAATCAACAGAAATATTCCTTGAATCCAGAATTTCTTCCACTTCAAAATTCAGGAATGAAACGAAAACTGGCGTCCTTCTTGTATGCAGTCTGGTCAGCAAAGGCATGGACAAACAGTCTGAAATTCTGTATTTAAACGAAAGAAAGACGGATGTGAAGTGAATACAGAGTGGTACATGCTTCATTATTATTCATTTGTTATTCAATAATTTTACGCTCAATGTTGCTACTATAAAAAAATTTCGATTATTTTGTGTGATAATTAATTTCAAATGATCTGTCTTCATGTTTATATTGCGTACATTATAATGCAATTACATAATGCTTCCTCTAAACGTGACCATTTCTTTACACCTCCGCTATTGTGTTACCTATACTCCATTGTGCGATAACTATCTTATAGTTTGCATATTTTTATGTTATCTGTCATATTTTTTACAGTGCAAGGCGATACTTTTTTAGGTTCCGATTAGTAAGTGCCTTACATTCGCTTTTTAAATTACTTTTTTGATACTCACAGTGTGTTTGATATAATGCCCCGGTTTCTTGAACGACTCCACAGACACCGTATCTAGAAACCACAGACTCTCTCTCAGCCAGAACGTTGCATCATCTTCGAAGGCATCAGGATTTTGGCTGGTGTCCTTCTTCTGGAGCCAGAGTGCACCGTTAACATCGGTCAGATACCAGGCAGGTCGGTCAAATGCCTTTAAGCTCACTATAATGCAGATAAGAATGATACATAGAAAAATCAGGTATGGATAATCCACTCCCAATACGTCTTTTGTTATCATATATCACTTTAATTAGTATGATTTAAATTCTCCATAAATGTAAAGTTCGAACAAAATATATCCGTCCCTCTCTTGTTTCCGCTCGAATCCCTTGTTCGAACCCTAACATCCGAAAAGCCAGGATAGCAAGGAGCATTTCCATGTATTTAAAGTTATTTTAAATATTACCTTGCATGTATAAGACACTGCAATGCATATTGTAGCCTGTATAACTTACATTAAATAATAAAGAGGGGACATACGTAATACTCGAATATATAAAATACCCATAAAGATGATATGCATTAAATCTACAGCCCTACAGCCGCCACAAGAGTGTAACTTTCTTTTTGACGACTTGGATATCAAAACACATACCTGTTCCTGGCTCATTGTTGAGTCCAATGTACACCAGAATGAATATCTGAGGGTTCACGGTAAGCAATGCCTCGTTTCCCGTATTTTAGCTTATGCCTTGGTTCGGAAAATTGAACGCTTCAAACAGTCCTGAAGAGAAACCCAAACTCTTGAAGCAAGACCTATACATTCGGGACAATTTTCATAGCAGTACCTCATATGCAGGAGGAACTGTCGTTTTAACGCTATGCTGAACAGGTATGCCCTTTTTAAAACGGAAATTTATGACAATTCTAAAATATTTTCAGTCTTTAGTCCTAATACCCTTAATACTAAGTATTATAATCTGAATTTTGTGTGATCATTTCTCACATGTTAAGATGTTGTTTGCTTTAGGTGTGCTGTTTTAGCTATACAGCCACTGAAATATGTGTCATTCTTCACTCAAATCGTCTTACCTGGGCATCTTGGGATGTTTGTATTGAACCTGTAACTGCTACAATCTAAAAGGAGCAAGAATTTTTTGCATGAAACAAATCAATGCAATGCTTCTGTATAAACATCCACATATTTGGATAATGGGTAAACATTTGAAATTATGATCTAGTCATCTGCATGGGTCACTTGAATGCATGCTTGTGTTTTTGTTCCCCGCTTCAAAGATGCGGGGGACATTGATTTGGGTTTTTCTGTCTGTCTGTCTGTCTGTCGCTCTGTACGTCAGTCAGGTTTCGTTTCCGTACGATAACTTTCCTAAATATTATCCGATTTCATCCAAATTTGGTCAGTGATTGCTCTCATGCATAACTTGGTTTGGATTGGTTTTAGAGTGTCTGGCTTATGTCTGTCTGTCTGTCACTTTGTCTGTTGTCCGTCAGGTTTTTGTTTCCGTGCAATAACTTTCCTAAATATTATCCGATTTCATTCAGATTCATTTGGTCAGTGATCGCTCTCATGCTTACCTTGGTTTGGATTGTTTTTGGAGTGTCTGGCTTCTGTCTGTCTGTCTGTCCGTCACTTTGTCTCTCTGTCTGTCAGGTTTTTGTTTCCGTGCGATAACTTTCCTAAGTGTTATCCAATTTCATAAAAAAATTTGGTCAGTGATTGCTCTCATGCTTACCTTGGTTGGGATTGGTTTTGTAGTGGCTGGCTTCTGTCTGTCTGTCTATCACTTTGTCTGTCCATCTTTCAGGTTTTCATTTTCCCTGCTATAACTTTTCTTAATATTATCTGATGTCATTCAAATTTTGGTCAGTGATTGCTCTCATGCATACCTTGATTTGGATTTGTTTTGAAGTGTCTGGCTTTTGTCTGTCACTTTGTCAGCTGTCTGTCAGGTTTTCGTTTCCGTGCGATAACTTTCCAAAATATTATCAAATTTCATTAAAAAAAAATTGGTCAGTGATTCCTCTCATGCTTACCTTGGTTGGGATTGGTTTTGTAGTGTTTGGCTTCTGTCTGTCTGTCTGTCTGTCTGTCACTTTGTCTGTCCATCCGTCAGGATTTCATTTCCCTGCGATAACTTTCTTAAATATTATCCGATGTCATTCAAATTCTGGTCAATGATTGCTCTCATGCTTATTACCTTGGTTTGTGTTTGGTATGAAGCGTCTGGCTAATGTCTGTCTGTCTCTTTGTCTGTCTGTCAGTTTGTCAGGTTTTCGTTTCCCTGCTATAACTTTCCTAAATATTATCCGAATTTATTCAAATTTTGGCCAGTGATTGCGCTCATGCTTTCCTTGATTTGGATTTGTTTTGAAGTGTCTGGCTTTTGTCTGTCACTTTTTCAGCTGTCTGTCAGGTGTTCGTTTCCGTGCGATAACTTTTTAAAATATTATCCAATTTCATAAAAAAAATTTGGTCAGTGATTCCTCTCATGCTTACCTTGGTTGGGATTGGTTTTGTAGTGTTTGGCTTCTGTCTGTCTGTCTGTCTGTCTGTCACTTTGTCTGTCCATCCGTCAGGATTTTATTTCCCTGCGATAACTTTCTTAAATATTATCCGATGTCATTCAAATTCTGGTCAATGATTGCTCTCATGCTTATTACCTTGGTTTGTGTTTGGTATGAAGCGTCTGGCTAATGTTTGTCTGTCTCTTTGTCTGTCTGTCAGTTTGTCAGGTTTTCGTTTCCCTGCTATAACTTTCCTAAATATTATCCGAATTCATTCAAATTTTGGCCAGTGATTGCGCTCATGCTTTCCTTGATTTGGATTTGTTTTGAAGTGTCTGGCTTTTGTCTGTCACTTTGTCAGCTGTCTGTCAGGTTTTCGTTTCCGTGCGATAACTTTCTAAAATATTATCCAATTTCATAAAAAAAATTTGGTCAGTGATTCCTCTCATGCTTACCTTGGTTGGGATTGGTTTTGTAGTGTTTGGCTTCTGTCTGTCTGTCTGTCACTTTGTCTGTCCATCCGTCAGGATTTCATTTCCCTGCGATAACTTTCCTAAATATTATCCGATGTCATTCAAATTCTGGTCAATGATTGCTCTCATGCTAAATACCTTGGTTTGTGTTTGGTATGAAGCGTCTGGCTAATGTCTGTCTGTCTCTTTGTCTGTCTGTCAGTTTGTCAGGTTTTCGTTTCCCTGCTATAACTTTCCTAAATATTATCCGAATTCATTCAGATATTGGTCAGTGATAGCGCTCATGCTTACCCTGGTTGGGATTTGTTTTGGAGTGTCTGGCTTCTGTCTGTCTGTCTGTCACTCTGTCTGTCCGTCCTTTATCAAGCATGAAAAACATCAAGATCCCAAAGCGGGGGACAATAATTCCACCAATTTGCTTGCTATTTTTTTGGACTAACAGATGAAAAATGTTAAGGTATAACTAGATTTCCTAATAAAATCTTTAAAAAATGAAACTTATTAATTTTATTTATTTATAAAACCATGAAACTTACTTTACTCATCATATCTGTATATTGTCTAAATATTTATATACCATTTCTGGCATATAAGCTGTTCGCATCTTTTATTTAACACCTTATCAACGGCAACGTTGACGATACTTCCGCATACTTCCCCGGGATGTACCTTGAGCAACTGGCATACCTTTTCTTCTGAACGCTAGCCAGCACATTCATCATCAGTCGCACATTCATGGGCGCATATCTCTTTGTGGATGAGAGGTACCGTTTTCAGGATGACACCTATAGAACGCAGATGCTTAAGTTTGAATAACTTAGCACTGCTAAGTAGGAGCCCAATTTGCCTTAAAACAAAAGACACAAAGCACATTCTAACGCCTATGCCAACGGTATACATCTTGCAAATTCATGTTGCCACTGTCTTTTGCGAGATATCAGTTTGGAGGCGTTGTTTTAAACACCTGAATACAGCTCTAACGCTTGCCTTTGTGAAACCAAGAGGATGTTTACCTTGTTTATGACGTTGCTTATAACAGGAGGAATATAACCTTTTCACTTTGTCCTACACTATAAGGTCTCTGTAGGCCTATTGTTGTTATCAATATTGTCGATATATATATGTTCTGTATAGTAACGGTCTATCTTATATATTATTAAGCAGCCAACGTGAAGCCGTTAGATGGCTTTTATGGCCCTGTGGTCGGTTAATAAACTGTGAAAAATGGTTTGCATTTAGAGAACGCAGATGTAAACGGTTGTTCTGATGTCCCATTAATCCCATTAGGAAAAACACTCACGAATACAGATTCAATTATGTTTTCAACTAACTAGTGCACATTCGACGTAAAGCTTAGTCAAACCTTCATCAGCCGAACTAGGGCCGTCCTGGGTGACAATGGAGATTTACATAGCACATTTATATCCTTGAAAATACGGAATTGGATTTCCCTTTGTTATAACTTGAATACTTTAACATGAGTGCTACGAAGGCATTCAGGGGCCAGGAGTTTGCCAAATAAAGGCACAAGAAAATGCATGAATAGAATAAGGAAATCCCATTTGTCTTAAATTATATTAGTTAGATTATGTATAAAGTTTTTAATCCGGTGGGCACAATGAGGCCCCGGCGGGTAAAGAGTTTCACATGACATAACAATATTCCTAAAAATGTGAAAATTCAAGAGTGATTGGAAAAGAATGATTATATTATACTGGCCAGAGAGATTTTTTGGATTTAAATTGAGTATGTGTATGTGGTACGAAAGATGCATCCATGGAAGAAATTAGCCTGATAAAGGATATTTATTTGCAATTATTATACATGGCCCGACAGGCCTCCAGTCTATTCCGTAACTTTATAACTTTATCTTTATTTTCTCTTTTTAAAGTTGATATAAATGTAATATATAATAATGTAATATATATATATATATATATATAATGTTAATATATGATGCCTGCTGGAGAATGTTTGAAGGTAGACTCCCTTTGAGTGTGTTTATAAATCCTATATTCCTATATGCATATTATGATGTCCACTATCAACTTTTCATGAATGCATGTGGCTTATTTGTGAGACCATTATATGGATGCGTTTCATAAAGATATACATGCCATATATTAAACATAAAGAAAATATATGCTTGGTCGTTTTATTTTAAACTTTCCCACACATGGTGGATGTCCTTAGAATTGTATAAACAAATCGATTTATGGTAAGTTTGAACTGTTTCGTAAAACATGATGCTAATATATGTGATCCGTGAGATGTGTGTATGTATTAATGTAAGAGAACGAGTCTTCAGGGAATAACAGCAGTCATCGGTATCGCTTCTTATTTTTATTCATCGCCTATCCTTGTGGAGTATTTCTCTGAAAGGACCGAACCGTTTGGTGGTACATGTATATCTGGCGACAAACTGACACATCTGCACTCCACTTTGTCTTTTTTTTGTGAAAACTGTTTTTATTGAGAGTAAAGATAAGCTTACGAGTCGCATACCGTTTTGTGGGTAACCCTTTGTACCTTGCTTGTTTTGAGGCTGTACTGATGCCTGCTTAATTAGTGATGATTACAATATCAGTTTTTTTTTAACTTAGTTAATAAAATAATTAGGTCTAGTCTGCCATACAGTTTGAAGTTTGGTCTAAGTGAATAATATAACTGAAGGGCAGTATTATATTGATATACAGTAAGACATTATCGTAAAAAATCCTTTCGTTCACGTTCTTGCATTCTTGTGTATTTATAAGGCCTCCGTAATGACATGGAGTTTATCATGGTCGAGAAGGGTATGTCTGACATTAAAGTATAGGTCTAAACGATCTAAAATGAAGTCAAGAACAAGTCAAACATTCCTCCGCATTCCATCCCTATAGTCCATTGTCCGTTAGCACCTCAATAGGCTACAATAACATAAAGCCTACATTGCTTCGACACTCAGTCTAAACCTATTTGATTGAACCCATATAGCTGACGGGGGGGGGGGGTCGGTTGACCCCAGAGAACTGGGAACCTTTTTGTAACCACTCAAAAGTATCCACTCGGAGGCCTTGATTGTCGATTGCATCCTGGAGCGTTGCGTCACTTGGGACCTGGCCTTGTACACCGAGTGCAGTATTGATGTGAGCTCACTCAGTTAACATGTACAAGTCAAGTCGCCCATATGCATTGTGAACTTTGAATGGCGTGTTAAATCACGCATTTAAGGGACTTTGTATCCAGGTGATGACATTCCTGGACGGTAACTTGTTGTTACATATTTTGTATTACACTGTATTATTACTGTTTATTTCCTACCGTGTATTGAGTCCGATACTTTCTATTCAATATATTCCATGTATAACGGCGTATCCTGAAGCGGAGGGGTGGGGCACGTCCCCTTCTTCCCCCTCCCCCTCCCCACCCCTATTAGCCTTCAGTTTATTTGCGCTGCCTTAAATACTGAATATACTTCCCTGTAGATCAAATAATTTTGTGTCGATCAATGTCATAAGACATCAATTTATCCCTTTCTAAACTATTCCTCCCCTAATATCCCTCCGTTTTATTCTTTTGTTTAAAAGAACCCAAACCAGCCCAGTGGCTGGAAACGTGGTGTTACCTCTTAGACAGTGGACTGGTCAATAGATAAAATCCATTTTTGTACAGAAAAATCGGCCCCACATCTGCCGGCTCAACAACAGTTTATTATTTAGGATATCAGCAACTGAAAGCAGGGCCTTGTTATATTTCCTTGAGATATTTGATGTTCCTGTTCATACAGAGATGCCGATTGAAGCAAGGGTTTTGTCTTACGTTGGCCACGTGCCCCCAGTTGCACAACGAGAGTGGCTTTAAGTGGCTTTCTTACCAAGGAAAACATACGTGAATCAGTTTTCAAGGGCCAAACTAGAACGAGGACAGGTAAAAGGAAACCCCAATTATGCATTAGTTATATAGATCAATCATTATTACAATGGCTATCAAATGCTTATCAATTGAAATAAAGAAACATGTGACGGAAATAAATCTCAATCAGCAAACAGAAAGTGGCTTTTTAACTAAAGATGATTTAATTGGCTTTCTCACCAAAGAAAACATTCGTGAACCAGTTTTGAAAGGCTATTCTAGAGAGGAAACAGATCAAAGAAATCCAATGGTGTATTAATAATATAGATCAATCTCTATTCCAGTAGCTATCAAACACATCGATTGAAATACAGAAAACTTGTGACGTTAATAAATCCAAGTCAGTCGACAGTCAGTGGGTTTTTAATTAAACTTAAAGTCGCCTCCTTACAAACACACATTGTGTACGGAAATATTAAAATAGATACACAGAAATACATGGAGACCCACAAAAAAACTGCGTAGACAAATAAACATATTACTATTTTTTCCGAAAAGTCTTAATTATTTAACCACATACTTTCATATTTACGAATGACAATATTTTAGCACATCTCTCCTAAACACTTTAATTTTTTTTTTTTGTTCAGGTACACTGCATTTTTTTAAATCTTATATGTAGGGCAGGGACACATGCTAAGAAGAACAGAAGGTGTATCATGAGACCTTGTACTTGTAAACCTCTTGCTCAGACATAAGAAGTAAAATGTTAATATGAGGCCACAATGGTGGGCATTCACTCTGTTTTTAACTGCAGAAAAAAACCTTTTGCTTGATCTGCACTTTTAGAAATACAAATGAAAACCTTGAAGATTTTTTTTAAATAGTTTAAAACACATTTACACACATAATGCCCATTTATCAACAAATATCTTTTAACCTATATCACGATGTTGACCTATTTTTACAGATCGATTTGGTCTTTATTTTTTTCCTGAAATGTTACATTCAATGATTTTAATATTTTTCCTGAAACGTTATATTCAACGATTTTAATATTTGAATCGGCAATTATGACAATGTGATACGTTATAAACCTTAAATATCAGAGTATGATTAATTTTATTATTAAAGGTTTCAAAAATACTAACCACCACTAATTTATCTATGTATGATTGTCGAGCAAATTGTCTTTGATCATCCTTTTGTCTCGCTTTTTTTTATTAATAAAGAAGTCTTTATAAACACCTAAACACTTACTAAAACATACAACTATATGTAGATGTCCTTGAAAAACGTGTGTCAAAATCAGTTACAGATATTCTGAAATATTTTGATATTAATTTGAACATTCAGTTTCAATTAACCCATACCTCAGTAAAAGAACACTAACATACAAATCATATCATTGAAAGATGGCACATGCAATACGTGCAGTGGTTCTTTACTCCCACAACAGGATCTGGTACCAGCACCGGAAAGCTGAATAAAGTTGAATATATATTAGTTTCACTTTTAGAGTATCTTTTCATTCGAGACTTGCATCTTTAGAAAATAAACTCAGCAACCACTACGATACTTTATTTACCTGAAAGGCGGTATTTTTGTTTTTCAGTACATTTATTGCTTAATATACCATGATTGTCAGGAGTATGTTGATGTTATATTCTGTGTTCATTCAGATTTGCTGACATTTATATACCAGTCTAAAATATTTGAGTTCAGTCTATAGAAACATTTATTCTATTACCTATGGCATCTGAGTGTCTGGCTTAAACCACAATTGTCCATATTCTGCAAGAACAACTAATTACGTTTGTACATGTATAACACTCATATGCTTTTACTAATTTACTCATTTTATTCAGTGATACCTTTTAAGAAAATAATTGAATGACATGGAATGTCAACAAGCCAAACCTTGCAGACCTTAATAGAATCTTTCCTAATGGCTTACCATATTTAAAGCAGTACTAAAATCCCGAAAGCCGTATCATATAAGCCGTATCGGAGTTTCCCATATATTTTACAATCTCCAATCTGAGAAAGCCCTTGTTTATGCAAAGAATGAAAAAAATAAAAACAACATATGGCGTATTTAAGGTAGCCTCCTGAACCAATTTTCAGAAAGAAGTGGCTTTAAGTTAGCTCATAGGCACTGATTAAAAATTAAATACATTTATTGGAAACAAAACAACCTAATAACAACATTCATTTCTGAAAGAATAGAATATATGAGCACATATACATATAAAACTAACAACCCATTTATGACAAAAGCACTGTCCATTAATTGTACATAATCATATTCATGTCAAAAATTCAATCAGATTTGAACTAACTTTCAAGCAGAGTAGGATCTTTAAAAAAAACATTAGTTCTCGAAATTTGTTTACTATCCAATTTATTTTTTATTTTAAATCCATAACACTGGCATGACACTGAAAGTCATGTTTTTGTACTTGATTGTGATCTGATGTTAATTTTCATTGCCAGATATTCTGTCGAAGGCTAACAGTTTTGCCACCTGAAACACAACTTTAAAAATTCAGAATTGATAAAGTAGATTGTATTGGTCTTTTTCAACCTATATCATACGTCACACTTAAATACACATTGCCAAAGACATATTTCATGTTGTCTTTCATACGTCATCCATACATCATATTTATCGTAAATGAAATGAACAGAGGTGAAGGATTTAACTATGTTTTATTAAAACTAGTTTCAACCGATGAGAAGTTATACATTCTAAGCAGTTTCATTTTTTAATACCTTTTTAATTTCAATCGTTTTAACACGTCGTACAAAAATCATGCCAAAACTTGCACTTCATTGGTACCTTCTTCTTCAGTGATATTTGTAGAGAGAGGCTTTTTATCATTTTGCTCGCTTTTTTGTTTTTGTTTTTTTTTTTTTTGTATGAGAAACGTAGTGTGTAATTAAAGTGAGAGAGAGGGATTTTTATTGAAGAATTATTTGAACGTAGGTACCAGTACTCTATGCAGCAGTACTTTCCTGACCAATCAATTTATTTTTCAAATGATCTAACAATAGTGGAAAAAGCTTAATTTTAAATTTGACACGAACGTTGGCTATTTTTCAGTCACAGACGATCATGAGCTTGGATTGTGTAAGTGTCAGGGAATAGTTTGATTGGGTAGATATAGATAATAAGATGGTTGCTAGATGTTGTATTCATGTTGTCTATGTCGTTTATATATAAAAGCGTAATTGCTTTCTCTATGTGAACAAGTGAAAAAGGAGTTAGTTATACCGCGTATACACAGTAAAAACATTGAGTCGTCCCAGTACGCTTTATTCCGATTTGTTATGCTGCTCCATATCAAATTCTTGAGATTGGTCTCTTATAGGATCGCCTTATAAGTTCCAAATGGAAGACCATTGAAATCGTTAAAGTGACTTTTTATCTTGATTCAGCATAATATAATTACCTTTTCGTTGTATTTTGATGTTTTATCAAAATTCTGAAAGGTTGTAGCATCAACTTAATCCTGAAATGCCCTACATAAACATCATTTTGTCAAAAGCCCTATTGTTAACATTAAAAAGAAGAAGCTGCTATGATAAATTAAAGTGTCCGACAGTCCTTTGCAGCTAGTTCTAGACTGAAAACCGTCTCTGATATTATCGTTTTTCGAACTGAAAAAGCAGGGTACCCGTCGATCAGTGTCCACTCACAGCAAGTTTATAAATTGTGTTATGTTTAACTCAGGGCGGGTTTACAAGGATCTTTAGGGATAATATTTAATTTGAATATTTAGGTTAGAAAGTGGTAATGATGCCAGAAAGTCCAACATACTACACAAGACACGAACGGGTGTATTTTGATATGTAGCCCTGTTACCTTTTTTCCTGCCTTCTACCATTTCACCATCACAAGGCCTTATTATACACGCCAGCGCAACAACTGTGAACGTATCACGGCTAACTGTGGGGAAAAAGTTCTTTGTATAACCATTTTCCGCAATAATTATACATGGTGTGAAAGAAGTAGCTCCGCTTAGTTAAACAGAGAAGCGCAGTGTTACGGTTGTTACAATAACATATCAGCACGTAGACTGAATATTGTGAAGTGAACGGTCGGCTTGGACATTGTTGAAACGTAACAAGAAGTCAAAATATATAATCGGCTGCGGTGAGAGCATCAAAAACCGTAAACGTTCACGTACTGCCAAGCACGATCGGTGCCAGTTATATACCTATTGAGATCGTATCACGGAACATATTGCGGAGTAGACGAGCGAAGCAATAACAAACGTGCCGTAGGTAGAGGAACGAATTTTACATAGTTTGAATCCGGATTAATATTTTGGAATCACTGATTTCCACTACAGTGCGTGTTTCATGACAAATAAGACAAAATTACCTTGTGCGCGAGGGCAAGGCGGTCATTGGCGTTATTCTAGAACTGAGGTGTGATCAGACATACAGAGTTAGTGCCTCGGACATTAGCAGGGAATCGGAAGCGTGCGGACCCAGTTCAGTGGTTTCGGACTCGAAAGGACTTGGCGTGCGGCATCAATATAGATTAGTTCAGAATTGTATGCATCAGGGAAAAAAATGTGAGTAGCTTGTCGTTTTTATCCCAACTATTATTTTTAACATACGGTAGTCATCAGATGAAATAGTCTAGTGTGAGTTTATATATATATAAACGGGGTAATTAAGGGTTTAAATGGGTTTAGGCCTTCAGTGACCTGTAAGAGATACCCGATGCATATCATTGTACAATGAAGTCAATTTGGCAAATGATATATTTTGTTTAAAATTTGTTTTTTTTTTTTTGTTTACGGGGGTGTTGTTGTTCCAATTAATCCCTCAACTGGTGGTAAGACATTTTTCACTTGAACGAAGACGAAATCGCCAAAGCATTTCGTGAAAATTTGCTCCCTGATATCACATTGCAGCACAGGCGCTTGATACATTGTCAACAAACATTGGCCTAGGCGACAATTAAAGGGAAATAGGGCTCAGAGCTCAATTTTAATCAGATTATCAATCATTGAACTAGTTAATCTTTACTTTGAGGGGATTGACACCTTATATAAACCATCTAGTCCCAACAAAAGACGTTAATTTGAATTTTAATCTATTTCACGGAATAAGTTATAGAAGTGAAATGGATTGAAATTCAAAATAACGCGTTTTGTTGGGACCAAATTGGTACAATATGATCATAATGAAATATAAGTGGTTAACACTATCGTCACCAAATGTACCTATACTGGCACATGTATCTGCTCCTAGGTGGCAGCATGGTAGAGTGATTAAAACAACAAGGCTTCTTATCAAGTGGTCTTGCTTTGCATGTGTGCTTATTAAGCATGAGTGATGGTAACAGGCATATTTTAAACATGTTTGCGGCAGTAATCAATTAAATTATGGAGCTAAGGATTGTAAAAACACCATGGGGGTACAAACCCAAACCTGATGATGAAAAAGTAGCGCTCCTACTCACTGTAGGGTGTTAGGACATGATAGAGATCTACAATGTGTTTGAATTTCCTGCCCCAAAAGATAATGCCTCAGACCCAGCAAATGTATTAGATACTGTGAAAGAAATGTTTGATAGATACTTAACACCTAGGAAACATGCAGTATCTTGTAAAGACAGGTTTAGAAAGTTTGTCCAGAAACCAATTGAAAGTCCTGAAAGTTTTATTACAAGGCTGCAAAGCCTAGTGAACGACTTGAATTTGAAGATCAACGGGAAAAACTGTAAAAGATCATATACTATTTGGCTGTAATGATGATATGCTCAGGAAGAAATTCTATAGAGAAGAATTCTTAACCCTGGAACAAGCTCTTAGAATTTGTAGGGGATATCAAAGTACTTAACGACCGATGTCACTTTTCAAGGAGGAAGATGTACAGCCATACAGCAAGTGAGTCATAAACCTAACACAGAACCTAAATTGAAGCAGCACAGCAAAAAAAACGACAAACAGTCATTTAATGAATGCATGTTTTGTGGAGGAAAGCACAAGTGTGGGAAAGATAAATGTCAAATTTATGGGAAGAAATGTAAGAAATGTGATGGTTAAAACCACCTTGCTGCTAAGTGTAAAATGACACCCAAAATATGAGTAAACAAAACAAGTGAGTCCAGTTTATAACAATTCATCAGATTACAGTGAGTCAGAGTCAAAGCCGGAGATGGTGTTACATTTAATTCAGATATCAAATCTTCTGCAAAGAACAGTAAAATACTACCTGCAGACATGAAACTGAAACATAGCGGTTAAGTTTCAAGTAGATTCAGGCGCACATACCAACGCAGTACCTCAATATCTTTTCAAGGGCATGAATGTAGAACCATATGACGCTAAATAAGAGGTATGGGACACTGAAAAAAAATGAAAACGGGTGGAAAGTGCAGGTTAATTATCAGAAATTAAAAGAATAATAGAAAGCAAAATATTCAGTTTGTTGTTGTGTCAGAAGATGTAATGTCTATCTTAGGCAAGAAAACTTGTGAGAAAATGACCTTGATCACAATAAATTATGACAAAATTCAGGCTGTTGACCAACAAATAATTTCTTGATGACATAATGTCTGCATATAAAGATGTTTTTGTTGCTGAGCTAGGTAAACATCAAGCAACAGCACATCTTACAGTAGATCAATCAGTCGAACCTGTGACTATTGCATCATGCCGTGTACCGGTCAGCTTAAAGAACAAGGTAGTAAGAAAACTCGGAGAAAAGGAAGCACAGGAAGTCATCGCAAAAGTCGACAAACCAAAGGATTGGATATCTAGTCTCATGATCAGTCTTAAACGCAACGGAATAGACATAATAATATGTATTGACCCTCAGGTTTTGAATAAAGTGCTGAAACGTGAATTACACACATTGCCTGTATAGGATGATCTGCCTCCCGAGTTATCGCAAGCCAGAGTATTTTCAAAGTTTGACGCAAGCAACGGCTACTGGTATTGTGAACTTGACTCTGAGTCTAGCACACTTACAACATTCCAGACACCAGTTGGACAATATAGATGGTGTAGGCTCCCATTCGGCCTTGTTGTGTCGAACGAAATCTCCCAGAAGCGTCTTATGTTGGCACCAGAAGGCCTAGACGGCATCGCGTGTGTCGCAGACAACATCATGTGTTATGATGTCGGTACTACAGATGAAGAAGCTATAAAAGACCATCTGCTAAAGAGATGTCGTCTACATGGGATTCGCCTGACCAATGAAAAGACTGTGCTCCGAAAGCCTGAGATAGCATTCTTGGGGCACAGAATTACACAGGACGGGACTGTCCATGTATCCAGAAAAAGTTGTTGGTATTCTCAATATGCCTCCTCTTCAAAACATACAGGATATCAAGCGTTTGTCTGGAATGATCAATTTTCTTGCCTTGTTTCTCCCAAGAATATCAGAGACAATAGAACCACCCGTCTATTAACCAATAAGGACGTGGACTGGCATTTGGGCAAAGAACAAGTCCAACCTTTCAAGAAGTAAAGGAACTTCTCACAAGTGATCCTATCTTAGTGTTCTACGACCCAAAGAAGGACTATAGATTCAGTCTGACACCAGTAAATCAGGACTTGATGCTGTCCTGCTACAAAACGAAAAGCCTGTGTGTTATGCTTGCCTTGAAACCAACGGAGACTAGGTATGCTCCCATAGAAAAGGAGATGCTTGCAATGGTCTTCACTCTGAGAAAGTTTCATCAGTAACTGATCGCAAGCCTCTTAAAAGCACCCCTTATGCACAAATTTAACAGGACTTGTTGGAATAATACTGAGAGCACTTGCATATCACATGAAAATCAGCTAAATGCCCAGTCAAGAAATGCACTTTGCTGATCTCTTGTCACGTGCACATACAAGAGCTACAGAGGGCGGAGAAGACTCTGAGTGCATTAACATGACAAGATATTTGCCATTCAAAGCAGAAAGGCAAGAAAAAAATCAGAATGGTCACACAGAAAGCTAAGATTCTAAGTAATCTAGCTGAAATTATTGGAGTAGGTTGGCTAGATCAAAAGCAAGATTTGCTACCATACTTTCACACCTGACATGAATATATAATCAAAGAATGACTGATTTTTAAAGGAAATCGTGTTGTAATCCCCATGAGTCTCAGATCTGAATTTAAAGAAGCACTACACTTGCCACACTCTGGAATAGAAGCTTCTCTGAGACGCGCCAGAGAATGTGTATACTGACCATGCATGAATTCTTACCTATAAGTTTACATTTCAGCTTGTGAGGTGTGTAACAGTAAAAGTAAAGGTCAACAGAAAGAAACGCTCATGAGTAATGAAATCGACTATAGATCGTGGCAAAATATTGGAATCGATCTGTTTAAGCAGTATAAAAAAAGATTTTCTAGGAACTGTGTGTTATTATAGTAATTTCTTGGAGGTTGACCAACTCCCCAGTACTCAGTCAGAATTGGCCATCATAAAGTTAAAGAGTCACTTTGCTAGATGTGGTATTCCCTAAGTAGTTTGGTCTGACAACGGCCCACAGTTTGCGAGTAAACAGTTTAACAAATTTGCTGAGTTGTATGATTTTGAACACAGAACAAGTCCTCCTGGTTACGCCCGAAGTAATGAATGGCAGGGTCGGTCGTGAAAACCGCAAAATCAGTGAAAAGTGGTCATGATGTATATATCGCGATTATGGAGTACTTTGAAATGCCAACACAAGATGCCGGACTGGGCCCTGTTCAGAGGATCATGGGTAGAAAGGCTCGCACCTTGTTCCCTTTGAAATCAGATTTGCTTAATCCTCAAGTGTTTAATCCTAAAATAGTAAAGAAAAACAAATCCCTGAGGAAAAGACGCATTGTACGTTACTTTTACAGGAAAGCCAGTGACCTAAAGCCGTTACATGAAGGTGACGCGGTTCGAATAAAGCCAATCACTATGGGAAAGAACACTTGTGATAAAGGTAAAGTTCTCAGGAGATTAGATGTGTGTTCCTATGAGGTAGAACCAGGATCCGGGACACTTCGCAGAAACAGAGTGTATCTTAAGAAAACTAGCAAATCAGATGATGCTCTACTCGTACATGAATCTACTAGTCCAGAATCCCCACAGAAACTCCGCTGTGAAACCAATGAATGACAGACCAAAACGCTTACGCAAATTACCAACCAAGTTTGATGACTATGTTATGTCTAAATAAGTGATGAATAGTTCTGATATATCATAAGCTATATGGTATGATAAGGACACATGATAAAAACGGCGATACTGGTTTGTTTAAGACTCTTGTGACTTTGTGTTTATAATCTAACCGATTTATCCATATAGAAGATCCTCTATTCATGCTACTGTAGGTGTATTAACTTTAAAGGTAATTCTGTCACATGACTAACATCAATCAATATCCATCATAACCAATCAGCAAAACTGGACCACAACTTTAAATTATAATAACATAACGATAGGTTTGGGGTAGTTTATGTCACATTTAATGAGACAAACATCCTCATGCAAGCGATAAAGGTAAAGGTTTACAAGCAGCGGTAACCATCAAGACGGGAGAATATGAAAGCTAGATGAAGGGTTGGCGGGCGTGCCTGGAAAAATTGGTGCAATTCTGTTAATGTGCATGCCAGAGACACACCTGTATGAACCATAACAAAAGTGAGCCGCCCATTGTTGGAATCCGGCCCGAGGTCTCCCGTTTGGCAATATTGCAAATGATATCTTCAATTATTTTTCACTTTATCCATATAGAAGATCCGCTATGCATGCTACTTTAGGTGCATTAACTTTAAATGTATAACTGTCAAATGATTAACATCAAGCAATATACATCATAACAGCAAAACTGGTGCACAACTTTATATAATAATAACATAACGAAAGGTTTTGGGTAATTAATGCCAAATTTAATGAGACAAGCATCCTCTAAAACCTCAACCAGGCTGAGCAAATCCATTACATAACTGCCGCTACCAACACTTTCGACATTTTATCTTAATGTCCATGGGATCATGAATATATCGTCCATACGCCAAAGATTTCCAGTCCCCTTGCAACTTGATGAGATGAAGAAGGACCCCCGAGAAGAACGCGAATGAACTTCCTCTTTTGGAAGTTTACAATAAAGCAACAAGACTTTTAACTCTGCCGCTTGGAAGAGATAGTGTTTTGGTTTTACTGTTCACTTCAACTCCTAAAATGGTAATGCGCTGTGTTGGAGGCGACACTTCACGGAAATTTTTCGTGAAACGAAGTTGCTGTTGTATGTCTTGTAGACATTCGTACGTTTCACAACAGCGTTCGCGTGAATGTTCTATTAGGATGAAATCATCAAAGTTAGTCATCCGATAGTCTGTTAAAATACTTGGACTCATAGATGCACCGAACGGCAACTTACTGTCAAACATGTAAACGGTTTTATTGGTCTTAAACGTCCATTTTAGACCAGTAAAGGGGTAGTATTCTTTATGTATCGGCACAGATCTCTATGCCGTCTGAAGGTCCATCTTTGGATCTGAGAGGCCAATCAATCTGTTAGCAATTCTAAATTTTCATCCGCAAACCTCCAGAAGATCCTTTTTTTCTGACATTTATATTAAAGGATCATGCCAGTAATGATCACTAAAATGGTTTAGATCTGCCTGCGAAGCTTATATTAGAGGACATCCCACCTACAATGATTAATGAAGTTCCTATGCAAACTTTATCCTTATCACTAACAACACTACTAAATCGTAATATCTGATGACACTGAGTAAATCTTAATCACTCACGAGACTGAGTAAATCTTAATCACTGACGACACTCTGCAAATCTTTATGACCGACGACACTGAATAAACCTAAACCGCTCACGGTACTGAATATATCTTTATCACTCACGACACAGAGTAAATATTATTTAAGACGCTGAGTAAATCGTATTCATTGACAATACTTTAAAATCTTAATCACTCACGACACTGACTAAATCTTAATCACTCACGACACTGAGTAAATCGTGACCACTGAAAGCACGAGTAAATAGTTTTCACTGACACCCTTTAATTAAGTGGATATTGAAAGAAATAATATTCTGTGTCACAAAGGACATTAAAATCAACAGGAATATTCCTTGAATCCAGAATTTGTTTCATTTCAAAATTCAGGAATAAAACGGAAACTGGCGTCCTCCTTGTATGCAGTCTGGTCAGCAAAGGCATGGACAAACAGTCGGAATTCCTGTATATAAACGTAACGAAAGACGCATTAAAAGCGAATACAGAGTGGTACATGCTTCATCATTATTCATTTGTTAATTCAATACTTTTTACACGCCTCCAGGTCGCTACTAAAATATTTTTCGATCCACTCTGCGAGATAATTACTTCCAAAGCCCAACAAATCTGTTATCATGTTTATATTGCGTACATAATAATACATTTTCATAATGCTTTCTCTAAACGTGACAATTTCTTTACACCTTCACTATTGTGTGTTACCTTTTCCTTATTATTTGCATATTGTTTTGTTTTCTGTCATATGTTTACATTGCAGGGCAATACTTTTTTAGTTTTTATTGGTTAGTGCCTTACATTAGGTTTTCAAATTACTATTTGGATACTCACAGTGTGTCTGATATAATGCCCTGGTTTCATTAACGACTCCAGAGACACCGTATCTTGAAACCAAAGATTCTTTCTCAGCCAGAACGTGGCATCATCTGCGAAGGCATCAGGATTCTGGGTGGTGTCCTTCTTCTGGAGCCAGAGTTCACCGTTCACATCGGTCAAGTACCAGCCAGGTCGGTCAAATGCCTCCAAGCTCACTATAATACAGATGAGAATGATACGCGGACAAAGTCGTCGCGTTATTCGCGATAGATATTGCACTGTGAATACGTTTTAATTATCATATAACACTTAGTATGATATGAATTCTCCGTTCCTCTATTGTTTCCGCTAGAATCCTTTGTTCTTCACGTTTCTCTCTCTCTCTCTCTCTCTCTCTCTCTCTCTCTCTCTCTCTCTCTCTCTCTCTCTCTCTCCACCCTTTATCTTTCTGGCCAGTTCTTTTACCTATATTCTCCCTTTTCCTCCATTTACTTGAATCGTCCTCTCTCTCTCTCTCTCTCTCTCTCTCTCAATTATTTGACACTTCCTGTGAGTTTTCTTTATGATTTCTTTCAATTATGAACTACCCTAGCATCCGAAGAACCAGTCCAGCAAGGAGTATATCCATATATTTAAAATTATATTAAATATTACCTTGTAGGTAAAAGACACACCCATGCACATTGTAGCCTGTATAACTTACATTAAATAATAAAAAGAGGGGACATAATACGCGAATATATAATACCCATAAAGACGAAATGCGTTGCTTCAACAGCTTGGCAGCAAACACAACAGTGTGGAAATTTTTGTAGACTTGTATATCAAAACACAAACCTCTTCCTGGCTCACTATAAAGTCCAACGTAGATTAGAATGAATCTCGCAGGGTTCACAGTTACCCTTGCATCATTTCCTGTAGTGTAGTTCATGCCTTGGTTCGGATAATTGAACGCTTTAAACAGTCCTGAAGAGAAACACATTAACTTATGAAGTAAAACCTATATATTCGCGACAATTTTCATAGCAGTAACTCATAAGTAGGAAGAAATGTCATCTAAACGCTAAACTGCACAGGCATGCCTCTATTTAAACGTGAATTAATGACTTTTCTAAAATATACTCAGTCTTGAGTCCTAATACCCTTAATTCGTAGTTGTTTTCACTGACAGTTGTCTGATCTATTCTTATATTTTAGACGTTGTTTGTGTGCATTGAATCTGTCCATTGTGGGGAACATTGGGCGTAGTGTTTTAGCTATATATGCCACTGAGAAATGTGTCATCCACCTCTGAGATCGTCTTACCTGGGCATCTTGGGATGATTGTATTGTACCTGTAACTGCTACAACCTACAAGGTTTAAGCAATTGTCAATTGAAACAAATTAATGCATTTCATTTATATAACCATCTATATATTTGGATAAATGATCACTTTATACTGTCAACATATGAAATTATCTGGTCATCTGCTTTGGAAACTTGTATGCATGCATGTGGTCATTGTTTCTAGACCAACAGATGACCAAACCTTAGGTATAACTGGATACTCTAATGAAAGTATAATTTCCATGAAACTTATTTTGTCTATATATGTAGATATTGTCTCAATATTCGTATATCACTTCTGGCGTATAAATTATTCCCATTTTTCTTAAACACTGTAATACTAATGATGTCATTGAATGTCAGCAAATTCTTTACCTGTGTCCTTATTAACGGCAACGTTGATAAAAAACTTGCCGCATACTTCCCCGGGATGTACCTTAAACAACTTGCAAACCTTTTCTTCTGTAAGGTAGCCAGTACATTCATCATCAGTCGCACATTCATGGGCGCATATCCCATTGTGGGTGAGAGGTACCGTTCTCAGGATGAGACCGATAGATTGCAGATGCTTAAGTTTGAATAACTTAGCACTGCTGTGTACGAGCCCAATTTGCCTTAAAACAAAATACATAAAGAACATTCTAACTGTTATGCGAACGGTAGACATCTTGAAAATATACGTTGTCACTGCTTTTTACGAAGTGTAAGTTTGGAGGCGTTTTTCTAAACACCAGAATACAGCTCAAAATCTAATGCCAACAAGCGGTGCAATATAACCATTTCACTTTGTCCTACACTGTTAGGTCTCTCTTTTGCTATTATTGTCGAATGTACATGTACATTGGTTCAACTTATATATTATTTAGCTGCCAACGTGTAGCCGTTTGATGGCCTTTATGGCCCTGTGGTCGGGTTTATAGACCGTATCAAACTGTAAAAAAAAGTTTGCATTCAGAAAACGAAGATATTGATTGACAAGTTAGATATCAATAAACAAAGCCGTTTCCCCAAATTGAATACATATACTTCATGCCAAGGTGGTGCGTCACGGTGTGATACCGCACGCCATGTGATGTTTTTCGACGGGAATTGAGGGGTTAGTCAGTTTATCGTAACGGAGTCCGAAGGGCCTAAACTCGGCCCGGGCCGGCCAATAATTCGCTCTAGGAAACGACCATGTTTTAAAATTTGTGTCTAATTCATATAGTTTTGCCAAGAGAGTCTATAGCTGAGGGGGCCCAGGGAGGCTAGGGCTGTCCCTGTAAGGCACTTGAATAAGCAAAAGTTTCGCTTTTCTTTCGTACCCCCCCCCCCCCCCGCTTCCGCGAAACGGGGGACATTGATTTGGGTTTGTCTGTCTGTCCCTCTGTCTGTCTGTCCCTCGGTCTATCCGACTGTCTGTCTGGCCGTCAGGCTCGTTTACGTCGATAACTTTCCTAAACTTTCCTAAATATAATCCTATTTCATACAAATTGAGGTCAATGATTGCTCTCATGCATACCTTGGTTTGGATTGGTCTCGGAGTGTCTTTCTGAAAAATAATTCTTTCCAGCTCAAAATAAATTTTTAAATTTTGGTAAAATTTGTCAATGTGTTTAAGTTTTTATGTTTGACTGCAGATGTCTCCACATGTCATAGTGGATCTGTTTTAGTTTTCATATGCCCTAAAGATTTCTTCCCATGTCATAATTTTGGTTGATTATCAAGCATTGAAGATAACAAGAGCTAAAAGCGTGTGACATTAATTCTACGAATTTGCTTGTTCACCGGGCCTGGGGAATGAATGGTGTTGCATGCGGTGGCCAGTAAAACGCCTGTAAAATGTTTTTTGGCTTTTCATTGTATTACAAATATGATATCATATGTGTAGGTTTTCAACAGGGGGATAAGGCTCAAAGGGGCCCGGGGCCCGGAGAGACAGTGGAGTTTCTCATGGCACAATAATATCCTTGAAAATGCGGAATTTGATTTGTCTTTGTTATAACTTGAATACATTTCATCATGAGTGCTAAGATGGTACTCAGGGGCCCAGGAGTTTCCAAATAAAGTTACAAAATAAAATGCATGAATAGAATCTTGTCTTAAATTACATTAGTAAGATTTTAAATAAAGGTTTTAAACCGGTAGGCAGAATTAGGCCTAGGCCGGCAAAGAGTTTAACATGACCGAATAATATTCTTTTAAATGTGGAAATTCCAGAGTGATTGGATATGATGATTATATAATTCTGGCCAGACAAATTTTTCGGATTTAAATTTAGTATGCGGAACAAAAGATGTTTCCATGGAAGAAATTAGCCTGATAAATGATATTTATTTGCAATTATTATACAGGGCCCGGTAAGCCGTGAAAAGCATATCGGCCCTTAGTCTATTCCGTTGTTGTTGTTGTTTTTTTTTACTTTGAATATCTTCATTTGCTTTTTTAAAGTGGATATAATATAATGTATAATAATGTAATAATATATATATATATATATATGTATATATATATATATATATATATATATATATAAAGTGAAACCTCGTTGTGTCCAAGTTGAAGGGACTTGTGAATTTATTTAGACACAACCGGAGTTCGAGACAACCTGTGTTCATTATATTCAAACTTCTTCAGCCATGATTATTATCGATAACTACTGCACATGTATAAGACCTAAATAATATAGTTCTCACGAATGTTTTCGTGAATCCTTTAGATTTATCTGATTATTATTTCTTTTCTTTCTTTAATTTTGTTTAGACGATATCTTTTAGCGTCATAGAATTTCAGACTGAAACAGAAAAATAGTGTGAGTGGAGAAAGAGAGAGAGATTGAACGAGGTTTATTTGGTCTTTACATCAAGCTTACGCTTAGCAGGCCGCGACGCCATAGCAAACGGGACACGAACAATATAAAAATGAAGCAGTAATACAGTATAACGTATCCTATGGTAAATAAGAGTCAGTCTGATAAAGATCTTATCTTCCTCCCCTTATATTTAGAGTCCAGTAGGTTTATCCTAGACACATCAAGGGAATGATTGGATTAAGTTTAGTTTATCAAAAACTTCTCATTAATGCGTTGTCGGCGAGAAAAGAAAGGCATGATCATGAGTGACTAATTGGTCAAATAGGTAAACAACGGACTATGTATGTGAGCCATCGCGCTTTTTGAGTGAGAACCTTACCGGTATTAATTATGTAACTGGTCATCGCGGCCGTAGGTATGATTGTTGGACCGTGCACAACTGTTGTCAAAACATTAAAGTGGCATGACCTCCAGTCAAGCGACAGACCGATCGCGCTTGATGAGTGAGAGCCTTGGCGGTATTAATTAATTATGACAGGACATCACGGCCCAATTATGATTGACGGACCGTGCACAACTGTTATTCAAACATGACTTCGAGTTAAGCGGTAAAAATATTAGCTAGGGACCAACGAAACACCTCGACGCATGAGGGTTTTCGACACATCCGACTTCGACACAAGCGGAGTTAAATTAGTAAGGTTTTAACTGTTTTTTGCAGGGACCCCACATTCGACTTCGACATATGCGGGAATTAGACTTAACCGAGTTCGACACAACGAGGTTTCACTGTATATATATATATATATATATATATATATATATATATATATAAAATGTTAAAATATAATGGAATCCCTATACGTCTGTGTGTCCCGGCTGGAGAATGTTTGATTGGGAGACTCCCTTTAACGTTTGTTTATTGAATCCTATATTCCTATTTGCATACTATGAGAACGACTATAAACAAATGTAGCTTATTTGTGAGACCATTTACTGGATGCGTTTTATAGATATACATTACATATATTCGACAAATATATGTTTGGTCGTTTTATTCTAAACTTTTCCCACACTTGGTGGATATTCTTAGAATATATAAACGAATCAATTTATTGGTAGGTTTGATCTGTTTCGTAAAACACGATACTTATATATGGCCCCATCTTCCGTTGGGGGTGGGGATTGGGGGTGAGCTTAAATCGTTTACTTTCTTATTAAAACACGGCCCAGGACCATGAAAACAACGACAAGCAACCTTTCCGTTGATTTACATATAGCTTTCAGGGAAACGGCACGTACCCGTGCAATGACGTCATCGCGCACTATGACGTCACGACTCTCTCCGAATCTCTAATATATCAATGGTCGATCCGAGTGTTTACAAGAGTCTCACAGTAGGCCTACTGAGCCGCTGAACTTTCCTGGTCTTGGATTACAGGCCTTTTAGCTATACATACATTATATACAATCTCAGCTCTCTCTCTCTCTGTCTGAGTCTCTCTCTCTCTCTCATATATATATATATATATATATATATATATATATATATATAAAAGTTGCCTTAAGTCATTTAAATTATGTTTTTTTATGGCAACAGGGCCAATGACTTTATATAAGTACATGTATTTAAGTATTATAACCATGAAAAATTAACGACACACGTTGCAATTCTGTTTAATGATGGATTTAATCATATATATTTATAGACAGCAATATACACGTGTAAGTAACCTAACAAACACGTGCATGTTAGTAATATTATGTCATAGGCCTTTGCTATGGCATGTTAATTCTGAAAGCAAACTCGGACGATCTCTTGCGGGGACACTTCTATGTATGAAAATTACTTATGTGTTATATAAAATAATGCCATTATTTGAACTGTATTGATTGGTAGACCTGGTTTGTTCGTTATGAAAAATTATAATGTAGTTTTGTGCAGCACAAATACAAGTTTGTAAAATAAAAAAATAGAATATTCTATGTAAATCAACCCGGGTGATAAACCATCGCTTTTGTACGAAATCCGGACATAACCCTTGGGCCATATTTTCTTCGCATCTTTTGTCATATGGTATGGGCCTGGTGCCCGTAAACCAGCAGATGACGCAAACCCTGGCCTGATCGAGCAACTGTTACCAAAAAGTTACATCAGTATTTAAATAAATCATACCTGATTATGATTGTGACGTTTTATAATTTTCCATGTATTATTACCTCTAATATATCAATGGTCCATTCGAAGGTCTGTCAAGGAATATATAGCAACGACCAATTAACAACCGGCCCCCGCCCCCACTGTACGTTGATTAGGTACGTGACACCTTTCAGGGAAACGGCACGAACACGTGGAGAGACGTCAGTGGCCTCTGTGACGTAAAGAGTAGCAACCCAAATATGGCCATACGTCACCTGCGTATACAAATGTATGCTATGGACCCCCCCCCCCCCCCTATATAATACTAGAGCTCGTTCCGGGGTTATTAACGCATGGATCGCCCTCAAAATGTAATCAATTGCCCTTGTATCATTGCCGAGTTTTCCTGTAAATTTCATTAAAGCCCGTTGAGGACTTTTTGTGTTATCCTGCTTACAGACAAACATATAAATAGATAAACAGACAAACAAACATACGCGCCCAAAAACATAACCCTCGCCGCTAGGCTAGGCGGAGGTAATGATATTGCAGTGTAATAAATCTTCCAGAAACAGTTACTAAAAGGAACTTTCACGGTTTGGTCGAAAAAGTATGTGTGTTCCTATGAGATAGAAACAAGATCCGGGACACTATCTTAAGAAAACTAGCGAATCAGATGATGCTCCGCTCGTACATGAATCTACTAGTCTAGAATCGCCCAAGGCCCCAGAAATTCCGCTGTGAAACCAATGAATGTCAGACCAAAACGCGTACGCAAATTACTGACTAAGTTTGATGACTGTGTTATGTCTAAATGAATATAGTGATGAATAGTTCTGATATATCATAAGATATATTGTATCATAAGGACACATGATAAAAATGGCGATACTGGTTTATCTAAGACTCTTGTGGCTTTGTGTTTAGAATCTAACCGATTTATCCATATAGAAGATCCTGTATTCATGCTACTGTAGATGTATTAATTTTAAAGGTATTACTGTCACATGACTAACATCAATCAATATCGATCATAACCAATCAGCAAAACTGGTCCACTACTTTAAATTATAATAACATAACGATAGGTTTGGGGTAGTTAATATCATATTTATTGAGACAAACGTCCTCATATAAGCGATAAAGGTAAAGGTTTACAAGCAGCGGTAACCATCAAGACGTGAGACTATGAAAGCTAGATGAAGGGTTGGCGGGCGTGCCTGGAGAAATTGGTGCAATTCTGTTACCGTTCATGCCAGAGACACACCTGTATGAACCATAACAAAACTGATCAGCCCATTGTTGGAATCCGGCCCGAGGTCTCCCGTTTGTCAATATTGCAACTAATATCTTCTATTATTTATCACTTTATCCATATAGAAGATCCGCTATTCATGCTACTGTAGGTGCATTAACCCTAAATGTATAACTGTCAAATGACTAACATCAAGCAATATACATAATAACAGCAAAACTGGTGCACAACTTTTTATAATAATAACATAACGAAAGGTTTTTGGTAATTAATGCCAAATTTAATGAGACAAGCATCCTCCAAAACCTCAACAAGGCTGAGCAAATCCATTACATAACTGCCGCTGCCAAAACTTTCGACATTTTACCTTAATGTCCATGGGATCATAAATATATCGTCCACACTCCAAAGATTTCCAGTCCCCTTGCAACTTGATGAGATGAGGAAGAACCCCCAAGGAGAACGCGAATGAACTTCCTCTTTTGGAAGTTTACAATAATGCAACAAGACCTTTAACTCTGCCGCTTGCAAGTGACAGTGTTCTGGTTTTACTGTTCACTTCATCTCCTAAAATGGTAATGCGCTGTGTTGGAGCCGACACTTTACGGAATTTTTTTTTAGAAACAAAGTTGCTGTTGTATGTCTTGTAGACATTCGTACGTTTCACAACAGCGTTCATGGGAATGTTCTATTAGGATGAAATCATCCAAGTTAGTCATCCGATAGTCTGTAAAAATACTTGGACTCATAGATGCACCGAACGGCAACTTACTGTCAAACATGTAAACGGTCTTATTGGTCTTAAAAGTCCATTTAAGACTAGTAAAGTGGTAGCATTCTTGATGTATCGGCACAGATCTCTAGGCCAGGTGAAGGTCTATCTTTGTCATAAAAGCATTGGGTTCTATTACACTAACATTATTATCTAGTGTTTCATAAGTAAAGGTATAGGGGTGCGCATAATCGTTAAGGGCAGCGTCCATCGGTCTGGAATAATCATGTATCAGTCTCACCTGACCTGGCTTTCCCTTTGGTATGGCCCTTAATGCTGACACTATACGTCGTTTACAATCTGTAAAAATTACCCTGTTGTATTTCCTTTACAATTTTTTGTTCTACTCTAGTCTTTCTACTATTGAAATTACGACAGATTTCTCTGCCAGAAGAATCAACGGAACGACATTGTGTTCACACGAACACAACTTCTAGGTTTTTTGCTTTTATATTTGTATGATTTTTTGTCAAACATTACTGACATGAGGTGTATTTTATCTGTCCTCTACGTGAACCCTTCTTTGGCTTGATATTTACGGTATTTATTATCAAACTGCATAACTGAAGGGAAAGTGTTCTGCTGCGCATCCTCGCCAAGCTTCCCATTACACCGCAGATTTGAATGTATATCGGTCACATTTGACAGCCGCCCGGACTGTATTAACCTTTGAATAATACGAGATTAAGCCGAAATCCATTGGGCCAATGTTACATATTCCACTTTGGGTTTACCCCTCTGTGTTCTAATGAAAATTTGAGCAGAACCGGCGGTAACCATTTCTTGTTCATCCGACATATCTACACTTCCCCGTATAGCAGAGATAAAGTCTAGGATAAGAAATGGTGTTACCTCACTCGATTTATCCAGCTGGGAGTCAAGTTCACTCGTGTCAAGATCGTCCAACAAGGTCGGCGCAGCGGGTAACAAAACTAAGCCGCCCATCGTCAGAATCTGACCCGAGGTCTCCCGTTTGATAAATTACAAATAATATCTTCAATTATTTTTCACATTTAAGACCTTTTTCACTGACGCCATTGAATTAAGTGGATACTTAAAAAAATTTTTTTTTGTCACAAAGGAATATAAAATCAACAGGAATATTCCTTGAATCCAGAATTTGTTCCACTTCAAAATTCAGGAATAAAAGGGAAACTGGCGTCCTCCTTGTATACAGCCTGGTGAGCGAAGGCATGGACAAACAGTCGGAAATCCTGTATATAAATATAGCGAAAGACCCATTTAAAGCGAATACAGAGTGGTACATGCTTCATCATTATTCATTCATTAATTCAATACTTTTACGCTCAAGGTCGCTACCAAAATATTTTTCGCTCCATTATGCGAGATAATTACTTTCACTGCCCAAAAGATATGTCATCATGTTTATATTGCGTACATAATAATACATTTTCTTAATGCTTCCTCTCAGAGTTACGTCTTTACACCTCAACTATTGTGTGTTACCTTTTCCCTCTTACTATTTGCATATTTTTATGTTTTCTGTCAGAGGCGTCAATATAGGGGGAACGGAATGGGGGTATTATATATATATATTATATATATATATATATATATATATATATATTATAATATTGAAAACGAAATATATTATTAAATAGAATTAAAGACTTTGGATCTATTTACTAAAAAATGTTACATCTAAACCTTGCTTAGAATTCACAAAATAACTTATTTTTTAAAACATTATAATCATTTGAAATATGATTAGGTATATATATAATAATTATATATAGGCCTGGCCTATATATATTTATTTATATATAGTTGTATATGCCACTCACAGACGCTGGAAAAGGTATATATATATATGTGTGTGGACACATATATATTTATATTTATATATATATATATATACAAAGTCACACCCCCCACCCTGGAAGAAAACTTAACGCCAATGTTTTCTGTCATATTTTTACATTGCAGGGAGATACTTTTTTTTAGGTTCCGATTGCGTAGTACCTTACATTCTGTTTTCAAAATTACTGTTTGGATACTCACAGTGTGTCTGATATAATGCCCTGGTTTCATTAACGACTCCCTGGACACCGTGTCTTGAAACCAAAGATTCATTCTCAGCCAGAACGTGGCATCATCTACGAAGGAATCAGGGTTCTGGCTGGTGTCCTTCTTCTGGAGCCAGAGTTCACCATACACATTGGTCAGGTACCAGCTGGGTCGGTCAAATGCCTCCAAGCGCACTATAAAACATAAAGGAATGATAAAGTTGCGTTATTCGCGATGATTATTGCACTGTTGATACGTTTCCATTATCATATATCACCTAGTATGATATAAATTCTCCATAAGTGTAAAGCGCGAACAATATATATCCCTTCCTCATTGTTTCCGCTCAAATCCCTTGTCCCTCACGTTTCTCTCTTTTTTTCTCTCTCTCTCTCTTTCTCTCTCTCATCCTTCATCTTTCTCGCCAGTTCTTTTTCCTATAATCTCTCTGGTTCCTCCCTTAACTTTTATCCTCTTCTCTCTCTCTCTCTTAATTATCTGACTCCTCCTGAGCGTTATCTTTATGTATTTTTTTCAAATTATGAACTACCCTAGCATCCGATGAACCAGTCCAGCAAGGGGTATATCCATGTATTTAAAATAATAAAGAGGGGACATAATACGCGAACATATAATACCCATAAAGACGATATGCGTTGCTTCAACAGCTTTGCAGCAAACACAACAGTGTGGAAATTATTGTAGACTTCTATATCAAAACACAAACCTCTTCCTGGCTTATTGTTAGGTCCAACGTAGACTAGAATGAATCTCTCAGGGTTCACAGTTAACAATGCCTCGTTTCCCGTATTGTAGCTCATGCCTTGGTTCGGAAAATTGAACGCTTTAAACAGTCCTGAAGAGAAACACATTAACTTATGAAGGAATACCTGTATAGTCGCAACAATTTTTATAACAGTACCTCATACGTAGGAAGAAATGTCATCTAAACGATAAACTGGACCGGCATGCCTCTATTCAAAAGTTAATTAATGACTTTTCTAAAATATACTCAGTCTTTAGTCCTAATACCCTTAATCCTTAGTTGTATTCACTGACATTTGTGTGATCTTTTCATAAATTTTTAGACATTGTTTGTGTGTAATGAATCTGTCCATTGTGTAGAACATTGGGTGTAGTGTTTTAGCTATAAATGCCCCTGAGAAATGTGTGATCCACTTCTGAGATCGTCTTACCTAGGCATCTTTGGATGATTGTATTGTACCTGTAACTGCTACAACCTACAAGGATTAAGCAATTGTCAAATGAAACAAATTAATGCAATTCATTTATATAACCATCTATATATTTGGATAAATGATCACTTTATACTGTCAACATATGAAATTATCTGGTCATCTGCTTTGGTTACTTGTATGCATGCATGTGGTCATTGTTTCTAGACTAACAGATGACCAAACCTTAGGTATAACTGGACACTCTAATAAAAGTATAATTTCCAGGAAACTTATTTTGTCTATATATGTAGATATTGTCTCAATATTCGTATATCACTTCTGGCGTATAAATTATTCCCATTTTTCTTAAACATTGTAATGATGTGATTGAATATCAGCAAATTCTTTACCTGTGTCCTAATTAACAGTAACGTTGACAAATAACTTGCCGCATACTTCCCCGGGATGTACCTTGAGCAACTGGCATACATCAGTCGCACATTCGTGAGCGCATATCCCTTTGTGGATGAGAGGTACCGCTCTCAGAATGACACCGATAGATTGCAGATGCTTGAGTCTGAATAACTTAGCACTGCTGTGTACGAGCCCAATTTGCCTTAAAACAAAAGACATAAAGAACATTCTAACTGTTATGCGAACGGTAGACATCTTGAAAATATACGTTGTCACTGCTTTTTACGAGATATAACTTTGGGGGCGTTTTTTTAAACAACAGAGTGCAGCTTTAACGCTTGCCTTTGTGAAATAAAAAGGATGTTTATCTTGTTGCTGTTGTTGCTATCAACCGGTGCGATATAACTCTTTCACTTTGTCCTACACTGTTACACGGTCTCTCTACAGCTATTATTGTCGTTTGTTACATGTACTCTGATGGAATGGTTCAACTTATATATTATTTATCTGCCAACGTGTAGCCGTTAGAGGGTCTTTATGGCCCTGTCGGGTTTATAGACCGTGTCAAACTGTGAAAAAAAGTTTGCATTTAGAAAACGAAGATATTGACGGTTATTCCGATACCCATCCTGTAGAAAAAACTACCCTCCACCGCTCTCTCTCTTTCTCTCTCTCTCTCTGTCTCTGTCTCTCTCTGTCTCTCTCTCTCTCTCTCTATATGTATATATATATATATATATATATATATATATATATATATGTATATCCATACGCGGATGATGAATGTAGAATCCTTCCCCTGAAGGTCTTTCCTAGGGAAGTTTTAAGTTGACCCTCAACGTACCCTGTCCGAAAACGGAAACGGGTACGGTCACGAATACGGATCAAATTACTGTTTTCAACGTACTGGTATACGTTCGATGTATAGCTAAAGTCAAAACTTCTTAGCCGAACTGGGCATAACTATAGGTAAAAAATCATACTCAGATAGATTTAAGTTATATATTAGTAGCATTTTATATTTTACTTTTCTCCATCAAAATAAGTAACGCTTCATTAAATCTTGGCAAAATTGCTCTGTTTCCTGGAAAAATAAATTATGTTAAAATGACACACCTTATTGCCCAGCATTTCCATATAGCTTCATTTTGAGGATATTCTTTACCTTGCATTATGAGTAAAATTTTTAACTGAATGAAGAAAAGAATATGCATAATTTCCATTCTGGTCTCAATGCGTAACCAGCTTTGCACTTTAGACAAAACTCATTCCACAACATCACGATTTCATCTCTCAAAATTTGTACCAAGAGTTTCCCTTCATGGGTTACAGGATTGACCCGTTAAATATCAATACAAAAAGCCGTTTCCCAAAATTGAATACATTACTTTTTACCAAGGTGGTGCGTCACGGTGTGATACCGCACGCAATGTGATGTTTGTCGACGGGAATTGAGGGGGTTAGTCAGTTCATCGTAACGGAGTCCGAAGGGCCTAAATGGGGCCAGGGCCGGTCAATAATTCGCTCTATGAAACAACCAAGTTTTTAAATGTGTGTCTCATTCATATAGTTTTGCCAAGAGAGTCTATAGCTGTATTGGGTTCAGTGATTGCTCTCATGCATACCTTGGTTTGGATTGGTTTTGGAGTGTCTTTCTGAAAAATAATTCTCTCCAGCTCAAATAAGTTTTCAAATTTTTGGTCCAATTTCTCAATGTGTTTCAGTTTTTATGGTTGCCTGCAGATGTCTCCACATGTCATAGTTGATTTTTGTCCTATTTCTCAATGTGTTTCAGTTTTTATGTTTGACTGCAGATGTCTCCACATGTCATAGTGGATTTGTTTAAGTTCTCATGTGCCATAAAAATTTCTTCAGATTTCATAATTTTGGTTGATTATCAAGCATTAAAGATAACAAGAGCTAAAAAGCATGTGACATTAATTCTACGAATTTGTTGTTCACCGGGCCTGGGGAATGAATGGTGTTGCATGCGGAGGCCAGTTAAATGCCTGTAAAATCTCTTTTGGCTTTTTGTTGTATTACAAATATGATATCATATATGTAGATTTTCAGCAGGGAAGTGAGGCTCAAATAGGCCCGGGGCCCGGGGCGACAGTGGAGTTTCACATGGCACAATAATATCTTTGAAAATGCGGAATTTGATTTGTCTTTATTATAACTTGAATACATTTCATCATGAGTGCTAAGATGGCACTCAGGGGCCAATTTGCAATTATTATACAGGGCCCGGTACCCATAAAAAGCATATCGGCTGTTCTGATTCGGGATCGTAGGGTATTCCGTTGTTGCTTTCTTTTTTATTTCTTTGAATTTCTTTATTTCTTTTTTTACTTTGAATATCTTCATTTTCTTTTTTAAAGTAGATATAATATAATGTATAATAATGTAATAATAATATATATATATATATATATATATATATATATATATATATATATATAATGTTAATATAAAATGGGATCCCTATACGTCTGTGTGTCCCTGCTGGAGTATGTTTGATGGGGAGACTCCCTTTAAACTTTTTTTAGTGAATCCTATATTCCTATTTGCATACTATGAGATCGACTATAAACAAATGTAGTTTATTTGTGAGACAATTATCTGGGTGCGTTTTATAGATATACATGCCATATATTCGACAACTATAGGTTTGGACGTTTTATTTTAATCTTTTTCCACACTTGGTGGATGCCCTTAGAATATATAAACAAATCAATTTAGTGGTAGGTTTGATCTGTTTCGTAAAACATGATGTTTATATATGACCCCATCTTCCGGAACTTAAGTCGTTTACTTTCTTATTAAAACAGGGCCCAGGACCATGAAAACAACGACAAGCAACCTTGGTCCCCCTGCTTTCCGTTGATTTACTGATAGCTTTCAGGGAAACGGCATGTACACGTGCAATGACGTCATCGCGCACTATGACGTCACGACTCTCATCGAATCTATAATATATCAATGGTCGATCCGAGTTTCTACAAGAGTTTCAAAGTAGGCCTATTGAGCCACTGGACTTTCCTGGTCTTGGTGTATAGGCCTTTAACCTATACATAGGTTATATACATTCTCAGCTCTCCCTCTCTGAGTCCCTCTCTCTCTCATATATATATATATATATATATATATATATATATATATATATATATATATATATACATATAAATTTCATTTAAAGCCCGTTGAGGACTTTTTGTGTTATCCTGCTAACAGGCAAACATATTAACAGATAAACAGATAGACACACATACGCGCCTAAAATCATAACCCCCGCCGCTAGGCTAGGCGGAGGTAATGATATTGCACTGTAATAAATCTTCCAGAAACAGTTACTAAAGGAACCTTCACGGTTTGGTCGAAAGAGATTGAAATTACAATAATGATCTATAAAGTAAAGCAGTATTCCGAAAAGGTGACATGGGTATACAGTTTAGGTGTTATTAAAGTAAATAGCATGTAGCATAAATTTTTAATAACAAACTTGGCAAAGAAAGCAATTTCTGACAAGTATGTTTTCTCCTTTGAATATTATTTTCTACATGCAGAAATCGTATTATACTTGGAGTGTTGCCGCACAACTTATAAATCATTGAATACTTAATGCAAATTGGCGTAAGAGAAATATTCAAGACATTTATCATTTGGATGATAAGAAAAACAAATTGTAACTTCTGTAAACTCAGACGTGTTTAACCAAACATGTATTTATTTTAATTCGCTGTTTATTCCAAGTACTATCCCTGACTACATCTATAAACAGGGGCCCAAGGACTCAAAGCTTGTTTGTGATCTATCCCTATGTGATAAAACTAAAAGCTTACATTACTAATCCCCCGCAGTAAGAAGGGCGGACTACTAAAATGGTCCATGTCTGTCCTTCCGTCTGTCAGTCCGTCTCATTTCATTCATTTACCAAATATCTCTAAGACCCTTGCCAGTGGCGGATCCAGAGAGGGGCGCGAACGACGCGCATCCCCCGTTGAGCTGTAACATCTCTCATTTTATCAATTTATTTTCTCGTTTCTTATTGATTAATTTTCATTTTTCAGACTTCCTTTTTATTCCTTAGCAATAGAATAATTAATTGAACAGTTTATTATTTTCGAATTCATAAGTTGAGGATATTTGGGAATAGCTATGTGATTTGCCCCGTTAAGATAGCATACAATGATATAATGAGGGAGGAAGTTGTTCTGTTATTTCACTCTACTGGGTCATTATACCAAGGAACCCCAACAAATCACATTCATCATTAAGTGAAGCAAGACCTACCCGTTAGCCTGCAAAGCAAGCCTGCCTTCGGTTGAAGACGACCTAGCTACAGGCCTGTAACGAAAACATTTATTTTTTGTTTGCGTTGCAGGCAAAAGATGGAGAGTTTATCCTCTAAAGTTTGGTCTGATCTAACCAAAGAAGTTCAAACACGCTATCCGGTGTTCAGCGTGAGGACATGCAACAACCTTACCTAATACGCATAATATATAGGTGTGTCTACTCAATTGGGACATAAATTGTAATTGTAACTTGATGTTAATATGAAAATATTGCCTCTCAAGAAAATCAGATTATTTTTACTTTCATCAGTTTTTGTTTACAGCCTGGCAAGGCATGTTGGGAGAGTATTTTCTTGGTCCACGTTATGTGTATCTATGAATGGAGTCGACCAAGAAAAGTACAACGCCTTCTCGGCTAAACCTGTGTTCTGCCGAGTCCTGTGAGCTGCCTAGACCACAGGACACGGTAAAATTCAAAGTCCAATATAAGACCTTAACAATAATTTAACTCAAACCATTACTTATAAAAGATGATATTTTACCAGTTTTAAAAGTGGATGGGCATTTTGACATTAACAATTTAAAAAACGATTGAAAGTTTGGACTTTTCCAGAAAATCCTCATCATTTTTTTTTTATAAGTAGCCTCAAAATGTCCTCTATCCATCGTTTCGGTAATTACATTTAATAAAAGCATTAGCCTTTAAATTATAAGCGAAGATTCCTAGGTGCTAGGGTAATTCATTGAAGACTATATTGAATAGTGTTATGTTTCCGTAAGAGTATAAATTTTGCTAATCGCGACATGTAATGATTTCACACGTTTCCATATATGGTGTAAAAAATAAACTTATCGATTGAAAAAAATAAAAAAGTGTGACGGTTATAAACTACCAATCAATCAAAAGTATGTGTTATTTTAAAGAAAGTGGCTTTAAGAAAACATACGTGAACCAGTTTTGGAAGGCCAGACTAGAGCGGAAACAGATAAAACAATAAAACAATACATTGAGACTCGCACAAAACTACGCTGAGAAGTAAACACTACATATTACTATTATTTTTAGGAAAGTGTTAGTTAATTATTTAACCACATGCTTTCATATTTAACAAATAACAATATCATCAATTTATTTCGCTTTGTAAAAGATTCCTGTGTGTTTCTTTAATATCATTTGTAGGGCACGGACATACCCTTAGTAGAACGGAAGGTGTATCATTGGACTTTGTACTTGTAAACCCCTTACTCCAACATAAGAAATAAAATGCTGATATGTATCCATTCACTCTATGTTTTTTACTGCAGGAATTGCATTTGGGTGGATGTGTACACTTGGAAATAGAACTGAAAACCGTAAACAATTTATGATTTATTTTATTACACATTTACACCCATTGTTCACATGTATATATAAATAACTTTTAACCTATTTCAGGATGTTAACCTATTTTTACAGATAAATTTGGTCTTATTTTTTTCCTGAAATGTTACATTCAATGTTTTAATATTTGAATTGGCAATTATGACAATGTGATACGTTATTAACGTTAAATATCAGAGTTTGATTAATTTTATAATTAAAGGTTTCCAAATTACCAACTACCACTGATTTTTGATGTATGCTTATTGTGCAAATTGCCTTTGATCATCTCTTTGTCACGCTTTTTAAATTAATATAGAAGATACTGAACAGACCTGTGTTCAATAATATTCAGGCCACAGGCCTATCTTTAGAAACACTTCATAAACTCCTGAGGTAATTTCTAATTCATGTAACAATATTTAATTGTTCGTGAAAAACGTGTGACAACATCAGTTACAGATATTCTGAAATATTGTGAATATAATGATGAATATTCAGTTTCAATAAAAAAATATTAACATTAATTCCAAGGATATTTCTATGCCATGAAAAACATACTGGATAGTTAGACTCTCGGATAATCAAATGCGTAATAAGGCTCTAATATATCATATCATAAAGAATAAGAATGGTACGGTGGCTGATTTAGGACACAGAAAAAAAAATATTTATCTCTTGATCTCGTGTAATCATAAACATAATCTAGGTAAACATAATCTATTAATCTTTCATAAAAATGAGCCAATGCCATGGGTAAAGGCGGTGTCTTTGTCTATATCCACGTTTTTTTATAACATGGGTCCGGGGGGTGGGGGGTTGCAAAAATTGCCACCGATCGTAATAGAAAGACGTCCGGTAGAAACATCTGACTTCAATTCAGAGATTACAGATTTCTGTTAATGACAAATACTGCATTGCTTCACATGCTCTAACGGTTACATGTTTTTATCTGTATGTTAACATGCACTTGCTCAAGTGGCTTGTATACAAGTAGCCTTTAGATAAAATGTTTATACGTCAAAGTGACGTTATAAGACCCATTCCCAGCTGGGGTTTCTTCCTAAATTTTTTTTTTTGCTTCCTAATTTTTTTTTTGCTTCCTAAATTTTTTTTTTTGCTTCCTAGAATTTTTTTTTTGCTTCATAAAATTTTTTTTATGCTTCCTAAATTTTTTTTTTGCTTTCTAATATTTTTTTTTTTTTTGCTTCCTAACAATTTTTTTTTTGCTTCCTAAAATTTTTTTTTTTTTGCTTCCTAAAAATTTTTTTTTTTTGCTTCCTAAATTTTTTTTTTTTGCTTCCAAATTTTTTTTTTTTTTTTGCTTCCTAAAATTTTTTTTTGCGAAATTCTATCTCGAGATAAATATTTTTTTTTCTGTGTCCTAAATCAGCCACCGTAGAATGGAACATGCAATATGTGCAGCATTTCTTTACTCCCACAACAAGATGCTCATCCTGATCTTGCAAAAATACCAGAAAGCTGAATATGGATGGACAAAGAATAAGGATATATATATATATATATATATATATATATATATATATTCAGTAGAACGCCCGTATTACGGTCACCAATGGGACTGGAAGAAAGTGGCCTTAATACAGGAGTGGCCGTTATACAGGACTTGACCAGGATAGTGGGGTTGAAATGTAACACGAAACCAAGTTCAAATCTTTTTTACGATCAACAAAATAAACGTTTATACAGTTTATATATATATATATATGTAATATATATGTAATATATATGTAATATATATGTAATATATATATATATATATATATATATATATATATATGTAAGGAGAAATGATCTGCGGGTATGCAGTCTTTCCTCCGCGGTCACACAGCGCTCTATGTTTTGCAACAGAGCATGATATGTTAAGATATGTATAATACAATAAATAAACAACATATTTTCTACTCTCTTCATTTTTAAGCAGCAGAAGTGGTTTTAAGGAGTGTAATTTGGCTTAAAATGGACTAACAACTAAGTTCTCGATCTTTTTCTGTCCAATTTATTATTCAGAATTCATAAATGGACATGAGACTGAAAACCACATCTTTGTCCTTAATTGTGATCTGATTTTTTTTCATTGACAGAGATTCTGTCAATGGCTCACAATTTTGCTACCTGAAACACAAATTTAAAATGTCAGCATGGATAAAGAAGTTTTTTTATGGTCTATTTCAACCTATATCATACCAATGCCCATGGCCAAAGACATTTTATATAGTCCTTCACTTTGATGATTTTCATACATCATTTTAATTGCAAGTGAAATGAACAGAGATGAAAGATTGAACTCTGTTTTGATAAAACTTGTTAAAACAACCGAAGACATGTTATATATTCTGTGAAGGTTCATATAATTTTTTCGATACCTATTTTAATTCTTTTTTTACGTCGTACAAAATTCAAGCCAAAACCTGCCTCCTTCTTCAATAATGTATGTAGACTCAGACTTTTTATCATTTCGCTCTCTTTTGTTTTTATGAGACTCCCAAATGTGTTATTCAGTTGACAGAAAGGTCTTTTCTATGGGGATTATTTAAACGTAGGTGCCAGTAGTCTATGCAGCATTATTTTCCGGTCCAATCAATTTATTTTTAAGCGATCTAACAATTTTGGGAAAGCATTATTATTTAAATCTTGACACGAACTTTTTTCCGTCATATACCGTCAGGAGCAAGTATAATCACCCTGAGAACAGATTGCAGTTACTAAAATTGCTCGACACTTTACAGAATGATCCCAATGGAAGCTGCGTACCACCATTCAGAATAAAAAAGTTCATGCCTGAATATGTAACGTCGGTTGTCTCTTTGATCCTTTAAAGTGTTGATCGGATCTGGTGCGCCCAAAACTTTGTTAGTAATTATAAATTATCATCTAACAAAGTCCAGAAGATGAAGCCCTTTTATACCAATGTTAAATTTTTTTTTCTAGTTGGAACGCAGAATGACGGGAAGCGATAAGCAGGCGCTATTTTCCAGACATTGTATGTTGAATGTGGATAAGATCTGTTTGCTTAGCATTTATTAAAGGACATCTAACCAACAATTATCTGAGAAGCTCCTGTGCAAACCTTATCTTTATCACTTACGACACTGTGTAATCTTAACACTTCACGAGAATTATAATCACTGACGACATTGACTAAATCTTAATCACTGGCAAAACTGAGTAAATCTTAAACACTGGCGACATCGAGTATGTCGTTATCACTGAAGACACTGAGTAAATCGTTTTCACTGACACCAGTGAATTAAGTGAATATACCAAGAAATAGTATTCTGTGTCACAACGGATTTCAAAATCAACAGAAATATTCCTTGAATCCAGAATTTCTTCCACTTCAAAATTCAGGAATGAAACGAAAACTGGCGTCCTCCTTGTATGCAGTCTGGTCAGCAAAGGCATGGACAAACAGTCTGAAATTCTGTATTTAAAAGAAAGAAAGACGGATGTAAAGTGAATACAGAGTGGTACATGCTTCATTATTATTCATTTGTTATTCAATAGTTTAACGCTCAATGTTGCTACAATAAAAAAAATTCGATTATTTTGTGTGATAATTACTTTCACAGCCCAAAAGATCTGTCTTCATGTTTATATTGCGTACATTATAATGCAATTACATAATGCTTCCTCTAAACGTGACCATTTCTTTACACCTCCGCTATTGTGTTACCTATACGCCATTGTGCGATAACTATCTTATAGTTTGCATTTTTTTATGTTATCTGTCATATTTTTACAGTGCAAGGCGATACTTTTTTAGGTTCCGATTGGTAAGTGCCTTACATTCGCTTTTTAAATTACTTTTTGGATACTCACAGTGTGTTTGATATAATGCCCCGGTTTCTTGAACGACTCCATAGACACCGTATCTAGAAACCACAGACTCTCTCTCAGCCAGAACGTGGCATCATCTTCGAATGTATCAGGGTTTTGGCTGGTGTCCTTCTTCTGGAGACAGAGTGCACCGATAACATCGGTCAGATACCAGCCAGGTCGGTCAAATGCCTCTAGGCTTACTATTATGCTGATAAGAATGATACATAGAAAAATCAGGTATGGATAATCCACTCCAAATACGTCTTTTGTTATCATATATCACTTAGTATGATTTAAATTCTCCATAAATGTAAAGTTCGAACAATATATATCCGTCCCTCTCTTGTTTCCGCTCGAATCCCTTGTTCGAACCCTAACATCCGAAAAGCCAGTCTAGCAAGGAGCATTTCTATGTATTTAAAGTTATTTTAAATATTACCTTGCAGGTATAAGACACTGCAATGCATATTGTAGCCTGTATAACTTACATTAAATAATAAAGAGGGGACATACGTAATACTCGAATATATAAAATACCCATAAAGATGATATGCATTAAATCTACAGCCCTACACCCGCCACAAGAGTGTAACTTTCTTTTTGACAACTTGGATATCAAAACACAGACCTGTTCCTGGCCCATTTTTGAGTCCAATGTACACCAGAATGAATATCTCAGGGTTCACGGTAAGCAATGCCTCGTTTTCCGTATTGTAGCTCATGCCTTGGTTCGGAAAATTGAACGCTTCAAACAGTCCTGAAGAGAAACCCAAACTCTTGAAGCAAGACCTATACATTCGGGACAATTTTCATAGCAGTACCTCATATGCAGGAGGAATTGTCGTTTTAACGCAATGCTGAACAGGTATGCCCTCTTTAAAACGGAAATTGATGACACTTCTAAAATATTTTCAGTCTTTAGTCCTAATACCCTTAATACTAAGTTGTATAATCTGAATTTTGTGTGATCGTTTCTCATATGTTAGGATGCTGTATGCTTTAGGTGTGCTGTTTTAGCTATACAGCCACTGAGATATGTGTCATTCTTCACTGAAATCGTCTTACCTGGGCATCTTGGGATGTTTGTATTGAACCTGTAACTGCTTCAATCTACAAGGAGCAAGAATTTTTTGCATGAAACAAATCAATGCAATGCTTCTGTAAAAAATATCCACATATTTGGATAATGGGTACACATTTGAAATTATGATCTAGTCATCTGCATGGGTCACTTGAATGCATGCTTGTGTTTTTGTCCCCCGCTTCAAAGATGCGGGGGACATTGATTTGGGTTCTTTCTGTCTGTCTGTCTGTCGCTCTGTACGTCCGTCAGGTTTCGTTTCCGTGCGATAACTTTCCTAAATATTATCCGATTTCATCCAAATTTGGTCAGTGATTGCTCTCATGCATACCTTGGTTTGGATTGGTTTTGGAGTGTCTGGCTTATGTCTGTGTGTCTGTCACTTTGTCTGTTGTCCGTCAGGTTTTTGTTTCCGTGCAATAACTTTCCTAAATATTATCCGATTTCATTCAAATTCATTTGGTCAGTGATTGCTCTCATGCTTACCATGGTTTTGATTGGTTTTGGAGTGTCTGGCTTCTGTTTGTCTGTCTGTCCACCACTTTGTCTCTCTGTCTGTCAGGTTTTTGTTTCCGTGCGATAACTTTCCGAAATTTTATCCAATTTCATAAACAAATTTGGTCAGTGATTGCTCTCATCTTTACCTTGGTTGGGATTTGTTTTGTATTGGCTGGCTTTTGTCTGTCTGTCTATCACTTTGTCTGTCCATCTGTCAGGTTTTCATTTCCCTGCTATAACTTTTCTTAATATTATCCGATGTCATTCAAATTTTGGTCAGTGATTGCTCTCATGCATACCTTGAGTTGGATTTGTTTTGAAGTGTCTGGCTTTTGTCTGTCACTTTGTCAGCTGTCTGTCAGGTTTTCGTTTCCGTGCGATAACTTTCTAAAATATTATCCAATTTCATAAAAAAAAATTGGTCAGTGATTCCTCTCATGCTTACCTTGGTTGGGATTGATTTTGTAGTGTTTGGCTTCTGTCTGTCTGTCTGTCACTTTGTCTGTCCATCCGTCAGGATTTCATTTCCCTGCGATAACTTTCTAAAATATTATCCGATGTCATTCAAATTCTGATCAATGATTGCTCTCATGCATAATACCTTGGTTTGTGTTTGGTATGAAGCGTCTGGCTAATGTCTGTCTGTCTCTTTGTCTGTCTGTCAGTTTGTCAGGTTTTCGTTTCCCTGCTATAACTTTCCTAAATATTATCCGAATTCATTCAGATATTGGTCAGTGATTGCGCTCATGCTTACCTTGGTTGGGATTTGTTTTGGAGTGTCTGGCTTCTGTCTGTCTGTCTGTCACTTTGTCTGTCCATCCGTCAGGATTTCATTTCCCTGCGATAACTTTCTAAAATATTATCCGATGTCATTCAAATTCTGGTCAATGATTGCTCTCATGCATAATACCTTGGTTTGTGTTTGGTATGAAGCGTCTGGCTAATGTCTGTCTGTCGCTTTGTCTGTCTGTCAGTTTGTCAGGTTTTCGTTTCCCTGCTATAACTTTCCTAAATATTATCCGAATTCATTCAGATATTGGTCAGTGATTGCGCTCATGCTTACCCTGGTTGGGATTTGTTTTGGAGTGTCTGGCTTCTGTCTGTCTGTCACTCTGTCTGTCCGTCCTTTATCAAGCATGAAAAACAACAAGATCCCAAAGCGGGGGACATTAATTCCACCAATTTGCTTGTTTTTTTTTTTTTTTGGACTAACAGATGAAAAATGTTAAGATATAACTAGATTTCCTAATAAAATCTTAAACAAATGAAACTTATTAATTTTATTTATTAATAAAACCATGAAACTTACTTTACTCATCAGTCTGTATATTGTCTAAATATTTATATACCATTTCTGGCATATTAGCTGTTCGCATCTTTTATTTAACACTGTAATAGTAATGGTGTGATCGAATATCAGCAAATTCTTTACCTGTGTCCTTATCAACGGCAACGTTGACGATACTTCCGCATACTTGCCCGGGATGTACCTTGAGCAACTGGCATACCTTTTCTTCTGAACGGTAGGCAGTACATTCATCATCAGTCGCACATACATGGGCGCATATCTCTTTGTGGATGAGAGGTACCGTTATCAGGATGACACCTATAGAACGCAGATGCTTAAGTTTGAATAAATTAGCACCTCTGTATATTCCAATTTGCCTTAAAACAAAAGACACAAAGAACATTCTAACGCCTATGCCAACGGTATACATTTTGCAATTTCACGTCGCCACTGCCTTTTGCGAAATATCAGTTTAGAGGCGTTGTTTTAAACACCTGAATACAGCTCTAACGCTTGCCTTTGTGAAACCAAGAGGATGTTTAACTTGTTTATGACGTTGCTTATAACAGGAGGAATATAACCTTTTCACTTTGTCCTACACTATAAGGTCTCTGTAGGCCTATTGTTATTAACATTATTGTCGATATATATATATGTTCTGTATAGTAACGGTCTATCTTATATATTATTAAGCAGCCAACGTGAAGCCGTTAGATGGCTTTTATGGCCCTGTGGTCGGTTAATAAACTGTGAAAAATGATTTGCATTTAGAGAACGCAGATGTAAACGGTTGTTCTGATATCCCATTAATCCCACTAGGAAAAACACTCAGGAATACGGATCCAATTCATGTTTTCAACTAACTAGTGCACATTCGACGTAAAGCTTAGTCAAACCGTCATCAGCCGAACTGGGGCCGTCCTGGGCGACAATGGAGAGTTACATAGCACATTTATATCCTTGAAAATACTGAATTGGATTTGCCTTTGTTATAACTTGAATACTTTAACATGAGTGCTACGAAGGCATTCAGGGGCCAGGAGTTTGCCAAATAAAGGCACAAGAAAATGCATGAATAGAATAAGGAAATCCCATATATTAACATTATATATATATATATATATAATGTTAATATATGATGCCTGCTGGAGAATGTTTGAAGGGAGACTCCATTTGAGTGTGTTTATAAATCCTATATTCCTATATGCATATTATGATATTATACTATCAACTTTTCATGAATGCATGTGGCTTATTTGTGAGACCATTATATGGATGCGTTTCATAAAGATATACATGCCATATATTACACATAAAGAAAATATATGCTTGGTCGTATTATTTTAAACTTTCCCACACCTGGTGGATGTCCTTAGAATTGTATAAACAAATCGATTTATGGTAAGTTGGAACTGTTTCGTAAAACATGATGCTAATATATGTGATCCGTGAGATGTTTGTATGTATTAATGTAAGAGAACGAGTCTTCAGGGAATAACAGCAGTCATCGGTATCGCTTCTTATTTTTATTCATCGCCTATCCTTGTGGAGTATTTCTTTGAAGGCACCGAAATGTTTGGTGGTACATGTATATCTGGCGACAAACTGACACATCTGCACTCCACTTTGTCTTTTTTGTGAAAACTGCTTTTATTGAGAGTACAGATAAGCTAACGAGTCGCATACCGTTTTGTGGGTAACCATTTGTACCTTGCTTGCTTTGAGGCTGTACTGATGCCTGCTTAATTAGCGATGATTACAATATCAGTTTTTAACTGTGTTAATTAAATAATTAGATCTAGTCTGCCATACAGTTTAAAGGTTGGTCTAAGTGAATAATATAACTGAAGGGCAGTATTATATTGATATACAGTAAGACATTATCGTAAAAAATCCTTTCGTTCACGTTCTTGCATTCTTGTGTATTTATAAGGCTTCCGTAATGACATGGAGTTTATCATGGTCGAGAAGGTGTATGCCTGACATTAAAGTATAGGTCTAAACGATCTAAAATGAAGTCAAGAACAAGCCAAACATTCCTACCCATTCCATCCCTATAGTCCATTGTCCGTTAGCACCTCAATAGGCTACAATAACATAAAGCCTACATTGCTTCGACACTCAGTCTAAACCTATTTGATTGAACCCATATAGCTGACGGGGGGGGGGGGGGGGTCGGTTGACCCCAGAGAACTGGGAACCTTTTTGTAAGCACTCAAAAGTATCCACTCAGAGGCCTTGCTTGTCGATTGCATCCTGGAGCGTTGCGTCACTTGGGACCGGGGGGGTGTTTCAATAAACTGACTTAAGCCCGAAAATGACCGATTTTGACTTAAGCCACCCAGCTGAAGAGTTAAGCCCGATTCAATAAAAATGCCAAAAATGACTTAAGTCCGTTTGGGGGCTTAAGCCTCAAGCCTGTCAGGTAGCAGGCTTAAGTCCAGAAAACATGGCCACATGACATACTGTTTGGAGGCATATCCGGCACAAAATTCAACTTGATTTGCGTATATTATATGGAAACAGAGCAAGCCTATCGGCATATTTGATGACAGGGAGGTAACTGCCTGTCGCTGGTTTCCCAGAACGGTCACTTTGATGCTCCTTGTGAAGCTGGCCACGGCACTCATCCCCTCGATGCGGGGCCGAGCGGGCGAGGTACAAAACAGATATAAAGAGGAGTAAATCAGCACTTAAAAACAGTTGCAAATGACTACTTAATTGGCGAAACTGACAGGTAGCCTATTTGCTATTACAGAGGCAGCTTGCTATATAAAAGTGTAGCGTCCTTGACATTCGTGTGAGAACCTGAACGAAACAAATTTCTCCTGATCTGCCTGAGCTGTCATTCCTTTACTATAGTAGCATTTTTTAAAGCTACATAATAATCAATATACTGATGATTTATATCTTACAATTACACTGTATACTGATTATTATAAATATTTCACTGTACTTATATCTTTGATCTGACTATCCATCCTGACTGCCATATGATATAAATATAACAATGAAGTGAAATTAATTAAGTCCATCACAAGTGGAGAAAGTGTTTAAAACACGTTTTTTATTTTTTGTTATCTACTGCATGGTCTCTGTCACAAATATTAATCGATATGATTTAAAATAAAAATTAACAGCTTTCATTGAAATGAATTTCTAGAATCTTAGACTTTAACACTTAACATCATACTTCATAGATCAGGGGTGTCAATATGGGGGGGGGGGAGGGGGGGCACTATTCAGAGAATAATATTTATATATTGCAAAGAAAAACATCTAAAAAAATATATTTATAGACTTTTGTACCATTTATGAGTTTACTATGAAATATATCTAAACCCGGCATAGAATTATCTTATACCGGAAACATGATAGTATTATGTTTTATTAATTTTAAGGTATTATTAATACCTTATTTTCTAAAACCTTATAATTAATTGTAATATGTGTGTGTTTGTGTGCAAGTCATCCCCCCCCCCCCCACCTTGATAGAAAAAAGACGCACTCGTACTCCTGAGCTAATGCCAATAATGGTATAAAACTATTAAAAGGAATTATAATTATATAATAATACTATTAATAGTACGTGGTTGTACAAGTTTCCATGACATGTCACTTCAAACATCCAGTCAGACAAATGTTTCTAGGCTTAATTTTTCTAATCCACAACCTTTGAGGTTAAAATCCTGCATTTATATAAAAGAAGTGACACTATATATGCCTAAATTAATGTGTTCCCTTCTTTTCCGTTCCCGCGTTCTGCCGGCCGTTAGGTGGCGCTGAAAAAAGGATTCCCCAGGCTTAAGTCGGGCTTTGTTAAACCAGCGTTATTGAATCGGACTTAACTCTCGGACTTAGGCAAGTCGGTTTTCGGGCTATAGTCCTGGGTTTGGACTTAAGTCATTTACAATGTTAATGAAACACCCCCCTGGCCTTGTACACTGAGGGCAGTATTGATGTGAGCTCACTCAGTTAACATACACAAGTCAAGACGCCCATATGCATTGTGAACCTTTAATGGCGTGTTGAATCACGCATTTTAGGGACTTTGTATCCAGGTGATGACATTCCTGGACGGTAACTTGTTGTTACATATTTTGTATAACACTGTATAACTACTGTTTATTTCCTACCGTGTATTGAGTCCGATACTTTCTATTCAATATATTCCATGTATAACGGCGTATCCTGAAGGGGGGGGTGGGGCACGTCCCCTTCTTCCCCCTCCCCCTCCCCACCCCAATTAGCCTTCAGTTTATTTGTGCTGTCTTACATACTGAATATACTTCCCTGTAGATCAAATAATTTTGTATCGATCAATGTCATAAGACATCAATTTATCCCCTTCTAAACCATTCCTCCCCTAATATCCCTCCGTTTTATTCTTTTGTTTAAAAGAACCAAAACCAGCCCAGTGGCTGGAAACGTGGTGTTGCCTCTTAGACAGTGGACTGGTCAATAGATAAAATCCATTTTTGTACAGAAAAATCGGCCCCTCATCTGCCGGCTCAACAACAGTTTATTATTTAGGATATCAGCAACTGAAAGCAAGGCCTTGTTATATTTCCTTGAGATATTTGATGTTCCTGTTCATACAGAGATGCCGATTGAAGCGAGGGTTTTGTCTTACCCTGGCCACGTGCCCCCAGTTGCACAACGAGAGTGGCTTTAAGTGGCTTTCTTACCAAAGAAAACATACGTGAATCAGTTTTCAACGGCCAAACTAGAACGAGGACAGGTAAAAAGAAACCCCAAATGTGTATTAGTTATATAGATCAATCTCTATTACAATGCCTACCAAATGCTTATCAATTGAAAATAAGAAACATGTGACGGAAATAAATCCCAATCACCAAACAGAAAGTGGCTTTTTAACCAAAGAGGATTTAATTGGCTTTCTTACCAAAGAAACTAAGTGAACCAGTTTTGAAGGGCTAAACTAGAGAGGAAACAGACCAATCTCTATTCCAGTAGCTATCAAACACATCGCTTGAAATACAGAAAACTTGTGACGTTAATAAATCCAAGTCAGTCGACAGTCAGTGGATTTTTAATTAAACTTAAAGTTGCCTCCTTACACACAAACACATTGTGTACGGAATTATTAAAATAGATACACACAAATACATGGAGACCCACATAAAACCGCGTAGACAAATAAACATATTACTATTTTTTCCGAAAAGTCTTAGTTAATTATTTAACCACATACTTTCATATTTTCCGAATGACAATATTTTAGCACATCTCTCCTTAACACTTTATTTTTTTTTTGTTCAGGTATACTGCATTTTTTTAAATCTTATATGTAGGGCAGGGACACAGGCTAAGAAGAACAGAAGGTGTATCATGAGACTTTGTACTTGTAAACCCCTTGCTCAGACATAAGAAATAAAATGCTTATATGAAGCCACAATGGTAGACATTCACTCTGTTTTTAACTGCAGAAATAACCTTTTGATTGATCTGCACTTTTAGAAATACAAATGAAAACCTAGAAGATTTTTATAAATAGTTTAAAACACATTTACACACATAATTCACATTTATCAACAAATATCTTTTAATCTATATCAGGATGTTGACCTATTTTTACAGATCGATTTGGTCTTTATTTTTTCCTGAAATGTTACATTCAATGATTTTAATATTTTTCCTGAAACGTTACATTCAACGATTTTAATATTTGAATCGGCAATTATGACAATGTGATACGTTATTAACCTTAAATATCAGAGAATGATTAATTTTATTATTAAAGGTTTCAAAAATACTAACCACCACTAATGTATCTATGTATGATTGTCGAGCAAATTGTCTTTGATCATCCTTTTGTCCTTTTTTTATTAATAAAGAAGTCTTTATAAACACTTAAAAAACTCCTGAAGTAACTACTAAAACATACAATTATATGTAGATATCCTTGGAAAACGTGTGTCAAAATCAGTTACAGATACTCTGAAATATTTTGATCTTAATTTGAACATTCAGTTTCAATAAAAAAAAAATATTTACATTGATTCCAAGGTTATTTCAGTATCCACAATAACAATATTAACATACTGAATAGTTAGACTCACAGATAATCAAATCAATAATAAGTTTCTATATATGCTAACGGGTACTCATTCCTCAGTAAAAGAACATTAACATACATATCATATCATTGAAAGATGGCACATGCAATACATGCAGTGGTTCTTTACTCCCACAACATGAGTCTCATCGTGGTCTTGTACAAGCACCAGAAAGCTGAATAAAGTTGAATATATAATAGTTTCACTTTTAGAGTTTCTTTTCATTCGAAACTTGCATCTTTAGAAAATAAACTCAGCAATCACTACGATACTTTATTTACCTGAAAGGCGGTATTTTTGTTTTTCAGTACATTTTTTGCTTAATATACCATGATTGTCAGGAGTATATTGATGTTATATTCTGTGTTCATTCAGATTTGCTGACATTTATATACCAGTCTAAAATATTTGAGTTCAGTCTATAGAAACAATTATACTATTACCTATGGCATCTGAGTGTGTGGCTTAAACCACAATTGTTCATGTTCTGCAAGAACAACTAATTACGTTTGTACATGTATAACACTCATTTGCTTTTAGTAATTTACTCATATTATTCAGTGATACCTTTTAAGAAAATAATTGAATGACATGGAATGTCAACAAGCTAAACCTTGCAGACCTTAATAGAATCTTTCCTAATGGCTTACCATATTAGAAGCAGTACTAAAATCCCGAAAGTCGTATCATATAAGCCGTATCGGAGTTTTCCATATTTTTTACAATCTCCAATGTGAGAAAGCCCTTGTTTATGCAAAGAATGAAAAACAATAAAAACAACATATGGCGTATTTAAGGTAGCCTCCTGAACCAATTTTCAGAAAGAAGTGGCTTTAAGTTATCTCATAGGCACTGATTAAAAATTAAATACATTTATTGGCAACAAAACAAACTAATAACAATATTCATTTCTTAAAGAATAGAATATATGAGCAAATATACATATAACACTAACAACCCATTTATGACAAAAGCACTGTCCATTAATTGTACATAATCATATTCATGTCAAAAATTCAATTAGACTTGAACTAATTTTATATTCATTCCATTTATCTCTTGCTAATTTTCTCCATAAGACTTCCCCATATCTTGAAGGATGTGGATCAAAACCATTTTTTCTACACTCTCCATTTGAAGCAGAGTAGGATCTTAAAAAAACATTAGTTCTCGAAATTTGTTTACTATCCAATTTATTTTTTTATTTTAAATCCATAAATTGGCATGACACTGAAAGTCATGTTTTTGTACTTGATTGTGATCTGATGTTGATTTTCATTGCCAGATATTCTGTCGAAGGCTAACATTTTTGCCACCTGAAACAAAACTTTAAAAATTCAGAATTGATAAAGTAGATTGTATAGGTCTTTTTCAACCTATATCATACGTCACACTTAAATACACATTGCCAAAGACATATTTCATGTTGTCTTTCATACGTTATCCATACATCATATTTATCGTAAATGAAATGAACAGAGGTGAAGGATTTAACTATGTTTTATAAAAACTAGTTTCAACCGATGAGAAATTATACATTCTAAGCAGTTTCTTTTTTAAATACCTTTTTAATTTCAATCGTTTTAACGCGTCGTACAAAATGCAAGCCAAAACCTGCACTTCATTGGAAGCTCCTTCTTTTGTAGTGATATTTGTAGAGAGGGGCTTTTTATCATTTTGCTCGCTTTTTTTTGTATGAGAAACGTAGTCCGTAATTCAAGTGAGAGAGAGGGATTTTTATTGAAGGATTATTTGAACGTAGGTACCAGTACTCTATGCAGCAGTACTTTCCTGACCAATCAATTTATTTTTTAAATGATCTAACAATTGTGGAAAAAGCTTAATTTTAAATTTGACACGAACGTTGGCTATTTTTCAGTCACAGACGATCATTAGCTTGGATTGAGTAAGTGTCAGGGAATAGTTTGATTGGGAAGATATAGATAATAAGATGGTTGCTAGATGTTGTATTCATGTTGTCTATGTCGTTTATATATAAAAGCGTAATTGCTTTCTTTATGTTAGCAACAGGCCAACAAGTGAAAAAGGAGTTAGTTATATCGCGTATACACAGTAAAAACATTGGGTCGTCCCAGGACGCTTTATTCCGATTTGTTCTGCTGCTCCATATCAAATTCTTGAGATTGGTCTCTTATAGGATCGCCTTATTAGGTTCCAAATGGAAGACAATTGAAATCGTAAAAGTGACTTTTTATCTTGATTCAGCATAATATAATTACCTTTTCGTTGTATTTTGATGTTTTATGAAACTTCTGAAAGGTTGTAGCATCAACTTAATCATGAAACGCCCTACATAAACATCATTTTATCAAAAGCCCTATTAAAGCGCTGAACCGTGAATTACACAGATTGCCTGTATAGGATGATCTGCCTCCCGAGTTATCGCAAGCCAGAGTATTTTCAAAGTTTGACGCAAGAAACGGCTACTGACATTGTGAACTTGACCCTGAGTCTAGCACACTTCATTCCAGACACCAGTAGGACGATGTAGATGGTGTAGGCTCCCATTCGGTCTTGTTGTGTCGAACGAAATCTCCCAGAAGCGTCTTATGGTGGCACCAGAAGGCCTAGACGGCATCGCGTGTTATCATGTGTTATGATGTCGGTACTACAGATGAAGAAGCTATAAAAGACCATCTGCTAGAGAGATGTCGTCAACATGGAATTCCCCTGACCAATGAAAAGACTGTGCTCCGAAAGCCTGAGATAGCATTCTTGGGGCACAGAATTACACAGGACGGGACTGTCCATGTATCCAGAAAAAGTTGTTGGTATTCTCAATATGCCTCCTCTTCAAAACATACAGGATATCAAGCGTTTGTCTGGAATGATCAATTTTCTTGCCTTGTTTCTCCCAAGAATATCAGAGACAATAGAACCACCCGTCTATTAACCAATAAGGACGTGGACTGGCATTTGGGAAAAGAACAAGTCCAACCTTTCAAGAAGTAAAGGAACTTCTCACAAGTGATCCTATCTTAGTGTTCTACGACCCAGAGAAGGACTAGAGATTCAGTCTGACGCCAGTAAATCAGGACTTGATGCTGTCCTGCTACAAAACGAAAAGCCTGTGTGTTATGCTTGCCTTGAAACCAACGGAGACTAGGTATGCTCCCATAGAAAAGGAGATGGTTGCAATGGTCTTCGCTCTGAGAAAGTTTCATCAGTAACTGATCGCAAGCCTCTTAAAAGCATAAGAAAGAACCCCTTATGCACAAATTTGACAGGACTTGTTGAAATGATACTGAGAGCACTTGCATATCACATGGAAATCAGCTAAATGCCCAGTCCAGAAATGCACTTTGCTGATCTCTTGTCACGTGCACATACAAGAGATACAGAGGGAGGAGAAGACTTTGAGTGCATTAACATGACAGGATATTTGCCATTCAAAACAGAAAGGCAAGAAAAAAATCAGAATGGTCACACAGAAAGCTGAGATTCTAAGTAATCTAGCTGAAATTATTGGAGTAGGTTGGCCAGATCAAAAGCAAGATTTGCTACCATACTTTCACACCTGAGATGAATATATAATCAAAGAATGACTGATTTTTAAAGGAAATCGTGTTGTAATCCCCATGAGTCTCAGATCTGAATTTAAAGAAGCACTACACTTGCCACACTCTGGAATAGAAGCTACTCTGAGACGCGCCAGAGAATGTATATACTGACCATGCATGAATTCTGACCTAAAAGATTACATTTCAGCTTGTGAGGTGTGTAACAGTAAAAGTAAAGGTCAACAGAAAGAAACGCTCATGAGTAATGAAATCGCCTATAGATCTTGGCAAAATATTGGAATCGATCTGTTTGAGCAGTATAAAAAAAGATTTTCTAGTAACTGTGTGTTATTATAGTAATTTCTTGGAGGTTGACCAACTCCCCAGTACTCAGTCTGAATTGGCCATCATAAAGTTAAAGAGTCACTTTGCTAGATGTGGTTCCTTAAGTAGTTTGGTCTGACAACGGCCCAAAGTTTGCGAGTAAACAGTTTAACAAATTTGCTGAGTTGTATGATTTTGAACACAGAACAAATCCTCCTGGTTACGCCCGAAGTAATGAATGGCAGGGTCGGTCGTGAAAACCGCAAAATCAGTGAAAAGTGGTCATGATGTATATATCGCGATTATGGAGTACCTTAAAATGCCAACACAAGATGCCGGACTGGGCCCTGTTCAGAGGATCATGGGTAGAAGGGCTCGCACCTTGTTCCCTTTGAAATCAGATTTTCTTAATCTTCAAGTGTTTAATCCTGAAATAGTAAAGAAAAACAAATCCCTGAGGAAAAGACGCATTGTACGTTACTTTTACAGGAAAGTCAGTGACCTAAAACCGTTACATGAAGGTGACGAGGTTCGAATAAAGCCAATCACTATGGGAAAGGAAAATTGTGATAAAGGTCAAGTTCTCAGGAGACTAGATGTGTGTTCCTATGAGGTAGAAACAGGATCCGGGACACTTCGCAGAAACAGAGTGTATCTTAAGAAAACTAGCAAATCAGATGATGCTCTACTCGTACATGAATCTACTAACCCAGAATCCCCACAGAAACTCCTCTGTGAAACCAATAAATGACAGACCAAAACGCTTACGCAAATTACCAACCAAGTTTGATGACTATGTTATGTCTAAATAAGTGATGAATAGTTCTGATATATCATAAGATATATGGTATGATAAGGACACATGATAAAAACGGCGATACTGGTTCGTTTAAGACTCTTGTGACTTTGTGTTTAGAATCTAACCGAGTTATCCATATAAAGGATCCTCTATTCATGCTACTGTAGGTGTATTAACTTTAAAGGTAATTCTGTCACATGACTACCATCAATATCAATCAATATCGATCATAACCAATCAGCAAAACTGGACCACAACTTTAAATTATAATAACATAGCTGCTTAGCAGCAAGGTGGTTTTAACCATCACATTTATTACATTTCTTCCCATAAATTTGACATTTATCTTTGCCACACTTGTGCTTTTTTTTCCACAAAACATGCATTCATTAAATGACTGTTTGTGGTTTTTTTTTTTTTTTTGCTGTGCTGCTTCAATTTAGGTTCTGTGTTAGGTTTATGACTCACTTGCTGTATGGCTGGACATCTTCCTTCTTGAAAAGTGACATCGGTCGTTAAGTACTTTGATATCCCCTACAAATTCTAAGAGCTTGTTCCAGGGTTAAGAATTCTTCTCTATAGAATTTCTTCCTGAGCATATCATCACTACAGCCAAATAGTATATGATCTCTTACAGTTTTTCCCGTTGATCTTCAAATTCAAGTCCTTCACTAGGCTTCGCAGCCTTGTAATAAAACTTTCAGGACTTTCAGTTGTTTTCTGGACAAACTTTCTAAACCTGTCTTTACAAGATCCTGCATGTTTTCTAGGTGTTAAGTATCTATGAAACATTTCTTTCACAGTATCTTATACATTTGCTGGGTCTGGGACATTATCTTCTGCGGCAGGAAATTCAAACACAAATATAGATCTCTATCATGTCCTAACACCCTACAGTGAGTAGGAGCGCTCCTTTTTCATCATCAGGTTTGGGTTTGTACCCCCATGGTGTTTTTACAATCCTTAGCTCCATAATCCAATTGATTACTGCCGCCATCATGTTTAAAAAATGCCTGTTACCATCACTCATGCTTAATAAGCACACATGCAAAGCAAGACCACTTGATAAGAAGCCTTGTTGTTTTAATCACTCTACCACGCTGCCACCTAGGAGCAGATACATGTGCCAGTATGGAGAGACATTTGGTGACGACAGTGTTAACCACTTATATTTCATTATGATCATATTGTAACAATTTGGTCCCAACAAAACACGTTATTTTGAATTTCAATCCATTTCACTTCTATAACTTATTCCGTGAAATAGATCAAAATTCAAATTAACGTCTTTTGTTGGGACTAGATGGTTTATATAAGATGTCAATCCCCTCAAAGTAAAGATTAACTAGTCCAATGATTGATAATCTGATTAAAAAGCCGCTGATGGCCGGAGCTCTACTTCCCTTTAATTGTCGCCTAGGCCAATGTTTGTTGACATCAAGCGCCTGTGCTGCAATGTGATATCAGGGAGCAAATGTTCACGAAATGCTTTGGTAATTTCGTCTTCGTTCAAGTGAAAAATGTCTTACCACCAGTTGAGGGATTAAGTGGAACAACAACACCCAGGTGAACAAAATAACAAATTTTAAACAAAATATATCATTTGCCAAATTGACATCATTGTACAATGATATGCCTCGGGTATCTCTTACAGGTCACTGAACGCCTAAACCCATTTAAACCCTTAGTAACCCCGTTTATATATATATAAACTCACACTAGACTATTTCATCTGATGACTACCGTATGTTAAAAAAAATAGATGGGATTAAAACGACAAGCTACTCACATTTTTTTTCCTGATGCATACAACTCTGAACTAATCTATATTGATGCCGCACGCTAAGTCCTTTCGAGCCCGAAACCACTGAACTGGGTCCACACGCTTCCGATTCCCTGCTAATGTCCGAGGCACTAACTCTGTATGTCTGATCACACCTCAGTTCTAGAATAACACCAACGACCGTCTTGCCCTCGCGCACGGGTAATTTTGTCTTATTTGTCATGAAACACGCACTGTAGTGGAAATCAGTGATTCCAAAATATTAATCCGGATTCAAACTATGTAAAATTCCTTTCTCTACCTACGGCACGTTTGTTATTTCTTCGCTTGTCTACTCCGCAATATGTTCCGTGATACGATCTCAATCGGTATATAACTTGCACCGGATCGTGCTTGGCAGTACTTGAACGTTTACGGTTTTTGATGCTCTCACCGCAGTCGATTAAATATTTTGACTTCTTTTTTTACGTTTCAACAATGTCCAAGCCGACCGTTCACTTCACAATATTCAGTCTACGTGCTGATATCTTATTGTAACATTGGTAACACTGCGCTTCTCTGTTTAACTAAGCGGAGCTACTTCTTTCACACGATGTATAAATATTGCGGAAAATGGTTATACAAAGAACTTTTTCCCCACAGTCAGCCGTGATACGTTCACAGTTGTTGCGCTGGCGTGTATAATAAGGCCTTGTGATGGTGAAATGGTAGAAGGCACGAAAAAAAGGCAACAGGGCTACATATCAAAATACATCCGTTCGTGTCTTGTGTAGTATGTTGGACTTTCTGGCATTATTACCACTTTCTAACCTAACTATTTAAATTAATTATTATCCCTAAAGATCCTTGTAAACCCGCCCTGAGTTAAACATAACACAATTTATAAACTTGCTGTAAGTGGACACTGATCGACTGGTACCCTGCTTTTTCAGTTCGAATAGCGATAATATCAGAGACGGTTTTCAGTCTAGATCTAGCTGCAAAGGACTGTCTGACACTTTAATTTATCGTAGCAGCTTCTTCTTGTTAATGTTAACAATAGGGCTTTTGATAAAATGATGTTTATGTAGGGCGTTTCATGATTAAGATGATGCTACAACCTTTCAGAAGTTTCATAAAACATCAAAATACAACGAAAAGGTAATTATATTATGCTGAATCAAGATAAAAAGTCACTTTTACGATTTCAATGGTCTTCCATTTGGAACCTAATAAGGCGATCCTATAAGAGACCAATCTCAAGAATTTGATATGGAGCAGCAGAACAAATCGGAATAAAGCGTCCTGGGACGACTCAATGTTTTTACTGTGTATACGCGATATAACTAACTCCTTTTTCACTTGTTGGCCTGTTGCTAACATAAAGAAAGCAATTACGCTTTTATATATAAACGACATAGACAACATGAATACAACATCTAGCAACCATCTTATTAACTATATCTTCCCAATCAAACTATTCCCTGACACTTACACAATCCAAGCTCATGATCGTCTGTGACTGAAAAATAGCCAACGTTCGTGTCAAATTTAAAAATAAGCTTTTTTCACAGTTGTTAGATCATTTAAAAAATAAATTGATTGGTCAGGAAAGTACTGCTGCATAGAGTACTGGTACCTACGTTCAAATAATTCTTCAATAAAAATCCCTCTCTCTCACTTGAATTACACACTACGTTTCTCATACAAAAAAAGCGAGCAAAATGTCAAAAAGCCTCTCTCCACAAATATCACTAAAGAAGGAGGTTCCAATGAAGTGCAGGTTTTGGCTGTTAAAACGACGTGTTAAAACGATTGAAATTAAAAAAGGCATTTAAAAATGAAACTGCTTAGAATGTATTAACTTCTCATCGGTTGAAACTAGTTTTAATAAAACATAGTTAAATCCTTCACCTCTGTTCATTTCATTTACGATAAATATGATGTATGGATGACGTATGAAAGACAACATGAAATATGTCTTTGGCAATGTGTATTTAAGTGTGACGTATGATATAGGTTGAAAAAGACCAATACAATCTACTTTATCAATTCTGAATTTTTAAAGTTTTGTTTCAGGTGGCAAAAATGTTAGCCTTCAGCAGAATATCTGGCAATGAAAATTAACATCAGATCACAATTAAGTACAAAAACATGACTTTCAGTGTCATGCCAATTTATGGATTTAAAATAAAAAATAAATTGGATAATAAACAAATTTCGAGAACTAATGTTTTTTTCAGATCCTACTCTGCTTCAAATGAAGAGTGTAGAAAAAAAACGTTTAATCCACATCCTTCAAGATATGGGGAAGTCTTATGGAGAAAATTAGCAAGAGATAAATGGAATGAATATAAAGTTAGTTCAAGTCTAATTGAATTTTTGACATGAATATGATTATGTAAAATTATTGGACAGTGCTTTTGTCATAAATGGGTTGTTAGTGTTATATGTATATGTGCTCATATATTCTATTCTTTAACAAATGAATGTTGTTATTAGTTTGTTTTATTTCCAAAAAAATGTATTTAATTTTAAATCAGTGCCTATGAGATAACTTAAAGCCACTTCTTTCTTAAAATTGGTTCATGAGGCTACCTTAAATACGCCATATGTTGTTTTTATTGTTTTTCATTCTTTGCATAAACAAGGGCTTTCTCACATTGGAGATTGTAAAATATATGGGAAACTCCGATACGGCTTATATGATACAGCTTTCGGTATTTTAGTACTACTTAAAATATGGTAAGCCATTAGGAAAGATTCTATTAAGGTCTGCAAGGTTTAGCTTGTTGACATTCCATGTCATTCAAATATTTTCTTAAAAGGTATCACTGAATAATATGAGTAAATTAGTAAAAGCAAATGTGTGTTATACATGTACAAACGTAATTAGTGGTTCTTGCAGAATATGGACAATTGTGGTTTAAGCCAGACACTCAGATGCCATAGGTAATAGTATAATTGTTTCTATAGACTGAACTCAAGTGTTTTAGACTGGTATATAAATGTGAGCAATATAACATCAACATACTCCTGACAATCATGGTATATATTAAGCAAAAAATGTACTGAAAAACAAAAATACCGCCTTTCAGGTAAATAAAGTATCGTAGTGGTTGCTGAGTTTATTTTCTAAAGATGCAAGTCTCGAAAGAAAAGATACTCTAAAAGTGAAACTATTATATATCCAACTTTATTCAGCTTTCTGGTGCTTGTACAAGACCACGATGAGACTCATGTTGTGGGAGTAAAGAACCACTGCACGTATTGCATGTGCCATCTTTCAATGATATGATATGTATGTTCGTGTTCTTTTACTGAGGTATGGGTACCCGTTAGCATATATAAAAACTTATTATTGATTTGATTATCCGTGAGTCTAACTATTCAGTAGGTTAATATTGTTATTGTGGATACTGAAATAACCTTGGAATCAATGTAAATATTTTTTTATTGAAACTGAATGTTCAAATTAATATCAAAATATTTCAGAATATCCGTAACTGATTTTGACACACGTTTTTCAAGGACATCTACATATAGTTGTATGTTTTAGTAATTACCTCAGGAGTTTTTTAAGTGTTTATAAAGACTTCTTTATTAATAAAAAAAGCGTGACAAAAGGATATTTAAAGACAATTTGCTCGACAATCATACATAGATAAATAAGTGGTGGTTAGTATTTTTGAAACCTTTAATAATAAAATTAATCATACTCTGCTATTTAATGTTAATAACGTATCACATTGTCATAATTGACGATTCAAATATTAAAATCGTTGAATGTAACATTTCAGGAGAAAATAGTTAAAAACAGAGTGAATGCCCACCATTGTGGCTTCATATAAGCATTTTTTTTCTTATGTCTGAGTAAGGGGTTTACAAGTACAAAGTCTCATGATACACCTTCTGTTCTTCTTAGCCTGTGTCCCTGCCCTACATATAAGATTTAAAAAAATGCAGTGTACCTAAACAGAAAAAAAATTAAAGTGTTTAGGAGAGATGTGCTTAAATATTGTCATTCGGAAAATATGAAAGCATGTGGTTAAATAATTAACTAAGACTTTTCGGAAAAAAATAGTAATATGTTTATTTGTCTACGCAGTTTTATGTGGGTCTCCATGTATTTCTGTGTATCTATTTTTATAATTCCGTACACAATGTGTGTGTATGTAAGGAGGCAACTTTAAGTTTAATTAAAAACCCACTGACTGTCGACTGACTTGGATTTATTAACGTCACAAGTTTTCTGTATTTTAATCGATGTGTTTGATAGCTACTGGAATAGAGATTGATCTATATTATTAATACACCATTGGATTTCTTTAATCTGTTTCCTCTCTAGTTTAGCCCTTCAAATCTGGTTCACGTATGTTTTCTTTGGTGAGAAAGCCAATTAAATCATCTTTAGTTAAAAAGCCACTTTCTGTTTGCTGATTGGGATTTATTTCCGTCACATGTTTCTTATTTTCAATTGATAAGCATTTGGTAGGCATTGTAATAGAGATTGATCTATATAACTAATACACATTTGGGGTTTCTTTTTACCTGTCCTCGTTCTAGTTTGGCCGTTGAAAACTGATTCACGTATGTTTTCTTTGGTAAGAAAGCCACTTAAAGCCACTCTCGTTGTGCAACTGGGGGCACGTGGCCAGGGTAAGACAAAACCCTCGCTTCAATCGGCATCTCTGTATGAACAGGAAGATCAAATATCTCAAGGAAATATCACAAGACCCTGCTTTCAGTTGCTGATATCCTAAATAATAAACTGTTGTTGAGCCGGCAGATGTGGGGCCGATTTTTCTGTAAAAAAAATGGATTTTATCTATTGACCAGTCCACTGTCTAAGAGGTAACACCACGTTTCCAGCCACTGGGCTGGTTTGGGTTCTTTTAAACAAAAGAATAATTAAAACGGAGGGATATTAGGGGAGGAATGGTTTAGAAGGGGATAAATTGATGTTTTATGACATTGATCGATACAAAATTATTTGATCTACAGGGAAGTATATTCAGTATGTAAGGCAGCACAAATAAACTGAAGGCTAATTGGGGTTGGGAGGGGGGGAAGAAGGGGACGTGCCCCACCCCTTCCCTTCAGGATACGCCGTTATACGTGGAATATATTGAATAGAAAGTATCGGACTCAATACACGGTAGGACATAAACAGTAGTTATACAGTGTAATACAAAATATGTAACAACAAGTTACCGTCCAGGAATGTCATCACCTGGATACAAAGTCCCTAAAATGCGTGATTCAACACGCCATTCAAGGATCACAATGCATATGGGCGACTTGACTTGTACATGTAAACTGAGTGAGCTCACATCAATACTGCCCTCAGTGTACAAGTCCAGGTCCCAAGTGACGCAACGCTCCAGGATGCAATCGACAAGCAAGGCCTCCGAGTGGATACTTTTGAGTGGTTACAAAAAGGTTCCCAGTTCTCTGGGGTCAACCGACCTTTAATGTCAGGCATACACCTCGACCATGATAAACTCCATGTCATTACGGAGGCCTTATAAATACACAAGAATGCAAGAACGTGAACGAAAGGATTTTTTACGATAATGTCTTACTGTATATCAATATAATACTGCCCTTCAGTTATATTATTCACTTAGACCAACCTTTAAACTGTATGGCAGACTAGATCTAATTATTTAATTAACAAAGTTTAAAAACTGATATTGTAATCATCGCTAATTAAGCAGGCATCAGTACAGCCTCAAAACAAGCAAGGTACAAATGGTTACCCACAAAACGGTATGCGACTCGTAAGCTTATCTGTACTCTCAATAAAAGCAGTTTTCACAAAAAAAGACAAAGTGGAGTGCAGATGTGTCAGTTTGTCGCCAGATATACATGTACCACCAAACGGTTCGGTCCCTTCAAAGAAATACTCCACAAGGATAGGAGATGAATAAAAGTAAGAAGAGATGCCGATGACTGCTGTTATTCCCTGAAGACTCGTTCTCTTACATTAATACATACAAACATCTCACGGATCACATACATAGCATCATGTTTTACGAAACAGTTCCAACTTACCATAAATCGATTTGTTTATACAATTCTAAGGACATCCACCAGGTGTGGGAAAGTTTAAAATAATACGACCAATCATATATTTTCTTTATGTTTAATATATGGCATGTATATCTTTATGAAACGCATCCATATAATGGTCTCACGTATAAGCCACATGCATTCATGAAAAGTTGATAGTGGACATCATAATATGCATATAGGAATATAGGATTTATAAACACACTCAAAGGGAGTCTCCCTTCAAACATTCTCCAGCAGGCATCATATATTAACATTATATATATATATTACATTATTATTTATTACATTAATATCAACTTTAAAAAGAGAAAATAAAGATAATCAAAGTTATAAAGTTACGGAATAGACCGGAGGCCAGAATCGGCCTGTCGGGCCATGTATAATAATTGCAAATAAATATCCTTTATCAGGCTAATTTCTTCCATGGATGCATCTTTCGTACCACATACACATACTCAATTTAAATCCGAAAAATCTCACTGGCCAGTATAATATAATCATTCTTTTCCAATCACTCTTGAATTTTCACATTTTTAGGAATATTGTTATGTCATGTGAAACTCTTTGCCCGCCGGGGCCGGATTGTGTTCACCGGATTAAAAACTTTATACATAATCTAACTAATATAATTTAAGACAAATGGGATTTCCTTATTCTATTCATGCATTTTCTTGTGCCCTTATTTGGCAAACTCCTGGCCCCTGAATGCCTTCGTAATGACCGACGACACTGAATAAATCTAAACCGCTCACGGCACTGAATATATCTTTATCACTCACGACACAGAGTAAATATTAATTAAGACGCTGGGTAAATTGTATTCATTGACAACCCTTTAAAATCTTAATCACTCACGACACTGACTAAATCTTAATCACTTAAGACACCGACTAAATCTTAATCACTCACGACACTGAGTAAATCGTTACCACTGAAAGCACGAGTTAATAGTTTTCACTGACGCCATTTAATTAAGTGGATATTTAAAGAAATAATATTCTGTGTCACAAAGGACATTAAAATCAACAGGAATATTCCTTGAATCCAGAATTTGTTCCATTTCAAAATTCAGGAATAAAACGGAAACTGGCGTCCTCCTTGTATGCAGTCAGGTCAGCAAAGGCATGGACAAACAGTCGGAAATCCTGCAAATAAACGTAACGAAAGACGCATTTAAAGCGAATACAGAGTGGTACATGCTTCATCATTCTCTCTCTCTCTCTCTCTCTCTCTCTCTCTCTCTCTTAATTATTCGACACTTCCTGTGAGTTTTCATTATGATTTCTTTTAATTATGAACTACCCTAGCATCCGAAGAACCAGTCCAGCAAGGAGCATATCCATATATTTAAAATTATATTAAATATTACCTTGTAGGTAAAAGACACACCCATGCACATTGTAGCCTGTATAACTTACATAATACGCGAGGGGACATAATACGCGAATATATAATACCCATACAGACGATATGCGTTGCTTCAACAGCTTGGGAGCAAACACAACAGAGTGGAAATTTTGTAGACTTGTATATCAAAACACAAACCTCTTTCTGGCTCATTGTTGAGTCCAACGTAGATTAGAATGAATCTCGCAGGGTTCACAGTTACCCTTGCATCATTTCCTGTAGTGTAGTTCATGCCTTGGTTCGGATAATTGAACGCTTTAAACAGTCCTTAAGAGAAACACATTAACTTATGAAGTAATACCTATATATTCGCGACGATTTTCATAGCAGTACCTCATAAATAGGAAGAAATGTCATCTAAACGCTAAACTGCACACGCATGCCTCTATTCAAACGTGAATTAATGACTTTTCTAAAATATACTCAGTCTTGAGTACTAATACCCTTAATTCTTAGTTGTTTTCACTGAAAGTTGTCTAATCTGTTCTCATATTTTTAGACGTTGTTTTTGTGCAATGAATCTGTGCATTGTGGGAAACATTGGGCGTAGTGTTTTAGTTATATATGCCACTGAGAAATGTGTCATCCACCTCTGAGATCGTCTTACCTGGGCATCTTGGGATAATTGTATTGAACCTGTAACTGCTACAATCTACAAGGATTAAAGAATTGTCAAATGAAATAAATTAATGCAATTCACCTGTATAAACATCTATAAATTTGGATAAATGATCACTTTATACTGTCAACATATAAAATTATCTGGTCATCTGCTTTGGTTACTTGTATGCATGCATGTGGTCATTGTTTCTAGACTAACAGATGACCAAACCTTAGGTAAAACTGGATACTCTAACAAAAGTATAATTTCCATGAAACTTATTTTGTCTATATATGTAGATATTGTCTTAATATTCGTATATCACTTCTGGCGTATAAATTATTCCCATTTTTCTTTTAACTACTGTAATACTAATGATGTCATTGAATGTCAGCAAATTCTTAACCTGTGTCCTTATTAACGGCAACGTTGATAAAAAACTTGCCGCATACTTCCCCGGGATGTACCTTAAACAACTTGCATACCTTTTCTTCTGTAAGGTAGCCAGTACATTCATTATCAGTCGCACATTCATGGGCGCATATCCCTTTGTGGGTGAGAGGTACCGTTCTCAGGATGAGACCGATAGATTGCAGATGCTTGAGTTTGAATAACTTAGCACTGCTGTGTACGAGCCCAATTTGCCTTAAAACAAAATACACAAAGAACATTCTAACTGTTATGCCAACGGTAGACATCTTGAAAATATACGTTGTCACTGCTTTTTACGAAGTGCTTGTTTAGAGGCGTTTTTCTAAACACCAGAATACAGCTCTAAATCTAATGCCAACAAGCGGTGCAATATAACCATTTCACTTTGTCCTACACTGTTAGGTCTCTCTATTGCTATTATTGTCGATTGTTACATGTACATTGGTTCAACTTATATATTATTTAGCTGCCAACTTGTAGCCGTTTGATGGCCTTTATGGCCCTGTGGTCGGGTTTATAGACCGTATCAAACTGTGAAAAAAAGTTTGCATTCAGAAAACGAAGATATTGATGGTTGTTCCGATACCCATCCAGTAGAAAAAAAAATACTCTCTCTCTCTCTCTCTCTCTCTCTATATATATATATATATATATATATATATATATATATATGCATATGTATATCCATACACGGATTATAAAAAGTAGAATCCTTCCCCTGAAGGTCTTTCCTTGGGAAGTTTTAAGTTGTCTCTCAACGTACCCTGTCCGAAAACGGAAACGGGTACGGTCACGAATACGGATCAAATTACTGTTTTTCAACGTACTGGTATACTTTCGGTGTATAGCTAAAGTCAAAACTTTTTAGCCGAACTGGGCATAACTATAGGTAAAAAAGCATACTCAGATGGTTATATATTAGTAGCATTTTATATTTTACCTTTCTCCATCAAAATAGGAACGCTTCATTAAATTTTGGCAAAATTGCTCCGTTTCCTGGAGAAATAAATTCTGTTAAAATGACACGCCTTATTGCCCAGCATTTCTATATAGCTTCATTTTGAAGATATTTATTACCTTGCATTATGAGTAAATTTTTAGATTGAATGAAGAACAGAATATGCATAATTTCCATTCTGGTCTCAATGCGTGACTAGCTTTGCACTTTAGACAAAACTTATTCCACTACATCACGATTACATCTCTCCAATTTTGTACCAAGAGTTTCCCTTCATGGGTTACAGGATTGACAAGTTAGATATCAATAAACAAAGCCGTTTCCCAAAATTGAATATATATACCTCATGCCAAGGTGGTACGTCAAGGTGTGATACCGCACGCCATGTGATGTTTTTCGACGGGAATTGAGGGGTTAGTCAGTTTATCGTAACGGAGTCCGAGGGGACTAAACGGGGCCCGGGCCGGCCAATAATTCGCTCTAGGAAACAACAAGTTTTAAAATTTGTGTCTAATTCATATAGTTTTGCCAAGAGAGTCTATAGCTGAGAGGGCCCAGGGAGGCCAGGGCTGTCCTGTAAGGCACTTGAATAAGCAAAAGTTTCGCTTTTCTTTCGTACTCCCCCCCCCCCCCGCTTCCGCGAAACGGGGGACATTGATTTGGGTTTGTCTCTCTGGCCCTCTGTCTGTCTGCCCCTCGGTCTGTCCGACTGTCTGTCTGGCCGTCAGGTTCGTTTCCGTGCGATAACTTTCCTAAACTTTCCTAAATATAATCCTATTTCATTCAAATTGGGGTCAGTGATTGCTCTCATGAATACCTTGGTTTGGATTGGTCTCGGAGTGTCTTTCTGAAAAATAATTCTCTCCAGCTCAAAATAATTTTTAAATTTTGGTAAAATTTGTCAATGTGTTTCAGTTTTTATGTTTGACTGCAGATGTCTCCACATGTCACAGTGGATCTGTTTCAGTTTTTATATGCCCTTAAGATTTCTTCCCATGTCATAATTTTGGTTGATTATCAAGCATTAAAGATAAAAAGAGCTAAAAGCGTGTGACATTAATTCTACGAATTTGCTTCTTCACCGGGCCTGGGGAATGAATGGTGTTGCAGGCGGTGGCCAGTTAAACGCCTCTAAAATCTCTTTTGGCTTTTCGTTGTATTACAAATATGATATCATATGTGTAGGTTTTCAACAGGGGGGTAAGGCTTAAAGGGGCCAGGGGCCCGGAGAGACAGTGGAGTTTCTCATAGCACAATAATATCCTTGAAAATGCGGAATTTGATTTGTCTTTGTTATAACTTGAATACATTTCATCTTGATTGCTAAGATGGCACTCAGGTGCCCAGGAGTTTCCAAATAAAGTTACAAAATGAAATGCATGAATAGATTCAGGAAATTTCATTTGTCTTAAATTACATTAGTAGGATTTTAAAAAAAAATTTAAACCGGTAGGCACAATTAGGCCTAGGCGGGCAAAGAATTTTACATGACCGAATAATATTCTTTAAAATGTGGAAATTCCAGAGTGATTGGAAATGAATGATTATATAATTCTGGCCAGACAAATTTTTCGGATTTAAATTTAGTATGCGGTACAAAAGATGCATCCATGGAAGAAATTAGCCTGATAAATGATATTTATTTGCAATTATTATACAGGGCCCGGTAAACCGTAAAAAGCATATCGGCACTTAGTCTATTCCGTTGTTGTTGTTGTTTTTTTTTTACTTTGAATATCTTCATTTGCTTTTTTAAAGTGGATATAATATAATGTATAATAATGTAATTATATATATATATATATATATATATATATATATATATATATATATATATAAAGTGAAACCTCGTTGTGTCCAAGTCGAAGGGACTGGTGAATTTATTTCGACACAACCGGAGTTCGAGACAACCTGTGTTCATTATATTCAACCTTCTTCAGCCATGATTATTATCGATAACTACTGCACATGTATAAGACCTAAATAATATAGTTCTCACGAATGTTTTCGTGAATCCTTTAGATTTATCTGGTTATTATTTCCTTTCTTTCTTTATATTTTGTTTAGACGATATCTTTTAGCTTCATAGAATTTCAGACTGAAACAGGAAAATAGTGTGAGTGGAGAGAGAGATTGAACGAGGTTTATTTAGTCTTTACATCAAGCTTACGCTTAGCAGGCCGCGACGCCATAGCAAACGGGACACGAACAATATAAAAATGAAGCAGTAATACAGTATAACGTATTCTATGGTAAATCAGAGTCAGTCTGATAAAGATCTCATCTTCCTCCCCTAATATATAGAGTCCAGTAGGTTTATCCTAGACACATCAAAGGGAAGGATTGGATTAAGTTTAGTTTATCAAAAACTTCTCATTAATGCGTTGTCGGCGAGAAAAGGAAGGCATGATCATGAGTGACTAATTGGTCAAATAGGTAAACAACGGACTATGTATGTGAGCCATCGCGCTTTTTGAGTGAGAACCTTACCGGTATTATTATGTAACTGGTCATCGCGGCCGTAGGTATGATTGTTGGACCGTGCACAACTGCTGTCCAAACATTTAAGCGGCATGACCTCGAGTCGAGCGACAGCCCGATCGCGCTTGATGAGTGAGAGCCTTGGCGGTATTAATTAATTATGACAGGACATCACGGCCCAATTATGATTAACGGACCGTGCACAACTGTAATTCAAACATGACTTCGAGTTAAGCGATAAAAATATTAGCTAGGGACCATGGAAACACCTCGACACATCAGGGTTTTCGACACATCCGACTTCGACACAAGCCGAGTAAATTAGTAAGGTTTTAACTGTTTTTTGCAGGGACCCCACATTCGACTTCGACATATGCGGGAATTCGACTTAACCGAGTTCGACCCAGCGAGGTTTCACTGTATATATATATATATATATATATATATATATATATATATATATATATATATATATATATATATATAATGTTAATATTTAATGGGATCCCAATACGTGTGTGGGTCCCTCCTGGAAAATGTTTGATGGGGAGACTCCCTTTAACGTTTGTTTAGTGAATCCTATATTCCTATTTGCATACTATGAGATCGACTATAAACAAATGTAGCTTATTTGTGAGACCATTAACTGGATGCGTTTTATAGATATACATGACATATATTCGACAAATATATGTTTGGTCGTTTTATTTTAAACTTTTCCCACACTTGGTGGATATCCTTAGAATATATAAACGAATCAATTTTTTTGGTAGGTTTATATATATTATATATATATATATATATATATATATATATATAAGTTGTCTTAAGTCATTTAATTTTTTTTTATGGCAACAGGGCCAATGACTATATATAAGTACATGTATTTAAGAATTATAACCATGAAAAATTAACGACACACGTTGCAATTCTGTTTAAAGATGGATTTAATAATATATATTTATAGACAGCAATATACACGTGTAAGTAACCTAACAAACACGTGCATGTTATTAATATTATGTCATAGGCCTTTGCCATGGCATGTTAATTCTGAAAGCAAACTCGGACGATCTCTTGCAGGGACACTTCTATGTATGAAAATTACTTATGTGTTATATAAAATAATGCCATTTTTCGAACTGTATTGATTGGTAGAATTGGTTTGTTCGTTATGAAAAATTATAAGGTAGTTTTGTGCAGCAAAAATACAAGTTTGTAAAATAAAGAAAAATAGAATATTCTATGTAAATTAACCCGGGTGTTAAACCATCGCTTTTGTAAGAACTCTGGACATAATCCCTGGGCCATATTTTCTTCGCATCTTTTGTCATATTGTATGGGCCTGGTACCCGTAAACCAGCAGATGACGCAAACCCTGGCCTGATCGAGCAACTGTAACCAAAAAGTGACATCGGTATTTAAATAAATCAGACCTAATTATGATTGTGACGTTTCATAATTCTCCATGTATTATTACCTCTAATATATCCATGGTCCATTCGAGGATCTGTCAAGAAATATATAACAACGAACAATTAACAACCGTCTTCCCCACCCCCCCCCCCCCCACCCCCACCCCAGCTGTACGTTGATTTAGTACGTGAAACCTTTCAGGGAAACGTCATGTACACATGGAGTGACGACATTGTCCTCTGTGACGTAAAGAGTAGCAACCCAAATATGGCCATACGTCACCTGCGTATACAAATGTATGCTATGGAACCCCCCCCCCCCCCCCCCCATAAAATACTAGAGCTCGTTCCGGGGTTATTTACGCATGGATCGCCCACAAAATGTAATCAATTGTTCCATGTATCATTGGCGAGTTTTCCTGTAAATTTCATTAAAGCCCGTTGAGGACTTTTTGTGTTATCCTGCTTACAGACAAACATATAAATAGGTAAACAGACAGACAAACATACGCGCCCAAAAACATAACCCCCGCCGCTAGGCTAGGCGGAGGTAATGATATTGCACTGTAATAAATCTTCCAGAAACAGTTACTAAAAGGAACTTTCACGGTTTGGTCGAAAAAGTATTCCTGTGTGTTCCTATGAGATAGAAACAAGATCCGGGACACTATCTTAAGAAAACTAGCGAATCAGATGATGCTCCACTCGTACATGAATCTACTAGTCTAGAATCGCCCGAGGCCCCAGAAACTCCGCTGTGAAACCAATGAATGTCAGACCAAAACGCGTACGCAAATTACCAACTAAATTTGATGACTGTGTTATGTCTAAATGAATACAGTGATGAATAGTTCTGATATATCATAAGATAAATGGTATCATAAGGACACATGATAAAAACGGCGATACTGGTTTGTTTAAGACTCTTGTGACTTTGTGTTTAGAATCTAACCGATTTATCCATATAGAAGATCCTCTACTCATGCTACTGTAGGTGTATTAACTTTCAAGGTATTACTGTCACATGACTAACATCAATCAATATCGATCATACCCAATCAGGATAAGAAATGGTTTTAGCTCACTCGATTTATCCAGCTGGGAGTCAAGTTCACTCGTGTCAAGATTGTCCAACGAGGCCAGCGCAGCGGGTAACAAAACTAAGCGGCCAATCGTTAGAATCTGACCCGAGGTCTCCCGTTTGATAAATTGCAAATAATATCTTCAATTATTTTTCACATTTAAGTCCTTCTGTTCACACTGATGTTCTATTTTTTACTTCTTGTTTCTTTGATTCTGATTTTATCCATTGACATGTAACATTGTCATGTACATAAATCAAGGTCAACGGTCTACTTAACGTAATTGAAATTTTACACCGTTTAAGGTCTAAGGCTTAATGCACATTCTCTAATGCACTATCGGTATATAAAGCAAGTCGTTATTATGAATATTCCTGTTAAGGTATTTTCATCTTATTTAAAAATTAAAGGATGTTACAATATGACTATATTGAAGTTTAATTGGTTTACACTATCGCCATCAGATGTTTCTCTATACTGGCAAATCTAGCATATATGTATCTGCCCCTAGGTGGCAGCAAGGTAGAGCGATTGAAACACTTGCTTTGTATGTCTGCATATTAAGCATAAGTGATGGCTACAGGCATATGTAAACACAGATGGTTTATTTTAGGTGCGAAACCCCTTAAAGCAAGGATACACTAGTCAAATTAGTGATAATCTGATAGAAAGGCCGGTGTGGGCTGTAGCCCTATTTCCCTCTAATTGTCGACCAGGTCAATGTTTGTTGTTACTAAAAATGCTCGACAATTTGCAAGATGATCCTAATGGAAGCCACGTATCAACCTCAGAATAAAAATGGTCATGCCTGAAGTAACATCGGAGAGTTATCCTGCGGGTTATCCATTTGATAATTTAAAGTGTTGGTTGGATCTGAGAGGCCGATCAATTTGTTAGCAATTCTAAATTAACATCTGCAAACCTCCAGAAGATGTAGCCCTTTCACATTAATATTTAATGTTATTTTTTTTCTAGCCAGTGCAGAATTAGGGAAGCGATATGCGGGCTTTTTTTCTGACATTTATGATAAAGGATCATGCCGGGAATGATAACTGAAGTGGTTAGGATCTGCTTGCTAAGCTTATATCAGAGGACATCTCACCTACAATGATAAATGAAGTTCCTATGCAAACTTTATCCTTATCACTAACAACACCACTAAATCGTAATCTCTGATGACACTGAGTAAATCGTAATCTCTGATGACACTGAGTAAATCGTAATCTCTGATGACACTGAGTAAATCGTAATCACTGAAGACACTGAGTAAATCTTAATCACTCACGAGAGTTAGTAGAATGTAATCAGTAACGACACTGAGCAAATCTTAATCACTCACGAGAGTTAGTACATTGTAATCACTAACGACACTGAGCAAATCTTAATCACTCGCGAGAGTGAGTACATTGTAATCACTAACGACACTGAGCAAATCTAAATCACTCACGAGAGTGAGAACATTGTACTTACTAACGACACTGAACAAATCTTAATGACTGACGACACTGAGTAAATCGTAATCACTCATGACACTAGGTCTTAATAAAAGACACTGAGTAAATCGTTATCGGTCACGACACTGACTACATCTTAATCACTCAATACACTGAGTAAATCTTAACCGCTCACGGCACTAAGTAAATCTTTATCACTCACGACACAGAGTAAATATTAATCAAGACACCGAGTAAATCGTATTCATTGACTATACTTTAATATCTTAATCACTCGCGACACTGACTAAATCTTAATCACTGACGACACTGATTAAATCGTGAGCACTGAAGACATGAGTAAATCTTTTTCACTGACGCCAGTGAATTAAGTGGATACTTAAAGAAAAAATATTTTTTTGTCACAAAGGAATATAAAATCAACAGGAATATTCCTTGAATCCAGAATTTGTTCCACTTCAAAATTCAGGAATAAAAGGGAAACTGGCGTCCTCCTTGTGTGCAGCCTGGTGAGCGAAGGCAAGGACAAACAGTCGGAAATCCTGTATATAAATGTAACGAAAGACGCATTTAAAGCGAATACAGAGTGGTACATGCTTCATCATTATTCATTTATTAATTCAATACTTTTAAGCTCCAGGTCGCTACTAAAATATTTTTTGCTCCATTATGCTAGATAATTACTTTCATTGCCCAAAAGATATGTCATCATGTTTATATTGCGTACATAATAATACATTTTCTTAATGCTTCCTCTCAGTGTCACAATGTCTTAACACCTCCATTATTGGTGTTACCTTTCACCTCTTACTATTTGCATATTTATTTGTTTTCTGTAAGAGGCGTCAATATAGGGGGAACGGGATGGGGGTATTATATATATATTATATATATATATATATATTATAATATTGAAAACAAATATAGTATTAAATAGAATTAAAGACTTTGGATCTATTTACTAAAAATGTTACATCTAAACCTTGCTTAGAATTCACAAAATAACTTATTTTTAAAAACATTATAATTATTTGAAATATAATTAGGTATATATATAATAATTATATATAGGCCTGGCCTATATATATTTATTTTTATATAGTTGTATATGCCACTCACAGACGCTGAAAAAGGTATATATATATATGTGTGTGAACACATATCTATATATATTTATATATATATATACAAAGTCATCCCCCCCCACCCTGGAAGAAAACTTAACGCCACTGTTTTCTGTCATATTTTTACATTGCAGGGAGATACTTTTTTTAGATTCCGATTGCTAAGTACCTTACATTCGGTTTTAAAATTACTATCTGGATACTCACAGTGTGTCTGATATAATGCCCTGGTTTCTTGAACGACTCAAGAGCCACCGTGTCTTGAAACCACAGATTCTTTCTCAGCCAGAACGAGGCATCATCTACGAAGGAATCAGGGTTCCTGCTGGTGTCCTTCTTCTGGAGCCAGAGTTCACCATACACATCGGTCAGGTACCAGCTGGGTCGGTCAAATGCCTCCAAGCTCACTATAAAACAGATAGGAATGATAAAGCCACGTTATTCGCAATGAATATTGCACTGTTAATACGTTTCCATTATCATATATAACTTAGTATGATATACATTCTCCATCTGAGTAGAGCGCAAACAATATATATCCCTTTCTCTCTTGTTTCCACTCGAATCCCTTGTCCCTCACGTTTCTCTCTTTTTCTTCTTTCTCTCTCTCTCTCTCTCTTTCTCTCTCTCACCCTTCATCTTTCTCGCCAGTTCTTTTTCCTATAATCTCTCTTGTTCCTCCCTTTACTTTTATCCTCTTCTGTCTCTCTCTTAATTATCTGACTCCTCCTGAGCGTTATCTTTATTTATTTTTTTCAAATTATGAACTACCCTAGCATCCGAAGAGCCAGTCCAGCAAGGGGTATATCCATGTATGTAAAATTATTTTAAATATATTACCTTGCAGGTAAAAGACACACCCATGCACATTGTAGCCTGTATCACTTACATTAAATAATAAAGAGGGGACATAATACGCGAACATATAATACCAACAAAGATGAAATGCGTTGCTTCAACAGCTTTGCAGCAAACACAACAGTGTGGATATTTTTGTAGACTTCTATATCAAAATACAAACTTCTTCCTGCCTTATTGTTAGGTCCAACGTAGACTAGAATGAATCTCTCACTGTTCACAGTTAACAATGCCTCGTTTCCAGTATTGTAGCTCATGCCTTGGTTCGGAAAATTGAACGATTTAAACAGTCCTGAAGAGAAACACATTAACTTATGAAGCAATACCTGTATAGTCGCAACAATTTTTATAGCAGTACCTCATACGTAGGAAGAAATGTCATCTAAACGCTAAACTTGACAGGCATGCCTTTATTCAAAAGTGAATTAATGACTTTTCTAAAATATACTCAGTCTTTAGTCCTGATACCCTTAATCCTTAGTTGTATTCACTGACATTTGTGTGGTCTTTTCATAAATTTTTAGACGTTGTTTGTGTGTAGTGCAGTGTTTTAGCTATATATGCCCCTGAGAAATGTGTGATCCACTTCTGAGATCGTCTTACCAAGGCATCTTGGGATGATTGTATTGTACCTGTAACTGCTACAACCTACAAGGATTGAGCAATTGTCAAATGAAATAAATTAATGCAATTCATTTATATAACCATCTATATATTTGGATAAATTATCACTTTATACTGTCAACATATGAAATTATCTGGTCATCTGCTTTGGTTACTTGTATGCATGCATGTGGTCATTGTTTCTAGACTAACAGATGACCAAACCTTAGGTAAAACTGGATACTCTAATAACAGTATAATTTCCATGAAACTTATTTTGTCTATATATGTAGATATTGTCTCAATATTCGTATATCACTTCTGGCGTATAAATTATTCCCATTTTTCTTAAACACTGTAATGATGTGATTGAATATCAACAAATTCTTTACCTGTGTCCTTATTAACAGTAACGTTGACAAATAACTTGCCGCATACTTCCCCGGGATGTACCTTGAGCAACTGGCATACTTTCTTTCTGAACGGTAACCAGTACATTCATTATCAGTCGCACATTCGTGGATGAGAGGTACCGTTCTCAGAATGACACCGATAGATTGCAGATGCTTGAGTTTGAATAACTTAGCACTGCTGTGTACGAGCCCAATTTGCCTTAAAAGAAAAGACATAAAGAACATTCTAACTGTTATGCGAACGTTAGACATCTTAAAAATATACGTTGTCACTGCCTTTTATGAGATGTAAGTTTGGAGGCTTTTTTAACACCAGAGTACAGCTTTAACGCTTGCCTTTGTGAAATAAAAAAAGATGTTTACCTTGTTGCTGTTGTTGCTAACAACCGGTGCAATATACTCTGTCACTTTGTCCTACACTGTAAGGTTTCCAGTACAGCTATTATTGTCGATTGTTACATGTACTCTGATTGAATGGTTCAACTTATATATTATTTATCTGCCAACATGTAGCCGTTAGATGGCCTTTATGGCCCTGTCGGGTTTATAGACCGTGCCAAACTGTGAAAAAAAAAGTTTGCATTTAGAAAACGAAGATATTGACGGTTATTCCGATAACCATCCTGTAGAAAAAACTAACCTCTCTCTCTCTCTCTCTCTATATATATATATATATATAGATATATATATATATATATATATATATATATATATATATATATTTATGCATATGTATATCCATACGCGGATGATGAAAGTAGAATCCTTCCCCTGAAGGTCTTTCCTAGGGAAGTTTTAAGTTGACCCTCAACGTACCCTGTCCGAAAACTGAAACGGGTACGGTCACGAATAAGGATCAAATTACTGTTTTGAGCTTACCGGTATACGTTCGATGTATGGCTAATGTCAAACCTTCTTAGCCGAACTGGGCATAACTATAGGTAAAAATTATATATTAGTAGCATTTTATATTTTATCTTTCTCCATCAAAATAAGTAACGCTTCATTAAATTTTGGCAAAATTGCTCTGTTTCCTGGAGAAATAAATTCTGTTAAAATGACACACCTGATTGCCCAGCCTTTCCATATAGCATCATTTTGAGGATATTGATTACCTTGCATTATGAGTATTTTTTTTAATTGAATGAAGAAAAGAATATGCATAATTTCCATTCTGGTCTCAATGCGTGACTAACTTTGCACTTTAGACAAAACCCATTCCACTACATCACGATTTCATCTCTCAAAATTTGTACCAAGAGTTTCCCTTCATGGGTTACATGATTGACCCGTTAAATATCAATACACAAAGCCGTTTCCCAATTTTGAATACACTTACTTCATACCAAGGTGGTGCGTCACGGTGTTATACCGCATGCAATGTGATGTTTGTCGACGGGATTTGAGGGGGTTAGTCAGTTCATCGTAACGGAGTCCGAAGGGCCTAAATGGGGCCCGAGCCGGCCAATAATTCGCTCTAGGAAACAACCAAGTTTTAAATTGGTGTCTAATTCATAAAGTTTTGCCAAGAGAGTCTATAGCTGTGAGGGCCCAGGGAGGCCAGGGCTCTCCCTGTAAGGCACTTAAATAAGCAAAAGTTTCGCTTTTCTTTCGTCCTTTACCCCCACTTTCGCGGAACGGGGGACATTGATTTGGGTTTGTCTGTCTGTCCCTCTGTCTGTCCGACTGTCTGTCCAGCCGTAAGGTTCGTTTCCGTGCGATAACTTTTCTAAACATAATCCTATTTCATACAAATTGGGTTCAGTGATTGCTCTCATATATACCTTGGTTTGGATTGGTTTTAGAGTGTCTTTCTGAAAATAATTCTCTCCAGCTCAAAATAAATTTTCAAATTTTTGGTCCAATTTCTCAATGTGTTTTAGTTTTTATGGTTGCCCGCAGATGTCTCCACATGTCATAGTTGATTTTTGTCCTATTTCTCAATGTGTTTCAGTTTTAATGTTTGACTGCAGATGTCTCCACATGTCATAGTTGATCTGTTTAAGTTCTCATGTGCCCTGAAGATTTCTTCACATGTCATAATTTTGGTTGATTATCAAGCATTAAAGGTAACAAGAGCTAAAAGCATGTGACATTAATTCTACTAATTTGTTGTTCACCGGGCCTAGGGAATGAATGGTGTTGCATGCGGTGGCCAGTTAAACGCCTGTAAAATCTCTTTTGGCTTTTTGTTGTATTACAAATGTGATATGATATATGTAGGTTTTCACCAGGGATACGAGGCTCAAAGGGGCCCGGGGCCCGGGGCGACAGTGGAGTTTCTCATGGCACAATAATATCCTTGAAAATGCAAATTCTGATTTGTCTTTGTTATAACTTGAATACATTTTATCATGAGTGCTAAGATGACAATCAGGGGCCCATTTGCAATTATTATACAGGGCCCGGTACCCGTAAAAAGCATATCGGCTGTTCTGATTCGGGCCCGTAGTCTATTCCGTTGTTTGTTTGGTTTTTTTTTTGTTTTTTTTTACCTTGAATATCTTCATTTTCTTTTTTAAAGTGGATATAATATAATGTAAAATAATGTAATAACATATATATATAAATAATATGGGATCCTTATACGTCTGTGTGTCCCTGCTGGAGCATGTTTAATGGGGAGACTCCCTTTAAACGTTTGTTTAGTGAATCCTATATTCCTATTTGCATACTATGAAATCGACTATAAACAAATGTAGTTTATTTGTGAGACAATTATCTGGATGCATTTTTAGATATACATGCCATATATTCGACAAATATAGGTTCGGTCGTTTTATTTTAAACTTTTCCCACATTTGGTGGATGTCCATATATAAACAAATCAATTTAGTGGTAGGTTTGATCTGTTTCGTAAAACATGATGTTTATATATGGCCCCATCTTCCGGAACTAAAGTCGTTTACTTTTTTATAAGAACGGGCCCAGGACCATGAAAACAACGACAAGGAACCTTGGGCCCTCTGCTTTACGTTGATTTACTGATAGCTTTCAGGAAATCGGCACGTACACGTGCAATGACGTGATCGCGCACTATGACGTGACGACTCTCATCGAAGCTCTAATTTATCAATGGTCGATCCGAGTGTCTTCAAGAGTCTCAAAGTAGGCCTACTGAGCCGCTGGACTTTCCTGGCCTTGGTGTATAAGCCTTTAAGCTATACATACTTTATATCCATTCTCAGCTCTCTCTCTCTCTCTATCTGAGTCCCTCTCCCTCTCATATATATATATAAAGTTGCCTTTAGTCATTTAAATTATGTTCTTATGGCATCAGGGCCAATGACTTTATACAAGTACATGTATTTAAGTAATATAACCATGAAACATTAACGACACACGTTCCAATTCTGTTTTAATGATGGGTTTAATGATAAATATTCATAGACAGCAATATACACGTATAAGTAACCTAACAAACACGTGCATGTTATTTATATTATGTCATAGGCCTTTGCTATGGCATGTTAATTCTGAAAGCAAACTCGTACGATCTCTTGCGGGAGATGTCTATGTATGAAAATTACTCATGTGTTATATATAATAATGCCATTATTAGAATTGTATTGATTGGTAGAATTGGTTTGTTCGTTATGAAAAATTATAATGTAGTTTGTAAGTTTGTAAAAAAAAGAAAATAGAAGATACTATGTAAATTAACCCGGGCGATAAACCATCGCTTTTGTACGAACTCTGGACATAACCCCTGGGCCATATTTCCTTCGCATCTTTTGTCATATGGTATGGGCCAAGTTCCCGTAAACCAGCAGATGACGCAAACCCTGGCCTGATCGAGCAACTGTAACCAAAAAGTGATATCAGTATTTAAATAAATCATACCTGATTATAATTGTGACGTTTTATAATTCTCCATGTCTTATTACCTCTTACATATCAATGGTCCATTCGAGGGTCTGTCAAGGAATATATAACTACGGACATTAACAACCGCCCCCCCCCCCACCGCTGTACGTTGATTTAGTACGTTACACCTTTCAGAAAAAACGGCACGTACTCGTGAAGTGACGTTATTGTCCTCTGTGACGTCAAGAGTAGCAACCCAAACATGGCCATACGTCACCTGCGTATACAAATGTATGCTATGGATGTACCTTGAGCAACTGGCATACCTTTTTTTCTGAACGGTAACCAGTACATTCATCATCGGTCGCACTTTCGTAAGCGCATATCCCTTTGTGGATGGGAGGTACCGTTCTCAGAATGACACCGATAGATTGCAGATGCTTGAGTTTGAATAACTTAGCACTGCTGTGTACGAGCCCAATTTGCCTTAAAACAAAATACATAAAGAACATTCTAACTGTTATGCGAACGGTAGACATCTTGAAAATATACGTTGTCACTGCTTTTTACGAGATGTAAGTTTGGAGGCGTTTTTTAACACCAGAGTACAGCTTTAACGCTTGCCTTTGTGAAATAAAAAAAGATGTTTACCTTGTTGGTGTTGTTGCTAACAACCGGTGCAATATACTCTGTCACTTTGTCCTACACTGTAAGGTCTCACTACAGCTATTATTGTTGATTGTTACATGTACTCTGATTGAATGGTTCAACTTATATATTATTTATCTGCCAACATGTACCGTTAGATGACCTTTATGGTCCTGTCGGATTTATAGACCGTGTCAAACTGTGAAAAAAACTTTGCATTTCGAAAACGAAGATATTGACGGTTATTCCGATAACCATCCTGTAGAAAAAACTACCCTCTCTCTCTCTCTCTCTCTCCCTCTCTCTCTCTCTCTCTCTCTCTCTCTATATATATATATATATATATATATATATATATATATAATATGCATATGTATATCCATATGTATATCCATACGCGGATGATGAAAGTAGAATCCTTCCCCTGAAGGTCTTTCCTAGGGAAGTTTTAAGTTGACCCTCAACGTACCCTGTCCGAAAACTGAAACGAGTACGGTCACGAATAAGGATCAAATTACTGTTTTGAGCTTACTGGTATACGTTTGATGTATGGCTAATGTCAAACTTTCTTAGCCGAACTGGGCATAACTATAGGTAAAAAATAGGATATTCTTTACCTTGCATTATGAGTAAATTTTTTAATTAAATGAAGAAAAGAATATGCATAATTTCCATTCTTGTCTCAATGCATGACTAGCTTTGCACTTTAGACAAAACCCATTCCACTACATTACGATTTCATCTCTCAAAATTTGTACCAAGAGTTTTCCTTCATGGGTTACCGGATTGACCAGTTAAATATCAATACACAAAGCCGTTTCCCAAAATTGAATACATTTACTTCATACCAAGGTGGTGCGTCACGGTGTGATACCGCACGCAATGTGATGTTTGTCGACGGGAATTGAGGGGGTTAGTCAGTTAATCGTAACGGAGTCCGAAGGGCCTAAATGTGGCCCGGGCCGGCCAATAATTCACTCTAGGAAACAACCAAGTTTTAAAATGTGTGTCTGATTCATATAGTTTTGCCAAGAGTCTATAGCTGTGAGGGCCCAGGGAGGCCAGGGCTCTCCCTGTAAGGCACTTGAATAAGCAAAAGTTTCGCTTTTCTTTCGTACTTTTCCCCCCGCTTCCGCGGAACGGGGGACATTGATTTGGGTTTATCTGTCTGTCCCTCGGTCTGTCTGTCCCTCTGTCTGTCCAGCCGTCAGGTTCATTTCCGTGCGATAACTTTCCTAAATATAATCCTATTCCATTCAAATTGGGTTCAGTGATTGCTCTCGTGCATACCTTGGTTTGGATTGGTTTTGGAGTGTCTTTCTGAAAATAATTCTCTCCAGCTCAAAATAAATTTTCAAATTTTTTGTCCAATTTCTCAAAGTGTTTTAGTTTTTATGGTTGCTTGCAGATGTCTCAGCATGTCATAGTAGATTTTTGTCCTATTTCTCAATGTGTTTCAGTTTTAATGTCTGACTGCAGATGTCTCCACATGTCATAGTGGATCTGTTTAAGTTCTCATGTACCTTAAAGATTTGTTCACATGTCATAATTTTGGTTGATTATCAAGCATTAAAGATAACAAAAGCTAAAAGCATGTGACATTAATTCTACGAATTTGTTGTTCACCGGGCCTGGGGAATGAATGGAGTTGCATGCGGTGGCCAGTTAAACGCCTGTTAAATCTCTTTTGGCTTTTTGTTGTATTACAAATATGATATCATATATGTAGGTTTTCACCAGGCTCAAAGGGGCCCAGGGTGACAGTGGAGTTTCTCTTGGCACAATAATATCCTTGAAAACGCGGAATTTGATTTGTCTTTGTTATAACTTGAACACACTTCATCATGAGTGCTAAGATGTCCCTCAGGGGCCCAGGAGTTTCCGAATAAAGTTACAAGAAAATGCATGAATAGAATCAGGATATCTCATTTGTCTTAAATTACATTAGTAAGATTATAAATAAAGGTTTTAAACCGGTAGGCACAATTACGCCTAGGCGTGCAAAGAGTTTTACATGACCGAATAATATTCTATAAAATGTGGAAATTCCAGAGTGATTGGAAACCAATGATAATATAATTCTGGCCAGACAGATTTGTCTGATTTAAATTTAGTATGCGGTACAAAAGATGCATCCGTGAAAGAAATAAACCTGATAAATGATATTTATTTGCAATGATTATACAGGGCCCGGTAAGCCGTAAAAAGCATATCGGCTGTTCTTATTCGGGCCCGTAGTCTATTCCGTTGTTTTTTTTCACTTTGAATATCTTCATTTTTTTTTAAAGTGGATATAATATAATGTATAATAATGTAATAATATATATAAATATATATATATATATATATATATATGGGATACCTATACGTTTGTGTGTCCCTGCCGGAGTATGTTTGATGGGGAGACTCCCTCAAATAGGCCCGGGGCCCAGGGCGACAGTGGAGTTTCACATGGCACAATAATATCTTTGAAAATGCGGAATTTGATTTGTCTTTATTAAAACTTGAATACATTTCATCATGAGTGCTAAGATGGCACTCAGGGGCCCATTTGCAATTATTATACAGGGCCCGGTACCCATAAAAAGCATATCGGCTGTTCTGATTCGGGATCGTAGTGTATTCCGTTGTTGGTTTCTTTTTTTTTTCTTTTTTTTTACTTTGAATATCTTCATTTTCTTTTTTAAAGTAGATATAATATAATGTATAATAATGTAATAATATATATATATATATATATATATATATATATAATGTTAATATAAAATGGGATCCCTATACGTCTGTGTGTCCCTGCTGGAGTATGTTTGATGGGGAGACTCCCTTTAAACTTTTTTTAGTGAATCCTATATTCCTATTTTCATACTATGAGATTGACTTTAAACAAATGTAGCTTATTTGTAAGACAATTATCTGGATGCGTTTTATAGATATACATGCCATATATTCGACAAATATAGGTTTTGTCGTTTTATTATAAACTTTTCCCACACTTGGTGGATGTCCTTAGAATATATAAACAAATCAATTTAGTGGTAGGTTTGATATTTTTCGTCAAACATTATATTTATATATGGCCCCGTCTTCCGGAGCTTAAGTCGTTTACTTTCTTATTAAAACAGGGCCCAGGACCATGAAAACACGACAAGCAACCTTGCCCCCCCCCCCTGCGTTACGTTCATTTACTGATAGCTTTCAGGGAAACGGCACGAACACGTGCAATGACGTCATCGCGCACCATGACGTCATGACTCTCTCCGAATCTCTAATATATCAATAGTCGATATGAGTGTCCACAAGAGTGTCAAAGTAGGCCTACTGAGCTGCTGAACTTTCCTGGTCTTGGTGTATAGGCCTTTAAGCTATACATACATAATATACATTCTCAGCTCTCTCTCTGATTCCCTCTCTCTCATACACACACATATATATATATATATATATATATATATATATATATATATATATATATATATATAAGTACATATATTTAAGTATTATAACTATGAAAAATTAACGACACACGTTTCAATTCTGTTTTAATGATGGATTTAATAATATATATTTATAGACAGCAATATACACGTTAAAGTAATCTAACAAACATGTTCCTGTTATTAATATTATGTCATAGGCCTTTCCTATGGCATGTTAATTCTAAAAGCAAACTCGGACGATCTTTTGCGGGAACATGTCTATGTATGAAAATTATTTATGTGTTATATATAATAATGCCATTATAATAATTGTACTGATTGATAGAATTGGTTTGTTCGTTATGAAAAATTATAATGTAGTTTTGTAAAATAAAAAAAAATAGAATATTCTATGTAAATCAACCCGGGTGATAAACCATCGCTTTTGTACGAAATCTGGACATAACCCCTGGGCCATATTTTCTTCGCATCTTTTGTCATATTGTATGGGCCTGGTGCCCGTTAACCAGCAGATGACGCAAACCCTGGCCTGATCGAGCAACTGTAACCAAAAAGTGACATCAGTATTTAAATAAATCATACCTGAGTATGATTGTGACGTTTTATAATTTTCCATGTATTATTACCTCTAATATATCAATGGTCCATTCGAAGGTCTGTCAAGGAATATATTACAACGAACAATTAACAACCGCCCCCCCCCCCCCCCCGCTGTACGTTGATTAAGTACGTGACACCTTTCAGGGAAACGGAACGTACACGTGGAGAGACGTCATTGTCCTCTGTGACGTCAAGAGTAGCAACCCAAATATGGCCATACATCACCTGCGTATACAAATGTATGCTACGGACCCCCCTCCCCTCCCCCCCATAAAATACTGGAGCTCGTTCCGGGGTTATTTACGCATGGATCGCCCACAAAATACAATCAATTGTTCCTTGTATCATTTGTGTTATCCTGCTTACAGAAAAACATATAAACAGATAAACAGACAGACAAACATACGCGCCCAAAAACATAACCCCCGCCACTAGGCTAGGCGGAGGTAATGATATTGCACTGTAATAAATCTTCCAGAAACAGTTACTAAAAGGAATTTTCACGGTTTGGTCGAAAAAGTATTGAAATTACCAAAATAATCAATAAAATAAAGCAGTATTCAGATAAGGTGACATGAGTATACAGTTTAGGTGTTATTCAAGTAAATAGCCTGTAGCATAGTTTTTTTAATAACAAACTTTGCAAAGAAAGCAATTTCTGACAAGTAAGTTTTCTCATTTGAATATTATGTTCTACATGCAGAAATCGTATTGTACCTATACTAAGAGTGTTGCCGTACAACTTATAAATCATTGAATACTTAATGCAAATTGGCATAAGAGAAATATTCAAGACATTTATTATTTGGATGATAAGAGAAACAAATTGTAACTTCTGTTAACTCAGACGTGTTTAACAAAACACACCAGTCATGTATTTATTTTATTCGCTGTTTATTCTAAGTACTATCCCTGACTACATATAAAAGGGGTAAAATGTGGTATTTTAACGGCAGTGGCTTTAAGTGGCTTTCTTACCTAAGAAAATAACGTGAACCAGTTTTGAAAGGGCAAACTAGAGCGGAAACAGATAAAACAATACATTGAGACTCGCACAAAACTACGCTGACAAGTAAACATTACATATTACTATTATTTTCAGTAAAGTGTTAGTTAATTATTTAACCACATGTTTTTATATTTATCAAATAACAATATCATCCCTTCCGGACACTTTATTTCGCTTTGTAAAAGATTCCCGTGTGTTTCTTTAATATCATATGTAGGGCACGGACATACCCTTAGGAGAACGGAAGGTGTATCATTGGACTTTGTACTTGTAAACCCCTCCGACATAAGAAATAAAATGCTGATATGTAGCCATTCACTCTATGTTTTTTACTGCAGGAATTGCATTTGGGTGGATCTGCACACTTGGAAATACAACTGAAAACTGTGAACATTTTATGATTTATTTTATTACACATTTACACCCGTTGTTAACATGTATATATAAATAACCTTTAACCTATTTCAGGATGTTAACCTATTTTTACAGATCAATTTGGTCTTATTTTTTCCCTTAAAATGTGACTTTCAATGTTTTTAATATTTGGATTGGCAATTATAATAATGTGATACGTTATTAACGTTATTTACAGAGTTTGATTATTTTTATAATTAAAGGTTTCCAAATTACCAACTACCACTAATTTATCGATGTATGATTATTATGCAAATTGGCTTTGATCATCCTTTTGTCACGCTTTTCAAATTAATATAGAAGTTACTGAACAGACCTGTGTTCATTAATATTCAGGCCACAGGCCTATCTTTAGAAACACTTCATAAACTCCTGAGGTAATTACTAATACATGTAACAATATGTAATTGTTCGTGAAAAACGTGTGACAACATCAGTTACAGATATTCTGAAATATTGTGAATATAATGATGAATATTCAGTTTCAATAAAAAATATTAACATTAATTCCAAAGATATTTCTATGCCCACAATAACATACTGGATAGTTAGACTCTCGGATAATCAAATTCGTAATAAGGCTCTAATATATCCTATCATAAAGAAGAAGAATGGCACTACAATATGTGCAGCATTTCTTTGCTCCCACAACATGATGCTCATCCTGATCTTGTAAAAATACCAGAAAGTTGAATAAGGATGGACATAGAATAAGGATATATATATATATATAAAATCTCTGTTTATGCAAAGAATGGAAAACATAGTAAAAACAACATCTCGAGAAGAACATGAAAATTGAGTGTCTTTTTTATATAATCTAAGATCTAAGAAAACCCTTGTCTATGCAAAGAACTGAATACATAAAAATATACTGAAAACCACGTCTTTCTCTTGATTGTGATCTGATATTTTTTCATTGACAGAGGTTCTGTCAATGGCTCACAATTTTGCTACCTGAAACACAAATTTAAAATGTCAGCATTGATAAAGAAGTTTTTTTCATGATCTAATTCAACCTATATCATACCTCACGCTTTAATTCCCACTGCCAAAGACATTCTATATAGTCTTTCAGTTTGATGATTTCCATACATCATTTTAAATGCAAGTGAAATGAACAGAGATGAAAGATTGAACTTTGTTTTGTTAAAACTTGATTCAACCGGAGACATGTTATATATTCTGTGCAGGTTCATTTATTTTTTTATACCTATTTTCATTCTTTTTATACGTTGTAAAAAATTCAAGCCAAAACCTGCCTCCTTCTTTAATAATGTATGTAGAGTGAGACTTTGTATCATTTCGCTCTCCTTTGTTTTTTTATTAGACTCCCAAATGCGAAATTCAGTTGGCGGAAAGCTGTTTTCCATTGGGGATTATTTAAACGTAGGTGCCAGTAGTCTATGCAGCATTATTTTCCGGTCCAATCAATATATTTTCAAGCGATCTAACAATTTTAGAAAACCATTATTATTTAAATCTTGACACGAACTTTTTTTCAGTCAAGAGCCGTCAAGAGCAAGTATAATCCCCCTGAGATCAGATTCCAGTTACTAAAATGCTCGACACTTTACAGGAGGATCCCAATGGAAGCTGCATTTCACCAGTCAGAATAATAATGTTCATGCCTGAATAAGTAAAGTCGGTTGTTGCTTTGATCCTTTAAAGTGTTAGTCTGATCTGATGCGCCCAAAACTTTGTTAGTAATTCTAAATTATCATCTGCAATAGTCCAGAAGATAAAGCCCTTTTATACCAATGTTTAATTATTTTTTTCTAGTTGGAACGCAGAATTAAGGGAAGTGATTAGCAGGTGCTATTTTCCTGACATTGTATGTTGAAGGTCATACCAGAAAGTGGATATGCTCTGTTTGCGTAGCTTATATAAAGGATATCTAACCAACAATGATCTTTATCACTTACGACACTGTGTAATCTTAACACTTCACGAGAAACTTAATCACTGACGACATTGACTAAATCTTTATCACTGGCGATACTGAGTAAATCTTAATCACTGACGACATCGAGTATATCGTAATTACTAAAGACACTGAGTAAATCGTAATCACTGAAGACACTGAGTAAATCGTTTTCACTGACGCCAGTGAATTAAGTGAATATATCAAGAAATAGTATTCTGTGTCACAACGGATTTCAAAATCAACAGAAATATTCCTTGAATCCAGAATTTCTTCCACTTCAAAATTCAGGAATGAAACAAAAACTGGCGTCCTCCTTGTAAAGAGTCCGGTCAGCAAAGGCATGGACAAACAGTCGGAGATACTTTATATAAATGTAACGAAAGACGCATGTAAAGGGAAACAAAGTGGTACATGCTTCAATATTATTCATTTCTAATTCAATACTTTTACGCTCCAGGTTGTTACTATAAAACGTTTTCGATCATTATTTGCGATAATGATTTTCACAGCCCAAAAAGTCTGTCATCATGTTTATATGGCGTACATTATTATGCAATATCATAATGCTTCCTCTAAATGTGAACATTTCTTAACACCTCCGCATATTTTTATGTTCTCTTTCATATTTTTAAAGTGGAAGGCGATAATTTTTAGTTCCGATTGGTTAGTGCCTTACATTTGCTTTTTAATTACTATTTGGATACTCACAGTGTTCTGATATAATGCCCCGGTTTCTTGAACGACTCCAGAGACACCGTGTCCTGAAACTACAGAAACTCTCTCAGCTAAAACGTGGCATCATCTTCGAAGGCATCAGGGTTCTGGCTGGTGTCCTTATTCTGGAGCCGGAGTGCACCGTTCACATCGGTCAGGTACCAGCCACGTCGATCAAATGCCTCCAAGCTCACTATGATGCAGATAAGAATGATACATAGAAAATTAGATATGGATAATCCACTCTAAATACTTTTTTTGTTTTGATGTATCATTGTATCATTATATACATATATAATTTAAATGCTCCACTAGTATAATGTACAAACAATATATCCATCCAATTCCTATTTCCGCTCCATATATGCCCGTACCACATACGTCATTCTCCCTCTAGCTGCGTGTCCAATTGTACGGATACGGATAAACTTGGCACATGGAAATAAGAAAGACTTTGCCCATTTATACTGTTCGGAGTGCGTTGTGGCGTGCATCTGCGGATACGTATTTGCTAAGCTGACCATGTAACTGTGGGTACGGAAACCCAGCGGAAATGTGCCATTTTAGGGAGTCGAAATACCTCAAACCCTACGGACAAACGTATATCATGGACACACAAAAACATCCGCACATGTATCCGCACCGCACCGTGTCCCTACAAATGGACATGTAGCTTCTCTCTCTCTCTCTCTCTCTCTCTCTCTCTCTCTCTCTCTCTCTCTCTCTCTCTCTCTCGTTTTTCTCTATCTTTCTCGCCAGTTCTGTTATCTATAATCTTTCTTGTTCCTCTCTTTATCTGTATTTTCTCTCTTCATTATTTGACCCTTCCTGTGAGTTTTCTTTATGAATACATTGTGTTTGTGTAATTGTGAACTACCCATACATTCGAAGAGCCAGTTTAGCAAGCAAATCCATGTATTTAACGTTATTTCAGATAGAACCTTACAGGTATAAGAAACACGCATGCACATTATAGTATGTATAACTTGAGGGAACTCGACTGTAATATACCCATAAAGAAGATATGCTTTGTATCTACAACCCTACAGCCGACACAAGAGTGTCGCTTTCTTTTTGTAGACTGGGATATCAAAATACAGACCTGTTCCTGGCTCATTGTTGAGTCCAATATACACTAGAATGAATCTCTTAGGGTTCACTGATAGCAATGCCTCGTTTCCCTCATTGTAGCTCATGCTTTCGTTCGGATAATTGTACGATTTAAACTGTCCTGAAGAGAAACACAATAACTCATGAAGCAATACCTGTATAGTCGCAACGATTTTTATAGCAGTACCTCATACGTAGGAAGAAATGTCATCTAAACGATAAACTGGACAGGCATGCCTTTATTCAAAAGTGAATTAATGACTTTTCTAAAATATACTCAGTCTTTAGTCCTAATACCCTTAATCCTTAGTTGTATTCGCTGAAATTTTTGTGATCTTTTCATAAATTTTTAGACGTTGTCTGTGTGTAATGAATCTGTCCATTGTGTAGAACATTGGGTGTAGTGTTTTAGCTATGTATGCCCCTGAGAAATGTGTGATCCACTTCTGAGATCGTCTTACCTAGGCATCTTGGGATGATTGTATTGTACCTGTATCTGCTACTACCTGCAAGGATTAAGCAATTGTCAAATGAAACAAATTAATGCAATTCATTTATATTACCATCTATATATTTGGATAAATGATCACTTTATACTGTCAACATATGAAATTATCTGGTCATCTGCTTTGGTTACTTGTATGCATGCATGTGGTCATTGTTTCTAGACTAACAGATGACCAAACCTTAGGTATAACTGGATACTCTAATAAAAGTATAATTTCCATGAAACTTATTTTGTCTATATATGTAGATATTGTCTCAATATTCGTATATCACTTCTGGCGTATAAATTATTCCCATTTTTCTTAAACACTGTAATGATGTGATTGAATATCAGCAAATTCTTAACCTTTGTCCTTATTAACAGTGACGTTGACAAATAACTTGCCGCGTACTTCTCCGGGATGTACCTTGAGCAACTGGCATACTTTTTTTCTGAACGGTAACCAGTACATTCATCATCAGTCGCACAATCGTGAGCGCATATCCTTTTGTGGGTGAGAGGTACCGTTCTCAGAATGCCACCGATAGATTGCAGATGCTTGAGTTTAAATAACTAAGCACTGCTGTGTACGAGCCAAATTTGCCTTAAAACAAAAGACATAAAGAACATTCTAACTGTTATGTGAACGGTAGACATCTTGAAAATATACGTTGTCACTGCTTTTTACGAGATGTAAGTTTGGAGGCGTTTTTTTTTAACACCAGAGTACAGCTTTAAAATAGCTTTGTGAAAAAAAAGATATTAACCTTATTGCTGTTGTTGCTAACAACCGGTGCGATATAACTCTTTCACTTTGTCCTACACTGTTAGGTCTCTCTACAGCTATTATTGTCGATTGTTACATGTACTCTGATTGAATGGTTCAATTTATATATTATTTATCTTCCAACATGTAGCCGTTAGATGGCCTTTATGGCCCTGTCGTGTTTATAGACCGTGTCAAACTGTGAAAAATTTTGCATTTAGAAAACGAATATATAGACGGTTATTCCGATACCCATCCTGTAGAAAAAACTACCCTCTCTCTCTCGCTCTCTGTATATATGTATATATATATATATATAATATGCATATGTATATCCATACGCGGATGATGAAAGTAGAATCCTTCCCCTGAAGGTCTTTCCTAGGGAAGTTTTAAGTTGACCCTAAACGTACCCTGTCTGAAAACGGAAACGGGTACGGTCACGAATACGGATCAAATTACTGTTTTTCAGCTTACTGGTATACGTTCGATGTATGGCTAATGTCAAACCTTCTTAGCCGAACTGGGCATAACTATAGGTAAAAATTATATATTAGTAGCATTTTATATTTTATCTTTCTCCATCAAAATAAGTAACGCTTCATTAAATTTTGGCAATATTGCTCTGTTTCCTGGAAAAATAAATTCTGTTAAAATGACACACCTTATTGCCCAGCATTTCCATATAGCTTCATTTTGAGGATATTCTTTACCTTGCATTATGAGTAAATTTTTAAATTGAATGAAGAAAAGAATATGCATAATTTCCATTCTGGTCTCAATGCGTTACTAGCTTTGCACTTTAGACAAAACTCATTCCACTACATCACGAGTTCATCTCTCAAAATTTGTACCAAGAGTTTCCCTTCATGGGTTACAGGATTGACCTGTTCAATATCAATACACAAAGCCGTTTCCCAAAATTGAATACATTACTTTTTACCAAGGTGGTGCGTCACGGTGTGATACCGCACGCAATGTGATGTTTGTCGACGGGAATTGAGGGGGTTAGTCAGTTCATCGTAACGGAGTCCGAAGGGTCTAAATGGGGCCCGGGCCGGCCAATAAAACGCTCTAGGAAACAACCAAGTTTTAAAATTGGTGTCTAATTCATAAAGTTTTGCCAAGAGAGTCTATAGCTGTGAGGGCCCAGGGAGGCCGGGGCTCTCCCTGTAAGGCACTTAAATAAGCAAAAGTTTCGCTTTTCTTTCGTCCTTTACCCCCGCTTCCGCGGAACGGGAGACATTGATTTGGGTTTGTCTGTCTGTCCCTCTGTCTGTCCGACTGTCTGTCCAGCCGTAAGGTTCGTTTCCGTGCGATAACTTTCCTAACCATAATCCTATTTCATACAAATTGGGTTCAGTGATTGCTCTCATGCATACCTTGGTTTGGATTGGTTTTAGAGTGTCTTTCTGAAAAATAATTCCCTCCAGCTCAAAATAAATTTTTAAATTTTTGATCCAATTTTTCAATGTGTTTTAGTTTTTATGGTTGCCCGCAGATGTCTCCACATGTCATAGTTGATTTGTGTCCTATTTCTCAATGTGTTTCAGTTTTTATGTTTGACTGCAGATGTCTCCGTATGTCATAGTTAATCTGTTTAAGTTCTCATGTGCCCTAAAGATTTCTTCACGTCATAATTTTGGTTGATTATCAAGCATTAAAGATAACAAGAGATAAAAGCATGTGACATGAATTTTACGAATTTGTTGTTCATCGGGCCTAGGGAATGAATGGTCTTGCATGCGGTGGCCAGTTAAACGCCTGTAAAGTCTCTTTTTGGCTTTTTGTTGTATAACAAATATGATATGATATATGTAGGTTTTCACCAGGGATGTGAGGCTAAAAGGGGCCCGGGGCGACAGTGGAGTTTCTCATGGCACAATAATATCCTTGAAAATGCGAAATCTGATTTGTCTTTGTTATAACTTGAATACATTTCATCATGAGTGCTAAGATGACACTCAGGGGCCCATTTGCAATTATTATACAGGGCCCGGTACCCGTAAAAAGCATATCGACTGTTCTGATTCGGGCCAGTGGTCTATTCCAATGTTGTTTTTTTTTTATTGTTATTTTTTTTTACTTTGAATATCTTCATTTTCTTTTTTAAAGTGGATATAATATAATGTATAATGATGTAATAATATATATATATATATATATATATAATTCTAATATAAAATGGGATCCCTATACGTCTGTGTGTTCATGCTGGAGTATGTTTAATGGGGAGACTCCCTTTAAACTTTTTTTTAGTGAATCCTATATTCCTATTTGCATACCAGGAAATCGACTATAAACAAATGTAGTTTATTTGTGAGACAATTATCTGGATGCGTTTTATAGATATCCATGCCATATATTCGACAAATATAGGTTTGGTCGTTTTATTTTAAACTTTTCCCACATTTGGTGGTTATCCTTAGAATATATAAACAATCAATTTAGTGGTAGGTTTGATATTTTTCGTAAAACATGATGTTTATATATGGCCCCATCTTCCGAAACTTAAGTCGTTTACTTTCTTATAAAAACGGGCCCAGGACCATGAAAACAACGACAAGCAACCTTGGTCCCCCTGCTTTACGTTGATTTACTGATAGCTTTCAGGAAAACGGCACGTACACGTGCAATGACGTCATCACGCACTATGACGTGACGACTCTCATCGAATCTCTAATATAACAATGGTCGATCCGAGTGTCTTCAAGAGTCTTAAAGTAGGCCTACTGGCCTTGGTGTATGGGCCTATAAGCTATACATACGTTGTATACATTCTCAGCTCTCTCTCTCTCTCTGAGTCCCTCTCTCTCATATATATATATATATATATATATATATATATATATATATATATATATATAAAGTTGCCTTTAGTCATTTAAATTATGTTCTCATGGCAACAGGGCAAATGACTTTATACAAGTACATGTATTTAAGTAATATAACCATGAAACATTAACGACACACGTTTCAATTCTGTTTTAATGATGGGTTTAATAATAAATATTCATAGACAGCAATATTCACGTGTAAGAAACCTAACAAACACGTGCATGTTATTTATATTATGTCATAGGCCTTTGCTATGGAATGTTAATTCTGAAAGCAAACTCGTACGATCTCTTGCGGGAGATGTCTATGTATGAAAATTACTTATGTGTTATATAAAATAATTCCATTATTAGAATTGTATTGATTGGTAGAATTGGTTTGTTCGTTATGAAAAAAATTATAATGTAGTTTGTAAGTTTGTAAAATAAAGAAAAATAGAATATTCTATGTAAATTAACCCGGGTGGTAAACCATCGCTTTTGTACGAACTCTGGGCATAATCCCTGGGCCATATTTTCTTCGCATCTTTTGTCATATTGTATAGGTCTGGTACCCGTAAACCAGCAGATGACGCAAACCCTGGCCTGTTCGAGCAACTGTAACCAAAAAGTGACATCAGTATTTAAATAAATCATACCTGATTATAATTGTGACGTTTTATAATTCTCCATGTCTTATTACCTCTTACATATCAATGGTCCATTCGAAGGTCTGTCAAGGAAAATATAACTACGAACATTAACAACCGCCCCCCGCCCCCGCTGTACGTTGATTTAGTACGTTACACCTTTCAGAAAAAACGGCACGTGGAGTGACGTTTTTGTCCTTTGTGACGTCAAGAGTAGCAACCCAAATATGGCAATACGTCACCTGCGTATACAAATGTATGCTATGGACCCCCCCCCCCCCCATAAAATACTAGAGCTCGTTCCGGGGTTATTAACGCATGGATCGCCCACAAAATGTATTCAATTGTTCCATGTGTCATTGCCGAGTTTTCCTGTAAATTTCAGCAAAGCCCGTTGAGGACTTTTTGTGTTATCAAGCTAACAGACAAACATATAAACAGATAAACAGACAGACAAACATACGCGCCAAAAAACATAACCCCCGCCACTACGCTAGGCGGAGGTAATGATATTGCACTGTAATAAATCTTCCAGAAACAGTTACTAAAAGGAACTTTCACGGTTTGGTCGAAAAAGTATTGAAATTACCAAAATAATCAATAAAGTAAAGCATTATTCAGATAAGGTGACATGGGTATACAGTTTAGGTGTTATTAAAGTAAATAGCATGTAGCATAGTTTTTTTTAATAACAAAATTTGCAAAGAAAGCAATTTCTGACAAGTAAGTTTTCTCCTTTGAATATTATGTTCTACATGCAGAAATCGTATTGTACCTATACTAAGATTGAATACTTAATGCAAATTGGCGTAAGAGAAATATTCAAGACATTTATCATTTGGATGATAAGAGAAACAAATTGTAACTTCTGTAAACACAGACGTGTTTAACAAAACACACCAGTCATGTATTTATTTTATTCGCTGTTTATTCTAAGTACTATCTCTGACTACATCTATATAAACAGGGGCCCAAGGACTCAAAGATTATTTGTGATCATTCCCTATGTGATAAAACGAAAAGCTTACATTACGAATCCCCCGCAGTAAGAAGGGCGGACTACTAAAATGGTCGATGTCTGTCCTTCCATCTGTCAGTCCGTCTCACTTCATTCCTTTACCAAATATCTCCAAGACCCTTGCGAGTGGGGGATCCAGAGAGGGGCGCGAACGACGCGCATCCCCCGAAGGGCTGTAACATCTCTCATTTTATCAATTTATTTTCTCGTTTCTTCTTGATTAATTTTCATTTTTCAGATTTCCTTTTTATTCCTTAGCAACAGAATTATTAATTGAACAGTTTATTACTTTCGAATTCATAAGATGAGGATGTTAGGGAATAGCTGTGTGATTTGCCCCCGTTAAGATAGCATACAATGATACAATAAGGGAGGAAGTCTTTCTGTTATTTCACTTTACTGGTTCATTATAGCGAATAACCCTCACAAGCCACATTCATCCTTGAGTGAGGCAAGACTTTCCCGTTTGCCTGCAAAGCCTGCCATCGGTTGAAGACGACCTAACTACAGGCCTGTAACGAAAACATTTTTTTTTTCTTGTTTGCGTTGCAGGCACAAGGTGGAGAGTTTATTATCTAAAGTTTGGTCTGATCTAACCAAAGTAGTTCAACCACGATATCCGGTGTTCAGGGTGAGGACATGCAACAACCTTACATAATACGCATAATATATATAGGTGTGTTAACTCAGTTGGGACATAATTTGTAACTTGATGTTCAGCATGTATAAAAATGTTGGCACTTACTCTCAAGAAAATCAGATAATTTTTACTTTCATCAGTTCTTCTTTACAGCCTGGCAAGGCATGTTGGGAAGGTATTTTCTTGGTCCACGTTATGTGGATCTATGAATGGAGTCGACCGAGAAAAGGGAGACGACTTCTCGGCTAAACCCGAATTTACGACCTGTGTTCTGCCGAGTCCTGTGAGCTGCCTAGACCACAGGACAGGGTAAAATTCAAAGTCCAATTTAAGACTTTAACAATAATTTCACTCAAACCATTACTTATAAAAGATGATATTTTACCAGTGTTAAAAGTGGTAGAGCATTTTCACCATTGACATTAACAATTTAAAAACGATTGAAAGTTTGGACATGCAGTTTATATCTTAAGTTTGAAGAAATATTAATAGTAAAGCCACACGTTAAGCCCCACCCCTCCTAAAGTTTGATAACGCTATACAATGCCGTTCAAGAAAAAAAAGTAGTTGAGGAACAGAAAATCCTCATATTGTCTTTGTATAAGTAGCCTCAAAATGTCCTCTATCCATCGTATCGGTAATTACATTTAATAAAAACATTAGCCTTTAAATTATATGCAAAGATTCCTTGGTGCTAGGGAAATCCATTGAATAATATATTGAATAGTTTTATGTTTCCGTAAGAGTATGAATTTTGCTATCGCAACATGTTATAATTTCACACGTTTCCATATGTGGTGTAAAAAATTAACTTATCGATTGAAAAAAGTGTGACGGTTATAAACTACCAATCAGTCCAAAGTATGTGGTATTTTAACGAAAGTGGCTGTAAGTGGCTTTCTTACCTAAGAAAATAACGTGAACCAGTTTTGGAAGGCCAAACTAGAGCGGAAACAGATAAAACAATACATTGAGACTCGCACAAAACTACGCTGACAAGTAAACATTACATATTACTATTATTTTCAGTAAAGTGTTGGTTAATTATTTAACCACATGCTTTCATATTTATTCATATTTTTTTTTAATATTTTCATATTTAACAAATAACAATATCATCCCTTCCGGACACTTTATTTCGCTTTGTAAAAGATTCCCGTGTGTTTCTCTAATATCATATGTAGGGCACGGACATACCCTTAGGAGAACGGAAGGTGTATCTTTGGACTTTGTACTTGCAAACCCCTTACTCCGACATAAGAAATAAAATGCTGATATGTAGCCATTCACTCTATGTTTTTTACTGCAGGAATTGCATTTTGGTGGATCTGCACACTTGGAAATACAACTGAAAACCGTGAACATTTTATGATTTATTTTATTACACATTTACACCCATTGTTCACATGTATATATAAATAACCTTTAACCTTTTTCAGGATGTTAACCTATTTTTGCAGATCAATTTGGTCTTATTTTTTTCCCTGAAATGTTACTTTCAATGTTTTCAATATTTGAATTGGCAATTATGATAATGTGATAAGTTATTAACGTTAATTACAGAGTGTGATTATTTTTATAATTAAGGTTTCCAAATTACCAACTACCACTAATTTATCGATGTATGATTATTATGCAAATTGCCTTTGATCATCCTTTTGTCACGCTTTTCAAATTAATATAGAAGTTACTGAACAGACCTGTGTTCATTTATATTCAGGCCACAGGCTTATCTTTAGAAACACTTAATAACCTCCTGAGGTAATTACTTATACATGTAACAATATGTAATTGTTCGTGAAAAACGTGTGACAACAGCAGTTACAGATATTCTGAAATATTGTGAATATAATGATGAATATTCAGTTTCAATAAAAAATATTAACATTAATTCCAAAGATATTTCTATGCCCAAAATAACATACTGGATAGTTAGACTCTCGGATAATCAAATTCTTAATAAGGCTCTAATATATCCTATCATAAAGAAGAAGAATGGCACTACAATATGTGCAGCATTTCTTTGCTCCCACAACATGATGCTCATCCTGATCTTGTAAAAATACCAGAAAGTTGAATAAGGATGGACATAGAATAAGGATATATATATATATATATATATATATATATATATATATATATATAAATCTCTGTTTATGCAAAGAATGGAAAACATAGTAAAAACAACATCTCTGGAAGAACATGAAAATTGAGTGTCTTTTTTATATAATCTAAGATCTAAGAAAACCCCGGTCTATGCAAAGCACTGAACACATAAAAATATACTGAAAACCTTGTCTTGATTGTGATCTGATTTTTTTTCATTGACAGAGGTTCTGTCAATGGCTCACAATTTTGCTACCTGAAACACAAATTTAAAATGTCAGCATTGATAAAGAAGTTTTTTTTAATCTATTTCAACCTATATCGTACCTCACGCTTTAATTCCCACTGCCAAAGACATTTTATATAGTCTTTCCGTTTGATGATTTCCATACATCATTTTAAATGCAAGTGAAATGAACAGAGATGAAAGATTGAACTCTGTTTTGTTAAAACTTGATTCAACCGGAGACATGTTATATATTCTGTGCAGGTTTATTTATTTTTTTATACCTATTTTAATTCTTTTTATACGTCGTACAAAATTCAAGCCAAAACCTGCCTCCTTCTTTAATAATGTATGTAGAGTGAGGCTTTTTATCATTTCGCTCTCCTTTGTTTTTTTATTAGACTCCCATATGGGTAATTCAGTTGACGGAAAGCTGTTTTCCATTGGGGATTATTTAAATGTAGGTGCCAGTAGTCTATGCAGCATTATTTTCCGATTTTCCAATCAATTTATTTTTAAGCGATCTAACAATTTTAGAAAACCATTATTATTTAAATCTTGACACGAACTTTTTTTCAGTCATATACCGTCAAGAGCAAGTATAATCCCCCTGAGATCAGATTGCAGTTACTAAAATGCTCAACACTTTACAGGATGATGCCAATGGAAGCTACGTTTCACCAGTCAGAATATTTAAATGTTCATGCATGAATAAGTAAAGTCGGTTGTTGCTTTGATCCTTTAAAGTGTTGGTCTGATCTGATCCGCCCAAAGCTTTGTTAGTAATTCTAAATTATCATCTACAAAAGTCCAGAAGATAAAGCCCTTTTATACCAATGTTTAATTTTTTTTTCTAGTTGGAACGCAGAATGACGGGAAGCGACTAGCAGGTGCTATTTTCCTGACATTGTATGTTGAAGGTCATACCAGAAAGTGGATATGCTCTGTTTGCGTAGCTTCTATAAAGGACATCTAACCAACAATGATCTGAGAAGCTCCTGTGTAAACCTTATCTTTATCACTTACGACACTGTGTAATCTTAACACTTCACGAGAATCATAATCACTGACGACATTGACTAAATCTTTATCACCGGCGATACTGAGTAAATCTTAATCACTGACGACATTGACTAAATCTTTATCACTGGCGATACTGAGTAAATCTTAATCACTGACGACATTGATTAATCGTAATTACTGAAGACACTGAGTAAATCGTAATCACTGAAGACACTGTGTAAATCGTTTTCACTGACGCCAGTGAATTAAGTGAATATATCAAGAAATAGTATTCTGTGTCACAACGGATTTCAAAATCAACAGAAATATTCCTTGAATCCAGAATTTCTTCCACTTCAATATTCAGGAATGAAACGAAAACTGGCGTCCTCCTTGTAAAGAGTCTGGTCAGCAAAGGCATGGACAAACAGTCGGAGATACTGTATATAAATGTAACGAAAGACGCATGTAAAGGGAAACAGAGTGGTACATGCTTCAATATTATTCATTTCTTATTCAATACTTTTACCCTCCAGGTTGCTACAATAAAACGTTTTCGATCATTATTTGCGATAATAACTTTCACAGCCCAAAAAGTCTGTCATCATGTTTATATGGCGTACATTATTATGCAATATCATAATGCTTCCTCTAAATGTGAACATTTCTTCACACCTCCGCATATTTTTATGTTCTCTGTCATATTTTTAAAGTGGAAGGCGATACTTTTTAGTTCCGATTGGTTAGTGCCTTACATTCGCTTTTTAATTACTATTTGGATACTCACAGTGTGTCTGATATAATGCCCCGGTTTCTTGAACGACTCCAGAGACACCGTGTCCTGAAACCACAGACTCTCTCTCAGCCAGAACGTGGCATCATCTTCGAAGGCATCAGGGTTCTGGCTGGTGTCCTTATTCTGGAGCCGGAGTGCACCGTTCACATCGGTCAGGTACCAGCCACGTCGATCAAATGCCTCCAAGCTCACTATGATGCAGATAAGAATGATACATAGAAAAATTAGATATGGATAATCCACTCTAAATACGTATTTTGTTTTGATGTATCATTGTATCATTATATACATATATAATTTAAATGCTCCACCAGTATAATGTACAAACAATATATCCATCCAATTCCTATTTCCGCTCCATGCCCGTAACCCACATACGTCATTCTCCCTCTAGCTGCGTGTCCAATTGTACGCATACGGATAAACTTGGCACATGGAAATAAGAAAGACTTTGCCCATTAATGCTGTTCGGAGTGCGTTGTGGCGTGCATCTGTGGATACGTATTTGCTAAGCTGACCATGTAACTGTGGGTACGGAAACCCAGCGGAAATGTGCCATTTTAGGGAGTCGAAATACCTCAAACCCTACGGACAAACGTATATCATGGACACACATAAACATCCGCACAAGTATCCGCACCGCACCGTGTCCCTACAAATGGACATGTAGCTTCTCTCTCTCTCTCTCTCTCTCTCTCTCTCTCTCTCTCTCTCTCTCTCTCTCTCTCTCTCTCGTTTTTATCTTTCTCGCCAGTTCTGTTATCTATAATCTTTCTTGTTCCTCTCTTTATCTGTATTTTCTTTCTTCATTATTTGACCCTTCCTGTGAGTTTTCTTTATGAATACATTGTGTTTGTGTAATTGTGAACTACCCATACATTCGAAGAGCCAGTTTAGCAAGCAAATCCATGTATTTAACGTTATTTCAGATAGAACCTTACAGGTATAAGAAACACGCATGCACATTATAGTATGTATAACTTGAGGGAACTCGACTGTAATATACCCATAAAGAAGATATGCTTTGTATTTTCAACCCTACAGCCGACACAAGAGTGTCGCTTTCTTTTTGTAGACTGGTATATCAAAATACAGACCTGTTCCTGGCTCATTGTTGAGTCCAATATACACTAGAATGAATCTCTTAGGGTTCACTGATAGCAATGCCTCGTTTCCCTCATTGTAGCTCATGCTTTCGTTCGGATAATTGTACGATTTAAACTGTCCTGAAGAGACACACAATAACTCATGAACTATAGACCTATATATTTGCCACACTCTACTCAACAGTAGCTCATATGCAGGAAGAAATGTCATCTTAACGCTATGTTTTACAGGCATGCCTCTATTCAAAAGGAAAATAATGACTTGCAATATATTCACTCTTAAGTTCTTATATCCCTTTGTCCTTGTATCCACTGTAATATAATACTGTACATTGTTGGCAGTTTTGGGTTTCATGTTTCAGCTATATATGCTATTGGGAAATGTGTCGTCTTACCTGGGCATCTTGGGATGATTGCATTGAACCTGTAACTGCTACAATCTTCAAGGAGAAAGAAACGGTCTTATGAATCAAATAAATGCAATGTTTCTGTATAAACATCCACATATTTCGATAATTGGTAAACATATAAAATTATGATCAAGTCATCTGCATGGGTCACTTGTATGCATGCTTGATTTTTTTTTTTTTTTTTTTTTTTTAATTTTTGGACTAACAGATGAAAAAGTTAAGGTATGACTGAATACCCTTATAAAATTATATTATCCATGAAACTTATTTTGCCCATCAGTGTATATATTTTCTAAATATATATATATATATATATATATATATATATATATTGTATAATTTCTGTCATATTAGCTGTTCGCATCTGTTATTTAACACTGTAATACTAATGATGTGATTGCATATCAGCAAAATCTTTACCTGTATCCTTATCAACGGCAACATTGACCGAAAAATTGCCGCATTTTTCGTCGATGGGTACCTTGAGCAACTGGCATACCTTTTCTTCTGTACGGAAGCCAGTACATTCATCATCAGTCACACATTCGAGGGCGCATGTCCCTCTGTTGACGAGAGGTACAGTTTTCAGGATGACACCAAGAGATCGCAGATTCTTGAGTTTGAATAACTTAGCACTACTGTGTAGGAGCCCAATTTGCCTTAAAACAAAAGACGCAAAGAACATTCTAACGGCTATGCCTACGGTTGACATCTTGCAAATTTACGTTGTCACTGCCTTCTGCAAGATTAGAGTTTGGAGGCCTTGTTGTAAACAACAGGATACAGCTCTAGCTCTTACCTTTGTGAAACCAAAAGGATGTTTACATTGTTTCTAACGTTGCTAACAACCACTGCCACTATTTACATGGACCTTATGTGTAGTAACAGTTAACTTTATATTTTATTTAACTTTTGCTTATATTTTATTTAGCTGCCAACATGTACAGCTGTGCCGTTATATGACCTTTTACGACCCTGTAGTCAGATTTATAGCCCGCGTAAAGCTGTCAAAAACGTTTGCATCTAGAAAACGCAGATATTTACGGTTGTTCCGATACTCTCCAGTAGAAAAAAAATACTCTTAGATTAATAAACAAGGGCACTGCAAAGCGGGGCATCCCCTCGCACGGAGCATAATTAGAATGGGTTTATTACACAGTGTGAAAATGAGGAGGGCAGCTCTGTGGCCTTGACCTTTGTTCCTGTGACCTCAAACTAAATAGGGTACTTCATCCATGGGTGGGTGAGCCATATGAGCAAGATGACACTGACAAGTGTTGGTCAAACGGTCTGGCCTAAAATGGGTCCACTAGCTTTTTCAAGAAGTAGGCGCTGTGACCTTGACCTTTGACCTGTGACTTCAGAATCGATAGGGTTTTTCATCCATAGTGGGTGAGCCATATTTGCAAGATGAAAGGTTTGATTGAACGGTTCGGCTTAAAATGGTTCCACTAACTTATTCAAGACGTGGGCCCTGTGGCCGTGACCTTCGTCCACTTGACCTCAAAATCGGTAGAAGTCTTCATCCAGAACTGGGTGAGCCATATATGCAAGATGAAAGGTTTGGTAGAACGGTTTGGCTATAAATGGGTCCAGGAACTTTTTAAAGAAGTGGGCCCTGTGGCCGTGACCTTTGACCCCATGACCTCAAAATCGATAGGGGGTCTTAATCCATGGGTGGGTGAGCCATATGTGCAAGATGAAAGGCTTTGGTCGAAAGATTTGGCTTAATATGGGTCCAGTTACTTTTAAAGAAGTGGGCCCTGTGGCCGTGCCCTTTGACACCGTGACCTCAAAATCGATAGAGGTCTTCATTAGTGGGTGAGCCATTTGTGCAAGATGAAAGGATTTGGTCAAACGGTTTGGCTTGAAATCAATCCACAAGCCGATTCCTGACGGACAGACGGACGGCCCGACAGATGGGCAGACGGACGCACGAACGGACGCGGTTCTATTTTCCCTTCGCAACTTCGTTGCGAGAGGATAAAAAACATACCCTCTCTATACTTTGGTTATATGAATTCAAATAAGCGATTATTTTCTTATATCAGTGCTCAACACACTGTGTGTAAATATATATTTATGATAATCGACATTTTAATTATGCTCGTCTTCCGATAATATATATATATATATATAGAGAGAGAGAGAGAGATAGAGAGAGAGCATACCTTCGTATATCCATACACGGACGATAAAGGTAGAATTCTTCCCCTGAAGAAGGCTTTATAAGGTATATATACGTACGATGTAAGGCCAAAGTCAAACCTTCACCAGCCAAACTTGGTATAACTATAGGTAAAAAAGCAATATAAATCGGAAAGTATATAATTTTTAAATTAGTAGAATTTTATATTTTACGTTTCTCCATAAAAATAAGAAACGCTACATTCAATGTTGGCAAAAATAAATTCTGTGAAAATGAAACCCCTCATTGCCAAGCTATGCTATATACCTTCTATTAAGGATATATATTACCTTGCGCTATGGGTACTTATTTTATTTGATGAAACCTGCGTAATAATCATACGTGGCCCGGGTCGGCAATGGAGTTTCCCAGGGTACAATCAAATCCTTAAAAATGCGGAATTTGATTTGCCTTTGTTATAACTTGAATATTTTAATCATGAATGCTAAGAAGGAACTAATAAAGGGGCCCAGGAGTTTCCAAACTTAGGTAAAAGAAAATGCAAGAATAGAATCAGGAAATCTCATTTGTCTTAAACAGTATTAGTTAGCTTACGTATAAAGGTTTTAATCCGGTGTTTCACATGACACAATTATATTCCTGAAAATTTCGAAATTCAAGAGTGAATGGAAACCTTTGATTCTATCATACTGGCCGGGCAGATTTTTCAGATTGATATTTATAATGCGATACAGAACATATATCAGTGGAGGATATTAGCCTTATTAATCACATTGCATGTATATTTATTTGCAATTGTTATACAGGGCCCGGAAAGCCGTAGTAAGCATACCGGCCGTTCGGATTCGGGCCGTAGTCTATTCCGTTGGTCTTTTTAAATTTCATTTTTTTTTTTCTTTTTAAAGTGAATATAAATATTATATATAATGACGTTATAATATATATACATATATAATGATAATATATAAATTACTTGAATATCATATTTACGTTAATTCTGAGAAAGTTGTTTTTTTTAAGTAATTTGTTTTTCAATAGAATTGTTAATGATGTGTGTTAAATACATATGATTCTTTGAGTAGGTGTCAGAGATTCCTTTAACGTTTGTGTATGCCTGCTGGAGAATACTTCAAGGAGATACTCATTTTAAATTTCTTTAATAAATCCTATATTCCTATATGCATATTCCTATAACGCATATAGATGACTTTTATGACCATTATATAGAAGCATTTTATAAAGATATACATGCCATATATTCAACATAAAGCAAATATATGTTTGGTCGTTTTATTTTAAACTTTTCCAACGCATGCATGGTGGATGTCATTGGAAAGTAAACGAACAAGTTTAACTGTAGGTTTAGTCTGTTTTGTAGGACTTGCTACTGAAATATGTGAGCCGTGATATGTTTGTATGTATTTAAATGTAAGAAAACGAGTCTTCAGAGAATAACAGCAGTCATCGGTACCGCTTCTTATTTTTATTAAACGCCTATCCTTGTGGAGTGTATCTTTGAAGGGACAGAATTGTTGGCTGCTACAGGTACGTATATCAGCCGACAAACTGACACATGTGCACTTGCATTGGCTGCTTCAGTACATTTTGATCTATTAGACAATAATAATAATAATCTGTTAAACTGCTGTTTATTTCTCCGTAGTTTTTACCCCTTGCAAATTCCAATTTGTTTGCTCGTTTTTTGTGATAGTATACAAAAGCATACCAGTCGCATAGTGTTTTGTGGGTAACCTTTTGTACCATGCTTGCTTTTAGGCTGTACTGATGTCTGCTTAATGAGGGATGATTCCAATATCAGTTTTTTTTAACTTTGTTTATTGAACAATCAGGTCTAATCTGCCATGCAGTTTACGTTTTATGTTTGGTCTACGTGAATAATATAACTGAAGGGCAATATTATATTGATATACAGTAAGACATGGCTCGGCATCCCGTCCCTATAGTCCATTGTCTGTTACCATCATCATAGGCTATAAAACTGCGGTCATAAATCGAATCCTATTTGACTGAACCCATATAGCTGTAGCGGGGGGGTTCCCAGAGAGGGGGCCTGGGACCCTTTTTGTACCGCCTCAAAATTATCCACTAGGAAGCCTTGCTTTTCGATTGAATTCTAGGGCGTTGTATCACTTGGGACAGCGCTGAGTACTGAGGCCTGACTTAATGTGAGCTCACTCAATTAAAATGTACAAGCCATATAACCATGTATTGAGTCAGATCCCCCGGCCCCCTCCCCCACCCCACCCCCCTTAGCCTTTAGTTTATTTTGTGCTGCCTTGCATACTGAATATATATCCCTTTAGGTCAAATTATATTGCATCGATCAATTTTCAAGACATAAATTTTACCCCCCTTCCTTACCATTCCTCCCCTAATATCCGTCCGTTTCAGAGGGTTGGAAACGTTGAGGTACCTCTCGGACAGTGGACTGGTCAAAAGTCCATTTTTGTACGCTTAAAACGGCCCCACATATCCCGGCTTAACAATGGGCATTATTTAGGAATGAGCAATTGAAAACAGGGCCTTGTTATATTGCTTGTGACATTTGTTGTTTATGTTTATAAAGATGCAGAGTGATTCGAGGGTTTTGTCTTACCCTGGCCTTGTGTCCCCCGTATGGGAAAATCCTGGATCGGCCACTGATATTCCTACCATGTATTGTTTCTGATCCTCAACATCATCGTCTTGGTGTCCTATTGTCATATTGAATGATACTGCACGGTTATAAAACTTCAAGAAATAGTTACTAAAAGGATTTTTCAGGGGTAGGTCGAAAATGTATTGTAATTACCGAAATCATCAATAAAGTAAAGCTACGATCCGATAAGGAGGAAGGACTACTCAAATGGTTCATGTCTGTCCTTCCGTCCGTCTGTCTCACCCCATTCTTCTACCAAATATCTCTAAGATCCTTGCAATATATATATTTACATATTTACATATATATATATGTCTTATTAATTTGCAAAATAAAATATATAATACTTTAACTTGTTCAGAAGAAGTTAAAGTTCTTAACAACACAATTATTTATCTCAAATTTGGCTTTATATTTTATAAAATTGTGCATACGGATTATATTGATAATTTTGAATTCTAAATTTCTTCAAATAAAAATTATACAATTTTTTTTTATTTTAAAATGCCACATTACCACAAAATGGTATCTTCTTGATAACTCATGAAAAGTCAGTCAGTCAGCTTGGCGTATTGACCCTTGGGTCTTATTTTAAATAAAAATGAATATTGCCCCTCACTTGAACCCTGTATATACTCTGAGGACAATATCTAGCCGGGGATCAGTTTAGAGAGAGAGAGAGAATGATTGGCCCCCGATCGGCCGGGAAGATGTCGGCAACCACGTTGTACAAAATAATAGTGTAATTCCTAGAAAGAAAAGCAATCACGTGACATACATAAGTAAATTCCTATTACGCGCTTATGTTCTTGGAAGCAGCCTAAACAATTCTCCTGCTAAACATCAGTAAAGCACTTCCTCTTTATATGCATTTATATTCATGACGTCGTAGAACTTCTGTTCTGCAAAAGATATTTGGTACAACAAGATCAACATAGTCAATTTTGTATTTCATTGAACTGATGCGTCACAACATGAAGGTCTGTAGGTCAGAGTTAGAAATGAAAGCCACGGAAAACGTTTCCTACTCCTCTATTGCAACGCATCCTGAACAACTATATGGCAGTTGTGTGAAACGTTTGACAATCATACTTGTAAGTAAATGTGTCTCATCCTACGAAACCTGAAAACCCCCTCTTAGATCAAACATACACTCCTGACAGAGCGTAAATATAGCACTTCTATACAAGCTCCCTTCTGAGAACTAACTATCCTTGGATTTACAGCATTTTGATTTTCAAAACAATCTTTTAAACAAAGTGGGTGAGGTGATCTTGACTTCTGACGAAGCAACTTCAAAATCTATAGATTTCTTCCACTTTGAGGAGGTAAGTCATATGTGACAGATGAAAGGTTCTGGGTGAAATATTTATTTACAATGCATCCACAATCTTCTTCTAAAGATGTGGGTCCTGGGATCTTCACCTTTGACCTCGCGACTCCGAAATCTAAATGATTCGTACGCGAGTGGTGTTTCACAAATGAATAAAATATGAAGCCACACCGTCTATCCAAACCAGATTTATCATCCATAACCAAAAAGGCTGATGGGCCCTCTGACCTTGACCATGTGACCCAAAGTTAAAAAGAATCTTCCCCATTGGCAGAAGGTTTGTGATGAAAAGTTTGGCTTAAAATGCATCCACACTCTATATAAAGAAATGGGTTCTGTGACCTTGAACTCATGAGCCCAAAGTAAGGGTTCTGACTTTGGTGATGGGCCATATATATTAGTCAAGTTTGAAAGCAGCATGTCAAACTATACCAGAGTTATCATCTGGAAACTTGTTTGTGAACAGGTGGCTTCCGTGACCTTGACATTTGACCTTGTAACCCCAAAACTAATTAGGCTTTTCCCCCATTCACAGGTAAGCTATGGATTTGGATGAAAAATCTTGATTAAAATGCATCCACAATATTTTTAAATAATTGGGTTCTGTGACCTTGACCTTTGACCTGTTGACCTCAAATGATTAAGGTCCTTGCTTTCTTGGTGGTCCATACATAATTAAAGTTTAAAATCCATATGTCTATCCAAACTAGAGCTATGTGGATGGAGGGAGGTACAGGCAGAAGAACGGATAGGGTGTCACTATAGGGTATCCACTTATGATCACTAAACACACCAGGTTTCGGAACAATAGATGAAATCACAGCTGAGAAAATGACGTGATCGCTGTTATTTTACAGTCTAAAAATAAAGAAAAATAAATAATAAAAATTTTAAAAAATACAGGCGGCGCCAGCAGTTTTTGGAAGATGACAAAATTAATCACTAAGCCCTATAAATCGGAAGATGAAGGACAAAGTGACCTAATTTCAGGTTTCCAAGAAGTCTATTTGTTGACCTCCATGGATGTAAACTTAAAATCTCCTATGGTCAGCGGTTACGATTTGTGCCTTGCTAACGGACGGACGGCCGGCCGACGGACGAAGCGCCGTACCTATACCTCAGATGACTTTCAGTCAGCTAATCTAAAATCCTATGAACTGACTGGCATCAACCCTGGGACAAGAAATCGTTTTGTGTCGCAGATGTATAAAATAAAAGGTGTTATTATATTCCTCTACAAAATTTCACTAAAATTCATTCATAACGTTTCTTGCTTAAATTGCCAACGAATCAAGATAATAACACAATAACATCATGGTAGGCGTCAATAACAGGCAAATGTTCAAAACCAATCAGTAACTATTGTTGTCTTGAAGCTGATCAGTCGTAACCGACATTAATATGATGATCACCCCTTTGTAGTTAACTGGTTTCAGTTGACCAGCTTCACCATTATCGATTACATATACAGTGACCGTGGACTCCACATACTTTAATGATTGTTCCCATATATCAGTTATTTCATACAAAAGATAACATCACTTGGTAGTTTTCAAACTTGCTGATACAGGATTAAAAGGTATATCATCCAATAAAAGTTACTCCTTTCTGGTGCCCTTGTAAAAAGGCTGCCCTAATTAATGAACAGCGATGCCTTTCGTTTAACGGGCTTAAGCAGAGATTGTTTGGTTCATAATGGCACACTCATCGTATCAGCACTCAGGCACACAACACAACACAAGGAAAGGCCTTACAAACAAATATTATATATTTAAACAAATAATAAAAAAAACATAATTAAAAAGAACACCTCCAGATAGGGTTCTCAGTCTGTAATTCCTCTTAATACATTAAATACACTGGTTGCACAAAGAATAAAATTCTAGTAAAATCACAGAGTCCGGTTAAACAGTTTTTAGATCTCCTGAACCGGCAATACTGCATCCCGGCTGGCGGCACCTGTCTGGGCCCCGGCTGGTGGCACCTCTCTGGACCCCGGCTAGCAGCACCTCTCTGGACACTTGGGTGACAGCACCTATCTGAACACTTGTTAGCAGCATCTCTCTGAACACTGGGTAGCAGTACCTCTCTTACTCTTAACTCTCTTACCACTTTGTTCCCACTTCATCGACCTCTCATGACATTAAGACTATTATTTCGTTTTCAGAAAATCGGAAACCAGACTAGCGAGGAGCCAATGTTGTTATAGTAAAACTGATTAACAGCTAACCGGCCTGATATGTCGTGTATGGTACACGCAGGCTTTTTTTATGCCTGCGAGCTGTGGTCTTTGCACGCAGGTTGCTTGTCCAGTATAAAGCCAAAGTCATTGTGAAGTGGATCAAAGACAACAGTTTCTCCTTTATTAAACCATGCAGTGTTTTATTTCTTGTTGAAGAGAAGTTCATTTAATGTTGTTATAGTAAAACTGATTAACAGCTAACCGGCCTGATATGTCGTGTATGGTACACGCAGGCTTTTTTTATGCCTGCGAGCTGTGGTCTTTGCACGCAGGTTGCTTGTCCAGTATAAAGCCAAAGTCATTGTGAAGTGGATCAAAGACAACAGTTTCTCCTTTATTAAACCATGCAGTGTTTTATTTCCTGTTGAAGAGAAGTTCATTTACGCTATTTACCAAATTTAAGGTTCACCTTCAATTAGATGCATTACAGCAGTGAAAATGCACTACAGCAGCTTTTGGAGTCCGAGTCATTTGCAAACCCGAGTGAAAGTCCGAGTCTGATACAAACTCCTTATAAAAGGAAACCTAAAGTGGAACTTTGAGATTTTTATTTATGTTTTATGTTAGTTTTTACATATGCCTTTAATTTGAATGTATAATAACATTAAGGTCCAGATGCAGGGTTAAAATTTTTTTGTTAGTAGTTCTGTTTGTAGGTCACACATGTATATGTCATATTAGTATGTGATCGTATAGCATTCCTACTGTCCTCGAGATGGACTCGGCCTGATTTATCGAGTCCTTACCTCCAAGTCCGAATGCAAGTCTCAGTGAAGGTCCCTCGATTCCAATTCTGAGTGAAAGTCCCTAACAAAAGTGGACCCCACTCCAGTCCAAGTACTACGTCACTCAAGCTAATTATAGGCTTTTAACTTCATCTTGGTAATGGCTTGGTATGGCATCCCTGCATGCCATACCTAGCCTCCATATCCTCCTTGAGATATTTATGGTCACTAAAGATAAATGGTGTTGTCCACGAGCACTGGCCCTTGATATCACCATTTCTCTTGTTTATATACGTATACTCTGAGTGGTGTACTAATAGTTAATAAATATTAATAATCCGCATTTCAAGGGCCAGTGACATAAGTGGTAAACTTAAAGTTTTATCAGATTACCTTTATTCCATACATGCACCGGCACAATGGACCGTTCAGAAAATAATAAAAACTGACAAGGGCAGGGCTAATGGTCAGGTCATATGCTGATATGAGTGGTTTAAACATCCATATTAAGCACTTGCCTGAAACTGGTTTATTATAACATATCATATAATTACCACTAGGTGTGGCTTGGGTGTTGATGAAGCAGATATGTTGGGTATATGTCCACTTTATAAATATCTAATTTACAGAGCTATCATGGTTAAAACATGATTTTTAGTTTTTGACCCTCTAATCAATTACCAAACCAGTCCGAAGAAATTTAGCCTGTTTAAACTTGACTAGATTCTGAATATAGCTCAATTTCATTTCATATTAATTGTTTAAAATCTTATTTTGTAATCATATAATAATACCTTGTTTCGGCGAAGGAATCCATTTCGATATATTTTCAACACATACCCATACGTCATGTTTAGCATTTAGCGTACCTCCCTTTCTCCCCCGGACCAATTTATTATTTGTATCAAGGTCTCTTAAAAACTCGATTATTTAATATCTATAATTAACTGTTTTTCTACGTTATTAATCAGCCGTTTTACTGGGTTACAAATTATTTGTTAAACACTCCTGAACGTTTTGTGGTATGTCAAATTTTTTTCTCATTGATTTGTTTTAATTTTTTTATACAGACCCGCATTTAAAAATATTATTGTTACAATATTTTATACATAAATGATTTATGTCATCTGTTTTTGCAAAATACGATAATATTATTTTTCCGGAACATTGTCCTTATTAGCATTAAAATATTGATAAAATAAAACATTTTCAGCAAAAACGGAAACTATTTTATTTTATATGATCATAAAATTTTACATATATCGGCATCATATCTATTCACACATTACTGAATTGTTTGTTTCTGTTTGTAAATCACATTGTGTATGTTTGTGCTTTTTCAATTTTGTAAGACACGTTCTGATGAGGTTATTTTCAAACACTTCTGTGCAAAATATTATTTATATTATGCTGTTTATTTATTTTTTTTTTTATTTTTTTAAACCTGAATTGAAAAAAAGTTTTATTTTACAGCATGAAAATATCCTGAAAAGTTTCACAAGGTGATTTCCTGAACCAGGCCCTGAGGGTGGGCGGGGGGGGGGGGGGGTCAACCGCTTCTTTGTACCGGGACCAGAAGGGCCCAATGGGGGCCTATTCCGGACAGACTTTTCTTATAGGGCCCACTACATTTTAAAAATGTAGATGTCACATTTACTTTAATGTTGTTTTTGCTTATATAACCTTAAGTCAGGAGAGCTTTTCGCCAGGAGTGATCCGAAGGGCCTAAACTGGCCCGAGCTGGTCAAGAGTTTCCTATGCATATAAATGGCAAGAGAAACTGCTTAAAATTGAGGAAATGTCGTTTTGCTTTATGCCAACTTACATAATACAGTTTTTAATCAGGAGGGCGCAACAGGCCCGTGCTGCCTATGGCGTTTCCTGGTGGCTAATTAATTGCCTGAAATTGTCAAAATTTGATTTAGTCATAGTTGTGAGTTTATATGGTTTTAATCGGAAGTGATAAAAAGGGCCTATTGAGGCTAAGGCCCGGGATTTTCTGAGGACACAAAAACGTTGAACATGCTTGAAGATTCATTTGGCTTAAATTGTACTAGCTAATTTATATATTCGTGTACTCTTTTGGGCTTAAAGGGCCTTAAAAATAATTGAAAATGCGGACAAAATGCGCCAAAGGTTTGGTTTTATCAAAATGGCCAGACAAATCTATCGGATTGGTATTGTTACAGGTGCTCTTTTTATTGTGTGACACGGGCGTAACTCGTGTTGTGGCACTCGTGTCTGGCCGAGTATTGCATTCTCTGTTTAATCCGTACTGGTGAACTCTCGTTGTCATGCTAGCTAGGGGCTTTCTCGCCTGGCGGAGATCACGGGTACACCATGATGTGTAGAGGCACGGCGATGTTTTTCTAGATGATTCCTGTAAGGCGTGCTTACCGTGTAAAATGTATAATTCTTCGAATGTTCTAGAGATAGAAGCTTCTCGGCTTGAGGTGAAAAGGTATATAAAGGAGCTGTGTTTTAGAGCCGAGAGGGAGGGCAGCAGGGAAGATTTCTAGCGGACGCAGAAGCGTGTGTCAGTTTCTAGGACCCTGTCCGACGAGTGTGGCAATTATAGATTTTCTTCAGCCTTTCTCCTGGATGTTATGCATTTGGACTTCAGTTTACTTTCTGGATTGTTACAAGAGCTTTACACTGGACTGTCATTTTTCCGAGAGTATACATTTAAAGAACTGATCGTTGTGACGGTTGGTGGTATCCAGGCACTGTGCACTTTGTGTATTTTACTGTGTGATTGTATTGATTTGTTGTTATACCGCTACTGTATAATTGTAATGATTTAGTGTATTGTAATGTTAGGGTTGTTTTAAGAATAAATTATAGTTATTTGTTAACAAAAAGAACTGACTTCTTTATTCATTCCCCTAGACATTTCACGCTGCTAAGTGTTACAGAATCTGATATTTTTTATATCTCCATTACTAAATTTGTGTTCATCACGCATACGTGATCTGGTTATATTAGGTTCTGTAACAGTATTCAGCACTGGAAAGCAGGGGATCAGTTTCTTTGTGAAAGGGGGGGGGGCTTGAACAGAGATCCCATTTTATAAAAAAAATACATTATCTTAATTATCAAAATGTGGGGGAGGGGTAGAGTGTGACATGTCCCCCCGGTTGAAAAAATGTGTCAAATATTAATTTGCCGACTCCCTGCATTTAAATTTAAATATACTTTTTGGCTCGTCATTTAAGTAAAAACCTAAACGTAGATGCATGTGCGTGTGTGCGTAGGTGCCAGTGTAGGAAGGATGGTGGCCCATTCTCATTTTGCTGATAAATCCTGTGTTTCTATATAGGCCTATGTGCCTGCTATTATGTCGACCACCAATTTTTCATGGACGCATATAGCTTTATTGTTATTATGTCAAGTCAATGATTGATTCGTTTGAGATGCCAACTATGAAACATTCAGCATACAAGCTACTGTAGGCTTGGTCTTATTTTTTATATTAAACGTTTTTATGACACATGGTTGGTATCCTTGGAAAGTAAACAAAACGTTTCATTTTTACAAAATAGAGCTTTTAATCAGAAGGGCTTAACGGGCCCGTGCTGCCTATGCCGTCTTCTATTGGCCAATTAATTGCCTGAAATTGCCGAAATTTTATTCAGTCTTTGTTGTGAGCTTAATCGGAAGTGATAAGAAGGGCCTATTGTGGCTCAGGCACGGGAGTTTCTAAGGACACAAAAACGTTAAACATGCTAAAGCTACTGTAGCCTTGGTCTTATTTATTATTTAACGTTTTTATCACACATGGTTGGCGTCCTTGCAAAGTAAACTAAACGTTTTACATTTGCTTCGATCAGTTCGGTGGAACATGATGCAGACTGATCTATGTAAACCGTGAGATTTTGTATGTAAAAAGAGGAGATGTTTGCAGAACCACAGCAGTAATCCATACTGTTTTCACTGTAGATTTAAAACCTTTCATTGAGGTTCATTGGGTTCTTGTCTGGAGGGGCAAAACTAATGCTGCTACAGAATATTTAATAATTTGACGCACGCGAATCTATAACTCTGGCGGCAGCAGCACGAGTTGATCTATCAGATTATTATCATATGCTTATAATATTCCTGTTAATATTCTTAATTCTTTCAAGTTTCAATTTGTTTTGTCATTAATGTGAAAACTGTTCTTGTTGGTAGTGTTAAAAGTATTACCAACATGAGCTTTACGTAGAGAACGTCTTGAAGGCTAAAGTGATGTCGGCTTCATATCCGTTGATTATGAATTTAACTATTTTCTCTTTCCATGTACAATTAAAATGGGCTATTTTTTAATAAAAAAAATAAATTAGGCCTATTCTGCCTTCTGTGTTAAGGTTTGATCTACGTGATAACATGACGAAAATACAAAATTTTAATCTAATACTCATAAAAGGAATATGGTTCACGTTTGTTCGCAATGTTTTCTTAAACCGCGTTGTGTACAATACTGTGCCATACATCAAGGTCCCAATCTCAGCAACAGGGTTGGTTAGGGGTGGTGGGGGTGTAAGGCCTGAAAAATGTGTCTGACACGATGAAGAAAAAGGTTGCGGTGGCTGAAAATGGGATACGGACTCTCTGCATGGAGTCCCGTTGGATCCGCTTCTGCTCCTAACGATGTATGCATATTTCTGTTTCTTTCTACAGGAACAGTTTCCTTGCAACGTATATTTAATAAATCTTTCATGTGTTCCTCATATCAACATTATCTTTATACGTCCAACGATAGAATCCAGTCAAATATTATCGAAAACCGGAATGCCCCCTTCTCATTCCGTTTTGCAATGTAAACATCATCACTGACTAGGTCTTCAAGGTAAACATAACGGGGTATGAATTTCTTGCCAGGAGCACAGCGCAACAAAATAAATGTAAAATTATTTATACATATCTTAACGAGACAGTTTCCCACTGAAAACCTATATTTTCGTTAATTCTAAAATAAAAAATGAGCCAAAATATTACATCTCAGTAATTTGATTTTTCAAAGATCTAAATACATTTAATGTGACCTACAAATGCATGCAACGGGAGATAATACAGATTTAATACAGGAACAAATGGAGAAGTTTGAAGAGATATATACACATAATGTAAAGGAATATTATACCATGTAATAACTTGTCTTCACACATGAATACACGAATTTATTGTCTATTTTTAACATCCCAATAACAGGTTTCACGGGGACAGGTTCCCTCCTATCATTCGTCTATAGATTAACTGTTACAATGGCGGCTTCGGGTGTAATTTGAACATACTATGGCCCTGAATATAGATTGTGCTATAAAGGGGGTGACCGAGGATGTATATCTGAAACCCCAAGCATATTCCGGATGGTGTTTCCGGGACTGAACTTCCGGCCCGGCACACGTGAGTGTTATTGTATTTTGATTCTTTAAAATTGCAATACAATTTTCGGTGATATTGTTGGTTGCGTATTCTTGAGAAATGGTGCTGCTTGGATTGTCAATTATGTCTTTCCGAAACTGGATGCGAGTCAACAGAGCTAACAGGAAGCTGAAGATATGTGCTGCCATCTGTAAAAGCGCTCCATCAGGATCAACTTCGCTTTATTATTAGGGTTAACGATAAGAAGGTTCAGGTCTTAATTAAAGCTTCTTTTTTTAATGCCCGGATTGGAGTTTGTCTGAGGGCTTGAGGAACGCTGCACAATATTTGGAAAATTTGACAGGAAGTGTCATTAGCAGGTCATTGGCCTTAAAAGGGTGTCGGTGTAGCAGTCGCCTGAGCTTGCTACTGTGGCGAAAGAAAAGTGCTGAGGGTGTCTCCAAGCTTCTCTATTCGGCAGATGTTGTAGGATCACAAACTACCTCCAGTCTTGTCCCATCAGCAAACCCGGTAACGCGGAAAGCTAATTAACATATTTACATATTTATCACGTGGTGAGGTTCATATTGGGACCTCCGGTCACGTGGCCTTAATTGTATTGGTAAACAGACACACGTGGACTGTGTTTTTCAACACGCGGGAAACTTTTGTATAACGCAAAACTGAACTAATAGTGTGAAAGAATAGGCATAGTATTGCCCCTAATTATGTCCGGCCCTTTAAACTTGCGACATCCATTCTCGCTGGCTTGATTAAACCGGAACACAAGCTCTTATTGATGTGATTCTTGGTCCTATGCCAGAACGGGTGTTATCAGACCAAGGAGACAGGTTGTCGTGTGTTTAAAATTTGAGCGTAATGCACAATGCAATGGTCGAACAAAACCAACCCTAATATATTCGACAAAAGCGCCCCCTATGACTGAGTGATAGCGCATCGTATATGTTCTCTGAAAAAAAAATGTTGAAAGTGAGTTTTCATATAATGAATTTTTGTTCGTACGTAGTGAGCCTGGAATCTTCAGATCGACCCGGCTGGTATCTGATCGCGAGGAAGGAGATCTGGCTGGATGACCGTAGAAACCTCCTTAATCCTAAACTATTCGACGACAGCGCCACCTTCTGGCTAAGAGAAAGCGCATAGTCTGAGGAATATGTCTCTGGAGCCATCTCGACATCCAGACAACTACATCAGACACGTTGTTATTATTTTTATTATTTTGTTTTAATATGAATCAGTTGTGAGAAATTTGAATAAAGATAAGAATAGTCTATTTTAATCGGTTTACACTTATCGAACCTCATTTTAATTACCTGAATAAAATATAAATGTCAAATGAATTATCAACAGTTAATTATCGGATAAATATAGTTAGTTACATGTATATAAATGTACAAGTTAACAGTGAGTATTCATCTATCAGCTTTGCGGAGATCACGTTTCGTTCTACAAGATAGGTCACTCTGTACACTGAGATTTAAGTGTATTTAAGTCTAGTTTACTTTTAATCAACGTTTCTGTTGTCCTTCATTTGGGATTGCAGGGCATTGAGCAAATCATTATATATCTGTAAAAAGGTAGAATTCAAATCCAGTCAAATTAAGACGGAAGATGAATTCTGCATTTACAAGTAAATATTTTTTGCAGTAAAGTATATCGCAGCTTTCAATGACAGCGATTTGTTCAAGAATGACACCAGTTTCCTGTTCCGCCCCGCAGAATGAATATATGGCGACCAGGGAAAGAGACCTTGTCTCGAACCTTGGACCTTTATCAAATAATTTGGCACATTCTTTTGCACTGGCTTTTATATTTTTTTTTAAAATTTAGCACAGTTTCTATTTCGATGTTAGTGTATCGTATCTTTATATATATATATATATATATATATATATATATATATATATATATATATATATATATATATATATATATATATATATATATATATCGGCCCAACGTTTTTCCCCTGAGCAATTTGTCTTCGTAACAAAATAGGGGCTCGTCCGGGATGACGGTAAACTTTTTGGCCCAGGGAAAAGCTCATGAAAGTGTTACTCCTGGGATGATTAGTCTTGTTCTGATAGCAGAACGCTCTTCAGAGGGGCTGTGTTACGGGTTGACATAAAAGCGGACCGAACTGTCTTGCTTGTGAAGCTTGCTTTGCAAGCGAAGCGGTTTGTACGCCGGACTTGTGCGCCACCAACATGAGTTCGGGATTGGCCCAATGTTTTCGCCTGAGTAATTTGTATTCGTAACAATATATATATATATATATATATATATATATATATATATATATATATATATATATATATATATATATAGATGTATGAATAGCCATGCTGGTTCATTGTTTTATAGATGGAAAGGGTATACACAGAAAAGTGGTTCACTGCCAGTGGGATATATATATATATATATATATATATATATATATATATATATATATATATATATATATATATACAGTAAAATCTGTGAATTACGACCAACGGGACCACGATAAAGTGGACGAATTTCCGAGATGGTCGACGAAGTGAGTATCGATGGTCTTACGTTATTAACTTAAGAAGCTATTCAATATAATTTGGAATCACTGATTTTGTTGTCTACCTAAATCTGCATGATAAAACAGGAAATTAACACGATACATTTCGCAGGATTTTATTTATTAATATTGAAATAAAAAAAAATAATAAAAAAATCACTTAAAAAAACAAACAAAAATGATATCCGAACACATCTCAAGGCAGGCCTGGAAGTCTGGAGCAATTCCACACGATTTAGAGTCTCTGTTTCGTTGTGAAATGTGCACATTCTTATATAGCCCTCACAAGGTACGTACTATTTACATTACTGAGTTAATCAAGGAGTACTTTGTCTTTTTCCTCAGCCAATAGACAGTTTCTAAACAGTTAGTATATAGCCCAATGGTGAGTTAAATATGAACCAATCATTGGGGGGGGGGGGGGGGGGGAGGGAGCGATGAGTAAATCTATCTAGGGATGTGTGGATCACGCATGTCACTAGCGGCAGGCCGCATAATAAGTTATGAGACCGTGACGATCATGACTTTGTGTGATCACCCGTGAACACTTTGATCTTTACTCTGCGTTTGTTTCATCTACTGCCCTTTACCAATTAGGGATATAATGCGTTGGTTTGCACCCAACCCTTGATTACGACTGGCCGAACAATGTTTATTCTGTAAGTGGTCGCACGGTTGAGGTTCAGGTCACCCGTTGGCAGTGGCTTCAATTTTTCGTCCAGGGTGGGGGTGGGGGGGAGGATGATTTGGTATATTAAAATACACACACACACACACACACTCATATACCTTTTTTCAGCGTCTCTGAGTGACATATTCATATATATATATATATATATATATATATATATATATATATATATATATATATATATATATATTATATGATTATTATTATATTGTAATAGAATATGTTATTTTGTAATTCAAAGCAAGGTTTAGATATAAATTTTTTAGTAAATGCATCTAAAGTCTTTCATTCTATTTATTAAAACATTTTATTTGCAATATTATAATTTTATTCCCCGAAAAGTTGTGGGGGTGATTACATTTGCCACCCCCCTATATTGACGCCCCTGCCCGTTGCGACCAAAATATGTTGTCGTAAAAAGGAAAAACTAGGTGCCCGCTATTCCTGGGTTTAAAATATGATATGAAGAGCAAAAATATCGGGACCATGAAAAAGTGCTCGTAATTTCGAGGTGGTTGCTATACCAAGGTGGTCCTTAGGTGGGGTTTTAGTGTATAAGGATTGTTCTGCTCACCACGCCATGATCATCCGGCAGTTCCTGCCTTAGAAGAACATCGCCGTACTGGAACAGCCTCCCTATTCACCATATCTTGCTCCGTGTGTCATTTTTTTTTTCTTGTCCTCAAGCTCAAGGGGATCATCAAAGGCACCTGCTTTGAAACCATGGAAGTTATCAAGAGGGCCATAACGACGGAGCTGAGGGATTTCCGAGAAGAATCCTTCTAGCAGTGCATCCAAGCATCATAGAGAAGAAAGGAACGGTGCATTAGATGCGAATTCGAGATCATTTGGTAATGAATCATCTTTAATACTAAAAGGCCTCTGTTTCTGACGACCCTGGCTCATTTTACCTTCGACCACTTAATAGGTGGTATTTATAGGCCTACTTTTTATGTTGACAGGGACCGCTTGATTACAAGTAAATTTGTGCAGTTCTAGAATTTCCTTAAATTTCCTTATACCCTAAGAATACACCTCCCGGTGGCTTTATTTAAACAAGTTTCATTTTAATGTTTACATATTTAAATTTTAAATTATCTCAACATTATCAAATTATAATAATAAAAAAAGATTTGCTAAAGATGCATGTGTTTACTCATAATGAACAACAATAAATATGAATTATAAACTTCTCCATCTGGATTTATGCTGTAAAATTTAGTGCAGTTAGATGTACCGTAAAAGCTTGTTCTTAAGATGGTGCAGGAAAGCAGACCTGCCAACATTTGAAAGCTGGAAAACTTACTCAATGCGAGCGCCTATGGCGCTCGCCCTAGATGGGTGGGGTCCAGGGGCCCGCCTTATAGGGCCCCTTTTAGGGTCCAGGGACAAAGCCCCTTGGGGCTGACAGGGGGCGGAGCCCCCTGAAGCCCCTGCATTTCGAGGATTTAAATGGCCCCAAATCAGCTGGTTTTTTTTGCATATTTTCTAATAAAAGTTGATAGCATTACAAGGCATGAATTACTTTTTGAAATTGATAAGCAGGATGTTCTTATCAATTTCCATATTGACTGGCAAATAGCCAAAACTGAGAAGAATTAATAAAATCGTGTTCAAAATTCTGTTTCATGAGTTTTCTTTTGACTGCTATATAAAGATCTGTTCCATCCTCTTGTGTTCACCTGTTTTTTAGCAAAGAAAAATTCTATTAGTTACTTTTCAAAGGAGAACTAGGAATGAGGAGAACATAAATATAAAGGGCCTCATTTTCAACAAAGTAAAGAAACAGTTAAATACAGAATTATTTTTAAAAATACACGAATTCGGTCTACTCTTTATAACGTGTATTCTGCAGAAGTGTCAGATAGGTCTATTGGTGTAATAAAAAAATTCTCACTAGAAAATAAGTAAAAAAAAAAACTTGATAAATAAACTGTATAAATACAATAAAATTGCAAGTCAATTCCTTAAACCTTGTCGTGGGCCTCAACTGATAAAACTATGCACCTTCAGTACAATTATTATAAATTTTATTATAAATATACAGCTACAGTAATTAACAAATGGGTAATATGCGCAAGCGCGTGTCAGTCAACCCGTTTTATACATCGTTCAATGGAGCTTGCTAACATGAGAATAACCCGAGAGCCGCGGTCACGCACCTGCATTAATAATATGTGCACTTTGGTTCACGTCTGCATTTCACCACGTTGGGTGTCTCAGAAATCGCTCTGATTAAAGGTCGACACATGCATTTCTATAAATTCACAGACAAAGCGAAAGGAAATAGAAACAGGTTCGCAACGGGCCCGTTTTGCGTCGCATGCTCGTGCCAAAGTTGAAAGTTACATTTTATTAGCACATGCACACACGAAGTTTTCAGAATGCCGCTCAATGAGTAAAAGCTACAATAGATCGAGATTTAACCGCTCAGGATTATTTGGGTAATGGAATGAATAATTGACGAATGAACACATGAAGTTCGATCAGAATTTAAAGACAGGAAATCTTTGATTAGCTGAATGAATTTCTTTTCCCAGAATATACAAAGATCGTACTAATACGATTTTCTCCTGCCAAAAATCTTAATATTTGGACTAAGTACGATTAAATCGGACTAGTTGGCAGGTCTGCGAAAGATGATTCACAGTCCTGAAGTTCGATGGAACACCTATTTAAAGGTACTTAAACATTTGCAATAATGTGTACATTATCTCATTGAATTAGTTCATTTTGGCTGACTACAATGTTTCCTGTAGTAAAACCATCCCGGCCCACTGTCGTATTTCTCCAGTTTACCTGTTTTACACGTGGTTTTCGTTGTTTATGTGAGTAAACACAGCCAGCGTAGGTATGCTTATCATAAAAAGAATGCATGACCAAAGATAAGACCTTGCGCATGCACGACGACCGATAAAAGAAGATACACGGAAGAAACACAGGTTGGATGGTTAAAAAAAAAATTGATTATCTAAGTCTTGCGGTACGACCGCCAGGTTAATATTTTGCACCAGTGATAGTTCCCGTTGCATGTTTATTTCCAGTTGTGAATAGAAGTAAGCGAACGGTTTTAGGACAGATATGGGCAGTTACTATAATATTTTAATATGCAAACACTATCATTCGTGTATATTAACGTACCTGGTATGTGAATAGGTCCCTTTAAATGCGCAGATCATTTTATTATAATTCGAATATATTATAACACAAAGGTATTCAGCTAAGAATTAGAAAAGGAAAAGGCATCATCTTATGAGGTGTTATATATAAGTTTAATCAGGGAATGGCAAAAAATCGACAACCCTTTTGACAACCAAACAGGATTTATATTTTGACAACCTGGGTTGTTGTTTTAGGTACACCGATTTAACAACCCTAAAGTTGTCGATTTGACAACCCTATGTTTTCTGTGCAGTACCTCTCAACGGTGAGGAACTTGTAGACTATGATTTATTGTGATGAAATTTAAAAAAAATCCTTAGTAGGAGGAGGGGAGATGCGATTGGGGAATGTCCAGATAGTCGTTCATGCCACAACTCTCGACCTAAATGTAACATTGATTTAACGAGGTACCGAGAGGAAGCTTCATTTCCCGGTCTGTCATTTTTTTTTCTTCTGAAACATACATTCTTTTCTGACTTTTGGAGTATAATCCTGAAAAAGTAAGTGGGGTGAACAGAGATTTTTAAAGCTTATTCTACTCTTTTCACGCTTCCTTTCCAGGCAGGATATTTTAAGGAGGAATTACTAGTCTTTTTGTCAATAACATTTGTCCAGTATGCAGTCGATATGAAGAGAATAAAATCTGCAAAAGTTCTCTCAAGGTGACCAGATTACAAAATTAAGATTAATTTTAACTGAAGGTAAAGTAAAGTATTAGAGCAATAAATAACCTTTTATCCTAGATTCGATTGCTTTATTAATAACCAATGATGACCAGTGCTTTCCTGTGTTCAACTAGGAATATAACTAAAGAATAAAGGTGGCAATTCGCCTCATATTAGATTATTTTTTTCAAACAGATGTACTTTACTAGACAGCTTTATTCCTGACGGTTATTTTTTATCAGAATTATCCCCTCAAGATAGTGTAATCTACTGAAATACTGGTTTGAGTAAATGAACAAATTGTTTTGGAAGAGTAATTTGCATAGAGTTGGCAAACTGTAATGTGAATGCATATAACAGTTGTATAGATGAATCAAAATCAAATTTGATTTTCTTCAATCCCTCTGGAGTTATTTTTAATCATTTACCATGGATAAAATAGACAATTTAATGCCAAATGTCAGGTCTGTACGTGTCAAACATTATAGGGCGGAACTAATATCCGATAGTTTTCTTGATTGATTGATTGATCTTTATTTCCCTTGTATACTACAAGGAGCAATCATATAAAATGCAAGGAATATAACAAACAAGAAACTACAGGAGTAGAACATAAAAAATGAGCGATAAATGTAACGGTTTTACATAGGGAATCCTAATATGTCAAACATGACCATATATCAGTGTTTAACCACACATTATAGACCATATTACTAACCAATGTCTTTCATATTATAAACCAATCATGATATAATCCAGTCACATGTATTTATACAGTGTCAGTTCTAAGATCTAAGCATTTTTTTCAGTAATTTACCAAAATGCTGTGCGAAGTCTGCTACAACACATATAAATGCATCTTATACCTTCTGTTCCTTTAAGGGAACGGTAAGTTCCCATTCTGCTCCCGATAGAATATTTATTATCTCATCATCAGACTTATTAAAAAAAGTTCCACTGTATGTGGTACCTAAGACATCTGTTAAAGAATCCCAAAACTTATCATATAATTCAATTAAGATTTCACAGTGTAAAAATAAATGCTTGACCAAGTCATTATTGGTATGTTTACACAAATCACATACATTCAAAACATGTAATGTCTCTGGAACAGTTATAAATTTTATTAGCTGGCATATTTTTCCTTTTTGTAGTTTTTCCTTCGTTTAGTTATAGTATACAGGTGATAAGGATATAATGCCCTTTGCACAGTTATATACCTGTTAGAGTCACCCTTTATTTCCAACGATACAATATCATTTTCTCAAAAAACCTACTGCAGGTCACAATCCCAGATGTCAATCAAGTATAAGGACCAGCTGAAGAATGTGCTGGTTCTCCGACCCTGAGTCTCACGTCATATATTGTATAAATATGTTCACATCCGACGCAGGTATGGCAAGTCAGCTAAAATTCTACTTTTTCTAAATGATGAACTATATTGGCATCAACACATTTTAGTTAAAAGACTGGTAACAATGACCTGTTGGTCCTAGATTTTTAAGAAATGTTTAGACGATACTGAGACCTTAAACCAGATCAACCAACAGACAGTGCTGCATGGATAAAATCAATTAGAGGCCCTCAACCGGTTAAGGCCCCTTTTCGATACGTGCGGAAACGCGCTCAATTATACCTACCTCTGCGGGATGTGTTTTCACAAGGGATTCTAACAGCGTTCCTGGCAACAGGTCAAACATGTATATGCTCTGTACAGTTCAATATACTCATGCATGCATTTATAACTGGTATGATGGTGGGGGCCGTACACGAGAATATATTGACTATTGCAGCCTGTAATCAGATATTTAACACACACACATACAAGGCCTAAGGACCTAATGCGAACCTGTGCAATGGGATATACTTAAGGTATAATGCTTCCATGCTGCACCTATAATTCAAGTACGTGTGACATTTGTATGTACAATGCAAGCACTGAACAGTTTGAACTCGACTAAATGCACCAATTACAACACGAATGTATTGTATGTGGCAATACCAGTCTTTTGTATGAGAAAGCCATCAAAGATGTGTGCACATACAAAAATTTCATGCAGATACTTAAAACTACTCTTCCGCTATGTGCAAAAATGCATGAAACAATTGTAGATGGCGCCACACGTCCTGTATACAACGAAACTATCCAAAATGTATTAACATGTATGATTTCAGGCTGATAAGTCAAATCACTCCTGAGGAATAAGCAGGAGTAGACACTACAACAAGGCCTACAGGCCTAATGCGAACCTGTGCATTGGGAAATACACCAGGTATAATGCTTCAATGCTGGACCATTACTTTTCATGAATATGAACAATGCAAGTACTAAACATTTTGAATGAGAAACAATTACACAAACATCACTGCTGAAATTCTGGCATGGGTGAACACAACACAAAAATGATTGTAACTGGCACCACCAGTCTTGTATACAACAAAGCTATCAGCTTATGCCCAATTTTAGACTGATATATCAAACCCCTCCTGAGAAACAATCAGGGGCACACACTGTGCAAAAATTATTGTAGGTGGCACCATCAGTCGTGTATACAACAAAGCTAATTGATATGTATAAATATGCCCAATTTCAGGCTGATATATCAAATTCCTCTGTAGAAATAAGCAGGCACATAAACTGTGCAAAAGTCATTGTAGGTGGCCACAACTGTCTTGTGAACGAGAAAGCCATCAAAGACACATAGACAGGTCAAAATATAAGGCCAATACATTAAACTTACCTAGAGTCTGATGCATTGAGCCTGACCAGGCTTAGGTGAGAAAGGCAGTTGCCCCGAATGAACTGTGACAAATTGCTAGCACTTAGTGAACTCATGACCTGCACCTTGCTAGACTGAGTGAACTTTTGACCTGTACCTGGCTGCACTGAGTGAACTCTTGACCTGTTACATTATCTGACACAGTGGGCATCTGCCAAAGCTATAAACAAAATGCAGCTACTGCACTTAGTGAACTCCTGACCTATACCTGGGTGCACTGAGTGAACTCTTGACCTGTTGCCTAATCTGATACAGTTGGCAGTCTGCCAAAGCTATAAAAAGATCCAGACTGACCTTTGGCCTGTTGCCAAATCTGAAATAGGAGCCACACCATTGCACAAGCTCACAGATTGGCTCCACATGCAGCCCTGAGTAGCAAGACACACACGAGGTGATCACATGATACTCATTAGGTGATCACATGCTACCTATGAGGTGATCACATTGTGCCCAAGAGGTGTTCACATGTCACCCATGAGGTGATCACATGCCTTGTGCTTGGCTGCACTGATTGAACTCTTGACCTATATCTGGCTGCAATGAATAACTCTTCATCAGTTGCCAAATCTGAAACAGTTGGCAATTTCTCAACCTATTTACAGATACAGACACAATCATGGCCTGTTGGTATATCTGTTATCACATACTGAAAGACTTTGGCTAAAATGCTTTTTTATTTATAATCCATATACAGCCGTCTTTACATACCCACACAGAGCTTTATACCTGTGATTGTAAACGTTGCCTGGCATGAGGAATATCTAAAATCATAAATCTACATTTTTTAAAAGCTTTTAAAAAACATTCTTGTCAATATTAACCATAGCTAACCTGAAATCTAAATGTCTAGATGCATGATGTAACTGATGTTGATAAACTGGTGCCAGACTAGATGTACCTGCTTCACACAGCTAACATATATGGTAAAATGACTAAATTCAATCTTTATAATTCAGCCAAAATTCATTCTTTGGAACCATAAAAGACAATTATTATAAGAATTATTCAGGGGATTATTCTTGTAAAATATTAAACAAATTGGCCTCAGTGGCGTCAGTCAAAATCGTTTTGGAGATTTATAACTCATATGGGAAAATACAGAAAAATGGCTAAGTTAAGCTTCCCATAACTCAGCCAAAAATCACTGAACCAGAACCATTTGTACGAACTTGAATTATCAAAGGATAATTAATGTGTGAGATTTAAGACTTTGGCCCAGTGGTTTTTTAGAAGAAGATCTTTGCAGCCACTGAACTAAAATGGGCTGTTATAGCATATGACTAAATTCAGCTTCCCATAACTCAGCAAATAGTCACTGAACTGAGACCATTTGAACAAACGTCAGAAAGCACTACCCTAGAATCATTTCTGTGCGATATTAAACAATTTGGCCATATGGTTTCAGAGGAGAAGTATTTTGTAGCTGTCCGTTTGATACGGGCACTGATGACCCCCGTACAAAAAGGCTGATGCAGGTGGCGCCACCAATACCTCAATTTCAGATATGACTTATGGGAAAAACATTGTTATAAAAGTTGGTGATGATAGCTCCAGCCGTTTCTGAGATTTTAATTTTAGTGTGCTTTTTTGGACGGATGACTAAGTTCAACTTCCTGTAACTCGGCCAAAAAATCACCGAACTTAAACCATTCGACAAACTTGAGAGAGACTGTTCCAGGGATCATTTCTGTGAAATATTGGACAATTTGGCTGGACAGTTTTGGAGAAGAAGATTTTTAAAGCTTTTTTTAGCTTTTTCCCTATAAAATTAAAGTTAATGCAGATACCCAAAAAATAAGCTCAATCCGATAAGTTTGACATGTAACTGATTCTTACATGCAATTTGGAGCTGCTAGATCTTACGGTTTCTGAGATAGCACTGGTTAACGCACGGACCACGGTGGACGACTGACGGCGGATGGACGACGCTGCGCCATCGCATTAGCTCACAGGTTCGCTAAAAAGTGCTCTGCTGAAATTAGATTCATACAGTGAACATGTTTTATTTCCATGTGAGTTAGGATAAATTATTTTTCGGATGTTGTACCTGTTGAAATGGGCCGCTTTTAGTAGAATGACTCGTATATATATATATATATATATATATATATATATATATATATATATATATATATATATATATATATATATATATATATATATATATATTGTGGTAACATTTTTGTTCGCGAGGGTATCAAATTCGCGATGTTCGTGAAAAGGAAATTATTACGAAAATAAAACCTTCCTGAACAAGAGGACACATCATCAAACTCAAGTCAAGTCAAAAATCAAAAGACTGATTTTATAAATAATCACTGATCTTGTATGTTACCGTTAATCTGAGGGAGGTATTATAAATAATCAGATTTTTCAAACTATCTGCCAAAATGAAAGGTGATTTTTTTACTCCTTCGCTATTCACTTTGGTCCCCATCCAAATCTTATGATTTTGCGCACCTTAGTTTGTATGATGTATATTAAATGAGGGATATAGACTCTGTGTAATTTACTGAATGGTGAGATCGCGAAACTTGAATCCTCGGGAAGCAGTAAAAATGTGAAATCGCGAAATGCTAACCTCGCGAATATAAAGCCAACCACGGTATATACATTACTAAGTAAACTAGATGTGGTCGGATAATGGTCCTCACAGGGCCATGCATTTCTGTGAGTGCAGGACTAGTTTACATATGGGTAAAAAGTTGTGTAGATATAGTTTCAAACTATCACAAACAGAAAAAAGTTTTTATCAATATGCATGATGGAAAATAATTCATTGAATGCATGTTTCTGACTACCTTAATAAATTCAATCAATCATTGTATTTCAATAGTGATGGAATCCTCATAGGTACCATTCATGTCTGTAAATTTGAAAAACAAATATCAAGGGTATTCTCTTTGTGAAAGTGTTTGCGACAGAAAATCACCGATTCTGCTCTGGTTGCAATATTGCATGGAATTCTAGCATGCCTGTTATTCGATAGGGATGGAGTCCTCATATTTACCAATCATCCCTGTTAATATGAGATGAAGCAAGTATGTTCATATTGAGATATCGCGCGCGAAAGAAAAAATTACCGACCGATTGTGCTTTAGGGGTCATATTGGAATTCCGACAGGACTGTAATTCGATTAGTCAGGAGCCCTCATAGGTACCAATCATCCACCTTAATATGAGAAAGATCAAGTATGTGCTTGTTGAGATATCGCGCGCGAAAGAAAATCATCGATTGTGCTGTGGCGGCCATATTGCAAAACCGACAGGTCTGTTATTAAATATGTATGGAACCCTCATTGGTACCAGTCATCCCTGTGAATATAAGAAAGTTCAAGCATGTTCTTGTCGAGATATCGCGCGCGAAAAAAAGCGTCACTGACGGATGGACGGCACGACTGAAACGGTGCATGATCACTAAGGCCAAAAAAAAATTAAAGCTATGGTTCTCAGGCACCGCCCGCATCAATTTCAAACCCCGGCATCAAAAATTTTTATTTTGATTTTCAATATAAACTTTCCAATTTTGAGCTGCTGCCGCTCCGACATTTCTTTCAAGAAGATAAAACCATACAATTTCCTTTGTTTTGTAGTGCTTTTACTTATTTAGCAAAATAAAACTGTTATTTTCATGCTTTTCCCTTATCATTTGACATTTTTATCGAAACATACAAAAAAAAATTAAAATAAAAAAAGCGCCCGCCCGCATTGATTTCTGAAAAAAAGTGCCTGAGAACCATACCTTTTTTTTATTTTGGCCTAAGGGGCACCGCTTTTCAAGCGGGGTCCCAATTAATTCCAGTATATGATAAACGGAAAATTTATTTGGCTTGCTACTGGCATAATCAAATAGCCTGTTTATCTGTCCATGAATACATTCAAACCATTGTCAATAATATTCATATGGAGGAGTGAAAAACCAGCGTCTCGGAGGTGTTGGGGGCCAGAATGTGGGACGGAGAGAAATCGTGGGGGCGATAGCTGGGACGCCACCCGGGACATGTGGCGAGTCGAGTTTACAACCTGGGCCACACAGTCATAAAGTGGAACGAGACGTTGAATCCAAGACCATGACATATCAGAATAGTGATCAAGGCACTCCGTTGAATATATAAATGATTACCACATCAGCGTTTATCTTTTCATTACAACCCAGGTGTTCTCAGGTATTTCAGGTCAATAGTTACGGGCTTGGGAGGATCGGAAACGAATTATTTTCTTCATTTGTTTAGATATTGTCATGTTTTATTATAGTGGCTTACTGTTATATACGGTGCTTTAACCAGTGTAACTTTAAAAAATAAAATTTTACAAAATCGCGTGAAAATGAATGAAATGTTCAAAATCATATATAGCATACGAAAGAAACGAACAGGTTTCAAAAGTGTACACTTTATGGGGTCTAATATTTAAAACAACTTAAGGCAATAATTAAAAAGGTTACAATATTCCACTTAGTCTGAAGGTATGTTTTTTTCGTTCGGTTCACTTGTAGCTGATATTTCAGAAAGACATGGAAATCACAATTAACAAAAATGGGAAATGTTTACTACTTTATTCAGGTATTTTTTAATATTATAATGTAACAATATTAATGTAAATCATGTTTAAATAGGCACTTCACGACATCACATGACAACGCATGAAGAAAAGAATACATAAATTGTTGTCATAAAATAACAAGTAAATATGTACATTAGTTTACCATACTGCATGGTACATTATCTTTTTTTCGTAAATTTGTACATGATTTTACAATATGTATTGTATATTCCGCCATGTTGTGCATGTGACTCGTACACAAAATGTCCCCTCTTGGAAACGCAACAGTGCAAAATAAAATGTTTAGAAAAATGTTGAAAAGTTTACTGTAAATAGAGCAAACCCCTAACAAGCAAAGAATGTAACTATTGCACTCGAGTATATATTCATCATGCCTACTGAAAAAATTATTCAGCTTATGTCGACTTACTCCCCAATAAGTATTATGCCGGACTGATTTTAAAATATATATCCAATACTTAAGGCAAAAAAGAAAACAAGGTTTGGTTCTCAGGAACTTTTTCAGATATCAGTGGGAGCAGGTGATATTTCATTTTTTACCTTTTTTTGTATGTTTTGATAAAATGTCATATGATCAGGGAAAACGTGAAAATAACAGATTTTTTTTCAAACAGATAAGAGCTCTTCATAACAGACAAAATCTTATCAAAATTGTATTATTTTATCTTCTTGAAAGATGTGAAATCAAAATAAAAATTTTCGATTGGGTGGGGGGGGGGGGGGGTTAAAATTGACTAAGGGGGTGCCTGAGAACCATACCTTTTATATTTTGTGGCCTAACTAATATGAAGTACCAATTTTTTTATGAACATGACACAGGGTGTTCATGCATCCATTTTGACAAACAGTGGAAGTTAATGAAATATAAGACATATTGCAGATCAAGGAGGCCGTTAGTGGCATATGTACTGAAGTTGTGAGGTCACTAGTGAAAAATCACCATTTACACAACTCTGGTTCTTCTGCGTGCCACAAGATGTCCTTGTGGAAAATGTTTCGATTATGACCAGCAGCCATTATTGTGATTCCCCACATTATAAACACATTTATATAAACAAGACAAAAAGCCTATGCAAAGCTAGATCAACATTTTCTGGCCAACTTTATAAAAGATGCAAGGGATTATCTTCAATTAAATAGATGTCAAATATCTTAATAGGCCCATTCAAAGAATTTAAATAATGAAAATATGATCCCTTATAATATCAAAGTTACTTATCTGTTAAATCTCTTAAAACACAATGTATTATAATTACAATCTATATTAGTTACAAGTATCTGATTTTTACACAATCCTAGAAATTTACCAAATTTCCTGAACCACACATTATTTTCCCCTTATAAATACAATAAACCTTTGTCATTCAACTGACTAAATCACTGAAAACAAAATATCCATAACCTTTCATATGCATAACTTTTTTCACGGATGCAAGGCATAATGCTGACACAGTTACCATCAGAATGTACTGGTGACAATTTGAGAAAAGTTACTTTCTTCAGGTACTCTTTCAATCAGAAATATCTAATTTGTAAGAAGGCATACACTTTACCTTTCTATATTTTCCAGTTAATCCATCTTTACTCTTTCAAAGGAAAACGTTCAGGAAACAACTGCTGATTTGACAATTTTACTATGTTCTGATATATTTTGTTTTCTTACACAATTTCTAACTGATGGTTTATGTCCAGAAAGCATTTACACTACAGATTCCCATATAATGTGAATACAAACATATAAATTGTATGTTTAATGCTGCAAGAGTAAAGATTTTTTTTTTAAATAATAATGCACACATAATATTCCTGAGATGAAGAACAGAACTTGAAAACATGGATATATAAATGCCCTTATGTGCACATAAAAATTCCTGTTGTGTTGAGCACACTTTCATCATATGCCCTGATGCCTATAGTTCCTAATTAAAATTAAAATATTGCAATAAACATCCTACTTGTCTTGAACCTTGTATAGCTCACACAGCTTCCCTGCTTTTTCCTTTTTGTGTTGAACAAACCTGTTTTACCACACAATAATGGTATGCCACTATACTTGTACACCCATGTCAGAATTTAACAGGTCACTTGTATGCTGTCTTCAAACATCCATATCTGTAAATACAAATAAAATGAAAGAATCATCTCTTATAACAAATTCTTGTTTGAGGTTAAGAATATAGTAGACATGAAGAATGATCTTAAGAGTGAGGATGGAGGTACACAGACCTGCCAGAGGTAAATTAGTGAAAAAGACAGCACAACAAACATGCATAAAAGGCCCGTCGTGTATCTGGTGACCTCTGACCTTATTAAATATGCATGGATTTTGCTGGAAATTGAACTTACGAGAGATATTTTGTTGATTAACATTTCTGATTAGTTCTATCAAAATCCTTCATATTCTTCAAAAGTTATTGTGGCGAAACCACAAAGTAGCCTAGTGACCGATGATCTTATTAAATATGTGTGGATGTCGCCCATAATTGAACTCGGTGAGATAATCTGTTGGTAAGTAGTTATGGCGATTTTCGGTAAAATCTATCAAAGCCCCGGTAAGTTATCGCAGTGACACTGTAAGTTAATGGATGGACGGTGGGTATACCATAATACTCCCATCATATGACAGGCATATAATAAGAGTAAGTGCTCTGGTAAAAATAGTAGCCTTTTTTTTTAATAATGAGTGAAAAAAGGAGTAAAATTAGCAGCTATTTCCCATTTTTGTCAGATGTGCAGCTTGTACTAAGTGTATGTGTATATTTATTGCTCCAAAAGTCAGAAATATACACTGCACGTCCCCCTTCCGCTTTTTAGTATTTTTAATTTTGAGAGCACCCATGGTGCTCATTACGTTGAATGTGGTATATCAAACTGTTTTCACTGAAAAAAAAGAGTAAAAAAAGTGCTCCAAAAAAAGTTAAAAAGAGTAATTAGCATAATTTTCATTCATTTTTTTTCTCTACTGAAAAAGAGTAACATGGCAGACCTGGTAAATTCCTTGTGTAATATTTTGGAAATGCTGCATTGGTTCTATAACTTATTCCACTTAACTTATGTTTGCTCTTAGATTAGCTGTATGGGCAATAGCACAAGGCAAAGAACGTTCAGACTGAAATGACAGCCGGTTATTGCATTGATGGAATACTAAAGACTAATTTCTCCTACTAACAGAGCCATAAAACTTGTTCTTGCTATGTCACAATGCTTGGAACAGGTAATGACACATAACAGAAAATTATATAACTAACTCTTTAGCTGAATATTTCATTGACTGGTAAGGTCCAGTGGTTATGGGTTGGTCAGTGCCGCACATAACCACCTCCCAAAACTAAGGTCTTTTCCAGTGTAACTGATCAGTAGTATCAGCAGTAATCGATAGTATTTCCAAGAAATTTACTTAAATCCAACATGGCTTCCAGGTGGCTACTAATATCTGATTTAATCAGTCTTAATATTATGGGACTCTTTGTTATAGCCCTCAGCCTCAGTGGTGTAACATTTACTGCTTATTAGAACATCACTGATCAAAGTTGGCCTGTTTAAACAAATAAAACAACATTCTCGCTCAGCCAGTCAGCATAGCCCACAATGAGATATTCAAGTGTACATGTGATGAGTGCAGTCAAAATGTAATACATGTACCCACTGGCTGAAAATAAACAACTATTCGTGGGTTGGCAATTTAGCAGTGGCTAAGGACCCAATACACAGGTCAGGGTTCGTACACTTATCATGAAAAAAATTTCAAGCACTTTTCAAGCACTTTTTAAGGACCTGAAAAGTATTTTCAAGGACATCAAAATTTATGGACTGTCAGTGCACCTTCACCCATGCATGTTGCCGACATCGAAAGGCTTGTAACACAAAATGCAAAATAATATTTATAATGAGATGGACCATATAGTGTGATAAAAAAGGCTAGGAAATGTAAAATAAGTAATAGTTATAAGGAAATGACTCAGAAAATAACAAATTTAGCCGAAATCTACACTAACAGCAATTGGAGCGCTTGTGAAATACCCTTCGGTATAGCCGGTCGCGGTTTAATACACAGCGGCCCATTGTTTTAACTTTACATTCAAAATGATCACTCATCTTTGGCATGACCTTGACAGATTTAACTAATCTGATAACGAGGGTCTAAAACCTATAATATCTTGAATAGGGATCTCTGATTTGCCGACTAGCTCAAACTTTAGCAAATTATATGCTCCGGCAGAAAGGGTGCCGAAAAACTCTGACAGTTCGGCGATCGTGGGGGATATTCATTCAAGTTTTCAACGGCAAAAAAAAAATAAAAGCCTGTAATATGTTACCCTTATACGATATTTTGGTATAGTATTATCAAATTATTCAAAACAATACTAGTCAAACTTCGTATCAGCACGTTTGATATGACGACCTTGTCGTGCACGAGGTTTCTGCCGTTTACCGCCAAGTCACTGGCCGCACGTGTCAACAAATGGCCGGGCAACACCTGTGAAGGTCGTTATCTAACGATCACAGACGCAGCCAGATTTCTATTCAAACATGTCCAACATTTGATTAAAACTAAAAATGTGAAATCTTATTTTAAACAAGGGACCTATGGGTCACTGTGCTCAGCTGACGTTAACCTTGAAGGTAAAAATCTAAAATAATATCAAATGGAGATAAAGTGTAAGAGGAAGAGGTAATAAAGGCGATGGTTGGTTTATATGATTGGTTTGTATTGATGAGCAAGAAATTGTTGCAAAAAATATTTTGTGACCTGACCATGTGTTTCCTAATGTTGAAACTAAAGCATGTGAGCAGTTTGTGAACAAATGATCTGTACTATTACCATGATCATTAGTTGGTTTTTCGATTAACTGTTGACATTTCAGTAGTTTACACATTTGTTCAATTGAATCTATTTTTTTGTATAATATATATGATTAAATATATATGTATTTTTTTATGAAATGTATACAGTTGAAGTATAGCTAGTTAACAATATAAAACAGGGCAAACAAAGCCTGATCTCAAATTCTGCTGAGGCAGGAAAATAATGAACAAATGTTTGTATTAAATCCTGATTTTTTTATCACATCAATTATTTTCTAATTTTAGTTTATATTTCTATACATTTCCAATTTAACATATATATCTGAATATAAAAGTTGATTCATAATTCTCAATTGCATCATAATAAATCTCAATCTTGTCAGATAACACCACATCATGCATACAAATGTTTATTTATTTTTTACCACAAAAATATATCTTTTAAATCTGCAAAACAATAAATATCTAAAAATAATACTTGATTTAGATTTCACAATTTTTAATTGTGTCTTTATTTATCCATAATGTGCTTCATATTTTATAATAATTTAAGCATACTGATGGGTTCATGGTTTATTTGTTAAAATCATTTAAAAGAAAATTGATTTCTTTAAAAATGCTACATTACACAACATTGCATCTTCTGGAATACACCTTGAATTATTTTTTCAAGGAAAGTTTTTGCATATCGGAGTGGAAACAGCATTACAATTAAGGAGATACAGTGAAAACAATAACAATTACTGCATAACACTTGGTGGGTTGGGTTTGCGGGGGGGGGGGGGGGGGGGGGGGGGGGTGATTGGTGTCGTGATATGAGAATAACTGTACACCTGTCACAGCAGGGGATCTCCCCAAGTGACTGTAACAAATCAGAAACCCTGGCATAGCTGACTTCCAGTGACCTGGAGTGGGACCCTGCATCTGTAATCAAAGCAAGTGACTACAGAAAAAAAAAATCAATAACTAGCTTAATTTTCAAGCTTTTATTTTCAAATTTCAGATTTAGACAAACTAAATATTTATGTTTACATGCTGTGAAAATTAAATCAATGGTGCTTACAGGAAAAAAACGTGCCATGGTCAAAGTTGGGCAAAATTTAAGGTACTGATTTTTTTTTATGCTAATAACTTAAAAAATTTACAAAATTCAGATCTAATTTTGGGTAAACAATTGAATCTTAATTAAACATAGTTATATACTTGAGAAAATAGACTCTAGTTTCAAAATTTTTCATGTTAAGTGAGTTATTATTTTTCCTGATTTTTTACAAAGTCCATTATGTTTGGGCCCATAACTTAAAGAATTTATACTTTACAGACTTAATTTCTGGCATGTACATAGGAACTATATAGAGGAATATTTATGGTAAATATGAGGAAAAACAGATGAGTGGTTTTGATATTAGGCAGTCCTGAAGTGTGAAAATAGGATTTTAATAAAAAATTAAGGTTTTTCCTTAATTTCTCAAAGGAACGAAGTCGCAAAGACCCAGTTTTCGGCTTGGTAGGAGATCTTGGGGACATCTAACATTATGCTGAATTTTGGATTCCTAGGTCTTACGGTTTCAAAACCTGCCACATCTACGGACGGACGGACGGACGGACGGACAGACGGACGGACGACGGACAATGGACCACGACTATAGCTCAGATGACTTATAGTCAGCTGAGCTAAAAAAAACTCTTGTTGGCGACCTTTATGCAATCGTTATGCAGGGCAGGAAGGGGGCCGATGCTGGAAGTTGTATATGTCGCTGATCACTCTTTAAACTGCCAGCGTACTTCGCTTACAAACGGCTATCACATCGCAACAAAAATGTGATTTCCCCCATGGATCCCAGCCTTTTACAAACTGACGCCAGAGTATGTGAATATACATCAGTACCTGCCAAACACCTTAACCTATTTCGGACAAACAGTATTTATCCTTAATTGGATTGACCCCGCGTGTAAACTGTATTTCGCTGATCATTGGTCTTATGGAGCTAACAACTGACGATCACAGCGCGTACACGTGAAATGCGCAGGTACGAAGATAAAAAAAAAAACATGCAACCCTTGGATAAACTGAAAAACCTTTAACCAAAACAAAGTCGGACTGGGTTCGTTGGGGGAAATATGACCCCTCTGACATAATTATTATCGCCGTTTTATGTAAAACGTAAAGTTAATTTGATTTAAACGACATATTCTACTGAGCGAATTAGTTTTATATTATTATTATCCCTCAGATTCGAATTGTTCCCATCATGTATTTTTCACACATTTTATTCCCCTGGTTTGTTCCCAGATAAATATTTCCTTTGGACAGATCTTCTCAATAGCTATATTAATAATCTCTGTAGTATTACTTTAAAATTTAAATTATAAATCTTGCGAAAATGCTTACGTGAACTCGCCTAGCGTGGATTGAGTTTTCAATTAAAGAGCTTTTATACGTACCTCGGGGGAGATCTCCACGATCTTTCCAGTAAAGCAGCTCACTTACTATTTGATAATAAACATGGTTATTACCCTCGTATGTTAACTTGTTACATCGTCACTTTCACTGCCCGGTCTCATTCATCCACGATTGGGTTAATTCTATTTCATACATTTGATTGACGTAGAGATGCCCGAAAGTCGATATTAAAATACCAGGTATGCATACACACAACATACACCAAACTCTTTCACAAAATTTTATTTTTCAAGCACTTTTCCAAACCACTCTCTCTTTTTAAGCACTTTTCAAGCCCTTGAAATTGAAATGACTAAATTCAAGCACTTTTCAAGGTTTTCAAGGTGCGTACGAACCCTGCAGGTTCACACAAATGCTGCACCTGTTATCTGGGCAGAGGGAACTGAACTTTTCATTACAAAATTGTTGTGATAGGACATGAAGGTCCAAGTATTGACTACCTGAATAATTGATTCAACTGTGAATGTCACCAAGCAATTGGATAAGTCAATTGCCTATGGGACCTTTTTTGGCATTCCCATAGCAGTGATGCTATTCCCATAAAGTGTGACATCCTGATATGCAAATGCAAGGGAACTGTTAGATCCCCAAAGACTTGTGATGCCCTTATATGTGAATATAAGAAATTCACCACACAGACTTTACAGGGCTTTAGTGATAAGAGCTTGCACTGAGTGACACCTATTGGTACATGGAATCACAGTTTATTTTACACACTTAAATGGAAAATGTAAATACCAAAGCCCAGGCTTGACTAACAGGTCAGACACCTGTTACACCCCTTACTGAATAGTTCTTTCTATGTTGGACTGAATGTATATGGATCTATTGGGTATTATAATGAATGTGTAAGCTATCTTGAATACTAACTTTTTTTAAAGGTGCCCATTCACCTACCTTTTGAAAGAATTTATGTGATTTCTGGCTTCCTCTGTGCATATATTAATGATCTAAAGGTGATTTTGGTTGTGAAAAGTTCTCACGATTCCTTCATGAAGAATGTGTGAACTTGTTCATCAACAACAAGATTTTAAACACAGCAATGTTGACAAACACTAAAAATAAGGCAGTAGGCTGCATATATGAGGTGTATATGTCACTTGTTGCAAAATGCCATTTGCAGAACTCTTGCTTATCTGACTTGTCAGAAGCTCTTGTTGAATTTATTTTTATTATTTTGGCTGGCCCCCACATTTTATAAACAGGCTGATATATAGAAAAAGAAGCAGCCTGTGTGTGGTGGTATCCGCTTTTACTGGTTTATTTTTATGAAGGCTCCACAAGATAACCTTCACTTTATAATGGTCAGATAGGTAACTGGGCCCCTTTAAGAGCAACAGCGTCCACTGGTTTTGTCAATGTTTTCATCTAGCATTATAAGTTTCTATTTTATTATTTTATGAATTATTACAATTACAATGAAAAGTAAAAAGACAAAGATATGAGCAGTATTTGGTAGAAATAAAAATAAATAAGAAAATAATAATAAAAGAGGTACATACTTGGTTAGACTGTAGGTTGCTGCCTTTGCCCTCAGCAGTCGCCAACACCCTGAAGCCCAGACAGATGCCACAGCCAGGGCAGATCAGGAACTGTACTGCTGTCCTACACTCATCTAGCCATACACTATTCAGTGTTACACCTGCAACACAAAAACCTCTCAATGGTTACATTAGATAAATAAGACCAGAAGTAGGAAAAGCACTCGGTTGTTTGTGATAGGAAATCAAACCAAGCTCTGACAATATGAAATATATGGAGCTAATAGTTTGAAGTGGTATTCAGTGTGGTACAAGTGAAGTGACGGATGGATTGAGTGGTATGTCACACCACTGCTGAATATTTTCAACTGATACTCTGAGAAAAGGGTATTAATTTATTCAATGAACACACCTGCTGCCATCTGTCTGGTTTTCTAGAAAACTCTCCAAGATAGATTGACGTGCAAAATTACAGATCAATACCTTGACCCACTCCTGAGATAGGAGCAATCTGCACCAAAAGCACATGTATTGATGGACACATACAAAAAAAGATTGTAGATGGTGCCACTAGTCTTGAGTATAAGATGAAGGAGTCCACAATTTCAGGCCACTAATGCAAATCACTTCTGAGAAAAGGGCATTAATTTATTCCAAGATGGATAAACATGCAAAATTTCAGACCAATACCTTAGCCCACTCCTGAGATATGAGCAATTTTCACCTAAATCCCATGTACGGATAGACACCACAGGAAAACTTGATATTTCTTGGCACCGCAGGTGCCATAGTATCCCCAGACAATTAACCCCCCCCCCCCTCCTCCCAGCCTCAAAGAATAGGATCCCGTCTTGTATTCAGATGCAAAGACTGTAAATTGGCAAGCCACCATGGTCTCTTATAAGTATGGGCATATTTATGGCTAAGGTCACTCTCATAGGAAAGGTCATGATCCAAATTGAAATATATCTCATTCCGTAACCCATATCTACATACATGATATGAAAGAAATCTGTCCATTAGTTTTCAACTTATCATGCTCACAGTGCTGTGAAGTGGCAATGGTGGGGTATTACAAGGTGCTAAAAGCAAACAAAATGACACAAGGTGGCGCCACCTGTATTCTCCAGAAGAGAAAAAAAATTCAAGATTAAAAAAAAATTAAAATTAAAATTAAATTTTTTTTTAAACTTAAAAATATATATATGCATGATATGAAAGAAATCTGTCCTTTAGTTTTCAATTTATCATGCTAACAGTACTGTCAAGTGGAAATGGTGGGGTATTAACAGTTGCAAAAGCAAGAAAACGACACAAGGTGGCGCCACCTGTTTTCTGCAGAAGAGAAAAAAAATCTAAGATTTAAAACAAAAAATTTAATTACAATTTTTAAAAAAAAATTTTAACTTAAAGAAATATATTTGCATGATATGAAAGAAATCTGTCCTTTAGTTTTCAATTTATCATGCAAACAGTGCTGTCAAGTGGCAATGGTGGGGTATTAACAGGCGCAAAAGCAAGAAAACGACACAAGTGGGGCCACCTATATTAGCATAATCGCTGCTGTGACCTTGAAAAAATGCATCAAGGTCATCCATGTTCGAACTTGAGCTAGCCATTGATAAGATGCATCAAACCTCTGGGTTTGGTGACTGTACCTCAAATTCTTACAAAGTTATTGCGTTAACATCATTTTAACAAGAAAACCACACAAGGTGGCCCCACTTGTCTTCTGCAAAAGACAAAGCTATCTGAGATCTTTGGTCAATTTGATTTTTGGATCATTCCATGTATCCCTAACTGAGATATTAAAGATTTTGTGTGAATTTCACCAAATATGGGAATATTCAAGGTCAAGGTCACTCTCATAGGAAAGGTCATGACACAAATTTAAAATAACATCATCCCATAACCCATATCTATGTATATGCACAATATAAAAGTAATCTGTCCATTAGTTTTTTACTTATAATGCTCACAGTACTGTCAAGTGGCAATGTTGGGGGTATTAAAAGGCATGAAAACAAGTAAAGAATAATAGGTGGCGCCACCAGTTTCTGGAACATGGCAACCCTATCCATGATCTTCGATCAACTAGATTTTGGGATCAATCCATGCAAGATTTCTTGAGATATTTAAGAATTTGTGTGATTTTCCCAAATTTGGACATATTCAAGGTCAAGGACACTCCTAGTAAAGGTCATGACCTCATTTTTTATAGGCGTTGTCCTCTCACCCATATCTATACATATACCAAGTTTGGTAAAGATGCGTGAAATATATTTTTTGAGTTATTGCGCCAACAAGATTTATATGCAGCGGCTGCGGGACCGGTATGAAAACATAGTATCCCCCGACTTTGTCTGGGGATACAATGATTGCAGATGGTGCCATCAGTCTTGGAAACAAGATGGAGGAGTCCAAGAATTCCATAGCTATGCACAATTTCAGGCCAATACTTCAAATTACTCCTGAGAAAAGGGCATTAATTTATTCAACAGAAAGGTAAGTGGGGCCACCTGTCTGGTTTATGAGAAAACTTTCCAAGATCGATGAATGTGCCAAATTTCAGACCAATACCTTGAGCCAAGCAAAGAGAAACTACACTGAACCTAAGAGCCCTGAGAGTTTTGAGGGCTAGAGGCATTCATGAGGTGTCGACATGCTGCCTTGAGGGGCATGGCACCCAAGAGGTGATTATATGCAGCCTTGATGGGCATGGTGGCCATGAGGTGTCCAAATGCAGCTTTGAGGGGCATGGCACCCATGAGGTGATCAAATGCAGCCTTAAGGAAATGGAGATGAAATGACTTATGACCCCTGGCAAACTCAGTGTGCACTCATTGAACTCTTGACCTGTACCTGGCTGCACTGAGTGAACACTTGACCTATATCTGACTGCACTGAGGGAAATCTTGACCTTTGCATAATCTGTTACCATTGGCAGTCTGCCAAAGCTATAAATAGACCCAGACTGACCTTTGGCTTGTTGCCAAATCTGAAACAGTTGGCAGTCTGCCAAGCTTTTTATAGATACAGACACAATCTTGGTCTGTTGGTAAATCTGTTTACACATACTGAAAGATTTTGGCTAAAATGCTTTTTTACAAGCTGACATATAAGACTTTTTACCAAAATGTTTAGATGCAGTGCTTTCATCTTTAAAGGTCAAATAATTCTGCCAAAAATCATTCAAGTTAACTTGAACAAAGGCCCCCTAAGAATCATTTTAGTGCAATGTTACAGATGTTGTAACTGAAACAAAATTTTTGTAAAAGAACGCAATTGCAGACCTAAATTTGATAAAGATTTACTTATGGCTACATGAGTAAATTCAGCTTTTTATGACTACCAAAAATCAATGAACCCAATCTATTCTCATTAAACTGAGATAACTTATAAAATTCTTGTGAAGATTAAAACCATTCAGCTTCAGGTTCATCAAGAAACATTTCTAAGCAGAAAGAGTCTAAAATTACAAGGTTTTTTCCATAAAATAAACAGCAAGCTAGGTAGATAAATGTGGCACCATAAAACCTCAATTGCAAACATGAGTCATGTTGAAACATTTGCACAAAACTAAGTGATGCTAGCTACTGTCGTTTCTGAATTTCTTATGTTAGTTTGGCCAAATGACTTATTTCAATTTCCTGTAACTTGGCAAAAATTAGCCTAACTGGAACCAATCATACAAACTTGAAAGCGCTTATCCCTGGGATCATATTTGTGAAATATTGAACAATTTGGCTCAATGATTTCGGAGAAGATTTTCCAGCCTTTTCCACATAAAATGAAAATGATGCTCCACCCATTTCTGAGACTGCAATTTTTGTATGCTTTTTTGGACAGATGACCAAGTTCAACTTTCTGTATTAATCAGCCTAAAATCACCAAACTAGGGTCATTCCAACAGACTTGAGAGGGATTGTTCTGGGAATGATTTCTGTGAAATATAGGACAAATTGGCTGAACAGTTTCGGAGATGAAGATTTTCAAAGGTTTTCAAGCTTTTCCCTGTAAAATGTAAACTGATGCAGGTGGCACCAAAATAAAGTGTAAAATTTGGGGATGCCAGCTCCTGCTGTAACTGAGAAATTATGGGTTAATGTACTGATAACTGATGACCCCCAAACAAAAAAGGTCAATGTAGGTGGCGCCACCAATACCTAAATTCAAGATATGACTCATGTGACCAACATTAGCATAAAATTTGGTGATGATGGCTAAGCTTCCTGTAACTCAGCCAAAAATCACCGAACTTGAACCATTCGAACGCACTTAAGAGAGATTGTACCAGGAATCATTTTTGTAAAATATTGGACAATTTGGCTGAACAGTTTCAGAGAAGAAAATTTTTTTAAGGTTTTTAAGCTTTTTCCCTATAAAATCTAAGAAAATGCAGTTAGCCAAAAAATGAAGCAAAATCTGATAGAGTTGTTTTAGATGACTATTTTTTGGCATAAAATTTTGTGATGCCATCTCCTGCCATTTGCGAGATAGAAAGGGTTGACTTACAAACAACGGATGATGGCCAATGGATAACACCACACCATCGCATATGCTCACAGGTTCATTAAAAAGAGGAACATTTTAAATTCTTTTATAACAAAAAACTAGTGCAAGTGGCCCTCCCACTTGGCAATTCAGTCAGTACTGGATATATGATTCTTACTGTTTTCTCACATTGTATACACAAAAGTCATGTTTCTTATGCATAATCAAAGCTGACTACATGAAATATAGACAGTCATGTCTCAATGAACTGGATTCACAATCCTGTTGTTAATACTTTTTCATCTGCCAAACATAACAGTATTAACACTGATGCACAGAAAGACCTGCGAGGTTAAGCGATAAGGATGAAATGTTGTTAGTATACACCAATTTTTATCTAAAAAGCTCAAAGGACAAGAAATGTGACCAGTAACCACAGATATGGAACTTTTACTTTTGGTTTGTACACGTATTCATTTTTTCATGTTTATTCCTCTTTCATAGGATGGAGTTAAAATTACCAGCTGTGTAAAATAGTAATGGGCTGATGATCGATTATAATCAATAATTGGTCAATTGATGCAAACAGTTTTGACCATCGATCTTGCAGTACAATAATCAATTACAAAATTTTACACATAACTGTTGCTTTGTGATGAGGAAACATATGCTCAAATTGAAATCTCTTGAAAATTGTGTTTACTAATAAATTCATAATTGTGGAACCTTACAACACAGACACATAGGATTCAGAATTATCAATACATTAGTGATTATGTATGCCTATATATCAGTTGAGATGATGTATAGGTCTGAAAATGGTAATAATCCTACACAACTGATAAATTCCAATTATCAGTTGGTAGAAGTCAACAGATTTTGACTCAATCTGACATGAAATTACAATTGATTCCCCACACTAGTAAACAGAGATATCTTTTATATATAATTTTTTTTAAATATGGCCAATGAAGTGCAGTTTTCAGCATGACAATTGTCAAGACTTACAGTAGGCCCTAACAGTAAAATTAGAATGCCTCTCGAGTCATGTTTAACTGCTACTGCTAGTCCCATACATTTCATCAACAAGAGACAAAATTACCACTTCAAATTAACCATGAAAGTTGCCTGGAAAGTTGACTCACCTACACAAGCAGCACTATTGTTTGTGATTTTTGTAAATCATTTTGTTAAGTGATTTAAAGTTAAAAACTTACCTTGTGCTGATGCTTCAAATGATTTTAATTTGAGGTCTGTGGATTCCTCCGCTAGTATTAACATGTTCCAAGTCTTTGTGCTGGCAACACTTGTCAAAACCCTGTTCAAGCACTGTGGCAGCTCTGTCACTTTGACTGATTTCCCTTGAAAAAGAAAAGAACTAAAAACATCACTCAATTGTAAATGTAAACAAGCCATTTTCAAGTTACAGACATGTTAAAATCAGCATAAAAAAATTGTATTACTGTATCAATTTTAAATCAGTGTGTCCGGGTATAACCACAAGTGCAAAAGGTGACCCATGGTCCTGAAACTCAGCCAACAATATTGGCAAATTATGGAAGAAGTATTTGCTATATAATATATGGCCTGACCATTAGTTACCTGGGATCCATTATCTGGATGCGAAAATCAAATGGAGAATTTGAGGCCACTCTTGTTTTAACAAATTTTACATTTTAAAAAGAATATCAATCTTTTTATTTTTTGAGCTGAACATAATCTAGCCCCATTTTGCCCCTCCTACATGAAGCGTCTATTATGCTGCATGCATACTATAGTCCGGACCGTCATAGTCTGGACCCTCCGTGTCATCCTTCATCCTACATTCAATGTTAAAACCCCCCTAAATCTTGATAAGTATGCAACTACTTCCGACATTTTTGATAATGCCTCATGGCCTTCATAAAAGCTGCCATTTACAAAACCCCCTTGCATGTTTGTTAAATATCTGACCACATTCAAACATGTCTCCAAAAGTAATGTGATTGTTAGCCAACTAGTACTAGTCACAGGAAATGATAGCAGTTACAACAGAGATAGGATTTACACCTTGGTCTGTACATATATATGAACACTTCACTCTTAGCCAAACATTAAAGATTACTTGCTGTGTACAGCAATATCCTGATTACAGAATGGACAGCCATTATTGTGCAGATGTCCATATGACTGGGTTCATGACTCAACATAGGGTCTGTCAAGTATAAATTTCTTCATATATTCACAACTAAAGGTAATCTAAATGAAATACCACATTATTTTAAATTAAGCAACAAAGATCCTCACTTGAACAAGAGAAAATTTTAAAGATAAATTTGACATAAATGATGAGAATAAATACATTTTGTATTTTTCCATCTAAAAAAGTGCAAATTTAAAATCACTTCAGGTGTCATATTATATGTTGGCTTATATATATGTAAGTATTACCTGTATTAAGAGTCGCCTTTAGCTTCTCACCACAAGAACTGCATTTCCCTGAATGACTTTCATCCTGAAAAAACAATTAAGGATCAGGCTGTTTCAATAAATAACATATTGTATTCATACATAGATAGTGATAATACAATGCATTTTATAAAAAGAGTGCAAAACTTTGGGTAAAAATATCAATAATATCTTAAATAGTACAAATAAAGTATATAATTGGAAATGAAAGGGTGTACTATAGTATCATATAAAGTCATGATATGAGCAATTACTAAGGAAGCAATCATCTATCATAATATATTATACAATACAATTTTCTTTGCCTGATAGAATCTGACAGTTGCATGTGGCAGTTAATTAAAACTGTTTAATACAAAGAGAGAGCATTGTAAGTGGTACTATTCAAAGAAAACTATAATACAGGTCGTCAAGCGACTATGTGTATCCGCAATATCACAGAGGCATGGCTAAAGTAAGGCATGGAATGTTCCTGACACGACATGTCACCGAATTTGTGGCATCAGTGATGCCAATTGAACACCTCATATATGTGCCATTTTCACCAAAAACTGATCTACAGATGGATACACCAAGCAAGATTTCAGGCTGAGAGACCTATCAAATACTGAGAAAAAAAGTGCATCAATGTATTCTTTAAAAATTGAACAGCAGGTGGCCCCACCTTGACTGGTTTACAAGTCAACAAAATTATCCACTAGTCTCGAGTACGAGATGGAGATATCCAAAATTTATGTACACACAAAATTTCAGCTCTAATACATTGAACCATTTCTGGGATATGGGCTGTTATCAAAAAGACAACCAGATTCACACTGCACAGTAAGGACTACGGATGGTAGCACCAGTCTTTTCTAGGCACAACTTCATAGGTGAGCAAATAACTATGCCAGGTTTTGGAAAGATTGTATACAATAAGAATACTAAATTTCACAGCAAGTAACTCTGGCAAACCAAGAAAATTTTACATTTTTACTAGAATATGTTATCTGAAGACAACAGAGCTCACCAGTATGTGGCATTCAGAAAACAAATAGCACCACAAGGGTGCGTAATATGCCTGTCTTATTTATTTTGACCTCTGACCTCATTAAATAAGCATCGATTTTAGCGGGAATAGAACTTAGGTGAGATATTAAATAAGTTAATATTTCTACTGAGTTTCATGAAAATCCATTAAATTCTGCTAAGTGATACCGGCGGCACCATAAAGTAGGCTGGTGCCCTTTGGTCTCATTGAATATGTGAGGATATTGCTGGGAATCAAATTTAGGTGAGATATTATATTGATTAATATTTCTGTTTAGTTTCATCATATTCCATCACTTTTGTGCTATGATATTACACCTACACCATGAAGTATCTGATCTCATTAATATGTGTGGATGTTGCCTTTAATAAAACTCAACCCAGTTAATATATGGGTAATGTCACAGAACATCAGTATAACTTAACAGATATAACTTCATTAGCAATGGAGCAATAAGCCCAACAAAAAAAACTTTAATCTGACATTTTCATGAACAAAAGTGACCTGTGACCTTGACATTTAACCCCCTGAATTATATGGGAGATTACTAACCCCCCATTTTAAACAAATATGAAATATGAAAACAATAGGGTGAGGGGTTGTTGAGTTATTCCAAAACTTTAACCTGTGCCAGGCTGGTTGTCCAAATTGATAATTTGGGGGTTAATTAATGGGAGGGTCAAGGCCAGGGCTCATGTGACAGCATTAGGCAACCTCGGAACCTCATACGACTGTCACTTGACCTGGCTGAGGTCAGGGCAATACTGGCCTGTGTTAAAAAAAGCTTCACTCAGTTTGTAGCAGCGCATACAGCAGCACGCAGCTACACAGACCCAGCTAAATATCCCGCCCCACCTGCCCATGTATTTTTTTTCTCTTTTTTTCTTTTTCTTTATTTTATTTAGTTAGATAACACTGGTTAGTATGGTAGTGTTATGCCCAAACAGGGCTGTTCTGATAATCCATTCAAGCACTGTAGTTTTCTTATTAGATGTTGAAAACTTGTCACATGTACGTACATACTATGTATTTCTATCACAAATACTTAACACCTTCTGCCCAAGGTGTCAAACACTTTACTTATTGTATATGATCATTGGTAATTTTTTTGTAGAATGTGTACCTTCTGCGCAAGGTATCATAGATGTCTTTATTGTGTATGCTAATTGATAAATTAATTTTGTGTTCTTTGTTACAGTTAATTCAGGTAGGATATTTTGGCTAACTCAAATTCCATATCTAACTTCCATGTGTAAAGCCTGTGTCTCACTGGGCTGCGACAGCTTTGAGACAAATTGCGAATTCATTCGTGGGAGAGTCTCAAAAGTGTCTTAAAACATTTGCGGCAGTTCTCAATTTCCTCGTGTGATTCGCAGTGTCGCTAACTTGTCGCACAAATTTTGAACGTTAAGAAAAATTCGCAAAACAAAATTTTTTGCAAAATAGTCGCAGAAGTGTTGCTTGTGTCTTAAACCCGTCTCAAACATGTCTCAAACTATTCTCAAGTCAGTTTTTGCAAGTCAAGAATTGCCAGAACTGCAAGACAAATTTGAGAGGGGTTTGCGACCTATGCAACTACATTGCGAATATTTGGAGATAAAATGAGAATCTGACATTCTGGTCGTGAATTGTCTTGCGAATATTTCACAAATGTCTTGCGAATGTATTGTGAACATCCCTTGACATTCCCTAGCCACCAAGGGTGACTATAAAATGATAGATATACCTGAGAGTACATTTTATAGTCACCACCCCATGTATGCACTTGGGTAGGATTCTAACCTCTGTATGATCTGTGTCTATAAAAGGGAGAAAACCCCTCAGGAATTAGAGTATCTAATAGTTTTCAGACAAAATTCTGTTATGATAAGCCAATTGCATAAATTTCCTGCTTAATTAAGTCCATAACTCCAATAAAATGGGACCAACACACAAAACTTTGTAGCCAAGTGCTACATATACATTCTCTAACTGCTTGTGTCATAACGCTTACACAAGCAGTACAACCCGTGTCTTCTTAGACCAAAACACACAAATACACAAAGTCAAATGCTCTTACAGATGCCAATATGTTGCAGTTGTATTGAAATAAGATACTTTTGCCATGGTGAAGAAGATTTAATGTTGACCCCATTAGGGAAACCCGATCATATCATGGCCAAATATAGACCATTTATCTTTATATATGGGGAGGCCCAAACCTGTCTTACTTGTTATTCACTGATATCTTGATTAAGATCTGTAAAAATTTGTGTTCATTAAGTGCTTATTACTGGCCCAAAAATTAAAATACAGGGAAAATTCTAATAGCTGTGATAGGTATTGTCACTGTCATCAGTGTAGTATGTTTAACTGAAATATCTTCATTAGCAATGGAGCAAAGGGCCTCACTAAAAAAATTTTAAACTGACTTGTTCATGAACAACAAGGTGACCTTGGCTAGATGACCTCTGGCCTCGTTAAATCTGTGGATTTTGCCTATAATTGAACTCTATTGTAATATAATTGTAATCTATTAGTAAGAATTTATGGTGAGATCCATGAAAATATGTCAAATCCCTGATAAGTTATCATAGCCACACTAAAATTTAACGGACCAAAGGTAAGTGCACATACTGTAATACATCCCGTCTAATACTACTGCATTGATCGAAAGGGAAATTCATTTTCCAGGTTTACCATGACTTCAGGCATGGCTGGGGACAATCTGTCCTTAAAGAGCAAACTCTCACCTTATGTTCCTCATCACTGTCCCCATCAAACACCACTCCTTTCATGTGTCTTTTTGAACTCATGCGTGTGTTACTGCTTCTCTTTCGCTTATTCCTTTTGGTCCTCGGATGGTTCGCCTCAGCAGCACCAGCAACGCATCCACCATCTAACCTGGTAGTGCTTTCTCCCACCACAGCTTCTACTAATGCCGAGCATTCTTTTCCATTAACTTCATCAAATGATAAATCTGCATTTTCTGCAGTCCTATTAGAGGTCACATCATCTGGTTTGATACTTTCACAATCATCTGGTTCCATGTTACGTTGTATATTGCACTTTGTAGATAACCTTCTCTTGTTTAGTACTTTCCTGCCAATATCCACCGAGGTCTCATCTGCCAGGCTTGCAACAGTCTGATCCAGATTTGCTGATTTGTTTGTATTATCAATTATTATTCCAGCCCCTTTGCTTAAACGCCTGAGGTTTAACTTTCTTTTTGGCTGTTCCCTCTTGCTTGCTTTGTTGTCAATGTTATTCTTTTGTTTGACATTTTCCTCAGACGTTAAATCAGTAACTGGTGATGACTTTGCCAAGATATTTTCTGCTTTGTTTGGGGCATTCAGTGCACCATATACTGTATATTCTTTCACACCCCCTGCTTTGCTTTTCTGAATGTGTTTGAATAATGGCTTTTTATTCTGGTGGTAAGAGTCAGTATTAGGAGTCACTGGGGCAAGGTCCTTTTCCTGATTGACCTCCTCAGATTTCTGCATTGGGAAGGGTTCACTCTTTATCCTACTGACAAGAGCATCAACATTATCCGTGTTTAGGTCCATTGGCTCAGAATCAAACTTCTGATCCTCAGAATCAAACAAATCAGGGGAGCCTGACCTGTCAACATCACTTGTTGAGTTTTGAGCAAATGTACTCTTGTGTTCTTGTGGTGAAAGTTTAGTGAACTTAAAAAGCTTATTTTGAGATTTAGTTTGTACATTACCAACCTGCTTCCCTGAATCATTACTTCCTGTTTGCAGAGGTTTGGGCATCACGTGCATGTTATTTTGGTCTGAATCATTTTTTGTGCTTTTTGGATTTGTTGATTCATTCTCTGTCAATGTTTGGTCATGTGGCTTTTTGTTAGTCATTACTGTATGATAACTCCCAGGTGTAGGTGTCACACCATTGTCAATACTTGAAGGTTTAATTTCTGCCATTGGCTTCAGTGGTGTGGAGCTACTAACAGGTTTTGATAAGTATCTTAATTGACCCTGTTGATGATTTTGGCCAGGAGATACAAATCCAGGCACTTGTGGCTGTATCAGTATAAAATGCTGCTGGTTTGAATTTACAGGTGCTGGTGCAGCAACTGCCTGTGCGACAAACCCAGGCTGTTGATTGACTGTTTGGCCCAGAGCTATTCCAGAAGACGCAATAGGTTGCTGTATAATTTGATAAGCATTAGGCATTTGAGCAAGGACAGGTGTGTTTGGGAACTGACTGTTTGGTAAGAAACCACCAGCTTGGTTTGTGGTGTCAGAGCCTATAGGTGCAGGTGCTTGTGACATCTGACTGTCTGGCAGGAATCCTCCAGCTTGTGACATGGAAAGGTTTTTGTTTAATTGTTCAGTTCTCACCACCTGCTGTGGTTTTGCTGGAGGCAAAAATAAGGAATAATACTTTGTGCTGTTGCTGTGGTTATTGTCACGCTTGTTAGGAAGAACTGGACTTCCATAGTGGTCCATGGTTGAGGCAGACGTGTTCAAGTTGGCAACCAAAAGTGAAGTTTCTCCCATGGGTGTATCTTTAGCAGAACCAGGAGATTTACTTGCCAGCGTTCCATTCAACTGGGAGGCTGTGAAGCTGATGGAGAACCAAACAAAAATATATCAGCTTGCACAACCACAAAGAATATTAAATGAACTTAAACAAATGCACCTTTACATGCAAACACCTATTGATTATGGTGAGTTTTTCTGAAACATATTTCTAAAACATGTTTTCATTTATTTATTAGAGGGCTCATTTCATCTGATTTTTACTTTACTTTAGTGTGTAGGTGTGTATCATACCTTTCATCTCCACCAGGTGGCGTTCTCTTCATCTGCTCTGTAAACTCTCTCAGGGATGTGAGAGCCTGTCTGTAGCCTGGTTGATGCTTCACTTTCTGTCTTACCCATTTACTCAGACCTTTGGTGTAACGGTTTGGATTCCTGGTGTAACGCTCATCCACAAGGATTAATGCCCCCCAGTCAAACCTAATGGATAAATACACCAATTATTTGGTGTCTTCCACAAATAAATACACACGTAAATCTTGCAATTATCTGGCAATTATTTTCTTAATGTGAAAAGTGGATATCCACTTTAAATGGTTGAGGAACTTGGTTCCCCATAAAAGATGAAAACATTCTTTATAGAAACAATATTTAACAACCTATGATCCTTCTGGTGGCTCAGTGACATGGCGTCAATCATGGGCTCACTTTGATTGTTATATTTTTTATGTTATTTATATATTTATGGCATTGAACAATCAATCTTCAGCTTTTAAATGTAGTTCTTTGTGCATGTGACATGATCTCAACCTGCTGTGGTGGGGCTGAATGAATCAGACTTTTTGCTATATGATATACAGATTTTATTGCTTTTCTGAAATAATTTGCACAGTCTGTTATGGTTTAATTCAGTTTAATTAGGCATATACCTCATTCAATCCTCATTGCAGCTTACTTTTTTAAACTGTTCTGCAAACTTATTACAATATTGCCTAATTTCACAGTGCAACAGACTGATTTATTAGGGCTACACATAAGGTCTGAAAAAAAGGTAAAAAAAAACAATTATAGAGTATTAAAGTTTGTTTGAGACATACTATAAGTTTATATTTAGTGGAGGAAGGAAGGGTACAGTGTTAACATCTGGGAAGTGATCTCGATAAAATGGTATATTTATGTATTGTATATGAATCAAATAAATAAGTTTTGATGTGTAAAAGTGTACAGTTCTACCTATGTCTGATGCAGCGACCCAGAGCCTGGTTCAGGGCCCTGTAAGCTTGTATCTCATACCACTCACTACCAGACAGAAGGCCACGTTTCGAGCTGTACATGTTGTTATACTGCTTCTTCAGCTCCACCTGTTGGTTAAAAGTACAATTACTGACTCCCATGAGAGAATCACATGATCCCTGAACGTGGATATAAAAAGTCTGTTTACTAAACCCAAGTAAGCTGTATGGTAATGATTGCTGATAACCATTTATGAAGCATAATTAATAAATGACCATTTCAAATTAATTGGTGACCAAAATTAATTGAAAAATGGTAAAATGTATATCGATATGATAAAGTATTATGAGACCTTCATTTTGATATCTCAATTAAACAGTATTATGAGACCTTCATTTTGATAAAAAAATAAAACATGTACATTAATACAGCAAAAATACTGAGAATTAAAGAAAGACAAGGGAGATAAAACAAACAGATATACAGTCACATACACAAGACCAGAATTGATACATCATACAAATAAGCATTATCATTGTTACCTGGGTGTCTTTGAAGTTTGGGAAGGGGATTCCAATCTGGAAGACAGCAAAGAACATGCTTGATGCATGCTGGAACAAACTATAGACCTATTAACTTACTCAGTTCCTTAATGTATGCTGGAACAGTCTATAGACCTATTTAATAACTCAATTCCATGATTATCATTAAAACTTAACATACACTGTGACCCTACTTTAGGTAAAGATGGCAGTGTTGCTTGAAGCAGATAGTTTTACTCTACCAAGTGAAAAAGCCAGTGTCCTTTTATTATTGAAATAAATTGTTCATTTTGCTGATAAGAACTTGTTTCTAACCTTTTTAAAGAGCATTGTGGAAGCAACTTGTGAGTCAAATTTGAGGAGAAAATCTCCTGTTCTTCACAAGTTATGGGGGTGTCTATGATTCTAGATTTCCACAGATCTGGCCTTGAAGTTCAAGTTCTCTAGTTTCATACTCCACCAAGAACCTAGTATAAACCAGGCAGAGGGGAGAAGCCATAATTACCATTTCAGAAATTCACTTTATGCAAATAATGTAACTGCAAATTTATAAAATTCCATCAAAACTTACACATTTTATAAAGATTAGTTTTTTTAATATGGAAATTTTCACTCACATTCTCTAAGAGTATGGTTGTATTTTATTAGGTGGTGTCATGTTTGTTTACTTACTGTTATTACCGCTCGTGCATTGTTGTTTGCAAAATCCAGCCCCTCACTGACCTTCCCTCGACAGACAGCCAAGAATAATGCTCCAGGATTACCATCCTCAATGTTTTCTTAAAGTGCAAAATAAGAAAAAACTTTTGGGTTTACTTAAAATAAAAGTAACCATTTACGGAACATTCTGTTCTGAAGAAAAAAAAATGTTCAGCAGAAAAAAAATGCCCAAGCATGTCAAGAAATCAACAAAACCTTTAAAATATCAATGGAAGCTTCAGATATTTTTTTTTAGTACCACAAAGTAAAATTTCTAAAATATGATACATTTCAAGCATGTCTCTGGCTTAAGCCATTGCTTTGGGCTTTTTAGGATTATTAAGATAGTTTTCCTATACAGGGCTCGACATTAACGGTAAACCACCTGCCAAGGGAAAGCTAATATATTCAGTTACATACAGTCAACAGAGTACCTTTGCTGCAAAGTTCTTAGGTTTTTCATAGATTAAGATAAAGATTGATTAATCAAGGAATCCAGTCTAGGGTTTTCTTAGATTCATGATAAAATTTTAGGATTCTCCAACAACTGTCCAGGATTTCAATGCATTTCTTACAATCCTTTAGTTATGCACAGCTTTGGCATTAATTACAATAAATCATTAATCATGTGAAACATTAATCTTTGCTTTCCTAATACCAAAGCAAATCACAACATTGAGCAGTAAAAAGAAGATGCCAGTATAACTTTAACAAACATACCGATATTCTGGATTAAATGGCTGCTATATTAAAACAACATACTTTTAATTAATCAAGTATGTGCATTTTCATTCTAACTGAAGTCTTATGTGACTCAGCTTTCCTTCATGCGACAACACTTTTGGTCATGTGACATGTTTGGTAATGTGACATCACTTTTGGTCATGTGACTCAAATGTTTACCTTGTTCTTCACTTTTCCTGATGTTGTCATAGAAACGCTTCATGAGGTCATCAAAGTCCTCTTTATCTGACCTTCTAGGTTCTGACATCACTTCCTTTATTGTATCTATCTGGCCGTACAAACCTGTCATCTGAAATACAAAGGTACAGTCAATTAGAAAGATGATCAATGCATTCCAAAGGCCACATGGAACATCTGTAAGGTCTCTAGTAGGCGACACTGACCACAAAAAAAATGTTTTTTTGTACAATTATGATTCACACAACAGTATTATTTGAATTTGTGTATGTATATTGAACCCAGTACCTTCAACTGCATAATCTGATGCCTTAACCCCCCCCCCCCCCCCCCCCCAACCATCATAATTTGGTTATTATTTTTATTTGAACGCACAGTCAAATTGAACTTAAAATTTCTTCTTCTTTACCCAGCAGGCATATGCATTATAACAAGTGACCCATGGGTCATGATGCTCACACGACTGACATGTTGATAATATGTCCTTGCACAGACAACAAATTAAGATTGGTGGCATCATTGTTCATGCATATTAGCTTAACACATTCGCTGCCCAGCCCATGTTCACCCCCAGTGCCAGGGCCATACACAGGGACCCCAGCAGCCCGAGAGGTGCAGACGTACCAAGACTAGGTGCTAATTACCTGATAAGAAGGTGTGACTTCGGATAACACAGGGGCAATAAAACTCGGGGGAGGTGTGAAGTTGGGCACTGAGCCAAATGACCGCGATATTAGTCAAGGCATGGCTACGGTGGACTGGTCTCATAACGTCTACATTGACACAAGCATATAGCTAACAAATTCAAATAAAGATCTATATTTGTAAATGATGAACCAAATGAAAATGTGTATCTTGGCGCGAATGCTGATTTGGGAAGAGTCAAATGACTGAGAGGCACTGACAAATATAGGCCTATGTCTAACCAAAATAAATATTATACCGGAACTGTATATTCGGGCACGCGCGATTTTTACATTAATGCATATAACTATAAAAACAAATTTTGGCATCAGATCCGAAATGGCGCAGTGGTTAGAACAGGTTGTACGTACGAGTTACACGGCTGACAACGAGAGTTCGAACCTACCCGCGATTTTTTTTTTTTCAAACAAGTAATTTTGGTGCTCAAACATACATTTTTACGCTTTCATAACGAACACAGCGATTGCACCAATCAATATAATTATTAAAAAATATAATTTAACTTTACACATGTTATTTTCAAACATAGTCATAAACTGTTTATAATATATACCGACATGCTTGAGCCTTGACGCGCAGTTGACCTCGTCATTGTAACAGTCACACGAAACACGGAGATTATTTCAGTTTCGCAATTCACGAGCACTTGTTTGTGAAGTTACTAAAAAATATATATCTATATATAAATTAATAAGGAACAAGAAATAAGTCGAAAGAACCATTTGCAGCCGCGTTCTGATTACACTGCCGAACTACACTGTCAGTCATGTGGCACCCGCCCTTTGTTGTTGATTGCGCAATACCCTGTCCTCGCGGGGCAATAAACCTGAACGACCTCACGCCTCGCTATCTTGAGTTCACACCTAAGGTGCGATCTATTACACCTCGGCCTCCCAACCGGGTTTGTCGTAAATAAGTGGCCAAAACATGTTCTAATATGAAACTAGCTACATATTTTTACGATCCTCCTTGTCGTTTGATTCAAAGTAGTGTTCTTACAAGAAAATCGACTTCAAACTGAAGCGCGTCGTGAAGTTATTTCACGGCAATGGACCGGATCCGTGGTTTTTGTCACCATCTACACACCTTTCCTGCTTTCGAATGATGCAGCGCACTGTTTAATAACAAATAATTCATTTTCATACTGCGAGACTATTTTATAAATGTACTACTACTCATCTGCAAAGAATTTATTGAAAAATTTGTGAGAATTCCTGCTGAAAATGGATTATAAATATATGACGTGTATACACGTGCTTGGCACTGGGGGAATCATAATTAACGACGTGTATACACGTCATTGGCAGCGAATGTGTTAATTTCATCAAGACCCATAAGCACAAAAAATTTGATGACAATCCAACCAGCCTTTCATAAGGAATCTGGCAATTTGTGTGTATTTTGCATTGTTTCTGGGGTGCTCAAACATACCCAAAAACTCTGAGAATACGGGTCTCTGTGACCCAATTTCAGGTTTCTGGGGAGAACCTTTGAGGAACTCTCAGGATGTCAAGTTAGAAGATTCTGGGCCCCATGGTTATTATTTGTGCCCTACTTTGGTATTGAATTTTCAATTATTCTCAGGGGTGCTCATAAGCCCCATAGCTCAGAAAATATAGGTAACAGAGACCTTAATTCACATTTCCAAGAAGACTTTTCACAGATCTCCCTGGATGTCATGTTTGAAGATTCTAGGACCAATGGTTACAAATTTGAGCCCTGTTAAGGGATGACCACATCTCTGAAGGTCTCATAAATAGAGAAATAAATTGTGTTAACATTTAAAAAAAAGATTAGGTTATGCCACCTGTCTGCAAGAACTGATGAAACACGTAATCCATGATGAATATGCATGCAAAGAATAATGCCGAACAATGCACTAGTTGTTCAGATACCAGAGCTTTTGTATCAAATTTTTAGTTATTCTGGGAGGTACTTCTAAGCCCTATAGCTCGGAGGATATGGGAAACAGAGACCTAATTTCAGGTTTCCATGGAGTTTTTTATGGACCTCCCAGGATGTCAAGAAAGAAGATTCCAGGTGAAGTAGTTATGATTTGTGCCCTGTTAACAGACAACAACATCTTTTAAGGTCTCAAAATAGATATAAAAAATAGTAAAAAAATAAAAAAAATACAGGTGGTGCCACCAGTCTGCAGAAACTGATGAAACACTCCATGATCAATATCCATGCAAAGAATAATGGTGATCAATGCATTAGTTGTTAAGATACTTGAGCTTTTGTATCAAATTTTCTATTATTCCAGGGGGGAGAGGGACTTGGAAGCCCTATAGCTCACAGGTTTTGGGTAACAGAGACCTAATTCCAGGTTTCCAAGGAGACTTTTCATAGGCCTCCCTGCATGTCGAGACAGAAGATTCTATGTCCAGTCATTAAGATTAGTGCCCTGTTAACAGATGCAGCATCTTTTAAGGTCTCAAAAATAGAGGGAAAAAAATCGTAAAAAATCGAAAAATACAGGTTGCACCACCATTCTGCAGACACTGATGTAACACCCCCTGATCAATATCCATGCAGATAATCATGGTGATCAATGCATTAGTTGTTCAGATACTTGAGCTTTTGTATCAAATTTTTCATTATTCTGGGGAGTACTTCGGAGCCCCATAGCGTGAAAAATATGGGGGACAGAGACCTAATTCCATGTTTCCAAGAAGACTTTTAATGGACCTCTCTGGATGTAAAGTGAGAAGATTCCAGGTCCAGCAGTTATGATTTGTGCCCTGTTTACAGATGACGGAATCTTTTGAGGTCTCAAAATGAAGAAAAAATCCTTAAAAAACGAAAAAATACAGGTGGTGCCACCAGTCTGCAGAAATTGATGAAACACTCCATGATCAATATTCATGTAAAGAATCATGGTGATCAATGCATTAGTTGTTCAGAAATTTGAGCTTTTGCATCAAATTTTTCATTATTCTGGGAGGTACTTCGGAGCCCCATAGCTTGAAGAATATGTGTAACAGAGACCTAATTCCAGGTTTCCAAGGAGATTATTCATGGATCTCTCTGGATGTAAAGTAAGAAGATTCCAGGTCCAGTGGTTACGATTTGTGCCTTGTAAACGGACAGACGGCCAGATGGCCGGCTGGACGACGGACAACGGGTGATCGCTATAGCTCAGATGACTTACAGTCAGCTGAGCTAAAAAAGTGTACTTGGCCGATACTAAGTACTCTATCAAAATTGCCCTTTAACATTACCTTTTGTAAAATGCTAAAGAATTGCTAGTGGTACCACTTAATTTGTACAACTGATGATGAAGCTATCAAATATCAACATGCAAAGTATATTTTACTTTGATTCCTGCATTAATTCACTGAGAAACTATTACTTTTGAACAAGTTCTAAAACAAATGGACTGACCGTGGTGAAATTTAATAACTGTGAGAACCATTTACAACATATTACTGTTCTAGAGGGTGGGTCAGTCAGCATTAAAAAGAAATATTGATTCATTGATTGATTTATACATACCCTCCATCTGTCTAATAGTTTGTCCAACAATTTGTATGAAGGTAAGAAACAGAGAACTCCATGTGGGACCGTCTGAAAGAAACAGAAACTACAGAAACAGAAATTTAGAGAAATATATATCCATCAACCAGTAAATATGACCAAATCTAGAAAACATGGTCAAGCGATGGATTCTGAAGACAGATAGCTCTTGAACTTTCACCCTTGCCCTTGACCCTGCTCAAAGACATGCATTAATTATACATATTAATAACATAAGCAGAATCCATCTGGCTGGTGATGCTAAAGGCATTGCTCTGAAGAAATTTTTTAGAAGTTTTTGAGTTTAACAGATTTGCAAACGGGCAAAAAATGTCAATTTGACTGGATCCATGTACAAACTTATTGAAAATTTTTCCAATCATGTCCAAATTTGTTAATAATTCCTCAGCCATCTTAGGGTTCATCAAAAATCATGGAGAACTTTGTAGATATTGTGTGTACAAAAGCATACAGTGAGTGGTGGTCACATATCACTTGACATTTAGGAACATCACTGAAAGAGAAAAAAAAAAGCATAATAATGTGACCTTTGTAGATGAAGATTATCAGTTAATAGCCATCAATACATGACTCAGTTGGCATTTATACATTACTGAACTGGTGAGCATACTTGAGCACTGACACAAGCCATACAGGGAAACGCATTGTAACGGCCATCCATCCTGTTGCCTCAATACCATGGGAAAAAGCCTGTTCTCTTAACAATAGACTACAAGTGATGAAATAGCACAAAAGAATACATGTGAACTCAAAAGCAAAAGTGAAGATCCATCTAAATGGTGACAAGTTATTTCCTGTGTCACACAAAAGTAGGCTATCATCCAGTAACCATGGCAAGTCATGCTTGTGTTCATGTGGTCAGAAATACAGCAAACATACCAATATGCTGTGTTACAACAGAATTTTTCTCACATATGGGAGGTTTTATCAGAAAGTATGCAAACATGATTTAAGATTGAACTGGTTTATGTTTAAGTGCCAGCACACCTGTAGGCCATGAGGCCCTGTAAAAAATTATGAATATATTGGTATCCTCCACATGCTTACATTGGGGTTCTCATCTCTAACAAATCATTAGACCCTTTTAAGCCAGAGAGGTGAAATAACTTATCTAACTTGAGCATGTTGTCTTTATTTGTACCTTACACACATCCAGGACAAGAGTTCCTATTTCATCTTGGAAGGCAAAGGACTCTGTGTTCTGGTAGTTACAGAGCAGAGGAGTTCCTTGTGGTCCTTTACTGATGGTGGTCACAAGCACCTGTAGTTAAAAAAAAATTACTTTTAACACTGTGTGGATAATCCAAAACTGTCTCAATATTATTACATTTATTAAAGTGTTTGAAGAATACAGGTCATTAACTGATGGGGGTCAATAACACCTGTAGTTAAAGTAATTACCTTTAACTCCACTGTACATACTAAAATAAGTTTAATAAATACAATATAATACACATTTAACTATCCCTGGGATAAGTTATACTATAATGTAGTGCTTATACCTGTGAGCTTGAGATGACGTGGTTGGCTTCCAGCTGCATTGGGAACGGGACTCCAAGCTCAGACTGGAAGGAATTCATGGGGGACAGCGTACCGCTGGTCAGGATGATGCAACGTGTCTCCTCACCTACCTCCGAAAAAGCCTGTAAAAAAGATAGTTGAAAACAGATTGAAGTCCATGTCTGGAGATTTTAGGTGGCACTGGTGTGATATTATAAGATATATGTATTTCAAAAGAAACTAAAAATGTCCAGAGGACTGTATCCCCTGCCAAACGGAAATGTGAGAAATGTGTTCATACACCATTGCACACACACACACACCCTCACAGTCACAGAACTGACTAAAAACACTTTGTGCAGGCTTAATCAGAGAACCTAATCTGCTGCCAATACAGAAATTGACTAAAAGGATGCAACTACAATTATAATTAGAAATAAACCTCCTGAAAAGTTGAGAAATAGTGTCGCATGTGAAATGTAAAAATTTTATATAAAAAATTCATAACAAAAGCACCGCAAATGTGCATTATACGCCTGTTGTATGTCTGGTGACTTCTGACCTCATTAAATATGTGTGAATTTTTAAAAGAATGTAATTCAGATGAGAAACTCAATTGGTAAATATGTTTATTGAGTGTCATGAAAATCCATAAGATTTTTGTTAAGTCACCATGTTGCCACCAAAGTGGGTTGACCTCGGACCTTATTAAATATGCGTGTGTTTTGCTGGAAATCGAAATAAGGCGAGATATTATATTTATGCTGTGACCTATCTACATAGGATGTAATCTGACACCTTTTTATGATTCCTTTGATATGGCATACCAAGTTGATGATATACCAGGATTTGCTAGGAATTCAGACAATTCTTAAGTTAGCTTTAGCTATGAAGGATATGTCATGGGTGATCTCACACAATGCAATTTCAAAATATTTTTTTTACATCAGAGAATACAACAGAATATCCTCAAATATTACACTTTGTGGGGCCTGTTTAAGTCTCTGAGAAAACAGGTATTAATTAGTGCTAGGAATTGGTTGTAAAATTATATTTATAATCGAAAGATAAAAACGACCGATGATAGATTGTTAATGGATTATAATATTTTATGTACCATCTATATTACTGTGAACTATACTAAACCGAATTATACCTAAAATATTGACAGAGTAAATTTTGTCTCACTGGTACATCAAGCTGAACAAGCAAATTCGTGGAACTTATGTCCTCCATTTCTGCCTCTTGTTAATTAAGCTTCTGTGATCTTCATGGTTGCCTTGTCAATATGTTTTAGTTTTTATTTTCCCCTGAAGATGTCTCCACATGCATGTCATAGTGCCTGTCTTTTAGTTTCATTCTCTACATCATAATTTTTTTGTGAATTAGGAACATAAGCAAAATTTTTGTTTGTTTTGGAGCTGGTGAAAATAAATTTTCAGACAGCCTCCAAAACCAACCCCAACCAAGGTAAGCATGAGAGCAGTCAGTGACCCAGATTTGAATGAAATCCTATAATTTTTAGGAAAGTTATCACAAGGAAACGAAAAACCTAACAGACAGACAGACAAACCGTCATCAATGTCTGCAGAAAATAATAAAGGTAATGGTTTGGTTGTTGACACTTATTTATTGAACAAGGTTCAGTTTTATTTAGGGCTGTATCAATATATCGATATATCGATACAAATCAATAAACAACGTCGATACGATAACCGAAATGCATTGCATGCTGTATCGGTCGTATCGATGTAAAACATTGAATGCTAACGAATCGGGATATGTATCTAAGTTTAAATATAACCTTGACGATTTATAAAGCTTAATGCACTGTATATTTGTTGCTTTGGCTTTTAAGACTTGATAAGAAATGTTTATTTGCATGCACGTCAGTACTTCCATGACAAGCAGGTGCATGTAAGCAACAATAGGAAAATGATACTAACTTTCCTCTTTATTAATGAAATCGATATTCACATCACATATTGCTACTAGGAACAAGGTACATTCCTGTCTATATTTATATATATATATATATATATATATATATATATATATATATATATATATATATATATATATATATATATATAAATTTATATATATGTGTGTGTGTGTATCAAACTTATTTGCTTTATGATATAGTGAAACCCCGGGCTGCAGGCGGACATCCTTCTGGGGCGGACACCCCGCCTAATGGACACTTTTTGGGCCAACGCAGTGCTTTTACTACTTTAAGAACCCCATTAAGGCCCGGCCACACCAAACACTGCGCTGCGCTGCAAAGCGCTGCAAATAAACGGCTGAGCATTTTTGCGGCACTGTACAGCAGAGAAAGTTGAACTTTTTTCAGCTTTTTTATTTGCCGGGCTGCACTGCACGGCACAGCGCAGCATTTGGTGTGGCCGGGCCTTATGGGTGGACATCCATGTTATTCAGGACAACGGACACTTTTTTGTCCGCCTGATGGCAAAATCACCCCGGCTAACGGACACCCAAGCGGCCGCCCCGATCGAAGTCGGTAGGAATACTTTGAAATTGCAAATATGGTACGCTTTATATTACTTAAATGTTCTCATGATTTTGGCATACTGCCATGACTATAAGACCGGAGATAGTTTTACTCAAGTTGCCTTATTTTTCAGCTGGAACATTCATTTATGTATCATTTTATCAATAGCAGTCCCGCCAAAAAATGACGGAATTAACAAAGTTTCTATTGTGCCGAGCTTTCAGTGCAGCAACATATTTATTCTGAATTTGGACCACATTATTTTATCATGGGCCCAGAAATAAGGATAATGACGTATCTGTTACACACCCTGATAATAACAGTCACGAGTCATGACCTATCGCCTGGGATGAGGGTTCAGCGATATCAACCAATCCCCGATCCTGTAACATTTGCATCACGGAATTCAGTCCCAACTACCAAATATAAGGCATACATGATATCATGCATTGATTTATCATATTTGCTTACGCTCCCAAAATATTTTCACAAAACTTGAACGAGATGTCAGAAATTAAATTATGTCATAAGCGATTCTTTTATTATAAAGGCAAGACTGAGTATTTGAGAAATTTTACAGACCCAGTGCAGAAATGTATATGTCGAGATGAGTAAGTCCTGTTGATGTCAATCAATGTAAGAATATAAATTTTAATAATAGGTAATGGCGATAATGTTCCAGTTAATATAAAAAGCCTCATTCAAAAATAAATAAAAATAAATAAAAAATAGATCACAACAACTGGTAGCATTATATTTTATACACATGTAACACATATTTAATTTTTAAATATTAAAGGAAAAATACCGGTTTTTTATGGTCGATAAAGTCCCATACTTGAAGCACTACCAAATATTTACAAACATTTAATTTTTCAACAAGGACGATGACACACGAACATGACACAAGACATAAAGATACCCTTGTTACAAATAAAACCAGACCTAAGATAGCAGACAGCTGTCTGAGAATCATAACACCAAAAGTCATAAATGAAACCGACTGAATCATTGTTGACAAAATCTTCACTCATAGTCTTCAAGGTTTGATTTGCTACATCAAACAACATACTATAAATTATTATAAAGACAAATGCCTTCAGATAAACTGTTACATCTGTAACAAAAATCAGTCTTAGCCATAAAAAAATTGTTTTAATCAATAACAAACTATAATTTCAGTAATTCAAGTTGTAAATCTTCCCATTTTTTTTTTTTTTTACAAATTTTCTCATTAAATCATATAGTATCAAATATTTAGAATGTATAACCATTTAACTTCCATATTTATGTACAATTTCTCTCTCTCCATGTTTCATGCACCGCTAGGAGGCTGTTAGGTGAGCGGATTAAAATCCTTAACAAGTCTCCAGACATAATAAAAACAAAAATATTGACATACTTAATATTTTGTGTGGATGCTTTACTTTAATGTTGAATAAAATATTTCTCTCTCTCACACACACACACACACAAATGGACTCATATTCAAAGAAATAAACAAAACTGTGTAATCACATGACACAAAAAATACAGCCTATGACCTTTCCCATCAAATGCAATAAAACTGTTTGTGTGTGGGGGCAGGGGGGGTGCAAAGGGCTCAAAGAAGATAGAAATTTTGGTAGTTTTAATTAGATAAGATTTTTATAATTAAAATCAACTGGTCTGGTTATGTATTTAATATCAAGCTTAAGCTGTTGAACTTAGGTGCATAGCATATGGAATAAGTGCTATATTAAAGTGAAATATATATATATATATATATATATATATATATATATATATATATATATATATATAAACAAGAAACAGAGCTTTTATTAAGAAATGATATACAAAGAGAATTGAAGCGTATTGTCAATACGTATCAGTATCGAATTAACTGTATCGCAATACGTATTGTACCGGATGAGGCGGACCTATACCCAGCCCTAGTTTTATTGGTCGTCACTGTTTTGCGCCCGATCTTCCTTAAATCTCTGACAGAATATGAATATTTTAATGGGATAATATGACTAAACTATGGGTATATATACAAATTTGCTCATGATCGATTATGTAAAAATGCAACTGATTTAAAAGATTATGAAAGAAAACACCAATCATCGATATAATTGATTCATTGGCACACCACTAGTATTAATGCTTGTAAAGGTAAGAAAGGTGTACCTACCACACCTGGATTCATACACCAGAAGTGCATGGTGTACGTCCAGCTCATCTTAGAGTGTCCTGGAACAATTAACAGACATATCAAAATTATATAAACGACAAATTATACAAGTCCTACAACCCTGTCTACCTGATTTTGACAACATTTCTTTCATATTTATTTTGTTAGCAATTAAATTTCATCTGTTGCTTCAATTCTTTTAAACTCAAGCATGATTTTACAACAAATTTCTCACCCTAGTTAAAACCTTTGATTACATATAGAAGGCGAGCATATACTAGTTATTGTAATGTCTACATTAGTTCATATCCTTTATTACTTCACACATCCTATTTTCTCCAGAAAGATATTTTCTAAGTAATCTGTAATAGCTTGTACATGCAAATACTGCGATATTAGGAGATTCCTAGTGAAGATCTCATGTTACAGGGCATTCCCCTGACCTGCAGTGGATGTTTAGGCTGAAACAGTTAAACTGCACTTAAAACATCAACTGGTCTAAGACTTCTTGTATTTTCAGTAACATTCCTTTGCAGCAAAATCACAAGTGGGTGAGAGATTTAAGAAAAGATTGTAACACATATTAATCATAAACCATATGAACCTTACATTCAAAAGATACAGCAATTATGGCTTCACAATTGTCAACCACCAGTGTGTCATAGAATGGTATGGTAACAAAAGACTTTTGATATGAACACTACAATATGGATCTGGTTAGGGTATATTGCATTATCATGCACAGTCTGTCAAGTTGTGTCATAGCACTTTGCACCTCACTTGGATATTCTGAAATATGATTACTGTTATTTCCTGTAATATTATTTTTTTATCTAAGGATCCTTCTAGTATTCCAGTTTGAAACATTAGTTTGATGCATCAATTTTAAATGTTTCTCATTTTTATTAAACATTAACTTGAGTCAACTTTCAGTTTATATATATATTTATCTACAGTGAAACCTTGTGTCGATGTCAAAGAGACCCTCAGAACACTTCGACACATCCCAGGTTCGACACAAGCAGGTTTTATTTGGTAATAATTTAACTAGAGTTGTCCGGAATATCGGGTCTGTACTGTAACTTCGACATGAGCGGGGTATTTGACTTAAGCAAGTTCAACACAATGAGGTTTCACAGTGTATGTATATATATATATATATATATATATATATATATATATATATATATATATATATATATATATATATATATATATATATATATATATATAAGGCAATGATATACTTAGTTGTTCTAAATCCAGGTTAGGATAATTTTGAAATACATATCTGACTTTCATGCAGCATTACAGCTCTAGGTCCAAACCCTAAGAGTAGCTAACACTGGGCAGATATTAAGTTAGAATCAGATTACTTACCCCTTTTCCTTTTAGATAACCACTTCCCATCCTGAAATGCAGTAGATCATAATATCGAAATGATCACCTGTCAATCATCCAACCAAACATTAAGTCAATGTTTTTAACTACAAAAAAAAACAACTGCAACAATATGAACAAATTTATATTTAATATTTAGGAAATCCAGTGACAGCATTCTCAAAAGCACATTGTGCTATCTAAAACTTTAGTGACATACACAAGTATATAAAACACCATGACCCATGAGTTAAATCAAATACAAGAATTAAGTTACCCATGAATAATTAATAACAGAATTACAGTGGAACCTGTCTAAAAGACCACTAATCTACTAAGACCACCTGTCTATTAAGACCACCTTTGAGTAAACCGTAAGCATCCACACTGGTTATGACTAACCCGTCTAATAAGCCAACCTGTGAATTATGGTAAGACCACTTTGGCCAGTCCTATGGGTGGTCTTATTACACAGGTTTCACTGTAATAGAATTATAGATTTTAGTTCATATATGTATAAATAATAATCATACATATATTTATTCATACAGAGACACCTCAAAATTTCAACCAGCAATGGAACCTCAATAAAGTGGTCATGTATTTGAGGTGGTCATCTAATTAAGTGAAGTCTGATATAAAAAGCAATAAAGAATATATATTTACAATGTAATATATATCAAACAGTCGCAGAGTTTAGCTCATGTTGATTTATGACACTACAGTCCGTTTTATAACCGGACGAAAATGTTCAATACTAAACACAAGATCAGAATTAATAAGCAAATGCAGACACCAAAACAAGTTCCTCCTTGTTAACAATTAGGCAACTCGTATCTGATATGCACCAGGGCACCCAAATCCAATTGTGCACGCAGTACGCTTTGTAAACACACTAAACTCATAATCACACCTGAAGACACTACAGTCCATTTTATAACCAGACGAAAATGTTCAATACTAAACACAAGATCAGAATTAATAAGCAAATGCAGACACCAAAACAAGTTCCTCCTTGTTAACAATTAGGCAACTCGTATCTGATATGCACCCCAATCCAATTGTGCACGCAGTACGCTTTGTAAACACACCAAACTCATAATCACACCTGAAGAGCCTTTTGGGCGAAATGGACCGTAGTGTCTTAAATTGAAAATGAGCTAAACTCTCGGACTGTTTGATATATTACATTATCTATGCTCTCTGTTTTACGGATCGAGCCCTCTGTTGACGCAAGGTAACGAACTTATATTGATTTATATATATATATATATATATATATATATATATATATATATATATATATATATATATATATATATATATATATATTAAAGCTGCAGTACTTATTATTCATTTAAATCATGTTACATTACTGCACTGATGAATGAACTTGAAGATGAAGTAGCTGATGTGGTTACATGAAAACACTGCATGGTGCTTGTATCTGCCAGCGCTAAGTTGTCGGGAAAATCTGTGACACTGCATGATAGAATGTGACACTGCACCAAAGACATGAAATGATGTACCAATGCATGAAAGAATGTGACATGGCATGAAATGATGTACCACTGCATGAAAGAATGTGACACTGCATGAAAGAATGCCTTCACATAAGATTTAAGGTGCATCGTGGCAGCTAATAACTGGATCTTTTGTCAATCTTAAAGTCTAAATTGTAAATTCTGCAATATGTCTTATTTATTTTGTATTGCTGAAACTCCCTAACCCCAGGACAGCCCAGGTAGCAGTTCAGTGTCTTGGTCAAGTGTATTTATGTGTGTTGAAAATAAGATGATCAATATTGTGAGACATAAAATTTGGCCTTAATCTTTATATAATTCTGGCATTAACCTTCATAAGTAATCAGGATTAGCCCGGAAGATTTAGACTGTTTAATTCTGACAGTGCTTAAATTTTGTGCAACATGATACATCAAAAGAGACAGTAGATGTGAGTGAAAGTGACATTCCATTACATGCATATGAAGTACATATGAGTTACATATGGGTATGCAGTTGGAAACTGAACTCATTCCCTAGGAGTGATTCCATATGTGAATGAGCGGTACGTATGCATATATACACATGTGTATACAGCACTTTTCGATCCCTCAGGGTAGTAAATGAAAACGCTAACAGATGGGAAAATTCAACATCAGTGATAGATAGGGCTGGGTATCTCCTACAAATTTAATATTGCAATATATTGCGATATGGGGTAGTGTATTGCGATGCATATTGCGATACTTTTATTGCATTAAACTGATAGAAAATCAGTGTGATTTCAATATTACTAGAATTTACCCATATCAGTACCTGCATCCACACTTTTCTTAAATTATGAGTAAGCACTGACATGGCGTGCGCGTTTGAAATGCACAGACATAAATTGCGGGACATGTTGCCGATTTGGCGAGGGGTGAGATGTTCCGCGTCCAAAATCGCCCAACGATTAACCCGCAACATGACTTTAGCGGACTGCTTACAAAAGGCCAACGCATAGTGAATGTTTGGCAGACTATGTCAGGTTTGATTTGATTGGTTAGTGAGAGGAGATTCAGGACGACGTGGGCGCACTATGTGAGAATGGCCATGGCACACCGCAGGTATTAAACCCATAATATTTTTATCGAATTTGAGGCCATTTCTTTACCAAAGGCCTAAAAAATATAAACTCGTTCTTCCCCGGACCAAGATGCACCCTCCCACGAAGTATGACGACCGTGCGATCCCTAGCGTGCGAATGAATCCGGACAGACAAACAGATTCCCGTGAATTATAGTATGATACATAAACTATTAATATTATTATGTACTTTAACTCTTTATCATGTTAAATATAATGAGACAATAAAAGTTTATTTAGAATTGTAGATCTGTTTATTTCAAACACGAAGTATGGCCTACTTAAATATTTCCTACTAAACGTCTAAAGACTCGGTAGCAGCTCTCACTTTAAGCCTATCAATAATGTACACCCATTTAGATGTCTAAATTTGAAACAGGAACAATTTTTCTAAAAAAAAATCAGTTTTCGGTATCTTTAACAAAATATCACAAATATTGATATTCAGAAACTTTATCATGATACACAATATAATATGCAAATCACAGTACCGGGTTATACCAATATATCCATTAAACCGTACAGCCCTAGTGACAGGGTATTCCTCTAACTTCTCTACTCATACAGCACTATAGCATGGGCCTGATTTGACTGCAGACGTATCACATATGCATACAAGTATTAATGGAATCAACAGAATATCCATCAGATTTTAATAAGTCTTCCAATGCCACTCTAGACTAGTCTGTTGAACCCTGTTACCTTATTAAATATGCATGGTTTTTGCCTATAATCAAACTCAAGCAAGACAATCTGTTGAACGTAATTGTGATCAGTTTTGTGAATATCCATCAAATCCTTGGAAAGCTTTCATTGAGACATTAAAAGTTAAAAGACAAACAGACAGACAAATGGACCATGGTTATACCAGAAATAATACTTTCCAGTCAAAGGCAGGCATATGAAAAATATAGACCACTGGTATGTCAGCAATTGCAGCCATCACATTAAAGTTTTGCACCTCACATTATTTCCTCATGTTTGACTAGAATATCAGCAGAAGCTGACAAAAGCCCTCAGCCAAAATAACAGTGTTTATAGGTGGTAACAGTAACAAGTACAAAATATTTGTTTTCCCATGGATGTATATCCGTATATGTCTCAGTTATAAATTTAAACTGGAGAGGTATGTACCATGTTTCATAACAATCCACCATATGCTTTTAGAAGATATTCTGCTCACAAAGCCAAAGTTGAAAAATCCGATTAAATTCATTAAAATCAGAAATTGTAGGTAGTGGCCCCAAACTTGTGCAGCAGGTACAGCTAGACCATCAGTCCTAATGATCATAGTAAGCTTTGTGAAAATCCACCCAATGGTCTCTGAGAATTAAGCTTCTAAGTATTTTTGTATAATCAGCTCTAAAACGTAGAAAAATAGGTCATGGTCACCCATCTTCGAACTTGACCGAGATTTTTTTCAATATACATCTCCATCGAAGAAATAAAATTCCTACCGTGAATCCTTTAAGAGATATCCCACTCACAAGACCAAAGTTGAAAATCCGATAAAAATCCATTAAAAATCAGAAATTGTAAGTGGCGCCACCAAACTTGTGCAGCAGGTACAGACCATCAGTCCCAATGACCATAGTAAGTTTTGTGAAAATCCACCCAATGGTTCCTGAGAAATAAACTTCTAAGTGTTTTTCTATAATCAGCTCTTAAATGTAGAAAAATAGGTCAAGGTCACCCATTTTCAAACTTGATACAGATTTTGTTGATAAACATCTTCAGCGAAGAAATAAAATTCCTATGGTGGATCCTTTTAGAGATATCCTGCTCACAAGGTAAAAGTTAACGGACTCAGGACAGATGGACAGACAGCTTGGGTGATGACAATAGCCCATCAGCCTAAGGGCTGAGGGCTAATAAAAAAAACATTATCAGTCATGCAATTGCATGCTCATATCCATATACACAGTGGTGTTTACAAGTGCATTTGTTCATAAAAATACCACACATACTGAATTGACACTTACCCTTCTTCGACGAAGGGTCTAACATCATGAGACAAAATAAAATACAAAATATTTGACGAGCATAATAAAAATACAAAATTTGTTGGTATGACCGATGACACTTTAAGTTATGGAGGTAACCTTATAAACCCCTCAGTCTTTAAGATTGAAATCAAACACCTGTGCCTTCTTAAGATGAGGATTTTAATTCAATATTACATGGGCAGGATGGCACAGTGCCTGAGAAACATATATAGAATTAATATTATCAACCTAAAGGATATTTAGGTGAAACAATGGAAGCCCTCTGTTAGCTGAAAGCTTGTAAGAAATTTGAAAAAAAAACTAGTGGCCCATGGGCCATGACGCTCAGCTGAATTCAAGGAATGTTGAACAATGAGAAAAATGACTGCCAGAGTGCCAAAAAAAAATGAATTTTGTAAAGAGTCCTTAGAAACGTATGGTTTACGAGAAAACGCCCCAAGACGGATTGACATGCCAAATTTCAGACAAATATCTTGATCCATTCCTGAGATATGAGCAATTTTCCCCCAAAGCACATATACGTATGGACGCCAAGGGAAAACGATTGCAGATTTGGCGCCAGCAGTCTTGAGTACAAGATGGAGCAGGCCAAGATCTATGGACATGCACAATTTCAGGCCAATACGGCACACCATTCCTAAGAAAAGAGCATTAATTTATTCTACAGAAACAGGGAGGTAGGTGGTGCCACCTATCTGGTTTACATGAAAACTTTCCAAGATGGATGGACATGCCAAATTTCAGACCAACACCTTGAACCATTCCTGAGATATGCCAAAAAATCATGAATTTTGTAAAGAGTCCTTAGAAATGTATGGTTTACGAGAAAACTCTCCAAGACGGATGGACATGGCAAATTTCAGACCAACACCTTGAACCATTCCTGAGATATGAGCAATTTTCACCCAAAGCAGATGTACGGATGGATGCCACAGGATTGCAGGTGGCTGCACCAGTCTTGAGTACAAGATGGAGGAGTCCAAGATCTATGGATTTGGACAATTTCAGGCAAATATGGCAAGTCACTCCTGAGGAAAAGGGCATTTATTTATTCTACAAAACCGGGTGGCACCATTTGTCTGGTTTACCAGAAAACTTTCCAAGATGAAAGGACATGCCAAATTTCAGACCAATATCATGAACCATTCCTGAGAAATGAGCAATTTTCACCAAAAGCAAATATACAGATGAACGCCATGCGAAAATGACTGCAGACAGCACCACCAGTCTTGTTAATGAGATGTAGGTGTTGAGGATCTATGAACATGCACAATTTCAATCTAATACATTGAATAGAGAGATAGAGAGATCCAAGATCTATGTACATGCAAACTTTCAGCACAATACATTGAGCCACTCCTGAGATATGGGCTGTTACCTAAAAGACACCCAGATTCATACTGCACAGAAACAAGGGACCCATGGGTCACGGCGCTCAGCTGTTTTATATGATAAAAAAATATGATTTAGAAATGAGGCACATGCTTGTTTTGTGTGGAAATAAATACAAGCTGCATGTATTATGAGTTGTGGGTGTTTAGCTTATGTACGATTTTGATAGTATCTTTGAAGACAGGGAAGAGGATTGATTTCATTTATTTTATTAACAAATGGAGTGCTATTGTCACACAGATTTTGACCTGGCCTTATAACTTATAAGCAGAACATATAATATTAGAGTTTAACTATTTATTAAAAATAATTACAAATTGTCCCAAATATAATTTTATTTAAAATAATAAGAGAATCATATGATTTTATTTTAAAAATACAACTGAAATGATTATTAAAATAATATCAAATAATATATTCATGAATGCATTCATGAATACATTTTGAAAGTATTTGCACTGGTATTCATATACTTTCATTTTTACCTGAATTCCCATTCTTATGCAAGAAATTTTAAAATAGAGTACATATTAATATTCATATTCAAATACATTTGCAAAGTATTCGCACCATGTCTGGTATTTATTCAGTTTTCACTAAACAATGATGTTAAGAATCCAGAATATACAAAATTCACACATTTAAATAATGATCATAAAGAACCTGGTTTTATGGTTTTTATTCATATTAAAAAAAAAAATAAATGTAATATATTCATTTTGGACTTATTTCACATCAATGTACACACTAGACACAGCAGGAATCTAGATTAATATTATCAACTGCATCTTTGTCTATCATTAATTTCCTTCATATGATCCCTAATGATTAGTAATGAATAATATGATTTAACTTTTTATCATTAAAATTGAACTGAAAAATACCATTAGGTACCAGCACGAAGCACATTACAGTGGCAGAAAACGGCCTCTGTAGTCTGAAAATGGCCATCTTTAATCTCCAGTTTGCCTAATTAGTTGGTACTTAATCATAATAAAACTTGTATCACAGTAATTTGTATGATTTTCCCTTTAAATTGATATAACATACAATAAAGTTAAAACTATCAAAAGATGTGCAATCCTGGGATTAAAAACCCATGTCGCGGGCTGTGCGACAGTGCTGCAGCAGGGAGTGACAGCCCAGTGACACCTCAGCTTCAAGTGTGTGCCCAGACATGTGATCAAAAATGCGTTGGGGATTTTACGCCAAGCACCGCATGTGCTTGTTGTTGACATCATTCAAAAGCTAAGATACAGAGCTAGCCAACGGTATAAAATTCGAAACTATACGGTGAGGGAAAATAATTGAAATCGAGAAAAATCTGCAAATTCCATTGAATTTTCGCTGGATGTCACGAAATATTATCAAGATACGATTATTTAACCCCCTATAAACTATATACCAAACAAAAGTGTAAATTCTTGCGATTTTACTCGTATACGAAACTAAACAGGCATCCCAAGGGCGAAAAATCCCCATGCGATTGAATGTGTGAACCCCGGATGACCCGACGTCTCCAAAATGGCTGCGCCCATGGTCTGCATGTCAACACGGCCTTTTCCTAAAGAAGGTTCCATTTGATCATGCAAAATGGTAAGATATCCTTAATTTTGTGGGCAGTTACCTTCTTATGTTCATATTTAAACAAAGTATGTAAATATTTCTGAAAATTTATGTGTGTTTGGTGAAATATTGATGTTCGAAGATGAGTGAATTTTGAATTTCCGCCACTGGTAATTATGCCGTGACAGTGCAAGTTTGGGCTTTAGTTTCTAGTCACACGGCTTACCCTAAAAGTTATCATTAAAAGATTATGTTATAATATTATCTCAAATTTATTGTGATTTAATTTGGAAAAACGGTTTGGAATATTTAAAGCAAAAATTAGCAATTTATACGAACCACCGTCAGTGGGCGATAATATCAGTTTTTACCGAAAGTAGCTTGGGCGATAAAACAGGGGTTTTGTTTGACAATCTGGTAAACAATCCACTGGATTTATTTGTTATTAGAGTCCAAGAGCAAGTCTTATGTTTAAAAAAGTGAGAAATTTATTTGTTCTATTGAAATTTTAGGTTTTGATGGGAAAGGTTTTTTTTCTGTGAGACTGACGACTGCTGCAAAGTGAAGAAGAGAGGCTTAAACCATGGATAGGACTGATCCACCTGGAGATACTACCATTACCAGTGCAGAATCAGATTTACCTGGAGAAATTATCAGTGAAATTGGTAAAAATACATAAATAATTATATGCCCATTTTAAATTTGACCTATTGCTAATGATTTGCACAAATGGTACAAAATATTGACTCATATTAAGCCAGAAAAATTGTATTAAAGTTACTAGTTCCACAATATGAATATTATAATCACTTTAAGCAGTTGTATGTTTTAGTATTTAATTTTTATGAACATATCAAGTAATAAGATGTGTCCAATTCTTACGCTTTCAGCAGAAAAAAATGCAATTTGTTTTTCAGATGATGATTATCTCAATACATTGAAGAATATCCTAACAGTGAAAGGGAGGGGAAGAAGACCTGATCCTCCAGTCCTGCACTGTACAAAAAAGATTCTGGTACAGTTGTACTTACTGAGACAGATTTGCCATAAAACTTGGAATCAACTTGGAGAGTTTTCTGTTAAATTGTTTACAGTGTCCTATCCAAGTGCAAAGTTTAGACCATTAATTGAAAAGGCTGTTTCCTCATTGTTAAAATTGAGTTCGCAGGAACGCCAAAAATTCTACAGTGAAAATGTTGACTTGAATTTTGTGGGATTATTTCTTTCTCAGAATGGGATTGGTCGTCATTCACTTCTGGATTATACAGATTTATCTGCCTTCCAAATTACTTCTGTTACCAATGGTATTCTTGTTGAATTGGAACTCTTCCGAAACAAAGAAAATTTACCCTTCGATTACATGCTTCGGTGGATTGAAATTTTGAAAAAAATGCCTGAGGGAACTTATGATAAAGGAAAAATGAAAACATGTGTGCAACAAATCATGAAAAGTTACCACAAACTCACAAAAAGAAAAAAAAAGTCTGAACAGTATGAGTATTTCATGAGGAGTATCTCAGTATTAGCCTGCGAGGTCAATAATGGCATAAAATCAGGTGACATTGATAATACATGTAACCTGAACATTGATATTCAAGGCAATACTTCAAGTGTAGAAGACATTCATCAAGAGGAATCTTTGAGTGAAAATGAAGGTCAAACAAAGATGCAAAATGTAAGCATTGACATGCATTCCAACATTCAAGATCAGTCTGCTATGCACAAAGTCAAACTTGTACAAAAAGGTGTTGAAATAAAACAGTTGAAAGGATTAATTGAAAAGCAAAGTAAAGAGATGGGGCAGTTAAAGACCATGCAGGAAGCACTGCAACAAAGCCTAAGGGAATGCAACAAACAGCTGAAACAAGAAGAAGAAAATACCAAAAGAGAACAGGAACACACAAAATACCAAGAACAACAAATTGTTTTATTGCAAAGAAAGATCAAAGATCAATCTAGGACAATAAAATCAAATGAAACCTTGCTTGCAAGTCCACAGTACAAAAAGTTGTTGAAAAGAGAAAAACGATTAAATGAAAAGGAACAAGGCATAAAGAATAAACAAAATGCTATGCAAATGCAATTGTCAAACTCAAAACAGTGGGAGCTAAAGAGACAGCTAAAGGCAACTCAGACTGAACTGTCCAAAGAAAAGACTAAGAAAATCAAATTGCGCCAGTGCATCTAGGAGAAAAAAGAAGTAATTGCAGCACTACAGGGGAAACTTGAAAACATGGAATCTGAAATTCTTCTGCTTAGAGGTGAAAAGCTGGTAACAAAGACTGAAAATGGAAAGTATTCGCCAGAAATTGTTAAATGTGTGATAGAACTCATTGGGGAAGCAGGATTGTCCGGAAAGAATTGTGCCAAAGTTATAAAAATTGTGAGCAAAAACTTAATGAAAAGAGAAGTTAAAATAGAAGAACTCCCATCCGAACGTTCTGCCATTCGGTTCGCTGACCAAGGTCATATCCTGGCAAAGTATCATCTAGCCAATGAAATGGTATGCCAGCACTTTGACGTTCATATTGACGGTACCACGAAAGATCATGTAAAGTATGTCGGAATGCAGGTGCACTTAGAGAAGGGTGAAACACTCAGTACTGGATACACCAGTGTCCATACTGAAGACACTGGCACCCTATTAGATATATCTTTCAGGATGTTAAAAGAAATATCTTCAGTATTAGATCCAGTAAATGCGGATTTGCAGGTAAAGAAGATGCTGTCTAATTTAGTTGGATTGATGAGTGATCGAGCCGCCGTGATGAAGTCTTTCGACAAAGCCTTTGACATTGAACGGCAAAGGATGCTGGAGTTAAAACCAGATGACAAGCTACAGTATTTACACTGCAGTGCACACTTCCTCCTAGGTCTAAGCAGCGGAGCTGAAACGGTCTGTCATGAAATTGAAAAAGATTTTGGACAATTGGGAAGAGATTCATTGCCAGCATTCTACAGATTCAGGAACTCTTCAGAAAGTGCCACCACCAGATACATTAGATTGGCCTGTGACATAATGGGTCCTCGTGGTGATGAAAAAAGTGGTTGCAGGGACATGTGGATCGCATTTTGTAAAATGCAAAACATCAAATCTCTGATCTCAAGTTATCGCAGTAACCGCTTCAACAACATGTTTGAAAGCAGTGCAGCTTTGCATTTTCACAGAGAGGACATTGTCAGGTTTTTTAGTGAATTTAATGTCGGTGGCAACTTGAAGCAGCAAAGTGTCCTTGAAGATGCGAAGTGTGACACCATTGATTCCTTCATAGTGGGCCTTGGCATTATTTTTTATAAAATAACAGGCCCATATTGGCAGTTGGTCAGAAGTCACACACCATATTTGGACTTTTACAAATACGTAAACATGATGGTTTCCAAACTACAGTACTGGGCACAGAATCCGTGTCTCCTTGCCACATCTTTCGACTGCCCGTCGGTTTTTGATGGGGAGTTTGAAGTAGCAGCCCATGAGCAATTTCAGTCTCTCTACAGTGTAGAAAACCAGCAGCAGGCCAGTATCCAGATGTTTCTTGGAAAGATCTGTGAGAAGTTCCTGGATGTAACCAAGCGTCAGCTGTATGATTTCCATCCAAATGGACGTTACTTCGAAGTTGAAGATGAACATTTGCGAGAAAAAATGGCCCATTGTCTGCTCACCAACTTAGTTGGTGAAGCCTCATTTGGTGATTTGGATTCAAGCTTGTTTAGACGAAGACATTCGTCATTACATCACCACACAACCCTTAACATGCTGAAAAGAAACAGCACTATGAGCAAGTGGTTCTCAGATAAACCTGAAGATGAGCAGGCCCAACTTTTGCAGATTGCTTCGTCGATGGCCCCAAAATTGCGGCAGCAACATCAGAGGGAGCAGAATGATGTTGTTGAAAAAAACAAAGCAAAGTTAATTGAAGCCAGACAAAGAGAAGAGAGTAAAAGGCAGAAAGCAGTCTTAGCAAAGCAGAAAATTACAAAACTAGTGAAAGAACATGGTGGCCCATGTACAAGCATGCTGGAAGTTGATAATCTTGTCAGGAATATACAAAACAAAACAAGAAAAGCAGAAGTCCTGAAAAATGAAATAAGATATCAAAGGCTAGTGATTGGAGGGAAGAGTCCTCTACTAAAGTTAACAGGCACAAATGAAGAACTGTTCACCAATTTGAAGAAATTCCTTGGTAGAAATACAGGTATAACAGTAGACCCTATATAGCAATAGTTTGTTATCAGCATTACACATTATTTACAAATAATAGAGTAGTCCATATGATCACATTAACATCCAGCATATCTGGTCTTCTCACTTGCACTTTCAAGATAGTTCTGATAGACCTGGTACATGAATAAATTTAATTAGTAAAACATATTTTCCTTACATGATAATCAACATGATTAATTTGCTAAGAACCCTCTTGCTGTATTATACAGTTGATAAGGTAGTTTTAACTTTTAAATCATCAAAGGATTATTTTTCCCTGAAGAAATTTCATTCTGAATAGCAATTGCTGCTTTTATTTTGTAGAACACATCGGAGAACAATCTGACCCTGCTGATGACTCGCCAGCTGCTGCTTCAGGCTCCTCTGGTTCCAGTAAATGCAGGGGGCATGCATCTTCATCAGACTCTGAGTCTGAGTCTGATGACACAGAAACATTAGAAGACAGTGACCATGCATTAAACAGTGACAATGTTTTCTTAGACAATCTGAATCAATTTGGATCTTTTCGGTTCCAGAAACAGGGAGTTTTTATTGCTGTTTTTTATGATGATGATTTTTATGTGGGAGAAGTGATAGAAGTGGTGAGCCCTTTGGAAGGCAGGGTGGCATATATGGAAAAGGCTGGGCAGGGCAAGAATGTACACTTTAAATGGGGAAGCAGGAGAGTTGAAAACACAGAATGCCAGTGGGTATTAGCTTGGGATTTACAAGTGACAACGCAAACTGGACGTCGATGGACCGTTTCAAATGTTGATCAACTTAAGCTTCTATACACAAAGTATAAGAGCATATTTTGTTAAAATTTTATGATGATTGCATGTCTGAACAAGCTTATTACATCTGTGCAAGTTGTGATCAGCTAAGAAGGTGAAAGGTATTTGAAGTATATAGATGCAGATGGAAAACTAGCATAACTGCTCTACAAAATTGTATAATTTCTAAGTTTTTGTTAAAATAGGTCACATTGGATAGGTTATCTCATATTGCATGGTTTAATAAGTATAATCATGTTAAAGGTTAAGTTCTTAGCTTTCCATTGGTACTTAAATGAAGTTTCTAGCATGTGTAGTTTAAAAGTTACAGAAGTTCAAACCTGAAAAAATGCGAGGCTTGAGATAGACGCTCAGGTTTCCATGTGTCAAATTTTAATTTTTTTGATTTTTAACTGTAATTATGAAAAAAAACTATTTGAAATGTACCCTTAGAAAAAATTAGAGTTGATATATGTATGTATTTGAGACACTTAGAGTGGTTATAATAAGTACTATTCAGTTTAAAGTGAATTTCTGGCCTCTCGTAAACCTGATTTTGTCATTTATCAACATTTTTTTAAACGTTCGCAGTGTTTAGAAATGGGTTTTTGCAACCATGATTTATAATAAAGCGTAATTCCTATCACTATGGAAGTTTGTAATTATAAAATATGCATGTAGTTCTTGAAAATAAATCACTTTATTCTTGATTTGTACTATATTTCATTTATTTACAGAACTCTGAATATGCTAATTTGTTCTCTTTCGTTAAATATTCTAAAATCTGGTAATTTGGTCCAACTTTGAATACCCATGTCTCAGGAACCATTAGACCTATAAAGGCAAATAAAATATCATTGTGTTGCATTTTCAAAGCTCTATCACCTGAAATCAATTATATAGATGTGCAGAAGATATTTAAAAATGGCTGCTGGTACCTAATACCATAGGTGACTGCATGATGTTATTTGGAATACGTGACATTCTATCAATCGATACAAGATTCTTATATCATCAGTAACTGCAAGTTAATTTCCTGTTATTATCAACAAACAAATTCCTTTTCCATTTTTCTTTAATTTGTTATTAAAAACCAATAAAAATTTATTAATTTATTGTTTATTGAATTGTTGTTAGTTAAAACTACTAGATGAGTTGGGTTGGACACCTGGATCAACTGTGGCTGGCCATAAGCTGCCTGGCTGCCCCAGTGTATGCCTCGTGTCAAGCATGCATAATTTGATGAAAGGTTAACAAGGTCAACATACAGGTGACTCAAGCGGGGCTGGGGAGAGCTAATGTCTGACATGGTCTCATAAAAACATTAATAAAAGCTACAATTTTTGGCCAATTTCTTTCAGCTTTCTAAACTACAAAGCTGAAATCCTTATGTGTGCATGATATGAAAATTATATCAACAGTGCTCACAGGAAACAAACATGCTATGGTCAAATTTTGGCAGAATTTAAGGTACAAATTTTATATTTATACTAATAACTTATAAAATTTGAAAAATTCAGAACTAATTTTGGGTATTCAATTGAATCTTGATAAAATAATGTTACATCCCTGACAAAAAATCTCTAGCTTCAGCATTCCTCTTGTTAAGGAAGTAAATATATTTCTTGATTTTTTACAAAGTGCATTATGTTTTGGCCCATAACTTAAAACAATTATGCAACACTGACATCATTTCTGACAAGTGCATAGAGAATGTATAGAAAAATATGTATATTATATATGATTAAAAGTCAGATCAGGGGTTTTGATATTAGGCAGTCTTGAAGTGTAACAATGGGTTTTTAATGGAAAAATGAACTTTTTCATTAATATCTCGAAGGTATTAAGTCCTAGTGACTAAATTCTTGGCATGGTAGGGGATTTTGGAGACATCTAATTGTATGTCAAATTTTAGGAACTGAGAGCTGAAGCTGGGGGATGAGCTCTTGCAAACTGCATAATACTAGCTTGATGTAAACAAGGGACCCATGGGTCACGGCGCTCAGCTGATCGTGATTGGACTATAAATGTTTCTCCACTGTGATACTATATCGAGTCGATAAAGCTTATGAATATCATGTACATGTTGGGCTATTATAAAGGAATGAAATGTAATATGTGAGTAAATGAGTAAAGTGGTTTATTTTTTATTTATTTTGGAGGGGTTGAAAATTGTTATATATTTGAGCAAATATGAATGCAATGACAGCAGTAATAAGCAGTAGTAGAATGATGATAGGGCTATTTGTTGAAGGATCTAAAGTGTATGGTAGTCTGCAAGCGTTCAATTTGACAGATATGATGTTATGATTAACTATGCTGATGAAGTGATTTATGAATATGTGACTGTATGACACAATATCTCTTTAGTCTTGACAAGGTACATTATTGTGATGCCCACTATGTCTACATATTACACAATATTGACATAATTTCTGGCATGTACATAGGTACCTATGGATGAATAGTTATACAAAATATTAAAGTATGAATATATCTGATTCATCTTGTTCTTGCTTACTGAGGCTGACTTTGGGATGGGTTCGGAGAAGGGAAAAGTGAGGGCAGCACGAAGGTGGATGTAGAAATATTCTATTGTAATGTTTTTCATTTATATAAGAATATGAAAAGCTAAGAGGAAAGGGGCCCTCCTACTTGGTTATAGTAAAGTTCTAAATATATGATTGCAAACTAATACTCTGACAAGACTGTCATGAAGAAAAGCAGTAAAAGTTTTGAGATACTGTGTTGCATACGGAAATTTACAGATGGACAGGTAAGTGGACAGAATGGACTAATACCTTTATTTCACTTTCAGGAGAATAATGCATTTAAGTTTATATATAATCCTATTTTTTTAAGCAGATCCACTTTTTCCATTAAGAAGTTTTTATCTGAATCATTTTTTTATTTACAGGTTTATAAATTTTTAATTAAAAAACCTGAAAATATAAGTTAAAATATTAGAATTGTTGCAAAAGTTGCAATCATTATATATACAGAGTAAAAAACATTGGGTCATATTATGCATACACATATATTTTATTATTTTTAATACTAAATGTTTAAACTGATTTTAAAAGAAAATAATGCCACAACATGGCATCTACAAGAGTATTCCTTGAATCACTATTAAAAAGTGGTGCATATTGGAGTTTTCAGGACATGCTTAATTTTATTCACCAAAATAAAATAAAAGTAAATTTGATAAAATAAAACATCTTTTCAAATAAAGTATACACACTGTTGGTTAGATGAGGGACAAACAATATCATTGTGCTAATTACTATCCCAGTTTTAATTAATTACTGGAATTAATAGTCAATTTCACACCTGGTGAAGTTTTTACTCTTCTGAAGTAAGGAATTACTTGTCTCATGAACATCCACACTTTCACAGCAATACACCACTTTGTGGACACAATTAAATGTACATTTTAATCATTGTAACCCTGGTGGTTCAATACAAAATCTAAAATGTAGCATGTCCAAGAATAAAATAAAATACAGAAAAATTATAACATTCATCTAGTTTATGCACCAGCTGGGGGGGGGGGATGAGTGCAGGGCGAGGGGAAGCCTGCTAGTAGTGGCCAAGCTGGGCCAAGGTAAGCTGCCTGGGGTGGGTTACATAATGCAAGTGAAGGCTGTACTACTAGGTGGGCTAGGTGTAAACAACACTTGACATGGTGTGTGAAAACATGAATAAAAGCTATTCATTCCAATCAATTTCTTTTGAAAGTTCAGATTTTAAAAGATTAAATCCTTATGCATATATGCTGGGAAAATTAAATCAACAGTGCCAAAGTTGGACAAAATTTAAGGTATTGATTTTTTATTTATGCTAATAACTTGAAAATTTGCAAAATTCAGATCTAATTTTGGGTAAACAATTAAATCTTGATTAAATAAAGTTATATTCCTGAAAAAAGGTCTCTAGGTTCAGCAATTCTCATGTGAGTAAATATATTTCCTGATTTTTTAAAAAATTGCATTATGTTTTGGCCCATAACTTCAAAATAATACCCAATACTGACCTAATTTTTGGTATGTTCATAGAAAATGTATAAAAGAATGTGAATACTAAATACAATCAAAAACAGATCAGTGGTTTTGATATTAGGCAGCCTTGAAGTGTAACAATGGCTTTTTTTATGGAAAACAGAGTTTTTTTCCTTAATATCTCGAAGGAATGAAGTCCTAATGACCCAATTTTCGGTATGGTAGGAGATTTTGGGGACATCTAAAATTATGTCAACAGCCTGGGGAGCATAGAGATGTGCACTGAATGACCTACAGTCATCAAAGTGGACTGCTTGACAATGTAAGGGAATACAACAAGAGCCTACAAAACAATTCAATAACTAGCCTAATTTTGCAGCTTTTATTTTCAAATTTCAGATTTTAACAGATTAAATCCTTATGTATACATGGTGTGAAAGTTAAATCCACAGTACTTACAGGAAAAAAACGTGCCATGGCCAAAGTTGGGCAAAATTTAAGGTACCAATTTTATATTTTTGCCAATATTTAAAAAAATTTAACAGATTTTGATTTAATTTTTGGTATACAATTAAATTTTGATAAATTAAAGTTGTATTACTGGAAAAAAAGTCCCTACCTTTAACACATTGGGTCTTAAGTGACAAAATATCTTCCTGATTTTTTTTCAAAGTGCATTATGTTTGGGCCAATAACTTTTTTAAATTATATAAAACTGACTTAATATCTGCAATGTATATAGGAACTATATAGAGGAATATTTATGGTAAATATGAAGAAAACCAGATGAGTGGTTTTGATATTAGGCAGTCCTGAAGTGTGAAAATAGATTTCTAATAAAAAATTGAGGTTTTTCCTTAATATCTCAAAGGAACGAAGTCCTATTGACCCAATTTTTGGCATGGTAGGAGATTATGGGGACATCTAACTATATGCCGAAATTCAGATTCGTAGGTCCAACGGTGTCGAAACGTGCCAGTCTTACGGACGGACATCCAGACGGCACGACGGACGGACGGACAGACAGACGGACGGACGACGGACAATGGACCATGACTATAGCTCAGATGACTTATAGTCAGCTGAGCTAAAAATATGTTACATGGTGCTTGAAAACTTGAATAAAATCTACAGTTTTTGATCAACTGGTTTCAAATTTTTGGCGTTAACAGACAAAATGCTAACAAAAACATGCTGTGAAAATTAAATCCACAGTACTTACAGGAAAAAAACATGCCATGGTCAAAGTTGGGCAAAATTAAAGGTACCAATTTTTTTATTTTTGTTAATATTTTAAAATTTAAAAGATTTTGATCTAATTTTGGGTATACTATTTAATTTTGATTAATCAAAGTTATATTACTGAAAAAAAAAAAAATCCATAGCTTTAACATGTTTTGTGTTAAGTGATCAAATATCTTTCCTGATTTTTTACAAAATGCATTGTTTAAGCCCATAACTTTTTTAAATTATATAATACAGACATAATTTCTGGCTTGTACATAGGAACTATATAGGGGAATATTTATGGTAAATATGAGGAAAAACAGATGAGTAGTTTTGATATTAGGCAGTCCTGAATGTGAAAATAGGTTTTTAATAAAAAATTGAGGTTTTTCCTTAATTTCTCAAAGAAAAGAAGTCACAAAGACCCAGTTTTTGGCTTGGTAGGAGATCTTGGGGACATCTAACATTATGCCATATTTTGGATTCCTAGGTCTTATGGTTTTAAAACGTGCCACATCTACGGACGGACAGACGGAAGGACAGACAGACGGATGGACAACAGACAATGGACCACGACTTTAGCTCAGATGACTTATAGTCAGCTGAGCTAAAAATTGCTGGTGGTACCATCTGTCTTTGTTAGGCACAACAACATAGTTGAAGGAACAACTATGCTAGGTTTTTAAAAGATCAGTCCAAGGGTCTCAGAGGAGTTCTCTGGAAACTAACGCAGTGTTTCTGTATCACATTTTTAATTATTCTTGGGGTTACTTACGAGCCCCACAGCAAAGAGGATATGGGTTACAAAGACCGCATTTCAGATTTCCATAGACACTTTTTATGGACCTCCTTTGATGTCAAGTTAGAAAATTCAAGGTCCAGCGGTTAAGATTTGTGCCTTGTTAACAGTTGACAGCCTCTTTGAAGGTATCAAAAATGGAGAACAAAAATTGTAAAAATTAGAAAAAGACACATGGTGCCACCAGTTTGCAGGAACTGACGGAAAACTCCATGATCAATAGTCATGTAAAGAATCATGGTTATCAAGGCAGTAGTTATTCAGATACTGAAGCTTTTGTATCAAATTTTTTGTTATTCTGGGGGGTACTTAAGAGACCCATAGCTCGGAGAATATGGGTAACAGAGACCTAATTTCATATTTTCAAGGAGATTTTTCATGGACCTCCCTGGATGTAAAGTTAGAAGATTCCAGGTCCAGTGGTTACGATTTGTGCCCTGTTAACGAATGGCCAGACAGCGGGACGCCGGACAAAGGGTGATGGCTATAGCTCAGATGACTTTCAGTCAGCTGAGCTAAAATTGGCCTCAAATTGACCCATGTTTTACAGTAACACACAATGTTGTCTTATTCATGTTTATCTACAGTTATGACTCTGGTAAAATAAATAAACTTACAGTTGATGCCTTCTCCTGTGTCATTGTCCTTACAATTGCAACCCTGTAACAACAACAAAAGGAATAAATCATGATAGCTCCTCCAGTGATAAATCAATCATTATAAATGTATATTCTATAAAACAAGCAAATTATGGCAAAATTCAATTTTTCAAATATCAACAAAGACACATTTTTTTTCAAGTTTTATCTCACACAAATTTCTTAGGCCTGTCCAATTAAGCCAGTGTAATCATATGAGAGCCCTACAGGTGCAGTAACTGCAAACAACTGTGGCTCAGGGGTAGAGCACTGGACTCAAAGCCGGGAGATCGTGAGTTTGAATCTCAGCCCAGGTGATGAAATTTTTACAGTCAGCACCCACCAAGGGCGAGTGCTCTGCAGGCTTAATGGGAAGGCCGTGCCAAACAGCCGTTTTTCACTCACAAACGAGTGCGGCTTTCAGGGGTACCTCAGTGGTATGACCCAGCAATGGGGATGATTACGCGCCCAGGGCCTGCAGGTGCAGTTGTCACCAGGCTAGGTTGATGCCAGGGTATAAAATGAGAGGAAGCGTGTTGTACTGCCCTGTCATGTAGTCTGAAACAGGAATGGAATTCTGCAGATGTACCATACGTAGTTAAGTTGTAGTTAAGCTGCATTACAAAATGGAGGCATTACCTCCACCAAAAAATAAAAAAATAAAACTGCAAAGTAGTAGAAATAGTGTCAAGGAAAATAAAATCAGAGACAGGCATTGACTTGTCATAACAAGTTCACTCTGAATTTGTTCAGATATTTTGTTCCTGTTCCTTTCATAAATGAATTCCTTTCGATAATTTTGAAAACTGTGAGTTTACTAAAGGTCTTGAACCAAGGTCATATGAACATATTTAAATGCAGAATAACTGAACATTTGAGGTCCAGTGAGATTTACCTGAAGTCTTCCATGAATTTTAGGTTGTCCTTGAACAGGAAGTGCAGCGTCATGAACAGTCCCTTCAACATCATGGTGGTTTGAGACTGGAGGTGGAACAAATCATCTCCTTTTTTCTTCTTTTCTGGGTCTTCATCTAACACAGTGGCAAGACATTCCTATAAGAACAATGGTTTCCTTTTGAGAATCATATTAGAAGCTACACCTGTACATAAATACTTGTAAAGATTGCAACTCAGACTGCAACACTCAAGGCAAAAGCTTACTTTTGCAGATTAAATGTTTTTTTTTATGATTTCTTTGTAAGTATATCTTCTGTAAAAACAGGATATTGCTAATGAAACACTGTTGTGTGTGGAGGAAGAACATGCCTATCTGAATGAAAAACTGCAAAACTAGCATCTCTGGAGTCCAGTTCATTTGTTTAATACAGCTGCCTGTGCAGCAAGTGTAAACGTTTTTCATTACAAGTCATGCCCAAATTTAATATGGTCTTGTCTTAATATGACAATGTGGAGATAAGTAAAGTAAAAACATAATCATTAATTTGCAATTAAAATTATCAAATGAAATAATTTCCACCAATGGGACTTTTTGTCAGTACGGGATATCGCTGTACATATTGCTGACCCTGTCTTGTGTGGATTTACTTTTACTTTTGATATGTTATCCTCCAGAACTTTCTGATCATAAATTGATAATACAACAAAAATCATTTCTGACTGGCTTTAAAAGCAAGTTCAAAACTAAACTATAGGAAGTTTTTCACTGCAAATATTTGCTTTACTTGATTACTTGCAAGTGAGTAGCAATCACAACATTCATTATTTTACATTCTACATAATGCAGCCTAGCTTAACATCAATCTTCTAGTCCCATTGTCCATAATGTACAGCTGATTGTGTACCCATATGACTGTGACATATCGTGGCAAAGTTGTTCAAAAGAGCTAAACATTTTTAGCTATAACACTGTAATATTGTAACATGACTGTGAATAGGATAATAGGGGCTAAATTCTTGAAAATATACGAAATGATGGGAAACAATTTTATTAATAAGAAAATATAGGAATATACTGTAGTTGGCTTTATGTCCATGAAGTTAACATTTGGAGAATTTCCCTTTTTTCGGTGTGTTGAGAGGGTTCAATTTTTTGCAGTCTCATCTTACAAAATACCTAAACAGAGTATGACCATTTATATGACATTATTTACTTATTTATTACTTATATCTAATGATAAGTGTGCTAAATCTTAATAATTACACAGACCCAAGGGAATAACTAAAAACCAGAAATAATTATTCATCAATGGCAGATCATTTTATGAATCTGAAAACATATAAAGATGCGATTTTTGAACACATGGTATATTCATTATATCAATCTTTCACCTTTCAACCTGCCTTCAAGCATTGAACCTTTTATTAACAAAGGCTTTACTTTAACAATATTTCATTTTAGCAATTTATCACTAAAAAACAAGCGAATAAAAAGGTGACCTCAGTGTGATAAATGCAAGAGGTGGTGGAAGGCCTGAAAAAGTAAGTGTGGATGGTAGTGTAAACAGGTGCATCTGACTATATATCACCTACCTGTAATTCAGGGAATTTAGCAGGACCAATCCCGATGTTCTCCAGCATAGCCACCATGTCTATCCCATTCCACACCTTGGAGGCCTGGTCAAAGTCAGCTCCGTTAAATTTATCCTGGTTCTCTTCAATCATCTTGTGTAATCCAAGACACTGAAGAACAAAAGAATCTAGTCTCTAAAAGTACTAATAATATGAAGAAAATAAACACAGTCCCAAAAAGTACCAATAAGATGAAGAAAATAAACACAGTCCCTAAAAGTACCAATAAGAAGAAGAAAATAAACACAGCCCCAGAAGTACCAATAAGATGAACAAAATAAACATAGTATCCAAAAGTACCAATAAGATGAACAAAATACACATAGTATCCAAAAGTACCAATAACATGAAGAAAATAAAAAACAGTAAAATACAGTACCCAATTTGATTAAGAAAATATCTAATGAGCTTTTATATACACAGTAAAACACACTAACTTCATGTACATTTACAGAACTGAGTGATGGACATATATATAGTAAAACATCACACAGAAGAATGAAAATCTATTTTATCATTTAACATAACATGTCTTATGAAAAAGCTCTCATAATTTGAAAGAACTGTAAATAACTTAATTATATGAGAGCCCAGCTTTGAAATATAATGGTAAGTTGAGTATAAAGGAGCCTACCATTCCATATAATGCACCATGCTCTTTGACTTTCACTCTTTCGTCAACTGTAAACAGAAACCAAACAATTAAACATCAGACGTTGTAAATAAAATTTTCTATTTTTAAACAAATTATTTACTATATAAAGCATACCTACTAAGACACTGAAACTTTTAATACTCTTAAAATTCCTTTGAAAATAAAATTCTTGAAACTCAAATGAAATGATCAATGGCTATAGCGATTGACAGAAAAGTCCATTTCCTGCACATTAAAACTTGTATATCTATAAAATCATTACAAAACAAGAACTTTAATTTTTTGCAGCCAAAATATGAGATTGCCTTAAAATAAATCTTGATTTATTAATCTTATAAACCACAAGTTAAAAACAGGTTTTGCAATAAAGAGGGGCCAGTAAAATCATTCCCTGCATTTCAATTGGCACATTAAAGGTGAACTGTACCAATAATTTTAGATACCTTGTAAATCACACATATCAAGGAGAGATGGCTTTATTTACAATTGTGCAACATCCATTTGAATATATTTTTGGTAAAAAAGCTTACTATTAGAAAATATTTCATTTATCGAGCTTTTGGCTTTTGCACATGGCCTTCATATTTTTTTCAGTTTTATGACATTACAGTTACAGTACCAAACACCCCCAGATTCATTCAGAAGAAGTGCACTTATGAACATGCAGAGTGAAAATACAAAGCATTATAGTATTCCACTTTGAAAAAAAATAATGATTTTCAGCCAATTACTGGCATAATCTTAGTTTTTATTTTTTTAATACCGTGGTACAGGTTGTAATATTTTGAGCTGTGCCTGAAACTACAGATGTCAGACATGAACATGTAATATATAACAGATGTAGGCCTATTCGTCTGGATATTAATTCATCGGTGCATGCAAATAAGTCTGTACTGAGCAAAACAATGTTATGTGGCTATGTATTTTAATTCATTATCTGAATAAATAAATTATGAAAATTTTTCAGAATTTAGCCCTCCCTTTTCAAAACTGAATAAGTTAATTGTAGCACATTTTAATACAATCTAAACAATGCCAGCCTTGCAGTTTGTGTGACCAAGCATTATCTATATGAATATCATATATTTTGTGCAAGTATAAATCTTGTACAAATAGTCGCAGTTATTTAATGATTAAACAGACCATGAACAGCGGCTTTTCGAAGAAAAATAAGGCACAGCTGAGCATGAAGAAAAATCTCAGATGAAATACGGATGTGGACACACTTTGTTTGTTAGGTAACTATGGTGTCATCACCTGACATCAAATCTGTGAAGGTCCCGCCATGCAATGTAATAGCATGATTCATGTTCCTGATGCTAATTTCTTTTACTTCGAATTGTTACCTTTACTGTAATAAACTATCATATGACTTGTCGGGGTAACTTTTCATGCTGCATCCAGTGAGCAAATAAAAAAATTTGTTTCAGTTCACCTTTATGTCTACAGACTGACAGAACTGGATGTCAAAATATTTGGACAAACTATGGTGGCATCAGTTTCCCCGGTCCCTCAATAATAATCCCTTTTATCTCATCTAATTACTGTGCTTGAATAAAAAAATTCACTAAAAATTACTTGTATACTTGTTCAACAATCTACCAGTTTTAAGTCAACCATTTTTAAAAGTTACAGTGGAATCTGAAAATTACTGACACTCTGAGTTTTATGATACAGTTCTTGCTTGGAATAGAGTTGACAATATAAATGGTAACAAACCAACTAATCACAGGACTGTCTCAATCATTCATAACGTAATATAAGAGAGGGGTGCCCATAATAGGCAGAAGCCCTAAAAGAGTGGTTCTCCTATACAATATTTTGATAAGTTACCTAGTGCATCCTTAGATATACCATACTGTTCTACAAAATCTCTAAGACAAGCCACTCTGCATACAGGTTTACACTTAATATCACCAAAAAAATATGATACAACTGTGATTAAGTATTCAATATACAAACTGACTAAGACTTTGAAGATCTTGCATGGCATCCACGAGCTGTTTCAGTGTGAGGCTGTAGCTGGCGGCCTCCCGTGCAGAATCCTCGATGTTATGAGCCTCATCTAAGATCACAATCTGGTTCTTCAGGTTTATCTCCATCTGCAGGTAATTAATAATTAATTTTGAACCTTTACCTGTAAGGTTACAGGATTATCCCTACAGATAAAATAAAATGACCTGGTATATATAAGTTTAAGATCACCAAATTGCAAAACGTTTGTCCGATGTTGGGATGGTTGTTAATACTAAGCCAAACATATACTGCCGGTCTATAGTTAAAATTTTAAATATATTATGTAATCAATATTTGGATCTGAATTGATCTACCGAACGGAGCATTCAGAAACCTGTATGTTTGCAAAGATTTTAAAAGATTAAAGGAATATTTCAGTGGAAATTCATGGCACAAGTGCTGGCAGATGTTCTTTATAATCAGGGAAAAAATCCCCAAACAAACAAGGTTATAATTTTTCACAAATATGTTACAAAATTTCATAATAAAATGTACATATGAGTATGTATGTACATATGAAAAAGTATTTATATATATGTATATGTATGTGTGTGTGTATATATATTGTTACAAAGATAAATTGCTCAGGGGAAAATACTGGGTCAATCCTGGATTCAAACCCATGTCGGTGGCGCACAAGTCTGGCGTACCAACTGCTTCCCTAGAAAAGCAAGCTTCATTAGGGAGACAGTTCGGTCTGCTTTTATGTCACCCTGTAACAGACCCCCTCTTAAAAGCATTCTGCTATCAGAACAAGACTAATTATCCCAGGAGTCATACACTGGTGAGCTAATTCATTTGGCCACAAAGTTTACCGTCACGTTGGACGAGCCCCCATTTTGTTACAAAGACAAATTGTTCAGGGGAAAATATCGGGCCAATCCAGGATTCAAACCCATGTAGGTGGCACACGTGTCCAGCGTTCCAACCGCTTCGCTAGAAAAGCAAGCTTCACTAGCGAGACACTTCAGTCCGCTTATATGTCACCCCTTAACAATATATGTATGTGGGTGCATATGTAAAGGTTTACAAGTGTATTCATATGTAAAATGTACAGCATTTGTAATATTTTTTCACATTCATTTTATTCTATTTATACAGCATATATGGACTATGAGTTTGCAATAATCTTTATTATTATTTTTAATATTATTATAACTGAAAAAAACACTTAAATTTTAACTTATAAATAACTCACACTCTCTCTGATACCTGGGTCAACAAGGTAGTTATAAGGGCTGAACACAATATCTGCAGAATCCTTAAGTTGTCTCGCTCCAAAGTATGCACAAGCCTGCAAAATATCAGTCACTTAACAGTTTAGAAAGTCACTTCCTGGAAATAACAGTCCGTCCTTAATAAGGAACTGAAAACCCTTAAGGTCTAATCATTGTCAAACAACCTTGGTTTAATTTAGCTTTAGAATTCATATTAATAATAATTTTAGACACAGTGATGTATATATATTTAGAATCCTTAGAATATTCTCTTTCAGGTGAGATATATTTAAAAAGTGTAACAGTGTCCACTTTGAAAATTTAAAATTTGAAATGATTTAAAATTAATTTTTTTTAATTGGATATATATCAAAATTGACATAGGGTATGTATGTGGAAATTGTATCATTTGAAACTACATACAAATATCTCTAGGCGTTTTTTTTTGTTATATATTTATTGTCTTTTTTTCATAATGAATTTTAAATTTAAAAAAAAATGTGATGTTAACAACACTTATTTCGTTTAAATAACATATTTCTACTACACTAAAAACGATGTAGGAAAAAGAAAAAACACTCATTTTAGAATACTTGTTGATTTACCTATATGCAAAATTTGAAGACTCTATATTCGATAGTTTTTGAGAAATAACGCTCTGAAGACCGTACAGTCTCCTGAAATACTGTTTTGAGAAAACGGCAAAAACGGTTTGGGAAGAGAAATTTCGTTTTGAGTGGAAAACAGTGATATAAGCGCAAGTGACAGTGGTATTTTTTCACTAAATGTTCAGATGAGAATCGGTTTCAATATATAAATTATAAAATTTAATGGTTTATCAATGTTAAAAAAAGGATTTTATTAGGCATCATGACAACTGGAGAACTGTCAAACTTAAGTAGGCGGAGCCTACTGGTCCGAGGAGTCGGTCATTGGTAACCCTAATCCAATCAACAGCTTGTCTCTCCCTCTCACAATTATATATGAGACACTACATAGCTAGCAGCAACACATAACTCTCTCTCTCATTATATTTATTTACACCAGTCATATACGCGCTAAATCGTGCTGTGGACGCTCTTCCTTTACCGATCGCTCTCATAGCTAAGACTCCGGCGCGGTTCACTTCGCAAAATTTGTTAGCAGGTGACGTGGTGGTGTAACTTGGTGCTGCGTTCCTCTCACAAAATTCATTCGTGCAACGCAGTCCCATATTGCTGCACCCCCCTCGGCGTTTATCTACATCCTCCACTAACGACACGGGAACCTTGTGATCAGCAGTATGTGACTGTCTCTCGTTAAAATAGCGAATTTTATCTTCGCTCATTCTACTCTATTTTCTTCGACCCATGACGTTCAGTTTGAAGATAGTGCATATTTTAGAAGAAGGAACAATGTATTCGGTAATGGTTTTGGTGATGTAATGATGGACCCTGGGAGAAAATGTTATAGTGTATAATAGGGCTGAAACGGGTACAAAATTTTGGACTCGAGTACCCGATAGGCATTCCCCGACTCGGACTCCAATACTTGTTACCATGGCAATGCTGTGAAGATAAAACGAACATCTGTTTACCGGTGCAAAATATGCATAAATTTGACTTAGTGACGGCTTAACTTTATCGCAACGAAGGAATAAATATATATAAATATATATAAATAAAAACCTCAGTTAATTTGACTAGCATATGTTTAGAGCCCTACGCCAGGCTACGACAATGGATAAATAATCCTACAGACAGTCCTAAAATTTGCAGTAAAATACATATATGGATGTACATACAAGAGAACTAGAGTCCAAATTTTGGACTCGAGTACTCGGTAAGTATTACCCGGACTCAAGTACTCGAGTATTCCTTTCAGCCCTAGTGTATAACAGGGTCAATATTACAGAAATAACAATCGGTAAATTCATATTTCTGGGTATATTCTTGGTGCCAGGACCCTTATTGGGTGACACTAATATATTTTAGGGCAGTGACATAGACATTATTCGGCGACTGGAGGAGTACGATGTACAGTTTACTTCTGGGTAAGGCGTATAGGGGGACGTGTTTGTATTAATTAGTGCCAATTAGTAAGTGCCGGTAATAAAGATAAGCTCTTTCCCGGCTGACTGACCGCGGCTTCCCCACGCCTGTCAATCAACCATTTGCCTAATAACGCGAGCGCATATGGTTAACCAATAAGCAACTTACACGCTGCTAACTCTCGCCAGCTGACAGTTGGTCCTGTTTGCACCCCACGTGGGGTTGACATCTGAATTAAAATACTTATTTTTCTAATTGATACAATATAACCCCAGGAAGGTGTTTTTGTGAAAAGATAGATATAGCAAACATCTATAAAACCAGATGTTTTTCAGAAACATGTAATTTTCATGATTTTTGACGATGATTAGACCTTAATGCACAATCTTTCCTCTTATTCCTTAGCTTCAAATATTCTGACAGGATTGAACCCCGCTACCATGTGACTGGCTTCAGAGACTGCATCCTGTTTTAAATATTCAAGTGACACTGTCAACTGGATGAGCATTAAAATGACCATATAATGACAATTTAAGTATGTTTTTAAGCCTATAATATCATGGATGTTCTCAGCATACGGATAAGAAAAAAGTCTAAAAGTCATTACCTGTCATTAAGACTTTATATAATAACATTTTATCTTATTTTGTCATCTTACTTCATCTGTTTAGGTTTTGTACCTTATGCTTCTTGCAGAAGTTGACAAAGTCTTCTAGATCCCAAGCATCCTCTAATCCATTATTTTGTATGTTCCTCTGGGAGATTTTCCTGACGCGGTCTTGAAAACGACAGCCTGGACCCTTAAGCAGAAATAAATAACAAAAGAAAATCAAAACTGGCTGATTCCAATATTCATGCAAAGCCATTTTTAAATGTGAATAATCATGCATAAATTTGCAAGTCTTAATTTTTAAGTATAAGCTGAATCCATAAAAGCACTGAATTTTGATACAATCTGGAAAAGACAATCAAATATTCCCTGACAATTATATATAAATGCTGTTTCACTATTAACTATATGTTAACAGCTGCAGTAATTCACAGAATCCAAATGGTTCACACTTGTTAGCATCTAAATATCAAGAAACAAACATATCAGGAATCCCTAAACTGTTTTTTTTCCATTTAGGTCTTTACTTGTCATTACTAACCTTGACAAAAAATGGCAGTTTTTAATATGGCCTCCTTTACCATCCTGTCATCTGTCTGTCCCCCCCCCCCCCTATTTTTTTTTTTGTCTTTTATTAACTATTTTCATACTTGAGTCCAGTGTAAACAAATGATGATATCTTCATTTAGAGTATAATGCATGATCAATTTATAGGAGGTGAAACTAGAATTCACATAAAGAAGGCATCACATTCCTTGTGAGTACAGTCAAGCCTGCTTATTGTCATGTTGGTGGTGCATGCATAAATTATGATATTAACAGGGTTGTGACATTATGCGGGCTTCAACATCTATGTCCTTTTGAGTCATAGAAGGAGCGTTATGTCTCAAATGATATTAAATAAATCATCAACAAAAAGGAAACAGAAACATTTATGAATATTTTATTTGCACAACGGCATATCAAATTACGTTTATGCGCACCTGACAATTGATTACCTGTAAGTTTTGTGCCGCATGCCCCAATAACTGACAAAAATCCGACTTGCCAACAGGAAGAGACATAGCGTGTAGGTCATGAGGTCAAATGTCTCGAAGTATGAAGCACAGTTATAATATTATGCATAGGCAAACTATTTTCCTAGATAAATTTTTCCCCACTATTGCACCATATTTTCCAGATATCTTATTAATGACTCAAACTTCCATGATTGTCTTTATGATAGGACTGTTCAGGAAGCGGGCATCGTCAAGCCATTGTCAACTTTCTGAAGTGTCGCCGTGATTGAGGTTTTGGACCAGGTATCTCATCCAGTGCTCACAAAACCTCTAGTTTTTCGTGGACCCTTAAAGTGGATTTCCAATTGTAAGCAACGTTTAGAGCTTGTGCTTCATATAATCTCAGCGAAAAACGTCACTGAGTTGTAAACCGCGGCCTTTCAAAGGCCAGGCGTTCATTTTGTATGATATGTGATCGCAATCATCGCCCTTGTTAATGTACGAAGAAACAATGTTATTACTGTGATAATTTAAGACATTAATTAGCTAAGTGACGTGGAGTGACCCGCATGCATCACTGCACTTGCCTGCCACAAACAGGTTGGAGATGTGATCGTTTGATACGCCTGACAGGCTCTTGGCCTAGTGGATCGCCTTGTTGGCATCTGATATGATATTAACTGTAAACTTGTATCACTCCAAAGGTTCTAAGCATGACAATTAACGGGATTATGACAATATTCCATGATATTAAACGGTCAGATTTACCATTGTTTATATAGGAAATGGTTTGGGATTTCAGATTTTTGTGACATTAAACGGGATTTTCTATTAACCGATATGACACAAAGTTTGCTCAACTGTAATTGCTTTAAAATGACACAAAAACCTCTGGTGATCCTCGATCTCATTAAACATGCATGGAATTTGCTAAGAATCAAACTACAGCCCAGAAAGTTTATTTGGGCGAACAGACCATGCACATACTATAATATGTACTGTCTATAAGACAGGCATATATAGTTATTCAATGATTTTGCTGAAATTTTTAGGTGAATAGTTTAACATCCAAAGGAATAAACCATTAAAACCTAGAGGTAATCTGGATCACAATTAAATTCAGTGTATTTTTTTACAGGATTCTTTACCATTGCAAGACTGGGCAAGTTGTTTATTTGGGTTGAGAGCACAGTCATTCACTTATATTTAGGGAAACCTGTGGTGGAAATCTTGAATGTGGTGAAAATTCATCTGCATGAAATGTGCACTGGTGTGACCAAACAGGAATCCCAATGTTCTAGTGTAGAGAGACAACCTGTCATATATTCAGCCAGTTGAGGAACTGTGACAAACACTGCTCTTTGCCAGATTTGACATATTTTCTGCACATAGGTACATACCAAATTTTTATCAGGATCTTGCTCAAATTCTGGATCTGATGATTCAGTATCTTGCATTCGGAATCTGATAATTCTGAATCCTGGCAGAGTTGTGCAGCCTATCAGAGCTTTCTAGTTATAACTTGTTAACAGATTATGCAATGGTCCCAATACCAAGGACAGCCACGGGACATCCATTTGGAATCTCAGTATTTCATTTTTTTAGTATCAGTCAAATAGGAAGGCTGGAGAGAATCACTTAAAGATACCCTAAGCTTTCACTTACATCTAATTTGGCTTTGCATTCCTCATTCTTATGTGGCATGGATGACACTTCGGGGTCTATGCACGTATGCTCTCTGCTTGCAAGAATACACATTCTGGAAGGAATACAAGCAACAGTATTAACTCCATTCATCAAATAAAAGTTAGAAATACTGACCTCTTCAATATTAGGTTCCCATAATTTTTTTTTATTTTCTTTTCAGTCTTTTCAATATTGTCAAAGATAGAAATATTTTATTTCTTCACCCTTCTTTACTACAATTACAGCTATCCAATCCTCCCTAATTTTCATTCCCTACATATAAAGGCTTACAAAATTCAAGGACATATTTAAACAGAAAAAAAAAATCAACATGACAGAGTGGTAATGTGACAGTTCAATGCAATGGTGTGATGGTAGAGACAGGAACATTTAATAACATGCATCAACACTAATTAGGTTTAGAACAATAGTTTGGGTCAGTTTATAAATGTGTATGATTAAAATTTGGTAAACAGATCCATTAAACAACATACACACATTCTGATCAGCTGCTCAGCTTGGTTGGTTGGCTGGTTAACTTTATTTCCTCCGCAATGCGAAGATTCCAATGTACATATAAAGATACAAAAGTGCAATCAAATCAAGATTAACAAAAAATGACATATAAATTATAGACACATGATGGTTTGTCTCATCCATTCAAGTTAGTATAGTTGTGTACTGCAGACTAACTAAACCATATAAGGTCTGATACCATAGACAGAATCCAATCTAAATAGATGACGGCGCCATATAAGAAGACCAAATGCATTTCCCAGGTAAAATCCACTAGTGAAAATGGCTTACCTAATAAGTGCATCAGAACAGTCCGTGGCTGTATGTACATATGCATTACATAATGTCCTACCACAAAAATGACAAAGTATCTCATCAAATTTACTATCTATATTTACCAAAAAGTTTGCAGCAGACAAAAATTTCCTTAGAGAACCAGGAATATTTAGAGCTGCATACCATAACACCGACGAAGCAAAACACTTGCTCTGAATATCATAATACATGGAAAATTCTGTATCATTGTTTACCCTATTGAAATACTCATCTTATTCATGTGTCACAATACTGTTGATAACTATCTGTTTCCATAAAGTTTTCCAGGGCAAAATTCTCTCCCTGAAGAATTTCTCAGTATAATTCATGAGGTTATACTTTTTGAGTAATTCCAGAATATCTACAACATATCCCCCTGGGTATTCCTAAGATTAAGAAAGGCATTTCCCAACCTAAAAAGAAAGAACCAATGGGAAGTATGTTCTGGATTAAGAGAACACAGCTTCCAGAGGAATAATAGTTTACATTTGTGTATATAAGCCTCAACAAGAGGGACCCCAAGCATAGTTAACACCTTGTCTGATCTAGTCCGTTGATGGAAATTTTGAATTAATTTTGCACAAAATCTGTTGAATCTTTCCAGTCAAAAATCGGTATGATTTAAATTGTACCAGAGCTCACACCCATTCATAGCTCTAGATGAAACCGCCCCTTTATAAAGATTTGAGCATGTCAGTGGATTTAATCCCTTGGGACGGACACCTACACCGATAAGAGATAACAGGGCTCCGCGTCCTCTATGACGAGCTTCCTTTAGACACTCCTCAGAACTGAACTTGTTATGTAATATGATGCCCACATGCTTGTGACTATTAACAGTATTAATTGTCTACCTAATGTAAAAGGTATTCTTGGTTTGAAAACTATCCTTCTGTTATAAAAAACCATCATCACAGTTTTATCAACACTGTAATCAAAACCTCCACTTCCGACTATATTTATGACATAAGTTAATCATTCCCTGCAGACCTGAAGGTGACTGAGATATTAAGGCAATTTAGTCTGCTTGTGCGGGAGAACCAACTTAGATATTACCTACTTGAGCACATAACCACTGTTCCTCAGGTCCACCAGAAGTTGATTTATAAAGAGTTTGTACAACCAAGGTGACAAAACCTCTCCTTGCCGTACAAACCTTTCTACACCAAACCATTCAATAAAACACCCTTTAAACATCACAGCACTATTCATATCTGAATAAGCGTCCTTGATTACTCTCCATAATTTTCCTTGTACACCTAGAGTATATAATTTGTATAGTAAACCTTTGTGCCAAACCACATCGAAGGCCTTCCTTGTGTTGAGGAAACAGACAAATACTCTGGAATGCCTTTCTAAATTATAAAATATACACTCCTGCAACATTTGGGATACATTCAAGGAAGACAGTTGCGACTGATATGCACATTCCATATCATCAAAAATATAAGTACATTTGGAGAAACTCCACCTGGATATTCTATTGAACAAAATTTTCTCAAATAATTTGTACAACACAGGTAGAAGCGTGATGCCTCTATAGTTGTCAGGACTGTCATGACGCTTCTGTGGATTCTTTAAAAGAGTTATTATAACCCCCTTTTTCATATCAGTAGGAATTCACTCTAACTGCCAAATTAAATTAAAAAGGTGTGTCTATTGCAGCCAGAGCTCTGAATTCCCATACTTGATATGTTCATTGGTCAGAGAGTCATGGCCACCAGCCTTACCACAGTGAAGCTCCCCAAATGCAGCTGTTACCTCCTGCTGTGTTATTTCAGGATCTAATACATTATTATATTGATTTAATGATTCTCTTTTGAACAACTCCATACTCTCATTAATGCAGTGACAGTGATGCGAATCATAAGACTCGCTAACACCTAACGAGTGTACCTCTTGAAATGAATTCCCCCAAGATTCGGCTATGTCAGACAGGGACGTTTTACATTCACAGTTAAACAACATTTCTGTTGTACCTAGAGGACCACCATGATGCTTTTGTTTAATGAATGCCCATAGTTTATTTATGTCTACGCTGGCATTGGTATCAACAGCCTAAAACAATTCTCCTACACATTTGGAATGAATTTGTCTCATAGACCTATGGAATATTCGTTTTACTATTTATATCTCTTGTACCTAATATCATCTCCTCTGTGCAACATGCAAACAGATCCATGAAACAACATACACACATTTTGATCAGCTGAATTTGTCCTGATTTGTATGTTCAACTCTGGTCCAACCAGTTTTACAGGATGCTTAGACTTAACTCCAAACATTGTACAGAAAATTTGTGGATGTGCTGTGAAGATTATTATTAAGCACATTTTCCTGATTATATATATCAGCAAATCCTTTTTTTAACTAATAACATATATGTTAACAGGGTAAATACCACATATGATATCTTTAGTTCCACTTAATAAAAAAAATAAAACAAAAAATGACAACAGGATGTACCGTAAAATCTCCATTTAAAACCGCACTTCCGATTAAAACCGCACCCAGACTTCGCCGAAATTCCGGGTGAGACATTGTGAGGGGCTCAAATACTAAGAACCCCCCTTTAAAACCGCACCAACTTTCGCTACGGAATGATTTGACAAAAGACACAATCAAGCTATCATCTAGAAATGAACACGCGTAGGTTGCGACCCGGCCATTCCTGTCCACTTTTAAATTCCTTGGGCATTTTATTTAAACACATCATAACACTTTTTTGCAGGGTCACTCAAGCATGAAGTTTGGGAAGACGTAAGGGCCGGTGACCCTCTGCCTGTTTATACAGATTTTATATTCCGTGCCGTATTCTTGTTTGCTACTGATTTGTCATTATATTTTGGAAAAAACATTCTGCTGATCCATTTCAAGTCCCTGTATATATTAATTCTAAAAATTTTTGATGAAACTACCATTTTCTGGAATTACTCGGATGATTCAAATCATTTTCATACCGGTTACTCGGTATTATCATCGTCACATCGTAAGTTGACATCGCTCCCTGTCACAATATGCTGGCGCGTTTGAAAACATCGCTGGTCAACTTAACTAAATATCAAAGTAATTGAAGTTACCTTGTCGAGATACGCACGTATAGGAAACATGACACTTGATTACCAGTGATTTATAGGTAAAATTAAAGAGGACAGTCGGGGTAAGCAAGTTTTTTTTTTCCTGAAGAAAGTTTCCGTGTGGGGAGCCATTTTGTCAAGGCAGTGTTCACGCAAGGCACGCTGGGACGAAATAGGTGGCTGTTCTGTTTACCACCCACCGCGTACAGCCGTTCAAAATATTCTTAGCAGAATACCGGAGCGTTTCAGCACATGGCGGCACTCAAACTTGATTTTAAAACGATCGTCTGCCATTGTGTGACTCCTTACGATGTCAGCTTTTTATTCATTTTACGTTTTAAAAAAATAATCATTGCTAAATAATGCCGCAAATGGGTTTAAAGTAGGCTTTTATTTCAATTTTGCTTAACCATGCCCAACAAAGTGGGCCGCTGTGTGTTACAGCAGGGTTGTTGTAAACGTATTATTTGGTGACAATTACCAAAATTTTATAACAAGTTATATATCACACGAAAACTTATCAGCAATATTTAATTTATAAATAACAAATAATCGTAAATAAAATATTTACACACGGCTTCCATGCATGCGAGACTGCTGCTAAGACCGGCCTTCGAAAGTTGAAAAATTATCGCCCACTCGCCGGCCCCAAAACGATGTCTGTCAGGAAGATATTCAGGAAACCCTTCTAGTATAAACCGCACAGTGCTTTCAGGAAATCAACCTGATTTCAAGATTTTGAATTTCTTGATTAAACCGTGGTTTTAAGTGGAGATTTTACGGTATCCTACAACTCTCAGGCTCCCTCACTAATAGACTGAGTTGAAAAGATTAAATTCATAGTTTTACAGAAGTGTATAGCAGTGAATACCAATTGGAAGGCATGATACTGCACAGAAACAAGCACAGTAATTTTGTTACCAGGCTTTAGGAAGCCTTGTCATAAAACTAAAGGCCTTAAAAATACATCACAATTTTCAACTCTGACAAGGTTTTTGAGCTTCTAAAAATCATGCAATCTATCAGTCATTTGTTGGACAACTATGGATAATACAACAGAGTATTATCACATATTTGAAACTGATTCTTAAGTGTAGCTCACCTGACGTTTCTGTAAGCTGTACGTCCCAACTCCTTGGTGATCTGTGCAATCTGTTTATGGGTCCTTGTCCCAAAGAATATCTTAGGTACCCTGGAAAAGTTTTTTCCTCTTATTTTTTCTTTATTACTAGTATTATCATCAGAAGAACAGACCATCATAGCATAGCCGATTATCAAACAATCCTCATAAAATACATAGTGAAAAATATAATCAAATACAGATTTTGAAGTGAACATGATTCTCACTGAGTATGTCTTTGTAGAAAATGGAAAGTACGCAATATCAAGAGGTACACATGCATAATTTCATCAGTCCATCAATCATCTAGCTAGTACATATTTGTTTTCTTTAATTCTGGTACATGCATGCAGTTCAGTTAGTTTCTGAATGCTAATTCTGCATAGGATAATGATGGAAGTGGTGGAAAATTATTTTCATTCATATTGGTAATTAATTATGTCCCAGATGACCACATAGGTGTCTTTATGGTAGTCTCTGTCCATACCAAAAGTTTACTTTGGTTTCTTTATAGTAGATGTAAGAAAAAAGGGGCACTTGCTTTAGTTTCTTTACGGTAGACTGACACTGACATTGACACTCTTTCCCACCAGGAGGCTCTGAAGCTGGCTTGGTGTTGGTGGTAAGGGGACCGTCATTATAGCCTATTTCTGTGTGGTTTCTCTTTCTGCCACCCTGTGTATATACAAGAATATACTGATTAAAATGAATGATTCAATCACGACATGGCTTGGGTTTCTTTTACAGGATTTCAGTGTTCTGCCTTTCTGTAGGTTGCATTGGGTTTATAGTCTTTTATCAGTGACAACATGAGTCTAATCAAACTTTACACATAGCCTTTCTAGTTCTTCTGGCCTGTTCATTTTTAAAGCTTATCTCAGCCTCCAGGATAGCATAGAAACGAAGCAGCCATAATAGGTGCTAGAACGTTATTTGCTCTACATTTGCCTCTTACAAATGACCATTACTCATCCATGACTGATGGAGAGGGGGCACCATTGTTGTAAAGGCTTTAGTGCAGAAGCCTCTCTGAACAGTGCCTGAACCCACAACCTTGTAGTCACAGTTCGTGTGCCCAATTCAGTATGTCACTATGCTCAACAGAAGTTCTGTGTCTGTGATGTCACTCTGGACAACAAAATATGGACAACAAAATTTCTGAAAATCCATGAAAATAAAATGTAAATTGGTGTTAATTCATACTAATTCCATCTTTCTAAAGAATAAACTTAAAAAAGAATTTGCAGTGATGTAGGTCTTCAGTTTCACACACAAATTTAAGCCTTTTGCTGAGCATGTTTCTCAATAATTTCAGCAAATGCCTTCTATTTGGGTATAAAAATACATGTGCCCCAGAAGTCCCTTAATATATCTATGAAATGTATGGAGTCTTTAACTCAGACACCAAGTTGAAAATATAAAAGGTGTTCATGAATGAAAAAAAAAAATTTTTTGTTTTAATTTCTCTAAAAATCATACTACTTTTTTTTAAATAATATATATATATATATATCTATTTTCTAAATAAAGTTAACTGTATTTACAGGTTTCTTAAATAACATTTAATACTGTGTGACTGCACAGCTGTGACAGGGTAGATATACATACTGGCTTTGACAAAGAAATTCTCCTAGGATCTGGTCTAAAATCATCATCTTCATCAGTACTGTCACCTGAATCACAAATTAAAAGATAAATAATCACATTTGCAATAATATATGTATTACCACACTCTAGTATGTTTAGTTTGTTGTGGCAAAATACAAAAGTAGCCCAGCAAACCATCCATGCACACAGACTTACTATCACCACTTAACCTGTTTGATGTATTGTTATGGTTCTGTATGTTAATATACACTGCCCACACATGTGTTTACCATAACAAAAAACAATGTGACAGGGTTTTTCATTATTGAGTCAAGCATTTATTGATCACAGAGATACTACTGTTTAGTGTAAAACTGTATGCCACTGATAAACCTGATAATATATTTAATCATGGTCAATAAATTCTCTCTATACAGCCTAAGCTTCAAAGATACAAATATAGTTAAGATTCTGTTGTGCATGCCCCATGCAAAACTATGAATGCATCACAGTAAAGCTGAATTTTCCTACCTGTAATATCAATACAAGGCTGAGGGACAGGCGCTTGCTCAGGTTGGACTGAATAACCAGTGGCTCCATCTGTAGCTTCATCCTGGCACTGACACTGGCAAACTTCACAAAATGTTAAAAATTAAAATTAACAGTTACATTTGTCATGAAAACACTGACTTCACCATATACATTTAATTTTAAAGGGGTTTTTAAGAATTTTCAATTACAGAAAGAACTTTTGCAGGGTCTCCCTCACAAACTCAGCTGTCTGATCTTCTAACATTCTTGTTTTATTTACCATTTTTACTCATAAGCCTACCAGGGGTTCACAAAAATAACTAGACATTTCTTGGCACCGCTGGTGCCATAGTATCGCCAGACAAATGAGGTTTTGTGGTATTTTGTTGATATAATGTGATGTATTTGTATTTTAGCAATGAATGTGAGAAACATTTGTACAAAATATAGGAATATTTAAAGTGAAGGCAATTGTTATGTAAAAGGTTATGTATATATGCCATTTTAAATAGTCTTCGTCCAAAGGTCAAGACCACTCTCAAAGGAAAATGATCCAGTTGTGACTCTGTGGTACACCCAGTGCACTAATTCATTTTTCACTAACCATCATATCTATTTATAGAATCTGACCATGGCCCAGAACTGCTGATGTTTGGGCAAAACATGATGCAACACCATGTGCAGACCACTAGCTGAAGCAATCCCCCAGGTTCACTGGAGATTTTCATGATTGTTGGTGATTTTTACCATATATGGCAATATTTAAAGTCAAGTCCACTCTCATATGCAAGGTCAGGACCCAAATTTAAATATATCTCATCCCATAATCCAAATCTATGTATACGCATAATATAAAAGAAATCTGTCCATTAGTTTTTGACTTATAATGCTCACAGTGCTGTCAAGTGGCCCTTTTTAAGATATTCATGATTTTATGTTTTTCACCAAATACGGGAATATTCAAGGTCAAGGTCACTCTCATAGTCACTGTCATGACCCCAAATCAATAAACTGCATTCCAAAATATCCAACATTAAAAAAAAAAATTAAATTAAAAAAAAAAATAATTTAAATTAAATTAAATTTTAAAATTAAATTTAAAATTAAATATACCTCATTCCATAAACCATATCTATATACATGCATAACATGAAAGAAATCTGTCCATTACTGTTTGACTTATAATGCTCACAGTATATACTGTCAAGTGGCAATGATGGGGTATTCAAAGGCGCAAAAAACAAGAAAAGGACAACAGGTGGCGCCACCTATCTTCTACAAAAGACAAAACTATCCAAGATCTTCAGTCAACTTGATTTTTGGACCAATCCATGCATCCCTATTTAAGATATTCATGATTTTATGTGATTTTCACCATATATGGTAATATTCAAGGTCAAAGCCACTCTCAAAGGAAAGGTCATGACCCCAATTTTAATATACATCATCCCATAACCCATACCTATGTACATGCATAATATTAAAGAAATCTGTCAATCAGTTTTTGACTTGTGATGCTAAAAGTACTGTCAAGTGGCAATGATGGGGGTATTAAACAGCACAAAAAAAAAGAAAAGGATACTAGGTGGCACCACCAGTTTCCGGTACATGACATCACTATCCAAGATCTTTGTCCAACTTGATTTTTGGATAAATCCATGAAAGATTTCTTGAGATATTTAAGAATTTGTGTGATTTTCCCCAAAAATGGATCTTTCAAGGTCAAGGTCACTCTCCTAGTTGAGGTCATGACCCCATTTTAAATAGGCTTCGTCCTCTCACCTATATCTATAAATGTGTCAATTTTGAAAAAGATCCTTGAAATATTTTTTGAGTTATTGTGTCCAAAAGAAATCTGTGGCGGCGCAACCGTGCCTTAACCATAGTATCTCCAGACTATGTCTGGCGAAACAATGAGACTACCAGCAAAAGTCTGCTTTTTCCACAAGGACAACGGTTAGGTACATTTCCTCATTTAACATGAGAAAATCACTTTTCAGAACATATAACATGTATGTGAATCTGGTAATAAAATGTTGCAGTGTAAATAATAAAAATTAAACAAACTTTCACTCCAAACCATTATGATATTATACTCTGTTCACACACCCCTGTTACCTTTTTTTGCAAATAAACAAAAAGAATATTCACTTGAGGGTGCCAATTCACCTACCTTTAGAAAAAGATTTTAAGTAATTTCTGGCTTTTCTGTATATATATTAATGATCTAAGGGTAATTTTGTTTGTGAAATGTTCTTATAATGTCTTATTGAAGGATGTATGAACTTGTTTATCGACAACATGTTTGTAAACGCAGCAATTTGACAAAAAGGAAAAAATGTAACCTAAGGTGGTAGGTTGCATATATGCGGAGATAGAAAGGTCACTTGTTGCAAAACGCCATTTGCAAAGCTCTGGCTTATCTCACTTGCTGCCAGATGCCCTTATTGAATTAGTTTTGAATATTTTGGAGGGCCCCTGCATATTATAAACATGTTGATATAAACAAAACAAGCAGCCTGTGTGCGGTGATATGTTTGTTTTCCTGCCTATTTTTTTTATAAAAGCTCCAAGGGATTACCTTTAGTTTATAAATGTCAGACAGGTGATTGGGCCCCTTTACATTTTGCCATCTTTCAAGAATATCACAACGTGAAGCACAAATAAGAAGGCAATCAAGTTATTTTGAACTAGATGTGTCAGAACGACACGAATGCCCCCACCTGGGGCAAATTAGAAACATTTGTTAAATTTTGTAAATTTTTTTAAGTTCAGGAGGTGCTGTATGGTCAAAAGTAGGTCAAGAAGGGCAAAATGCAAACTCGATCTGTAACGGGTCATTATCAAGCAACACACCAAAAATCAGGCCCAGTATGCAGGCATTGTGAAAAAAAGTCCATACATGTGCATTTTTCATAAAAATTTCTGTTTTCTATGAAATTTTCTATGTTCAGGATCTGTCATATGGTCAAAAATAGGTTAACTGGGACGAAACGCAAACTTGATCTGTAAGTGGTCATTATGCGCCCACAGACCAAACATTGGGCCGGTATCTGTAAGCATTGCATTGCGAAACTAGAATATTAGCAAAAGCTGATAATCAGTTATAAATTTAAATTGGAGAGGTATGTACCATGTTTAATAACAATCCACCAAATGCTTCCTGAGAAATATCCCCCTAAGTTTTTTTCTATACTAAGCTCTGTGACCTTGAAAAGTAGGTCAAGACCACCTATCTTTGAACTTGACCAAGATTTTGTAAATATGATGCAAAAGCACTGAAGTAATGAAGTTCCTTAGTTGAATACCTTTGGAGATATCCTGCACAAAAGGCCAAAATTGAAAAATCCGATAAAATTTCATTAAAAAATCAGAAATTGCAGGTGACGCCACCAAAATTGTGCAGCACGTACAGACCATCAGTCCCAATGATCATAGTAAGTTTTGTGAAAATCCACACAATGGTTCCTGAGATATAAGCTAGTGAGTGTTTTTCTATAATCAGCTCTAAAATGTAGAAAAATGGATCAAGGTCACCCATCTTCGAACTTGACCGAGATTTTATCGATATACATCTTCACTGATGAAATAAAATTCCAATGGGGAATCCTTTTAGAGATATCCCACTCACAAGGTGAAAGTTAACAGATGCGGAACGGACAGACGGACGGACACCCGACAGACAGATGGACGGACGGATAGACGAACAGCTTGGGTGACGACAATAGCCCATCAGCCTATGAGCTAAAAAACGGCTGTACATGTACATTTGTCATGAAAATTTATATTTTTCATGAAATTTTCTATGTTTAGGAGCCGTAAAACAATCAAAAATAAGTCAACTGGGACGAAACGCGAACTGGATCTGTAACTGGTCATTATCTGTCCACACACCAAAAATCAGGCCAATATCTGCAGGCATTGCAAAAAAAAGTCCGTACATGTGTATTTGTCATGAAAATATATATTTTTATGAAATTTTCTATGTTTAGGAGCCGTAAAACGGTCAAAAGTAGGTCAACTGGGACAAAACGCGAACTCAATCTGTAACTAGTCATTATCTGCATACACACCAAAAATCAGGCCAATATCTGCAGGCATTGCGAAAAAAAGTCCGTACATGTGTATTTGTCATGAAAATTTCTATTTTTCATGAAATTTTCTATGTTAAGGAGCCATAAATGGTCAAAAGTAGGTCAACCAGGACAAAACGCGAACTCGATCTGTAACTGGTCATTATCTGCCCACACACCGAAAATCAGGCCAATATCTGCAGGCATTGCGAAAAAAGGCCGTACATGTGTATTTGTAATGAAAATTTCTATTTTTCATGAAATTTTCTAAGTTAAGGAGCCGTAATACGGTCAAAAGTAGGTCAACCGGGAAGAAACGCAAACTCAATCTGTAACTGGTCATTATCTGCCCACACACCAAATATCAGGCAAATATCTGCAGGCATTGCGAAAAAAAGTCCGTACATGTGTATTTGTCATGAAAATTTCTGTTTTTCATGAAATTTTCTAAGTTTAGGAGCCGTAAAACGGTCAAAAGTAAGTCAACCGGGACGAAACGCGAACTCGATCTGTAACTGGTAATTATCTGCCCACACACCAAAAATCAGGCCACTATCTGCAGGCATTGCGAAAAAAAGTCCGTACAACTGTTTGATTTCAGAAGGACGGAAAGACGGAATGACGGACATGGATAAAATTATATGCTCCGGCCATTTTGTGGCGGGGGCATAAAAATGTGACAGTAGCACGTTATACACATAGGGATGGCATGTGCTGTAAATGACACCAGTCTCGTGATTTCAGGGAAGGCCTGCTAGATCAGCTCTGCCATTTCAAGCATATACAAAATATACACACGAATAGGTTTGAAACCATTTTTTTAAACATACACTTACATTAGCTTATATGGGTCTTTAGCTTAAGCCTAGGTCTCACCAACTTCTGTTATGCTCTGAACACAGCGCGTGAACTCCTGGTGACCTTCCACTCACAGGCTGTGAGAAATAGCAGGATTCACCAGGTTTGGCAATACCTAGTCAGTTTGCGCTCGAAAAAGTTAAATCTGATTGGCTCTGCATTTTAACAAATCTGCAGAGCTGGTAGAAGAAATATGATTGGCTTAGCTTGTAAACAAACATGGCTGCGCCCGTGGCAAACTCGTGTAGCACTGCAAGAAAGGAAAAAAGCAGACGGTGGGGTATAACTGACCTCAGGCCACACCAGCAAGTCAGTATAGAGACTGTGTTGAAAATTGACGATTGCGTTGTGTGTATTCCAACAGGGGGTGGGTAAAAGTCTGTGCTACAAACCGCTTTCCACAGCAGTGTAAAGTGACTGGTACCTTGAAGAACATCCAATTGTGCTGGTGATATCTGCAAAGTGACTGGTTAAATATTATGCAGGGAGAATTCCACAGAGACAGCACCACCTGGTGGCTAAACCTGACCAGCAACCGTAGTTTATTGCAGCTGGTAGTGTAGTGTATAGCTAAGCATAGCGTAACTGCTGCTTTGGAGCATACACCTTCTGTCTAAGGTTCACCTTTTTTTGGCTTGCCATGGCTGAACCTTGAAACACTGTAGGCTTTGAGCAGTAAACAATGGAAATAATACCTTTGTTTGAGTCTTCTTCTTCTTGACTGTGATATTTATCTGTAAATCAAGAGATCAAATATTACAATATGTTACATGGGGAACATGCATCCAGGCAGCTCTATTTGTGTAACATGCAGGTGTTCTTGTACAGCTTATCACTTGCATAAAACTAGAAGCAAGCTGAATCCTGACTGAAACAAACTTGTGCCAGATTGTATGCAGTCACACTGACCCTATTAATAACTGTGTCTATGTTACTGTTTATTGATATATATGGAGCAATACATCACTGAATTCAGTTTTGTCCATGTGTATCAAATTATAACGTTGTGTTTTTAATGATTGTATTTTTAAAATAATTTTATGTGTTCAAATAAATTTTAATATTCAGAAAATTTTGTTGTTGTTGTTGGTACAATGCAGCTCAATGCAAGTCAAACAAATTGGAAATCAATTTTATTTATGGTGAAGAATATTTTATGAGAATAAGCTTATTAAAGGGACATAATCAGGAGCAATGTTATGCCTATTCTTTCACACAATCAGTTCACTTTAGCTTTATACAAGTTTCCTAGCAAAACCATCCACGCACACAGTCTCAGTACCTTGCATACGGCTATTAAATAGCTTGTTATTGCTCTGCATGTTGGTAAATACAGTCCACACATGTCTGTTTATCATAACAAGGCTGCGTGACTGTAGGTCTGAATGTCAGTAGCAACAGTAGCAGTTTTCAGCCAGTGGGAACATGTATTACCTTTTTTGGGGCCAAGTCAGTCAGGGCATCTCCTGATTGACAACCATTGTAGCTCCACTATGCACATGGACCCATGAGCTGTGTAATGTTAACACCTGTGAATGCACCCAGTCCACTGTTTTTAACACTCGTTCACAGGAGGCAATACTTTGGCAGGTGAAAATTTATTTTACAGGGAAGAAGCTATTTCCTGTTAATTCAACATGCTTTGTAAGTGATTGGACCCCTTAAATGGAAAATTCACCTTTGAATCTAAACTGCAGTATAGCATTTATATATCATATCATATACTGGTCCCTGAGAAAGTATCATTATACCTATCATATTGTCAGAAAATGAATCCTTACAGATCTATAAAGTTCTTGATTTCAATCAAGTTTAGGCCCCTTTCCATGATTATGGAAATGCACATTTCAATGAGGATAAACAACACATCAATTTAGTTGTGTAATCATAATTAGTACAGCTCACCCCACTCTGCTTGCTGCCACGCCAGTGCTGAACAAAGCAGAGCCAGGCTCTTGCCGCTACCAGTCGGTGACTCCAGCAGACAGTTCTGTCTTCTATCTATTCCTTTCAGGATCTGAATTTGAACATATAACAGTTTATCTAAAATGAGCTGGTTCTTCAATACCAAACAATTACACTAGTAGATCTGTCCAATCTTACTGGTGAATCTACCAGCAATGACTTATACCAGGGCTGGGAAAACTTTCCATTAAGGAGGCCACATGGATCATCAGTAATGTCTCTAACAGTCCACATGGTTAAAAAGCTAAATTTACTTTGACTCGTTTCAGAAAAAGTTATTTCTACACAGAAACACCAGCACTATTTAAATATCTTTTTAAATACTTTATTTGGTACATAAAAATTGATAGATTAAAATTTTAAAACAGGTAGCCCTGTAAATGCATTTTCAGATTCAAAAGAGTAGAACCACCCAAACAGACTGCTGTGCAAGGAAGTTTCATTTTGATTTATTTTGCAGGCTGTATGTGGCACATGGGCCATAGTGTGCCCACCCCTGACTGACAATGAGTGTTCAGGTATGTAATATTGACAATTATGATCATATTCAAAGGATATATTTCAGATTTTAAATTAAAACTTATTCCTTATCTTAATGGGCGAGGCACTATAATCTTGAGCATTTTGCTTGCATTAATCTTATTTGATAAAACATCTAAAATTAAACCAAGAAATTACAACCATCAATGGGACCTTGATAAAGTGGTCACATTTTCAAGATGGTCATCTAAGTAAGGTCTGATATAAAGAGCAAAAAGGAATTTGGACCGTGAAAAAGTTGTCATTATTTTGAGGCGGTCGCTTAAATGAGGTGGTTGTTAGATAGGTTTTACTGTAACACTTACTAATTGCACCCAAATAGCTCAGATCAGATGGATTTTTGTTTATGTAAGGACAGTTTTTAGATATAAATAGACATAATCTATGAATAACAGAACTCTCCTGTGATTAAGAGATGAAATGAGAATTCATTGGGACCATAAATGTACTTAATTAGGATTACAGATTATCCCTGAACACTTACAAATATTTATAAAAATAAAAACATGTTTATTGTCTAACATCCAATAAAACATACATAATACTCATAAGGATTGCATGTATATTGATTTTTGACTCACTTCTGTAGAGGCAAATAAAAGACAGATGTTACTTAGTTGAGGGCTAATACATTTTAAAGTTTAATGTAAAATCTTGCTGAGTGTTTTTAATGTATAACATACACACTGCTAGTTTACTCAACCTGTGATTGTCTATTCCTGGCAACTGTATCATTTTTTTTTTCAATATAACATTTCCCTAACTAGGGAAGTCTGCCATTGACAACTATGCTTTACACATACTGTATAACATACAGCAGGGTTTGACATTAATTGTTAACCGCTTGCCTGAGGCAAGTAAAAGTTCCAGAAATAAGGGCTTTTAAAGTGGGCTTTAAATTGCCCCACATAAACCTTTACACAATGGCCTGAATCTTAACTTACTTTAAGTTAGCCATTATCTTTTCTTGAAGAAATGGAATCAAATTGTTATACTCTTACATCCTGCAGGTTTATTTGTGAAAACGCTGAGGAGAAACAGGATTAAAAAACAAACATTTGAACATCTACTGTTAAAAAATAATCATGTGGAACACATTTTTTGTGTTTGTGGCTTAGATCACTGAAATTTTTTGAAAGACAAGTAAAAATGCATGTAGGGCAAGTAAAAGATCTATGTTACTTGGTCAGCAAAATTAATCATAATGTGGAGCCCTGTGCAGACTGCTGGTTTACTCACCCTGTCCATCATTGACAGCTGTGAGGGGTAGGGTTTACACGGGAACTGGACCTTAACCCCATTGATGGTGATGGAGTGGCCTGGGGATGCCATTTCTACCCCTGAAATAGAAACTATAAGTATAAATTTATCAATCCGTAAGGGTCTATTACAGACATTCAGGATTATCACCACTTGTGATAGTTGTGATAATTGTTTAATTAACTCCCTTATTATTGTAATATGCACTTTTGTCCACAATTATGGTATGTACACTAACATCCCCCTTAGGATTATTACCTGCAGATAATGGCATCACCCAAGTCTTTTGGGTAATGAAAATCATTAAAATTAATATCATGGATAACATTTTTTTTTTTAAAGAATGGCATTAAATTATATAAAGTCGTAATCATCATAATATAAAATATAAGTGGGTATTGGTATGTTTGAAATGACAGTGTTTAACAAACTGACAGATTTGCATGCTCTAAAACTCTGAAGATTTGTCTTTTAAATTGAGGGTGGCAGGGAATTATGGCAGGAGGTACTGACAATTGTGATATGATGCCCAGTGCTGTAGTTCATGCCAAATACTGGTATTACTATATCATTATAAACCATGATATATTTAATATTTTTATCATGATTTGAAAAACTTGTATCGTCCTTACACTACAATCAGTAAAATTGACCAACTTAGTTTAAACATATTTTATTGTAAATATGCGATTGGCAAACAGCAATACTGCTAAGTAAATGCCTCTCGCAAACTTATATACAATACAGGCCCATATGATGAAATGCTGTTGTCTAGTTTTAGATGACCAGGTTCCTTGGTCAATGGCAACCGAGCACTACTGAGAGCACTAAGCTCAATCTAGAGCTGGCACTTTGTAGGCCTTTTTGCCAACCACTATCCCATTTTGACTGCTGTCAGTTCTGGGACCAACATGGGCCTATCAAGTGCCAAGAAACTTTTCATTTCATATTTTACTATGGTTGGTATATTTGTACTATATCACATATTTATAGGTTTTAGATTAAAATATATTGTATTTGAATACATTATATAATATTATCAATTTATAAATATGACTTATATGAATTATATAAATATGATCAAGAAAACCAGTCTGATCTGGAAAGATGAATTTTAGGAGGGTCCTCTGTCCCAGTACTTTGTCAGCACGTATTTCAGGGATTTTTTTATATTATATATGTGAAGCAATATAAACATTTCTGGTCAAAAGGATAGGGTTGGCCAAAAGCTTCTACCCATATTGTCTGGGTTGGTGGTTATTGCCTGCTAATACTGGCTGTTACTGGTCAATACCAGTTAATGCACTGGTTATCTGACAATTCATTCATACAATATTCTTTAATACTCAGGCATTTATGCAGTGATATACTAGTCATCTGACAAACTATTCATAATGTACACTTTTTTAAATGGGCTTTAAAGTAGTGACTGTAATACAATTTTACTGACACAAAGCCTAACTCTGCAAACCATGTGGTTACTAGATGGACAGGAGGAAGCGAGACTGTTATGTGGCCAAAATTAATTAGTATTAATATGATCTTGAGCACAAAACTAGATCCACCATATGGCTCCCTGATAAGCATTGTTTGTTTTACATTACTGACTGCATCATAAAAGGATGTTCAGTTGTTAACCCAGAGGTTATCAGGATGGGGATTAATTGAGTGAACAAGATCAGAGTTAGTTGTAATTCAATTTCAGTCTTGCCTGGACTAAAACTCAATGCTAGCTTATTATTGCTGTATGTTTGATCTTAACTTTTGATAATCAAAGACTTTCTGGTACAAAGCTTTGATATTGGGCCTTGGTGTGGGACATGAATTGTTACATTTAGTGATAGGCCACCAAGTTGGTGGCCTTCTATCAGGCATAGTGATTATTCTTATGAGACTGGCACAGGGAAACGCCTTATTTGTTTATCATTGAACTTATGTCATTTGAAAAGTCAAACATTTGTTCCAACTGAAAATTTTTTGTGAATGCTGCAGGCGGATATTGGGCCAATCTTTCTAAGCCTGTTGTTACATTTGTTTTGACATGTTCACAGGACTCGGTGACTGCTGGGTGTTGGAATTCTCTTTGTGAGCATGTGGGCATAAACACAGGATATCGGGCCCGTTGTCAATCTAATCATATGTAACAACTTTGGCTCTGGACACTCCTCCCTGGTCTGGTATTCTGACTGACTGACTAGAAGTGAAGTCGCGCTCGAGCCAGTCACAGGTCTCTGGAATATCTGGCTACACTTGCTCCCACAGTAACGACAAATTTTGACAGATTGAGTCTGTATACAGTTAGATATTCAAAGCGAAAATAGAAGATACCTTTAGAGTTGAAGAACTGGTGAGACAACTGAAGGAAGCTGAAGAACCCAGAGAACCACCAACCATGGACGGTCCACAACAACCTGCTCTCATGGCAACACCTGGGATCAAACCCGGGTTGCCAACAGAGAAGGCCCAGCGTTTTACCATACTGTTGTCAAGGCCCCTGGGCTGGCATGCATTTTCTAGAAACTCATACATGGCAACAATAAAACAGTCTTACTGTCATAAGAGGTTGATAGAGTGGAAACAAAATAGGAGCAAAATTGACCTATTATTTAATAAGAGTACCTTTGGACCAGAAAGGTTTACACTGCTTCCCTTGTATAAAAATTAATCCAGTTAACACATGCGGACAAGTGTACTGGGAAGGACCATACCTTGTTTATGTGTTGTTTTGTGCAAGATTGAGACTTACACATGGGGACCCAGGCTCCATTGTTACGAACCCATAACAAGTTAATGTTATTGTTATTTTGGCAGAACTATAGAAACTGGGCTTCAGCCTACCTCCGGTACCTTATGTACAACGGGTGTCGCATAATAAATTGTTTCCTGAAAAAGGCCGATACATATTATTTTCCTGTGAATTCCTGTATTTAATTTTGCTCATAACTGGAGTTTATTATATTAGAGGAGGAGGGGTCCGGGAACCTGGGTTCCCCGTCTGAACGGGGGTGCGGGGGCGGAGCTCCCACCTAAAGCTTAATTTTTCCTGTTCACATAGTAAATGGTTTCCCATGTTCATGATAGATGGCGCTTTAATCGCAGATATAAATGAACAAAACTGGCTCCTGTTGGTATCTCATCTTCACGGCTCACTTAGTAGTGTGTAGGGCTCCTAATCTAGAGATTGTAGCTTTGATTCCCGATTCAGGCGACTTCTGATGCTTAGTAGTTGGAAATGTTAGAAGATTTGAGTGTAGGTACATCTACAGGGCAAAGTAGGAGTTAAAAAAGGGAATGAGAGAAAACAGTTTTATTTATATTTTCCTCAATAGAAGCGAAGCCTGCGTTCTATAGTGGCTCCGTTATTCCTTATGAATGTGATATGACTGATGACAGCTGTCTTTTTCTATTTTTTTAATTATTATTATTTATATTTTTTTCATTCATGTCTTAATTATTGCCTTTCATAAAGAAAAACTATATTTTTATCAGAAGCAAATATCCATATATCCACCCAGGGTCCCCGAAATGACATATTGGTGCGTTTCTGAGGAGGTACCGTCTTGCGTCAACTTTACTCTCCGTCTCTCGCGCTGACACTATAGTCCGTTCCAGTGCCCCTGTCCACCTGTTTTTTCACAATTATTTTTTTGCGAATCAAAGAACGGCAACACTTTTTGACCTGAGGGCAGAAAGGGGAAAAAGCGTAATTAACTATTATGGAAATAATAGCCTACCTTATATCATTTTCCTGTAAACAGTTTTAAAACATTTTATGAGTAACTAGTCTATTCTGTAGCGACATCTTGCCACTAATCTGAGAAATGGGCATTTCAGGAAATAGTGATCACGTCATAATAGACGTGACGTACCAACAAGGAACCAACATTCACGGGACCAATAGTCAAGAGCTGCCTACCCCTGTTTACAGCGAGACTATTATTCTCTGCGTGCACGCGCTTCACTGTTAAGTCACATTACTTTATATCCATGTCCAAGGTAGTCCATCTCTGGACCCTTGTGTCCTATACGTGTCCGTCAATCAGGTCTGACATAGGACACAAGGGTCCAGAGATGGACTAGGTGGACAGGGGAAATGGAACGGACTATACTCTATAGTATATATGATTGTGATAATTCGCGGTGACAAGCTGTTCATGTTTTCTGAGTAAATTTGTTTTATAATTACCTGAAGCCCCCTGTATTTTCTTCTTATCCAAGAGTCCCCAGTCAGTCAGTTAATTTCCTGGCCCTGGTATAACATGTTTTTAAGTGGTGGGCTTTGCTGTTTGACATTAGCGCGTTTTCTGTAGTCTTCCCACCCAAGCGCCAAATACAAGTCTCTGTTACCTCGCGTATCTAAAAAACGGAGAATCGTCGGAGCGCTGGAGAATTGTAACGACTATGTGCTGACTCAGGTGCTCCGAGCTAGGGCAGCGTGTTACATGTCACCAAGTTAGAATAAAGGGGTTGTAGCCTTCATTCATCTAAAAAGATAAATTTTCATTAAGTCTACATAAACATGTAACATCTTATAATGTGTGATGCATTATAAAATGACGTACGGATTTAATACTATATATATATATATATATATATATGTATATGTATATAGCATGTCAACTAGAAATTGTCTTCAAATAACGATGTACTAGTTGTTAATTGTTGCTCCATTTTGTGGCTATTTTAAGTTAAATGTTTTACAAAATTAAATAACCATTTTACAATAATTTATTTTTAGAATTAAATGTCGAAAAGGAGGACCAATGAAAATATGAATATATTTCTTTAATAAACTGTAATAATTAACTGTAAAATAAAATGCTGTATTTTAAAATAATGGTACATAAATATCATAGCTCCTCTGAAAGTTCTACATTAAAGGTCATTAATTGTGTGATGATTGTTTTTGGACTTTTTTTCTCAACATTTTCACATAGTTTACCAATTTTACTTTGAAATCTTTAAAATAAAACGGTTACAAATTTTCTTAATTTTCTTAATTAACAAAATTCTATTTAAACCTAAAAAAAAACACTGTTTTGTATTTTAAATTCTTTATATATGATGCAGAGTGACTTCTTTAATATGTCCGATTTTCCTTTCAATTTTTCAGACATTTTGAGAAAATTTTCGTACAAATTAAAGGTACATGTATTATTCTTTTTACAGCAACTAACAACACATAAAACGTTCGAATGGCAGCGAATGTTCCTTGTGAAGCCCCACCCACCACGTCTCCAAGTCCTGGTCTGAATTCTCAAAATCTGCATTAATTATTCAGTTTCAGTTTTAATACCTGGGTTCCTCAATATCGATGAGATAGGTGATTGATGTCATAATTATTATCAGTCATTTTTTTCATATTTTAGTTATTTCTGAGACATAACAGTCAGTCAATATTGAAGGATACTGTGACACAATTTTGTTAGTATTCATGTTTTATGTATTAAGATATTGTCTATTTTTTTTTTGCAAAGTTACATTCATTATTTTGTCAAAATGAATGATGGGCAGCATGTATAGTTTGGTTGTAGTAAGAACACTCACCACAAAGTGGCGCTGAGGAACTGCCTCATGAAACGTTTGCTCCTCAACTCTACCAGCCATCACAGTATGGTTATACTCAAATAATGCAGATGACAAACTCATAGCAAAAATCACCGCAAGTAATTGTAATTTAACGTGTCCTTTACCCTAAGCACATTTTTAAGCATGTATTTGATATTAACATTTATATGTAACTGGGTGTGGTTAATCTCTTTTCATTTTTCAGCATGTTTTGACATCGATTTTAATGCAAATTTTTATTGTTTCATATAATTAAGGGCATCAATTAACTAGATTCTCATTCTTAAAGAATCAAAGAGGCAATAATATAAGCAGTGATATATTTTGCAATTTTCATTATATGATTATAGTGTGCAATTTTTAACAAAATATGCTTTTTAGTTACCATATTCGGTCTATGTGTTTTAATCTTGTTACTTGAACAGTAACCTTCATAAATAGCTTTAGAGAGAAAGAACAGACATATATTTTATTCAAAAGTAGTAACTTATGCTGTATGACAATACCTTACATTAAAATAGTAAGATATATGATACAAATGACTATATTTAATCGATTCAGTAAATAATATAAATAAACCGATTTTCCAAATTTGTAAATAACCTGAAATGTTCAGTCATTTTATAAATACCCTGTGTGAATCAGACATTTTGTAGATTGAAAATTTCAGGCAATTTACAAACTGACTGCTTAAACTCTGGCTTCCTTGTGAGATGAAGACTCTTACCTTACTGATACATGCTCAGGGCTGTACATATTGGGAATGTTAACAATGTCCTGGGAGAAAAAAAAACATGCAGCCATCACCTTCTTAATCTCACTAGTAACAACTAGAACTCATAATATATAAAATAATCTCAAAACAGCAGATAAAGACAGGTAATTCTTACCTTAAACTTAGCTGTTTGAGCTATGCTGCATGCTTTCAGTTTCCTTGACACACACGAGATGGTTAAATATGACGGTCATCAGTATGCTTATCACGTAAAAAGATCGCCGTTACTGTCCGATAACGGTAAAAGTAAAAAATATGATCAAGTAGAGTAGTTCGTACAAATATACAGAACTTACAAACCCCTGCATGATTTTACATTATCCATTGAGCAATTATTCAGGTGTATTACAAGTAATTGCTCAGATACTATGAACGGGTACACACGTCACCAAATGAAAAGCTGGTTCTCAAATTTGATACAATGGTTGTGCTGTGGGACATCCGGAAGAAATCAAGCAAACCTGTAGTACCAAAACAAGTTACATTTGAAGCAGGGTGTCGAGCAAAATGATGATCAGTCTTCTAATGTCTGCAATATTCTCTGTACATATTAATTTCAATAATTTTACAAATACGTTAATTATACTATTTTGGCAGATTGCAGGGGCGGATCCAGTATTGGTTTTTTTGTGTCATTTGGTGATTTTTTGCCCCCCGTCCCCCCGGGATCCGCGCATCGATTGCTGTTTGGCAAAAGTAAAGCAAGAGTCTAAAAAATTAGAGTCTAAGTAATAATATCTTAAAACATCTTAATTAGATAATACGCTTACACTAGTTATATATAGTGGTGCCATAAAAGCTTTCTGAGTTGAATACATATAGGCTATCCAAAAAGTTAAAAAAAATACCTTAATTAGTATACATGCTTATGTCCTTTATTATAAATATTATGTTACTTCATTTAATTTAATATATATATATATATATATATATATATATATATATATAAAACATGTTACCCTAGTTCTTTCCCAGAGGGGAATATGAATCATACGATTCCATGGATCCAGTCATTTTAGTTGATTCAATTCAAGCAATGGTACAAGAACATTATAAACACAGGCTACTGATTTTGTTTTCATTTTTTTTTTTTTTTTTTTGGTTTACATTCGCTGCCAGTGAAAAATAACACTTTATATCCAGAGCCTCCAAGAAATATAATTACTAATGAAATTGACCTACATGTATTTAAAAAACCCAAACAACCAATTTGCTGAATGGTATCGTATTAAAATCACATAGAATTTTGTATCAAAGGCTGAAACCCGTATTCATAACAAAATGAAAACAAAAAGTATTTTTTTTTCGGCAAGATCAGTGTAAGGAGCCTCCTTGACAGATATAAATCATGAGGAGGTTATCTAGTCCCTATGAAAACCGTAGAGGAACAAGAACATATCCACAAGCTCCTTTAATGTTAGTTGACAAAACATGCACAAACCAAGACTAGTTTGTTAACACTAAGTAATTAAAGTAAATGGTTGACACGTTTGGCAATAGGTACGCCACCTTCCTCATCTGAAACATGCACCGAATAGCTAGTGATAAATACATCACAAATTAGTCTTAAACAAAGATGTTAACAATTCAACTTTGTTTAGGCCTGTCAATATCCCACTGAGTTTGATTAAAGGTAAATTGTAACAGAATTGAAAAATATTCTGGATATTAAATGTGTTGATTGTTTTAGTTAAACAGTAATGATCCAGCAATAGCTTCCATCTACATTCTTACACAATAATTTTTTAAGTCACTTTTTAAGACTAATCATTCAAATATCAACCGGTGCTTTAATTCTGGTGAATGCCTTAAATAACGAAGACGGCCAAAGACGAACATACTCCTTAGCTCTAAATTGTATTCCCTGCCTTTCCATACTTTCATGTTTTAATCAAATACAAATTTATATAACTTCATAATATCACACTTTGAACATACGTGGATCCTGTCACATATCTGTACACATATATTTGTACATATTTTAGAATGAATACTACCATTAGACGATTTGGGCTGGAGGAACAATGAGCTTTGACATTCGCAATCAGATGAGACCTAGATAGTTAGTTAAGATCATATAGACGAACTGACCGTGTACGACTTACTTAGATAGGAACTTATCAACTGGAGTTTATATACGGCAGAGTTTAGAGAATTCGTTTCCAGAAAGCAGCCGGCTTTTTCTCCGGCAATATTTTCATTATTATTCATTCATTATTATTACTGTTTGCAACTATTTTATACATTTATACTTATAATATATGTGTGCGATAATAACCACTCATTCCAACCCAGTCCATCTTATCTATTACAGACATATTTTCAGTTCTCAACCTTAAATTCGGGGTCAGCAGCTTATTATGATGGAGCTCCAGCTAACGGATAGGGAATAATAGCTAACATCACATTTACAAATAACGTAAATCTCTCTATGTGGAATCTAAACTTTTTTTTAAATGAACAGTGTATACATATGTAAATATGGTCTTTGACCGGCCTTTTATGTTTCACCGGAATCGTGTTTTGTGAAGAAAATGACCAATATTCAGCTTTACAAAAGTGATAAAAAGCTCACACACTCCTTGTCGGGACACACGTAAGACAGGGTGTATACATGAAGTCTTGCAGACGCATGTGATGGCATTCAGAAGTCAGGCACCACAAGTATGGGAGGAGGCTCTGCTACGAGCTATTTGCACTGGTTACTTTTCCGATTTATTTCTGTTTACCTGCACCGTTACCTTTGTATGCAAAATCCCGTAAAATAACAGTCACACGAAAAACAGAACCTTTATGCAACAGAACTCGGAGTTTTAATTACAAGTTACACAAACTGCTATGGGTGTACGTGTCGATTTTACCATCCTTTGTTTCTGTATACACTGTACACATATACAATGAATATTATTGCGGTTTTGTGGGTTTTATAAGTAGGGATAGTTCTTATGTGTATACCAAGGTGCACGTGGTAGCGATTTGATCTGAAATGATTACATCTTTATTTATTAGAGAACGGGTTCATCTGTATATTAACTGCTCTTTGAAGCGATATGGTCTAATCTGTCTTTAAAGTAATAAAAGAGAAAAAGAAAATGATTGTATCTGTATGTATAGTTAAGGGTATTTGTTTCACATGTTCAGTCATGCTCGTCCTGTATATACATTACGTTTGTGATTCTTATGGCGGTCAGTGTTCAGTCGATCACCCTTTGTCCGTCGTCTTTCCGTATGTGAGCGTGAACGAATCGTAAGGATCATGAAAATCTGCATTATCAGAGACTACAAACATATCTCCTGAGAGACCTGAAATTAGGTTAGTTTGACCTATATTCTCTGAGATATAAGGCGTTATTTAGCAACCATGAAAGAAAGTAAAAAAACATACAAAGATATCTCGAGGCAGGCTGGATGGACTGTGCTTAAAACCAGGTTACCTGAAGATCTTGGGCAGCTTTCCTTGTACGGAATACTGGTGGCGCCACCTGTGTTTGTCTGCATTTCTCATGTATTTTTTTCCACATAGTTTAGACTCAAATTACAGCGAGGGGTGAGTTTGTCATCTGTGATTTGATCTAGTGTCCCGAAACCTCTAATGTTCGTTGATCATAACTAGTTTTGCCATTTCCCGAAGACTGGTGGTGCCACCTGTATTTTTTTCTACTTTTCATGCATTTCCCCCCTATATTATTGAGAATGCAATATGACAGCAAGGTGTCAGTTTCTCAATTCTGGTTTCATTTATTCTCCTGAAACCTGCTGTGTTTATTGTGCCCCCTCCCTTCCTCCGGGGGGAGCCATATTATTTTCACTCGTGTCATCTGTCCTTGTCATCGTCGTCATTCTTCGCCAAACCTGCTGAACTTTTGTTTAATTATGACCTCTTGTAATTTTTGAAACACTGCAATTTTTTTTAAAATTTTGAAACAAAAGTTTTTCTCCATGTTCTCAGAACTGTTGACCTTGATCAGCCAAATGATAGTTCGTCATCTTAAGATGAACGTTTTTGTAAATCTGATAATGATTTGACAGACAAAATGTTTGCACCAAGATTGCAAAGTACTTTCAAAACTGGTGATCTTGATCTTATTCTGCTATTGTCGATATGTATTAACTAATCTTGCCCGGATTCAATTTGCACATGCGTGACCAATCACAGGGAAGAACACTAGCGACTCTGGTGTCAGAAGGTCAAAGGTGAAGATCACATCTGAAGTTAATCTAGATATGGCTTTCAGTACGCTCCCGAGGCAGCGGAAATCTTGCGCTTCTAAAGAAGCAAATGATTTTCACGCTGCAAGCTTTGACCGTTTATGATATATTTAGACACCAGATGGCTGTTTGTTGTCCACTGAAATAAACGTGCGTACGATGTGACAAGCAGCCAATCAGATGCCAATAAACAAACATTCGACAGGCACCCTGGCTCCGCCCATTGCCGCGCTTCAAGCGCCGCTTGATGAGTTTCCGGTCGAATTTAAATTGCTCCCTCTGCATTCTCGCATCATCGACCGATTCGATTATGACATTATGACTGTGTAAGCGTAGCCATGTATCTGTTGTCTGCAGAACTGAAACCAGCCAGCGAGGTGTGCACGCAGCCTTTGTTGTTACGTTTCGATTGAATTACAGCTCACCGGCCGAGCATCCAATGTGCCCAAGGCCCTAAGCAAACCATGTCAGGGGCAATTCTCTCTGAGCCTGTGGCCTGTTCAGACGGTTACGCTGGGGGATGAGCTGTCACTCAAAAAGAAATAAATATGATTGGCTCCGTGTATTCCTCGCTTGGCTTTGTCTTCCAGCACAAGGTCTCATCTGTTTGGAAAAAAATACAGTGTTCCCCTCTGGTGTTGCAATTCAAGATACGAGGTCATAACAAACAGCGCCTCACGATATAGGAAGTAGCCCTATAGGTAAAGCGCTGTGTAAAGAGCGTAGGCTTTCAGATGATGAAATTCTTTTTGTGAATGTTGGGCTAAAACGGCATTCTGGTCAACTTAGCGTTATGATCAATGGATCTCTTGTTGCAAAAACTCTTATTTGTATATCAAAGTGCTCATAATTGTGTCGTGATCATTCATGCCTGCCAAAGTACTCACAAGAGAAACACGGTCGCATATTTATGTATCATTGCTGAACGATTAGGTTTACATATGACACATGTTGGAACACTCATCCTATATACGCATCAAACTTATAATTCTAATGATGCTTCAGTTTTCTTTTTAAGCAAAGATAGTTCTTATTTGTATATCAAATTGCTCATGGTAAAGGAATGACTTTATTGAATTTATGATCTGCTGTAGACTTTCTATCATACAAATTCGTATAACAAAGGTAGGGAACATCCATTCATGCCAAAAGGGGGACAAAAAATGGTCTGCTACAAGAAGATTAATGAAATTTTACTGTGCAGACAAACAAGTAGACAAATGGAGAGATTTCTATTACATTTAATTAATTTCTAATAGGACTATATCAATCTACCTTCCGTTGCCTTCAGTTTATGATCTGCTGTAGATTTTCTATCAAGACCCGTGTGACAACGGTTGGGAACATCCATTCATCCCGAAAGGGGGGCAAAAATCGTCTTAATGGTGACAAGTTTTCAAACTCTTTGGTTTTCAAACTTTCCGTGTATTTGTTGTAACATTTGGTGCATCAGACTGGAGAAACAAATAGCACTGCAGAACCTATAGGGTTTACAAAATTAATTTTGCTCAGTTGGCCTTTAAGAACAACGTGAAGACTCCGGTTATCGAACTCATCAGAGACTTAAGTATCTCATTTCACGCAAAAAATAATGAGGGTTTCAAGTGTTATAGCTGACAGTGAAGATAATAGTCAAGGGTACCAGTTTCCCAACGTGTTCGATAACTTGGTTGAAACAACTTGTGTTTAACATTTGAGGAAAATGTATGTAGTGGTTAAACAATTATCATATTCACAAGAAATCCTGGAAACAATGAATTTTAATTTGGCTGATTTACCTTGAAGCCCAGGTAAAGATCACAATTTTTTGGACTCTTCCATGAACTTGCCGGAAAAATAAATCCAGGGGCGTAAACAGGATTGAGGGAGGGGAGGGGGCCATGATCAGTGGCGGATCCAGATATTCGAAAACGGGGGGGGGGGGGGGGGGGGTAGGGGCGCTTATATACTTTTATGGTGCTATGAAAACTTTTATATATACGTGTATATGTATGTATAAATATATAATTATTATTAATATTATTATTATTATACGTTATATATTAAGTGTATGAAAATACAATTTTTGTTTATTTAAAACTATGAACCATGGTTTCATTATGCTTAGTAACAGGTACATGGGGAAGTAATGGAGGGGGTACCCCATCCCATATTTGGAAATTTTTTGAATAAGCAATGTATTGAGGCAATTTTCACCATAAAATGAGATTTTCTGTTTCTAAAAAACTGTTCCCTTATGTCTTTGCGTTATGTAGTCTTACTGTAGAGAGGTTCAACATTTAATATTTATATTTCTTCGAAATAAGGATATAAAATTTCAAACGTTTTCAAACAAGTCATGGCGCAAAAGCGCATTAACGTTTGTAATTTGCAAATTATTATCTTTTAAATGTAATGCTCGTAGTGAAATAACTGATATGGTCAAGTCTTATGTTAAATTTTGCATTTTATCGGGTTCCGTGGTCTCGACATCACACAAGACTCCTAAGACCATGCAAAGATCGCGAGTTCGAGTACCGGTATCACCAGAGGAGCCGTGAGATTGTTCACGGTCGACCCCAATCAGGGCCTGGTGTTCTGCAGTTGTTCTGCAGCCGCTCTTAAATATCCTTATACTCAACTAATAAATTTAAAAGTAATAAAATGCAGATAACTTTAATAAAATCTTATTGCTATATTTTAAAAAGAAATATAATAAACGAAAATAAATCATGAAAATTGGAAAATAAGATAAAATGAGATACATTGCAGCTCAACTGGGGGCCGCGCCGAAGGCGCCCCGTCTGGATCCGCCACTTATAGCAAAGGCAATTAAATGCATATATACATATATATATATATATATATATATATATATATATATATATATAATATCATTGGATTAAGTGAAATTCCGAAAGGACGGCGAGTAGGCTACTGGATGCGACCGGGGGGGGGGGGGAGAGGGGGGGGGGGGGCATGGCCCCCTGCGGCCCTCCATGGCTACGCCCCTGAAATCTGATTCACCCTTTTTAATAAACTAATCATAGTTCCATACAAAAGGTACAGTCGTGGCTCTTTGGATAAATCAAGGACATTTACAACAACAAAAATCTTTATCGGCTGCAGTTATGTGTTATTATTCCAAAGAATGAGTCTAGACAAGCTTAGATGTGTGGACCGATTTTTGTCATTGATGTATCTACTGATATATGGTAACTTTTTTTTTAAATATAGCATCAATATGTTGTTCAAAATTTATTAAAAATATTTAAAGAAATCTTCCAATATTAGTTTGATTTACTAGTTATTTCTTCAGCAACATGACATGGTACTTCTCAGTGAATGAAGTTTTATCAAACATGTTCATTTTACCTTCTGATGTTGTCTTTATCAAATTGTTCTCCTCACTCTATCTTCATACTGTTCTGTTATTAAATTACAGTATCTCAGATGTGTAGAAACACAGAGTCTTAACAATTAATGTCTTTATAAAATAACTTTATTTACTAATTTTTGTTCCAAATTCCATTTGTTCATTTGGGCGAAATCTGTTTACACATAGGTACTGATATTTGATTTTGCTTTCATAGCCCCATTGCTCTTTTTTCTATCCTTAAATTAATGTACCAACCACATAGCTTCAATTCTTCTTTGTATATCTCCGCAAATTATTTAAATATAAATACATTTTTATTGAAATTGTATCTCTCATTATGACGGTTGTATCATCCTCAAATAGCATTAATTTGAATGCGTTTTTAATCCGTATCGCACTGATACCTGGATTACTACCAAGCACAGAATAAACAATTCACAGTTTCCTCCTTAAATATTGATATCCTGCCGGAAATTGCTTAAGTGGTGCGTTTTTGGATATTCCTTAATGATATAGAATACTTTCATTAATTAACCATTTTAAACAACAAGTGCATGGTGTATTAATTCTTCAGTTTTAGTCTGGTTCTCACGAACTAGCCTTTGAAGACAATAAGGCTACTTTTGTGTTGGGGATGGGAGCAATTTTATAGTTTCGCCCCCCTACAAAAAAAATTCTTGTTAACAAATTGTACGAAATGAGCCATTTTACGGTTTCAACATATTTCAATTTCCTCATTTATCCCTTCCACACCCTCAAACCTTTTCGGAGAAACATTGCCCTCCGGCCGATGTTATATATTTCGCCCTCCCCCCAACTAAAGAGATGCTCCCACGCCTATGAGGCCAATTTACAATTTGCTCATACACAAGCTAAACACATATGGCCTTGGTTTATTATCTGATACAATGAGTGGGACATTCTCTCTAAGACCATGATCAACGCTCTCTTATAGTGTATTTCACTAAAAATTCGTGATGATCTGGAATTTTTATTCCCCTCCTATTACAACGATATATTGCTATCAGTAAGTTTAGCGCTCCATAATATATATGTTTATATTATCTTATGCATGCAATGTATATCAATATGACAAACACCCGCATAAATGCAATTAGCATTTTAAAATATAATGGAAATAACTGGATATTGTTATAAGGTAATGCTGGTAGGTAAAGTGTACTAAGGTTATATCCGTGGTGAGAGTCAAGGTTGAGGACAATGTATGACAATGGATGATGGGTCTTCCTTCTGAATCAGTAGTTCATTCATTGTGTATAACATAACTGTTCCGTCCACTAACACAGTGCTAAACATCGCAACCCACCTTACAAATATATAATATACAAATATAAAAATATTAACCAGAATTTACCCACACAAAACCCGCAAAACCTTAAACAAAGTTCTGATGTGACAGTCGGTAAGACAAGCTTTAGGTTGGCATCGATCCTACGATTTATTCGTTATGTATGACCGATCAGAATTTTGTGTAGGAAAGGGCTAAATCTCCCATAGTTCCAGAATACAGAAATATGTGATACAGAAATCTACAATGCAAGAACCTCGTCATATATTAATCCAAATTTACATTTAATCTTATACAACAATAAAGTGTTTTAAATGATGTAATCGACAATTCTGAAATCGTATCATCTTACAGACAACACTTTAATTCACATACTGAAATGTTGAGCGCGGTGGCGTAATGGTTAGTGTGCCTGACTTGTGAGTTTGCGTCTCGTTCTTTTAGCCAGTCTTTACCACATGAGTGCACTCACTCCCGTCAGGAGTATATGGGTTCAGGTCCTGGGTGACAGGCAATTGAAGAATGAAACACGTAATAGCGCCTTATTGGCTGCTTTGGTTGTATTCTGACCATTGGGTTGGGTAAAGCTACAATAACGATAGCGTAAAGTCCGATGGGACTTTGTCAGACTGTAAACCCCAAGCTTTACAAATAGCTATGAGACATGTTTGTGTGACAGTGTACTGTAACAACTGCGATTCTAATTTATCAGATGCTGATACTCTTCCGAATGTATGTAGTCAGACTGACTGTCGTCACAGCCATACCCTATGTACACTCGTAATACCAGCACTGACACGTAGGAACGCGGAGCCCGGTAAAAGTTTTGCAAGGTGCAATCGAATTCCAATTTATAATTTGCATTAATGCGGGTGTCCTTCAGATCGTATGAAGGACAAACAAAATAACTGAACGTGAAAAGTCCTGAATAATGGTGATTTTTATACTGTTAAGCTTATGGCATAAGACGCCTTGTTTGCTTCTACTACTGGCTTATGATGTTAGTAGTTCCAATTATTTTAGTAAAGTGTAGTAATTGACAAAGACTCCTTTGAGTTCAGACAGTAATGTGTAAAATTGACAAAACAGCGGTGCTCAAATTCCCTTTATGGTATTTACCAGATATGGCAATAACATTCTATTTAGTCGTAACAGTAAGTCTAGACAGCCGAGGACAAACACCCTTGCTGGACAATGATTAATGGCTTGTCTTATATTTGATTTCGTACCAATTCGTAATGTATAGCATATGAGAATTATTGTTATTGTTTTTATTGAGTAACCGGAAATCATAATATGTTACAATCATTCTTCTCAGGTGTCCTTACATTATAAACGATTCAAAGAACAATTTAATAAAATACCAAAACAAATATACAATCAAATAAATAAATATCGTATAGGAAGTAAAACACAGAAGAGTTATTTCAAGTAATCAAAAATATAAAATCTGATTATTTTTTCATGCTCGTTCTCTCAGATAATACCAAATGTAATAAATATAATCTAATGGCAGTCCAGGAACCAAAAATAGCTCTACCGTAACATCAGCTTCCTATGATAGTCCAATAAGCTGTGTACACTGACATCGGAAAGTGAAGGCCAGTGTTGTAATCAGTATAATTCAATTAGTTTTAAAATAGTTTAACATGTGGATGTCCTTCAGACAGTAAGTGTGACAAATATGACACCGCGTGGGCAGAATAAATGCTCGTAATTATGATGTTTATACAGCTGAGCGTATGCTATTAACTTCCCTCTGCATTTTATTTATGCAAAATACAGGAATGCGGGAAATTAAACTAGGCTGTGCAAATTCATTTATTATTGATGTGGCACGAACGAAAATATGTTTATTTTTTAAAAGGAAGATTACAGACAGGGAAATGTATGATGAGATGTACTTGCTGCCTTTGTATAAAGATAGCAAGATACTTTCCAAACATATGACAATGAGGGTAATACATGTAGAAGTTTATAATAAGCCCTTATAACATCTTATTGGTACTATTTTTCAGAGATTTTTTCTGGGTTTGGGGTTTTAAAAGATCACTCAGCTAAAAATTACAATGAAATTTCAATTTCATGCTACCTACAGAAATCAAAGAATTTTGAAAGGTTTTCTGCACTTTGACAGATTAACGAGAGATGCCCGAGTTCACAATGCTTAGAGCTTTCTAAAATGACCCGTTTATTTCTTAAAAATAATGTACGCCTTAAGGGATCAGTTTATTAGCTTCTATTCTCAGCGACATTATTATACCAGTCAGGTCTTTATAAGCCACCTCAACGTTTTCCTTTTTGTAGCAAAATGTATAAATCTCACTCACACCGTACATCTTTATCATATTCAGGTACCTGTTTTAATGACTTTGGTTGCCTCGACCACACTGTTCATTGTGAGTACTTATCTGGAATCTTTGTTCTTAAACGTGAGGCCAGAAGTCTTGTGACCATCAAATCAGAATGCTGTTTAGTTGTTTGAAGTCAGAGCCGCGCCATTCACACTCTTATATTTAATGTTACATCTGGTCAAATGTTACAACATTCACATATTTAATTTTTAAACTTACTTTTGTTTGAACTCGAATTTTACGAAAATGTCAAAAATGATCCAGGCACAGTGGCCTTGAATTCCCACCAGTTCTACGACACTATAATTCAAAACAATTCTAATTCTACCAATAGCTTGCAAATATATAAAAGAAATATTTCCCAAATGGAATCATTTGCTGAACTCTAGGTCAAGCATATGTTCTTATTATGGGGAACATATCAAACTAACCTACATCATATTATCTTCAAAATTTAAACTCAGCCATGTACATATCATAATGACCCATATTTTACTTGATAATCATATTTTATGCGTGCCATATATTTCAGTTAATAAACAGCCCCGTTATAAGATTAGCAATACAAGATTAAAGTGAATGATCCGGATAATATCATTTAGATGTGCTGGTATTAGCAGTGCATGAAGGTAAGTTTTTGAATTAAGCCTAGGAACAGAAACTCAGCTGTCGGCCATGATCGATTGCCTGTCATCTGTTTGATCTGTTTGAAGTATTTGTGTGTGACGGAATTTTATGAGATGTTAAAATTCAGAGATCCACATTTAGATAATTGTGTCATAATTTTATTCTCTCTGTCCCTGATTCAAAGCCAGTGCAAAAAAAGAAAAATCTTTAATGGCATTGCAGGTCTGGAGCATTATTTATAACTAAAAGGCTTCTTTGCACAACAATATTATACACCGCTCACTCTGCTAAACAATCAGTTATCTATGATACTTCCAAGTCTATGGTCAGACTATCCAAGCAGCCAAAACCTATGTTCACTCTTATTACCAGCATTGACACATGGGAAACTGGAGGCCGGGTTGTGCTTTGGATATTTCAGTGTAATTATAATGAGCTTGCAAAAGCTGATAAAGAATACCAAGATCGCTCTCAAATCGTTCGTTTTCAGGATTCCAGACTGAAGCCAAAGTGTCTGCATGCTGTTTGCTGGGGAATTCAAGCGTTCATGGCTGAGTAGCAGTGGGTGCTGGTACTCTACTGACTCGTCCGAACTCTCTTCTTTCCCCCATTTTCGGGTGGCAAAGAACCAGACAGGAACGTAGGATTCATTGGATACGTTTGCACTTGGCTAGGAGCAGCTACCTTATCACTGTCTCTTCAAAAGTACACCTAACATTATACGAAAATAGAACCAAACTGCCATTAACTATCTACCTTTGACGTTGTTGAGGGACCAGGTAGCCCGGTTTCGAAAGTTCATCGCGGGCACTGTCTTCCTTCCCATCTTAAAATTTATGAATAAATTAATCGTATTCATGTGGTTGACCTTCATACTGTATATTTGTCAAACATAAAACTAGCTGAGCAGAGTAAATGCTTCTTAAAATGTTGTAATACTGTTCAGAGTAAATTTTCAATTGTTAATTGCTTTGCATATTTTTAGTTGCACATTCGGTGTCCTAATTTAATAACAACCGATCAAAGCATCTTGCTCTTGTCCACTGAATCAAAAAAAGAAGTTGCTTAAAAGAATTTATATACAGCCATATATTGTGTATTCAGAATTGTTCGTTTTTTTTTTTTTTTTTTTTTTTTTTTATTATTATTTTCGTGGAACTCATTGGTAACCTTTATCCACGAAATTTAAAACCCAACGATTAAGGTTTATTATAGAAGTTTTTGAAAGTCCATCGACCCTGTGCATTAAGTTATCGTGTTCGCCCGCCTTCACCGTCCATGCTAGCAAATGCTATTGATTATTAAAACGCAAAGAAAACGATATTTAGCCCATAAATTAAAAAAAAAACAAAGATTTCCCTTGTTTCGGACCTGCAAGTTACTGCGTAAAAGTACGTCTGCACCTACACTGGTAAACGTGGGCTTGCTCTCTCTCTCTCTTATTACCTCGTTTAAAGTCGTAGGTAAAGGTCAATTAGCCCAAACTTGTATGATTGTTCGTTAGAAAGAATGTCATGTTTAATTTAAATAAACAACCGTGCGGCAGAGTTAATCCAGTTATCCTCCGGCTTGGTGAAGAGTTACGGTCAGCTGAGCACAATTATATGAGCGTGAGCCCAGTCTAACTGTAGCCTCGTTCAGGGCACTACAGTCAACTTGGGATTCCATTTGAACAAACGACATTAAAGAAGTTTTAATTCTTTAGTCACTGAATTCGCAGAATATAAATATTGACTTCCGTTGGTTCTAATAATTCATAATTCATCACAACCAGAATGTCAGTCCATCGAAGGATTTCTTCTCACGAGCGCAGAAGACATCGGACTGGGCTATTCGGGGCTTAATGTGGTGTCACGATCAGCTGGGAAGCTGAGTACAATAGCCGAGCAACGCTGGTACAATAAAACTGGGCAATAAAGTTCCGGGGACAACCTAGGGACTGTCTTTCATATCAGAGTAGACACTCCTTTTCTTAAAGAGACATTATCAGGAGCAATAGTATTCCTATGCTTTCACACTATCAGTTAAGTTTTGCTTTATACATAAGTTGCCCAGCAAACCCATCCCCGCACAAAGTCTCATTTCCTCGCATACGAATGTTTATCACCTTGTTATAGCCCTTCGTGTTGGTAAACAGTCTGTTTACCATAACAAGGTGGCGTGAACGGAGGTCCGATAAAGAGGGGCAACACGCGATATTTCAGTCAGCGGGAACATGTATTACATTTTTGGGGCCAGTCAGTCAGGGCATCTCCTGGTTGAAACGTGTTATGGCTCCGCGATGCACACGGTCCCACGCGCTGTGTTCATTTTGACACCTGCGATCGCGCCCGGTTCACTGTTTTTAACACTCGTTTACAGGAGTAAGCAAACGGTTTCAAGGCAATAATTTGGCCTTTCACTGATTTATTTAAAGGGAAGAAGCTCTGTTTCGTGTTAACTCAACATGCTTCATAGGTTATGGGGCCCCTCTAACCCAAAATTTGTTCAGATAAGTTAGCCGATATATTTGGCATTTGTGTCTCGAGCCAACACTTGTGTCGGGACTGCGTGTTTTTTTTAACAAAAAGAAAACACTGATCTTTGACCTTTAACCCAACGAAAATTGTCTCTGGTCAAAACCACGAAATTTTAAACCCACGAAATTTACTGAATCCACAGTTTTCAAAATATTTAGTTTATATGATCAGCGATTTAGAGTTCAACAAAGCGAGGAATGTTACAAAGACCATTCATAGCTATGTTTTCAGTCCTTACTCATAACGCCCGCTTTATATTAATTACTGATATTTGCTGACGTGTTTAAAATACTTTATTAAAATCAATCACACTCTTATCATCGTATTCCTGATTTTTTTATTTCTCACTACACCATGCCATTACCCAGTCATGCTCCTAATATTTTAGTTGCGAATAGAATCAAATTAATTGCATATTTGTTTATGCATGAAGACCGAGGCCCCCTAGATTGTAAAGCCCTGGCCTGCATCCTGAGCAGCCAATATTATGACAATACCTATCTGACAGTGTTAAACTTGCTATATGTTACTTTACCAACTCTTACAATCAATCCTTTGTGCAAACAAAATATTATAACTGTAAATAAATTTTTGCCGATACATCGCTTAAAGACTGGATGTAAGGCAGTTAAAGGTTGAACAGCATAGCGTACCTTTGCGTCACATAATTTTTTATAGGCCGGGGGTCACAACTGTGATCCTTGCAGAGTGCAGATCTTAATGGGTTGTTCCGGTGGAACATTAACATTTGGGAAACTTAACCTGGCTTGGATTTTCAAATAGGATTTCAAATGTGAATATAATAGGGAACAAATAAGTCTCGCACAATTCAAGTTATCAAACAAATGTTATGTATACGCTCAGTAATAAACATATCACACTTTTATCCACCCATTTATATTTTATGCTTTCCAACATTCAAGGTGCATTCATACGATTAACATTTCAAGATTTAATGGAATTATGCAGATATTTTCAATCAGCTGTGTTGGTTGGTATTAGACTGTATTAGCAGATATAAAGGTCATTTTTGTGGTGAAAGTCTGTCAAGGTGGCCTATGACCCCCCCCCCCCCCCCCCCCGGTTGTCTGCCATGATCAAGTTCATATATCCAGACTGTCCTCAAGGCCATCACGTCAATTACCAGCACACGAATGAAATTGTGTTATTCAATTAATTTTGGATAAGTGAATCGCATTTATGTGGGTGTCCTTCAGACTATGTACGTGACAAAACATAAACATATGCGTCAGAAACATCCTGGTAATTGCGGTTGTTTTACTGTTACGAGAATTACATACATTTCGTTTATTTGTTTTTACTTCGTTTATTCTGTTCTTACTTTGTTAAGATTCCATTACCTAAGAGTGATGTTATGATTGCTTTCTGTCATTTCTGATCAAGAACTTATGCGCAAAATATTTTGCTTTATTTTTACATATTATTTAATTTAATCATTACTTTATCAATGACAGTAACGGTGTATTTTATTGTTTATATATATATATATATATATATGTGTGTGTGTGTGTGTGTGTGTGTTTTAAAGAGAACAAGGCCTTCTAGATTAGGCCCTTGCCTTATATCTTGTGTTTTCTCTTATTGTAGTATTTTTAAATATCTTATAGTAAATGTAACATATTGAATTTTATTTGCACATCATACGTTCTTAGTATTATGTTAAGCGCCTTAGAGCATTTAAAAATGGATATGGCGCTCTGTACATTTTTAATAATAATATCAAGAATAGTAATAATAATAATGATAATAATATGGAGTACTTAAGTATGTCTAAGCATATCTAAAATATAGCTTATTATAATTTTTCACACATTATATTTTAATTCATTAAAGCAAACGTTTCCCAAACATGTCCTTTTTTAATATTACAGGTGACAACATAACAGGCTTATCTCAAAAAATCAATATCACTAGTATGTGATATCCTTGAATTATTTGATTGTGACACATTAAACTGACCGGCAGCGGCACGAATGCTAATAATAATTCAGATTTAATGGAATTTTTGCAGCTTCTACCAACGGGTGTGCCTATTTACACAACAATGCTGGTATTTAGAGAGTGTAGGGGTAATGTATTCGAACATTGATTTATGCTGGTATCAATTGTGTATAAATATGCTTACAGCATTAATAGTCAGCATTGTTAGGGGGAGAGAAGATTGACACGGATCAAGAATAGCGAACAGTCCTTTCGCTACGATGCTTGGCCAATTGATGGTCGGTCTTCTTCTGGCTGCCGTAAGTTTTTTTTCTTTGAAATGGTATTGGACTTGTTAAACTCTTGCCAGTGCAGAAATGAAGTAAGTAAGCTAAAATAATAGTTTTGGTGATTGTTTTTTCAGAGAAGAGCAGCTTAGATAGGTTAACTGGATGAAATGTAAAAAATAACAAAAGATTTTTTCTTTTTAGGATAAACTAAATGTTAAACTTCCCAAAAGATGACCACCCGCTAGCGATTTTCCTGTGCTTTTAATCTGCGACCAGTCTCAAACAGTCAGCGATCGTCTGCGGTGGCTTGCGACTGAGTCGACCAGTCGCAGATCCATTGCGATTTTAGTCGCATCGCATCGCGTCGCAGCAAAATCGCCAGTGGCTGGCAGGCTTAGTATTATTAATAAGCGTGACGGATGTTTGGTACTATAGGTAATCCTCAGTGATACTAGTTGTGTATAGGAACAGGAACAATAAACCACTCTCTAAGATATGCATTCTCTATGATATTATTCAACTTAGTGCGCCATACCTGGAAAAAAATTGATTTGGTCATTTCCCCGGCAGCCACCTGAATAGTCCAGGTTGGACAAAGCCATAGTGTGGAGGAGCCTATAGTATTACATTGTAACCTAAATGAAGTAAAAACTATATGTGAAATTAAACAAACTATCCGATGGAAATTATAATAGATCATCTAATTGCTTATTCAACTGTTCCCTCTTTTTAGTTATGCATTTGTTATACAGTTTAAAAATTCAAATAAAGTAATATCCATTTCAACAATTTTTGTTCTAGATTAAGCATGAGTCGTATTTGAAAGTTATTTGGTCATTAGTATAGCGATATCTTTAAATTATGTCTTCATATTAATTTTGACTGAGGATTTTAAATCTAGCTTAAAAGATCCCTTCAGGGTGGATTTGCCAAGACCAAAGTGGTATATCTAAAGGGGCCGTTACACAGAATAGCGACCTTTCTGCCTTCCGTGTGCTCAAAGGTGGCTCAAAGGAGGCAGAAGGGAGGCACAAGCATTGCCGTAATTGTCGAATGGAGGCACAGTGGTCGCCCTGGTGGCACAGGGGAAGCAGAGGGAAGGCAGGCAAGAAAATGCCCCAATGCTGCATTTTGGGAGGTTCGAGGGAGGCACAAGTATCGCTGAAACGGTTATGGAGCAATTACACAGAAACAGGATTTTCTGGGGTTAGACGACCATTGAGCGTTCTGGTCATTTTTTGGTTGCTCAAAGGTGGCACGAAGGTGGCAGCCTTGTGTAAAGGGGCCTTTAGAAAAGGGACAAGAGTTCAACAGTTATCAATGCAGATGACCCCTATTTGAACAGATGTAAATGGAAAATATGCCATTGTGATAGACGGATAGACGGATAACCATCTTCCTCTTTCTGTGGAAATATATATGGGGTTATATTGTCATTTACGGTAACTCCCGCTTTGGCTTTTCGGTGCCATCTAGTATTCAAACGAACTGTTTCGAAGTTTAAAATATCTTAAGATATATGTTTGATTAAACGTTTTTAACCATATATATATATATATATATATATATATAACGCAGTGAAACGTTAGGTATTCACTTTGGGGATCGAGTCCAATTTATAAGCATATACAAAGGAATTATCCTGTTTTAATGCCTTACTTAAACGTCATGTGTTTACTAAATGAACACAAGATGGCGCTGGTATGCAAGAGCGGTTTACCGTAATTAACAACGAAGACGTATGCTTCGGTATCCCATTAAACTGCAACCACTCTGGTGCAAGTTTGCAAACATTCATAGTACTTTAATTATTGTTTAAATTATGTATGATTCTATGTATGATTTTTACATTATTTTTTGAGTTTGCGCTTAGGTCTATGTACAAACTACCATGACCCGTTACATAGTTATAGTCATTTAAAATCACCTTATCGCAAAATCAGCACTATATAGGTTTTATACGGACCTCACTATCAATTACTTAATATATATACGTATATATATATATATATATATATATATATATATATATATATTTATATATATATTATGAATATCTGAGAAACAGACATATAGCTCAGTTTAATATAACTGCTCATATTCAACACAGGTCTCTTCCCCTAGGATGTTTTCTCCCTTTTGTTCAAAAGCCGTGCATAAAGATATATGCTAGAATGATTGTCTTTACAGATGACAAACATGGCAGTCTCGCAAACCATGGATCAGCGAATCAGCGCAGCCGCCGAAACTAGTGCGTGTCATATCATTTACCTAAGACAAATGAGTATTTGTGGGCTGACAAAAAGAGAGAGAGAAAGAGAGAGAGAAAGAGAGAGAGAAAGAGAGAGAAAGGAAGCTGAGTATATCATGCATCATGTATATCAATATACTGATCATTGAAACTATTAGTATGGCTATTATATATTTTATAATTACATTATATGAATATTTTTATTTACTCTTTAGAGCCTCACACTTATTTAAGACGCCTCCCACGGTGTTTTTTTAATTGTAGAACCAAGTATTGTTCACTTTTATTATGTTTGCCTAGAGTATTATTGTGATCGGATGATTTATATTATTTATATTTAAATTACTTATTTCTTATTCAAGATAATCTGTATTTTTTTAAATATATGAAATATGTGTTTATTTATCACATATTTATACTATATTTCAAACATTACAGCCTATAAAGTATTTTTCTTCAATATCTTAGGTAAATTCAGGGATTTCATGCAAGATGACGGAACCGTGATGGTAGAAATGGACATGAAGTTTAAAAAGGAAGACTGGGAGGAGCTTCGGGATGGGTGAGTGGGTTAAGCAAGTAAGAAGTAACCAAAAGCAGGTAAAAATCTCTGTTCGTAAATAGTCAGAGCCTTATAAACGCTGTATATATATATATATATATATATATATATATATATATATATATATATATATATATATATATTATCCCCTCCCCTCTCCCTTACTCTCCCCTCTCGCTCCAACATTCTCAAATTCTGAATCCGCCCCTGTACAGACTCTCAGAAAACAAAAGCTGCAAGTGAGAGATCCGGCGGGAGCGTGGGACTTCAGTTCATACTTTTGATAATCGATTAAGAAATATAAGGAAGTTCATTTTTTTTTAAATGTTCCCAAAATTGAAATGACTGTTAAGAGTAAACGTTTTCTTTCAGCTGTAAGTAGGCAATATTGTATCTAATTACATGTATATATTCAAATATGAATTTTGACACTGCCTTTGGTTTATCGGTGAAAGAGATATAAATAGATCACTAACCGTGAGCAACTTATCTTTCAGATAATTTTCTTAAAGCCTCATCTCTTAAAGATTTCATCGATAACTTCATATTAAAGTGATAATTAAAATGATAATAAAGAATACAAAAATAATAATTCGAGTTTAACTCCTATTATTTTTATACTTCTTGACATATCATATGTGTTCTCAGTGTTCAAGAATTTTTATTTTCAGATATGTTATTTAGAATGTAAATATTATTCGATCGGCAGCTTCCGAGTGGGGCTTTTTTTCATGGGACCAATGACCTTGACCGCCGTAAATGGGCTGACATGATGCGAAGCATAGACTGTCTATCTCTATTTTTAAATATATTTTCCTATCTGAAAAATCGAGAAAGTTACTTCTTTTCCTCTCTTTTTGAAAATTAGGCTCCTATTTCAGGTTTTCCTTAAAACATTAACTGTCTTAAAGAACTTTGCACTGAAAATCCCCCATAAAAAAACTGTCATAGTTGGCTGAACAGACTGTTTGGTGAGAGTCATACAATGGCTATTTATTTCAATTCCTCCCACTTTCTTCTAGTTCTAGTTCGATTCAAGATATTTGATTCATGTAATATATTTATACGGCTCTTTATCCAACAACAGGATAGGATCCCGTCGGAAGAAGAGGAACGCCTTGAGGGATCTAAGGAGACGCTGGACCAACAAAAGAGTGCCCTACGTAATATCCAATATCTTCAGTAAGAAACTTACATAATATCGATTGTCTTCAGTATGAAACTTACATAATATCCATTGTCTTTAATAGAAACTCACCAAATATCCATTGTCTTCAGTAAGAAACTTACATAATATCCATTGTCTTTACTAAGATACATAATATCCATTGTCTTCAGCAAGAAACTTACATAATATCCATTATCTTCAGTAAGAAAATTAAATTATATCCATTTTCTTCATTAACAAATTTAAATATAATTCAATATTTTTAAGAAGAAACTAGCGTAATACCCATTATCTTCAGTAAGAAACTTAGTAATATCTATCATCTTCAATAGGAAACTTACAGAATATAATAAGAAAATACTGTCATATTATTCAGTAAGACAGATTCTAGGAATAGATGCTTGTAAAATGTTTTTCATACAATTCGGGAAAGTATTTAATCATACTTTGTTGTGTCTGCCTATATTTACACATTAAGTCGTGTGATTCAATGACACGTGACGAGGTAAGTGAGGGTATCAGGAATGTCCTATGCATTTTTTGTTCCAGTTTACATTTTCTTTTTCCTTTTACATTTTCATATGTGGAAAACATGGGATTAAAAAAAACTAGAGGAAACTGGCCTTATTAGTCAGCCAAGCAAAGAATTTAAGAACTGTTACACTCAAATATAAAAACAATCAGCCTACATTTCATGACCAAGATACAAACCAACGTGTATCTCACTGCCAATCGGTCGGAGAACAGCTCTCCAGAATGCATTATTTAAATAGCAAGTGGTGTACCCGCCACATCCGGCATGCAGTTTGAGATATCCAGGTTTAAGTGTGTACTCACAATGGCAGAATCGATGAGCGGTTTCGATATTTTTGCGAGGTTAGGGTTTGATTAGGGCACTTACATACAACATTAAAGCACTATGAGGACAGTATTGTATCAATTCGCACCAAGGGGCAAGGTATAAATAAAAATAAATAATAAATTGTTCGTTTTCACGTGCCATGTAATTACAATGTATTGCTGCTTTTTGTTTACTATTTTTTGTCCTTTTTTAAGATCCGAAGGGAGTCACATTTTCCATTTCAATTTGAAATGAAAAAAAAGAAAACATATGTTTTTATTCTACTTAAGAATATATATTTTGGCAAATGCTCATTTAAGAACGATCCTAATAATGATATTAACTTATGATAATGATATAAACTTATGATAATGATATAAACCTTCTCAATAGATGTTGCCCTTAAAATATTAGATTTATAAGGTAAAACTCTGGGAAGTTAAGGGTAAATTTCAATGCTTGCTAATTAATTATCTGCAGCGCATTGAACAAAGCTGTTTTCCTAAAACAATTCAACTAAGGAGCAGGCCTATGTTTGTGACATTTTGGTAATATCCGTATTGTCAAAGTAAGAAATTGTCAGACCTTCCAGTGCATCATATATTTAACCTTTCAAACTGATTTTTATTATTTTGTGTTGCAGCTTCCAGCGACTTGGTACAGGTAAATGCCGCCATAAACGACTGGAACCGGTATACTTGCATTAGGTTTGAAAAAGCCACGTCAGCTGATAGGAACAGGATTGCAATCCAGAACGGAGGCGGGTATGTTTTAAGATGAAGAATACATCTCTCTCTCTCTCTCTCATTAGGCAACACCAAACACAATTATTGCGCGTGCTTCAGATAAGACCGGGAGACATTACACCTGGTATTTGCATGATTGATCACAAAAAAAAATAGCTGCAAATGATGAATATTATCAACGGAAACAAATATTTTTCATACCCAGGGCATGTATTGGCCAAGCAGTGGATGTGGGAGGGGTTTCTTGTTTTAGAAACCTTCAATATAGAAAAGTGATTGCCCGTAAAATGCTAAAGGCAGCGAACGTCCGATGTGACCACTCACCCCCCCCCCCCCCCCCCCAGGATCTTCCGCTGGTTATTTCAGAATAAAACTTCCGAGAATGAATCCTTACAATCTACATGAATTATTTAAGTTTTGCTTTACTACCCTAGTTCAACAATGTTGAAGAGGGTAAATCATGTCATATTATTCAGTAATTTTAATTTTTGTCCATGTCTGACAGATTACAATTCTTTGTTTTTTAGGAATATCTGCCACGTTATCAATAACTCACATATTCAGTTTTGATTAAGAGCCCATTTTTAATGGCATAATGGCATACTTATATTTGTCAAAAACGTTTTAACCCTCCCCCTCTCCCCACCAAATTGCGATGATGCGCTCTCTCATTAAAAGTTTACTACTTTACTAAATCAGCAATCGCAGTTTGGCTCTATTCAAAGCATATGTCGATGGCAAGATTAAAAATATGGAGTTGATAATTGTGATTAAACGCTAGCCTTATCACTCAAGCATACCCTAACCACGTATTAGGTATTAAAAACTATGTAACCTCGATCATTCCATACCATTCTTTAACATATTTTTCACATCACTTCAATACAAATGTAATGTTTCATATAATCAAAAGTGTCCATTTGACTTAATTCTCTTGCTTGAATAATGTTGTCCTATTAGATTTAAAATTGCATGCATATTTCATTATGTTTTGATTGTATGCATATTTTAACATTACGATTGTAGTTTCTCCGCATCCTTTTGTCTCTTTACCTCACCAGTAGCCGCCACAAATAGCTTTAGCAGGAATAGCGTTTACTCACATGTAACAAGTTGTATTTAATGAAAATAAATTTCATTATAATAAGATATATATTAAACAAATGGCGATTTTATATGGATTCAGGCAATCTGTCAGATAAACATGAATGTATGAATAGCCATGCTGGTTCATTATTTATATATGAAGCACTTTTCTGTGTATACCCTTTCCATATATATATATTAAAATATATATATATATAACACTTAGTCACGTGATATATACGTGTTACATTTACAGAAATAAATCATACATTTTCCTTGGATCATAGAGGTTCCATATTCTGGTCCTCTCAGTTTTTGTATGGCATCTTAACTAGTGCTTTTGAAGAGTATAGTTACAGGAAGTTCAAGCCACCAAGGATTATGAAAAAGTTATTCACAACCCCGAATATGCTTTTGTGTGTGGTTATGATCTTCAAACGATATCTCTAAAATCTAGAAGACGCATAAAAATCCTGAGTGTGGCATATTTTTACACAGTTCAGTAATGATAAGCTAATGACCATATTTCAAACCTTAAATACGTGTATGTCCCTTTAAAGTACACAGAGCTATGTCGTCGCTAAAATTACGTTCTAACTGCTAAAGTGCCGTGGCTGCTTTGGGCGTAATGGCCACTAACTGATAAAAAAATATACAAATCTATACATTTTTTACAGATGCTCATCCTATGTAGGGATGATAGGAGGATCGCAACAAGTTTCCTTGGCGAGAGGATGCAGAACTGTAAGATAGTAATTCTCCATGTATAATCTCTTTTTATTCTCAAACTCGTTTTTGAAAAACTGTTTCAGAAACATGACATCCGCCACCGCTAAAAGGTCAAATGTACGAGCTGAAATGTAAATATTGAATCTGTTTTGTTAAAGCGCTCTGGAACTCTGGAAATAAAGAGAACGTGTTTATACACGTTTGTCTTACAAGTATGCTTTATTTGTGTTATTTGTGCATGAGCAATTCCTGAAATGATTTCATTAAAGGCAGCACTTTGTCCTATCAACCGTTGCTGTGGTCGTTGAAGTGTTATAATGAACAGTACTCTTTTGTTACAGAAAGGTATAATTATCCACGAACTAGGCCATGCTATTGGTTTTCATCACGAGCAGACACGGCCAGATAGGAAAAGTATGTCGAGATTCTTACAGAAAATATCATTCCTGGCATGGCGTTCAACTTCGACTTGTATAACTGGCAGAAGATCAACACCTATAACGTCCCCTACGACTACTTAAGCATCATGCATTACGGACAATATGTACGTATAACCCTTCGATTAATCGATTTGTGGTCTCATGGGTCTCATGAATATCCTTTTGATTGACTTTGTTTTCACGAAAAACGCACATACTGCTCTGCACAACTCAAATGTATATATATATATATATATATATATATATATATATATAGAGAGAGAGAGAGAGAGAGAGAGAGAGAGAGAGAGAGACCTCCGTGGGCATACCTAGTGCTTGTGGTCCATCTGTTGAATAATTGTTGGTTAATTTAGATAGCATATCTACTTAAATCTGAAGATTTGATTGGCGGAGGGCTCGATGTTCACCCTTCACAATGCATAGCAATTTACTTTTTCTGGCCAGGGACCAACGTCATTCGTTGTTTTCAAGAACAGCGTTTGTTCCAGTTTATGAGCCGTGACAAACATTTCAACTTGCATTCTATAAATATATCTACAAACACATGTTTTATTAGAGACCTCGATACATATACATGTATAAACCTTTCACTCTAGTGTCTCTCTAGTGCTTCATATACAGACCCGATTTACATTATTTAGAGCGAATTGTAAGCACACTCATGGTAAAACAAATCAATATAATGTGACCATTAATCAAAGTATTACTCGTTTGTTAAGGCCATCTGGTATTAATGTTTTAATGAACACTATTTTCCCAGTTATTCTTAACTTTTAAATCAGAACTTTATATGAAATTATTTACTCCGTTTTGACTGTGATGATGTGTATGTTAGCGCTCTTTGATGGTCGCAGATTTAGAGCTTCAGATCAAAATAAATGTACTGTCATTTATTTGTTTATCATTATTATCAATATTATCATTACTATTATCATATTTCATTTTCGTTTTTATTATTTCAAATACAAAACAGTTAACCTTTGTGGAAAATATACGGCCGTATCAGATATAAAATACGATAAATAACGTGATATACAAATGCAGGTATTCCTTTTGATACAAGTATATCACAATCGTGAGCAACTCCGTTACAGTTTCAATTTCTTACATGAATTACGCCTATGCAAATTACAGGCATTCAGCAGTAACCGGAGACGTACGATTAGAACCATTGACCCGAGCAAACAAGACATCATTGGGACCCGCTATGGTTTGTCTTTTATCGATATAAAGCTGGCCAATCGGATGTACGATTGTGCGGGTAAGTATATACTATGTCATTATTTGAGATATAAATATATAGAAATATATATAATACGTTTGAAATATATTTATCTTTATGTTCATCTTTAATATATATATATATATTATAAATATATTTATCTTTGTGTTATATTATTATCTATAACAAATGTTTTATCATATTTGTAGCTACATGCGACCAAAAGCTCAAGTGTACTGAGCCCGCCTTTTTAGGCAAAGACTGCAAATGCTGGTGTCCAGGTTACCCAGTGAAACACTGCAGTGGTGATGGAGGAGGCGGCGGTGGAGGCGGCGGAGGAGGAGGCGGCGGCGGCGGAGGAGGAGGAGGCGGCGGCGGCGGAGGTTCGAGTAAGAACCATGCTTTACTTTGTATTACATTCATGCGTATGTCAGTTTACACACTCTAGTGTGAGTACATTTATTTTTCAATCAATTTCTTTGTGACGGAGTGCTTTTATTACTCTCGACTCTTACAGGTGTACTTAATATTCCATTTTAAGCTAAATATAATGTTGTGCATAATTGTACACAATTCAACAATACCAGTGTATGCTCATTGTATAATATGTTTACATAAAGTTCCCAGGAAACCTTCATAATTCTAAAAGATTAAAGGGACGGATTAGGTGACTCATATAGAATAAGAATAGATGAAATAAATCTTGCAAGACTGTCCATAATTTTTATACTTTCTATCTAAGACTGTGAGGATATGGACAGCCAGTGCCCCGCGTGGGCTGCCAACGATGAATGTGAGAAGAATCCCGCCTATATGCATGTAAGCTGCAAGCTGTCATGTAAAAAATGTGATGGCGGTGGCGGTGGAGGAGGAGGCGGCGGCGGCGGTGGAGGAGGCGGAAGTTCAAGTAAGAACCATACTTTTACTTTCTGTAACATGCATGTGTATATCTGGCTTTCCCTGTTATGATGTACCCCTGTCAATCTGTTTATCGCGATTACTTCTTCAACTAGCATTTTACCCATAATTGCAGCATGAAACATGTGACCCTATATATATATATATATATATATATATATATATATATATATATAAGGAAAGGGTATACACCGAAAAGTGGTTCACTGCCAGTGGGATATATATATATATATATATATATATATATATATATATATATATATATATTGTCCATTTACACAAGAAATAAGCGATAACAATATTTGTTAAATCATTAAAATTTTTCTAATACTTTTATATCTGTAGCATGTAAGGACTCAAGCGGCAGCTGTACTGAATGGGCTAAAAGGGGCGAGTGCACAAATAACCCCGCGTACATGCTAAGGTTCTGCAAGAAATCCTGTAACAGCTGTGGAGGTAAGGACATAATAACTCTCCTCATGTGATCAGACACCGGGAACCTTGTTACTGTTACAGTCTATATGAAATATTTATTATGGTAATTTCATATCTTTACATCAACATAATTACCTCAGCCAAGAAGGTTATGTTTTTCCCGGCGTTGGTTTGCCGGATTTTTATGAAATTTTTTGGGGTGATCCGGATCACCATCAGGATCCAGGAATTTTGAAAGGAAAGGGCATTTCTGACAATGCATTATAGCGGAGGTCTGCGCTGTCTAAGTTCTATCATATTTTACGATACAATCTAAAATGTTTGATTGCCATATAAGGTCCTACTTCCATATTCAGCTTTCAAGAATTTTCTGGAAATGTAAACTGTGATGAAAAAAAAAACAGATGGAGAGAGGTTGGTTGAATAGAGTATAGACAGAACTTTTGTATAATCGAGATTTAAACAAATTGCTTAATATGTTACAGATTGCAAAGATTACCACCGATCATGTAACTACTGGAAGGGACAACGGTACTGTACCAGCTATCGGTACAAATCTTATATGGCGATGAACTGTAAAAAGTCATGCGGGATTTGTGAGTAAAGAGTTTCATATTTTCCGTTTTCTCATTCAGCCTATAGATATACAATAATTTAGAAGCATTGTTTATACTGTAATATATTCATCATATATGAACGCAGATTAACTTTAAAGAAAATGCATTATTTGGTGAAGCAGGAAAGAGTCCCCGGATCAAAGACTGTAGACAATGTCCTCAACACGAGAGAGAGAGAGAGAGAGAGAGAGAGAGAGAGAGAGGGGAAGCCATTCAGGTTGCAATAAAATAGCTTGCACCATTCCCTGGCCCAAACACATTATATAATTCATGTTTATTCAGATAAATTTTGAAATCCTGTGATTAATGGGAGGTAAGGAAGTATGCTACGAGAGTATCATATTGCTTTTATAATGATATTGCATTGAGGAGAATATCGCACTGCACTTATAATGGGTCTTCTTTTGGGGTGGGGGAAAGGACTTTTTAAGATCCAGCTACATGAATGTTTGTGAGGTATAGCATGTATTTTATTCTTATTTTTAGGTCAGTAATAATGGGAGCCAAGAAGCGTCTACATCAGAGACAAACTGGTCTAGGCCAACATGTATGCCGTAAACCTCGATACAGCTGGGCTTCTCATAACTGAAAATCCAAATAAATATTAAAATATAAAATCATAAGCAAACCGTCTTGATTATCGTTTGAATATATTACATGGTCTCGGAGAAAGAATACACACATACCTTAATTTTGATTGACTAAAAAAATATAGAAAACACCCAAATATCGGTGATTTATTGATCATAATTTTCCCAAGTTTTACTGCCGCTATGTTACTATAGAATTTCCATGCCAGGTAAATCAGATTATCACACCAATAAACAAAATATGCGACAATCGACAACCAAACTGACAGGTTTATTTCTAATCCTACATTTTCAGCTTACTAATACTTTCTTGACTGCCCCCTTTGACTTGACAGAACACGTACGTGTCCCTCCCAGCGCAACCACGCGTCCTGTATCTGGTTTTATGTTCATAGTCTTCGTACATAATCAAAACTTCTAGCATTTGGGAATGGCCTAGGAATAGAACCTCCATACATTTGAGAAGAGTTTGTCTCGGAGAAATAAATATGATCAACTTGATATCATTAAGCGGTATACTCATAATGCCGGCACGCGACCTTTGCCACACGGGTATCAGTTAATACGGCAAAATTGCAGCCCCCATGAGCGGTTTCAAGGAAATGAAAAATGAACTCATTTTCGGTAAGAGTCTGGTGGCGGGGGGGGGGGCAATTATTTTCTTCATTTAACCCGCCTTAATTCCAAAATTGACAAGAGATAAGGGACCAGAGGAAAATTCTGTCATATTCGTTTGAATGCAGTTTATGACGTGACCCTCAGACCTGATGCTCATTTATAAAAACGGTTCTGTCTAACAGAAACCTTAAAAATTGTTTACTTTATTCAATATATTATTCGTTTTTCGTTTGTCGGTTAAATTTACTAACCTTTAAGTTTGAACATTTACTAGTCATGAAAATCATATTTTGCCATTTAACTTCAAATCGCGCCGTATAATTTATAACATATAGACTAGATTTGAAGGGTAGATTAAAGCAACATTAATATATCAATCAACAAGATCAAAGGCAATGTCCAACATGCAGGTTTGCGAAGCTGAGATTTTTTTCTGTGTAGGTATTCCATACGAAGATTTCCAGTTGCTCCCCAAGTACAGAAGTCATCGGTGTCCTTTTTCGAGGATTTATCACCTAATAAAATATAATTGTTATATGTTATAATTGAAATATGTGAATTCATGTTGATTTTAATTTTTCTGAAAACTGCAACTTGATTTCCACCCAGATTACAATATTAGAGCAACAATACCAGTATTCTACAATACCAAATACCAATCCTGTTTCAATATGGCACTTAGCAGCCATAATTCAGTTCGAGTATGCAAATGAAAAAAAAATTAAAAAACTATTGACGCAATACCTATTAGTTTTTCGATACATGTGATTGATGTGAATGTGATTATCCCTATCACCTGGCGAAAAATTCAAGAAGATCTTGGACAAAAGGTGCGGCAAAAATCAAACAAGTATGCACTATATTGTTAGGAAAACATATATTTGTTCCTCTGCAGACGTGGCGAAATGAACTGGGCTGTCAATTATTGCCACATGTGCTGACACCTTTCAGAGGATAGATGAACTTAAACAAAAGTATTCTTTTGACTGATACGAAACGACAATCTCTTTGTTGGTTTTACAATTAGTGCATGTCAACATGCACACCTTGAAATGCAGAATTTGAGTGGTTCAGCATGGGTGTGAAACACTGAACATACTTAAATTAAAATATAATTTTGGCAAGACTATTTAATTTGTTTTAGAATTAAAGACTAGGCTCTATTTTCAGAGTTTCGGGTTTTATCAGTTTAACTTAAAATAACGAAATTAAAATATTGTCTTAACGGAATTATTCGAAATAACTCTTTAAAATACCGTATGATTGCTGTGTTATTGATTCGGAAGAACTGCCTAATTACATGATTAAATTAGTGTCACTCCATATAGGGTAAAAAGGAAAAATATAATCACACCTTTACGTTGCAAGCTTTTAGAGTGCTATGGATAAAAACAGGGTTTCTTTGGTGGAAAGGTACTTCATACTCTATCATATTGTACTCGAATTTATGGTAAGCGACAGTTACTCAGTGAATGAGCATCGTTCACCTGTTGAGACGATCATTAGGTAGCTTTTCTATCAACTATTTATCAAGAAACCTTTCAGCTCTCCATGAGTTCACTTGATGAACTTAAAAATGCCAAAATAATGACGAACGACAGGAATTGTATACAATTACATGAAGTTAGTTATATATATATATATATATATATATATATATATATATATATATATATATATACATATATATATCTTTTGTTTCGTTTGTACTAAAAAAAAACAAAATATAAGCCCTTACAAGCTTCATTAGTGGGTTGCTAGGGTGCGTTAATTTAGATTTTTTTTAAAATTATGTACAATTTGCATATTACGTGCATGCTAAACTAGGTTTTTCTTCCTTTTTTTCTGTGGGGTCGTTTAAACAAAATATTCTATGAGGTTTATTTGGAGGAATGTCAATTCAGGGTATAAGCCTTTCAAAAATGACACACGGAATATATTGAGATCTCGGAGGAACTCTCCGCCACAATTTTTGGGTTAGCAAATCCAACACAATGTTGTTTACCAAGAATTGAGCATTATATTCTGCGCAGAAGGAACATAAGACACGTAAAGAAGACATCAAATTATGAAACAGACCGCATACGCAGATGAATCTGGACACGATGACTTAAAATATCAACTCAATTGACCATTCACCTTAAACACAGTTGGTGTATGGCAGTAACCAGTTACATAAACACACACTAGCTTTAAAACCAGAAGAGGTTGACTCCGTATTACACATACTGGGAAGCTATTGTCTAAACGACATCAGCCGCATAAAATGTACTTGGTTTCTGACAGTTCCTCTATTATTATCTAATCGTAATCATATTATCTTATTATTGTTATTGTACCTATAATTATACCATAATTATTATCATAATTATATTATATCGTATCCTGCTTATGTGAATAACCACACAACCCTGAGTAATCAGTATGGACCGCGTCATTGAAAATTCAGGCTGTTGGTTATATCACTCTTAAAAGTCCTTATATTTAGTAATTCAATAGCATATGTTGTTCGTTCTCTCTCTCTCTCTCTCTCTCTCTCTCTATATATATATATATATATATATATACATATATGTATATATATATACACTTATATATATATACACTTATATTTATATACATCTCTCTCTCTCTCTCTCTCTATATATATATATATATATATATTTATATATATATATATATATATAATATATATATATATATATATATATATATTGTTACGGAACCTAATAGCAACAGATCACGTAATCGTGACGAGCACAACTTTTGTTACGGAGATTAAAAAAAATCATATTTTCCTCGTGTGTATTTTTCTTGGCCATAGATCTAGTTACAGCACATAAAGGATACAAAAAAGGAATTTCTTGACTTTCAGGATCAGTGTCCTGATCAAGTGGCGGCTTTTCTGTCACTATTGGTACAGGCTTACAGAGTTACTTAAGGAATTTACTTCCTTATTACAATCAAGCTCCTCATGGGAGTCAACCGAGGAATTTTCCTAAGCAGAAACGAACTTCAGTTTGTCATAAGAGAACCTAGCCTCATTTGAAATACTCTCAAAAGAGCCATAAAAGGATTTAGCCTTACTTAGAGGATACTCCTCGCAGGAGTCTTGAAAGGACCTAGCCTTATTAAATTCCTCGCAGAAATTTTACCCCGGAGGCTACGGATTCTTCTTTGGAGGCAGATGGCATGTTGGCCTTCGTAGCATCAAACTCTTTTTTAGAGTCAATTAAGGAGTTGTACCCCTTATTTATATGAAAAGGGCTTGGCTCTTGTACTTTGCTATGCATAGATTTTGAAACAAAACCAGAAGGTTTGTTCTTTGGTTTATTTGCAAGTTTCCAGTAATCAGATATTAGATGACCTAGCTTCCTTTTCACAGTAATTACAGATTTTCTTAACTAAAAGGACTACTAGTACTGGGTGACTGCGCTTTAAACGTCTTTTGATCATACTAATTTACATTCTTGTTTGTGAATGACTGGTCTGATTTGCTAGTTAAGACATTTTGTGTTTTAATGAATATAATCATCAGCTAATTAAGCATCAATGTCAAGACTTGCATGACTTTTTCATTAAGAAAAGTTTAAACATCTGCGTTATTGCAGCGCTTAAACTTTTCAAGCAAAATCAACTGGCGCAAATTGTTATAATCTTTCATTTTATTTTTTGAACTACACGAGCGATCCAAAAAAACTGCTCTTTAGTCCTAGCAAATTCAACATATGTCTGATCTTTGCGCTTTTCCCAATTTCTGAATCTCTGGCGGTAAGCCTCTGGAACTAACTCATAACCTTTAAACCGTTTAACCTAGTCATAGTCAGCAGGGGCTTCTACTGAAAGCTCTGTATAAATTTCACGGGCCTTGCCAGTCAATACCCTTTGTAATAGCAAAGTCCAATTTTCCTTAGGCCATTTTAAATTTTCAGCTTCCTTCTCAGAGTGGAAGAAATATTTATCAACCTCTTTTTGTAAATAGTTCGGACAAGTCATGTGTTTAGTAACATCAAAACTGTGAGTTCGGGCAGCACGTAGACCATGTTCTATTTTAAGTCTTTCTAACTCCAGTCGTTTTAGCTCAATTTCTTTTTCTTGTTCTAGTCTTTCTCTTTCCAACCTTTCATGTCATTCCTCTCTTCTCTTTGTTTTTCTTATTCTAACTGTTTTAACCTTTCACGTTCTTCCCTCTCTTACCGTTTTAATGCTAGATCATGTTGTTTTTCCAACCTTTTTTATTCTAACTGCATAACAAGGGTGTCATTTTTTTATGTTTCCACTTCACTCTCTTCAATTAAACCTTTGCTAACCAGATCTTGCATGATTCTAGCGATAATATCAGGCTTTCTCAAAGCTTTTTTCACACTAGCCCTAAGTGTTGTCCCAAACGCAACAACTGATCTTTTGTCAAATGTTCAAGTTGATCAGGCTCTGGATCTTCCCCAAATGCCTCATGTTCGAAGTCTGCCATGTTAAGATGTTATAACAATAACAAAAAAAACTCCGAGATAAATCTTGAAAACAATTTATTTTAAAAAATGTCTCTAGGTTAAGGCCTAATAAATGTTAAAAACTATTAAGCCTCCCTGGCACGCCCCCAATTTTATGTTACGGAACCCAATAACAACAGATCACGTAATCGTGACGAGCACAAAATTTGTTACGGAGATAACAAAAAATCAGATTCCGCATTTCTAGGCAGCGTGAAATGTCTAAGGGAATGAATAAATAAGTCAGTGTTTTTTGTTAACAAATAATTATAATTTATTCTTAGAACAATCCTAACATTACAATACACTAAATCAATACAATTACACAGTATAACAATAATAAAAATGTACAGTACCAGAATCCAGATCCTAGGCTTCGATTCTGGAAACCACCACTGTCAGACAACAAGAGTCTTAAACTTTAGTAATCCACCTAAACAGTTCAAATAAATCTTCTCAGAGAAAAGCCGATTTAATCGCGAAAACAATATGTTGTAATCCTTAAGTGAAGCTCTGGTATTAATCCCAACGGCAAACTGAAGACAATCGGTACTTAGTCTGTAAAATCCCTAGAATATCTGTAAGTTCTGCAATTATCGGAAGTTTCCAAAAACTGACGAGAGAGTCATACTCTTCCGTGTCCGTTAGCATTTTTCTCTCTGCACAGCCCATATTTATAGCTTTTTCACCTGAAGCCCAGAACATTCCATTCTAGAACCCTCTAGACTACAACAATACACGCACATAAAGCGCATAAACAGACCCGAAAATTTTACAACGAGCGCTGTGTCTCTACAAGCCAGGGTCCAGCAGACACGGCTCCAATAGCAACGCCCAGGGCTTAAGCCTAACACGAACCAGGCGCAATATATATATATATATATATATATATATATATATATATATATATATATAATGGTATCAGGCGTGTTAGTCGTTTGTCGATGTGTAGGTAAACAGGAGAAGTGACGTCTTCTAGATATTTAAATGTGCCCACTCACCTACCGTTTAATAAAGAGTTTATCTGATTTCTGACTCCCTCTTAGTATATATTAATTACCCAAGGATTATTGTCGTTGTGAAAAGTTCATATACGGCCTTCATGAAGGATGTATTAAACTTGTTTATCAACAACATGTTTGTAAACACAGCAATGTTGACAAACTGGAAAAACCTGATACCTAAGATGGTAGGTTGCATATATGTGGAGGTAGAAAGGTAACTTGTTGCAAAACGCCATTTGCAAAGCTCTGGCTTATCTGAATAGTTCCAAGGAATTGCCTTTAGTTATAAAGGCCAGATAGGCCCCTTGTCACCAGAGGACTGTAACTTTATGTATTAAGGTATAGGAAGTATGACCAGATAATTGTTTTGCAAGTTTTATTGATTTTATGTAGTATCACGTTTAGCCATCAGCGTGGGAAACCTAGTTGGGAAGAACAAGTTGTCTATTTAATGTAAATATCCAAGCAGTTTATACGCCACCCGCATCCTTTGTTTTTCATTTCTATTTAGCATAGACTCGTGGGAACCGATCTTTTATGACGTTCTCCATACGAACTATGTCTGATAAGCGACGTCTTGTCTGCGAATTTTATTAGGAATGTTTTCCCACGAAACCTTCCTCGGGGCGTGTCTACGTTAGGTTGCTGTGTGTTGGCAACGGGCATCGTGATGGAAGTGCTGATTGGCGGAGAAGGCTAGCGGGAGTTACATATAAGGCGTGAATCCCAGCTATCTTCAGAAGAGCCGGAGCGCTTCTTAAGTGTAGCGTCACCTGAGCTTGCTTCAGCAGTCCAACTGGCTGCTCTGCTATCTTCTGTAAGTCAAGATTGGCAATCGCGTCAGTAGTTATTGACAGTCTACGTCTGAGGGAGGCCACCTTGTTGTTACTCGATCTGTAATGTACTTCAGAGACAGTGATGTTGTTTGCGGAATGACAGGCATTCTTGTGATAGTGTGCGCTCCCAGGAACAGGCAAGGGGACTTTGTCTTGATGCGATACTGTGATGGTGCTGAATGTCGCTAGAGATTGCGTATAATCGGTATCCGGTAACTGGAGGGCTACAGTAGACTGCAGCTGAGACAGCCGTTGATTCAGGGTTTCACAAGACAATTCGGTGTGCGGCACGTGAATTGTGTTTTACGGACAATAAACAATTATAGAACAGTAATAAACAGAACCAGTTGTGTGTTGTGACCATCTGTATTACGTTGGAATTGGACTATGCTCCGTGTACACATATGGATTACGATAGAGGCCATCACAACGTCTAGACGTCACGTGAGAGCGAGAGGTCATATGACATTCGGAACTGAGATTGTGTGAGCAGGATTCGAGTTATCAAGATTATCGGACTCTGTGAAGTATTGTGATTAATGCTTTATTTTTATTGATGGAACCCTCAAGAGATCTGTTAGTAACCCATATATTTATTATTACTTTTTTTATCTTACGACTGTCTTAAAGTTTTTCTTTATGGTGTGTTAATGTATGGTCTGCCTTTTATTTTGGCTGACTGAAAAGAACCTTTAAGTTCACATCCCCAGTGGTGTGACACCCCTTTAAACGGATCATGTTGCTGAAACTGCAGAGAACATGAAAAAAATAACTGCAATTATTATATATGATGAGGATATTTGGTAATAGGTCAAAGTTGTTCTATATCACCTGCATAAATTAAAATTAATTTCGGTCTACAATATAAAATGCATCAATGCATGCAAGAGAATCATAAATATAGTTACCAGTAAGACTGCTCGTTCGTGTGTATATGGTGTCTCAAGCAATGACATATGTGGTCATGGTTGGTTGGCTCGGGCTCTATTGTGTTGATGCCAGTTATGTAAAAGAGAAATAACCATATCAATAGACTGTTTGATTCCTTCTCTAAATAGGACATGCATGACATTTTACTCATATAATTGTGCCAAACTTTAGTTTGTTGGTTCTCAAGAGATCTAAAATTCAAAGAAGCTTTTTATGGACAAGGGTTCTATCTGGACCATAAGAAATAACGAAGGCAGTATTCGATCCCTATCTCTCTCGTTATACGTTCAGGTATTCTTTCCGCATAGCCTTTTTTCTTTTCGATATTGCTCGGGTGTTGTTAAGTATTAATGCCCTTGAATAGTGTCATATATATAATATATATATATATATATATATATATATATATATTTACATTTCACCATAAGTTTCAGAAAACATAAGATCTATTTTAGCAGTAATTAGTGTGTCATTTTGTATACGTTCTTCATCAGCTTGGTCGACTCCGTTTATAACAGATGTTTTATTGCGTACTGATGAAATTATTCTTTTAAACTTAATACATTACAGTTGTATTCATCAAGATCATTATGTTTTTCTTAATAAGGCTGATTCTTAATGAAAACAATTATATGCCAACACACATTAGTCTGATTATATTCATCATTTGTAATGTTTCGTATTATCTAAAATGTGTGATCACGATGCAGAAGTTGGTTATTACTTTGGCACTGGTTTTTTCATCAAAGGTATTAGTATCACCTTATAACATGTGGCCAAGAGTCTCCATTCGCACATTGTCTAGGCCTTCTCCCTGTACATACCGAGAATTGGTGCATGGCACGAAATGTTTGTCATTTGGCGTTTATCTTTAAAGTAATACCAATTTAAAATAGTATTCATTCTCTAGATTATAAGAAAAACAATTTTCTTGAATAAATTCATGTTGTTAAAATTGCTCCAAAGTAAAGAGTTGAGCAGAGTTGGGTCCAAAAGTAATTGAATTTGAAGTAATTGTTATTACAGTTACTTTTTCAAGTAACTGTAATTGTAATCGATTACATTTTTTTTAATTCTAGAAAGTTACTATTATTGTAATTGATTGCTTTTGAAAAGGAAATTTTTCGAACAGTTCCTTTTGGTATATTTGTACCATGAATCATTCCATCAAATTTCCAGATTAAGAGAAGCATACCTGTCTTTCAACCCATTTCCCATGTTTGTAATTTGTTACTCACTTACTTTAAAAGCACATATGCATTTGAAAAAAAGTATATCATCTCAGGCTACTAGATTATTTTAACTGAATACAAAAGTTTCTCAGCAAAACTATCCCGATGTAAAGAATTCAGGTCCCCCCCCCTAATTTCAGGTCAACCCTAATGTAGTCTTAACCTAATTTCAGGTTAACCCAACACTGATTAAATGAAATGATAATTGTTGTGCTTCTATCCCATGGTATATTATTTCAATAAACTATATGACAAATAGACAAAAAAAAGGAATCAATCCGTGCAAAATAAAAGTGGTTGGATAATGTTGACTAAATTATATTTTTACTGACTTGCGCACCCCACGAAAGCAGATGACAAATTACGTTGAGCACTAGATTAACAAAGATTCAAATTACTTTGACAAATAAAGAAGTAAAAGTTATATGAATTTTATACATAAACATACAGAAACAACTGTTATGAAGGGGCTGTCAGAAATAATAGGGGTACTCTGAAATCGGGTTTAAAGTTACAGGGGGAGAGTAATCTAAAGAGGGGGTTATCTGAAATCGTTGCAACAGCATATGCACTCACTGTCTCTAATTCACCTGTCTTATACTTTGATATGATTCTTCGTTAGAGTACACAAAGTCCATGTGTATCGGTTTACCATATCACCAGACTGTGGTTACTAGAGGTGTGATCTTTAAAATGCGCAACATTTTCCAAACAAGGAGAAGAAATATGAAAAGAAGTGGATCCAAAGGAATCGGGACCCCCCCCCCCCCTTTTTTTTTGCATCCAATGCAACCTTTTTTATGGTTTCAAACAGAATTTTGCGGCCTTGCCCCCCCCCCTTTCCGGACCTCGGGACTTTTTTTTAGGCTTTTCATTAGTCCTCCTAGGTTGGACTCCCCCTTTTCCTAAATCCTGGATCCGCTCCTGATGAAAGAAGAAACCCGTAAGAAACACTGGTTTGAAGATAGAAAAATTCTCGATTAGACATAGAGCACTTGAAGTCTTTACCATTTATTAGTATATCATACGAAACTTTAATTGTCAGTTTCTGAATGTGGCGTAAGTTGCCTGGATTAAGCACAGGTATAACCTAACTGGAGCCAAGTTTGTGGGCAGAGTCACTTATGATGCAACCGTAGAGTTGGAACAGTGATACACATTTCCCTTTGCCTTGATTAATATGTCTAGTGCTGACAAACAATATAGCAAAATTTTATTAAAATCTTGGTGATATTCCAAATCTGGTGATCCAGATAAACGCATTCAATTAAAATTGAAGTTAAGAGTTCAGTCCAGTCTCTTACCTAGTTGCTGTTCTTGTCATAACGTAAATGGCCTATAAGCACACAAGTAATTGTAAAAGTAATTGCCATTACTTTAAGAAGCAAATTGTAATTATAATCGATTACTTTTCTGAAAACACGAAATAAATGTAATTGTATTTATAATTGATTACTTTAAAAGTATTTGGATTCAACTCTGGTGTTGAGTCATTTGACTTTTATCAGTTTCTTTTAACATGCTTTCTTTTAAATAGTTGATTCAACCTTGCTGTAACTCACACTCAGTGGTCACGCGTGATAGCAAGCAGCTGCTACCCACAGGTCAGAGTGTGCTTGCTTGCCCACTGAGTCAGACGGACTTTGCATATCATTTTGTAAGGTTACTTTGTTATTAGTAGACTGTTCATATTTTGATTGCTTCACTTAGATTGGAGAAGTCATACTTATCTGTTTAGCAACTGGAACAATGGAAATTGCTGCACCTGCTTTGGCCGGATACTGTCACACACCACACATCTGGCTTAACTCATCTGACTGATATCAGTGATTCTGAATAAGCACATATGAAAAGTAAAAGAAATGCCTACGAACCAAAGTGAGAATGAGATGCAAGAACAAAGAGAATCCTTGAACATCTCCGCAGAAAGTCAACATGTTATCCAAAGGATGCCACATGATGTCACAAATGTAAAATCAAGTGACGGATCTGCCGACTGTTTGTCTCAGCTAGTTTATCAAGTGCAGGGTATGCATGAACAAAATAAGGAACAATTTAGGACCATACAGGCTCAAAGTACATCAATGCTAAGTCAGATGACTGGTTTTGTTAATAATATATCTGGGGTTCAGGCGACAGAGGAAACGCCGCTGATGCCTGAGACACAGCAAAGGGTCAGCAGGAAATCTGACCGTACGGACCATGGGATCAGTAAGGCTGGCACAGCCAAGGGACCTATATCTGACCCTGCTTGGGACCGTCCTCCGAGTAAACGGGATAGAGTACACGCGAACAGGGATATGTCCTTCCAGAATATGCAGAACAGCATTATAAAGGGTCTTAACCCACTTGTTGATCTGGCAGATCAGCTATGCAAGATCAAATCAAAGGAGACGAAACTAGCAGAGTTGGATGTAAAACAAACTGTCAGCATGTTTTGGATGGCGTTTCTTTGCAAATATTCAGCTTAACTACAATAGTCGTGACTTAAATAAGCCAGATTTTTACAAGGACTACAGAGAAAATTGAAGCACAAATACCTATATCACCAAACAGCTGTATGGAGACTATATGACTAAGACCCTGAAAGATATTGATGAGTCTAACAAGCTGCTACATGACATCCGACAAGACTTACAAGAAGGGTTCAATTTCCCAACCTCACCAGAAGTATAGCCAACACTGCCGCTTATTTTTGGTAACAGAAATTACTTGAAAAGCAAGAGTATTTTTTAGGTTAGAAGAAGGGCGGTTATCAAAACCAGAAAAAAAACAGTTTCAAGAAAAGGAACCTCATCAAAAACAAGTAGAGAGACTGGTAAGCAATATTTGCACACTTCATAATAGAAATTTGGCTCATATCAGTCTGAACATTGAGAATATGATAATATTGTTTAAAGAGTATGTTTAGATGAATACGGCAGGTAACACTTCTAATAACAAGTAAGCATGGGATGAGATAAGATCAGTTGAATGGATTTGAAATGCTGTACAAGGGTGTGACTTTGCCTTTTATAACATATCTAGTTAAATACGGGTGCAACACCGGATAATTTTGAGAAACAGAGTTTAATACTATCTACTTTGCACTCAAACTTATGTTAAAACAGGGTGTTATTGAGAAAGCATCAAATACAGAAGGGCAATTAATATCAATCATTTTTGCCAGACCTAAGAAAGATGGGAAATACAAAATATTTTGAACTTAACAAAGTTCAATAAGTTAATAACTTACAGACATTTCAAAATGAAAAATATACTTGTTCTTAAACTTGATGAGGGAAAACTGTTTCATGTGCTCCATTGACCGGTTTCCTAACCCTAAAATACTCTCTGCTCAGACTGTCTTGGTTTACATATTAGAATGGAATTGGGCAATTTTGTAGCTGTGAAATACAATAACTCCGGGGGGGGGGGGTGTTAGACAACAGCATTTATGTGAGCGGACTCGGGATGTGTGGCCCTAGGTCAAAAATAAACATGTTTGGCTAAATGCTGTGCACATATCCGGGAACAAACTGTGAGGCTGATCGCCAGTCCAGGAAACTGCACGCTAATAAAGAGTGGTCACTAGATCAGTTGTATGATAAACAGTGGTCTTTGTATGGAAAACCGGACATAGATCTCGTTGCTATTAGGGTAAATTATAATTAAGCTGGACTAATATTTTTTTCCTGCAAACTGGACCCTGGTGTGGAAGGGATAGATTCCTTAAATTTTCCATGGGCTTATGGTTTTCTATACATATTTCCACCCTGTAGTCTGCTTAGGCGTGCACTGGTGAAAATAGAAGAGGAGGAGGTAAAGAGAGCACTAGTCATTGCCCCGATGTGGCCAACACAGGCATGGTTTGGCAGGCTACTACAGCTTCTTGTAGCCTTTTTTTTACTGCCAACGAAACCCAATCTACTGCAAATGCCAAATATCCAAAAGACCGAACAACGACTGCCCAAGATTAAGCTCCTTGCTTGGCTTTCATCAGAAATTCCCTCAGACAGAAAAATGTTCCTGCAGATGCGCAGGATGTCATTATGTGTAGCTGGAGGGGAGTATCTTGGCAGATGGACCCATTATGCAAATAAGAGACATTAAAATCCCTTTGCACCAACTTGAAATGATTTACTTGATTTTCTAAATTCATTATTCAAGGCTGGCATAACTTACAGCGCTTTCAATACAGCCCGGTTAGCACTGTCAATCGGCATTTTCATTAATAATATACCTATCGGTCAGTGATGATATTTCTGAGATGTTTTTTTTAACCTTAGACCCAGTTTATCTTGTAAAAGTATCACATGGAATACTAAACCTTTTCTTCAGTTCCTCGGTGGCATTTGTGTCACAAGTTTGAAAAGCTTAAAAACACTGAAATGAGTAACTTTGTTATCTTAACTAACTGCAAAGCGTGTACAGACTTTGCATGCGATGAATCTTAGATATTTAGTGTGTAAAGAAGATATTTATTAGGAAAGGAGAACCTCTTAAAACAGCAGAGCCTGGGAGACATTTAAAACAAAATGAATTACCTGCTTTTTACTAAAATTGCTGATTTGTATGTAGTTAGAACCCTAGAGCTATATAGAAGCAGAACTAAACTATAGAGAGAAGATAACAAGAGATTATTCATTACACTCAGAAAACCCCAAAGAGGTGCCTCCAAAGATACTCTGTCCAAGTGTATCAGAGAAACCCTCATACCGGCTGGTGTACATTGGATATTTTTTACACCATCTAACACGAGATCAGCATCTGTCAGTGCTGCCAAGCGAGGCATGGTGCCAGTTGACAATATCTTAAAGAGTACTGTCTGGACTAATGATGTGTTTGTCAAATTCTATGACAAGCCAGTTTATAATTTTGGAAAGTTGCGGCTAATTTTGATTAGTCATAATGTGCTAGAATTCTTTACAGAATTAGTCTATTATATACCTGAAGTATATGATATCGAAGTGGCAGTAGTCATGATTTTCAAGTGAATTTGTATTTTTTCATGACAAGGTTTTCATTGTTAATACTTCTTTGAATTTCTCACGTGACCACTGAATGTGAGTTACAGCGAGGTAGAATTGTAAAATTAAAAAAAAATGAGTGGAAGTTTGCTTAAGATTCTAAAGAGCTGTAACGAATACAGAGTAATTACGTGCCCACCCAGCCCTACCATATTCAAGAAGACCTGAAGACTAGATATTTTTTCTTAAATTTCAGAAGAGAATGGCTCTTCGGGTTTGTTCTAAAAGTGCTCTATGGAAAGGTAGACCTTCGGGACCTTTACATGCCTTTCACTACACCTTCTAAAACCAGGCCAGTGTTTATCGTAGACCTATACATCATGACTTTTGAGGTCTCAAAAATAGCTTTGTTATTACCTTACCTTGTTTGTTTGTTTAAAGTAAAGACGAGGTTTTCAGTAGTCATAGTATTGACCTGAACAACCGTTAAAATGATGTGGGATGATTTGTTTAGACACTTTTTGAATTAAAATCAGAATTATGATTTAAAATTTGTGTGTAAAGGAACTGGCAAATGGTGTTTCCACACAGGATCAAAATTAATGACTTGATTTGCACTCTTTTTCAAACATTTCAATTGCTTTTAAATTTAAATTACGTCTGCCTAAATTCTGATACATGTAAAATATTTTATCTGGTTCGGTCAATATCATATCAATTCTTACACGTCGATAATTTCGGTTCCCTATACTAATTCCAAATATAAATTTGATTACTTCGAATGTCCCGCAATTAGCTCAGGATCACATATTGGGAACTAACATACCGTTGCCAAGGTCAATAAAAAGTATGGAGATTCCAATAATGAATGTAAGATTGGAACCATAGATTCATCAACAAATATGAACAACCGAAAAGCCGTATTTTTTAATGGAAACCCTTTACCTTTGCATTGAATAAATACCTCTAGTACCTCACACTCGATGTCGAAGCTGATTACAAAGATAGTTGGCAAAGCACAAAATTCATAAATATCTCTCCTTGTCCTGTACAAGCAACCGAAATTAGTTTGTAATTGTTTGCGTCTCTGTTCAGAGAACTTTCATCATTGGTTCCTGCATAGGGCCATGATAAAAAATGGCATCTCAAATTTTTAGTAGACTGAAGTAGAGGTGCCTGTTAGATGGTTAAACTGGCCAACCTATAAAAAATTAAAAGGGCGTACCAACACCTGTAACTACTAAATATAGTCGAGTTACAGCCTATATATATATATCCATTTCGAACCTATGAATTGTCTATGGTACAAGGTTTCTTATGGATTTCTTATAGAAGGCGTGCACTGTTATTTTTGAGGTGGGTTGTCATCACGACTTCGGGCAATTTTTATAATATTCAAATTGGGCCTCAATTGAGGAAAATTCTATTTTCTTTTATATCTCAACAACCATAAATGATAATTGGTAGATCATTCTGTCTAATCCTAGGTTTTTATGCCGATTAATGACAAAATGATTACAACGATTGCTTTGTATTTTAATTTCTCATATGCAACGTAGGGCCGTCATTGGTGAAAAATCTTCTTTCCTTCGATATCTCCGGAATTAACCATGATATCTTGTCGATCATTGTATCTAGACCTAGCTTTTCATGGTCAAAGATTCAAATTAAACAATGCTTACAACGGTTAAGTCAGTATTTAAAATGTTTATATGCAAATTCGGGCTGCCATTGTTAATGATTATTTCTAAAATATTAAGAACTCACCATAATGGTTACAATACAATGTGACTTGACGTGTGGTTTCATTGTCAAAGCTTCAAATGAAACCCTGTTAAAGTGTCTAAAAATTTTACATTAAAATTGAGATCCCCATTGATTAAACACTGTTTCTTCAAAATAAAAACAGGATACCACGCCGACTGGTTTAACAGGATATCATGACCAAGATTGTTAAAAGACCATCGGAATTAACTTTCAGATAACTTGCTCATCATCAAAAGAACTAACTATAATATCATGTGACACATTATATCAAGATCAAGACTTTCTTTGTTATTGATTTTAACAAAACCCTATAAATAAGATTTGAAGTGTATTTTAGTTATTAGTTAACAAATGAAGGTTTTCCATAAAGAAACAGCATTTCTGCAATATTGCAGTTGGAAATTTTGATAATGTGAATTGACAAGGACGTTGCCCTGTGGCTAGAGTATTAATTTCGAGTCCCGAAGAAACACGGTTCAATTCAGAATACTGCTCCAAAGGCTGCTCTCTGATGTCTTAAAGGCCGGTTATGACCGTGTTATTTACGACAAAGTGACAATAAACCCTAAAGCCAGTAATTATTATAGGAACTAAAAGACTAAATCACATCTCATTTTGTCATGTCTTTCTCTTTCAATGCGCAGTTTCATCTTCAATTGGGAATAAATACTCAGAATCATGATATTTCTACCAAAAGACCCTCCTGGTCACAGATTTTCCACAAGATCGCAAACAAAAATTATATCCTTGAATGCAAATAAGGGAAATCATTATGGAAATGTGTCAGTGTACATATTAAAAACAAATATGTTAGTAACTTGCATAATTACAGCTTCCACAGGGTCATATTTGTATAATTTTAGTTAGCATAACATATATGTGGATATTACAGCATCAGATGCCTGCATTTTGTAACACTATATAATCAGGATAGGTACAAATGACAGGATAACTGAAACCTGACAAAATTGTTTTGATTAATTAGGCAAAGACCCTTAATAGAATTTGTAGCGCATCTCAAGACCCAGAGACGAGTAGCCCTAATTTTAATATGTCCGTTATAAGCAATTCAATAGCAGAGGATAAAAACTATATGAAGGACTACAAGAAAATAAAATAAATTGACATTATGGTTTTTGAAAGCAGTTAGAAGAAAACATATACCGGATGCGATGACTTCTTTAAAAACCAATAGGTAATATTCATATTAGACCATGACCGAACCCATATCAACAGACCAAACACACCTGCCATACATGTATAATACCCTTTCTCAAACAAACGGACGTATTCTAATTGGCTAAGCTAATTTATGCAAGTTAAGTCCAGTTACACTTGATATCAGACTGGTATCTTGGAAAAAATGAGTTTCCGGACTGCCCCCAAATCCTTCTAGAACACAATGAAATATCGATCCACTGAAACTGCATATCAAATAGTCGCATTTGAATTCAGAGTTACAGGTAAAATTTGGTGCTGCATTTAAAGACAGATCTGAAAATACTTGATCATCCAAAGGTATATGCAGATTATGTTCTAAGTGATAGTTACATGTTACTTCATTCAGTATCCTGGAAGAGTTTATTTAATATAATATATTCGTCAATTGCTGGTGTTGTTGGTGTTATTCATTAATTTATGTAGATATCTTACTATCACCTGCCATGGTTTGTGCCAATGTAAGTTTACGGGTATTTGCATTCAAAATGTATATTTTATTTGAATATATTTATTTATATTATATTTTTTAAAAACTTTATCACATTAGGATTAGATTTATTTGTAACATTTGTATTTTTTTTCAGTGCATTGAGTTGCATCTGAACCAAGGCCTGCTTTGAAGGAATAATTTAGTTCATCGAAGTTGCTGTCAAAGTCCATTGAGTTCAAGATCTCTATGAGGCTTGTTAAATGGTAGATGGATAGATAATTGTATCAACACCCTAAACAAATATGCCAGCAGTGTAAGCATGCGACGATAAGAGTGGAACAACAGCTAACGTCCAAACTTGTAAATATCAGGACAGCAAAACTAAAATAAACCACTTATACACCTAAAACATATTTAGTCGCTTTAATACATCATGGCCACCCGTTTAATCAAAATAGAATATTTAACAAATCAGTTCTTGACTTGTTAAGGGGATATATTCTCAACTGTAAAATAAAATCAAGCTTAAATGAACTTTGTTTCTGCGCATTGTTCCATTATTTTCTAATAATAAAAGTGATAATCATGATTGTAAAAAAGGTAAATATTAGTATTATTATTCCTATATGGACTTCCCAATTCTAAATGAAACAACCCGCAAAATGCATATATGGTGAAGTCATTGTGCGACAATTTCAGCGTTGTCGTTTAAAACTAATATGCATCGAGCAACTTTATATACACACTTCAGCGTTAATAAAATTGACATCAGTGCATGCATCATTGTCATTAATACAGTCAGCACAAGATTGGGTGCTTCGTATATGTCATATAAGAATTAAAGACAGTGTTAACATACACATACCGTAAACATTATTCAACCCTGAGGGGAAAGATAGTCTCCGATATATACCACTGGACTCAAGCTTCTGTCTCGCCCCCTTTCTGAACTTAGTTACAGTGCAAACAAGTATCAGCTTTCTGTGAATTCTGCTGTGGTTTCAAAGGAATTGTGTTCACTAAAGTGTTTTGTATCTATTATCTATCTTAGTTAGAAAGGGTCTTTTTTGGCCGGGTCGCATCTGTACCATCAGAATAACGTATACCACATCAAATTCTTAATTTATCATACATTAAACTATTTTTCCGCACTATACCTCGGGATATTGCCTGGGAGTTGCCGAATATTGATCCCATAATAATATGTTATCACAAGTACATTCAACCGTCACATGTAACAAAGTATAAGATCGATTTCGCAAGTCATTGGTGCTTGATGTTGAATATATTCTTCATCAGCTTGGCCCACTCCGTTTACATTAGGCCTTTTATTAGGTATCGATGAAATGTTTCCTTAAAACTTTAAATACAAGTGTATTCATAAAGATTATAATCCTGTTTCATTTAGCAAAATAAGATACCCATTAAACAGTATTTAGTTGTTCTGTTTATTATAGGATGTTTTATTTCAATTATTTGGTCATTACGCAGAAGATGGACAGAATGTTGGCACCGGTTTCTCATCTGGGCATTTCGTATCACCTGATTTCATGCGGGTCAAACGTACAACGGTTTTTATTTATGTTTTCCCTGGATATACACTGGCTGTCACTAAGAAATAATATTTAAGTATCACCGGTGGGCAATAGTTATTAATTTATTCATATTATGGAATATAGCTCACAAACAGTATGCGGTTCCTTGTTTACCCTAATTATTATTGACTGTCACAGGGTTATTTAATTTATGTGTTGGTTAAATTATGTTGTCATACGGAATACCTTATTTTCTTGGTTAAATTATCCCTGGGATAATACTTATCAATATATTCGTATTATGGGATATAGCTGACAAATAGTAAGTGGTCCTTTGACTTCGGCCAATTCCTTTTGCAACATTTAGTTTGACGGCTAGGTTCTTTTGCACATATGGGTATTTGGGTTTAACTACCCTAACACATCATTTGAACACAGCAAAAATAATTCCCATCTTATACCTTATAAATAAGTAAATGTAAAATGTCATGCCATCTTTAACTGCATTCAATTCAATTCATCAACTGATGTCCGGACACATTATTTTTTTCTTAATTTTATGCTTTGCTTTTTTGTGTGTTGTTTTAGATTTCAAATCCTTACGAGACTTACACAAACTGGTTTTAAGTGTTTTTTTCCCATCTTACAGATTTCCGAGGTGGCTCTACAGACATGGAAAAAATGGAATCAAAATGAGTTTGCTGGGTTGTCTTTGTACCACTGTATATGCAAAGCCATCTCTTAGGGCTTAATATGTGTATTTTAGTAAATTGCCAGGAATCCTGACGTGTGCATACTGTTTAGCCCCGCTCGGTGAACATTATGTTTTATTATGGTCACAGATTACACACAAAAAAAATCTCATCTCATAATTTAAGTATATGTAAATGTATAATATAAAGCGAACATTACATGAATGTATTATTATTGTATATAATGGTTTACTTTTGCCATCACCTGCTACATTGAATGGCAATAGACAGTTAGCAATAGACAGATAGCGAAAACCTAAATGTGTCTAGCTTAATTTAATATCCTGCTTTGTATATTAAATTTATTTTGAGTATTGACATTGTCTTTATTTTTCTTTATTATTGTTTGAAAAAAATCTTCATATATGTACAAAATTATATCTTACAAAATGACGTCTGCCTTTCAGACTACATGCGCTTTTTTTTATTTTATTTCATGTAAATATTTATGTTTAATATTTAGAATCTTAAAATATTTTTTCACGCAAATTTATAATTTATATATTTAGAAATAAATTGCCATTTATAATTAGTGTGAAACTAATGAGCTCAGTTACACACTTAAAAGGGGTATACCGTCGCTACTTCGTGTATAGGTGAAAAAGACCAAATGAAATTCGGCCACAAAAGCAAGTGGAAACGACATTATACATTTTCTTTGACTCTAAACATCTGGGAAGAAAACGATTTCCTGTTTTCAATAGAGTGCCTAGTAACCTAACCTCCACAAAGATATAAATATCCTTTGTGTGATTATCCCAAAATATTATAGCTTTTGCACTAACTTCTTAATACAATGGAGGTCGAAATATTAGTTCTTACCCAAGGACAAGAAAATAGTTTGGAATAAAAATTGTTAACAATAGCTCCGTTGATGGCTGGTTTTAGCTAACAACGTAAAAAGCAAACAAGGTATATCAAGCCTAGACCATCTATTTCTATTAACCACCTTTGTCATAAGAATTTTGAAGTAAAGATTTGCATGAACTTTTTTCTTTAGCAAAACTAGTAACATCATTGATGAATGTCTCCATGATCCAATTAAAGTTGTTATGTGCAAATCATTATAGATTAGAAGTTTCCCATCATGAAAATAAACGGTACTCACAATGAAATCCAAGTCTTTGCCCAAACATTTTTTATCATTCAGATAGTAACCGTCATTTCGCTTATTTCGAGACTCAATTGTCAGTTGCATCTTTTAATACAGAACGTGAAAAAAGTAAATGAAGCTGTGAGTGACTGCATGGTTTCATATGAAATTTAAATATACCATCCATCCACCATTTCTTATATCGTATTACCCCCGATAACGCTCAGCACATATACCCTGTCGTGGAAAAACGACTGCTCGTAACAAGAAACGTTATGTCTTGGGCGAAATAAAAAGCCCAAATTTTAAAGTGGGAAAACGGACCTTTACCGCTGATGATATGACGAAAGCAGCATCGTTTCATCAACCCTTGTTTCCCATACAGGCGAGTTCGAATAAAACAGGTGAAAAAGTCGATTTGTAATTTATTTCGGACATCGGTTGAATATTTTCAAAGAGCCAAACGTTTTGATGTCTCCCTGACAAAGTTGACCAAGCCATATCTGATACACATGAGATGATTTGATAGGTATATATATGCAAACAGTTTCTTTATTGCTTCAAAGATATTCCACAGTACATTATACACAATAGAACCAATATGAATATGTCCTTGGATATTAATATAAAAATGAAGATAGATAGCAAAATGTGATACATGTTCAAAGGTGAGAATATGTTGCATGTTTGAAGGCAATTGTAATACACGTTTCAAGTAGAGAAATAGGGCAAGTGAACATTCTCTCCTCCTAGTTATTTCAAATGTTCATCATTACCTAAATTTAATTTTTAAAAAATGACAGCTTTTGTGACTTTGTGGTCGGGGATTTAGTTATATCATATTCAAACACATATGCAGACACAAGCCGTAACCATAATGACATGAGGTAACCAGGAGGTGACACGAAAAATGTACTATAGTAAGTTGGAGTTTCAGATAGTAAAGCAAATATTACTTCCTTGTGGGATCCACACTAACTTTAGTTTGTACCTCGTATCAAGGAAAGCAGAGAACCTGCGCTCATATCAAGCCACTGACGCACGCATAAAACGACCGATATTGTACAAGAATGGGTAACTAAAATAAATCAAACATAGTGGGATTTACGTACGCAAGAAATCATTCATTTATAGTACTTGAAAGGTCATCATGTTGACACTGGTGAGGCGGTAACCAAGCAATTAGCAGTATGCCATATCGCCCATGCCGTACTTGGAATCAACAGAATTCCAGCATGATATCAAGCACGCACCTTGCGTTTGGGAATGGTTACTACACCGTTATTATTATTATTAGGACCAAGTAAGCTTCATGATGTGGACGTGCGGAAAAAAAATAATCATTGAAACAAATGATAAATGTTTATGAGACATGCTTCTTGATGAAGTTAATGACTTACATATACTGCTGTTTCATTTTTGTATTTTTCACTTACCAAAACGAGATATCCGCAGACCAAATGAAGGTTCTTCGAAAAAATAAATAACGAATAAATAGGGTTAGGTAATTTGTATTTAAAATGTAACAACTTTGCACATAAAAATAAAGGTGGAAATATGTTTTTATTTGTCTCCACATTGATAGCTATTTTATGCTCAAGTAACTATAATTGCAAGACCACAAAACAATAGGAACGTCGCAACACAAGATGAACACACAAGAAGTGAACACAATAATCATGGTGAACAGTGTGAACCAAATCGCACTGTGACGAGACAAATGTAACACGTTAACAGTAGGATGATAAAGCAAATGTTTCATTAAACACCACAGAATCCGTCATATAGACAGTTTTTAAGAATTAAATAACTTTTCATCCATATATGGAGAATGATATTTCAAGGTACATGAAATATTATAAAATAAAAAGTTTTAACGATGAAGCATCCCTTTACGACAAACAAGAAAACGTTCCGGGTGAAGCATGTAGTCTCAAAATCTTGCGGTGGATAATAAGGGAACACACATTGTCGAAGAGGAATCGTCGAGAACAAAAAAAGGTTCCTTGAATGTCTGCTTGATGGATATTCGAGCATCAAGACATAAAAGGAACAAAGCATCATAGCATCATATATGTTAAAATGTTACAGATAACATGTTTGTCAGATGTACCTAAAGTCGAAAGCTGAATATCTAAACATAAGTAAGACAAAACAGCGTCACCAACAGACGAAAGAACATCACTTGAGACAGGATAAGATAAAATTCATAGACATGAAAAGTCAACGTCATGGCAGTTCTTATTACTTTTCATATTTTTTCAAACTTGATACACTGTTAGTCTGTATGAAATTTTATAACAATATAGAGAATTTCATACACCTTTCCTCAATTTGCCGATGATCTATTTCTGTGGTCCAAAGGTGGAAAACACTGATTTACCTTCCACTTCGGTATGGACTCAACGCTGTCATCGTTACAAACACGTTAGCACAATTTAATCAGTCATGATCAATTTTCTTCCAGTTGTCCTTTCCCCGTTTCATCCTGCTTAAACCAACGTCAACATTAATCTTGAGTAGCCATGCTGGCTTTATTTCTAGTACAGACATTTTATTAGTATTTTGATGTTATTATTTTTCTATTCACTCTCATGTCTGGCAAATGATTATACAATTCCGAGATCCAAAAGCTTCTCTTGCCAGCGTTTTTTATATTGTCTTGCTTCTTCACATGTCGCTTGCTTCATGATGTCGTGTGACACTAAAAATAACATCCAGTAGTCTAGTTTTGTTATACTGCACAAGCCCATGATATTATCATACTAGTGTACCACACGTACACATAGCTCCATAGCTCATATCCCGCAGGTGCTCAAGAAGGAGGAAGTATCCGATGTAATGCAGCACCCTAGACCCATTTCCAGCAAAAATCCTTAGAGGCCTCTCGATGACACTTACATGTCCGAATAAAGTAGCTTTTTGCCGGCAGCAGGTAGTTTTCTTCTACACTTACTTCGTGTGTAGGTGGACATTGTACAAAAACACCTATCAATCCTCAACTAACGCTCAGTTTAGATGTCTACTTTGTCATCTATTGCTTACACATATTGGAGATATATTAAAAGGATATATTAATTAAAAATAAATAAAAATGTAGTATATATCCGCCTAACAACGTAAAGACCACGTATTGTCATCTCAGCAGGTGAAATTCTTCTACTTTAATTTCTTATATATGTGCAGACTGGACAAAATACATATATCAATCTTCTATCCACGATCAGTGACCAGAAGTCACTATGCCACAAACTGCTTATACCATATTTCTGCCTCTACTATATAGTACCACAACCCTTAATGAACATATTCTTCTACCAACGACCATTTCAGATATTTAGAATATCACCAGCGGCTTACAATATATGTGCCAGGCAATTAAGAACCACATGCCCTAATACAACTATCAGAGTTCCATCAATGATCAGTTCAGATGTTTAGTATGCTTTATGTATATATCCGCCTAGCTATATATGACCACACCCTGTAATACACCTAGCAATATCCCACCAATGTTTAGTAAAGTTGTTTACTATGTCATTAACTGTTTCCTCTAAGTATTCGTATAACCAAACCCCTGATAAACCCACAATTTTCAACCAAGATTCATTTTAATGGAGGTTTTTCTGCCATCCACTGCTTACACATAATAAACATAGAATAATAAAGCTACAATGATAAATAAAGAAATAATAATAAAATACAGTGCATTTGTACATACAGTACGTTGCAACACAACGTCAAACGACGTATTTTGATGGTAGGAAATACGGGATTCAATGATCTATCAACGATCAGTTTAGATGTTAATTATAGCTCCAACTGCTAATTCTATATGTCGGCCTGACTATGTAGAACCAAAGTTTAGATGTTAACTATGTCACAAACTGCTAACCTTAAATATTCGACTGATTATGTAGAACCACAAATGAGATGTTGATGTCACCAACTGCTTAGTATATATATATATCCGCTTAACAATCTATAACCACAGTTTAGGATTATGTCTCCAACTGATAACTATATATATATATATATATATATATATATATATATATATATATATCCACCTATCTAGAACCACAGTTTAGATGTTTACTATGTCACCAACTGCATACTCTATATATTCAACTGGCTAGGTGGTGCCACAGTTTAGATATTTACTATGTCACCAACTGCTTACTCTCTATATTCGACCGACCGTGTAGAACCAAAGTTTAGATGTTTACTATGTCACTTTATATATCCACCTATGAAGAACCACAGTTTAGCTCTTTCCTATTTCATTAACAGGTAACTCTATATATTCGACTTGCTATGTAGAACCACCAAAGTTTATATACTAACTGTGTCACAAACTACTTACTTACTACAAATGTTTACGCTATATATTTGTCTGTCTAAATATTACCAGAGAATAACTGTTTACTATTTCACCAACGTTCTAACCTACATGACTATATAGAGACACAGTTTAAATATTTACTCTATCACCAACTTTTTATCCTATATATCTGTTTGACTAAATAATACCACACAATACCTAAGTCACCAAAGATCTAATCTATATACCCCTGATTATGTAGGACAACAGTTAAGATGATTACTATGACACCAACTGCTTAATCTTTTTATTCTTTTTAGACGTTTACTATGTGAGCAACTGTATACTCTATATATTCAACTAACTTTATATAACAACAGTTTAAATGTTTTCCATTTCAGCAACTGTTTACTCCATATATCCGTCTGCCTATAAAGAACCAGCATGTAAATGCTAATTGTTCGTCAATTGCTAATTCTTTCTGCCTGACTATATGGAACCACAGTTTATATGTTTAATATGTCAACAAATATTTCACCGAATGGTTACTCGATATCTGCCTGACAATACAGAACCAGCTTGTAAATGTTAATAGTTGGTCAACTGCTAACTCTATCTATCTGCCTGACTATATGAAACCACAGTTTCGACTGGCTATGTAAAACCAAAGTTTAGATACTAACTGGGTGACGAACATCTTACTTTTTATATCCGCATGCCTATGTAGAACCAGTCTTAATATGTTCTGTGTCACCAACTGTTTACGCTATATACCTGTCTGACTTAATATTACCACAGAATAACTGTTTTCTATTTCACCAACGTTCTAACCTACATACCCGCCTGACTATATAGAACCACAGTTTAAATACTTATTATATAACCAACTGTTTACCCAATATATCAGTCTGACTATATTATACCACACAATAACTAAATCACCAAAGATCTACTCTATATATCCTCCTCCCTAACTATGTAGGACAACAGTTTAGATGTTTACTTTGTCACCGACTGCTTAATCTATTTATTCGACTGGCTATGAAGAACCACAGTTTAGCTGTTAACTGTATCACAAACTATTAATTCTATATATCTGCCTTATCATATGGAACCACAGGTTAGATGTTTACTCCATATATCCGCCTGACTATAAAGAATCACAGTGTAATGTTTACTATTTGTTTACCACCTGCTTGCTCTATAAATCTGCCTGACTCTGTAGAACCAGAGGTTAGATGTTTACTATGTCACCAACGTTTTACACTATATATCCGCCTGACTATAAAAAAAAAAACCTAAATTTAAATGTATAGCATGTCTCCAACTGTTTACTCGATATATCAACTTGACTAGATATAGAACCATAGTTTACATATTCACTATATCACCTACTGCTTGCTGCATATATCCGCCCATGTAGAACCACAGTTAAGTGTTTGCTATGTTACCTACTCTTTTCACTATATATCCGCCTTACTATGAAGAACCATGGATTACATGGTTACCATTTCACCAACTGCTTACTCTCTGCATCCGTAGAACCAAACCCCCTAATACACCTATCAATACTCAACCAAGGTTCATTTTAAATGTTTACTGTTCCATCTATTGATTACACAATGTAGATCCACATGCCCTAATCACCCATAAAATATCAACCAACGCTCAGTTTACGGGGCCTTGACAGTTGAGCGGTGAAAGACTCGGCCTTCTCCGCTGGCGATCCGGGTTCGATCCCGACGGTTACAGTGGCCCGTCCAAGGTCGGTGGTTTTCTACGAGTTTTTCTGCTTCTCACTGCGATCTTCAACTGTATCTGTATCTTCTATTTTCCCCTAAATATCAATAACTGTATACCGACTCAATCTGTCAAACTTTGTCGTTGCTGAGGGAGCCAGTGCAGGACGGATTTTTCCAGATACATGTGACTGGCTCGAGCGCCGATTTCTCTTTCAGTGAGTCTCAGTTTACATTTTTAGTGTGTCATGATCCACTGCTTATACAAAATATCCGCCTAATAATTTAGAACCACATCCTCAATTCATGTTTCATTACCCAACCAACTCACAGATGTTTAGTGTGTCACCCACTTCTTACCCTATACGTCTGACATACAATGTAGAACCACACCCTAGATCAATCCTCTACCAACGATCATTTTAGATATTTAATATGTCACCCTCTGCTTAAACGAATTAAATCACCTATCATTCCTCTGTGAACAATCCGTTTAGATGTCGCCCACTCGTTACACTGAAATTCGCCTAACCGTGTAAACCCACATTCGGATTTCAATAATTTATCAGCGCTGTCTCCCTTTGTAATTGGTAGATCTCTTGATTACGTCACTGTTATCTCTTTCTGGTTATGGTTTGATTTGACATTAAGATCCGCTTATGTAATTTGTAATAACCCCCCCCCCCCCCTTCCCCTTTAGGGTAGGATGTAGCTAATTGACCTATGCATGAAACCTGTGTGACCTAAATCGCATATTCTTTGAATGAATAATCATGAGCAGAGAAGTTAAGAGAAACCAATCAAGTTGGCAATGTAAACAGTCAATCATCAGACAGGCACAACATTTGCATAATTTGGGCGACTCTACAAAACAACACGTGTAGTCTGTAGCAGTACCGGTGTCGGCAAGTTTTCAGAGATATTTTTTAATACAAAGGATACATTATAAAATGTTCAAAGACAATGGTTGAAGGAGCCATTCCGCCGACAACCGAGTGCATAATAATGTTTGACCTTGCCAGTAATTCGTAACAATCCAAAATATTGCAAGACAGTTTAAAATGACTGCGATATATTCAGCACCAGAAAACAGAGCTATTGCGATTCCAGTTGATGATGTCAGTCAATGCGACATAATATGTCATCGACCTTTGTGACGTCATTATTGTCTTGTAAACAGCTCCCGAAACCATGGCATGGAAGACCTTTTATGTTGGAGTGTTTTGTTGGCTCATGATCATAGTTAGGTCAGAAGGGCGAAGCATAAGAGCAGTGGTTGTTAGGTCAATTAGTTGGATTACGGAATGGGAGGTGCCCGATCCAAACCCCTCCGGCGTTTCAATTGTAGAATGGTGAACTCTTCAGAGGATCTCAGTGATACACTCTTATGTTTTAAAATAGGTAATGGCTTCCAGATACTCCCAATTATGATGCGTCACAAATGTAAAAGAAATGTAAATATTAATGTAAAAGCCGTTCGTCTGTGGTAAATTTACACAACATATACATGTGTGCATGTACTTCTTTATGTATTGTATATGATTTGACTATGATGTGTTTGTCTATGTATTTGTCTTAAATCATAAATCAAACCAATTTGCCTATTGTATGAACACTTTAAGCTCAATTCGGAAACAACAGTACAAACATTGACATGAAGTGTATTACACAGAAAGTGGGAGTGTCGGGTGCCACTGTACTCTTGAGTGGCGAATGCACCTAGACGACATTTATTCCATATCTCAAAAATAAATATCTAAATAATTCTTGATTCCATACATGGAATTATAAACGCAAAGAAAAGACCTGGTCGAAAAATAATAGGTTCCCGGTATTTTGACAAAAGGATTTCAAAACATAACGTACATTCAATATCAAGCGACTAATACACATCCTTTCTATCTGTCAGACATTCATTTTATCTATGTATCAACAAAAAAAATTGTTTTTCTTTTCTTCTTTTTAAAGTATTTTTAATATGTTTTAAATTTAAGCAAGGGGGGGGGGGCGGTCGATATTTTCACAATTGTTCAAACGGTAATTTGACCTACTTTTGGACTTAAGCATAATTACTATCCCCTTGCTTAAGGGTATATTGTGACGCCTCCGTTCGTGTATCCGTCTGTTCGTCAGAGTCAAACTGTTTGACCAAAACCTTTCATCTTGAACATATGGGTCACCTACCCAAAGATGAAGAAATGTATCGATTTTGAGGTGACCAGGTCAAAGGTCAAACCCACAGGACCCACTTGTTGAAGAAGATTGTGGAACCATTTTTAGCCAAACCATTTATCCCAAACCTTTTCTTCTTGCACATATCGCTGACAGACTCATAGATGAAAAACCCTTTCGATTTTGAGGTCACCGGGTCAAAGGTCAAGCCCACAGGACCCACTTGATGAAGAAGATTGTGGAACCATTTTTAGCCAAACCGTTTATCCAAAACCTTTTCTTCTTGCACATATGGCAGACAGTCCCATAGATGAAAAACCCTATCGATTTTTAGGTCACGGGGTAACGGTCAAGGCCACAGGACCCACTTCTTCAAAACGCTTGTGGACCCATTATAAAACAAACCATTCCAACCAAACCTTTCATCTTGAAATTATGGCTTTCCCATCAAAGGATGAAGAACCTTATCAATTTTGAGGTCATGGGGTCAAAGGTCACAGCCACAAGACCCACTTAGTAAAAATTATTGTGGAACCATTTTTAGCCAAAGCATTTGCCCAAAACCTTTCATCTTAAAAATATGGCTCACCCACACAAGGATGAAGAAACCTGTCGATTTTGAGGCCACGGAGTCAAAGGTCAAGGCCACAGGACCCACTTCTTGAGAAGGCTTGTGGACCCATTTTAGGCAGTTTGACCAAAACTATTCATCTTGCTAACATGGCTCACCCAACCATGGTTCAAGAACCCCATTGAGTTTGAGGTCACAGGGTCAATCGTCAAGGCCACAGAGCTGCCCTACTCATTTGCACACTGTGTAATACACCCAGTCTAATTATACCCCGTGTGAGGTTGTTGTTTTTCTAAATAGCGCTTAGGGTATTTTTTTCTCTAGTTTAAATGTCACTGTACATTCGCGGGAATAGCGGTTAATAGCGGGGATACCGGTTTATAGATTACAATAGATTACAGATAAATTACAATTACTCCTTTACAATTAAATTTACTTTTGTATTATTCTTTGGATTAAAGGTGCAGTATCATCTTGTGTTTTTTTTTTCTGTGGGTCAGAGGGCTTGTAACAAGGATTTATGCTTCGAAATTCCTTCCATTGTCCATTTAAGAAAACATGAATTTCTCCAAATCGTATTGTACATAATAACATGATAAGAAGACGGACACTAAATATTAAATGTCAACAAGAGTTGAAGGAAGATTATTACATTTAAATAGTCTTAAATAATAAAGATTTCTTGAAAAGTCTTTATCATGTGAAACAAGAATTTCACATATTGGCAAACTGTTATTACAATAAAGAGGAAAGTATCGGATTAAAGTTCCTGTACATTAGTTTACACGTTTTCTTTTCAAGTGAGAGAGTGAAAGAGAAAGGGAGAAAGACTAAACATTTTGTTAAGAGTCAAAAAGGTTTAACTTTCATGGAAAGCTCAGACATTAAAGGAAATAATCTGATATTGTAAGTTTAATATATGTCTGTCCGCTCGAGAAACTGTCGTGAGTTGGTTGTAGTATGACGTGTTTGCCAGTGCTAATCGTGTGTTTTATAGCTGCTACAAATAACACTCCGTCTACAATACTTAGTGATATATATATATATACAAAATATATCACTATTTATCATGTTTTAATTTTTATTGTACACTAATGAGCATGCCGTTATATAAACAGATATTCCAGTGATCTAATATGATAAATCACTGTTTATCATGAAATCACGACAAATGGCGCCAAATATATGATGTGCCGCCCCCTTATTTCCGCTCTGTGTGGCTCGCGGCTAACAAAAAACCGCGTCTGGGACGACATTAACTAAAGTCAGCCTTCAGTTGAGTGCTTGATGCAGCGTAACGCCAGACAGGGTCATAAAAACAAACTATTTTAACGCGTATGTAGATCACTATTATCTAAGGAATGGTTGGGTCCCTGACTGTTTGTATTGTCTCAAGTGCCCAACGCGATTTATTTGCAAGTACCGAACACATTAAATAATTTCCTTGTGTCTGATATTAGTGTAACTTACTTCACTGGAGCTGGGAGGGTTTTATATAACGGTACATAACTTATTATTCGTACAGAGTATGATGTTTTATTAATAATGTTTTGGCTTGTCGATGGCCATATAGATACTTGATCCCTGGGGAAATCTAGATTACTTTTGGCTGAGTGATAAATATGTAGACCGTAGTACTTATCTTAGAATAAACGTCCTACTTCATCGGGAAGGTGACCTTTTACCTTTGACATTCAAAATCAATACATTCCATGCTATTTAATGGCAACAAATATAAATAGTTAATTGTCACCCAACGGGTTTATAAAAAAAGTACAATATATCCGGCAGTTCCTGTAATTAACACTTTTGCTTCAAAAAGTTATAATATTATGTTCTTTCAAGAGTTAGAAAAGAACCCGAAAAAAGGTGGATTTAATGTAATGAAATGCGGCATGACTCGAGATTATTGATAGCTGTGTGCAATACCCTGGTGGCGGTATGTATAACCCATTGAGTTTGAACCGTTTAATCTATCATAGAAACCTGACAAAATTATGACCAATAAAATTTCATTCTGATTGTATATTTACGTGGAAGATGCCACAACATGACCTCTACTTTGAGACTGGACTTGGACCTTCATATTTGGTGAATATTGAGTACATTTTATGCAAACCATCATATACATCTCTCGTGAAATGGTGGATGGATTCTTAAGTATATCATCTATCAAATATAACAGGGAACACTCTCATATACAACAAAATGATAGCTTTTACTGAAACATATTTCTTTTACATTATGCATGTGCATTAATACTTCCATAAGGAACATTAAATGAGCCTACATTATGAGAATGACCTAGATCTTGACAATATATTCACGATATTTGGTGAGAACCTTACAGAGCATTAAGTAACTAAACTTTATTAAGAGAGTTCCTTAAAATTCATAATAATTTGTGGTGTCTATCCATGGAAAACCTGTGCAAAGTATTAATTAGACGTACTTCTTTGAAATTTTGCATGCATGAATGTCTCTCCCAGCTTGATGATGGATTATACACCCTCTAGATTCGGGTTTTTAAGTTGTCAGTGATGAATTACTATAGTCCGTTCCTTTACCCCTATCCACCTGATTTTTCGCGATTATCTCTACATAAGACAAACTTGGCAAACAAAATTTGCACCATTTGCATAAAGAGGCAAAAGCGTAATTTTTGGTACCTTACCTACCCACTATATAAATATTATTTACTTAACGGCCTGGTTGACATGTCTCAAATATATCCGAGGTTCATGGCGTCCCTAATATGCGGCCATTGTTTATCCTCCTTGGATATGGATATAAAGTAATGTGACGTAACAGTGAAGCGCGTGCACGCGGAGAATACAAGTCTCGCTGTTAACAGGGGTCGGCAGCTCTTGATTATTGGTTCCGTGAATGTTGGTTCCTCTTTAGTACGTCACGTCTATTATGACGTCATCACTATCCCCTGATACGCCCATTTAACAGATTAGTGGCAAGATGTCGCTAAAGAATAGACTAGTTACTCATAAAATGGTTTCAAACTGTTTACAGGAAAATTACATAAGGTAGGCTATTATTTCCATAATAGTTAATTAAGCTTTTTCCTCTTTCTTCCCAAAGGTCAAACAGTTTTGGCGTCCTTTGATTCACAAATAAATAATCGTGATAAAACAGGTGGACAGGGGTACTGGAACGGACTATAGGCATGCGCACATATGTATATGTATATGTTTATGTATATAAATATTATAATTCCAGTAAAAAATAACAGCTTTCTGGAAATAAAAACGTTCTTCAGTTTATATAATCATATGAATAAAGGAATATAATAATTATTATATATTAGATATAACAGATTGTTAGCTGTGCCAAAACAGAGGTACAACTGGATTGTTAATAGCAATAAGCTTTGCCTCTATATTGTTCATGTACTTTGATCTATCCGTAGCTCCAACAGGTACCTCGGCCAGCATGGTTTGATTAATGACGCCTGAGTCAAGCTTTTGGGTCAGGTTCAATGCTCAGACAATCGACCGGCTTTGGATAATAAGCACTGGTAATCAATTCTTAGTAGAACTTGCTTCGATCATCAGTTAGCGCAGCAGCCATATAGCGAATGATTCGAGCTTCTCTGAGGCTATTTCCGCGTTTCCTGTAAGCACTGAAATATAAATAATAATAGCCACAGTCGCTCATTAAATAGGGAGAGATGTAACCTGAATACACCGCTTTGAATGGGTATCAGTCATCAGTCACACACACATACACACACACTCTCTCTTTCTCCCTCTTCTTTTATATATATATATATATATATATGTCACACACACACATATATATGGAGCGCATATATGTATATGTATATGTTTATGTATATAAATATTATAATTCCTGTAAAATATAACAGCTTTCTGGAAATAAAAACGTTCTTCAGTATACACAATCATATATAACTGTAAGCACTTAAATTGAAATATTTATAGCCAAAGTTGCTCATTAAATAGGGAGAGGTGTACCCTGAATACACCGTTTGGATGGGTATCAGTCACACTCTCTCTCTCTCTCTCTCTCTCTCTCTATATATATATATATATATACATATATATATATATATATATATATATATAAAGCGTATATATGTATATGTATATGTTTATGTATATAAATATTATAATCTTGTAAAATCTAACAGCATTCTGGAAAATAAAATAAAAGACACAAACAGACAAATACAGAGCGACAGATTTGACTGAATAAACCATGCGGTATTGATTGTTAAAATGATGACAACAACAGAAAAAATTGTCAAAGACATTCCCGTTCACGTAGAACTGTAATATTTGAGGTAGGTATTAAAATACGAATATTTAGCGTTTATACTAGGAACCTGTGAATGGTCAGTGTATATGGAGATAAGGACTAAACATACCAACCCTCATGGGAGAATTGATTCTCTTATTTTTAAGAACCAGCTTAATAGTACTTGTTAACCCCAATGTATTTAACATATAGCAATTTATCAAGGAAACCCCAGGATCCATCCCTTAGTACCAAGTGAACACGCCGGGCAACACGAGTACCATGTTATGTGACCAGGTGACAAGTCATCAAGCCAGAGCACTCTATTTAAACATGCCAGAAACGCATGTCGCACGCGGCACGTGATTTATAATTAAAGGTCTGGGGAGCAAACAGCCTCGTTACCTGTATACATGGCAGCGTACCAGGTTTATCTTAACTTGGCGTATCACCAATAGTTAAATTATCGTTTTATATAAGCATCCGGCTACACATAGCCTTATCAGTTGACATGAATGCCCGCGGTGTTTGGCTACTGTGGAGAAAACCTACTCCCCTTCACGACCGCAGCATAAATACAATTTTTACAAAATACAGTAGTATAGTTTGCATGATTTATTATTGTTTTAAGAATAGTGATACTATGTCACAATCACGCCATTGAATAAGAACTTCATCATAACCCATTTAAACAGATTTATTACTTACACTTGATATATCCTTTGTTTTTACTATATTATCAAGCAGTAAATTCGGATATTACAGGTTAAGCGAATCAGCAGGAAACGCAGTCAAATACAAAAAAAAAAATAATAAACCACATGTTAAGTACATTTTGCACCCTTTGTATGACATGCATGATCACAACTGCATTTAATATGACCAACGTTCTGCCTTCCAGTGATAAACCGATATATGTATTTGCCATACCATATAAGTCAATGAACCGGGATTGTTTTTTATATAAACTAAGTTCTAAGGCCAAAATAAAAAAAAGGTATGGTTCTCAGGCAATTTTTTTCAGGAATCAATGTGGGCGGGCGCTTTTTTGTATTTTAAATTTTTTGGTATGTTTCGATAAAAATGTCAAATGATAAGGGAAAAGCATGAAAATAACAGTTTTATTTTGCTAAATAAGTAAAAGCACTACAAAACAAAGGAAATTGTATGGTTTTATCTTCGTGAAAGAATGTCGGAGCGGCAGCAGCTCAAAATTGGAAAGTTTTTATTGAAAATCAAAATAAAAATTTTTGATGCGGGGGTTTAAAATTGATGCGGGCGGTGCCTGCGAACCATACCTTTAATTTTTTTGGCCTAAATGCCTAAGTTAGTTTTGTCTTTCTTGAGCACGCAAAATGTGTTACAATGAGTGTATGTTTTTTCAACATTAAAGATCTATTACCGTAAGTGTGGCTCTTTAGCAAAGCAAATATCGTTAGTTCATATCTTCATTGCAAACGGTCTGCTAATTTACTTGTGCTTCATGTACCAATAATTAGCTTAAAATATATGCAAGGCTACCTTGCATTCAAGACCTAGCAACCTACGTGTGAGCAATAAGCACTAAAAATGCGTTATTACGAGGGGGCAACGCAGCAATATAAATTAATATAGGTATTTGTAACCCTGCAATATTAGAGACCTGCCCACTTCATTTTAATTCCCGTCACTGAATTATACCGAATTACTACGGGACTTGACCATTAACACCCGATAAAAAAGTATGTTCCCCTTAGGACCTGATAAGGGGAGATCACTTGCCGACCAGCTAGCCTAGTGTACTGGAGCCCTCTGTCTATTATGACACATGGTCCCAGCGTAAAACGGAGATGTATGTATGTTGGCACTGGCGAAGCGTAGAAGCCTACAACCCTCCATTTTCCAAGATTGGCTCATACTTATAGACTGGCTTTATGATCATTCTTGGCATATTAATAATAATTAATCTAAAATCGTTCAGATCGTTCGGGCTTTTTGATAATTTTAAACAAAAGTCCGTTATCTTTATAGTTTATCCCTGGAAGAAATTCTACAACCTGTCACCTTAGGAGGGATAATGTCCAACCTGTCACCTTAGAAAGGATAATCTTTTCAAACACCGTCAACCTTCATGTACTTATTCTGGAGTCAATACTTGTAAAAAAAAATAGTGACTCTGTCATCAACGATATGACTCTGAATAAATGAATATCGCTAGTCCGAATGATGGTATATACATAAACTTATTCTATGCCAGAGAGCCTCTGTCGGTAACGTCTACCCCTCAGTGTTCGGGACTATTAATTAAACATACAAAAAATCATGTTTAGTTATATTTCAAATTATAAAAGTTAAAAATTGAGTCTTACAACCAGAGGATATGGTTTGCAATATTTGTTCAATACAAAATTCGAAAAGATGACTAACGGTACCCGAACACAACAGAGGGCCTCTATGAGCAGTGGGCTTGCTCTTAGAAAAGGTCAATTTGTGGCTTTGGATTACAAAATACTTTTAGGTTTAAGCCTGACACTGCTGTGGTCGGCTTGCTTATGTCTGAGTGTTCCTTATCGTGCTTTAAATCCGTCCATTAATGTGATTTATCTAAACGCCATTCCTGCTGACCTGAGATGATTTATTCACATTCGTCTCTATTATTTAGATATCTCGTTTTAGACCCATGAATGAAGGTCTGGTGAGCAAATAGCGTTGTAACATGTATACTTGGCGACGTACCAGTTTTACCTTTCTCCTTCTGGCCTATGATGAGTTGGGTAACGGGTAGGACGTAGCCTAGTGGTTAAGGCGTTACTCTTTATGGCTGAAGGTCCCCGGTTCGAACCCCTTGTGCCTCAATGGCATAATGGTGAAATATCGTTATAGAACCGCAGAGATTTGCTGTAATGTTCTTAACGACAGGTTATGACTTCTGGATTATTCCTAATTCCTAAATATGAATACCTTCCTTCGTATTCAATAGACAGTGCCACCAACAGGCCATGGACCTACCCTTTACATAAAAAAGATCGGTTGTTTACATTCGTCCACTGGTTTTTGGTATTCTATAAATACTTTGGAACAATTCCAGCTTTGTCTGCATCATATGAATCGCTGTATATAAACTCCTGTCCTTAAGAAGATACCGAAATAAGTGACAAGCACTGAATAAACTAGCATACTACAATTTGCCTTAAGTTGTCCGAGGGGCGTAGAAGAGTCGAGCCACTGGAGCGTGATTTTTTGTCTGATGATGGCTTCTGTATCCTCGATGCATTTGTGCTTCGTTACTCGTCAGCCCGTAAAAAACAGTTATAAAAAACAATTTGTTGTAGTAATACAGATAATAAATGCACAGAAATTCGCCAGCTCTTCCATTTAGGTAAGAGATATTACACACCATTCTCAATATTCGCAAACTAAAGGTATACAATGGACAATTATGGCTATTAATCTACATAATCTATAACATATTCATCATGTCAGTTATAACTTTTTTTCATCAGTCGCCAAAGACACAACAGTTCATAAAAGTAATCATATCACTTCTTCAGTCAATTCATACACATTGTGACAGTAAATTATGTTTTCAGTGTGCAGTAGCAGTTGCATATAGATACATATCATAACAATAATTATAATTTATCATCAGTAATCTCAGGTACATTAAAACTAATAGTTGTTTGCAATGAGTAATTCACGATTTAATCATGAACATTGATGGGCGGTTCTGCTCCAAGTATGAAAAAAACTTTCTTTTTTTTCTAATTTATAAAAAAAAATCAAATGTTAAGATAGTGCTCACCTAAAGCATTATTGATGTCTATTTATTTTAATTTTAGAACCGCTCCCCTGCTTGCCGTAAAATATATATATATATATATATATATATATATATTTATATATATATATATATATATATATATATATATATATATATATATATATATAAGAATTATTGGTCGCTAATTCATTCAGGACAGGCTCATCGGTTAGTCCAATACATGATGAATTGGCCTGGCAGCCAGTTTAGTGTACAAACAGCATATTGATATTATTGTATAACTTGCAGCACATTGGAGAATCCAGAATAGAACAACCAAAGGAATCTAGATTATTTTAAAATATAATTTTACTCTATATGATATTTTAACATCCAGGCACGATTCTTATAATAGCCGCTTAATTATATAGCCCTGAATGGTCTTTCTAGAAATCTTCCATAACGCCATAATTGCAAAACCTAACGAAACATTATTGATGATCATATTTCATTATATCAATAAAATGATATTGTCGGCTCTTATATATTTAAGGAGAAAAGTGTTTGTTTTAAGACCATGTGTATGTTATTACATTCGCCTGATATATATAAAATTTATAAATATTTTATTATATATTCATGTTTTTACGAAAAACAATAAATTTATATATATATATATATATATATATTGTTTTTTCGTACAAACATGAACATGTAACATTAAATGTGAAAATAAGTATTTGTATTTTCCACTATATCATATCGATATTGCATTGAACAAGCTAGAGTATTATTTAAGGGAGACCTGGATTATATGATAGCATTATATATGTTCAACCGTCGAGCATACTAGTTTCAACTGCTAATATATCATTATACGATACACTGTCCATTATAAATGGGCGTGTCTAGTTTGATGAGGAGTTCACAGCACCTCACCGGTCACTTTCTGATTTAGGGTGAATGTCATTCAGCGGATCAACCCACGTGACGAGAAATTGTAGGTCCGAATGAGGACCATAATTTTAGGAAATAACAAAAACAACACGTGTTTCTTGCTTGATATATTTTAACACAGCCATGAACCATTTGCACCGATCCCATAATGCCGAAATTCTGTAATCCGCTTTATGCGCAAGTGACATGACAGGAAGGCGTGTGGAATATTTGCACTTGGCGAAATTTGGTAACGAGTATTGTTTTTCAAGTTGAAGGTGCTCAAGTTTGTTTGCGTTCAGCTGCAGGTGTTATGTGCATGCTTTATACATGTAACACATTAATCGAAAATGCAGGGTCGGGAAGGCATATCATAATATCAGCTACGCAATAACATACCTGTACCACAAAATAAGGTTAGGCCACATTCTCTTTGTATTCGCAGTGCGTAACTAATGCTATTACACGTATGGTGAATGATAGCGAAGAAATAGCGGCTCAGTATGGCGAGTCAATGAGCATGCATTATAAATGCCTGGGGTTTTGATATGAATGTAGATATCTCATTCTGATTCTCTCTCTGTGCCTATCTCTCTCTCATCCGTAAATATATATAAAATATATATATATATATATATATATATATATATATATATATATATATATATATATGACCCAACCTTCAAACTTAGATTTTACATTAAAATGAGCAATTACAGCCTTGCTCATGTGATAATAATATCCTTAATACAGGGGTTCCATATTACACCGGTACGAAATAGGACGCAGAATTTCATCTTTACTCTACGAAAAGTTTTGACTACGAAATAATATGTCGATATTGCCAAAAATCCCTAATCGATATTAATTGTTAGCAAGTACATATTTTTTAATAAAAGTCACAGGCAAAGATGGAATAGATTCTGAAACGATCTTCTTTTCAAAACACTCACACAATGACCATTTGAAAAGAACAAGAACCATTTTATTTGGTATATTTACAGGAAGTTTCATATTTTAAGACATAAATGCAATAACGAATTTTAAAGATTAAGTTATTGAACAGTCATGTGCTGAATGATTGCCCGTTCATAGACTTTGAAATAATTCCTTGAAATATAATACAAAGTGACAACATATTAAATGTCACAGACGCATGCAAATCACTGAGCAAGTGAATTGGCTTGGCCGAGAAGCTAGAATCTGATTTTTATATAACTCTAAAATAATACACCAATAAGTACAAAAGTATAAAAATAGACTACAAACAGATCTACGAAAAATAATATTCGTGGGTAAATGGTGTATAAACATATTCCATGGGGTCAACCCAAATTTATGCCATATTTGTTCGATAAATGTGCATGACCTCATACATAAGAAATACATTATTTGACCTTGAGGTTATTTCAAATCACCGACATGGGGCACCCAGGGTGCACCAGACAAATATGATCCAAAATATCCTTCTGGGAAAATTTTGTGGGAAGCGCACAATATGGACACATGTACAAAATTCCTTCGTGGCATTTTTGGTGTTTTTCTATATACTGTTTGCTAAAGGACTGCACGCGGCAAAACGGGCACTTGTAAGGTGCGCTGGGAACCGTGTCACTGATGCGATCATTCTTCACAGTTGACGAATAATCAGCGTGATACGATGAGTTTGTATAAATATCTAGGTTGGAATTAGGGTTCTGGCATGAAGATTGCGGTTGCTCGAGAACAGTTGCATGTTGTGTCGTTCTGGGCCTCATGTCCACCATGTGACGGGAGTTGCTGGTGCTATTTAATCTTAAATTAAAGCTTGAATAATCTGTAGAGTTTAGAGGGACAGAAGTCGTGAGACGCTGCGTAAGGAACCGGTAGGGGGGACTTCCTACAACGTTTTGGTAGTTTCTTTGCCCTTGGAGGGGTCTTATGCCAGGAGATGAGGAAGCTTGGGAGATAACAGATGAGGTCACAGGAAGGGCTTTGTTTGGTACACCAAGTGGACCCATTTCAACACGAACACTGTGTGCTGGCGATCCTGATAATGACGGCACCTGTGGAGCTTGTGGTCGTGTTTTTGGTGCTACAGGAAAAACACCAGACGCTGGGTACCTTTCTGTTTGGGGCCTTCGTTCATGTCTGATTTGGAATGAGGGCAAACGAGATCGATATGCGACTGGGGTTGACCTTTGTCCTGGATACGGGGCCGGACGAATCAGGCGTGGACCTGTCACAGGAGCAATGTTCGCCACAGGGCCTGCAGTTATGAATCTTGACGACGGGTAGGAGGAAGAAGACGGCGATATGGCCCTAAGTGGTATGAACCTTATTCCTGATGTCACAACTGCTGATTTAGCTTCTTGCCTGATCTCTCCTGGCTCGAGTTGTCCGTTTTTAAAGATTCTGTGCATCGACTGAACATTGTTTTGACTGACAGTTGCAGTGTGGGAGCTCACAGGACGGTATCGCTCGCAATCGTTCGCAAACGTTTCCTTTATTTCCGGTCTGAGACGAAATGCAATTGATTCTAATCTAGTAGCCTTGTGCGCGGGATGAGGCTCTTCTTGAGAAAACACCTGGACTGAACATCCACCGAGCCTATCATACCGGCGATGCATATTTGAACATCTTTTTGATGATGCTCTGTTCGGGTCAGCGGTGCGTGGTGAACACCCACCATCATCTACATTGCTCGCTTGATTTGGTGTAACAATTGCAGAAATGGATGTAAGGTCGATTTCGTTGTCTTCTCTCAATGTGGTAGGAGAAGAGACAGAGAAATTGTTTACGTTTTGGTCATCGTTCTCAAAGAGATGTTTCTGATCCACGGTACTTTGCCAGGAAGGGGCAACAAAATGACGATCAACGCTATTATTAAGATCCTCTCGAAGCGAAGTATCTGAGAGAGTGGCGTCATTTGTTTTTATATTTCCTCCCACTGAGCTGCCATCCACCATGTTCGTGTCAATAGTAAAATTTGAGTTGAATTCTGCCTCGAATGCTGTAAGGTGGTTTGTTTGATATTCAGGCTTGTTAGCCATGGACTCATTTAATGCATTCAGATTTAGATCCTCGACGGGAATATATTCTGCCTCCCTTTGGAATTGAATGTCATTAGATTCCATATCATTCAAGCTGTAAACATCGACTATTTTAAATGTAAACTCATTTGTTGTCTGGGACCTCTCCTTCTCTTCATCTCTATGCGACTGCGTTGTCCCCTGTGCACCATTTTCAAAAACGACGTTTGTTGTATCAGGGGACATTTGCTTTTCACCATCGTTAGTATTTTCTGTTTCAGGAGAAGCAGAAATAATGATTGGCTCTGTTTCGCTCTCCACTGATCCCACTCGCAGTTCGGTCTCATTGTCCTATTAAAAGAAAAAATTCAATGTATATATATATATTTATATATATATATATATATATATATATATATATATATATAAATATATAAACGGTAAGGTAGTCATGCTGGCTTTAGTCATGCTGGCTTGTTGTGTTAGACAGGGAAAAAAGGATACAAGAAACTATTTTAGTATAATTACTGCATATACTTGTCTCTTCATGATTTCTGATCATGAACTCGGTTTACAAGCTTTCATTTTATTCAACGGTCCATAGATAAATATTTTGAAGAAATATTTTCCTTTACCTTGACACGTGTTATTATTTATTAGAATACAGCCGGATGAAGAAACGGATTTGGGAATTACTTACATTGAACGCTGCCTTCGTTTCCTGTGCTTGGACGTTTTTAGGCCCTGGTCGCCTGGTAGCGATTTTCTTAAGGTTTTGTTTCTTTTCCTTTCTCTTTCGTACGCTAGCTTGACCCAGCATAACCTCTTTACGTCTTACCATTGAGAAATTAGGTTCTCTAATGAGCTGTGCCCACTCCCCTGGATGTCTTGTGTCATAATGTTGAACGGTTGTGTCCTCGTTCTTGAATGATAAGCCACACATAACACATCTGAAACGTTGCTCCGTCCTGTGGCACTTCTCAATATGGCCTTCCATCATACCTTGGTTGTCACAAGCAAACGTGCAATAGCTACACTGGTAGTATTCCTCTCGTAGGCCAGGTTTCTTCGGTTCGATTTTATAGGGGTCCTTTCCTTTACTTCCCGATTTAATATGGCCGTTTCTTCCAATTTGGATTGGTTTCTTGCCACCATGAATTGGCAAAGAAGACTGGTTGTCTCCGGCATGGGAACGTGATTGGCCTTTTAAGAGTTCTGGTTCATTTGTATCGAGAAAGACGTTATCATTTGGTGTTTTAAGTTCATACCCAGGTTTATCATTGCACAGACGTGTTGTTACCCGTGTGTAAAATTGTGTTTCCTCAATCAAAACCTCCTTTTTAACATCTGGTAAGCTATATTGGTGTTTCCGGCGATGATGTCCCATTGCTCCAACCTTGGACCCATATCGGGTGTCGCATATCCTACATACAAATGGTTTGTGTTGAGTATGCCCATAAATATGCTCAATTATGGTGCCTTTCGCAGCAGTGTAATATGGGCACTGCAAACATTTGTATTTCCAGTTAGATCTTCCTTTTTTCTTTTTACGAACATTGTTTATTTGGGTCAGTTTGGTAATCTCTGGTGGATAAGATGGACCTTTAGGTTCGGTTCTGTTGATGGAATCTTTAAGGCTGCTGATCACAAAATCATTCCTTCCCGCCGTAATATCTCCAGAGGAAGGACAATGAAGTGACATGGGCTGATCTGTTGTTGAAGTGTTCACCGCCATTTCAACAGAGTTTTGATTCTTTGAAGAATTACAGGATGAGGGTATATGGTTTCCCGGGAAACTCGTGGTATGTGGGCACTGAAGTGCCACTCTTTTGTCTAGCCCGACTACGGATATTGATGAACCATTTCGTGGTCTCTTGGCTTTCTTCAGAATCAGCCTTTTTGGTTTCCACTCATGTTGAGATTGCTTTACTACATTCTTTCTAGGTTTTTGGTTCAGTGCTTTGCCCCGCATGCTTTTGTTAAAATTAAATTTAATCTTCATTTTCTTTCTTCTCTTTATCACTTGCAAAGATTTTCGAGCTGTTTGTTTTACTTTCTCATGGGTTATGCCGTTTTCATCTGAATACCGATTAATGAATTTCACGTTTTGGTCAAATTGTTTATCTGGTAGTGTGTTATGATCGTCAGTTGTTCCATATGTAGGTAGAACGGCAACTACCGGCATGTTCTGTGGCTTTGTGTGCATTCCATTTATAACTGACGTGTTATCACTAATGCACGGTGGCTCATCGTCAGCTTGATTTACATCGTTTTGTTGATCCATGGAAATTCTGGCTACATTCGCAGAATGATCTACAAAATAGTCAGCATGTACAGGGTGAACGATTGACTTAACACCTAAGGATGACAGCACATCTACCAGATTGATAGTGAGCTGCTTGCATTTCATAGTAGGAACTTTTCCACTCTGACACCTTCTGTTTTTTGCCTGTTTCAATTTAACTGCGACAGACTGCCGCCGTACATATTTCCTTTTAGCTTGATATTCAGCTATCGCCACCATGGCTGTGTTGCGTGCAGATCTGTGGAATCTGTCTGATGGATTAAGTTTATTCGTTTCTGAAGAGTTTTGACTGCCAGCTTGATTATCCAGGCTGTCATTCCCTTTCACTTTTGTGCCATGACAATTGTCGCTTTCCTGTTGACAATGAACCTCCAAACAGCCAGGAGATTCACATGATGAGGGTATGCCCTGTACTTTACTTGTCGTGCCTTGCTCAGTCGGTCTTTTCAATTTAAGTGCATTGCGATTTTTTACCCTCAAACACTTGAATTTCTTTTTATGCTTCCTGCTTCCCGCCCTACCTCGCATGTACCTTTTTCTTTGTAAATTCGAAGGGCAATTACTTTGGACAAGCTCCTTTGATTCTGAGAGCCGCCATGATTCGGCCATTGCACTAGTTGCTCTCTCAATATCTGGCAATAAACTGGTTTTTCCGACTTCGCTCGTTATCTGATTCGACGAAAGGTTTGATTTCATCAAATGAGGTATTTCGGTTTCAGCAGTTGCATTACTTTTGTTAACTTCTGAATTTAATTTTCCACTCTGGTCTTGATGATTTGATCTTCCACTACCATTACAATTATGTTGATGGTTTGACAGCTTGACCGTTGTCTTTGCAATGTGTTGTTTTTTTTCTTTATTATCGCCTAATTTTTCAACGATTTTGCTGTTCAGGGGAAACTCACCAGTACTAATTTGTACAGGTTTGAGTAGATCAGTAGATTGCGATGGGCTGTGGTTGATTTTCGTTTCACAATATCCTTTTATGGTATGGTCTTGTGTTTCGAAAATCTTCTCGTCTGATTCCACCCTAGACCGGTTATTTATGTATTCTTCAAAGTACTTATGAGAATATTCTTTCTCCTCATCCCTCACAGTTAATTTACCTTCACAGAGCTCAACACATAAACCTTCACTTTCGGGTTTTCTGTTTTTGGTAACTCCATTATGAACAATCTCATCTTTTCCAATAATATCCTCGACTTCATTCAGGAGTTCCGTCATTATTCGTTGTGCAATCATTTCAGGGGTTATAGACTCTACCGTACCTAATTCAGTTGCTTTGTTTGGCTCTTTGACACTGATTTCCGTTACCAAATTAGGCAAGTCTTGATGCATGATACTGATTTGCGTCTGGTCTCTCTCTGTTGCATGATCGCTACGGCTGCAGTGCATTGGTGTACTCAATTGTTGCACATTGTGTTCATATATTCCTGTGCTGTTGCCTACATTGCTAGTTGAAGCTTCGTCCGCTGACGGAACTTCAAAAAAATTCGTTTTATCAGATTGTGGTTCTTCTCTCTGAGGTTTGATTGGCAAATACAGTGTATGTACATTACCAGACATGATCACGACTGTCTCCGCCACTGGCGCATCAACAAATATTGTCTTTGTTGCTGCCTTTTCCTTGTCAGTGTCAGATTCTGATCCCCCCAAGCTGTTAACTGGTATAAAAGCTGTGTTTATTCCACCATAAGGGCTGCTCAAGCTGGTGTTACATGTGTTTTCTTCCTCCATTTTTTCTGATTCTGGAACTAAAATGCCCTCTTTACCCTCACCTGTTGGACACACAGGTGAGGTTACAGAGGGGACTTCGATTGCTTCTATCTCCTTTTTAGCTTTGTGAGATTCTTCCATTTCCTTTCTTTGTTCATCAATTATCAGTAAATTTTTATTTCCATTGAGTTCATAGTCCTGATGGATTACATCTTTGTTCGAAATTTCAGTTTTCTCTATATGACCCTTACCACGCGATTTAGGCGTACTGTCATCTTTTGGAACTTTGATTGGTAGAGCTTTTATACTTTCAGTGTGTACCCTCTTCCTCTTGTACCTACGCTTTCTGGTTGACAACGCCTGTAAAGCTTTGACCTTTCCACAACGAGGAGGGATCTTTGTACTTGAAACCTGACGCGCCCGCGTAACTAGTTTTATACGGGCCTCACCGTGATGCGTTTGTCCTCTACTGTGACCGGCTCTTGCTCGTCGGTACTTATGTCGCGGCCTCCGGAGCACTACAAAAACAGAAAATATTACCGTGACCTCAGATAAACTATATTCTTACATGAATGCGGTTTTACAACTATAGCTCGTATATAAATTCCACATTAAATTATATTTTTTTTAAATAATATATGAAAAACAGGACTGGGTGTAAATAAAAAAAGTATCGCTTGAGATCTGCCTACCTGAGGTAAAAGATTCTTTACCCCTGATTCGTTTTGGTGTCTTGCCCGCTGTAACCAATGTACTTTGTTCCATTTCAGTGCCACCCGACTCGTTAGGGTGTTGCGCATGGCTGCATGAGGTTGCACTGTCTCCTCTCTCAGTGACCTCATCTGTTCTTGGTTCTCTCTGTTCTATATCTTCAGCTTCAATGTTAAGCATGATTCGTTTTCTTTCGTATTGTCCCTTCACCGGCAATACCTCATTATTATAACCAGTAGCGCTGCTGAATGCACCTTTCGGGCAGTCATTAATTTTTGTTGTTGTTTTGATGTTTTTTTCAGTTGTAGTTATCGTACGAGGGGAAACGCGTATTTGCGATAGCCGGCGTGACTTAGCTGGGAAAGCGTGTTTCGCAGTCATGGTTGATTTACAGCGTTCTTTAACATTACGTTTCTTAACCAGCCCAGAACTCCTTTTTCTGTAAAATGGATGACTTTTAAAATACCTTGTATTTCTATTTTTCATCCTTGTTTTGCCGTTAGGGCGAATCATCCTACGTTCATAGCCGTTGTTGTTCGTGAATTCCTTTGTAGATATTAGGGCACCGGTCCAACAGGAAGCTGCAGGAGATTTATGGTCATTGTTTTGTCCATATACCTGTCCATTTTTGTTTGAGTTATTATCACTCCCTCTCACTTTACCATTCAAATGAAAGGCTGAATTACCTTCACATCCTGTATTCTCATCTATTTCCGAACCAATTTCAGCGACTTCTTTACGTTGGTCTCTACAAATTAGTGCTCGTTTTATCTGTACATGTACGCTATGATCCTGTGTGTTATTTGAATCACATTCTGCAGAAATCAATTCCCTTTTCCTCTCGCCTATAGCGTATGGAATGTCTGCGAATTCTTCAGGGAAAAGCTCGGCCTCCTCACGAACCTAGTATAAAGAAATACATTTTTCATTTCTGGGCAGGAATGCTAGGTTCAACTTACAATGCCTATTTATATATATATATATATTTATATATGTACAGAGAGAGAGAGAGAGAGAGAGAGAGAGAGAGAGAAAGCGTGAGAGGGAAAGAGATATTTGAGTGAAAAGACATATTCTTTTTATTCATGTTCCATTGCTCCATACTATAAACCAGCATGACTATGCGTACATTTCTCTCTCTCTCTCTCTCCTTTCTCTCTCTCTCTCTCTCTCTCTCTCTCTCTATATATATATATATATATGTGTGTGTATGTTAATGTATTTAAATATACTGAATAATACATATTCTATTAAATAGTATAGTATTTTTAAATATCCTAATGTTATTGTTGTTATCGGTATATTGACATACTTGCTTTTACCATACAGAACGGACTTCTTGTTCAATAGGGCTCATAAATGTTGTCGTTACTGACAAATTACTCGGAGACGATCTATTACTATGTATGCCTTAATGTTACAAAATAATATGCAGTCTAATGCTATGTAACATGGATGTATTATTACATTATTGTATTGTATGTTATTTTGTTTTTCTGAAACTTGGATGAGACGTAATTTTCCCACAGACTCGTTAACATCTTTGATAATTACTGAAGCTATGTTTTCTGTATCGTCTGTAAATCTCATCGCGCATATGTCATTTTCCGATCGGATCTGTACCTTGCGTGGTGGTCTCCCATCCACTAGCTTTGTGAGATTTGTATTTCTGTCTCCTGTCTTCCTTTGTACGTTACGTCCATTTTGCAATTTCGTTTCATTGTCTTCCATCTCTGAAACATGATATCAAATCTAAACATAACATACACGGTATATATTATAATAATCATAATATCAATAACCTTATCCAGTTATATATCTCATAGTATTTCGTTGGCTTGACTTAGGTTTCAGCAAAACAAAAATTTCCTATAGTCTTGGTATAACAACACCCAGCTGGTCACCAACTTTCAACATATCTTAATATCAACAATATTCACACAACGAGATGATGATAACAAACAGTCAAATGTTAGAAATAATTTGTGCATAGCTGTGGACGTAGTAGGATTTTTGTCATTTTAAGATCCTGTCAGGTAAACAACGATAACAGCAAACGTGTATAGGAAAGAATGGGATGAGTGATTCTGTAAATTTTTAGGTAATCTGACATTATTCTTGTTTACTCTTCTGGATAATAGCATACTACCCGGACAGATGAGATGACATGAACTTGAGTAAGTTATATATTGTAGGAAGGTAAGAGCAAACATTATTGAATTTTCAAGTTATATATGTATGTGGGAAAGCATAGAACTTTATAGTTTAAAGTTCCCCATGTAACAGTCTTCAAACAAGAGCTTAACATATAAGGAAATTTTCAAGGACCAATACAGAATAGGACAAAGATTGAACTTAATAAATACTAAGTGTGCCAGCCATTAAATATATCCGCATTTACTTGAAAAGCTTTTCATATTGTTATATCTACTTCCAAAAAGGCATCCACATTTGGGATATATCCCGATTGCAAATGCAGAATGGACTTACAATAAAGGTAACCTTATACCGTTCTTGTAACTCAAGGAATGTCTCTCAGAAACAAACAAGATTTCTGCGTTTAAAGATTGACTCATTAATATTTATGGAGGGATCTGTTATGTACTGACTATCATGAGTCCATTATTATTACTTTACTTTCTTAGTGAGACATTATAACTGTAAAACCTTACATGTCTTTAGGTTTGATAATATTAAATACAGGTGTTTAGGTGACTGTAGGTATCATAATATTAAATACAGGTGTTTAGGTGACTGTTATGACTATTTTGCTAAACTCGAAAGTATAAAAGAACGTATATTTTTGCATGATTTAGCTTGAAACCTGTGTTTTTATATATGATGTTAAATGTTTTTAGAATGAACTAAATCTCTTTCAAGTCAGTAATTGCACGGTTTTTTATACATTCGTTCGGAGCGTGATAGGAATTCGCCTTTCTGTTGGATTTAATAATTACGGGAATAATTTCCAATGAGTGTCTTTCAAGTGGACTTGTCACTTGCTGTACTAGGGTTTTGAAGGCACAGAGGTTTATTCTTTTACTGAGACATGACCATGCTCACTTATTCATCCGTGGTTGTAATAATGCAATCAATAATTAGTTTGTTAAGGAAAACTCTCGGAATCTGTCGATACCTGATCATAAAATGAACTAACAGTGAGAAAGCTCGGATGGATGCGATGTAAGGATATGTTTCGCTGTTGCAATAACGTTTACCTCGATACTTTTTATGAGATAATACTAAAACCGGTTGTCTAGGCATTGACATGTCAAGTCTATGGAATCTATAACCTGCTAATAAGATATTAAAGTTTTTGTTAAATATATCCATCCTACAAAAGTGGGTCTAAACTGTGGAAGCATTCGTTTCAATATATGAATATTTTTTTTTTACTTTAAGCAGAAAACGTACGAATTTTTAATTAAAGTATATAACAGTTGTAAGTACTCGTCTTTAATTGAATATCTTGATGTGCATAAATTTGTGGATTATTTTAAAACCTTCTTACATGTGTTTCACGTAAAAGAATCTTGCTTTCATATAATGGTCAATTATAAAAAAAAATAATAAGTGGAAATCATACATTCTTGGTTAATGCAAAAACCGTTTTGAAAGCAATTAAGCATGTTTCTAAAGAAGAATATAACTATATTTTCTGATATTATTTCTAGCACTTTGAATTATATATTTATCTACGATATAGGGCGCTTATCTGTACAAGATAGGGAAAATCAAGGTAAATCTGTACCTAGTTTTGATTATGAAATATTAAGACAAAAAATACAATTTTAACCAAGGACTTGCAGTAAACAACAAATGGTTGTATCGCATACCTGAAAATAAACAATTGTTTTCCTTGGAAACCTGGAGGAAATGATAAGAAATGATAACCATGAACATGTAATCAAGGCAATAAACAAATGCTTCCTGTTAAGTATTGGATTTATAAAATCATAAACAGCATTGCATACACGTGTCAACTTGTCTTATGTTCTTTCGTGACAGACCTCGGATGTTACTTATATGATCAGGCTTAACATTCAGTCATATATACGTAGGTGGACGATGTGTTGATTCTATTTTCACTAGATTCAGGAACGATAACAGCTCGGTGATTAATTTGGTTTATGACAATGGATTATTTGGACAGAATGCGGTAGTATTTGGTTTGAGAAATAAATTATATCCTGGTACACCAGATTCTTGATTATCAAATTATATACATGATAAATTACAATAAGTTGCGTGATTAATATTAAACCACGGTAGACAAGAGTGTTAGAATAAACATCTTTAGGATTGGATATATATAGAAAAATACCCATGGTACTACTTGTGAGGGTACAATCTGAGTAGCTTCACGATGCATATAAAAATGTCTTTTGGTTACATTTGTTTTATTTAATTGTTAAACATACCCTTATTTTACATAGGTTTGATCAAAACCGTTCTGAAAGGAATTAGGCCATTATAAGTTGGTTATCATGTATACATATGGTTATTTATTAAAGAAACCATGGTACGGTTTTGATATGAAGTTAATGTATGGACACGTGGTTTATGTTACATCATTACACATAAAGTAAGATATCACCAAAGGGAAGATTTAACTCTGTCCTAGATGTAAAGACTTAAACGCCTTTATATGCTCATGTAACTCTAAGGCCAATATTTTGTGTACATTTTATTGCTTTCCAAAAAATTATCAAACTTACCAAATGTATGCATCACATTCTGTAATAAGCTGTCAAGTACTTGCAATATGATACCTCATATTTTACTCTTTATTGAGTTTTTCTATCCCATAACTTGGACTTGTGCCAAAGTTGGGGGCGTGTTGATAACCTGGTGTTTGTAAAGTGAGCCCGTGCACACGTTAAATACGCTATGTACGTAAAGGTACGACCGACATTTCCTCACCGGAAACTAGATGATATCTGATCTTAAGTACCGGAGTGCAGTCCGCACACGTGCTAGTGAAGCAGCGACCATAATTAATGTGGGCCAGGCAAGCCGAACACCGCCATAGAACATATGTACATGACCCACACAACGTGAATGGCGCATGGTGCTGTATATGATAACACTTTATATTGAAAAGTAATTTAATACACCTACACTGTAATGCTTTGGGAGTCTTGTATGTTAATATATTTACACTTACCAGTTAGTAGTACATCAACACAGACTGTATGCTCGATAACTCATTGATATGAAGAATTTTAGTGAATGTTTGAGTCGTGGTGGTGGACGAGGCGGTGTACACACGACTCGCTTCGTCAACTCCCTGTCTAGTTCTGCTTCAAGCGGTGCAGTTTATGACGTCATGCCTGATAAAGCATGTTGATTGGTCAGAGATGCTTGGCGTCCGTTTAAACCGATCACTAGTAACTCCAAGTGCTTTATCACTCTATGCATTAATGTAGTAGCTGCCATGGCGTCTTTCTTTCTATATGCACGTTAAATGTTGTGCTCATAGGAGAGCATCGATTTTTGCGCTGCAATAAAGATCTCTATCCTTTTTGTTCGCAAAAAAAACAAAGCACTGTTTACATGTCAGTTTTAGTGTGTTTCATATGTGAAGACAATGCCACATAGATGGTTGTGAGCGAGGGTGCAAACCCAAATTATGAAAAGGCTTCATAATTAGTCTTCAGTTGAATTGAACTTAACTATTTACATATTAGGGACAAATAGAAATGATTAATACAAAAGGGTAAATATTTCAAAACACTTGTGGAATAAATTCATAGAGATCCATAGCATGACTGACATTGGACTTTACCTTCTATAATATTTTCTGTTTACTATTGAAATATTAACTTGACAAATCCATGTGCTTAAAGCCTTAGAAAGACAAGAAACCGACGGGCATTGCATTTTTCATTAACCACTGCTAATAACAAATGAAAGTGGAATAATTCGCTCTTTTTTTGGTTTTGTGTACACTTTTATTACTTTCTCGGATATGTCTAATTCCCTTTATATCCTACGTGTGTGATTCGAATGAACAATGTGATCCGACAGTTGTATTTTCAATCACATTCACGTATCAAAATGGTAAAACAATAATATATATCGGGCCCTAACTGTAGTCAGACATAATACATAACGTTGATAATGTAGCAATATATTATGAACATGCAGGGACATGCATTCTATAGTAAAACGGCCATATAACACAGCTTATACTACTGCGTTCAAAATATCGGTAAATGATTTTACAGTAGGTATAAATAGTGTATACAAAGTATATGAATCAAGTATATCAACTATATAAATTGGGTAAAACATTTACCTCTCCCTTGTAGTATTCTTTTAAAAAATTCCGAACCTTTACGTTGAACATACACGAATCTGATAATACACAAACATAAAAAAAAACTCTGATAAGCTGTTTATCTAAAAAAGCACCTGTTTATCTAAAATAAATACAATAAGTCATGAAATTGCCTGTCGTGTGCGACAAAATGATTTTTATCCAAAACATGTGTAACTTTATATATAGTGCATTATTACATTAAATTATCTGGAGAAATTAATTACTTGTTTACACAAGGGACATGTGAGTGTCGCATGGTTAGTGTGTATCGGTCCCCTGTACAGTATAAGGGATTTTATGGAGTAAATAAAAAAATAAGAATGTAAATATTTTCAAAGTTAAAACATAATGTTGATTTAAGGTTGATGTAAGCTTTGATCATTTGCTTATTTGAAGGTTAAATATAAAGCATATTTAAGGTTTACAAATGTATATAACCCTAAAGCAAACCATCGCCATAGTTAATGTTGAAAATTATACATATATTAAATCAATTTAATGTTCTTTGAAATTTTAGAAAACGTAGTAATCATAGTAATGTGTGGTTTACGTAACGATGTCATGCTGGTATAATTAAAGCCATACATACAGTATGGTTTGTACAGATTTATAAAAAAAAAATCCTTTTTATTCAGAGAAACCACATGAAAATGAACATGATTATACGAAATAATAATATGATAAAGTATACAATTGGTTTTAATCATGATGATGCTATTAGTAACAGGTCGACCACCTCTGATAATTTGTTGATGATTGCTGTTGTAATTAGTTACCTAACTTTAAAAAATATGAAGAATAGTGTTGTGAACATGGCAACGTTTCAACAGAGATAGTGAAAACCCTAAAATATCAATAACAGAATGAAGTATCGAAATGGGATTGATCTGAATTATCCACCAGGGGTGCTAGATCGGGTGGTCTCTTGGGTGGTTTCTCCACTCCCAGGGGCAATTGCACTCAACCATCTGATAAGTTATATAAAGATTCTGAAAAAGTGTGTAAATCAGCTCCTTTACCAATACTTAGTTTCCCAGAAATCATGATTTTCTGGACTAAAATTCATGGCTCCTAAGCAAACGGACATTTAAATGTATAAATTATCCTTATCGTTGAGTACCATTAACCAACAATACTAAAAAAAACATTCTAAACGTGTGTACCTACCTTGTGTAACAAACAACCAAAACCACTTAAAGTGGGACCACTTAAACCGATAACATATAGTGTCCTGGGTCATATCCTGAGAAATGTGGCTTTGGGTTTTAAACATTGAATCCTCAATTTTATAACAATCTAAATGATGAGAATCATAAAGTCCACAAGAATCCTAGCCTTCTCTCCACCACCACAACTGTAAGGGACGGCTGACACTATTTGTTCGGGTTCGCATTATCGATATATAACATACATACATATATCGATAATAAAAGTTTCTTTCATGTATTTTGATTTATTTAACAAAACATGAAATATTGGCTCACTGAACAAATTACACTGCAGACCTTAGGTGAAATTAGATGCATAGTTCTGTGATCTATGATCGAAGATGTAGTGAATATTTGTAATTTCATGTTAACTTTTAAGAACACATTATTTAATATCAGGGAAAATATTGATAACATTAATGTATGCAATGTGCATTCATGCCGTTCATATTAAATGTTGATGAAAGCAGACCAGAATGTATTCCTTGAATAATTTAATTTTACAAGGGGATCTTAATAAGCTGAAATGAATATGGATATTTCTCATAAGGTTGTTGGGCCAGTTATAGGATGAGCTACTCACAGGCACCAGTCTTGACGGCTTTTTACATTGCCTCTCTTCGAAAAATATGAGGCAGACATATGAGAGGGTGTTGTCCTTCCTGTATTCCGATTTCTGTTTATATGTCAACGAAAACAGAAAACCACTTAAAATATACGTTCAAATAAGTGGTACTTCTAAATATATGTTACAGAAAATAAATATTCCATGAAGCAGATTTCATTTTTGAAATCATCGCATATCTTATACCTCTTGACTTCAGGTATTATTGGTTTAATTATGGCCGCTATTGTATGCAGAAGCATGTAATGTAGCTGCTTTATTAGTAGAAAGAAAATCATACTTTTAGCGATAAAAACACCGCATACTAACTCAAACAAGTAAAAGTTTATATAATTGACCCATTTTGCCTAACTTGAAGATAAGAAAACAACCATTCTTCTTATTATTAACCATTCTTTTTACTAATACGCGGTACAAGCTATCGATTAAAAGTGCCATTAGATAAAGAGTATTGACTCTGAACACGTCAATGACGCCAGTTCTACTCAGGCTGATTGAGATGGAATGCTCCTATCTTCAATCGTATGCCTACCGAAATGTACTTATCAAAGTAGTACAAGGTATAATAATTTGCTATTCTATCATGTAAATATGTTTGGCGGAGGGCATCGTTTCACAGTCAAGATGGCTAAAATTCAGCTTACACGGTTGTTTTCATTATGATTGATCATGTAACAAATAAACTTGATGACACTCCCTCGAACTGTATGTTTGTGTTTCCTATGGCACTATCACATAGTAGGTATATTATCTAGCAGGCTCTCTCAAGGGGTCTTATTTCGCAACATTTATGGCTACCAGCCGAGGGAATATCAGGCAGATAGGGTTTCGTATATAGCTATTTCAGAGTCATATATGCATTGGCACTTTTTTGTTTCTAAGAATTCAAATTGAAAAAAAATGAACTGCTTTTTAACAAAATTTGTGCATCTGCAGAATTCCATTCCGCATGTTTCTCATTTAATAAACTTGTATTATCCAGCCCTGTTTGTCCTAAAGGTAAAATTATCCAAATCGTTTGGCCACACGATTAATCTGGAAAGGCGCGCTCGTATGTGAGGGACACAAAAATCTGTAGAGCACCAACCCTAGAAATACCAGGTTCCATGGGTTGGATTATCATGGTCCGGTGTCAAATGCTTCACGCTTAATACATAAAAAAAAAAAACAGAAAAGATATTCTCTTAACATCACATGTTAATTCTAGTCATAAAATCATAAATGAGCAAAAATTAACATTGCCGTGACTTTGAAGCAGAATATAATATATTACTTTACAGGAAACAGGAAAGGAGAACACAGAAAAATTTGAAAAAATGATAAGAATGCAATCGACAATACTTAAGGTGCCTTATATTTTCCGCAACTTGGGTATGGTACTTTTTTATGTTATAAACATAATAACCGAGTATTATCTTTTGCGTTTTAATATTATATAATTCTGATATATGCATTAAATAGGTATATCATTCACATTATTCGGGGTCATATGAGTACACGGTACAGAAGTGTCCGCTTTATATGAGTACTTTCATTAACCTTGATAGAGACTTCAAACATTCCTTTTCGAAGGATGTACGCAATAGGTATATCATTTTATAAAGGACATTGAATGTAGTATACATGTATAACGCGTCATCTTATAAACCACTGTTTAATGTATAAATAGGTACATCATTTACATTACTTGGGTCCATATGAGAACAAGGTATAGGAGTGTCTGATTTCAATGGGCTACTTCCTTTAGCCTAAAATAGGGAAAATAAATAATCCGTTTACCGTAACATATGCTTCTAGCAGTCGACCATGACTTCATTTAGAGGCTACTGACACTACACATTATAAACTTTTGTTTCGGTGTTACCCTTTCATTATAATGAGTATCACGGACGACGAGCTCTGTTCGTTTTCACAAACAAAACAAGACTGGCATGTGGGAAATATTTTGGCTCCCGATTGGTTCCTCGTTTCTGATGATTTAACATTAAAGAACAAGTGAAATAAGCCCAATCATTGATATCCAGTTTCTTCATCCGGACCGGTATTTGGGGAAGCGACATGACGGAAGGGATGGCTATCACGTGACCAGGCAGTCGCTTTTCCAATGGCTCTTCCGTAGCCCCTAATTTGGTTGGAAATTAATTTTGGCGGGAAACCTCTTCTGTTACTTGTAAGTCAGTGAGAGGAAACCTTTTTCTATGCAAATTTACCCAATATGGCGCCCCGAGACAAAGCACTTTCGCAACTAAAATATATCTACTATAGCTAAACTGTTATGGGTGGGCTTCCTCCTATTATATACCTACCGAGACGTGCTAATTAAAGGCTCACTAGTTAATTAAGTAAAATATGAACAGTTAACAGTTATTAATTCGCTGATACATCCTTGGTACATGTCTACCAACACAGGTGCTCTTATTCTGATTGCCCATGTAGTCTATGAACTCTATGACCCCTTCGAATCGCATATTTGTTGTTTGTAGACCACAGTAGACCAATTATATTTCAGGGCGACACTTGGCGCTTTATTATGCATTTTAATTAGTTCACTCCTGTTCCTCTACACGAAACCCCGAATAAAGCAACCAGCCAATGGGGCAATAGCCCGTCTGTTCGTAAAACGTATATAGTTGCCATTGTCTCATGGGTAATCTTTTGGTATTTTATCTGTCTTCCAACAGCTATTATTGAAACAGAAATTTTCTTGAAGGAAGTGTATTCCTGAGCTGTAAAACAATTACGTTACTTTCGCGTTTTTTTTTTTTTTTTTCATTTTCCATGTAATGAATTTAAGCAATCAGGAAAACTGAAACAAATTACATTATTTAATTTTCCATTACACAAATTATTTTTAGATATATCAGACTGGATAACGTGAAAGTCGTAATCCCCTTATATTATCAAGGACATATATAATAAATTCATATACCAACTCAAATTACTTTTAATCAATTAAAAGTTTTTGAGACTGGGGCGTTATCTGAATTTTTTTTTCGAATATTTACGAATGTTTTTCTCTTTTTTGAGACCTTAAAATGGAACATTAGTCAGTTAACAGTGCACAATGTAACGATCTGACCTATAATCTTTGAACTTAAAACCAGGGAGGTAGATGAAAAAATCTCCTTGAAAGCTTAGATGAGGTCTCTGTTACCCACATCCTACGAGCTAAGGGTCTCGTAATCCTCCTCCCCCAAGAATAATTAAAAATTCTTCACGAAAGCTCTAGTATCTGAAAAAATAATGAATTGATTGCCGTGTTCTTTGCCTGCATATATTGATAAGTTCTATGTCAAAACACAATAAGTAAATTCAGATATTATTGACGTACTTGCTGATGAAATCATGCAGGTAAGCAATAAAGCTAAATAAAACGCACCACCAAAAGCTGCATCATGCCCTTTTTAAATAATTGAAAACCAAATACACGTTATATTCATGTTTTTTTCAACAAACGTATTTACTGAAGTTATGTGATATTTCATTACCATTTTTACCAAATTATCACTATTTTAACATGTTTAAACATGCTCAGCTGACGTTATCATTTGAATAATTCATGGGTTGTTTACATAGCTCCTTATTCAGCTCGTCAAACAATATAATATTAATGAACATAAGATAATCTTTCACCATCCTTTTCTTAATAATGTTATATTTACTGTAGAACTGTACTGGTCTTCCACAAAGCAAAAAAATATATAAAATATATTTAATTTCTGTCGACTATTGATACTTTCATCCTAATAGTTTGTATCATGTGCGGTTGTTATACAGTTTCATGATATTTCTGAAGTCTTATGGTCTTTTTACTTGTGTTGATGGTATTTTAGTATCCTTCTTTAAGGTTATTTATATTAATTCAGTCTATACGAATAACGAAAAAACTTATCGTCTTCTTTGTAAATCGATGATTTTTTTCTGTTTTAGCGAGACAAATACCAGCCAGCAAGGCGGATGGGAAAGTAGGTCCTGGTATAAGTAGCTCCATTAATACCGTATGTATGAAAACACAGCGCATGAAACTGACCTGGTGCACTCACAAAAGTAGTAAAGACACATTTGAGGAAAACATCGAGAAGTTGAAGCATTGATCATATTCGTATATATATTTGGCAGGTTCTGTTAATGTTTGTTTGGTTTTCTTTGAAGTATAGTTTTGTGCTATGTTTCTGTCTTGTTAAGTTCTTGCGAAATTATCACTCGAGGAAGATGGCTAGATCGATCATGTTATGGACATTTCCGTTTCTGGAGTGCAAGTTGTTAACGACCCTGCATTGCGGTTCTGAATGACCTCAAAGAAGGCGTTGCTTGGAAATCATTTGCAGCTTGTGGATTCGGGATATGTTGTAACTCATTAGCATAACAGACGACGACAAAATAAAAGGACACGACTTGGCCCCCATTTTGACAGTGATTTGCTTTTTTGTGATTTGTTCCATTTCAGTATACAATAAATCAGCTTGACAATTCTTCCATCTCTTTTTGTATTAAGCCGCGCACACTGGCACGTGTCACAATGTGTGTGTGGGGGGGGCACTTTTCACAATATATGTGTGTGTGTGGCGGGGGGGGGGGGGGTGTCCATATGCAAAGCCCTGGAAGACCTTCCTGTCATTATAGTAAATCCTATAACATAATAATAATCGTTAATCAAACGTTTACTTACTAAGAGTCACTATTTACCCAACATATGCCGTTATCCGCTCGAAAAGTCTGAATATAGTATTTTAAACTTTCGTAGCATCCCGCACTAGATGGTACTCATAAAAAGAGATAGGTATGTTATATGACATTTCGTATACGAGATGTCACACATGTAGATGAATATTCAAATTTTTAATTCTATTGCCAGTAATGAAGATGTCTACAGAAACACAGTGACATGTTCGTTCATAAGCTTAGGAAGGTTAACTATAGGCGGCAAAACCGGGGGGAGCCGAGGGGGCCCTGGCCCCAAATGACACGTAATGGCTCCTAATAATATGATGGAAAAACATAAGGAGTATTCCGCAATGTATAATTAGTATATTCTCCTGTACAGGATATATATATATATATCCAACTGACCACCACCCCCATGGATTTGTAGTTTCGCCAACAATGTTAAGTTAAAGGCCGGCCCGGTACTTAGATTACACTGATATATATATTCAGAATAATTACGAACCAAATGCTTACCATTTGTTTATTTATTGTCCATCACCAGCACAACTACACTCTCCACTCAAACCCCTGCAACCGTTCCTGCTATGCCGGTGAAAAATATGATTTGTTTCCTTGTTCGTAACATATACTAGCCCTGGATTTACTATCCAGCACTCTGAAAACAGTTATTTTGAACGCATGCAAAGAGTCTTTTTTTGTCACACAGGGTTTTCGTCAGATGATCGAATTTTTAAGCTTTTGTCATAATATGTTAGATTATCAATAAAGGCGTCACTCCTCCCCTTTACCTACACATCGACAATAGATTAATATATATATATATACATATATATATTATATCTCGTAAGTCTTTTTACTAGCCTCTACTACAAACTATTAAAACATATACTGAGATATTATCATATTTTTATTTATTAATACTATAACCATTATAATGTTTATGATACTTTATTCAGAGTCTCAACGCATGAATCCAGCATGACTAGGCAGATGATTCGTTTAAGCCAGTTGGTGAACGATTAAACCCTGGTCTTAGGTAAAGGCCAAGCGACACATGAGTGGCTTTGGTGGTTTTAAATGGAAGTATAAGATAATCGGATGACACCAAAATTCTACATCAAGTCAAAGCAACGCATGCGCGTTCTCGGCGGTCACATTTCCCCGCCCTTACCATTTTTTGGGATGCTCTTGCTTATTTGGAGCTAAGTGACGGATATGAGTCGGGTGGTGTTATCAATCTACGAGAACTGAGATACGTGTTTGTGGTAGGGAACAGGAACATTATTTCAAGAGCTTTGAAAATATTATAGCTCTAACTAAAATATTTACCCAGAATCTGTCATCTATAACCAGATATAATTCAAAATGTCATATTCTTATGACAGAGCTACATTTTTTGTGAAGAGAAATGGAAACTACAGTTTGGAACAATATAATTTAATTCAAAAGCTGAATGTGTGTTATTTACCCCTTAGATTAAACAACCATAACATATAACTTAAAAAACTATTTTGTATATTAAAAGTACAAAGGAAACGACAATTTATCGATGCATTCCGGCAGAGTCGATTTAGGTTCAATTAAGAAAGTAGATATTTCTTGATTTTAATGTTCCAAGAAATTAAAGGCTATAATTAGTTTTGCATACAAGGTTTAGATTTAAAGAACGGTTGTTTTACCATTATTTACATTTGTTGATCCAGTGTCATCAGGGAAAAATCTAAAAGGTTGTAAGATCCCATTAATTTATGATATGTACTTAAATGGTAGAAGTCTGTTGGTCCGGCGAGCCATCACTGAAAGCCTCAAACACTCTCCCCGGAAATCACCGATGATTAGGAACAGGCACACCCTCTCGCTGGAAAAAGTTTAATAGTAAATAATACGATCTTCTTTCTGGGTACTGTGGGACGGCCGGGACTACTTGTCTTAAAAGTCAAACTCTAAAATCAAAATGTGTTACATTTCAGGGAAACACCTGCTGTTACCACTTAACATGAGTATGTTACAGAATATCATTTTTACGGGGATCCTTAAAATACAATTTTTTATTATTTTTTATTGCAACAACGGACTACTTGATTTGAGGTTTAAACGGACTACTTGAACGGACTACATAACCATCTTCACTACATTTTTGCCACGCCATATATGTATGTATAAGCCCCAGTGCCTTGAAGGCTGCAGATTTTGAAACCTGCACAGTCTTACCGGCAGGGTCGTACTCTTCTCTGACTGATTCTGTTTATTTTGGGGCATGGAACCATGGATTCTAAACATTAGGTCGATGAAAGAAAAAAAAAACAAACATGCAGAGAAAAGCTGTTAACTGTCACGTTTACTTTCAGTTTTGGCAAATAAGCCGTTTTCGATATCCCACGGGACAGGGGATGGGACAAAAATAGGTCAACAAGGGTTTGTACTCAAAAGGATCTAAACAGAGCCGCTTTTAAAGTACTGTTCAAAATATCAATACAGAAATAACTTATACTTATCCACTTGGCTTTAACGGGTAGCTTTTATTATAACAAGATCCTTTGTCATACAATTTTTACTGGGAATCCGTCTACAATTTAGGTTTGGCACTTTGTTGTCCAGTCACTCCTATCTGTCGCACGACCGGGGAATGTCAATAAATCAACTGTTGGATTATTAGTCCTAGCTATATGAAATGTTTGCATTTAAACTTTATACACTAGTTACATTAACCATATATATAAGACAACCTTTATTGTGTATCATTTTTGGTGGTGTATTTTTTAAGGCTGTAAAACATTGTTCTGACAGAGGAAATTATAAAAACTATAATAGGGAATCTTTATTACTTCCACAGCGATAGGCTGCCCTACACCAATAGATAAACACGGTCATAAATGTCGCGCGAACACTTCCGGTGAGCCCCCAATGAGACAGTGGGTATGAACGCATTCACTAGGTTCGGGCTCAACTTATCACAAGGAAGGCAAACGCTGGTACCTCTGAACTCTAATATGTTACTGGTTCGTTGTACTGATACAAAGTTCAATTTATAATATTTAAAAAAATGAGAACATTAATTAATCGGACAGTGGACCAACGCCTTCTGTCAGGTTTCATTTGTAAACAAATGTTGCAAGTTAGAACGTAAGTAAGTAAATAAGTAAGTAATAATAATGATATTAATAATAATAATGATAATAATAATAACAATATTAGTAAATATAATTTTCATCACCGTCATTTTCATCATAATCACTACAACAACATCAACAACCATAATAATGTAACAATACTGTTATAATAATAATAATGTAATAATAATAATGATGAAAATAATGTTATAATAGTACTAATAAAAATAATAATGCCTATATTTTTCATACTCTGTCTACAGGATTTTGCATAACAGGAAATTATCTAGACTACCGTCATAATTTTAATTTTATTGTTAGTTAATCATTGTTATTACCCCCCCCCCCCCTCCCCAACACACACACATACACACAACAGAAACCAATCGAGACAATAACGGTCAATTACCTAACTGTTCAATACCTTCCTGGATAATTACATTCTAAAGTATCCATTATACAAATCTTGTATTGATTAACGTGTACTCAAAATGACAGCCCCTTGAGCGCCATCGTAGTAATATGGGCATGAAGATGCGACAAGAAAGTACTTAAGAGAGAGTCTGGCAGTAAGGGAACGTGTTTCAGCAAAGTTGAGAGTGGAATAACGCTTTTACCACTTCCGATCCCCCAGATTATAAAGTACCATAGAGTATATTTTATATCAAGTGATAAATGTTCGTTGTCATGGGGGTCATTCCTATTAATCACACAGACATGTGTATACATGAATATTAGATCTATATATATATATATATATATATATATATATATATATATATATATATATATATATATATATATATGTTAATACACACACATATACACATAGTGTAGGTAAAGAGAAATAGTAACGCCTTTTAGATAGATTATCAAGTTATTCTGGCTAAAAGGCGTCACTCCTTCTCCTAACTATATATATGTTAATATATAAACATGTATATATATATGTTAATTCACACACACACACACACACATATATATATATATATATATATATATATATATATATATAACTCTGAAGAAAAACAACACTGTTAATTCACACAGTCTGTTTCACGGGATGCGACCCGATCATCAGGTGAATGTGGTTAGAAATATATATATATATATACATAGTGTACGTGAAGAGAAATAGAGACGCCTTTTAGATAGATTATCAAGTCATTCTGTCTGAAAGGCGTCACTCCTTCACTTAACCCACACTTCGACTACAGACTATCACGGCTATACCATTAATTATCATATATATATATATATATATATATATATATATATATATATATATATATATATAGCGAGAGAGAGAGAGGGGGAGAGAGAGAGAGAGACATATTTATAGAGAGAGAGTGTTTTAAAGAGAGAGAAAGAGGTGATATAGATGCAGGGTGTAAGTTTGCCGTGCAATGACTGAATAGTCGTCAAGGTCTTAGGAGGGAAAGAGTGCTCAGCAGCCTCATATTACACGGACATATCTTTCAAAGAAAGTATTATAACATTCATCGAATTCAGTAGAAGGGGTTGCACAGGGTAACATATTACACGTAAGGCAACGCAGAGACCTCTGGCGGGCATCGTATTATATATCTAAGATCGTGACGCTGTGTATTGTGCCAGGTGTTGTTTGTACATTTAATTGATACCATACATCTCCCTGGGGCCTGACGCTTAGCCACGCAAGCATACACGGGCCTCGAGGTACTATCAGCGCAGAGTATGACACGACACTTAAATCACGCACCTGATTACTTTTGAGCTTGCGAATCGTGACCGGTGTGTGAAGTGAAAATAACCTTGAGCAGTGTTGGAGTCACGATCTCACTAGCTTCTTTATCTGCAGGAAGGAATAGGGCCTGCTGTATAAAATACTATAGCTTTACATATCATAATGTTTTTATCCTTTGTTCCAGACTCAAGGACCTTTCCTTTATCATATCATGGGCAGGTTTAGGTTACACGGATTAGAAGTGCGTGGACTTTTTTATCTTATTTTACTAAGTAACATGTCAAGTGTTAACGCTTTATGGGATGTTCTAAAAGTGCACTGCAAGTTCTGATAAACGGACAGACGTGTCGTGATCTCTTTGGATAACGCCTCCAGGCTGCGAAAAAAAAACTCTAAAAGGGAAAAGATTAAACTAAATTATACACTTTTGATCCATTATCCATCATTAAATTACACCAGGTGAGGCATAAATCGGGGACCTTTATAACCTTTCTAAGTACAATTTCACTTGTTTATAGGCAAGAAGAATTATAACTGAAATTGACTATACGTTCAAAGATCAACAGAAATAACTCATATAATGAAGCAAGCAACTCTGGGCATTTGAATGGTCAAGCTGAAAATAAACTCGATGTCTGTCGAAAAAAGAAAGAACAACAATATTGTTCTCCAAGGGAAAATTGTATTACTAGGACTCGGAATCGCAACTAATTATATAAACACTCTAACGGGCATTGGTTATACATCATAAATATCATAACATCTAAATGCAAGCCATATAATGAAACGGTTTATCAATATTGGTTTGAACAAACGAATTAAAAAAATGTCTTTTTTAATAGAGCTGGAACTAGAGTAAACGTGGGAAAATTCAAGTGTGTAAGATAGTTGGGTTTTCCAGGCTAACACGCAGCCTACTACTGACAGCCTTCAGCCGTCAAGAATGGTAAATATAAAATGCAATATACGTTACATGTAACATTGAAGCATTGATATTTCATAATTGAAATCTTCTAAAAGTCTCTAATAAGGAAGAACAATGTGGCGGCAGTTTTCCCCGGAAAGACTATGGACATGTCTTGTCATTCAACATTCCATGCTGCGAATAACAGAAGGCACTGGCAAAAAAAAAAAAAACTTTCCACACATAGCGTTCCAAACTTGTGACATCCGGGGCCAAATGCCATGTAGTGGTAATCAGACAGTGCTGATTCTTAACAGAAAAAAAAACCAGAAAACATAAGGAGATCAAAATAAATTGCAACATTCTTTGAAAAGAAAAAAACACTTTAGTGTGTTCCTGACGTGAACATGAAAAATGAAGATAGAGTTCTAGTTGCTTCAATAATTGAACATTGACCTAAGTCGACAAAGATGTTAAAAGTAATAATTCCCTACTTTAGGAAGCAGAAGAATATTTTCCTAGAAATTTGTCATTAAGGTCATCCTCACGTTATCGGTAATGATCTGGATATTGTAATTCTAACATTTTTGAAAACAAATATACCATAATCAGTGAAAATACTATGATTTCACCAGTCTTCCGATTCAGCAAGGCACACTTTGATTTTTTATGTAAAAGCTCCTACAGCTGTAAATGGTCCATTATTCCAAATGAAACATTTATTTATCTAAGTGCACGCTTGATTTTTTTAAGAATTGATAGCATTATTTCCATAGCTATTCGCAGACATTGAAGTTTTGCAAGAACAGCCATAATTATAATTATTGAGAAGGCAGGATAAGTTGATAATAAGTTGATAGAAAATGACAGGCCATCTGCGTGACAAAGTAAAGAAGGATTTGACTAAATCGATGAACGGATTGATTTTTTATTTATTATTTTCAGCACAGACTGGTATTCCGTCTTGGTATCTTTTTTCTCCAGCAGATTCACATATTGAACGTTAAGGTGATGCCTAAACACTGTATTGAATCACAGGTTGAAAGACGTACAGCAGAATAGTACACAGATACAAACTAAAGAAAAGTACATGAAGGTGCTTAGACAGAAAACTGGAGCAGGAAATATAAGAGAGCCAATCTGAGGCTTCATTTAGGTTTGTCTCTGCCATTCCATCATAAGCATTACTGCAGAATGATAAATTGATTAGTTTGCTAAACGATTAGTGTTGCATAACAAAACAGGATGAACAAGGTTCACATATCCTACAATTTGCTAAAGGCCCTTAAAAAAAGTGTACCTTCACTAATTTAACGTTAAGGTAATGCCTTAACACTGAATTGAATCACAGGTTTGGAAGACATGTAACAGAACAGTACAAAGATACATATTTAAGAAAAGTACATGTAGGTGCTTAGACAGAAAACTGGAGCAGGTAATGTAAGATAGCATAGCTGAGGCTTCATTTAGGTTTGTCTCTGCCATTCCATCAAAAACACTACTGCAAATTGTAGATCGGTAAGTTTGCTAAACGAGGTGTATTGCATTGCAAAACAGGATGAAGAAGGTACATATCTCCTATAGTTTGCTAAAGGTGCTTTGAAGAATGTCATGGTTTCCAAGGATTATTCATGAAATACAGATCTATTCTTAAATATGTTATGATTCATAAAATCCATAATATTCACTGTTGACCAATAACTCGTCACATCTGCAGAGATTGATACATAAATATTTTAATGATAATTTCATTGAAATACCATAATATGAAAGAACACCAAACTCACTAAGCAGACTTCCAAAACCGAGCAGCAACGAACATATTAATCATGGCTGCAATTTCTTGACACAATTTCCCACAAAAAAAGTTTTGGGAAATTTATGAAAGAACTGGTTCTATTTTGAGTCAACTGATAAAGATTACACATGGGTTTCAAGAAAGAAACATGAGACTAACTCTCCATATGAAGCATACTGGTTTGCTTGGAGAAAGAGTTAACTATTTTTATACAGCAAGAAGAAGTCTCAACGTTGATTAGTCAATGCCCTAGCTTAATGTTGATAGGGATGGTGAACAACCGTAATAACAGCGGTAAAAATATCAATGGTTATAGTTGGAACAGCAGTAAGATCTGAATAGCAGTTAAAAAAACCTTGATATGATATCAAATAAAGGTAGTCCCAAAAAATGATCGGCATTAGTATGTTTGGTCATCGCCAACAAACGTAGACTTGGTTGCACATTTTGGTTCCTTTTCTAAGCAGTTTTTTAATATTTTGGTCAGCCAGTTCTGTAGAATACGTATACCTAATAAATTAATCTGTTAATATCAGATCATTGAACTTACACCTACCTAACTTTGAAGACCTACATTTCTCCTCTACTTTGCCTCATAAAAGTATACTTTTCCAATCACCATTCAAAATCAATATGTTTATCAAGACATCGAAAACATCTGATCTAGTAATTTGTCCCTGCTTCGGAGTTGTATTAAGTCATATCCATAACATAAAGTTGTAGCTATATTTGTTAACAGCTTTATAATACAGAAATGCTTATAATGCTAAAATGTGAATCAGCTCAGGGGCAAGATACAATTTGTCTTTGCATATATGATTTAGTAAGTAAACATACAACAGAGGATACTCTTATGGAACAGATATGCACACATGGCTGCAAAAATACCATCACAGCTGGTATGAAAAGTTTGATAGGTCTGTCCATATGTACAATCACACAATCATAAGGGACTTCTGTTATCAACAAAGTCCAGAAAAGCTAGGTCGCATCCTGAAAAAGAATAAATGAAGAAGGATTATTTCTTCCCAAGAATAAAAATTCAACTATTATATGAAATAGGTAATTATGAAATGCTTTTAACTCCACGTTTGAGGGTTCACTCGTTTAACCTTTAAAATTCAAGGGAAATATTTTCCATCTAAAATTTGTATGGGGTCCCCTTGTCCATAATCTGGACTGAAAGCAGGCACACTTACTTAGTCGGGATTATGTTTAACAATTAATTGTAAAGCTTGCAGGAGTGATAGCTTATGTACTCTAATTGAATTTCTTCTTAAAATCTCCAAGCGTTTGGTGATTCAGGTATACACACAAATAAAGACAATGATGGAAAAGGACTGATGCTCAGTCATGGGGACCTTTCCTTCGAATGTTTTTAAAAGAAAACCTTTCACTATATCAAGATAGTGTATTGCTATTAGAATAATATGATTTAAAAGCTAAATATGTGTACAATTAGATATTAAAATCAAGTCCTTCATTCTCAATTACCAATTTTACTCGGATGTCAGTTTTTTTCGATGACATGATATCTTTTTAAAAAGGTCATGAAATGTTTTCAAAAACTACTCTATGCTTAATGTACAGGCAAACATGGTGACCTAAATACTATGCTGAGCCGTTGAAATTCATTCTTGAATTTGTTTAAATGGCAAGATTTCCATACACAATAGCAGCCTATATTCGCGTGTAATGGTGCATGTTTCAAATTTAATGTTTCCTTCTTTATTGGACAGACACCTGATCATGAATAAGAATCTGACACCCACTAAGAAAGTATTGACACATAAAACTCCTTTCATATTTTGACACGTCTAGCTCGGAATGATAAACTGATTTAAGACAGTGTCGAGTGAAAAAGTAGTGTAATACCAGGAAGTGTCCTGTTATTTTTCCTCCCACGAACCACTTCTTGGATAAACATAAATATGCTAATAGGACATGTTTTATTGAACGAAGAACCATATTTTAAGTAAACCCTTGACGTGTACGAAGCGTAGTCACGTTCTTGCGTGCCAGGCTTACTCATGATATACTTTAGAATGAGATAAGCCCAAGTGAATTAAAGCCGTGTTCCTGGCAACAAAATAAACAGTATAGAAAGTACTTAATATGAACTCAATTAAATAAGTCCTGGATCAGAAAGTCCCCGTATGGACGCCATGTTTTTGTTATGTTTTAACCACAGGCAGCTGTCGCATATTTGGTTTTTCGTGAGAAAGCAATCAAAATTATTTAACAGACAATGGATATGATACTGAATAAATACAACAATTATGGTTATTGTCCGGTGAAATGGAAGTAATTTTTAACAATCATCTTGTATGTTCATCAGTGATTCCATTGTGTTCATATAAACGGCATTTCGCAAAAAAAAAACCTGATTTATACATTATTCAGTTAAATCATATCATCACAACTGATGAACCAATAAAATTAGAGACACATATAGAAGATCAATTAACACCCTTTGTTCATGGCTTCATGACTTCTGTGTAGACCACTGCATGCCAGTCGCAAACAAATAATGTGAGCATTTTAGCCCACACCGTTTAGGCAATTACTCTCTAACTTGATGGGATTACTGTGTTCCGATCCAATAACACGTAATATTTATGATATTTGATTTTAATACTGTAATATTGTCTATGACGTACATTTATCAGTCTGTAATTTTCAAAACTGCATTTATATAGTTTGCTGGATAACGTGTTTCCTGCTTGGATGTACTTCTGGTTCAGTCCCTATAATTCTTTTGTCTTACATTAATTTCAAAATACAATGAAGGAAGTATCGTATATTGTACTTTTCCTTGAACTGGGAGATTATTGATACTTGTCTTCCATGAAACTAGGTTTCAGGCAAACCCCATGGTTGCATAACGTATCATATGTTATTTATTTATTTTGATATTTTTATATATCATATCACAGGATTATTTTGGTAAGACCCATGTATAAGGGCATACTTGTATTTGTTGGAAATAATTGATAACATGAGCATATATTATTATTTTTTTAATTAATGCAAGATAACTCAAAGGCCAAGCAGATCCTGATTTATGATCAACTGATCGGCATCTCAACTAGTCATATCTAGTCAGCAAATGTTTTTTATAGTTTTCGGTACATGCTGGTTTGATTTTCGTGTTTCAGTCTCAGTTATAATAACTTAAATACCTAATAATAATAATGAAGGGTATTATTGAAGTACTTGAGGAAGGTTTATGTTCTTTGACACACAACATAGGTGATATTAAATAATAAATTATGGCATCATATTACGGACTCATTCCTACCAGATCAGCTGCACATATTAACAGTGACCAACAGTTTCATCATGGCAAATGTAGCATAAAACCTAATGAAGGTTGAAACTTCAGTACTAACCTCTAGGCACTTCTGAAAAGCCCAACTCACCAACAACAATATAGTAAAGCTTTAACTGCAAAGAGCCTCTTAACAAATCATGTCCATGGTTCGAGTAGTAAATATATATATATATATATATATATATATATATATATATATATATATATATATATTTGCTGGCTTTAACATATCTGATAATGGGTGATACCTACGTAAACAATACTGGTTAAAAGAATTTAATCCATGGGTATATATCATGCACGAGTCCAGTCCATGCCTGTAAAAAATGGTTTATTTGGCTGTATATAGAATTATATCTTGATTGTCAGCGCGTTCCTTTATTGCGATATATGACATTCATTCAGACACACGTTAGACTGGTAATAATGCCGAGCATTCAGTTAAACACATTCTGTACATTTTCTGAAATTTCCAATATTATTTTCACTCATGTAACCTAGATATCAGAATGGTAAAATAAAGAAATGTGGGCGAATTGAACAGGCAGCGACAGGTATAAGTTACATGAAAACACTAATGACAGGCCATATATTTAAGCATAACAAGGAAACTAACACAAACTAAAGATAATCTGATAACAACCATGAAAATAGTATACGTATAAGCGTACAACCACTGGATATAACGCCTTCATTGTACATACGTTATAACCAATATAACTAGGTCCATAAATAGACGAGGAAGCTTTTACATATGAACGTCATAACAAAATAACATGCGTGCTGCACATAGGTTCAGATGGTACTGATAGTAAATCACACAATCACACCACGCCCAGTGTTCATGGTAAATAATATCCATGGCATTGACTTAATGTTTGATATACTAACAAATACAGTGGCACCTCGTCTAAATTCAACAGAGGTTTAAGCATGATAGCAGTACTGTACTACACTGTTAGCTTTAAGAGATGAATAATTAAAGTCTTGTTTATATTCATCACGATGACAGATTACTTAAAGATAATATACCTAACATGGAAATATCCCATATACCTTAATTCGAATGTCGCCCTGTAAAACCATTTATTTTCACTACGTTTTTGTAAGAGTTGTTGTCCAAATCAATATGTAATATTACAAACAATTTTTACTATAGGACATGAAAGGGTTGAAAGAATTGGTGGATCCTGTCATGCGTCTCGCAGGGCTTGATATTTTCCTGTTCCGATTAATTTACACATTCGACAAATTCGGAGAGGTGTAACATACCAACATTGGCGTCGTTGGTTTTAAGTCCTCATGTGTCAGCAACCACTATTTAAATCACATTTCATATGTGTATTGTAGGAGTACAAAGGAATCACTCCATATGAATTTGTATTAAAACATGTCAAAGGTCAATGTCAAAGGACAAGGATGTCCTCAAGGCGCCGGGTTAAAGTTTTTTCAATCAGGTTTATTGCTTCATTACTGATGAATATATTTAAATTAAATTTGGTTGATTGATGAAGTGTAACAACACGCAATCATGGTAATTAAAACAGGCAAGACTTTTTTTACTGAGTCTGTTTAAGTCAACGGCCAGTTATCCCATATATTTATATAACATATGCGTATCTTACGGGAGGTGACAAATGCCCATATGATTGTGAGAAAAAGGTTTATAGGTCGAGGTTATTTGCCAAAGTTGTTTATAAAGAAATTCGGATGCTTTTTTGTTATCCTCATTAGACCCTTACATAGTTTACTGAGAAACGTGAAAACGCCCAGCACAGCAAAAAGAAATTTACTAGCAGGACCTGAAGGTCACCATATACTTTTGCATTTCATTGCCGTGACATTTCTGTATTTTGGGTCTATTTCAGACACTGCCGTAATCAATGAGAACTGGAAAAACATATTCAGCACGAGGCAGGTGACTGCAAACACGCAAGAAAATACACCGTTGCTTTAAAGTAGGTCCCTGGGGCATACAGAGGAACAAATGATATATACCTAAACTTATAAAATCTCTGTAATTTCCATTATACATTGGAATTTTAATGCATGCCCCAGAAGCTAACGGTTTATGTGGCCTTATTTAAAGGATTAAATCAGAACTCAAACAAAATTCTTCAATTCCTTATTCTTCCCAGGGGCCTTTGTAGTCACTGATCAATTGTTCACTCGTATTTATCAACTTTATTTATCTTGTTGCCAACATCTTATCTTGCTATAAAGTTCCCGAGTTTAGGACTGAAGCTATGTTTAATGACAAAATATTTTACCATTTGCGAAATATATAAATTTATTAGTTTATATTGGCATGAACCTTGTTTTTCTTTAACCACCCATTCTATTGAATATTACATTACATCAGTACACTAAGTTTCTATAAGGTGGGATCTCTCATTGTTTTCTGGATCTTCTTTACATGTGACCTTCGTTATTCTCGAAAGACACATTATTTATATCTTCACCAATTTCAAAAGTTGCAGTCTTCGATGCCCTTGAGACTTCTCCTCTAAGGCCTAAAGTGTTATATATATTTTATATATCTGCATATTAATCATACTTTATAATGCAGCCTCTTCTTTCGATAACTGCACTGTGAATACCTTGTTATCGTTGTGACTGTAAATATTCCCCAGAGCACTTTTTCTTGCAAGTTTCTTTACCAGTTCCCGTCATGTGTACAATAATGCCAATCAAGGAATGGAATTCTTATATTCAGGTTGTTTTCTTTTCATGCAAATGATAAATCTCTATTATTCACACCTTGCAGAAGCATGAAAGTTCAATTAGCGAACTAACGTTCTGATAGTGATTCAAACCGTTTCAGTTTTGATCACTAAAAGCAGCTCCGGTCTTTCATTATAAGCACATTTAGCTGGCCTTGTAAATCCATGCATCTTCTTATTCAGTCCATTGACGCATGGTTAACAGAAGCTCACAAAATACATTACTACTTTACAGGAAACATACACGAAATATATCTAAGAAACATTTTATCTTTGGACATTGATAGAAGTTTTTATATGTTCCATTCCATTATTGACTATCTATCAATATTCTTTGGCTTACGACTGTTTATAATTATGCGAGCATGACGAGTGTGCAGCCTGTTGTATATATCTGAAGCAAATTTTTTTTTAAGTGGTTTTCATGAGAAATCATTCAAAATGTTTTCTCTGACTTATCCAGGCCACACAATGCTGTAAACACAAAACGACTGGAAAGGGTCCATTTCTGGGACAATGTTCCTTAAATAAGTTTTTAACAACCCAATTTATCTTTATCTACAGGGAAAAAAAAACTCCCTATATTACAATGTCGAGGAATTGGCGTATTGTGACTCCCTAGCGAAAAGTATTAACTAACAATTAAAGTATTAATTGGAAAACATTAAATGTACATAATTTACTTCGCTTATTCTGTTTAATGGCCAGGGCGGGGCAATTAAAAAACAGGTGCATAAATTTGTCTAGAAAAAATATCATAACATCTTCTTAGGTTTAGTCAAGACCCATTACAGCATATTTTTATCATTTAAATGTCAGTTTACTTTTCTACTTTGATAAATAACTTTACGTTCTAGATTAAATTTTCCTGTGTTGTGTTCTAGCATACAATACTGTCAGTTGAAATAAATGATGTAGCTACTATTTTTGCACATACTCAGTATTATTTTCCATAATTTCATGAAGGGATTTATTATTCGGTTCTCACTCGGTAAATAGACAAAAGACATATGGCCGGCAATGGTATAACTAAACTAGTTATCGAAAACCCCTTACAACCCGATCCGAATTTAATGTCGAAAACAATTATTTCAATGAGATATTTGATATATGGCTATGTGATATACCTATACTGATCAACACAAAAATGTTCTATACCCTGAACTTTCTGATGTTCGGATATTACTCTATTAAAATTTATAAGGCCAAGCCTTATAAAAATTTTCAAAGGCCATACTACTAGCTTACGTCATAAACAATCACAAGAAAATATCTTTCAGATGGACAGAAACAGATCATGGCACTGATGTAATTATTGATTCTTTTCAAATATTAGAAATAGCAATACGTCTAGTAGCAATAGGTTACATGAACTGGACCCATAATATTAAACTTGTGTTGGCTTACATAGAATTGGACCAACTGTGCTTTGAAAAGTTTGCATTTTGACGATGTCAATTTCATTAACCACAAAATGGCAACCTGTGGTTCATATGCTTTAACAACAACTGAATGTTGAGAGGACAAGCAGCCTCCAGGACTTGCATCTTGCATTTATAGCTAAAGCCATGTAAAGCGTGTATTTGTAAGAAAGGCCATATATGCACCTGCAGTTACCAGTATGTTGTACATCCCATCATGTCAAGGTAATGGCAGTACTAATAACGAAATGTCTTGGCGGGATCCTACCAGTTTACCTGAAGCTTGCATCAAATATCTAAACAATCTGGACTTTCATTCTCACCTTTGTTTGAGAGAAAACGATTGCAGAGAGAATATGTATATAAGCTTTTATGCAAATCTTGCCCTACGTTTATATTTCATTTTTAATTGGCCACAATCTCGTTACAGTTTCTGACTTGTAAACCATAAGGCAAGGTTCTGTCTATTTACGTTTACTGGAGAATCGGCTTCCTTCCAAAATGGTGACTTATTGTTTTTCTTCATTTTGAAATGCAAAGTTAGATGACTTTGTGTCAAGCTGCTCAATTTCTTTGTATTATTGATTTAATTCGATTCCAGAATCTTTTTTTGCTTTTGCTGTACGGTTCCTACAACAAAACTAAAATAATACTTCAAATGAAACAAAACCCAAACCTATCGTAGGTAAAATTTAAACTTTAGTGCTAGAATTCCGGGTTAAAATACTCAGAATCATGGTCCCCTGCATGACATGGCTAAGATCATACGTCCACTCAATTGAGGATGAAACTTAGCTTGATCCAATTGCCAACCTGCCTTGTTATATAATTACCTCCGCAAAGAATGTTATGCTTTCATCCGTGTCCATCTTTATTTTCTGTCGTGTCTATGTGACAGTCAGTCTTCTGTCAAATGATTTACGCAATATGGCGTTAACTCAGTTCTTAGACACTGTGCGGAGGGTAAGAATAAAGGCCAGAGAAGAAACGACACCATCCCATTCCGGAACAGGAACCAACAGGATTGTTCTGCCTTGATGGATTGTGTCTTGGTGCCTTTACTGTGTGCCGTTAAGGTTATAATAAAATTAAGTTTATATATATAAAGACACACACACATATATATATATGGAAGAATACATCTATTCTCATAAATAGTTCTTACCGAGAATCAACATGGATATCTAAAGCAGCAACGTCTATATGCTGCTTTCGTTCAGCAGAATGCGATATATTGTATATAATGCGAAGCCAAAAACAATCACTTTGAAATGTTTTGAATTAAGCATTCATGCCAATCTTGCCCTACGTTTAATTTTCATTTATGAATTGGCGCAATCCCGTTTCAGTTTCCGGCTTGTAAACCATTAAGCAAGGTCCTTTCCAATAACGTTCACCGAAGAATTGGCTTCCTCTCGTAAAACAGTAAATTGTAACTTTACTTTGTTTTTTTTTTTCATCGCAGAATACAATTGTTTATCCCTAAGGACTGATTAAGAAAAATAAAAGAATATTTAAATACATCACAGTGCACGTGCCTCAAGCTCCAAGAACTGAAGATCGAGAATAACTGAAGGCAGGAACAGGAAGGTAATGTTAGGATGAGTCTAATACAACATTCAACCTGGCAGATGAAAGTGCATGGTAATGACAACATAGACATAGACATATTTATTTAATATAGCGCTATTTACACACGAATGCTTCAAATGCGCTTTACAAGGTATATGGCGCTTTAAAAATATAGGTTAATAAATAAAATAAATAAAAAGGAATTTCAAAACATGCAGATATGACATCAAATAAAATAAGTGTGACGTTGTTAAATCAGTTCAAGACATCAGTCATAATATTACTAACAGGTAAGGTTTGGGATCGTCTTTAAACCTATTAAACTGCTGTATGACTTCAACTCGTTTTGAATGCTGTCCCATTATTTGGGACCGCAAACAATGAAAGTTCTTCTGGCAAATGTTTTCCATTTAGTTAACGGAACAACGACTCTCTTGACGTTATCGCATGATCTAAGTCCTTCTCTCACTGGTTTCATTGCAATAACAAGATTCTTCAGTATTCTGTTGCACGTCACTCTAAAGAGTTGTAGACAAGTGTTAACATTTTAATTTCTTTTCGAGTTTGAATAGGTTACCAATGTAGTTATTTCAGTTGCTTCAGTTGCACTGTCATACGTATTTATGTTAAGCACTAGATTTGCTTGAATGTGTTGAACAGGTTGTAGCCGTTCAATGGATGATTCTGAAAGACCAATCATGATTCCTTTTAAATAATCTAAATGTGATATCACAAATCCCAGAACTAATGTATGTGTTGCCTCTGGTGTGATTAAAGGTCTGATTTGTTTTATCCTTTAAATGTCAAACATTTCAGGTATACATTTAAAAGAAAAATGACGTTAAAGAGTCAACTGTCCGTCCAACAACGCTCCCAAATATCGTATGGTATCTGATGCGTGAACTGTTTCTCCTTTAACATATAGCTCTTTGGTTGTACACTTTACAAAACAAAATAGATTCAGTTTTGGAGTTGTTCAATTTTAATCGGTTTTCTTCCATCAATATTTTAATCACCATTTCATATGATTCAAGACTGGATATTGTACTTAACCCTGCCTGGCGGTTATAAGCATTATAGAGCCCTTAATCAAATATTCGTCTGTGTAACCATAAAACAAACGGCTATGTCCCACCATTATATCTTGAATTGTGCTTGCATAAGTCAATATAGAACTGGTCCTGCACAGCTACATTGTTGTACAAAATATACTTTTTTTCGCTAAGGGTATCGTTTCATAATCATAAGGCGGCATGACCTTGGATGAAGGTTACTTTTAAACCAGAAAAATTTGCTTCTCCTTTAATTCCGATTCTTTTGTTAAGAAAGGACAGTAAAATAGAATGATCCGCCGTGTCAATAGATGCTTATTGTTCAATTGCCAGCAAAGCTGTTACGTCTTGATATTCAATGGACCATAACACATTTATCAGTTTGATTATTTCGGTTTCACATGATTAGTTCTCCCTGTAAGCAGACTAATGGCATATTATTCCTTGACTCTCTGTATGTTTGTAAAACTAGTACAGTGCTGTTGTCTTTATTGCCTTTGACAAAAATGGCAAACTGCTCAGTGATTTATAGTTGGAAACCACTATTCAAGTCCAGGTTTTTTCAACAGAGGGCGTGTTATCACTGTTTATCCTGTTTTCAGGGGATTTGACGTTAGTAATGGAAAAAGCTTTTTAAAGACATGTTTTTGCTAACATTTCCTCTGAAAGTGCTTGAAACGTATGGACGGATTAAAATTTTTATTGATAGCTTATATTTTGGGAATTCTCTTAACTCGTTCTTATGTTGTGGATTTTATTGAAGAATAATCTGCAAAATGATATTACCAAGTCTTCGTCATGCAGTCCTTTGGTCAATGGGTTTTCTTTGTTAACATTTTGTGATTTCTGTGACGAGCGTGTACAGCTTTTTTCTGTTCTCGCTCAGAGAACTGACTTTGAATTGTTTCAACATGTAATTATACTTTGATTGTTCCACTTTAAAAGCGTTAAGTGTTGTGCCTTGTCTGTACAATTCCAAAGCCTTGCTTACATCTGAGATAATGTTTTTGTACTTTAATAATATCATAATACCATGGGTATTTCTTTCTAATAGCTATTTTTTCAGATTTGAGAGGTACATGTTTGTCTAATATATTTCAGAACTCATCCTCACCTTATTTGCTGAAACATAAATATTACTATTGTCATATATAATTAATGTCTCAAAATCCTTTTCCATCTGATACAAATGAAGGTATATTATTTATGCTGAAATTGCAAACTTGTTTCGTAATATCATCTCTGGGAATATTTAACTCACCGATGATGGCTCTATGGTCAGAGATGGGACACATTTAGTGACTGTGACTTTACTTCCTCCCTTAGTGATTAACACATCTATGATGTCACCAGTTGTGTGTGTATAAAAATCAACATGCTGTGTAAAACCTTATGTACAGAAATTATCACTGAGTGAGGCAGCATCATGGTCGTTTAAATCATTTAGATGGTTATTTATATCTCCCATTGCAATATTATTATATTCCCGTATTGTAGAATCTACCTGAACTTCAGTCATTTCATTTAGGAATACTGTTTTAGTAACTGGGTTCTTTTTAGAATAAGGTGAGTGATACACTTCATAAAAAGTGAGGATACCCTGTTTGTTGTATCCTGCTGACTAGATGTAGTGAATGAAGCTGGTTTGTTAATAAGCTTTTAAAAACCAGATTTGATTTATAAATTAAATCCACCTCCACTGCAGTCACGAGTAGTGTCAAAAGAGTAGCCATGCTTTGTGTGTTCACTGTTCACCATCTTCCCGTCCAAGCCAAGTCACAGTTACAACACACAGATCTGCTTTGATTTCGGTGAGAAATTCCATCAACAACATATCTTTCATCCTAACAGATTGATTATTTATCAAAACTGAAACTAGGCCTCATATACTTTGGTAGATCTCCCATTTTGGGAGTTCTACTTGACTTAAACTGTAAAGATTTTCCTCATTTACCCCACCTAAATATCTGATTCTGAGATGTTCGCGACCTCTTATTCCGCGCTTACCAATTCCTTAATTTCCTTATGTTGATCACTGTTTTAGGGGCAAGAACTATTGACGTGTTTTGATGTTAAGTATCCTCACCTATTTGAAGTAGCTGGTCTCAGTTGAACAGTAGAGCACCACTGCCAGTAACATTGAAATCTACTGGATTCTGATGAAATCATTCCTGTGTGGGCGATAATCCAGTATACACAGGTTTTCGGATGGGCGATAGTTCAAGCACTGAATATAAAGCATGATTTCTCCATTTAGAGAAAATAGAGTCCAAACTTGCAGCCACAAATGCAGTTTGTTGACTCTCATTATTCACCACGCAGCTGTAAAGCAAAGTGTAAAACAGCAGATTCTGCAGGCAGCTCGGTGCAGGGACATCTAGAAGCATATTAAATAATATTAACATTAATATTAGTATTAATAAAAATAATTATAATAAAATAATAATAATAATAATAGAAGCAACATTCACCATATTCTGCTTTAACAAGACCAAATTGTATGGTTATGGGGAAGGTGAGTTATACATTAATAAAACAGGCTTTATATATAAAAGTGAAAAACTGAGTAGAAGATACATTTGACAGGTCATATTCATGCGTGCTCTCACACCTTGACAAGCCTATAGACAAACCTGTGCCATATAGCACTATTTCACAATAATTGACCTCAATAAGGAGTTTTGCAAATAAATACACTGTAAACGTCTTTAACGTGTATTATATTGTGTGTATTATATTATATTGAGCCTCTTCTGCGAGTATTTAAGAAGAGACTTATAACACTGGTAAAGGTGGTTTGAAATTATTATTTCGTGTTTGTTTCACGCGTGAATGAAGTTCAGGGTGGTCTGGACTATAATATCAAAGGCGCAACTGGCGGGATGAATCAGTCCTAAAGGCGTAGCTGCTGGTGGGTTCGAATGACTCATACCTTTCGACGGGATGATAGCGTACAATTAGTTCCACGCCGCTTGCCATGCAGTACCACGTAGTCACGCTTCCAAACGTGTCAGCTGTGCACATGTATAAATCGCCTTTAGGCTTTACAAAGTTTACTTCTAATAATTAGATACACTTCATATGAGGGGGTTCAAAGAAATGCTCATAACATAACATACAAAATATGCCCTACATTCTAGCTCTATTTACGTAAATATTTAAGTTCCGTTGTATGCATGTTTTAGAGTAACTGTTATTATCTGTTACGGCTGTAATAAACTTATAATTTAGTTGAATATAAACAAAATTACAAATTATGTTGAAAAGGAGAGAATGGGGTGAATCATAACTAATCCTGGAGCAGAGACTTTCGGTAACATGGTAAAACAGACCTGTAGTGCAAATAAATTCCTAAATATATACTGTATGTCCGCCTATTCAAAGCCTCATTCAGTAATTTGTCTCATCCAGGAGTCACCCATTACACCTTATTCTAACATGTTACATTTTTGTTATGCATAACCTTAAGACACTTGAGTTATCTTCGTCTTGTAATATTTATCCACAGTGAATTTCATTTTCGACAGTGAAACCTTTAAGGCTGTAGATTCAGAGCCAACTTTGAACGTTGAGGAAGTTGTATTAATCTCTTATCACAATTTTTTCTCTAGCACGTGCTCTATCAAGTTAATTCACGCATTTTTCATTCGATGGGGAGAATCTTGCAACCTGGTTAAATGGTTTGAAAAGCATTTTGTAAACACCACTTTCGAATGCCTCTCTTCCCTCGGAATAAATCTTATGTTATTGGCATGGCATAGACAGAATACCACATTTGTTTGAATAGAAATAATCTTGTAAATATCTCGATAAAACAAACATAGGCAGCCGAATACATAGGTACATGCGGACCTGAACATAAATACTTAGCAAGTTACGGCCATTCCTTGGTTGTAAAAACTATCCCAACTCATTGAAGCGTGGATACCATGCAGGCTCCTACAATCAATGGGCTCTGACGTTGTGTAGCAGTGGCAAAATGGTGTTATTAAACAGACAGTTTGTTGGTATAATATTTTTCAGCGCCATACTTGTTACGCTATCATTCGATATTCTTTTAGTTCAAGCAAAACCCTGCTTCAGTGGCGTGTATGTAAAATGCATAATGTTGAGATTGTGAAGACTAGAAAATTAAACTAATACATAATTCATTTTCTCCCATTCAAATTTGTCTATACATTCAGTAAAGTTAAAGAGTGCGCAGAGTGTACTTGCACGGGTAATCATTGAACTGTTTAACAATATAGAAGGCTTGATGATTTAAAATGAAGAATCCCCTACCTACATAGCATTATAGAAGAATTGTTGGGCAAAAATGAAGGATCTTCAATCTTGCTAAAGCAAACAAAATACCCATAAACTCATTAATAGGTAGCACTGCGTACCGATAACTTGTTCCACATGTAGCTGTGAAAAAAATACCATGAAAAAACATTTGTTAAAATATGATAAATAACCATGTTTATTCACAAGAAACGAGAACCTACAAGTTGTTACTCATTTGGCACTTGGTAAAAAATTAAGTCTGTGTATTGTAAACATCCGGCTTCGCAAACAACAGAATATGACAAAACCTTTCACGTGTAGTCACATAAAATTATAAAATACAAACATGCAAGTATGACACGTATCTTTCCAAACTGGCTCGGCCATGTCTGTTATTTTTTTACCTACCGTGACAGCGGATGACAGTCGTTTCTCATAAGGGCTTGTGAAATATTTTGCGTGAATAATTTGATAACCTTTTTCTGTGTTGCTGTTAAAGAACATCATGGTGAAATATCCCATGTAATCAAGAAGCTCATTCGGAAGGTCAGTTTTCTTAAAAAATGTTTCAGATATGTAACAAAATGAGATACATATAGAAGCTGCACTGCTGCAGTATCATAGCGTTGTTGTAGATTTATATTGCTCGCTGGTTTTGTTTTTCATAACAATCGAATTATTAGATAAATAGACTGATACATGATTTGAACAATCACTTTTGATATGTAATCAGTAAATTCAAATTACATATTCTTCTTTTTGTATAAATAACAGCAGAAGTTTTCATATAAGTCTGATGAACGCCTCACAATGGCACAAATGAAACACTACATACAGAGAGGAAGATTAGTCAGAGACAGGAACGATGTATATTGTAAAATATTTCATGGAATAAAAAAATTGTTTGAAAGATGTAGTGTAGCATTTATGTTATACGTAAATGGTACACGTAAATGGTTACCTATGTGGGGAAAATGTGGGTTTTACTTATAACATAATGCAAGTGATCCATTTAGCAAGTAAACTTTTATATTAACAGTGTAAAAGAAACTAGGGTAATTATCCAGTACAGCTGATACTGGATCATTCTTTGCCTCTATACATTCCGCAGATGACCATTGCAGGGGCTACACGACCTACATTTAAGAGTAGGATGACTTCTACAGGATAAATTGTTTTTATTTTTTATTAATGGCACCGCACAAAAACATATTCACATTACATTAATGGGGACACAAATCTATAACATGTGCTTCAGACGTGCCAAGAACCTTTGCTTTCCTATGGCCCTCTCGCCCATTTTATCTTTAATCAATATTATATATTTGATATTAAACAATATACTGCTTACTTTCATGTGCTTTGAAGTACTACTGAGACTTTATTTCTCAGAAACTGTGGCTTTCAATTTGTCCATGTTACCATTTAGGAGCAGTCGTGTCAACGACCTGCCACATTATTCACTTTACTCCACCAGCTTCATTTTATCTACACTCAACAACCCATCCGTTTCTCTCTCTCTCTCTCTCTCTCTCTCTCTCTCTCTCTCTCTATGATTTTCTTCACCAAAGACAGCTTAGACATTTACCTTTATCCACACTGTAGCTATGCAGATTTTATCTAAACTTTGACATGTACTACAACGGTCAATCTAAGAATAGACGATTAAAAACATTCATTCCGCTTACTGTATCTCGACAATGATAAGGTAAGGTTTGAATCATATTGGACTTCTGGACTTCTGTAAACCAAAAAGAAAGAATTTGGTTTCAAAGAGTTTCAAATTATGTTTAGGATACCCGAGGCCTAAAAAATACCTAGTCAGCACTGAAAGGTAAAATAAATTCTCTTCACCTTAATGCATGATCCCCCTATTATGAAAGAAGATTATACCTCAGGTTTTGAGGACCTAAACGAAATATAAATCTTAACGAAAAGGGATAAGTTTTGATACTCTTATGAACGTTTGGTCTTTCGCGAAGGCATCAGATCATGAAATACAGGGATGACCATCGACGAAATGAATCTCTCTAGAAATTCCTCAAGGGTCGGTGTTATATATCGAAATGTGATATATCGGTTCATGATATAGTTTCTGTAATAAACGGTCGGTGACAGTATAAATATTAAAGAAAAGTTTCATTGGTGTTAAAGCTAGAGGTACACGGCGAACTACTCTGACACACTGTGAGCAAATCACTTAGGTACCAAATCCCAAGAGGATTTTTAATTGTGTTATTATATATATATATATATATACTATATATTATATATATATATATGTCATACTGTGGTCAAAATGACAATATGTTCAGGTCAATTATGTTCATAGTTATATATTATTAACTCAGGATCCACGGTGATGCAAATATAGACATGTAGAGCTTATTTAAATGAGACAATAATGTCTCAGAAGAGAAATAAATTAGTTTTAATCTATTCTCAGGACTCTTGTGTTGTCAATTCATATAAATATATGGCAGTTTATTGGCAAAAAAAAATTCTCGACTCAGTGAATAACCCAACGGTCGACTACATATACTTAAGGATCCAAGTACTTTTAAATTTACACTGTCATCAGCTTGAGGTTAATGGTTTAAGAATAAAGTTTTAGAAGGAACCAAAATGTGACCTAAGCCAACAGTACATGGAATATATCTAAGTGTGGGTTAATGGGATACCTCGTGCTCGAACACAAGCAATCTGAACACTTTTCGATACTTTAATATCATAACACGAAACCATTACATAGAAAATACACCACACAACATGCTTTGAATCATGAACCTGTCCTTTGCAATATGTCAATGATGCATGATCACAGCTTTCCAATAGCAGTGTGCTCAAACCGGTCAAAAACGGATGAAAGAAAGATTTTTACTATTTATTTTCTTCATTCGAGAAATTTACAGTTGTAATTAATATAATGGAATTATCGAATACGAAAACACCAACGGCTTGCATTTCGTATTTGATCAAATCATCATATACGTATAATTCTGCGTCAATGTTTTATTTCATGGCATTACCAGAGGGATACTGGTAAGCAAGGATGGCTTATTTTCTTCAAGATTCTTTAAACTTCGCCGATTCTCACATAAATAGGTTACTGCATTCATTTAATGCATGTTTGGTGCGCTCCTATTACTGCCGTTGGCAGTTTGGATACGTGAAAGGTTATTGCGCAAATGCTTATTGAATTATTGGATTATTGAAGAATATATCTCATTTTTTTATTTTGAAAATTTATGTATTTGAGACCATAATTATAATTTTTATATCAGATTCTAGTTGCGAATATGTATCCTTTTATCCTACTGTGGTTGCTAATAATTGCGAGTTTTAATTTATTAAGCACCCCGATAGACCTGCTATAAGCTTCCATATTAGCATAATCAGACAAGCAACACTGTGATATTCTTTTATTGTAGCCTTTTGGAATGTAACGTTTATAATTGTCATGCATCTATTAGTCCGGCTTGTGTATATTTCATATAATGCACTGAAAACATTGACTCATCAATCTGATGAATAAAATCCACTCAGACTGTTGATGCTCTCATTGAATAGTTCTACAGAACAAACTAAACTTTAGTAGTTTTGAACTTGAAAAGTCACCAATGTGAGCAGTTTGTAATAAATAAGCTCTCTCGGTTTGATAAGATTGTGAATGGTTTAACAGGATTGCCTACTCAGACTGAGCACTATAAGCTATAATCTACTCATATTGAGAAGTTTAATTTTATTATATATAATGGGTGACAGGTTATTACCTCAGGCAAGATTATATTTTACTCAGGCCTGTTTATCTGTGGGCTTTAAGTTTTCGACGTGCAGGATTGCGCAAAAATAATGACTAAACCTATACCACAGGAACTAGATCATCATCTTAGTCAGATATTATAATACTATTGAGGTGACGCTCTCTGGAAAATGAATAGTATCATTAAAATAACAACAATAAAAAAAACAAAGGAAATTAAATTTATTGTAAATAAGGAAAACAAAATATACTTCATCTGTGCAGACCAGAACATTCGTAATTAAATATAGCATTTAGAATCTCTCATTGAGAAAGTTGATACGCATGAATCTGCTACCACCGCTTCAGTTCTGCACAAGCCTAGTTTTAATAAATTTGCAGCACATCGTAGACCAGCTGAATCTGTAAAGAGACATATTTTAAAGCATTACAAGTAAGACAATATGACGATATACTGGTAGTATGTACAATTATATAAGAACAGTATATTTACATATATATGTATATATTATACATATAATCCCGCACATAAACACAGACTTACTGTTTACATCAGCTCGCAGCTTCTGGGGTTTAAGAATGTAACCTTTGGCTTGATACTGTCGGCTGTAGTTCTCAACTGATACTGTTATATGAACACATGCTGATTCGACTCTGATGTGTATAAATAATACATACTACAGTGAATGAAATTATCTAATAATGTGTACACAAAGAGGTAAAGAACTGGAATATATGCATGTGCCAGCCACTTACACAAAGTAAACTCAAAGTACCTTAAAGGTACCTTAGTTTGTTATGTAGGTTATTTATTGTTTCGTGATAGATTCTTTACTCTTGTAGATCTAAATTTACTCAGCCAACTTGCAGGGTATCAAATCAGGGTAAGATACTGGTATGTTAATGTTCATATATGATGAATTCTAAACAGACTTCAGGAACACGTCTGTTCAGCAACCCGACATCTAAAGAGTCTTTCCAAGCAGATTTGGATTTTGGCGCGAACAGTCAAGTTACACAATGGAAAAAAGTGACACTTCCGCTTCCCTTCTATATTGATAAGTCTGATGAAACTACTCAGGTTAAAGACTAACTTCTCACGTATATTTAATGTGATAAGCCATACTGAAAACACAATCCAGCATGACGTTACAAATGAAAATAAAATTTTTAATACAAACTGGGTATAATAAGGCGGGACAGTTAGGGAGCTCGGACTGACCCAGACACCATTATTAAGGTACATTCGACCACAATTAGACACACAGGCTGGTATGTCAAAATTACAATAGCTGGCCTCTGGTGTATCTCATTTGCAATATTTACTTTATATATTTCAAACCACTTTTATTAGTGGCCTTACCCGGGTTCTTTTACACCTGTTATGGTTATACTTGGTATAATTATCAGAAATCGCATTTCCTCCTCTCTGACCTGTAGCTCCCCATATCCATTCCTTATCATTTGATCTTGAGTGTTTAACCTGGAAACCTGGAGCGAAATAGATCCGGCATACATTATGAAATGAAGTAGCTTATCCTTACTATCCTTACGTTCCTTTTGTATTTATTTCATAGTAGGCTACTTGTTTCTTAGTTGTTGCGGAAAATTCCGACACTCTAATTGCATTATCTTGTTTTGAGGCTTTAATGTCTGTAAATTAAATGTAAGTGAAATATTATTCAAAAAAGACCACTCCGTGTTATCGAATCTCTGGCGCCTCCTATACATGCTTTGTCTAATTAGATATTACTTTCCGTAAGGGATGTTATGATTTCACCCGTTTCTGTTTGTCTAGTTGCTTATTTTTTTAGCAGGATTGTGATTAAAAGGAGCAAGTTTTAGATTAACGTTTTGGAGATTACGGGCATGAGACATTAAAGAATTGATTAAAATTTGTCCGGATTGAATTAACAGTTCGATCCATTTCGACTTTCTTAACCTTGGTAGAGACTTGGGGCCTGCTGAGTGCCATTTCAGCCATGTCTGTTACCAGTAGCTGGTAATAGTGGCGACTTTATGAAAAATAATTTTTTTTTCTGTTCTTGGATATTCTAATGTCCGTTCTACATGTTAGTTGGCACCGCCATAATTCTTCACGAGATGACATACAAGAACGAATAATAATGGCCAGAACTTTTTGTCACTTTTGTCAAAGCAGTTGTTTGTACATACTACAATTAATTCATAATTGAAGATCCAAGAAGCGGATTCTTGAATGGTCCTATCAGAGAAGTTGTACATATTCTTGTAGTAATTTATGATATACATGTTATGGTTTAATTAGTCCTTAATCAATAGACCCGCCATGTTCCCGGATATTAGCTCGTTGGGAATGTCAATGTGTACAATATAATTTTTTCATTTGCGAGGGTTTTCTTTGACTTTATACAATGAAACTATGCTCAGCTATTATTGCTTCAAATGTGCTTAAAAATCGTATGGTGTTATTTGAACACATTGCTTGTTGAGCAAAACAAACTGTTATATAATCCTGTATTGTTACTTATCCAAACCTACCCAGTTACTTTTAAATGTGTAACACAAATCTGAGACCAGAAGATACATACTGGTTAATACATTTACCAAATTAGTTGACAACCGATCATATTTAATGTTTACGTTTCTGTTACGACATATTTTTACGTTCACTTTTAATATTAGTTGATTATATAAACATCTTAAGATTCGATTGACGCCCCGTGTCATTGATTCAAATCTATACACGTATAGACGCCTTGTGTTTAATTAATATAAAATTTCATTCACGGAAATTCTTATTACTCTTAATAAACAAATTAGTCGTATGATACTGGATATAAATGTTATATAGGTTGGATTTTTAAACTCATGTGAATATGACTCACGGTCTATTCATCGTTTATGAAGTAGATCAGTCGTTATGACGATAATATACTTGTATAACATGGTCATGGGGCATCATATAAATGGTATTAGAAGGTATACACATAAACAAAGGCCATTAGGCTCGTCTGAGTAAAGATATAATAAAAAATAACAAAGGTTTATGTAACGTATTGAAACACTGCAAGATTGGCCAGCCAAATGTAACACCACTACTGCATAAGAAATAAACGAGATATGTTTAACAAAGGTATATTTATCGTATTAATACACTGAAAGCTTGGCAAGCCAAATATAAAAACCACTGCTGCATAACAAATCCAACTGCTGTTGTGCATTAAGCGATCTACAAGATGAGGTCAACTGGTGCAAAGAAGCAAGCTGTGCCATATTAAACGTACAGTTTGAATGTTAGAAAATCCCTGTGCTACAGTACAGCAGCAATTTAAGCTTTATACCATACATCTGGTAATGCATCAATCTTTTGCCATTACTTGAAGAAGTCCATGCCCTTGACTGCATAAATTTGTATTCATTGTCTAAGAAACAGAATGTTCATCTTCGTTTTTGAGCTGCAATAGGTAATTAAAAAAAAGTATATATGTGAGCGCGGTGGCCAAGCGAAGTATCGCGGGTGCTGTCCTTTTTATTACCATATCTGTAAAAAAAACAGAATCCAAAGCAGCAGATATTTCATCTGCTTGGTCAGGATTGGCGTTATGCATTGCAACCTGAGGCCGAGACCAAATGTGCATAAATCAATATGTTTCATTGTGTTACATGTGACAATTGTTCAGATGGTTGTGTTGATGGATTTGCCAAGGGCTCTATTGCAATACAGATGTTTGATAAATAAACCAGATGGTCCCTCACCTGTGTTTCTTAAGTGTTGCCAGACATATAAAATGGGTTAGGGGAGATATCCTAACACAAGGGATTGATCAACAACTGGTAGTATAGAGAAAAGCCACATCTGATTGGATACACTCATCACACGATTTACATAAAATGGCATGTGATTCATTCTAAACGTGTAGATATTACATTTTTGGCATTAACTAAATGTCATGATTATATGTGATCACAAATAGAGATTTATACAGAAGAGCAAATCGATTGTCAGCCAGTTGTATTAGTGTCCTGTTTTGATAAATAAGCTACACATGAAACAATTGTGTACATTTGCTTATAACATGGATATATTATTCTATTAACACATTTCAATGTTGTGATGCTTAACTTATAAAAGTCACTCTAGCCATAAAGATTATATTTCAGTTGTCAATAAGAAAATAACAAATCTACTCCAAAATCTACTCGATGAAATCCATTTTCATTTGTATCATACTGATTGCTTGAAAAAAGGACAAATCTACTCCAAAGTCTACTCGATGAAATCCATTTTCATTTGTATCATTCTGATCGCTTTATTTGAACAACGTCAGGAAAAATGACACTCCGTTTGCCTGCATGAAACTTAAAGGCTCCCACGAGAAACTAATTAGCTACACCGGCAGCATGAAACGGATTTTTTTTTCAAGCTTGGAATGGATATTGATTTGAACTAGGATGAGTCATCATTCGGCTTAACGATGTCGTTTTTCTTCACCGCCACATGCCGAGGTTATCGATCCTGTCTAGGAAACATTCAGGGCAAAATGGCGTCCAAAGGACTTTTTTGTCAAAGAAGCAGTGCAAATAATTTTCTTCTGCGACGTTCTCATCCTCGCTCTCCGGCATATGCACGAAAATTAGTCCGACGTCACCGTTTAAACCCCTTGGTCAACAAGGTATAATTAGAATGTGGTCTAAACTCTTAGTTTTGTTTTAATTTACAGGAAGTGCTTTATATTATAATCCCTCTTGACTAGTGAAAGAAATGAGAACATTTTTAAGGCTACGAGTCGTACCAGTAGGAAAGCCAAACAACAGCAACTGACTTAACCGTGTGTGATAGTTAATATTTGTTTTTCATTTCTTATTATTTCTGCAGGCTAACATATAGGTCTCCAAAATTATAAATGTTTATAAAACAATAAGGTGCAAATAAATATATAAACAGTGGTTACCATACATTTAATAAATCATTCTGTAAAGAGATGGGGATAATTTAAAATATTATTTATACTGCGGTTATTCTACACCTATACAAACAAGCGTGAATTGATCAATTATATATTTACATCAGAGGAAAAACAACATTAGTGTTCTCTTCCACAGAAAAAACAACTGGAAGTCACTTCCTCTTTCCAGAAAATGCTTTTTTATTCCCCCTGCAGCTATGTAGTAATCTAATATTTAAGCTGTAGCTTATAACCGCTCAAGTACAATATCAATTAATCAAGAGTTCACGCAGCGAGCTGTGTTACCATGGAAACAGTTTTATGGTTACGAGCCTGACACTGCGGGTATGTATTGATTGAGTGTCGTCTCTGCCAGGACAACTTGAGTCATTCTGCAGCGTCGTTCATAGATTTAAACAAGATCCAATCAATATAAATATGCCTATAAGATAGACAAAATCAACGATTTGCAAGCCTTCAAATATCACTAAAATTATTTTCTAAGCGTGTAATATGTGCAGTCACAGTCCAGATGTATCCTAAATATCTAATTAATGTTACAAGTTATTAAAAGTATAAACCTCTTTTTATTATAACTGATATTTTTCTTTAGATCAATACAATATCAATATCAATGCAAAATATGATTTAGCATTACATAAAAACAATAAAATGATCACCCTAAGTAACATATACCATATAAAATATACAACATTATATATAATGAAATATTATCTAAATACAATATGATATATAAACGTTATATATTTTCAGGGTGCAACTTTAAAATATTGGAATATCATTAATACTCTTTTGATCGAAATAAATGTTTCCTGACACAGTCTCATGGTCATATCTTATATAACCTTTTTATATTACCTATGAGATTCCAATAGTACGGGCAGCTTGAACAACTTAAGAAATACATTCTTAATCACTGATTTTTTCCCGGAGCTCTCGGCCGAGGCTGTGACCATTGACAGTGCCCAGTATTTACTCTGTTTCTCCGTGTATATTGCCCCTGTGAATATTAACAGGGCTCTTTAACTATAAGGCGCCTTTAAGCATCAATAGAGCTATTTGACCCTCGACCTCTTATGAATATTCGTAAGGCCCTTTGACCATTAGCTTTTATTTCATTTATTATTATTCAATATTTAAATTATTAAACATTCCTCTCTTATCACAAACCGTGTTATTCATTTTGAATTAAGAATATCCTTTTGGAAATTTATTTACAAATTCCAGATAGAAGATCGGAATAAGACCCCTGCTTTTTGTTTGATTAAAATTTCACAGACAATAATACATTATATTAAATGAATGATTCTTTCTCTTACTTTATTTGTAAACACTTTCATTAAACAGGAATCCACGACTGTACACAGTTATATATGTATATATATATATATATATATATATATATATATATATATATATATATTGAGAGCTGAGGTTAACATTTAAGATTTGACTTGAAAGGTGTACATTAAATTTGTGGCGTGAGGGAGTAAATATTTAGTGTGCAATATCACGGAACGAAGCTTCACAACAAATGCTTCCAAAGTACTAAATGGCATTCTGAAAACCGCACATAAATCATTCACATTCATAAACACATATATCAAACAATCGGAATTTATCATGTTTAAATCATCAAACATTTACATTTATTTACACAGGTCATTAATAATAAACATTTTGTACTTCAGGTAAGCATCCCTTTCAGATAAGCGAGTTAGAAATGATTCCATTCTTAACATATATCCGAACATATATATTTTACTAGTTGAGTTGAGTAAAATGAAGTGATATGCAATCTGCAGCAATATGCGTGTAACAGGATTGTGGCAGCAATAAATATATATTATATAGAGGGAATATGAAATTACGGAAAATAATGCTTCACTCGTGTAAAATGCAGTATTTTTATTTCATAATACAAAACCGGCAAAGAGCCCCGACCGCCGAAACTGTCACCTGACCTGATTAGACTGCCGTTCTATGGAGAGCCAGCTTACCCCGCCAATCGTACATTACTCACTAAGGACCCCGCAGCTCAGGGCTTGTCACCACTGTCACCCTGTTTTGTCTGGCGGGGTATTTCATTTCAACCCCATTTGTGTTATCTACAGTGGTCCCCTAATACTGATATTGTTTTTGTCACTGTCACTAGGACCCTGGATGTAGAACGCAGACCCCGATACGACCTGGTAAATGAGCTTTTCGGCCGTTAAAAGGGTGCTAGTGATATTTTGTTACCTCAGCCTAAAACTCGGGCTGGAGGTTATGTTTCCAGCATATCTCCGTTTCTTCCTGTGTGTTTGACTGTTTGCTGTATGTATATTTGACTGTTTGTCTGGGTTTTTCCAGAAAGCTCAGTTGCGAATTTGTCCGTAATATTATATGTATGGATGCTAATCTTGTAGTGTGGGGAGAACTGATTTATAATTATAGTTCAACCAGAGCTCTGTTCGTGCAATGCATTCGATCGACTTTGTCGGTGGCTTGTCTTATAAATAAACAATAGAAACTGGTGCTGACATCTAGCGGAATATTTTGGTACCACTGATTGTACTACTAAGTAAGGCAATATTATAATAGTATGAAGCCAATATTAATCTCATGATGTTTGTGATCCAGGATTACTCGAAACTTTAAATGGTAAATGTTCGCATTTATGAAAAAAAATCATTTATACAAATTTATGCATAAGATTATTCACGGTGTTTGCGGACTAGATCATTCACGCTTTATGTACAAAAAGCAGCTTCCGGGATTTAATCTCGCGATCATACGTTGACAAAGGTACTCTGTGTTTTTGTTTTCATATTTCTACAAAACGAAACCACCGGAAAATAACAATATCAACAAACCATAAAGCAAGCACATACCCAAAATGAATAAAAAATATCGCTGTGGTCTGCCTTACTTTGTTCGTCTAGGTAAATATTAGAAAAATCCAAGCCAAAATTTGAATTATATCTCTTAGATTTATAAAACTGGTTTTTATTTATTTATTTTTTTTTGGTAAATTAAGTATACATCAGCCCAGAATATTTTTTTTATGAAATGTTTAAACGTATTGTTGACGTGGTCTTCCGATTGGGAAATGCAGTTTAGAAACACCCATATAAATCATAGTTATAAAACATCCTTTCCAATTTAAAAGTGATGGCCTATTATTTTCGTTTATATATTTCGATACATTGTTAATATTGCTTGTTTATATTGCTCACATTTTTCAAACTAATATAAAATATATATATATATATATATATATATATGGAAATGTATTCAAAGAATTATATATATATATATATATATATATATATATATAAATTGTCACAAGCCTAATTATATGTTGTATATGAACACTTCAAGGTTTGGTGATGAAAAGGAATAAGAAACGCACACACATAAACACATCTTGTTGCATTCGTCTGCATGTCAGTTCGCTTACAAACATATCGTAGATATTTGTATATAATATCTTTAAATTAAATATACTAGCTGCTGCTTTAGGCTTTACTTGATAGAGACTCCATCTTTTGAATCTTCGAGTCTTCATCTAAGTTTATCTACTTGTTCTAGTTCCGGTAACATAATCGGGAAAAAAGACAAGAGCTGGTATCACCAATATTGCAGGAATGATTTTACCAGACAAAAGTGGAGCGAGCACCCATTATCTGGACAATAATAAAGCCATATTTCCAAAAGTGCTCAGTGCCATGAGCTGGACATGTATAACCCTAGAGGAAACAATGTATACGCAGCATATTTATATTTGTGACTTTATTATATGGCAAATCATATCGCTGACTACGTACATATTATTACTTAACAGTCACTTACATTCAGAGAGTCAGAGCCGAAACGTAATGCAAAAGTTTAATTGATTTATGTGTGGGTATATATGCTTGTGGAACGTAAATGTTTATGTTTATTTTATTATGGTGTATCAAATATACATATACTATATATATATATATATATATATATATATATATATATATATATAGGACTTACGAGACAGAATCGAACCACTCAGGGTTCCTGATGAGTGAGGGCCCCTACGAAACAGAGCTGTCGACAACAACTTAGTGGGTTTAACTCCTGAAATGTGTGTGTGTATATATATATATATATATATATATATATATATATATATATATATATAAAGAAATAGAATAAAATAAAACAACTAAATGTAATATAATAGAATGTTTATAATTATATTATCTTCATATCATATTTATGTGTATATATATGTGTGTATAAATATAGATATATATATATATATGTACATCATTTTATAAATCATAGTTTATACACACATAAATATATTATATATATACCATGGTACATGTATATTTGATATCCAATATTATCTGTACATTTATTACAGCACACACACACATATATATATATATACATATATATATATATTAATATTATGTATGTGTATTATATTTTGCCAGACTGTATTGCACACGTCAGTGTAAGCTGAACCGGCTTAGTCCGGTGGACGAACAACACTTCTTGACCTAGTTTCAGGCGTTCCTATGGCAACATGCAAATCCATCACCGTACTGTATGGTTCACTTCGTTTGCTTACTCGCGCGTGGGACATCATCTATGGTAATTTGTGACGGTTCTTGGTACCTGAAGGCTTGTAATCAGAGGTCACAAGGCCAGAAATCAGACCTTATTGTTAGATTCAGCATTGCGTTCATTAAATCCACAGCGACTTTACAGTACACAGCAGTACCCACTGCGAGTTGTTCGACTGGGCGCTTATAAACTGCATTATCATAATCGCAGCTCGTGTTGTATATATCAGTACCATATATCAATGAGTGTGATTTATGGGACTAAAGGATCAGATAATCTAATAAGGAGAGATTTTACGCCAAAGGAAATAATCTGTCACAGACCAGGAGGGCAAAGTCTACCATTTTATATATAGGGCGAGGGAAGCTGTACGGAGTGAACTTTTGATACTCAATTATCATTTAATGAATTTCTTCAGCTATTTTATCTTATTAATATTCTCCTGTTTATTGAACCACAGACACATATTCGTTACCCTTTCTTTACATATATGATACCGGTATTTTTACCATCCAAATATTGTTATAGTCATAAATAGCTAATTCGTTGTGAAATATTGAAAATCATTGAAATATTCAAAGATTCAAAATATTGATATCACATATAATAACACATTAAGCACACTCCTTACCTAATTTTTTACATCAGCAAGACGGCATGCAAATTCATAGTGGGCTTTCACTAAAATATTACAGTCATTACCTTTTAATATTTACTCACCGATACATGCCACGACGTTTACGATTAGGGGACTTTCTAACTCGAAATAACCGCTGCACCTTATTGTCATAAAATGTCTTAGCAGTCATGCAATACTGCAGAGTTTTAATTTTATTGTATATTTATTATTTTACCTGTATCTGTAATCTTAATGCATTACTAGTTACCAAATTTCAAAATTTCGGTGAAGGAATATATGTATATATATATATATATATATATATATATATATATAAATAATTCTGATGATAATCTTTTATGAATAAAATTCTTAATTTCTTTCTGATCTCATCCTTGAATGACACAAAGAGATGTATTGGTCGCCATAAATAGGGCTAAGTACGAATATAAATAGCAATTACTCTAAAATAACGTTGAGATAGGAATATATGTATATAAATATCCCCTTATATATACCTGGGAATGAATAATACAGTTACAATGATTAGTCTTCCGGAATTTATTTGATAATTTTCCACCCTTAAGGTATTATGGTAATTAAAGTTGTTTGGACCATTTAGTGGCCTAGTATATCTGGAATTTACACGGAGAGCTTAAAACCCGTGTTAAAATCTTTATTCTATAACGATATAATTTATAATGTATGCTGCTTAGAAAAACAAATAGTTTTCTATCAGTTGATTTATTAATTGAAGCCAGTGTTTTTTATCATGTACAATATTGTGTGTTGTGTCTTGCTTTTAAACTCATATTGTATTCGTGTCTTATTTTCTTTGGCCCTGGCAGCAAAGAGACGAATTAAATTCTTGTATTTTACGTTGAAATATGCACCTCGCCTGAGACCAGCAGGGGAATGACGTCACGAAACACCCATTGGATATCAAAATGGCAGGCAAGCAAGCCGTGCAGACGTATGTGTGATAGCAGCGTACACACGAAACCTTCTGCAGCATACAGACCGAAGATTATCAAGCGCCTGGCCATAAGATTCCATAACGGGGTAGGTGGTTTTACGCACTACATAATGGTTAGAATAACATTGGAGTCCGTATTGGCAAAATCCTGAATTTCTCTGCTTCGTTTTATAGCGAGCTGCAATGGGCGAGCCGCACATGGCAGGCATTATTACAAGGACCGCGGCCCCCATAGCCGGCCGAGTACAACATGAATCAACACGGAGCGCTGGGCGCTTTACACACAGAGACCACACAAAGCCTGGCCTACTTTTGTCGATAGTGGGCACGGGCGTTCAGCTCACAGCGCTTCCACTGATATCAGCCTTGTTTACGATACTTGTCGATTCGACGTGGTTGTATAACCTACCTAGCGGTATTGCCCATAAAATTTAACACGATGTAGTCTTTGCTGGATGTTTTAATAAATTGACAACCACGGCCTTGGTCATTTTCGTGCGCCTGTACTTGGCAAACGCCAACTGCTCAAGACCTTTTACAAGAAACCTAAACAATAGTGGCCTAACTGAATCGCAGCTTTTTACATTTAGTTATATGAATGTTGTGCTAGTGGTATTCGATGGCTCTGTAAATACATATTTATGTGGCGAGATGTTTGTGTCAGTGTCCTATGAAATATGGTGTAAATCACAGTGTGGCTTTTATTACCACATTTTTATGTGGTATGTGTTTTTCATAAACATTTGTGGCCGTGCACTCAAACGTGGAAAAGCCAGCTTGTAGCGCCCTCTGTTGTTAAACTGCTGCCACGAGGCTCATCCCGTGATGATTCTTTATCTAATGGACCTTTATCCTCAGTCAATAAATATATCACATACACTCGTATAACGTGTATTATCAATTATATACCTTTGTCTGTTTATGCGATCCGCTGTGTATAGTTTTTTTTATACAATGCATCTCCTATTAGTTTAGTTCATTATTATTAAGCGTATTTCACGAAATTGTATCAGTTCCATTGCCGGCAAAAAAATATAACAAACCCTCTTTCTTCAAAGAAAAATATTTAAGTGAGATGTTTACCGTTATCTAGTTTAGATATTCGTAGCAGTTTCAAATTAATGTGTTTTCTTTTGAGGTCTTGGGATATATACATGAATATGATTGAGTACTCAGAACACGTCCCTCTACCGTCCAATGTGGCAGGAGTTGTGAGTTTTTCTCTGAAATGACTAAATTTATTCATTTTTGTATGTTGGGGTAAATGACCCGCGAAGCAGAGGTGAAGCGACCATTATTTGTTAATGATTATATGAACGTCTTTGTGTTATTTTGGTACTCTGACAGTTGTAAATTTTAGTATCCCGTCATATTGATGGAGTTGGTGTAATCAACAAATAAAAAAAACCCGTGAAATATCACCATACACATTTATCCTTGTCATCGTGGAATATACGATGAAACTGGTCCAGTAAATTTTCTTTTTCAAAATCATATCAGACACCCATTAATTGCTTTAAAATCAGACAACGGATAGCTTTTCCCAGCAAAGAATGAACGGGTCTTACTTAATTTTGTTAACATACATGTTGTTATTTTAGAAGGTGAGTGCTTTATTGTACCTATGCAACTTTTCGAAACATGAGTTTTTTGTCTACTTCGTTATAGATACAAATTGTTTTATGGCAGTGAGAGAGGGAACTGACCATCCGGAATACGCGTCTTGACATCCCTGCTCTCTAGTAAAGGAGGTTGGAGTAGCCATTGGCTTTAGACCTGTGTGGGTAAAAAAAAAAAAAAAAAATGGCGGCAAGCAGTGAAAACTTGGTACACATCTGGGGCAATTATTTTCTTTATACTTTTGTTTAACATGAACAAGAACATTAAGGTCTATATATATGGCCCGTGTGGTGCACGTGCATCTGTTATCCGATGCTACGTACGTCACAAAAGATTAAACCATTCCCCGGTCTAGATAGGCCTATGTTATGCCAGGGACATTGGCATTTTGCGGTGAACCTGCCAGCGAACATCGAGCCACCTGTCCCAACTGTTTAAAGTGAAATATACATGTTTGAAATGAACATGACTGGCATTCCATCTCCCGGAGTGTGACTGAAATGTACAAGCGTCTCTGGCACTTTGTCCGAGTCAGCCAGTTCTTTAAAACACAGCGTTTGACACACCCCGGGTAAAAAGGCTGATAAAACGCAGAAGCCTAACCAGTGACCATAAAAAGCGGCTACCCTCATATAAATTTTACTGTAACAACCCAAAGAAACGCTTTTCATATTGGCGTTTAAAAATAATTAAAAATTTATTAAATACCATGCGAATCGCACTTAAATTTACCCCCCCCCCCCCCAACCTGGCGTTCGCTTACCACCCGGTCTTTCCTCGTAATAATTTACAATGTACACGGTCACACTAACAGGGAGACGCCCAACCTGTTTCCGCAACAGAACTGACATGAATATATAAAGAATAAATGAAAATTCATGGACAAAAGATGGAAACTAATTACATTTTTATCCTTTACATTGTTGTTCTAGAATTCTTTCTACCAACTACGTTTGAAATGACTGTATGAACTCTAAATATGCATAAACCCATACTAGTTCGAATCATGTAAGCAAATAATATAAGATATACGTTCATCATGGCATATTAAAGTTGTGATTAACGGCTTGATTCCGGTAAAAAAAAATCCCATAAAAATACTCCCTCCCGCCATCTTCCTTTTTTGGCCCCTCGCTTGAAAAATCGTAAAAGACATTTTTTCGCCTTTACTTTGAGAGGTTTTACCCTAAGTAACGGAAAAATTCGTTCTACGGACAGGCGTATTAGGACAAGGTTTGAATTAAATTTGAAACAATTCCGCAGTTACTCAAAAATCCAATTCAATTTAGTACCTGAGAAGGTGGAGGCTGGTGGCAAACGCAGAAAAAGGCTAAAAGACTGGCACGTTTCGACACCATTGGACCTACGAATCTGAAATTCACCATACAGTTAGATGTCCCAAAAATCTCCTACCATGCCGAAAATTGGGTCAATAGGACTTCGTTCCTTTGAGATATTAAGGAAAAACCTCAATTTTTTATTAGAAATCTATTTTCACACTTCAGGACTGCCTAATATAAAAACCACTCATCTGGTTTTCTTCATATTTACCATAAATATTTCTCTATATAGTTCATATGTACATGCCAGAAATTAAGTCAGTATTATTTAATTTAAAAAAGTTATGGGCCCAAACATAATGGACTTAGTAAAAATATCAGGAAAGATATTTGGTCACTTAAGACCAAAAGTGTTAAAGGTAGGGACTTTTTTTTCAGTAATACAACTTTAATTGATCAAAATTTAATTGTATACCAAAAATTAGATCAAAATCTGTTATTTTTTTTTAAATATTGGCAAAAATATAAAATTGGTACCTTAAATTTTGCCCAAGTTTGACCATGGCACGTTTTTTTCCTGGAAGTACTGTGGATTTAATTTTCACAGCATGTTTTTGTTAGCATTTTGTCTGTTATCACCGAAAATTTGAAACCAGTTGATCAAAAACTGTAGATTTTATTCAAGTTTTCAAGCACCATGTCACATCAAGTTTACATCAAGCTAGTGTTATGCAGTTTGCTAGAGCTCAGCTCCCCAGCTTCAGCTCTAAGTTCCTTAAATTTAGCATACAGTTAGATGTCTCCAAAATCCCCTACCATGCCAAGAATTTGATCACTAGGACTTAATTCCTTCGAAATATTAATGAAAAACTTCATTTTTCCATTAAAAACCCATTGTTCGACTGTAAGACTGCCTAATATCAAAACCACTGATCTGACTTTGATCATATATAATATACATATTTTTCTATATATTCGCTATGCACATGCCAGAAATGATGTCAGTATTGCGTAATTGTTTTATGGGCCCAAACATAATGCACTTTTTAAAAAAATCAAGAAATATATTTACTCCCTTAACAAGAGGATTGCTGACGCTAGAGATTTTTTGTCAGGGATGTAACATTATTTAATCAAGATTCAATTGAATACCAAAAATAAGTTCTGAATTTTTCAAATTTTATAAGTTATTAGTATAAATATAAAATTAGTACCTTAAATTTTGCCCAACTTTGACCATTGCACTTTTGTTTCCTGAGAGCACTGTTGATATAATTTTCATATAATGCACACATAAGGATTTAATCTTTGTAGTTTAGAAAGCTGAAAGAAATTGGCCAAATATTGTAGCTTTTATTAATGTTTTTATGAGACCATGTCAGACCCAGGCTTAATCCAGCCCCTGTATGTTGACCTTGTTGACCTTTCATCAGATTATGCATGCTTGAGCGAAGCATACACTTGGGCAGCCAGGCAGCTAATGCCCAGCCACAGTTGATCCAGGTGTCCAACCCAACTCATCTAGTAAATGTTTTGAAAAACAACATAACAATAAACAATAAATTAATAATTTTGTATTGTTTTTTTTTTTAACAAATTAAAGAAAAATTTATAGAAAAGGAATTTGTTAGTTGATGAGTAACAGAAAATAAACTTGCAGTTACTGATGATGTAAGAACATTGTATGGATGGATAGAATGTCAATGTCAATGTTGTTCCAAATAACACCATGCAGTCACCTATGGTATTTTTCAGTTAAATTTTAATGATAAAAAAAATAAATCATATTATTCATTACTAATCATTAGGGATCATATGAAGGAAATTAAAGATAGACAAAGATGCATTTGATAATATTAATCTAGATTCCTACTGTGAAAGATTGATGTGAAAGTAGTCCAAAGTGAATATATTACATTAATTTTTTTAACATAAATAAAAGCCATAAAACCAGGTACTTATGATCATTATTTAATTTTGTGAATTTTGTATATTCTGGATTCTCAACATAATTGTTTGGCTAAAACTGAATAAATACTAGACATGGTGCGAATGCTTTGCAAATGTATTTGAACACGAATATGAATATGTACTGCATTAAAAAAATTTATTGCCTAAGAATAGGAATTCAGGTAAAATCCAGCCCCTGTATTTGAATACCAGTGCAGATACTTTCAAAATGTATTCATGAATATATTCTATAATATTATTTCAGTAATCATTTCAGTTATATTTTATTTTAAAAAATCATATGATTTTCTTATTATTTTTTTCAAATAAAAATTATATTGGCACAATATTTGTTATTAAATTTTAATAAATAGTTAAACTCTTTTATTATATGTGCTGCTTATAAGTTATATGGCCAAGTCAAAATCTGTGTGACAATAGCACTCCATTTATTAATAAAATAAAAAAAATCAATCCTCTTCCCTGTCTCCAAAGATACTATCAAAATCATACATAAGCTAAACACCAACAACTCACAATAAAGCTTATATTTATTACCACACAAAACAAGCATGTGCCTCTTTCCCAAATCATATTTGTTATCATATATAACAGCTGAGCGCCGTGACCCATGGGTCCCTTGTTGGTAGGTTACCAGGGAGCCTCCAAAGTGCGGCAACATCTGACCTCCTTATATATGCATATAATGTGCTGGAAGTAGATCTACGGCGGGATATTTAATTGATTAACATTCCTGATGAGTTTTATCAGAATCCTTCATATTCCTTTTTAAGTTATCGCGGCGACACCACAAAGAAGCCTAGTGTACCGTGACCTTAATAAATAAGCGTTGATGTTATCTATAATAAAACTTGGGCGAGATAATCTATTGGTAATTAGTTATGGTGAGTTTTGTGAAAATCCATCAAAGTCCGGAAAGTTATCGCGGCGAATAAAAGTTAACGGACGGACGGTGGTTATTCCATAATAATTCCGTCGTATGACGGGCGTATAAAAATTGCTGACAACCGTATATTCTCCTTTAGATTAAAGCATTGTGATATTACCTATAAAATGTAAAAAAAATGTGCCTTGAGTGTCTCCGTAATCCTCATCAAAACTTCTTCAGAATCTATCCATACCTGTTTGTATATCTTTGCTAATAGGCCAACCAAATAACCACCATGTAAAACACTATAACCCACCAGCCAGCAAGGGTATATTTATTATATATCAGGCAAGATAAACGTTGTGAATGGTAAATATTGACTGTTGAACTGACAAAACAGACAAATATCAGGGGGGATGTGTAAATTTTATTTACACACGGTTGACTTGAAAAAGTAAGCATACACGGACAAGTGCTGCCTTGTTAAAAAACGATGGCGAGGCTAATTATCAGGTATGTATTATTATTCTATCGTAATTATGGTAAACTACATATTCATGCAAACGCCGAATAAATAGCTTGTTCGTGGTGTGCTAATTAACACTCTCAAGATAATTATTTCATGTTTAATTTTTTTTTCCAAAAATGTCAACTTAATATATTGTAAGATATATTTAATCTAAAAAGTAAGTAAGTTTATAATGCTCATCCTATAAAGAGATTCTGCACAACAGAGGAACTTTAGCTTGGTGAAAGAATATTGTCACTGTAACCCAACAAATTTCGGAGAGGCGTAAGGCTTTCAGGAACGTGGGGTAAGCGTCTGTGACGCTCGAGGTCTCACTCGGACGCTTGGTTATGGGTGTCCTGCTGTTGGACCGAAATGATTGACTCATGTGTCAATCAGTTGTTTTGGTTTGTGTATTTAAAGATTGCTAATTATTTGATACGGTTCAGTTGTTTAAACATTCCTTTTTACCCACCAGTTTGCAAGACATGTGCAAGTATCAAACAGCAAAACCACAAAGAAGTATAATATCACATATAGACACATCTGGTCGTGACGTCACAGAAACTAGATCACTGACCACGAGGTGCTCTGTAATGCAAACATGGACTGCGGCAGGCAATGGGCTAGGTCACTGAACACTAGGTGCTCTGCAAGGAAAAACATGGACTGCGGCAGGCACTGGGCTATTTACACTACAACACCAGTCGGGAGTTACGCTTAATTTTTTACTGTCATTTTGCATATTAACACCTAGACATATCAATCTAGTGTCCCTACAATTAAATAGTCATCTTAACTCCAGGAGGCATTCCCTACAACATTTAAATCTGCAGCTGGAATTCACATCTGATCTTCAGCATTCGTGCATTAAGTCTTGGCTAATCAAGAGGTCTAAGGTGTTTACATCTTGGTTCCCACGCTTCATTTTCTGCATATGTTTAATAGGCTCTCCTAGCCTTGATCTATTCCAAAGACAAAGTTCAGCCACTAATACATTTCCTTTCGTGTGACATAAATGGACAATGTTATTCACGTAATCAGTAGAAGAAATGTCAGACTTCCTTGTCAAGACTATGATCAATTGCATGATCTTTGCATAATTCAAATATTGAAATATGGATAGTTTCAATTACAAATCAACTTTTAATGTTTTTTTTTTCTAATATAAACTCTTTATATAAAAACGAATTTGTCTTTTGAACTGTCTATCGGCTGTTTAAAGCTGATTTATTTGATGAAATCATCAATTTCTGATCTTCCAAAGTTCATTTGAGAATCATAATTTGTAACAGATATGCCCCAGTCACTTAATGTTCACTTACTTGTTTTATCTTATAGTTTCTTATTCTTGTAATAATAATAATAATATTAATAAATATATAATGATAATAATATTATATAATATCAATAAATAATGATAATATTAATAAATAATAATGATATTTATATTAATATTAATAATTTTTATTCTACTTAGGACAGCCTCTACCATATTTATACATTTAAAAAATCTTTTCCAGATATAATCAGTTTGATTTAATTTTTAGCTCAGCAGACTGTAAGTCAACTGAGGTTTAGGAAAGGCGCTTTGTCCGTCGTTCGTCCGGCCGTCCGTTAGCAGGGCACAGATCGTAACTGCTGGACCTAGAAACTTTTAAGTGAATATCCAGGGAGGGCAATAAAAAATCTCCTTGGAAACCTGAAATTAGGTCACTGCGACCTATATCCTCTGAGCCATGGGGCTTGAAAGTATCCCCCAGAATAATCAAAAATATAATACAAAACCTCCAATATCTGGATAATTAAGGCATGGATTGACATGAATCTTGCCTTGAATATTGACCATAACTAGTTTTATCCGTATCCCGAAAAGTTGTGGCGACACATGTATTTTTTTTTTTTTTTTTGTTATTTTAACGAATATTTTTTTAATATTTTTTACTATAAAATGACAACAATCATGTCAGTTTCTCAGCTGTAATTACATCTAGTGTCCCAAAACCTGGTGTGTTTATTGATCACAAGTGGATGCCATATAGTTATCACCCTGTCTGTCTGTCTGTCTGTCCATCCGTCCGTCCACACAAATTTGTTTCCAGATGATAACTCCAGGTTGTATTGACACATGTATTTCAAACTTGACTTACATATGGCCCACCACTAAAGCAAGAACCTATGATTTTGGTGTCATGAGGTTAGAGGTCAAGGTCACAGGACTCACTTTTTAAAAAGATTATGGCTGCATTTTAACTAAGATTTTCATCCCAAACTTTCCATTTTGCACATTTAGCTGACTTGCCAGAATGGGGAGAGCATAAATGAATTTCAGGTCACATGGTCAAAGTTCAAGGTCACAGGGGCCATCTGTTCACAAATTAGTTTCCAGATGGTAGCTTAAGTTTAGTTTGACATATTGGTTTCAAACTTAACTTATATATGACTCACCCCTAAAGTAAGAACCGTGTGGATTTTGGGGGTCAAAGGTCATGGTCACAGGACTCATTTCTTTAAAAACATGCATATGTACTTGAAGCCAAACTTTTCATCCCAAACCTTCCATCTTCAAAATATTGCTAACCTGCCAATAGGGGAAGATTCTGTTCAATTTTGGGGTCATGAGTTCAAAGGTCAAGGTCACAGTACCCACTTATTAAGAAAGATTATAGATGCATTTCAAGCTAAACGTTACATCCAAAACCTTCCATCTTGCACATATAACTTAGCTGCCAATAGGGGAAGAAACTGATTGATTTGGGGGTCAAAAGTCATCGTCACAGGGGCCCATCTGTCCACATATTTGTTTCTGGATGATAACTCCAGTTTGGGTTGACAGATTGGTTTCAATTTTAACTGATATATGACTCACCAATAATGTAAGAACCCTTTTGATAAGGCCAAAGGTCAAGGTCACAGGACCCACTCCTTTAAAAAGATTGTTGATGTATTTTTGGCCAAACTTTCTGTCCCAAACAATCTTCCAGATGTTGCTCACCTGCCAATAGTGGAAGTAAATGATGGATTTTGGGTTCACAAGGTCAAGGTCATGGGGGCTATTCATTCACAAATTAGTTTATGGATGATAACTCCAGTTTTGGTAGACAGGTTGGCTTCAAACTGATCACAGGACCAATATTTTGGAAAACCTCATAAACATATATCCTTATAGACAAATGCAGCTGAGCGTCGAGACCCATGGGTCCCTAGTTATTTTTATTAATTCAAATTCTAATCATAAGTCACAAAACGTTTTCGGCAAATGAAACATAAAAACATTAATCAGCACAATGGCTTTCTCTTATAAATGAACACACACCGTTGCATTTATAAACTATTACTCCAAAGTATTTATCAACTGATTACAACGGTAAACGTCAAGGAAATCATTCATTACTTTGATTTATATTCACTATTCTAGTTATAATAACAAGAATAAATAAAATAAAAAAAAGGTTCAGCAAATTTGCAAGTTTCCTTTTTTCATTCATGGTTCATATGCAGTATTATATAGTCGTATATATGTTTATGTTAGTGGAACCCTGGGAAATTTTATCCATTTTGGCACTATGAAATTTATAGTCTCAGTTAGGAGAATGACATAACAGTTGAAGTATACTTGTATATTTAAATCTCTTTTGTTTAGTTTTTTTTTTTTTTTTTGGCTGGAGACTACCTTTAGTGTACAAATATGCAAGTTATAGGCTACTGTCTTTTATAAAGCATGAGAGTTTTTTTCTACTAAAATTAACATACTTTCAAGTTTTATAAATTATATGGAAGACAGGTCTTCTTAGATGTTTAAGATGCATTATCGTTTCTACCCTTCGTTATTTTATATTCATATCATCATCTTTGATAGAACCAATTGATCTGCTGCAGATAAATAGGTGAATATTGTTTCATTGGTTTGAGCGGAGCCTAATTTATTGGGATAATTAAAGTTATTGTGGCCGTGGCAGAATACATATAACATCATCTAGTGTGGTTCTGATCAAAGTTATAGTGATGCTATCATATATGTAAACTGTACTGATTATATGGCTGGTGTGCACAGTGAAATCGTGTAAAACAACACCCATTTACCAGTAACCAGTACTTTCAATTGTTTTTGCAGGTCTGTAACTCCTATAATATGAATGTTGTTGCAGAAAAAAATACCTTTGGTACAAAAGGGGGTCTTTTTTTATTTTTTATTTTTTTACTAAAAAAGTGGGGTTATAAAGGAAAAGACCAAAATGTGGATCGTTTACAGTAACAAGATTTTCAGAGCGTCTTTTTCAACTAATCTATATACTAATAGTGATAGCAAATTTCCTTTTCAGAAGAATCTCTACTTTAAGCTTTGCCTCCGGATATATATATATATATATATGTATATATATATATATATATATATATATATATATATATATTCCTTGTAGTAGGGCCTTTGATATTTTTACGGATATAAACTCTTATGTTAATTTGTAATATTGAAATAATTATATAATGTATAATTGTTGTCTTTCTTTTTCAAATCACTTAGTGTCTGCTTGCCCATCTGCTTGTCTCTCTGCCTTACTCTTTCTATGCCTCTGTCTCTGTCTCTCTCTCTCTCTCGTCCTCTAATCTATTGATAAAAACTAAAAAAAACATAGTTAAAGGAGTCAAATCACCTATCTGACAATGTTTAATACTAAAGGTTATCCCTAGAGCTTTCATAAATAAAGGCCAGAAAACGTGGTATTAACGCACTCAGGCCGCTTGTTTTGTTTATATCAACGTTTTTAAATTATATTAAATATCAAAAACCTTTTCAACAAGGACATTTGGCAGCACGTCAATAAGCGAGAGCTTTGCAAATGGCTGTTTGCACTAAGTGACCTTTCTGCCTCCGCATATATGCAACCTACCACCTAAGATTACATATTTTTCCTATTTGTCTACATTGCTGTGTTTACAAACATGTTGATAAACAATTTCACACATACTTCACGAAGGCCTTATAAGAATATTTCACAGCCAAAATTACCCTCAGATCATTAATATAAACACAGAGGAAACCAGATATCACAGAAATTCTTTTTCAAAAGGTAGGTGAATGGGCACCTTTAATGTGCTCTTGTTGGATTCGACAGCTTTTCACTGGAAATAATAATTACATAAAAATAATGCTAATTAGCAGCTTTAACACCTCAGGGTGCGAAATGTCCTTGCACCAAGGTAAAAAAAAAAAAAACAGAAAATTGAATTTTAAGTGTGCTTCACCACCCAATGGGCATTTTGATATGTATACTATTTAATGTAATCAGACCTGTTAATTTTGGACATCTGAATATGTATCTTAGTACGGTCAAATGAATGGATTTTCAGCCAAGTAGGCGCAAGGTACATATTTTGTAAGTTAATCACTGTTGTGTCACCTGACCAGACCCGGCCAAAGAAGCGTACGTGGAAAGCTGAGTATGTCGCCTCACATATTGACTTAACTGGGTTTGCTATATCACAATATGTGTCCGTCCAATTTACGACTTAAAAAGCATATCGTGTATTCAACCTAGGTTAAAAAAGGGAAAAAAGGCCCGCTTGTCTTTCCATCAATCTGCCACGGCACGCCTTTGTTTGAGAAATGTTTCGGTGGTAGCGCGGTAAATAATCTGTAGAAGGCGACATGCATGGGTTATTGTGTCTTTTTTACAGGTAACATTAAGCCAAGCGTCCCAGACCTCAATGGCAATTCAAAGCAAAGTTTAGCGTTGGCAGTATGCGGGTGTATTTAAAACATAGGATTTTAGCTCATCTCAACTACAGTCATGATCCCTTGTCCGTCGTCCGTCCGGCCGTCTGTCCGTCCTTTAACAAAGCACGTTTAAGATGTCCCAAAAATCATCTACCAAATCGAAACTTCACCACTGCGACTTCTTTCCTTCAGAATATTAAGGAAAATCCTCCAATTCCCATCAAAAGCTTATTGTTACAATTCAAGACTACATACCATGAATTCCGATGAGACTGTTTTGTTCAAATTTGGCATAACTATTCTTGCACGTATTTCCAATGCACATGCAAGCAATTAGGTCAATATCGTGTAAAAATTTTTTAGCACGAACACAATGCACTTTGTCAAGAAACAGGAAGGATGTGTACTCACTTCACTCGAAAATTGTTGATGGTGGAGGGCCTGTTTCAACAATTTAACTATATTTAATTTAGATTTAATTGTATACCAGAAATCAGATCATCATTATGTAAATGTTTTAAGTTATTAATATCAATGAAAAATTATTACCTGAAATTTTGGACAATTTTTGACCAAAACTTATTTTCACATCATGTAAACATATGAACTGATAGTTACTTTAACCGTTAATGTTATACAGTTTATTTTTAGGATATAAATAGTGGAAGTTTGTCTAAGCCTACTCTTAAGATCAATTTTGTAAATTATAGAAAATATAAGCTTTAAAAATATCATCAAAACTTGCTGCCAGTTTGAACTTTGCATCTTTTTTATTTGGGAGCTCTTTTATTTGTTCTAGATTTTGATAGTTAATGTCTCAAAACTGGACAGGTTTCAGAAGTTTTAAAAAGAAGCCATACCCTATTTAACTGTATCACCTGCTGATCACTAAAGGTCAAGGATGCATTCCAGGCAAGCTTCACGCGGAAGCCCACCTTCTGAGTTAAGGGGCTTGGCTACAGAATTAGATGTCTGGTAACCCAGAAAATAACAGCTCCCCTAGTTGATAGCATATTGTGTATCGACACAAGAATTGTAGTAGTACATTTCGTTGTTTGATGTTACAAGTGGTTGACCTTATTCACTCAATAATCTTCCACTGCGTGATGCATTGATCGAATTATGTATATCATTTGGTTTTAATCACCATGAGTGTAGACACTGCATATGATATACAAAAAGAACAACTTTTATTTGCTTTTTATAAAATCTATTATTGATTTTTTTTTTCAATATAAGTGTGGGATCTGAAATCAGAATTTTGAATATAATATTACCACAATCATTATCAGTAAAACTTGATGAAAATCAACACCTCAAGTTCGATTTTTGTTCTTAACCCTTTGTAAATCATTTAATTCTTTTTTAAATGTTAAGTCATGATAAACCAACTCATTATATTAATAAGATTTATGATTCCTTGCCAAAAATAGATATAAGCTTGAATATATGAATCATCTCCATGCTTGGACAAGTAAACCTAGTCAAGCTATTTTAAAAATATATCTTTTACAGTGATAAGGACTGTGTGGGTCGTGTATAAGCACTGAAAAAGTTCACTTTTTAAATGATTCTGTTTATGGCTTTGACTGCTGTTACACATTGTGATCAATTACTAGTATTATTTGATTGTATCCGCCAAAACAAAGTATGCGGATACTATCGTAATCGTAGGGGCTAGGGCCATGAACCCAATGCAGTCTTAGAGGTTCTGAAAAGATCTCCTTGCAATCCTGAAATTAGGTCACTGCGACCTATATTATCGAAGTTATGGGGTGTGTTTGCATCCCCAGAAATAATTCTTTTAGCCAAAATTTTCATCCCAAACCTTCCATCTTTCACATACAGCTCACCTACCAACAGGGGAAGAACCATAATTATTTGAGGTCACAAGGTCAAAGGTCAAGGTCACAGAACCAACTTCTTTGAAAAGCCTGTGGATGCATTTTAAGCCAAACCTTTCATCCCAATTCTTTGATCTTTCACATATAGCTCACCTACTAAGTGGGAGAAGTATCCTATAGATGTTAAGGTCACAAGGTCAAAGGTCAGGGTCACAGGATCCACTTCTTTGAAAAGGTTGTGGACACATTTCAAGCTAGACCTTTTATTCCAAACCTTTCAGCACTGATATCGCTTCTCTGCCAACAGGGGAAAAGACCTGTTGATTTTGAGGTCAAAGGTCAAGTTCACAGCACCCCCTTCTTGCTTTGAGTCATTTTCAGGCAAACTTTTCAATCTATACCTTCCATCTGTCATATATGGCTAAACTATCAATAGGGGAAGCAGCCTATTGATGTTGAGTTCAAAAGGTCAAAGGTCAAGGTCACAATATTGTTCAAAATGCTGGTGAACATATTTCAAGTGAAACTGTTCAACCCAAACCTTCAGTCTTTAACATATGCCACATCTATGCATCACTGAATGTGATTCAAACTTCATATTTATGGGTCTTTTTGCATGAAGAAATAACTAATTGATTTTGAGGTCAGCTGGTCAGGAGGTTAAAGGTTGCAGGTCTAAGTTATTCACTCATTGGTTGCCAAGTAATTACACCCGGCCAGATGTAAGTGGTTAGTAGTTACCCATCATTTAGAAAGAATCCAGTTGATATGTGAGCAAAAGGCCAAGGTCATAGGTCAGGGATGTTCACAATAAATTATTTTATAGACCATCTCTATTTTTCTTGTACATATATTCATTGCACTTCAACTGGTACATCTCACTGTGTGGCTGTAATTGTGAGTGATGCTGGTGACATATGACTCTCTTTTGTATCAGCCTGTTTAGTGATAATGCTGAGTGATAAATACCTCTTTACTGCATAACAAAAACACTGTTGCCGGAATGCTTCAGCCAGGTATTAAGACTGTGAGAGTATAATATTAAGGTTTAGCTACTGATTTATAAGATGATAGGAACATTTTGCAGTTAATTTTATGGAATCATTTCCTAGATACCTGAATATTTTTATATAAATCACCAGATATAAAAGCAAATGTTTGTACTCATAATATATGGATGTGTACCTGGATTTAGGATGGCTTTTTTTAATTACAAGACTTTTAGGCATGCTTTCTGCATTTCTTTTCTTTCAGGTTTTGCAGTTTACCTACCCTGATGATCCCATTGAAAAGCAGAGTGATAATAAAAAAAATATTGGACTTACACTTTTTACATTTGCATATCTATAAATCTAATATGAGGGCCTGAATATGCCTTTTGAATTGTTTTGGGCATTCATTACTGTAACATCCTTTGGAGAATTTGCTACAAGTTTGGTCTCTTATTGGAGGATGTGTGATATCAAATGTCAGACTTGTCAGAAATCCATTATGTCTGCCAGTTAGCCACCTTAGAAATCCTTTTGTCAGTGCAGTTTCAGTGATTTTTAGCTCAGCTGACTTTTAGTCATGCTGTGCTATAGCGATGGGTCTTTGTATGTCGACCTTCCGTCTGTCCGTCCGGCCAGCCACCCGGCCGTTAGCAGGGTACAAATTGTAACTGTAAGGGCTAGATACATGAACCCTATGCAGTCTCAGAGGTTCTAAAAAGATCTTCTTGCAGATCTGAAATTAGGTCACTGTGACCTATATTCTCTGAGTTACGGGGTGTGTTTGCACCTCCAAGAATTAATTCTTATAGCCAAAATAATCATCCCAAACCGTACATGTCAATAGAGGAAAAACCTTTTGATATTTGGGTCAAAGGTCAATGTCACAGGACCAGCTTCTTGAAAAAAGTTGTAGATGCATTTCAAGTCAGACTTTTCATCCCAAACCTTCAATCTTCCAAGTATTGCATCAACTTCTGCAATAGAGAGTTCCTGGTCTGATCACAAAATCATGTTTACTGTTGTTCCTAAAAATGTTTTCCAGTTTCACTCAGTTAATTGATATATGGCCTTCACTTAAATAGTTATTTAACAGTTCACATATAATGTTATAGTTATGCAATTATTGTTATGCTTGCCCTTTGATACCATAGCAGGACAGGTGTTGGGGAAGGCTTTAAATACAGGTCATGCTTGTCAGCTGAGCGTCATGACCCATGGGTCACTTGTTATCAAGTTAAAAGACCTTTTTGAGGCTCGCTGATAATATTCATAGTTCTGTTTTGCTCGCCATTTTTAGCGAACCTGTGAGCTTATGCGAAGGTGTGGCGTCGTCCGGCGTCCGTCCGGCGTCCGTCGTCTGTACGTTAACCCATACTATCTTGAAAACAGCAAGAGTTAGCATCACCAAATTTTATGCAAAAAATTAGTCATCTAAAAAACTCCATCGGATTTTGCTTATTTTTTGGCTAACTGCATTTTCTTAGATTTTATAGGGAAAAAGCTTAAAAACCTTTAAAAATCTTCTTCTCTGAAACTGTCCAGCCAAATTGTCCAATATTTCACAGAAATTATCCCTGGAACAATCTCTCTCAAGTTTGTTCGAATGGTTCCAGTTCGGAGATTTTTGGCCGAGTTACAGGAGGTTGACCTTAGTCATCTGTCCAAAAAAAGCACACTAAAATTAAAATCTCAGAAACGGCTAGAGATATAATGACCAAATTTTATACCAATGTTTGTCACATATGTCATATCTGATTTTGAGGTATTGGTGGCGCCACCTACATTGATGTGTTTTTTACAAGCAAAAATGTAATTTTAAACTCTTCTAGCTTATACACTGATTTATGATAAAACTGTTCAGCTGATTGGTTTAAACAATAGATTGGGTAAATACAGTTTTAAAAAAGCATTGTAGCCAATTGAAAAAGGCTTTCTGTATTTGAGTACAGATTTGACTTCATGCAGCCAAGTCAAGAGGCCACTCAGTACAAACAGGTGGGGTCCAGACATCACCATGGCAACTGACCTGGCTCGGGGGGGGGGGGGGGGGGGTGTCTAGACAATGTGTCTAGACGTCTAGACACAGCGTCTAGACGTCTGGACACAATGTTTAGATGCAGAATTCCCAGATTATTGGAACTATATCTTTCAACTGTTTGAAAAAACTTGGTTAGTATTTTAAGCGAATCGGGTTTATCATCAGGTCACATGTGAATTGCTGCGCCTTCATTTTTGGTTGACCTCTTACCTTTCCTTGCTGCCAAGTGTCCTTTTGTGCGTCTGTTTCCACACATAAACCCACATGTAGCCCTTTGATAGCTTTATAACATACACTAAAAATGGTGGCACCACCTTCAACCAATTTTGCACAGCGTCCATCTGTTCATCTGCCTTGGGATAATATTACTCATATCTCAGCAGTGGTTTGACTTATCCACCTGAAATTTTGCAGGTTTATACATCCTGGACAGCTTTCTCGATTTTATGACAGGTGGCGCCACCTACATTCACATTTACTCTGTAGACATCCAAGCTCATATCTCGGGAACCGTTTGACCGATTGGGCCAAAATTTTGCATGTGTATAGATCTTACATAGCTCTTTATCTTAGGCAAAACTGGTGGTGCCACCTGCAACCACATATGCACAGCGTCCATCTGTTCATCTGCCTTTGGATAAAATCACTCATATCTCAGCAGTGGTTTGACTTATCCACTTGAAATTTTGCAGTTTTATACATCCTGGACAGGTTTCTCGATTTTATGACAGGTGTCGCCACCTACATTCACATTTACTCTGCAGACATCCAAGCTCATATCTTGGGAACCGTTTGACCAATTAGGCCAAAATTTTGCTCGGTATAGATCTCACATAGATCTTCATCATAGGCAAAACTGGTGGTGCCACCTGCAACCATTTATGCACAGCGTCCATCTGTTCATCTGCCTTTGGATAATATCACTCATATCTCAGCAGTGGTTTGACTTATCCACCTGAAATTTTGCAGGTTTATACATCCTGGACAGCTTTCTCGATTTATGACAGGTGGCGCCACCTACATTCACGTTTACTCTACAGACATCCAAGCTCATATCTCGGGGTCCATTTGACTGATTGGGCAAAAAGTTTGCATGTGTAAAGATCTCACATAGCTCTTCATCATAGGCAAAACTGGTGGCGCCATCTGCAACCACTTATGCACAGCGTCCATCTGTTCATCTGCCTTGGGATAAAATCGCTCATATCTCAGCAGTGGTTTGACTTATCCACCTGAAATTTTGCAGGTTTATACATCATGGACAGTTTTCTCGATTTTATGACAGGTGGCGCAACCTACATTCACATTTACTCTGCAGACATCCAAGCTCATATCTCATGAACCGTTTGACCGATTAGGCCAAAAATTTGCATGTGTATAGATCTCACATAGCTCTTCATCATAGGCAAAACTGGTGGTGCCACCTGCAACCATTTATGCACAGCGTCCATCTGTTCATCTGCCTTAGGTTAAAATCACTCATATCTCAGCAGTGGTTTGACTTATCCATCTGAAATTTTGCAGGTATTTTACATCATTGACAGCTTTCTCGATTTTATGACAGGTGTCGCCATCTACATTCACATTTACTCTGCAGACATCCAAGCTCATATTTTGGGAACCGTTTGACCGATTAGGCCAAAATTTTGCATGTGTATAGATCTCACGTAGCACTTCATTATAGGCAAAACTGGTGGCGCCACCTGCAACCACTTATGCACAGCATCCATCTGTTGATCTGCTTTGGGATAAAATCACTCAAATCTCGGCAGTGGTTTGACTTATCCACCGAAAATGTTGCAGGTTTATACATCCTGGACAATTTTCTCGATTTTATGACAGGTGGCACCACCTACATTCACGTTTAAGCTGCAGACATCCATGCTTATATGCAACACACCACGCTCTATTCCCCTTGCCACTTAATCCATGCCTCACTTCATCCGTCCCACTCTTGATTTCTGCAGATACACATAGTGGCTTGTCGACTACCCATATTCTGGTTTTAAAATGTCCTAGTCCGAAACTTGCAGGTCAGAAATGTCCATTTTGCTGAAATCATAATGACTAAGGTAGATATGCAGGACATAGGAGGATCAATATTAAATTTAAAAAATAAACCTCCATTCATACTTCTAAACTTTGCACAGGTTCGCATTAGGCCTGTAGGCCTTGTTTATAAGAAATTGAATCATTTAACTGATTTTTGTTCAAATTTGTATCATAAACGTCATGCAACGTTCCATGTATGATCATTGTTGATGCACAAGCAACATCACATGCATATAGAATTAAGAGAAAGGGAACTTCACATGCTTAATAATATTGCATGTATGATCATTATATTTGGCAGACTTAATAATATTGTCAAAAGGCTGTAGCATTAGGATTTATATTTTCAAGTGCAAAAATTATAATTTTGGCATTTATATATTTAGTACTTGAATATTACCAAAAAAGGGCCATATCAACCAAGTGAAAATATATATATAAAACAGTAATAAAAGAACTAAGTACATTTTACATTTGTTATTTTTTTTTAATTCAGCCGAGCGGCGTGACCCATGGGTCCCTTGTTTGAATGTATCTCTGATGTGCGATTCGTATGTGTGCATTTACAGACATCAGTGCAAGCCTCCCTGAATCTGGCTGATTTGGCCAACTTTAAAAACATACTGTTGCATTTTTTTCTTAAGCCAATGCTCACCATTGAATCTAAAAATAGATTTTACGTGTTTAGGAAAAAGTTTCAACAGTATTTAATGCCAAATTGATATAATATTACATATGGCGTTCAACTATTCGTGCACATTGCCTACAGCATATAATTTCCCGTTTGCTCAGATTATGTGATGTAAATAATGATGGGACATAAACTCGTTTCATGACGAGCACCCTTTGAGCAATGGAATTAAAAGTATATTTGTTGGTGAAGTATTGTGAGTATAGGAAGGTTCAAAGTTCATATTATCGCTCACTCAAACTAGAGGTGTTCTATTGAATAAAAACAATTGGGTTAGTTTAATTAGTTTAATTTTTAGCCGAGCTGACTTAAAGTCAACTGAGGTATAGAATTGCGCTTTGTCCGTCGTCCGCCCGTCCGTCCGTTAGCAAGGCACAAATCGTTACCGCTAACCGTACACACTTATAATGTATCCAGGTAGGTTAATAAAAAACACCTTGATAACCTGAAATAATTTTACTGTGACCTATATCCTTCGAGCTAAGGGTTTTGCAAGTAACCGCCCCCCCCCCCCCCCAAATAATTACAAATTTGATGCAAAACCAGTATTCTTGATACTTAATGCCATGAATCTGGCCATGAATATTGACCATGACTACATTTGGAAATGTGACTACTCATGAACTCTATTGATTTTGGGGCCATGAGGTCAGAGGTTAAGGTCACAAGACCCTCTTAAAAAAAACAATTGTGGATGTATATTAAGACAAAGTTTCCATTCAAAAGGTTCCATCTTTCCCAGATATTGCTCATCTGCCATAAGTTTAAGTTTCCTTTTGATTTTGGGTCTACTAGGTAAAGGTCACGGGTGCCATCCATTCACAAATTAGTTTATAGATGATAACTCAAGTTTGTGAAGACAGGTTGCTTCAAATTGTTCTCAGGACCAATATTTTGAAAAAGCTCATAAACATATCTTTATAGACAAATTAAACTGAGCGTCGAGACCCATGGGTCCCTAGTTCTGTTTCTATACTTAGAGAAATTAAACGCTCTCTAGACCAAGTTAGAGCAGATGAACAAGTTACACATACAAATGAGGACTATGAGTAATGGAATAATTATACATAGCTCAATAACAGGAGTCCATTGTGTCATATTTATAAAGCAAAATAACTCTCACCAGATTTAATCTCCGCCAGCTTTTAGGATATTATATTATTTTTTGACAACTTACTGAGTGCCATGAACCGCATTCCCGTTGTTTAAGGTAATACTGAAACATCGTGGCTTTACCCAATTTACTCGATCGTGCGTGTGGTGGCACCCATGGCTCTGACCAAATGGCCCGGGTCATTCTACATGGTTTAATTTCACGTTCGTATAGTGGCAAATCATATAATAGACAATCTTGTAAGACGCTGCTTCTGGACGTTAGAATCGTTGGTGAGGTAACGCCCTGGCCATACAACAGGCTTTGATATGGTTATTGGATATGTTTCTCAGCAACGGCTCGTGCCAAGCAGCTGATGGATAAAGGCATGCTCCAGGTATTGATTAGGATGCGAGAGATGTGAGAGGCAAAGTAGCATCTATAGAATGTTCACGCGACCTAGCCTATCTTTAAGTGATCATCGTAATGTGGGATAAAAATAAAAGCAGATTCAGATAATCCACTCTGGTTTTATCTTTTGTTGGGTCCCGCAAAGCTGCCGCCCAATAGTAATCATGTTTCCCTCCATTTGTCCGTCGCATCCTTTCGCACGTACTAACTGAAGAATAGTTCAAGATATACAGAAGCTTGTCACTCATCAGGGAATGTTCGATATCGCATTTCAGATCCGTGAAAAATACAATATGGCCGCCAGGTAGCGGTGTTAAAATTATAATAAATTTTATTTTGCGCACTTTATCTCAAGAACCCTTCAAGTGATTGCCATGAAAAAAAAATACCGAGGATTGGTCCCAATGACAGGATGTCCTCTATCAAATGTCAGACTCGTCGGAAATGCAATTTAGCGATATGGCAATAGACCATCTAATTCCTATCACGCGCATTATCTCGGGAAACGTTCACGTGTTTGCCGTAAAACTTCACGGAAGATTGGCATCTGAGGCAATGCACTATCATGTTTCATACCGGTCGGAAAAACAATGTGGCCGCCATGCGGCGATCTTGAAACACATTTCACCCACATTATCTCAAGAACCTTTGAAGTGATTGCTGACACATTTTACTGAATATTGATATCCTTGAGATGACATATGTGCTATAAAATTTCATACCCTTCGGAAATACAAAATGGCTGCCAGGCAGCCATCTTGAAACTCATTTCACTCACATCACAAGAACCATTGAGGTGATTACCATGACATTTTTACTGAAGATTGACAAACTAAGTGGACTTGCGCTATCAGTTCCAGACCTTTCGGAAAAAACAAAATGGCCACCTTGCGAGGATTTTGGAATTCCTTTGGTGCGGGTATCTCAAGAACCTTTTTCAGCAATTGCCGTGATTATTTTACCATAGATTAACACCCATGAGGGGATGTGTGCTTCCGAAACTGACCAATCATATTCCAGTATGGTCACATTTTGAAGAACACGACTTTCGGGGCCCTAATTTGGGACCTTTAGAGTCCAGTCATTTTTAGCTCAGCTGACTTATAGTCATGCTGGGCTATAGCGATGGGTATTTGTCCGTCGCCCTTCCGTCTGGCTGTCCGGCCGGCCGGCCGGCCGTTAGCAGGGCACATATCGTAACCTTAAGGGCTAGGATCATGAACCCTATGCTGTCTTAGAGATACTAAATAAACCGATCTTGCAAACCTGAATAAGGTCACTGCGACCCATATTCTCCAAGTTACCGGGTGTGTTTTAACTTTTTATAGCCAAAATTTTCATCCCAAACCTTCCATCTTTCACATACAGCTCACCTACCAACAGGGGAAGAACCATAATTATTTTGAGGTCATATAATATAGCTTACCTTCTAAGTTGGAGAAGAATCCTATAGATTTTGAGGTCACAAGGTCAAAGGTCAGGGTCACAGGATCCACTTCTTTGAAAAGGTTGTGGACACATTTCAAGCTAGACTTTTCATTCCAAACCTTCAAGCACTGATATCGCTTCTCTGCCAACAGGGGAAAAGACCTGTTGATTTTGAGGTCAAAGGTCAAAGTTCACAGCACCCACTTCTTTCGTGGAGTCATTTTAAGACAAACTTTTTAACCTATAACTTCCATCTGTCATCTATGGCTAACCTACCAATAGGGGAAGAACTCTATTGATGTTGAGTTCAAAAGGTCATAGGTCAAGGTCACAATACTAAATTGTTCAAAATGCTTGTTAACATATTTGAAGCTTTACTGTTTATAGCAAACCTTCAGTCTTTCACATATTCGTCATCTATGCATCTCTCAAGTTGATTCAAAAATAATTAAGGTCTTTTTGCTTTAAGAAATAACTTATTGATTTTGGAGTCAGCTGGTGAGGAGGTTAAAGGTTGCAGGTCAAAGTTATTCAAACATTAGTTTCCAAGTGATTACTCCAGTTTTAAGTAGTTTGTAGTTACCAATCACTTTAAAAAGAATCCAATTGATATTTGGACAAAAGGCCTAGGTCATAGGTCAGGGATGTTCACAATTACTTATTTTATAGACCATCTCCATTTCATTACTGGATAATTTGCCCCAAGTTTGGTCTCTTATTGGAGAATGTGGGATATCAAATGTCATACTTGTCAGAAATCCATTATGTCTGCCAGTTAGCCACCTTAGAAATTCTTTCTTCAGTGCAGTTTAAGTAATTTTTCTTTAATGTTTGGTCCGATTTAGAGAATGTTTGTTGTCTGATTTCAGACTTGTCAGAAGTCCAATATGGCCACCAGGCAACCATCGTTTAATTCCTTTTGATCATATTATCTCAAGAACAGTTAAAGTGAATGCAGTTGGATGTATATTTATGTAATCTTGTAAAGGATTGGGTCAAATATTTCTGAATAAATATTACCATCATTTATAAAAGTGCAGTACAGTTGGCTTGTTTTGAATAAAAATTCATACAGAAGCACCTGTTTCTCAATAATTCTTGCATGTATTTCCTTGATTTTTGCTATATATTTTGATCTTATATTTGCCCTTTGTGGTGTTCCTTTGAGACTGACAGGTTTCAAGCAAGCTGTTGGAATAGTTCCTGATAGCTTAACAATCATGCATTTTCCTCAGACCATCAATTCACTGTGTTTTAACCAGACATAGGTGATATATATTTCTGTTGTCATAGAAAATTTTCAAAAAATTGGCAAATTGGTTCTTCAAAATTTGACTGGAAGTTGTGAATCTCAGTCCATGATGTCACAGGTCATGCTTGGCAGCTGAGCGTCATGACCCAAGGGTCACTTGTTTTTAAGTTTACGCATTTTTTAAATCTATATAAATGCAGACACAATCTTGGCCTGTTGGTTAATCTGTTTGATGCTTCAGTTAAATGGGTATATACTACCAATCAGATGATAAAATTTCCTTTTGCGAAACTCTTCCCAGTTAGCTGAGCGTCATGACACATGGGTCACTTGTTTTTATTTTTCTTTTTGTCTGTTTCGATAAAAAAATGTCAAATGATAAGGGAAAAGTATGATAATAACAGATTTATTTTGCCAAACAAGTAAAAGCCCTACATAACAAAGGAAATTTTATGATTTTATCTTCTTGAAAGAAATATCCGAGCGGCTGCAGCTCGAATTTGGAAAGTTTCTGTTGAAAATCAAAATAAAATTTTTTGATGCGGGGGTTTAAAATTGATTCGGGCGGTGCCTGAGAACCATACCTTTTATTTTTTTGGCCTTAAGTGTTAAGGTTTAGCTACTGATTTATAAGATGATCGGAACATTTTGCAGTTTATATCATGGAATCATAGCAATAAACTTAGTTTTCTGGATATCTGAATATTATTATACAAATCATCAGATATACCAGCAAATGTTTGTTCTGATAATATGTGGGTCTGTACCTGGATTTAGGATGGCTTTATTTGATTACAAGACTCTTAGTGATGCATTCTGCATTTCTTTTCTTTTAGGTTTTGCAGTTTACCTACCCTGCTGACCCCATTGAATAGCAAGCTGATAATTAAAACAAATTGGACTTGCACTTTTTACATTTGCATGTTCTTAAATCTGATATGAGAGCTCAACAACCTGATCATGAATTGTTTTGGACATTCATAACTGTTACATTCTTTGGAGCAATTGCTACAAGTTTAGTGTCTTATTAGAGGATGCGTGATATCAAATGTCAGACTTGTCAGAAAACCATTATGTCTGCTAGGTAGCCATTTTAGAAATCCTTTTGCCAGGGCAGTTTCTGTGATTTTTTTATGATGTTTGGTCCCTTTTAGAGGATGTTTGTTGTTCAATTTCCGACCTGTCAGAAATCCAATATGGCCACCAGGAAGCCATCTTTAAATTCCGTTAGAACATATTATCTCAAGAACTATTAAAGTGAATGCAGTGGGATGTATATTAATGTAATCTTGCATTGGGTCAAAGATTTCTTAATAAATATGACCATCATTTATGTAAGCTCAGTACAGTTGGCTTGTATTGAATAAAAATTAATATAGAAGCACCCGTTTCACAATAATTCTTGCATATATTTCCTTGATCTTTTGCTATATTTTGATCTTATGTGGCCTGTGTGGTATTCCTATTGAGACTGACAGGTATCGAGCAAGCTGTGGGATTAGTCCCTGATCGCTCAACAACCATACATTTTGCCTCAGACCATCAATTCACTATGTTTTAACCAGACATATATGATAAGAATTTATGGCAAACGTAGAAAGTTTAAACAAAACTGGCATATAGGTTCTTCAACAATTTTACTAGAAGTTGTGAATCGCAGCCCATGATGTCGCAGGTCATGCTTGGCTGCTGAGCGTCATGACCCATGGGTCACTTGTTATTATACGTATGTCATTTGACAGGAGTATTATGGTATATTCACCGTCCGTTTGTCTATCCGTCCGTCCGTTAACTTTTAATGTTGACACGATTACTCAGGACTTTGATGGATTTTCACGAAACTCACCGTAACTCTACTTACCAACAGATTTATATTTCACCCAAGTTCGATAATGGGCAACATCTTGTGATGTCGCCACGATAGCTTGCGAAGAATATGAAGGATTTTGATAAAACTCAACAGAAATGATAATCAATAAAATATGTCGTCTAAGTCCGAATTTCCGGAAAATCCGTGCATATTTAATGAGGTTAGAGGTCACTTTGGAGGCACCTTGGAGATGAATTTCTCATAAAACTCATTATACATATTTACCAATAGTTTCAAAATTCTCATCAAATTATCATCGAAATTCTAGTATATTTAATAAGGTCAGAGGTCACCAGATACATGACGGGCGTATTATGCACGTTGACTGTGTCTTTGTTTTATTTTTTATTTTTTTCCAGTTCTACTTAGGTCAGGCATAAGATGCAGTAACTTAATAATTCTAATTTAGATACACAGGATCCAAACCAGTAAACATCCACACAGAAACTTATATTGGCTCATGCCATTTATTATTTATTCTTATGTCATTGTTATCATTTTCATGTAAATAGAGCAGAGGCGTTGGTTCCTTTTTGTCAGTTGACCCTTCCGCGGCTATTAAATCAGCAACGTTGCCTCATTAATATTAATGGCACCATTATGAAATTAATTAAGGCGTCATCACACAGAACAAAAGTCGATGAATTAAATTATTTCTATAGTTTCTTACTTGAAGTTATTTCATGCAGAATGTAGGCTTTACGGAACTCCTTTGGGGTCATTATGGTCATTTTACAACATAGGGAGATTCATTAATATAAGAAGATTCGGCTTAAAAGTAAGAAAAAGTCTTTGTCCGTCAACTTTTCGTTCAGCTGTCCAGATTTTTTTTTCGGTCCGCTAAACGGGCACGTTATGTAACCATGCAGTGACAGCAACATAGTTCTAGTCGAAGACCCCCAGCAGAATTGACAGATCTGAAATATGATCCAATTCCGGTGAGCTGTTGGTAAACTCAATCTCTATTCTGTACATAGTCTCTTCATAATAATTAAAAGTGTTCTACATACTTAATTTTCTATTTATGATATATAGTTTGATCTTAACCACGACTGGTATGTCGTCGTATTCTTTTTTTTTTCAGACAGGCAATTATACAGGTCTAGAGAACCATTGTATTTCAGTAATATAATATATTAGTCATATATACAAAATAAATGGTCTCACCTAAAAATGTATAACAGTCATCATACAAATTTGGATTAAAGTTGCACAAGTATATATAACAAAATGCCACCAGCACAATATTGGTTCATTCACATTTATTAACTGTTCTCTTATCCAGTACTCTTGTGTTTTATTAATTCGTATTCCTGAAGGGTCTGAGTGACATGACTCAAGGGTCACTTGTCAGCTTTTAAACGATTAATTTTCCAAAATAATCACCAGAAATACATGTTTCCAACCAATTCTGCCACCACACCTCTATTCTGTGCGTGTCAGATTCAGGCGTAATTTTGCCGCGTGAAGCATATATATATGCCGTGTGGTTTTTATCCCAAGATATTCCTAATTTCCTCCGCCGTTTCTTTGCCATAACTCCTGAGATTACTATAATCATGCGTATTACGTACATCTGTATGTCAGTACAGACCGTTAAAGATCGTAACATTTGATGGATTTAACAATAATATGAGTTTAGCCCTTGTACAACAATACCTGTGTAATGGCGCTATATGGGTTCCATGTGATGGCATCAGGAGGAAAACCTGATAAATGGGTGTGGTTCGATCAAAAGATAGGCCATGACGTTCTATGTCGGTAGTAAGTAGAAACTCCTCATGTTGCCAGAGTAATTTGTACAGCAGCCCAACCGTAAAATTATAGGAAATTACGATTTTCACTTTGTACATTAAATAAGAAATGCAAGGTGTCTCCATCGAGGTTATATGATCATATCTGTTGATTTGTAAGTTGAAAGTCCAATTACATGACATTAAGACTTTCAGCTTGTACATTAAATAAGAAATATATGGTGTCTCCATCGGGGTATTATAAATGAGTATTGATTTTAATGAAGTGAATGTGAAACCATGAAATAAGAATTATCATTCCTTACATTACATTTGTAATATATAAGGTGTTTCACGCAAAGTTTAATAATTGGATCTATTGATCTCTAGTTCAAATACGCAGCCAGAGAGATCTTAAATTGTATCATGTCCTCGGTTACCTTATATAGCGGATCTATATTATTTACCTTTATTTAGATTTCTCACGCCACCTGTTCCCAGCATTTCACTCTCAGGTGACTGCGTGATATATATTTAAAATCCTTCATCTTATTTTTTGAGAAGTACAACAATCACTTTTTTCAGCAGAGATTTTTTTTTCTAGATCTTAGCTAAGCAGGTTATATTTTAGAGTGATTTCATATCCATTCTGTGCATTTTCTGTTGGCATATTTTCAGCATACCCGAGAAATGCTCAGTAATTTGCAGTGTTTAAGGAATCCAACCATTATCACACACTTTATTCCTTCTCTGGTTATAATCCCAGCAGTTTGCATTTGACAATATTTTTTAAAAGAGCAGTTCTCTTGCATATGTATGTAGCCGTCATTGACCTTCGGGAAAAGTATTCATACCACAACTTCCTTGTTAATGTGAAAACTTTAACAAACTGAATCTGCAATATGTCGCTGTTGATAATCTCATGAAAACAAACCGCGAAGACTGAACTTTTAAGAATGCCATTTGAACTAGGAACGGACATATCTGTCCAATAATCGGAGAAGCCATTGCAAATTGTCTAGTTTGGTGACCACATATATATACCGCTGGGTTACTAATCAAACGTTTGAGTGTTTGTAGCCTAAACAAACAATATGTTTCGCGGTCAACCCGCTCGACCAAAGCTGAGCTTTTCTGGCTTGACCAGAGATTGTTTCCGACCTTATTTTTGAGATCCAGATTACTTCCAGAAATTTAATTATGTCTTAGGTGTTTTCCTAACGATCCCATATACTTCCTCAATTTTCTCATAACATTCTGAGTAAAGTTGCTAACAGACAATCAAACCAACGATAGTTACTATATCTCATATGTAAAAAATATTACTTGTGTGTCTGTCATGCAACCAATACTTTGTGGTTGATCGCAAGGACGATCAAACGCCCGAACGTTTCTTGAACCAGGAGGGCAGCAGGACTCCGGGAATAAAAATACCTCGCACAAGTGGCAAGAACTTGATTTAGGACTTAATTGAGGCACATTTGTATATGTGTTTGTTTAATTGTGACTATCATAGTGTGCTTTTAAAGGGAATTAAGCTCGAAATCTAAATTCTCGCGAACAAAAAGACAACTACAGTATGCAACATTAACAGAGATGACTTGCCACCTATGTTCGAACGAATGGATCCGTGATTAAAGGGAGTTGCTATTCCGTGCAAAAATATGCTGGCCTCCGTCTGATGGCGAGTGGTATTAGGTTTTACCCTTTGTTAAATGTTTTGTCTGAGTACAATTCTAGTCAAAAAGTTCTGCACAGATTTTGTTGAAATTTATGGAGGTTAAAGATCACACCCTAGGAAAAAAGTAGTCTGATTCCCCATGGTGTAAATCTTTTATTCAAAGGCTTCCTTTCCATTTTGTCCCTGTCGATGCCCAGATGTCGGTCTCATGTTTCGTGTGGGTCTCATAATTTTACTCGTTAAGTAAACATAGAATACCAGTAAAATAGATTTTTCGCCAGAACTCATGATTTTTGCGCGATATTTACAAGGTGGTTATCCGTACAAGCCACTCCTGTATGATTCAACAATGATGTTATATTCATACAGTTTCCTATATTTTGTGTCAGAACGTCCACATTTTCTTTAACTAGCTGGATGTCTTTAATTCCGACATGCCACATCCGGGTTTTCCATTAAGCGAGTGACTGTTACATTAGTTTTTTTATATAGGAGGCGCTGCGATAGCCCCTGTCCGAAATAATGTCACATTTATCAAGATCATGGGGAACATATGACACAGACCGTCTTAGGACACACATGGTTTTGTTTCCGATAATGCAAGACAAAAGAAACGACCATTTACGAGGCGTGGCCACGAGAAGATCCGTTACAAAGTTCGAGTGCCAGCACTGTCAATTATAAAATATATTACCAATAAGGAAAAATGGCAGTTTTTGATGGTCTGTTTATTTGGAAGGCACCTTCACTTGCTAACTCAGGCAACATAATGGTTTTTTTTCTGCAAGATGCGTGCTTCAAAGGAGTCTTCGCCAGGGAAGTGTGACTAACCTGTAGTTCGTTAGAAGCTCGCAGTACTCATTAAGTCACTAACAACATCTTACATAAAATGGCATGCCGGCCGGGCTACGGGATATCCTTTAATCCCTGGGACTGCATATGTTTTTGATTAATGGATGAAAGAAGACGCATCAAAACTCATCTTACACAGTAATATGACAATAATTATATACACATTTCACGGACTGATAAAAATGTTTTTTAATCAGTTCATCCCTGTTTATTAACCGGGGTACAGTGTTAAGGTGTTTTGTGATACGAGAAACATGATGCACGACGCCCATAATCTCTGATTAAACCTGCAGCCTCAGGAGCATCTAGTGTATTAAGTACATGTAGGTATTTACTGGATCATTGAGAAGTTAAATAAAAAAGTTTAGAGCGTCAGGACAGACAGGTAGTTCTTTGCGACCTTTACACACTTCAAGCCTGGCATGACTTGTGTTTGAAACATGTAATTGTCATTACTGCGGATTATCTGAGCAATGCCGATCGGTCTCTGGCCCTCATCCAACCCTCCGCTGGTTAAGCACAATTTGTTACATTTAAAGATGGTTCCAATTTGATATATCGGTCTTTGCAAAAAATATCCTTGCAATCCTGTATTTAAGTGAATCTTGACTCGTCCCTCTGAGATATTGACGAAAATCAAAGTTTCCACATTTAAATTAGTAAAAACCTATGCATGCACCTAATATAGAAAACTGCCTCCCAATTTCAACCGTTCCCGAAACAGGCTTCCTGGTTATTAGTCTGCGCGAACACGTTTGCCTTCGTACATTTAATTATTAACTTATGGGGACATGCAGCCACATCGCTTTCAGTACAGAACTCCGTGTATTTAGCGCTTGAATACTTGTACTTTTGAATGTTTTCCATTAACGCTTAAGTACAAATTTCGTTCATGCAACAACCATATTTTTAGATTCTGAATTTTAATTAGTCCACCGCCTTTGGAGGGACAAATAAAATGGTCCGCGTCTGTCTGTCTGTCCGTCCGTTCCCTTCTTTCACAAAATGTCTGTAAAACCCCGGGTTTTTTTTTTCATCAAAGCGTTTGCAGACTTACTCATGACACAACATGACTGATTATGTGACATGAAATGTTATTATGTTGCAGGTGGCGCAACCCGTGTTGAACTTATTTTTGCGACCGATAAGAACACAAGCCTTAAAATTATATACAATGATTCCTTTGAGCTAGGAGAACAATGATTTCTGTGACCGAAAATAGTCTTTCAAACTCTCCTTTAGATCAGTCATTAAATATGAACACATAAGCCTTCACATTGAAAAATTCCTTTCAATAAGGGGTATAAATTGAATGGATTTATTTCCTTTTAAAATAATATTTCATCATGTCTTTGATATTTAATTGCTTTTAGCGCCTTTGAATGTCCGGTGCAAAATCGTTGCGTCTGGTGCAAAATCGTTTACCATTTAATCCCAGGAACCCCCCCCCCCCCCCCCCATCGCACGATTCTTAATCAAATTTTTCAGACATGCTTTATCATGGGACTGCTATGGGAAGTGGAGTATAATGTGACTTACTCTGTGTAATGAAATGGAATTTTCTGATTATTTCTGGAGCAGTCAGAATATATCGAGACTTTAGCTTTCATATGATGGTCAGCAAGCTGTATACTATAACAAGGAGTATATACATGTGGGTGACTTTGATAGTTTTTTAACAAAATGGCTTTTTATGCAAATAACAATTTTTACCTTTCACGGAATTTTACAACTGCATGTGTTCGCATACTTTATGTAAAATCCAGATCTAAATGTCCAAGCAACAACCGCTGCTGTTATCATAAAATGTTGCAGACATTTCTTGGCCACAACCATACAGAACCATATTTTAGATAAAAGGAGCAAAATGATATTTTAAATTTCACATTTTGTTTTGTTTTGTTTCCCATTATCATGCAAGCTATTTGTGTCAATGTTACACCTTATCTTCGGGTCTCATTGTTCACAAATAACATTTCCATCCCTCCAAGTTAAAAAACAGGATCGTCCGGATACCTTTAAAGCTAATCATGTATTTTCATTAAATCTAGTTTATAATTTGCATGTATTTTGAAATTTAAAAGGGGCTGTTGCCAAGGTTTGGAATATTAGGGCTTCAATGATCTCAGACTTTCTTATATTTTCCAGCATTCAAACAATAACCTCCTGTATTCTTCAATATATTTTTTTTAACTGCATAATCCTGTTTCTGATTTTTTTTTCATTTTTGTTTTATTGAAAGGTTATTATTTGAATATTCAGTTTTGCGGAACTGTACAATGCATGTAAGTACAGTTATCTAAACCAATAAATAGACCTCTAGATACTGGTTGTATAAATGATGGCAATCGCAAGTGAACACTTTCTCTAAAGACTCCTATATACTATATATCCAATATTTATGACAGAAAATTCCGATAAAGTCCTATATTTCTGTCTTGGTCTTAAATCTCCTTTACTTATTGGAAGCCTTGCTGAAGCCCCGTTCATGTTATCGACATATATTCAAATGAATTTGCCTACGCGATAACCTTATATTACATGCTTGGCCGGATCCTCCAGCATAAGCAATCTGGAAATATATATTATGTGTACCAATATCCAATGTAATTTTATAAGCTGCCGTCAGATTGCACATGTGTCTGGTGGAAAATAATTAAGGACGAAATACAAAGGGTTCTGCCTGATGACTAATACCATCCCCAGAAAGTTTAGACAGCAGCTATATCAAATAACAAGTCCACCCTTTTGCTCTATGACCCGTTTATCATATCCGTGCTTACCGTTAGCGGGGCGACCTTGATCAGATAATGTCGTGAGAGCCTGTGGTATGGTTCACATCAATAAGGCATGCCATAGGGCCGCTTATGCCAATGGTAAAACGTTTTCATCAGGGATGGAGGATGGCCGAAACACTGCCACTTCATGAATCTGAATGGGAAATGCTCATGTAATCTCGAGATCCTCATCAGGTTAATTGCATTTGAATCGGAACGGTCATGTGGTCTAGGTTGTCTCATCATAGATACATTGTACTTATGATTCAGATTGTTCTGTTCTGAGCCAGCCTCAGTATAGGAGTGGCTCTATTTGCTCAGTAATGTGCAGTGGCAGATTATGGGGGGGGGGGGGGGGGGGGGGGGGGGCTACGGACCTCTTCCCTTTTTGAGCAGCAACAACCTTTTTTTGGTTTCAATCAAACCAATTTTTGCGACCTTTACACCCCCCCCCCCCCCCCCCCTTTACGGACCATAGGACCTTTTGTAAGGTTTTCAATAAGTATTCCTGGGTTGGACCCTCCCCTGTCCAAAATTCTGGATCCGCCCTTGACGCGGATAGCCGAATAGAATGTCCCGAATAGGAACTTGTAAAAGGATAAGGTTTAGTGATGCATTTTGTTTTAGAGAAAAATATACATTTTCCTGGATTAATTCTCGTGTGTTGCTTATTGGTCTATTGATATTTGGCTTTGGGTATTCTTTAAAATTATACACTATTTAGTATTCGTTACATTGCGGGCGTATGTTATATTGTTTTAAGACTACATGATTATTCAAATTAAGCTAATGTCACTTGCGCCGTTAGCCGTAGAGCTATTTGAAAAAAATGTTTCTTTAGGATTAAGCCTGCAACCGTTCTTCATGGTTTATGCTACCTGTCAAAAGATCCTAACGTTTCAGCATGTCAATTGCGTTGACATGAAAAAAGGGTATGGCAATTGTAACAAGCAAGATTTTGTATGTAGTATTCTGTTTACTTTCAGATAGCCTTTGCTTGGTTTGTTAAGATATTGTAACTGGCTAAAGCCAGCTGGAACAGCATGCACTATAGTCTGTTCCATCAACTCGTGTCCACCTGTTTTAGAGCCCACCCCCCCTCCAAGTAAGATGTTGAGGTTTATAGGAGTTGACAAGTTTATTTTTATGCCAATATAAGTGTAAAAAGTAATTGTTAGTGCGAATCCATAGATTTTGTTCTTGTTCTGTTTAATTCTTCTGCCATTTCTTGTTTGCACTAGATCTCTTATATGGCTAATTTTCAAAAGCTGGTATTTGGGTACAGTTTTTGTAGGTCACAGAATTACCTGATATTCATTTTCGACTTTGCCCTTATTCCCAATTTTGTATATTCCATTCTCCGATTGCCCATTTTTCGCTCAGTCGCCAGCGTCGATGAGGCTGCAAATGATCGGTTTGCAATTGCATACATCTGGTTGTTAGGTTATTAGTTATATACAAGGGAGAAACAGGTATTGTCGGAAAAATATAAATGGGCCCAATTTCTAACAGGTAATGTCAGCTAGATGATTAAAGATTACTGGGCCCAATTTTCAACAAGTAATGTCGGTTAGGAGATTAATGGGCCCAATTTTCAACAATGGAAATAAATACCTACCGTAGAATGTATTTAAGAAACAAAATTATTTAAACGTGTGAGAAATCTATCTTCACCTTTCAACATTTCAGCCTCACTTATAGCGGTCAAAGTTATTGAACACAACAGTTTTCGTTTACAGCATGATGTCATGTACATACTTTCAACATTTTCACCAGCTGAAACAAAGATAGCTACTTATTCAGGTCTGTAATTTATTCGCAGATTCTTAATCGCCATATTTGGCCGTCACTTCGATATAAGGCTTTCAAGGAAATTACTGCCAAGTATAAACTTTTTAAGAAAGATGAATGGAGACAGAATCTTGAAACAGAGTTTAGTGAGCTTCTATATCGCTGCCTGATCTCGACAACACGATATTTGTTTACACATGGGCCCCCTTAATAAGCAGAACTTTTCTTTCTCTCTGTTTTTTACTTCGTATCGATCATATTATTTCCTAGATTAGACACAATACAGCAGTCTGCAGAAAAAGAAATCAATAAGTTGAAAATGTAGCTTCTGTACCGCCCAGTTCATAGTCAGTGGCCACTGAAAGTAGTTGGAGTAGTTGATACTTGCTGGAATGAATACAGGTACCGCTCGATTCCTTCGTCTCGTTACTCTCGGTCTTAGCTTAAATAATCAGTTTCTGTACATGAATAATGTGCAAGGATTAATTTCCTCTATTTATTAATAATACCTTATATGTTGTTTACAGATGAGATCCAGAAATTCTACCCCTGGCCGTGGATGGAGAGGCAGAGGTCGCGGAGTTCGTAGTTCAAGCTTAGACTTACTCCGACGAAACAAAAGCGGTTCCTCGCCCATGCGTGGATGGAGAGGAAGAGGTCGCGGTGGTCGCAGTGCAAGCTTAGAATTGCTCCGACGGAACAGAAGCCGATCTTTACGGGAATCCGGATTACGAAATTTGACAGGCGTTGGAAGTACATCACGTGACTCCGACAGTTCAAGAAGTAGATCCCGTAGTAGAGGACGGGGACCAGGAAACAGAGGTCAAGGGCATTCGACCAAAGGTAAAAACCAGGACGCTAAAGAATTCAGCAACAGAGGACGAGGGTCCCTAAGGAAAGACATTTTATCAGATATAAGGGATCGAGGGTCAGGTAGCAGGGGTCGAGGTTCAGGAAGTAGAGGTCGAGGGTCTGGGAGTAGAGGTCGAGGGTCAGGGAGCCGAGGCCGTGGGGCGAGGAGCAGAGGTCAAGGATCAGGGAACAGAGGTCGAGGATCAGGAAGTAGGGGAAGAGGAAATGTAAAAATAGGTCGCCAGTCAAAAGACAGTAATCAAGAAATAGAAAATGGAAAGGAAAGTAAACAAACTCGTGTTGAGAGTGAAGGGGACTCTGATACTCTTACAGAGAAACTGGAAACGGCCAACGTATCTGCCCTTCCGCAAACAAGTGCCCAAAGGAGTGAAACCCGTGGACGATTTCCTAGAAGCAGGGGAAGAATGCGGGGAAGAGGCAGCATGTTTGGTGGTCGTAGGTTTGTTGGTAATGGACGGTTTACTCAGGGGGTTCAGCGACATATAGGATATAAGCGAGGTAATTCAAAGGCCCGTGAACAGAAGCCGAATAGCAGTCGTGGCAGATCACGTGACCGGAAAAATCCGCCAAATGCCGTTCAACAAAATGAGAACTCTCAGCCGGAAGAACATGCCATAAGTGCTCCAAGTGTAATCACCCAACCCCTCGACCCATCATTTTACGGAAGCGGAATCCAGGTATTGTCCTCATTTTTAAAGCTTTTATTGTATCTCTGTTGTGTAAATTAAATATTTTTAATTTAATGATATTAAGCAATAAACTTTCAGGCTTGTCAAAATACAGGGAATCCAAATCTGTGGTAGACACTAAAGCAAATGTTTAGAATATTGGGGGGAAAATCACCATATGCCTTTTTTCACGGTTAAATTTGACACATTCACCTCCAGTAAGGTTATTAATTTGTACAAAATTAGAAAAAACAATCCTGTTTACTACAAAAACTCCCAGTATACCGAAGTTGTCGAATTGATTTTGTCTAGTCAATTGCGTATGAGTGCATTCACCCAGAGAGGCTCAGTGCGCAACGTGTGTTTTATTTCCCGCATAAATGAAACTGCGCTGGCGGTTTTTTGAAAGAGAATAATGAGCAAAGTACGCCAATGCGTAGTTCGCTTTTAACATACTGGTGCGAAGTATTCCATAGGCGAGCTATTGATTATTAAACATGGGAGTGACAAAGCGGTTGCTAACACTGGGGCGGGACAAGTGCAAAATGTACATTCCTAGTATAATTATTGATCAGAAACTGCGTGATATAGATGGTTGCTTGGAAACTGAGTTAACATAGAAATATTCATTAAAAGACTAGTTTCATTGCTTATGTTATAGCTTAGGACCCTGGCCAATCAGCAAGGATCAGCTACCGATATGATCCAAAAGGACTGACTATTGTAATATATTACACGCGTGTATTGTAAAGAGGCAAAGCTTTTATGGAAGAGTTTGTGGCAGTAGAGTTTTATTTCTGTTCCAGAACGACCAAGCCAACATGGAAGTAAAGCCTAGAAAGTCTGAGGGCGCATGCATATCCCCGGAAGCCCAGGAGACAAGTTCCTTGGGTACAGTCAAGTTAAAGGCGCAGAAAAAGGTAAGACATGGAAGTATGTAATTACCAACGCGCAGAATGTACGAATATTCACAATTTTAACCAAGAAGAGCAAATTAATGACTGTGTCACCCTTTCTATTTTACCATCCCCTATATACTAGATTACACGTCTCTTGACACATAACGCATAACGTATTCGGAAGATGGTTTATAGAATTTGGTAACAAAACCTACCATATTATCTAATATTTACGAAGCATGTTAACTGCATAATAACCACAGGATACGATTTAGTAATGTGGGTGCCCGCAGAAATGGGATACATTTGTTTATATCGCCACAATATAATTTTAAATAACTTATCATACACAGCAAGCAGCCTCGAGACTTCCATTGTTGAAGAGATTTTTTCCTCGTGTTAACTAGTCGAAGGGTCACCAGTTGAAGTCCTTGTATCCGGATATGAACAGACAACAGGCTTATAACTGCTGATGCTACACTCAATATTTCATATACCTATCATATATTTCTGTTTTACTTCAGTATAAAATACATTAAGCATAAACATACCAAAATTTAAAAAAGAATAAATAAGACTGGTACAATAAGCAAAATGTCTTAGTGTACCCAAACGAGATAAAATGTTACCCTGAACACTGCTAAGTAAATATCGGAGGAGGAGAAAACCTGCATAAGTTGAACCCCTAAAATGCAAATATATAGTTGATATTATTAGCACTTTAATGTGTTTAACGTTATAAAGGACGATATCATATTTATTGTCTCATTAAGCTCGATCTGTACATAAACAACCTCTAACCTCTCATATTTTTATTCTATTATTATATTTTTACCAAATATTTCAGTTCGTAACAAGTGAATGGATGCATTTTCTTTAGAGTATGTGTCAGTTATCCGGCAGGTAAAGAATACATTTCAAGAAGAAAAAGTCATCGATGGTTTTTTGTACAGATCTCGGTTTGATTTTCGGTCAGGTCGTCATCACCGAGGAAACACTGCATCTAGGTTACCTACAAAGGTTTAATAACCATGTTAAGGTCCTAAACACGAAAGGTCAAATAACCATGTTGAGGTCATAAAACATTAAATGGCACAACCACGTTGAAGTCCTTAACACTGGAGGTCAAATGACCATGTTGCGGTCATAAACACGAAAGGGCATAGTCAAGCAAGCTTATTTGATGCAACGTTGCCAGTGTCTCTTTGTTATTGTGCATATGGACATTTTGGTCATGAGTACATTGCTTTTCAAGTCGGTCAAGTTATTAATGGTTTGACCTTTGCCTGAACGAATCACGTTTTCTAACACATGGTGACCATGTTGAAGTACTCTTTAAGTCAACTGAACGATAGTGATCGGTCAGCGTTCGTCGTCCATCTCGCTGTCTATATGTCCGGCTCTGTGTGTCTGTCTGATAGACTGGAACGTTTTTACACCGTTGAACCTACGGTTCTGAAATTTAGTATATACTTAGTTGTCCCTAAGTTCTCACATAACCCCATAATTGGGTGACTGTGACTTCGTTCCTTTGAGAAAATAAGGGTAAATCTCGATTTTTCATTAAAATCCTATTGTTTGGCAAAAAAGAGGTATGGTTCTGAGGCATATTTTGATTTTTATCTTTCAAAAAGATAAAGTAACACAATTTTGATAAGATTTCCTTTGTTATTTAGTGCATTTGCCTGTTTAGTCAAACAATTCTGTTATGTTCTTGCTTTTCCCTGAACATATGGCATTTTTATCGAAACATACAAGAAATGGTAAAATAAAATATCGCCCCCGCACTGGTTTCTGAAAAAGAGTGCCTTAGAACCATACCTTTTTGGGGGCTTACACTTAAATTCCTCATATAAAAACCACTTGTGTTGTTTTGTGCATATTTGGTAAATCAATTCATCGATATGGTAAACAAATAGCATTTACCCAACTTTTACCATGGCACATTTTATTCCTGATAGAACTGTTAAGTTTCTCACAGCTGGTTCGTGTAAAGATAAATCTTTTATAATCTGAAATTTGAAAGCAATTGGTAAATAACTAGCTTTTATTCATTGATTAGATACGGTGCATGGTATTCTGAGCCACAGGGCCTGGGCCCAGTAGGTATCCTGTTACGTAAATCAGTTGGTGGGATGGACTTTCAAGTGAAACTTACCCAGGGAATGAATCTTGGCAAAATGTGTGTTAATAAGAAGGAAACTGTTTCCCATTTCAGTTACATGTAATCACATGTGATATTACCTTTCTTTAATGTTTATGAAGCTTATGTATTAGTTGTTGTATTAGTATCAGACGTATCTTTCCTAATACCATTAGGTAAACTTGACTAATTATCTGACTGGTCGGCTTGGTCCACTGCTGAAGGAGAGAATGCAGGTTTATGACTTTCTGAGCTGCCCCCTAACCTCCCCCCCCCCCCCCCCGCACACATGCATAATAAACGTCTCTAATGTTCTTATGCTAAGGTTTACGTCTTGCCTTAGTTAAAGCATGTAAAATATTTCTATTAATACAAGGTGTGTTGAATGAATTTGTAATTTTGAGAATTGCATTATAATATTGAGAGAGAAATTGCAGGAAAACTAAGCAGAAACATGGTAATATTGCAAGTTAATTTGATTTTTAAAAAAACATCAGCTTTAATGAAATATATACGAATAATGCTCATGTTTGTACTTGTGTGATTATGTTATGTTTTTTTTTTTTTTTTTTTTTTTTTTGTTATGCGTATTTCTGTGTTCCCATTGTTTTTATACGTTCATTTTGTATAATAAAAAAACTATATCCAGTGATGCCACACTCACCTTTTAAAGAGATACTCTCTCAGCAAATGAGTTTTAAATCAAACACTTTTACAGTTACAGTTCAAAGAGGGATGATTTTCTTTATCAATTTAACAACGTACACAAGGTCCCTGTCGCACTTTATCACTATTGGTAATCCAATAATAAAAGTTCTGGATATAATAAATGGCATAATTATATAGTTAACAATACATGCTTTTTAATACAGACTGATTTCAGTTTTTTCCGTATTGGATAATTAAGGTATTCATGCCATAAATTTCATTTGTTGCACGGAGCGATGTTAACACTATGATATTTCAAGTTGATCATCTCATCTCCACTTGCTTCCTTTATTTAAAATTTACATTCATATATAACAGTCACTCAGCTGAGATGCCGATACTTATTTACAAATATCTTTCATGTAGCCCATGAAAGTAGACGTGTAACTCCAGACGTGTGTATTTTGTATATTTTTCAAATAATGATATACAAAGAAAATTGCTCATGCCAGATATCAGTATGTTAGGTTTTTATAAAAATATTCTAATAATCAATTTCAGCTGAGCGCCGTGACCCACAGGTCCTTTGTTTTTACCTTGTCTCTACGGAAAGTAATTTATTCATATGATTTATTTAGAAAACCTCCTTTGAATCAAATTATTCTCTATACAAAAGCACTGTCTGGTTTGCCATAGATTGTTCTCAACATGTATATATTAATTTAGTTAGCACAAGATTAAAAGTATGCCCATGCAAATGCATCATATAACTTCCCTGGATTGTTTAACATAAATGTGTTTATCAGTGATGTAAGTTAAATCGTCAACGCGGGGTAATGGAAAATGATGTTTCAGCTGTATAGGTATGTTTACTACAATGTACCGTCTGTGTTTGCAGCGTTTCGGGTTTTAGTTTGTAAATTTGTGTATTTCTAACGTGGTCTGAAGCATAACAAACATGCTAATGTCAACCAAAATATACACAAAACCTTATAAACAACTGCTTTGTATATTTCGTGCCTGCAAGGCTCGTTTCTATATACGATGTGTGTTTATAAAACACTACTTAGATCTAACTACTAATGTCTACTTGGATCAAAACAATTAAAAATACTTATTTTTTAATTGCACATAATGGTCAGTATGCCCGAGCCATTCACTGTGTTTTTGCTGTTAAGCCTCACAAATAGTACTATGTACTAGCGGTGAAATTTAACAGTCGATTCTGATGTTCTCTATCACATATGTTTTGCAGACTGTTAAACAACCAGAGAACGCAACGCCCGCAAGTTTATCAGCGAAAAGTACAAACACTTGTATTCAGCAAAAAAGTATCAATCATTCAGGACTTAAGAAAGTGCAACGAACTGACACGACCGCGGCAGTTCAGAAACCGGCCGTGGGTGATATTCACCCTAATCAAGGTAGAAACCTGTTTGAACATTTTCAGACTGATTGCCTGAGCTCGGACAAAAATGATGCAGATGAAGAAGCTCATGCGGAAGAATTATTTGCTGCCTCTGCTGCATCAGCTGAAGATGAAAAATTACCGCATACTTGCTCCAGCAAAGATACGATCAAAGCAAATTTGAAAAGTATTAAGAGAAAACGGAAGAAGAACCGATCTAAAAATATTGATATTCTTCGTAATGAAGCAAACAAGTTTATGAAAGGAAAAATAATTGAATTCAAAGAACAGGAAGCAGGGCATGCGATTGATCACCACCAAAATAAGACTAAGTCTGTTGCCCTGGCAGGACAGAAACCGAAAAGAGTACTACATTGGCTTAAAGGAAAGAATCGAGGCTTCAGCTGGACAAAAAAGAAAAGACGATCTCAACAAGTAGCAAATGTTGAAAAAGTGGAGGTCACTGACGGACAAAGTTCTGGCAGCACAACCGATAAAGATATGACAAGAAATGAAGTTACCCCGCAGACACCTGTAACCTCTGCTACCGTAGCTCACAGTCGGCGAGTTACACCAGAGACACCTGTTCTGTCATCAGACACCTCTTCTTCCGTCAGTAACTCTCGGGGAAAGTTCACGAGCCGCCTTCATAGAGGCAGAGGCGTAGCTCGCGGTCGTTCGAAATTTAAGGGACCTCCTTCTCGAAACACCGCAGCCGTTGTCTCAGATGATGATAGAACAAGAGGTTTTGGGAATAAGGCCCGTGGCAAGATATCCGCCCGTGGTCTAAGAGGGAAAAAGGGACCCAGTCGTGGAATAAGGAAGAAATCCAATTTGTCTAGACAACAAGGATCAGGTAGATAAAATATGATATATATATATATATATATATATATATATATATATATACATATATATATATATATAATGGTTCTCAATTCTTGGGTTTATTATCTGGTTCAATTTCATGATAACAGAAATATTTAATTCATAACCAGCTGGTCTTGATGTTAAAATCTAGCTATAATTGTCAGGTTTACATGCGATTTCTGATTTATAACATGCACATTTTTTGCCCTTCTGTCAAATAACAACTTTCGCTGCTCTATCCTTATGTTACCAAAATCTGGATAAGGATCTAGTTAAATGTATGCTGTTTTTTAACATTTTAATGATCAACTTGGTCTGAAGGTTCGAACAAAAATAGATTTATCCCAGTAAAAACTCAACTCTATTACTATATCCAGGATATATATTCGAAAATTCGTATGTATGATGGGCCTCATCCTTCATGTAAGAGTTAATCGTATGTAACGCATACACGCTCTCCTCTCTTGTTGTGGTGGATGATATTGCATATTCTTGGGTTTCCACATTAATTTTTTTTTTCATTCGTGTCGTTTAAGGTGAGGAAGTGACGTCCCTCGAGGCGCATGAATCCGAAGAGCCATTGCTAATGTGTCAGATCGACTCTTTTACCATCGGAGATAGCATAGAGACAGATAACATGTCAGGCTTTAAAATCCTGTCGGATTTTGAGAATCAAGAAATAATTCTTCATAAGGAACAAAAACCATTGAATGACATTGAACCTTCGAAATCAACAGACGGGGCAAAAAAGTCTGCTGCATCAACAGATTCGATACAAGCGCTGGCTGTAACCGACAGTTCCCAAAGTACAAAATCAAAAGTGCTGACAGATGGGACAACTGATAGTGTTGTTGCAAAACCGAAAAGAAAAGGTGGTTGGCCAAAGGGAAAGAAAAGAGGTCCTAGAAAGCCAAAATTCCAAGAACCTTCTCAGGTTCGTTGTGATGACAAAAGGCAAGTCAGGATATTTCTTAAGCGTATAGACCAGATGTTGGTGTACGAAAAATATTGTGGATTTAAAAAGCAAACAGCGAGGAAGTCCATGAAAGATCAGAGCATACTTACAGATGAAGTTCGAAATATTAGTCAAACGTATAAAACTGTCGAAAAAGAACAGTTGCATACACACGGACACTTTCCGAGTCAAATGCACAACAACAAAGAGACCACACAGAACCAAGTGAAACCTTCCTCGTCGAATGATAATCTTAGTAAAGAAGAGATATTATCTTTGGTAATGAAAGAAACCTCTGATATATCTGAAAATTTAACTACACATTCAGATTTTCATATGACATGCAAAGATAAAGAAACCATGTTCATTGATGACATCAACAGGTCTCCATCCGCAATAGATCACAGTTATGCGTTAGGTACAGAAGGCGTCAGAACATTCACACTTGATGTCAGGGAAGCATCCTGCATTCCTGCGGGGAAGAGACAAATGGTGGTACCCGAAACCGAGGACGTTGAAGATATTTATGAAGATTCAACAGTCGACAATGTTATTCATGGTCTCGAGGAGCCTCTGAAACCTAAATTCGAAATTCAAAGTGATAATTTTGAGACCGTTGTCTCTTCTACTTCTGTAATTTCTGATTCAAAAATAGTTTCCGAAGCTGAAATCGAAAATCTAACGTTAGACAACGATACTTCTGGAAACGCTCAGTCCTTTAAGCTGAAAGAGACAGATGATTTGTTCATGGGCATTACACCACAGTATGACACTATAAATAATCCAGAAATTAAATCAGAAGAGAGTGAAGAGGAGGAGGAGGAGAGTTCAGTGAACGTACTGGACAATCCACATGACCATGAGGGTGGGCATAGTATTATACCAGGGTGTCCGACAGCTAAACTATCCAAGGATGATAAGGAAATGGGTGATATACCAGTATCACATGAACAGAGGTCGGAAATCGTTCAGCATTCTATTAGGAAAAGTGCACTTACCTATTTTAATTTGACGGAAACAGATGCTACAGATAGTACTGAGACTTTAACAAATGAGGAGATCAAGCAAGAAAATGAAACACCAGCCACTGGCGGTGATACCAAACCAAATAAATCAAATGACGGAAACGGCGCTGATAATCTGGTTTTGAATGACGAGCCTGTATTTTCTCAAATTGCATCCGATAAATCACACTTTATTGAAACAGAAACACTTAAGGTTAAGCCGTCTCATTCTGAGATTGAAGCGTCTGAAGATCACAAGGAAAAGGTAGACAAAACTAATACCAATGATTCTGCATGCGAAATACTGCCGCCTCCCAGCTCAATAGAAAAACCTACTTTTTCAGTTAAAACGGAGGACACGAGCATATCTGCGAAAGTATCTCAGTCTGGCACAGGTACAACTCCGGGAATTGGTAAAACAATAGAGGCTGTAACAACTGCAGAACAGCATGTAACTTCAAATAATTCTATCGTAAACACAACCGATCGGGAACAAAATGGAGCATCTGAATTTGCTGTTGATATCAGTGAAGGGTCAACCGAGATAAGTGTATGTTTGGCAGAGGAATCTAATTCCGTGATTGACCAAGATATTGCTCTGGCAGACCATGCTCTGACAAATGATAATTCAAATGTAAAATGCAATAATGAGCCACCAGAAACTGATAATAACACGCATGGTTCATCAAATTATGCACACTCAGAGGCTAAAAAGAAACAAACAAATGAAAGCATTTCAGTTGAATCAACCATATTAACGAGGGCACCCTTCAAGCAGAGTGGGAGATTACAGGACGATAAAGCTTTGCAAAATGAACATAAAGCTGGATACACTGAAACTGCAAGCGGCACAGGAGAAAGTAGTTCAGCAGCACCAGTGGCAAATTCGAAAAGGATAAATAATAAATGTCAGCCTAAAACACTGGCACATCTAGCGCAAGAAGTTGTACAGTCATTTTCACTTTTACGACAGGAAAGCACCTCCAGCCGCGATACACAAGGGGGACATAGCCAACGGGTACTTAATAAAATACAAAGCGCCGCACAATTAGATTATTCTTCTTCTCCCTGTTACATCCGGCCACCACTATGCCATAAGTCATGTTTTACATCTGCAATTAAAGTGACTGAGCATAAAATTGACAATGAAACTGAACCTGAAGTGGGAAATGACCATAGTAAATTAGACAGAGCAGGTACAGAGGAATTGACTGAGAAAGAGTGCACAAGTCTAATCATTCCGAATTCTTCAGGCATTGAGACTGGTACTGGAAGTAACGAAAAACATGCTTCCTTAACTCAAGTAAATAACGAGATACACAAAGACGATGAGTCTCAGAATATGAATGCTAGGAACACTTGTGTAAACGAAGAGAAGACGTATAACGAAGGAGATACCAGATCATTACCTGAGATAGAACCAAAGTCAGTAAGTGTATCAACTGTTTCTGATACGGAAAAAAATACGCCATCGCCCGACCAAGAAAAGGAAACAGAAAAGAATATGTCAAAGCAACAGAATACTTCTATGATCGGCAATGCTTCAGCTGAAATTAAATGTGAAAGGGAATCGCATGACACCGGTGCTGGTCCAAGTGACAGAAATGAATCGTGTGATTACATTTCAGTTAACATGCTCAGTAGCCCTGCGTCTCCACCAAGATCGAACCATGCAGTTCCTCATGAACCAATCGCCATTCCCGTTAATATATTAGACAGCGAAGTCTTAATATGTAAACCCGATATACCTGAATCTCCTATTGAAGATGTACCTCAGCAAGGGGTTGAAAAGGATTCTCTTCGGGACGAAAGCGAGGTTAAGTCTCGGGCAGTGTCGGTAGAAGGACATAGAGGTGGTACCGCAACAGTTGTTAAGGAATCGACAGCTTCTGATTGTGATTGTGACCAACCCTCTATTAAATCAGGAACACTCTTCAGCCCTGTGACAATTAAAAATGTAAACCATAGCTCGCGGAATGAAATGGCTATTTCCAAAGAGGGTGTCGTTAATTCTGAATCTGAAAGACACGACACCAGCAAGCCCTCTGGACAGTTGGGCGGAATTGAAAATACGACAGAAATTGATCAATCGGATTTTATGTTTTGGGAATGTAGTTCCGATTATGGGGAAGCATTACCTATTGACATGACACGCTTTGAAAAGGCCAAAATTGCGGAGATGTTGGTACATGAAAGGGAACAAAATTCCGAGGGGAAAACAATGGCTCGGTGTGAGGAGAATATTGAGGTGGATATCAAACAGACCTTAAGCGGAATAATTTCATGTGTATGTCATGACGAAAAGAAAGCCACAACTGAAAATATACCAGTGGAGGAGGCTGGAAAGTCAGAGATTAGAGCCGGAGGCCACATCGAGATCGAAAAGTGTCACGATAGCACAGGCTCTAACTCTAACAGCTTTTCTCAACAGACTGGTATTATGACAGACCTTACAGGAAATTCATTTTCTTCTGGTGATGATAAGACCATAGAGGAAAATGCCAGCGCGACTTTATCTGAACAGATCAATGCCAATTTTCCGTCTTGCTCTACTGAAGCAGAAGAGTTAGGAGACGGATGCAGAGAGGTCGGTTCAGCTGTACCAGAAAATGTCCCAGGTCCAGAGAAAGAACTGGATGACAAGAACACCTGTGCAGACCTTGATAAACCTGTTATCAAATTGCCACAGTCGCGCATAACAGACGTGCAAGATATGTTTGCAGACATCGCTTATACGGAAGACCAGCGAACTGGTGAAGGATTGAATCAGAAGGGAAAGGAACAAACCGATATATCTCTAAAATATATCGGAAACTCAGATATTCCTGCGAAACAAACCACTTCGTCACCATTATATGAACATCTTGATGCTGGGTCAGAGGAAACGTCTGAAGTGAACACAACTGCGTTTCCCGAAACGTATGGATCACGTGCCAGAAATGCTGAATCTTGTGAGAATTCAGAAATAATTTCAGAAGCACCGTCATGCTCCCGTGAAATGCATACCAGTACGGAATGTAACAATATCGACACAGAGACGGCAGCTGACATTTTAAAGGAAAAGACTCTTGGAAATACAGCGATAACACCCGTGCCTCAAGATCAAATAATAGATCATCATGCGATAGAGAATAACACTGAGTCGGAGACAGTGTGTCCTGAGAGAATAGAAAAATGTACATCTGCGGGCAATTATGATGATGATGCGGTCACCTCTGACATCCAGGCAATCCTTGCAGAGTCATTTGCTGGACCTGTCACAAATACGACAATAAAAATGAATGATTCATTTGAAAAACAGGTTGTGGACAACACAGTGGAACCAGTTAAAGAAATGGATAAGGACAGTGAAAATACATGTAAGCAATTACAATTCGATACAAAGACCGCAATTGAAGGAGGAGCCAACAGTACAGAAACAAAAGAAATGCATGCATGCTCAACGCAAGATTCTTTTTTACCTTTGAATTCATGTATTATCCACACAGGAAATAGTCTAGAAAGTAGACAGACTACCGCAGACGCTTTCAATCAGGTAGAGTTAGTGACTGGTATGAACCAGTCATGTACAGCTAATGAACGAGAATCGCGGGCTGAGACCATTAAGCATGATTCGGATGTTGAAAAAGTAAATCATCAACCCGAATTAAATGACAGTGCAGAACCAGAAGGACAGTCTGGGCACGAGAATTTATCGGAAACACAGGCTGGATCGGAATTACATAGACGGTCTGAAAATCTCGATCCCACTACAGTTGATAAACAAATTTGCCTTGTGGGTAATATGAATGGGAAGGGAGATATTGAAACAGGTCATGGTGATAAAATATACCCAGTTGTTTCAACAGGTGACATCTTTGCCCCCGATGAAACTGAAATTGAACAAACTTTATCTGGTGAGGCAGTCGCTCTAGTGGAAACAAATTATCAGAAACATTTTTCTTTTGATGATTCTAAACCTGATCAGGTCAATTCATCTGATTCTGCTGGCATGACCTTTCGGGACACAGAATCGGTTCCTGGAAATTGTGATGGGGATTCGACAAAATCTTCTCCAAATGTCCTTTCACATATAACCAGCGAGAATAGAATGGACTACCCCCCTGCGCCGATTCTGAGTGAAAAGGACGAGAGAATAACAGACACAGCAAGCGAGGATCAGGATAGAGATGCTTTACCTATAGATATCCATCAGCCAGACAAACAGATTTCCCAGGTTACTATATCGGCACTAGGAGATTATGTAAATGAAAGGGCAGAACGTAACCTACCAAACAGTTCAGCATTGTGCGGTATAGAGAATGAGACAAAAAACATAGAATCCGGATATCATCAATTCGGGCCACACTTAAGTTCCCCCTATACAATCACCGAATCGGAGATAGTAATGAAAAAAGATGAACGTTCAGGCGAAAAAGGAACACCGTCCGCAAATGTTGATGTCTTTGACATAGATGCAACAGTCCCCATCCGTGAGGAATGCCAATTGAATAGCAGGACTCTGCAACAGGGCGAGGAAGAAACAAATGGAGCCCAGAATGTAACCCCGAACGCTAACCACGACGAAAAATGTAACTCCTCCTCTACTCTGAATACGCTAGACTTATCTCAGACATTTAAAGATGTCAGAAATCATCCAGTTTCCGATGATGATCCACAAAATATTGACTTATCAAAACAAGGCTCTTGCGAAACTACCGACCACATCAATATAGAGCAAAATACCATGCCTGTAGAAAATGGCAGTTCTCCTTCAAATCAAAACGCCGTTTCCAAGATGGACACCATTTTTGACGGTGAGAATCAGGTTGTCATAGGCGAACAAGCTCAAGTTGATGTACCTAAACGAAGGGAACAGCCTCCGTGGTTAAAAAATTGTAAAAAGAGGAAACGAAAGGGCAAGTGGAGTAGACAGAAACGGAGAATTGCAGGCAGAGTCAATCAAATTCCAATTATTGCCCCAGATTTCGATTATATGGAACACGATTTACCGAAAGATGGTAAACAACTTGGCAGAATTGTTGAAAATACAGAACATCAGCTAATTTCATCAAATGAAAAGGGTATCGAAAAGAATGCTAATGAAAGAGGCCTATCCCGTCAAGATATATCCAGCAATGAGTTTCCTCCAGTATTAGCTTCTATCGCTGATCAGTCGTCTTCTAATCAAAGTAGGTCTGCAACGTTTGGTGTAGGGAGTACTACAGACGCCGAGATATATCTACATCCTCTTCCTACCAAGAAAAAAAGAAGAAAGAAGGGTATAGTCAAGGTGAAACAGCAGAAGGCATTGGTAGGTCAGGAAGAAGGTATTTTGTCCCAGAATGAAGGTAGTACGTCGGATGATACCAGGAGAGCACCACGGCTTATAGTAAGAAGAAAGCGTAATCTCACTGACGAATCAGCAAAAATGAAAACCAGGGGCAAACAGAATAGATTCTGGTATGTTTACGCTAAACAGTCTCGACTCAGCAAGCTTCAAAATGAAGCGGCCGGGCTAACGCAAGAGCCAGAAGGGCAAAATATTACCCCGGCAAGGTCAATGACTGTTGGGCTTGTTGACGTATTGAAATATCTAGGTATCGACAAGATGTTACCCCCTCGATCAACGCCGCCTGATGAGGCTATGAATCTAAAAGACAGACCCGGTACATCTACTGAGCCTAATTCTGAGCCTTATCCATCGGTAAATAATCCTGCTGCTCCAAAAAAGATGAAAGGGTTTCGACGAAAGCGTCGGGCTAATGTGGACCAAACCCTTCCAAGCGCCCAGGAGGGTAAGCGTCGCAAACGGAAAAGACGTAGTTCTAGTAGCATTATTCCTCTTCCTGATGCAGCTCTTCAGTGGCAACCCAAAAGAACAGCTAGAAAATCAACTCATTTATCCCGGGTTTTGCCAAACAACGGTCAGTCAAAAATAACAGATGGTAACGATGGGACGTTGGCACCCACTTCAACGGTTAATGTATTTTGCAAAGCAGCTGACACATGCACAGATTCTGCTGGTGTTCCTGGCACTCTTGATGATCCCACATCGGCAGGAACTGTCAACCCGGAACCGGCAGAAAACGTTAACTCTCTGAGTTCAAAAAGGCAGCAAAATTCAGCAAATGAACAGGTCACTGGCCAAAACGGAGATATTGCCAAAGTAGAAAAAATTGTCATCCCTGCTGACAACGGGAATAAAATCAACAGAGAGAAAAAGAGAACAGCACGGAAATCCACCGGTGGACCAGGTAGGAAAAGGAAAATAAAATTACCTAAAGAGGATGAAATAATTAACGACGCCGTTGCTACCTTCCAAAACAAAGGGCAAAAATTAAAAGGAAAACGAAAATATAATAGAAATGCGCAATCAGTCAAAGATAACAAATTTGAAACTGGAGAAGGCCCAGCTACAGGTGTACAAGAGAAGGTAAAAGCAGAAATGCTTTCGGAGGACCAGTCGCAGACTAAAAGTCCGAAAGATGAAGTTACAAATAATTCTGGAAAAGAACCGCAGGAAAATGCAAAGCCTTGTCCACTTTCGCCGGGAAACCTTCCACCAATTACATCCACACATGGCGAACAGAGACGCCCAAAGGTTATAAAGAAGAGAAGACGTCGAAAAAATCGTCTTGGAATTAAATATAAAAAACATACTGTGAAAAGGCCCCTCCCCGAAAATGTAGTCCCAGTTGAGAAACCAGTTGAAACACCGTCCAAAGTTATTGCTGCTGAACAGTTAATAATCAAGCGAAAACGAAAACTTGTTGAGAAAACATATCACTGCATGTTATGCACTTATCAAAGTCGAGGACAAAATGCTGTTGTTGAGCATATATATGGGCATACAAATCACATACCATATGAATGTGCAATATGTTCTGCAAGGTTTTCTACAAAAGGAGCTGGATACTATCATCATCGTCGGTATCATCCTGGAACAAGTCCGAACATAAAGAAGCATGAACTTTTGAAAGAAAGCGATTTTTATAGAATCGAAAGAAAGTTTATCAAACCATCGTCAGGCAAAGGTGAACCAGGTGAGCCGCCCAGCAAAGGTAAAAGCAAGCGTTCTAAAGGTTCGGATAAACCAGGCGATAACCTAAAAAAAGACTCCAAAGAGAGTTCCGAGAAAACTACCCCTAATAACGTGCCGACGATGTCTACAAACACCACGAATGATGTAACTCCCCTTTCTATGAGTGAAATGTTATCATGCCAACTCTGCAGTTTCACAGCTGTTAATAGGGACATAATGAACATACACATCTCAAAAGTCCATGCAAGTCAGCAAACATATACTTGTCCAAATTGTGGGAAGAGCATGAATGAGGATTTTGCCATCCGGGAACATCAAGCTACATGTTATCCTGCCAATGTGGTACAAAGTATACCTGAGGCCATGGGTCCCCTAACAGTTCCGGTTCAACAGCCAGCTCAAATTGAGTCTCAGTTTGCCCTGCCTAAAATCCTCCAGGGTGGAGGAGTTATTCAGCTGCCAACATCACTTCCAAACTGCCCTGTTGTGATCAATCAACAGGTAGTACCTTCAAGTGTCTCAGTGACTCCACAAGCAACCCCATTACAAGTAAGTGTTCATAACTTGTGTTACCGATTACACCGTTGTCGATATAATAGAAATTTATATTGAGGGTGGTTTCCATCCTAAGTTCTTTATTATGGCCTTTACTCAATACGGTGATGCTTATGATAATTTTTACATGATAATTATTTTTATAATTCATACACCCGTTTAACTGACAACATTGATCACACGATTATTAATCTGATGAAAGTATGATTTAGTTTATACATTGTGACCAGGGCTTCCCGATCTTTTAAACGCACTGGTATACAAAATATGTAATTGTTACCTTCACTTATTATATGGTCATGGAAAAAAATAAAAATTCTTAATTAGCTATATATTTAACGTTCCCTGGTAATACGCCTTAAGGACACGACACTGAACAATTTGTTTCATTTCAGATTGCTTCAGCACCAAGTGCGATCACAAATCCTGTTCCATATATAGCTCCCAATAATTTGATTAACAGCGCTTACTCTGCTGGCTATGCAACGGCACAAAATTTAATTCAAGCAAATGCGGCAGGGCCGGTGTCACCTCAGATGTTTCCGGGATATGTTGTCTGTGGAATGCTTCCAGTTGCTCAATCTCAATCACTCGCCGGAAATCAGAACTCTGAAGGAACGAATGAACAAGTTATTCAGCAATATCAGATACAGAACGCTTCTGAATCAGGACTCCTCACATCTTCGGGTGCGGTGAACACTGAACTTCTAACGTGCAATGTTTCTGCCCCTGTGAACGAGCAGACGGGAGTAAAAGAGGCAAATTATGAAACTGAAAAAGCTCAAGATGGGGTTCCAGAATTAAAGATTGTCAGTGTTTGTAGCCTAACCCCAGGCGAATTTGCTGAAAGGGATGCTCAGACTCCTAGCGAAAGTATACAAACAGAGGCAGAACGCTCATTTGTGCCCAATACTGAACAAAGGCCAAGCAGTAAATCCAGCATCGAGTTGCAGCATAATTCTCCGGTTACACCGTTCATACCAGACGGAAGTACTGCAGCTGAAAACACAATGTACCAATCTCAAGAATGCGGCCAGCCATCACTCAGAACAGAGGAACCTACACCAAATCCTAGTTATGCCGGGCCTGTGTTTTCAGAAGCAGATTTGACATCCGGTGGAAGTGGAGCTATCTTTGATGCGGAGAGAATCCAAAATATGCCATATCGCTGTGATCAGTGTCCACTTGGGTTCAAGGACCCACAGGAGTATATAACCCACCTCACAACAGGACATGTCCCTAACTTAAATACCCCGGAGGATTTGTCATCAGACAATGATGGATCCATCAGTTCTTCAACAAATACATGTAGTGAAGCTTTACAGCAACTTGCAACAAATTCATCGAATCGTAAACGCGAGAACTTTGAACCAAATCAAGCTGTTATAACCCAAAAGGCTGTATCGCCTATTAATCCACATACCTCTCAGAAGAAAAAACGAGCTAGACTCGAATCCATAACGTCACGCCTACTTACAGATCACACCGTGATTAAGAGTTCTAGTCCTTCTGAAACAGGTGGCATAGCTGATCCACCACAGCCGCGTTTTATGACTCGGCACGTCCAATCCGCCCCGCAAGTTACACAACGTGTCCATTATGCATCCGATTGGAAGTATCCGAAGACATTTGCTGATAATTACACCAGAGGCTTTAACCAAGGGAATCCTGACAATCTGAAACCAGTCGGTCCAACTGTGGCCGCGGTATCGCCTACTCGTAAGATTTCTGAGAATCCAGTTACAATACAAGCAAGACCTGCCACCACTAACACTGAACAAGGAGACGTCAACTTCAGAGAGCAGAAATTCAGTATGATTCGCTCACAGCTTGCCGGACCCCCAGCCATTTCTTCTGTGTTTTCTGCTTTCTCCGCAGGTCAAAGAGGACCGCCACCCTTAGTAGCTGTGGCAAGAACCGTAACTCCTGGGGGTGAAATTAGAAAAGTTGGAGAGGTGCCTCCATTGCGAAGACAGAACAATCCCCAGGCCCTTCAGGCAGACTATAGGACCAGTGCAGATATACAAATGGCCAGTTCTGGCCCTGCAGCTATACCTGGGGTTCAGCAGCCTAGTACAATGTCGATGTCTGCCGGAGCCCGGCAAGGACCTCCACCATACCCGCCGCCACCGTATAGCATGGCGACCGCTGAAGCGTCAAAATCTCCTATTCCTCGTCGTCCAATCCCCATGGCACATTCGGGGAGTCCAAAGACGCTGCCGCCGCAGTTTATGCAGATCCCACAGCCACTCAGTGTATCATCGGTTCCTCAGAATTTAGTGGCAAAGAAGGCTTCGGCTTCATCGAGCCCGGTTGTGCATGCACAAGCGCCTTTGTCAAATCATGGCAATGCACAAGCTCTTAAAGCATCTGGGATGACGTACCAATATCAAGATACGACACACGCCGGGCCATACCAATGCCCCTACTGTTTAATCCAGTCACATGACCACAGATTTATACAGAATCACATGCTGAGCCACACGAATATAATGGACACATGCCCATACTGTCCAGGCTCCTACAAACTGCCGCGGCACCTCCTGGCTTCCCATATAGACAAAAAGCATCCGGGGTTTCCAATACCATACACAAAAGCGATGACTTAAGGAGAGCTGTGCTTGCCTGTATGTAATTTGTTGCGGGTAGGCAAACATGTGTTCAAGTCAGTGGAAAGTTTCCTGACCTGTTCCATTCCATATAAGGCCAGATTTATATTTTAGAATAACAAGGATATAAGTGACTAAAACTTTATTTATAAGCCAGTCATATCTAGAAACGTGACTTGATCTCCTGAATTATTTACACTATTTTATTTGTCCGATCGGGAAATTTTAATTACTCATTTTCATTTGAGGAACGACGGCTGAAACAATGGTGAATGTTTACATGTATTTTGTGCAATAGTGAACCTACAGTACTTATAATACAGAACTGCCAGTTGCACAAATACAATAAAGGACGTATGAATACATATTAAGTCACCTTTATATGGCTTTCTGAGTTTGTTGGAACCTAAAGAGCCGTGTTCATATGGGTACACTGTCTATATTGTTTGCGAAATAATCTTGTGCACCGTGGATTTGATTACAAATGACCAATATCGTATTAAGGCTTTAGACTTAAGTGTTAAGGAGTGTATTACTATTTCTCTTGTTGATTTTTTTGTAATTTTAGTTATGCAGTCATATAATGTCGCAACGATAACAGTGAGACATGTAAATACGTATTTCCGTTTAAATATGGCTTTCAGTTTGTAAGCTATTTTTTCTTCTATATGAGGGATTTTTAATTAACATCCGATAAAGTTTGATGTATTACTGTATGATAAGCTTCCCGGTGGATCAGTAAAATTTGCTCAATTAGTATCAAGAGAATATGATAAAAGACGTATTTCTCGTTGGGAATTTTCATTATTTGAGGACATTACAAAACAGTTTTGCTATTTCTCAACGATCACTGTTATTACATAGCACTTTCAACTCTTGGTCTGAAAGTCAAAAATATGCTAATTGTTAAGTGGTTACAATGGTTCGTCTTTGTTTAAATTTTGTTAGATCTCGTTAATCTGGAACGCGCTTTTTTAATTGTTTACAAATGATGAAAATTATCATCATATGTTTATTCTTCTTAGGTCCATAAATTTAAGCGTGAAAGACATCTATTTCTTGTGCATTGTTATAAGTTTTGCTTTTCCGTTCGTGTTTAAGGGTAGTTTTCACAGTCGTTGATTAAAGTAAAGGTGTGCTAATTGTCTTTTCCCAAGCGCATGTAAATGAAACATATCAGTTATCTTTATGTATTCTGATTTGTAATTTAATTAAAATTATATTTTGATTAAAAGTCGCCTTGCGTTATTTATTCAGGGGTAACTTATGTCATTAATTTAGATTTATAAATATTGCATAAATTTTACAAAAATATACCTTGTGAATAGTTTGAATATTGTCTATATCTTCGGTTTGACGGAGATTTCATATTAGATATGATAGATTTTCGTTTTTTTTTATAAATGTACTACTCGAGTAAATGTTGATCATAGCAAACCTCATATTTATTTCAACATCAACATATCCGCTTTGTCTGACACTGTGTTCTGTGAATATTCATTTTTCAGAAAACCCATTTCAATGTTTACAATATGAAGTTGTATGCTCATTGCTCATTCAATAAACGTAGAAATTCTCTATATATTTAAGAATCGGCTTTCAGTTAAATATAATGTAATATAAAGATATATCCTCAGACTATGCAAATAACAGTTTTAGTTCAGGTGCAGCTCTTCACGATCAGTAACTTCGTATTGGATGTTGGTTTTCGAATAATATAGCTTTTTCATAGATTTTATTTAAACGTTAAATTTTTTGTAGGAAAATTGGCCGAAGCACCTATTTAAAACCAAAACTAACAGTTCCTAATTAAACTTATGTTGTTCCATATTGAGTACCAGTCCATGCAAAAATCTTATTTCTCGAGATATCCTGTAATAGTGTTTGTCCTTTGTCCCCGTACAGCAGGTTTTTAGTGTAAACAGGAATCCTGTATCGCGTTACAGATTTGCAGAAATGAAACAATTTCAGCCTAAGGATCAAGTTTTTAATTATGGCATTTGATCCTCATATATTTATTCGTGTTATGATTTATCTCGGTAGATAGGTCACCTTTATAGTTGCGTTTCACCATATAACCGAATTCGGTAAAACATTCTTGCTCTTTTCCATTATAAACGTGTTATCACATTTCCATTCTACCTCGTGCAAAAAATCATTTTCTGCGACTTTAGATTTGTCAGCTGGTGCAACACTTTGGTGCTGTTGTTTATATACACTAATCAAAAACCGGTGCAAATGGGCAATATTGTAAAATACATTTAGACTCTTAACAGAAGAAAATTATTAGTTTTTCATTTTAGTTCAACTGATTGTAAGTGATCCTATGCCCTTCCTCTGGCTCACACGCGTCCGGTAAGAGGGCACATTTTTTTCACCAATGAAGTACAGGCCTGAAATTTGCAACCATTTAAAAAGAGAGTCCATTCCAGTTTTCGAAATCGGGCCGCTGTGGACTCTGACCCATTGTACTTGTTTACTGTTTAAAATAATTATAGAGGATCCAAATGAAACCCTCTGGGGTAGGTTCATTTATATGATGCATTTTCATTTTAATTTCTATCATAGGTTGATACTAAAATTAAATTCATCTGAAAACGAATAGGATCAACATATAATTACTTATTCAAATATGGTTATATGGCTTTGTTCTTGACATCATGACTTGTCAGACATGAATTTAAGTCTTAAGCATTTGACTATTTTATCTTTTGTTTATTTTAAACCTATATTAAACCCATATACTATTAAAGAAATTAACTTATAAAAATATTTTGGATAAAATGGTGGGATTAAACTGAATTTCCCCGGAACTGCCAACAAGTTTAATTTGCTTGAATGAACAGGTTTATAAAAGAACCTATATAAAATCTCAAAATGCTTGAAGGCATGCAGCCTTCCATGCACATTTCTCCAAGATAATTGAGACTCTTTGTGCTTTTCAGTGCATAGATTCAGACGGAACTCTTTGACCAATGGTTATTTAATTATATACATCATATAACATCATATAACTAGCCGTGTAAGCTATTATAAAATAATTACTGTTTGTACATATATGAAACCGTCAAGTGTATAATGTCATATGTCAACTTGTAGTGTAATATCTATATAATTAATACGCAGGTATTATTTTTTCTAGTTTTACCTGCTCCCGTTCTCGTTTGGCCTTCGAAATTTTACACACGTATCGGCGGTGTAATCTTCTAGGACAAGTTTGTTTATTTTAAGGGATTATGCCCGCATAATTAATCACTATTTCCCAAACAGGTGCACCAATTTCTTTTGTGCTTTGAGGTCCTCCAGGCCTCTTGCTTTTCAGGAGGCCCCTTGAGGATTTTCCTGCATTTCGAGCTTACGGTCACAGAGCGCATTGTGCAATTCGCGGTCACAGGTCCATGCTCATCCCCATTGACCCCGATAATTCACTTAACAGGTATTAAAGCTTTGTGTTTCAAAACAAAGACCACACGACTCCGCTTTCAATACGAGGGCATTTCAGTATGGTAAACACTACGACCGGTTACATGACTATCGTTTAATATTTATGGGTTAACAGGTATGCTGATTTTTATACATTCAAAAATATTTTCCATTATAACAATGGTTTCTATAGTTCATGGGTTGTTTGAATAATAGGTTGCTTAAATACCTACAATATTACAAATGCATCTTTAAATTGATAGAAATTCTATTAAGAAACTAGATTTTGCTGTCGGAGCCTGAAAACCGCTACCTGAATCTCCTAAAGAGACGTGTAAATGTCTACACTTTCCATGTATAAACACTGTTATGCTTCAGTAACCCGGTTTCACCTGGCTTGAGGCAGACCAAATTGATACGAATGGGCGGCTTTCACACGGGGACAAAGGAATTCTACCTTTGTCATAATGGTATATGAGAAAAATAATTTATGTAGATTCTGTTTACATCCAAAATTTAATGTGTTGTTTATACGGTTTTACGTTAACTCTGCAAATTTTCTGAAAAATCCAGATATACCTTTTTGCGTCAATTTTATTTAAATCATAGCAACGAACCATGGCTGAAGTTAATTCTTTGCCACGGACTTGCTGCACGGAAATATGTAATCCTGCCGTTTAGTTATAACTATCTTCAGTTTCCGATCAACCTAATGACAATCAACAAAGCTGAGAACAGGCATTCAACACTGTAGGAGTCTATTTGCCTGAACCTGTCTTTCTATGTTGACAACTTTTATTTGCATTTGCGCGTGCAAGAGCCTTCAGTGACATGTATGTGTTCGTTATCATAACCAAGACTTCCATCAAATGGCAATTAAAAACACATCATTTGAGCTTCAATTTATACAAATGGTCTTTCATAAACGTTCACGTTTCAATTTACAGTCATATATTTTCATAAACTATTTCACAATATAGATGGCTTTTATGTAAATACCATCGTGTCCATGTCGTTTATCGGAAAAAAAAATTCTCATCGATATTCGTATAACCTTTATATCCCTTACGTCTGCTCCTTTAATTTATTGAATCGCATTACTTGCCATTCTTTGCTGACTTTTTTTGGGAGGGGTTTCCTTGCGAATAGCACAAGTGATCCTTATACCAGAACCTGCGTAAAGCACACGACAAAAATATGCAACATTCAGTCCCAACTAGATCCTTACATATTTTTTTATCATCTAAAACCCGTGTATGTTCCACAGGGGCATCTAGTGTTGTTTATACCCATGATGTAACTCGCATTTTCCAATTTACAAAGTTGTTATTCATCCCGCCAATTGTATAACTGCATAGTTTGGTGTGAACGCTAACCTCATAGTGCATTACGGACATAAAGTATACACCGGTTTTGAACCTTGTTTGTATGCTTGATTTAACAGTTATATAAACGTAACTTTAGTGTGTTTACTATGATGAAATTTTGAAAGATGAGCCAACAGTTCAATGGTAGCGTGCGTCCTTTTCTATGATCGAATTCATAAATGGCGCTCCATCTCCATGTAGTCGGTACAAGTGCGCAAGTCACATCGAATAACATGTGCATGAGACATAAATGAAAGGAAACAATATAATACGCAGTACAGACAATGTTCCCATATTGCTATAACTCCTGCACTGATTTTAAGATTTTTATACTCAGGTTAAAAGAAAATCGAGATTTAACCCTATTTCATGCAGAACCTGGTGTACAATAGCACCTTCTATTTTAATCTTAATCGTGGAGATGGTTATTTCAGGTTGTTTCTCCAAATGATACATAAATTGGTGAGATCGACTGGTATGCCCTTTCATTGTTTCGTCTAGGAGACTTTCTCGTGATGTGACCAATGTTTAATACTGAAGAATAAAGAGCTTATATCTGCATCAACCGCAGGTATCATACCAGAACATTTTCAAGTGTATTAAATACCATACCGTTTGCCGGGAATTTTATTTACACCTACCCACGCGCACATACACACACACACACACACACACATATATATGATGTCGTTTATTGAGTGGTATATGTGTGCTGGGTTGATAGCTTTTGACACTAAAGGTTCCATTTCTTTGTGCGATCTTATATGTTTATATATATATATTTATATATAATATATATATATATATAATATATATATATATATAAATATATATAAATGGAGCCCCCCCCCCCCCCCCACACACACACAGAGGCCTGTATTTGTTTCGTGCTTCATACCATGCACGCCCATTCGCGCACACTCTTAAAACGTTCAAAAGCCAATAATATATATATATATATATATATATATATATATATATATATTTATGTCTCAGAATGCGCCCCACTCCCTATAAAGCGCCCCCATACTACCACTCCCCTCCTTATGAACGCTCGAAAGTCTTTGTATTATCCTTTTTTATTCACACAGTTATACCAAAAAAAGGCCAGTGGTTCTATATTTCTATATTTTTATATTTAACATTCCTGTAATTATTGATTGGTCAGATGACATCGCCTATTTAAAACTGATTCAAATTATCTAAACCATTTACTTAAGGGACTGGAAGAAATCATATATATATAAGTGTGTGTGTGTGTGTGTGTGTGTCACCAGAACAATGGTGGCACCAGCTGGACTGAAGGGTCTGGGCGGCAGAAAATAGAACACCAGAGTGGTTGACCAAAGTGATTTATTCTGTAACATATAAAGATGTGCAATAAAAGTAACACATCGACGTGCGTGACAACAGGAAACGGCCAAATGCACAGTTTCCCGCGTCCGCTCACGGTTATATTACGAGACCTTTGACACTAATTAAAATGACAACAATGGAGTGGGCCCTATCCGCTTTACATGTGTCTCTCTAATAACAAGTACTCGACACGGTCAGTTGCGCGCAAAACCAAACAAAAGCGATTGAACAACATACAAGTCCTATTAGAGCCTGTTATTTCAACCTGTGACACATATATATTTATATATATATATATATATATATATATATATATATATATATATATATATATATACTCACGTAAACATTTTGCTATGGGAAGAATATTGGGCCGATTCCGGATTCGAACCCATGTAGGAGGCGCACATGTACGGCGTTCCAGCTCCCTTGCTAGAAAAAATAAAGTTTCACTGGCGAGAAATTTTGGAATTTTACCTATTCGGTTACATTTCTTAAAGCATTTTTCCATTTTCATTCGCCTTATTTGAATGCTAAGAAAATGTAAACATGAAAGTGTAAATAGATGTACTTAATTCAAATTTCCCTCATATTACCAGTTAACCGTTATGATGCGAAAAGGTTCAGAAACGCACACATAGAAATTGTACGTAAATATATATATATATATATATATATATATATATATATATATATATAATAGATTGCCCATAAACTTCTAATCTGAGAGGCTTAGACTATACAATATGATGAGTTTGGCAGACACTATACATATAGGCCATCGTGCTACACATGAATAGTAGCGAAGTGGGAGTGCCACTGTTTCTGTGTAGTTTGTAACTTGATGGTTCGCCAAAATCAAAATCTGCTTGAGAGGGTTAGACGTCCGGTCGCTGTGTGTTTGAACAGACGTACCATAAACTGAAGTTAGTCTGTTTAGAATAAATCACGTATTAACATTAAAATAACAACATTAAAATGTATTGATATCCTGTTAGTTTCCTGAGTTAATTTTCATCTACAAGAATAAAGAATCTGCCATCTATATATTAATAGCGAATGGTGATTTTTGTGATTTTCCGTATCTTCTCTGATACCACCGTACGGATTGCCGTGATTTTCGACATACATGTGCTCCGGGTTTGTCCAAAGAGATTCCGCCCTTCTTTATTGGCAATAAATTTGCGTATTACGTGCATAATTAATAATTTCAATATTTGCACTCCATCGGGCGCCTCTATTCTTTGTGTCTTCGGGCTTGGTAACACAATAATGTAACACATAATATGTGTCGTGCCGGGAGAGAGTTTTCTCTAGGTGCCGATCTGGGGTTTTCGTGCAATTCGCAGTGACTGGCCGGAAATAATCTCTATTGATGATCCCTTCTCAAAAGACGGGGTCTGTTGTGCACATGGAGATCTCGCATGAGACGAATACACAAAAGGGGGATCTTTGAAAGAATTTATAATTATTCAGAATGGTATTACAGGGGCTGATCAAGGATAGAGAGATGGGAAAGAGCCGTAATCGTTTGCGGATAAAAAAAAAATCAGGGGGGGGTCTCTTTGGCGTTTGATGGTTATTATGAAAACTTAAGTTTTATATATATACATATATATATATATATATATATATATATATATATATATATTTATATATATCATTACTACATTATGTATTTCAGTGTATGTAAATATATATATTTATATATTTTTATTTCATTTGAAATCCATGTTAATTTCAGGTAAACGAGGGAGGGTATGAGAGGAGGTATCTCCCTTCTATTTGGGGTAATTTTTGAATACACCAGTAGAGGAGAACATTAGAGGGAATTTTCACCAAAAAATATAAGGATTTTCTGTTCCTCGCACACTGCATAATATAGTCAAAATGTAGACGGGATCAATATTTCATATTTATGTTTCTTCAAACTTAGGATATAAAATTTCAGTTGTTTTCAACATGCAATGTTAATGGCGATAAGGTGCATTCACATTTATCATTTTTGAAGTATTATCTCTTAGATGTAATGCTGGGGTTAAGATTCCTGGAATGTTAAAGTCTTATTCTAAACTTTGTATTTTATATATTGGTGTTGATGTAAACACCCCTCATTAATTCAACACGACATACTCTTTTAATTTCAATTAGAAATATCTATTGCACATATCATATTTGTTGGATCGAACCAAATGAAATATAGGAAAAAGTCCCAAATATGCGGATACCAGTGACAGGGAATTCATGATTGTGTTTTAGAAAGTTTAATTATGCATGATAAAACCAAGTGAATTTCCGAGAGGACGTTGAGTTACTGGGTGCAACCGGGGATAGGGTGGGAGGGGGTTGTCCCTCTGCCCCCCCCCTGACTACGCTCCTATAGTAGCAGCAGATCCATAGGGGTCAACTTTCTCAAAAAGAGATTCTAAAAGCTTTATAAATTATCCATGTTCTGATCTGCACAGATGTAGCATAGTGTTTATTCCTATTCAAATAAATATAAGTTCTCTAAGATATTATTTTTATTTTTATTATATTTTTAATTTTACAGAGAGCGTCCACCTTAGAATTTTATAATGTCTAAGTAGGATGTAATCCTGTTCCTGTTATATAGGTTAAATAGTTATTTTTGGGCAATCCAGCAAACCTGTCCAATATAGAGTACGTGCCATCCATCATAGTAAAATGAAACTGCTCGAAATGAGTAGATGATACCTCCTTGAAAGTGCTCTGTCTGAGTATAGGAATCATGTTAAACTACTCATTAACTCCTCAATCCGAGTAGCTCACACTGATGACTTTTCAAGTTCGAACTACTCAAGAAGTTTTCCTAGTAAAACTAATAACTGAGAGCATCATCAGTCTGAGTAGTTTTAATTCATCAGGGTGATGACTTCATGTTTTAAAAGTATAAGTTAAACGATGAGGTAGTCCTCGGTTTGACATAAGGTCAGAATAGTTAAGTCTCAACAGAATTTGAGATTCGCTCAAATGTCTTAAAGACAGGAAAAAACGGCATTCATGTAACACTATACATATAAAACTGAAATGCAGGTATCATAAAGTAACAAAATATTATTCTTATCGCATGATTACTTTTCTTCAGTCAGTACTACTAACCGGACATTGACCTAAATTTAAAAAAAAATGGCATTTAATGCTGACAGCTTGATGCCAAAGTTGAATTAAAAGAAAAGGGTCACCGTGACAGTAAATTAAATTTGAAAATCTTGATAAACAAATATTTTTTAGTACAACATCTAAATTTGCATAATAAAAATATTAGTACCATTTAATATTTGGACAAGAAAGTGGTGAGCTTAAAAGGGTCAAATAAATTATCTATTTTGGTAATACAATTGTGTATGTGACACTGAAACTGTACCGGCGATAAGAGGTACTGTGACTGGACTTGAACCACTGGTAGATACGAATTATTCGCCAAGACCGAACCAAATTCACAGACATTTAATTTTTCAATTTTTCTAAAATAGCTTGGCTACTGTTTTGATTGGTACAAGAAAAAGTGGTTAATTTAGTATTTAAAACTCCGTTTCAACGAAACTTCACCAAATTATTCTACTGTACTGTCCTAACGGTGCAACCACCTAGTTAGTAACCACGTGGCAATCAAAAATTAATGACCACGTGACAATCAAAACCTAAGATATTTTCAAATTGACAGTTCATACATGTTTCTGGTTGAATTCGCTATTATTTGTATGAACGTGTTCCTTAAAGTATCAACGAATAGAAAGTATTCATATTAAGTACCTAAGAATACAAATACTCGACTCGGCCGTTAGCTTCAGAGCTCTCTTCAATTTCAAAAGAATAAAAAATCAAAAACAGCATGTGATCAGTATTCTGTGATATCTGATCAATTTTCTTTTAGACGGTTTTTATAGAAACTGGTCAATGTATCATCTCGCTTTTTAAGCGCAAGCATTTGAAGATGGAATGAGTTCTTATTGTCTCCGCCAGGAGGCTATGTGTTCATTCTCGTCCGTGTGTGTGTGTTTGTTCTCAACATAAGACAATCATGAACAGCATTTCATAATAAATTCAAGGGGACATCAGGAATAGGGCAATGAAGAATCATTTAGATTTTGGTGTGGACCCGGCACATGATCCAGATCCAGAAACGTCATCATGAAATATACACAAATGTACAGTCACTTATGCACGAATAAGTTTGGGATATGAGCCGAATAAGTGAATGGCGAAGGTTTGGAATCGTCAGAATGCAGATCTATAGTTTTCTTTCATGTCTCTATAACGCATACATACACACACACGTGTTCCAGCATAGGGGGTAAATCTCCTGGAAACCCTGTTAAAGTCCACGCTAACTTTGACACACCGTGCGAAAACTTGATTTTTAGCACTTTGATAGCAAGACCCTTGTCAGTGTTTAGCTAGTTGGACAAATATATTCTGAACTCATATTTATAAATTATATGCCTGATCCACGCCTAGAGTAATGTTCGAATCAAATCACCGAATATTTTTTTCCCAAAACATCAGCAACAACAAAATAATTTCACTATGACTAGCCATTTAAGTAAAATCCATACTGAGGATCTGATTTCTGATAATATAATCTGACTACATAGACTTAATTTACTGTTCAGATTGTACCGAATAACGTCGCCCGTAACAAAACAGCGTGGCACACCCTCCAATTCTTTAAAATATAGGCTTATTCTCCCTACCGTGAATTATTTACTTTCAAAAACTTATTGAAGAATTTAAGATTTTTAATTTTTTTTTGTGGAGGTAACCTTTTCCATTTTGTTTAACCAAATTATCTCTTTCTTGAACCTAGTATGCACATACAACCGATGTGTAAACTTCGGTTTGAGACTACGTGACAGGGCAGTAGCACTGGCTTTGTGTCTTTTTTTTTTTTAATTTTACATCCTAGTGTCACCCAGGCCCTGTGGCTACCGCACCTGCCCCATCGAAAGTTCGATGTCTCCACCTTATCATTTTTGCACAACTTCGTTGAACACTTTTACAGTTAAATCAAATGTGTAACGTTTTATTTTTTCTTCAGTAAAATTAGTCCTTTTGATATATATAATTGACATTTGTGTTTTCTTTTTGTCTGTTATAATGTCGATAGTTTATTTTAAGTCATAATGTCACAAATTGTACTAATTGCTTGAGCGCCATGTACCGTGGATCACTAGTTCGGACATCATATTTTACTTACGACTTCTCATTCTCGTTCAAATATAATCTTGATAATTTGTAATAAGACTAAGTGATTCAAGTATCATAACATTGTTGCAATTGTCAATTACGGTCAATATATTTGAAAGGTATCTGAGAATACAGATGGTGGTGAGAGGACTTCGTGACAGATCGGTTTATTTTCACAATGGAGACATTTTATTCCAATAGTGCATGATTGTTTTTTTACGTTGGCGGAATGACTACAAACAACCCTGATACTTTTGCTCGATACCTCCTTACAAGCATTGACCCGGGTAAACACACAAAAAAAACCGCAACACTTATAATACATGTGTGAAATGTACCATTATACACATTTATAGAAATATGCGAATTTGGGAACATTTTTTGTTTTTCATAATCCAACAAAAATTCTCTTCTTTAGATATGTTATATCAATACGCTAGAAAGATATTCTCCTTTACCTTTGATATGTTAACGAGGGCGATGTACTGACTAAATTTTTTTCTTATTCTCATATCTTAGGAAGAATTTAAAAAACAATACAAAACAAATCCCAATACATAATTTTAGATTGAGTGATGACAACATTCTACAAAATACTATCTCGATATATGAAGTTTTAATAAAGTCGATCGTAAAGATATACCCAACCATGTCATAATTACCTGCAAATATCAAACCATTAACTATTATAGTTAACTCGACTCTACATTTATTGGATCTTAAAAGAAACTAATAATCTGTCCCCTTGTGATAAATTGTTCTAATCAAATAAATATAAGATAGTGTTATGGCTTGTCTGTTTATCTGGGCAAAATAATTAAATAATTAAAGTATTGCCGATTAGGACGCATGGTTTCATCAACTATTAAGTAATATGCAAATCAATAATTTAAATGCTAATTTTACATGATTGTTCCAGTGGCCATGCAGCCCAGCAATCCAGCCATCCTTGGTTTTCAATCCCTCACTAGGGTCTTTCGGGGGGGGGGGGGGGGGGCAATGGACTTGTTTCATGTTCAGTCGTTGTATTGGTATGGACTTTCTTTCTGATAAGTGTCATCCCGTTTTACCTGACATTATTTAGGAATATATTAGATTTACAGCGAAAACAGTTTAGACATGCCTGTTATTCTACTGGGTGGCTGCGAAAAACAAGGTGATAATACTCATTCTCAAATCGAAATATTATCGGTACAGCCAAACTGAGGATAACATTAGTACTATATATAAAAGTGTCAACCTTTGTTGGATGGTCAAAAGACATTTCCCACCTTCGTTGCGCCGCCTTCCGGCGGTGAATGACACTGAGAGTTCGGGTATGTTATATTGTCAAAAGAGATATTTTGTTCGAATCAAATGATAAATGTAAATATTTTGCCTATTCTTAAACACAATGAGCCACATGTATGAACCTTTGACTTACATTAAATTTCATTTGTCTAAACGCCCAATGCTGACAAATATTAACCTAACACTGCAAACGACCATAAAGCTCCATGCGAAAGCTCCGATGTACCAAACAATGAGTTAACATGAAGTTGGCAAGAACAGATAAGACTTTGCTATAGGAATCAAAGTTATCTCTATATTCATCCCCCACACAATACCACTTGGTCTATGATTGAATTTTATCTTGCAGGTTATACTTTATTGTCCTGTCCCTTAATACCTATGGATTTACACCTTGTGTGGACAAAAAATATATTTGTGCGCCCCCCCCCCCCCCCCCGGCCTCAGTCTGCCCTGCAAGTGAAGCGCCCTTTTGCACTTTATCATTGATAAGCGGTGCTTCTCCGAGCTGCTCAGTATGATAGAACTTTCCCGACGTCTGTAGCTGACAAAGTTGGCGTCCATATACGCTACCCCTGTGTCGCCTATCCAGGGCATCTCCAATCTTCTGAAGGCAGTGTTGGTGCTATTAATTTACACGCATGCAAGCAGATGCACACCGTTCTCGCCCCACTGTGTCATATGGTTACTGAGGACCCGTGCACTGTTTTTACGTTACCATTGCACAGCTCAACATACACATAGCTTCCGTTCTCAGTTTAAATATGTACTAGATTTATCCCACCTGAAATGTCAAATAAACGTTAATCATATTTCTTTATTTTAGTATCAACCCTTAATTAAACTTTAATAGTTATTTTTTATTATTTTATTATGGCCTTATTTCTTATCAATACACATGCTGTAAAAGCCAATTCACTACATTAAGGAAGTAAATTAAATGCAACTTTGCTTTATATATATACATATATATATATATATACATATTTATCTTTCTTGTAGGAACATTTTCAAAAACGATATTTTTCCGTAACCATTGAAACAGTCTTAATAAATAAAGAGTCCTGTTCTACTGTAATCTCTATTTCATGTACGAAACATATTAATAATTCGGATGGAAGATATCTGTATACCGTTCAATATGGGTCTGAGGCATCGCTACAATCTGATAGGGGTCGAACTTTCTTGACAATGATTGTGATGTTTGTCCCGCCGCAGTGAACCTGCCCTAGAAACCCAGATATGTTCCAATACAAAACCAGCACACCAATATAAAACGTATTCCGAACCTGTGCCTTCATATGTAAACCCATATATGTGTATGCTGCCATAAAAAAAGTGGATAAAATTAGTAAAGTGCAATCTGGCCGCATAACAATCCTAATCACTGTTACAATTTGGGACAATTCTGGTGTAAACTGCAGCTGTAAAGATACACGTCAATACAGCAAAAAATGCATGAAGCATTCTGGACCGCATAGACTTGCATATAATGACCCAAATATGGGGTACTTATGTATTTGTGAGTGCGATATTGTGCAACTAACGTGAGAATTTTATACATATAGATCATATACAGATATGTAACACCTGGTGCATTCAACGAAGTAGCTGTATCCATCCCTATACCGACTCATAATCAAAGAGAATAAATATAATGTGTTATCAGACATTGTGAAACTTGTGCTTACTGGCTGATAGCATTTTATTAACACTAGACCAATACATATTTCATTAATATGTTTCATTCTGTGTTCTTGAGGATATAGCTCTGATTGAGGGATTCTGTCACAAACGTACAGTATTTTTTTAGAATAGGGAAAAGCAAACCTATCTGAAAATTATTTTATGTAAGTCTGATATTCTTTGCGAGTCTTTATTCAAAATATCTTTACCTATTTGTATTCTACAGAAAGCAAATTTCGCTAAGAGTAAATAAAGTGTTGCGTTCTGTCGTATCAGGCGTTTCCTACAAAAAGCAAAGATGTCTGTATGCTTGGATGCTTGTAAATTAAAAATGAATATATCATGAGCCCATCTTATGAGACAACTGAGAAAATGAAAGCCGTGTTACTAATAGTGATGTAATCAATGGACACCCTCATACGGAGACCCAAACCGAATTCCTGTGGTCAATTATCAAGATCGAGACTAAGGAATCCTTAATCAAAAATCCGTTATCAATGAATCCGTACTAAATGAATCCATAATTAAGGATTTCGTAATTAAGGAATCCGCAATAAATGAATCCGTAATCAAAGGATCAGTAAATAAGGAATCCGTAATCAAGAAATCTGTAATCAAGGAATCCATAATCAAGGAATCCGTAATCGATGAATCCTCAATAAAGGATTCCGAAACCAAAATCCGAGACCAGAGGATCTGAGACTGAGACAACGAGATTAAATTTAATTTTCATGTTCTCATAAACACCACTGAACCCTCCAGATAAAATTGATGTATTGCTTACATTGCTTAAAAAAACAAGCCGAACAACCGCTTTCGTTGAGTAAAGAAAAAATAAAACGTAGAGCAAATCAAATTGGAATGCATTGTTTGGTGCAAACTATTTTGTCTGAAATTTTAATATGTGTTATGCATGGAGACTTAGACAAAGACAAGGCCTCCCAGACCCGCAAAAACAATACCTACATTTCTAGATGGTAGTGATGGTATTGGTATAGTGGATATTGAACATCTGTCGCCTGGTATCACCTGACCTCTGACATCTGGTCCAATCTATCACAACCTTCGTTACGCTTGTGGAATGTTGCCCGCGCATGCATGGTGATCATACAATTTGTAAGGCAAATACTTTACGTGTAGAAAATGTACACATAAAGGTATACACTCATAAACTAAAACAGGATGTATTATCGAATATTTTATTATTTTCAATATATAGAACTTAACGAATGAAGGTGTATATGAACCATATTAGAAAATTCAAAAACAAATATGTGCAGGTGTGATTTATATGATGTATATGATAATTGAGATTTTGGTCAGTGGAATTTGGACCATCTCCAATTGCAGGTGTACATTGTCTTATGACCATTTAATTCGGTTTTATTTTTTAGGAACGAATTATTTTGGTGTAAAGCAGGGTGATATACACGATGTCAGGGATTTCAAGGGTTAATTTGAGCGGATTATCTTTCCGTACTTACCGAAATATGAAAGGAAAATTTTGAGTGCATTATTTTGCTTTCCCATTAAATCATGCTTGATCACCATTGATTTATTATCCAAAAAGAGAGCACATTGTGAGAGCTTTTTATACTGAAAAAAAAAACATAATTAGTGGTACATTGGAAAAAAAAACGAACATTATTTTCTTTTGTTTGCCCGTTTAGCATTTAGCATTAGAAAATTGATTTCACGTATTGCAAACTACTTTCACATATCGCCATTTAGCATAAAACATAATACAGTGGCTAAGAAACGGGACAGGGTGTGAACTAGTGTATAAATGTCGGGGGGTTAATTTGTGTTCCATACGTATCCCCAGCATATAAACAAATATGGCAGCACTCACGATGTGTTATTTACACGTGGCGGTGGAATGCCCTACTTTTCTATGGCCTACATGTTCAACGGCAGGGATTCGTGACCTCGAGGTCACCTATTGATAGCGCGCAAGCATGCATTGTCCGTCGCCATGGCAACCCGCCCCGCTAACGTTAGCTTTGCATACAAGACGCGCCCGTGGGCCACCTTTGATTATCAGCTTGTGGCGTCTTGTGACCTGACAGGCACTTAAATCTCCAGAGCTAAGGCCCCGAGCTCGGGGGCCATATACCTCATTATATATAATGTACAATGACACCCTTTATATACAATAGCTAAAGAGGCGAGAGTCAAGATCTTAAACTAAAGTAGTGACCAGACAAGATAAGGCTGGTCCATAAATTAAACATCAAATGTTGTAGACGTCTTTGTACTTGTGAAACAAAAATGTTTTATCACTGCAATTTTAGAAATTAAGCTAGTATCTCAGGGGATCGACTCCTTGCAATCTCTCCAAAAATTGCGATCCAATTCGCAAGTACAATAAAAACATGTACACTTCTTGATTAGTGCATTTTTTTTAATTGCGCTTTCTGCATACATTTTCGCTTTAGATTTTGCCTACGTGTCATTTTGTAGCACTTTGTACTCTGTGCTTTATTTAGCAGTGTAACACTGTTGACCTAAATCTTTATTCATGTTCTTTTTCTGTCCTGTTGATTTACCACTTCTCATGACCGATAAGCCCGCTCTTTAAATACCCGCGCTATATTCCATGATTAATTGAACTACCTCTTAGGGAAACAATGACAGCACAAACACTACAGCGAGTACCAGTGACCGTAGTGGTAATTAATCAATCCATCCCGGTAGGCGTATATATATATATTAATGACATACACTGTGCAAACTCGTGCTCGGCAAATTCATGCTCTAAGAAAGCATAATATCCCATAGAACCTTTCACCTAGAGGTTGTAGTAATAAAGCATAATTAGTTTCAAATATAGCATTTCATCCGTAACCTGTCATGTTAGTCTTTTCATATCGTCTTCAATCACAAACAGGCAATATGAAAATAAGCACTAAAGAGAAATTATTTATGCATGCGTATAGATATAAAAGGGATACATGAGCCAGGGAAAGATTATACGGCCCTATAGTTGACAATCTATCAATATAGACATCTCGTCACATGTGTGTGTTACACTTAAAGTCTGAATATATTCCTTACATGAAATTTTATCCATATATGCTTAAGTTATCTGTTAAGGTAACCTAATAGAATGTTTGGTAGCTGTTTGCATGTAAATAGAAATTTTATATTATAAACTTTTAAACATCTTATATGTATTCATTGACGGAATCTAGTGTCATTGCTTTTTATGTAAAAAAAATCCAGATACGTTATTACAATATCTGAACAAACCTGTATATAGTTTCAGCTAATTTTGGAAAAGAACGCATGATTAGACCGGAGAAAGGATTTTATAGAAGGCAGTATATTTAAGGTATGCCAAGAGAGACAACACATACATAACACAGCTGTCCGTAAAATGCCATATAGAATTCCCACGGTTGAGCAAAATTAAAAGCATGCTTCAGGAATTCTGGGATAAAGTCAGGTATGCACTCATCTTGACTCTAGTCCTATCATTTTCCTCTGACCACATCATGAATTTTAATTTAACATGCCATAATAAAATAAGATTAAGTAAATTATAGCAGAGGTTTCATGATGCGACTAGAAAAAGGCGAAGTCATAGAAGGCGGTGTATTAAAGGTATGCCACCAGAGACAACACATATACAGTACAGCTGTAGGATCAATGTCATAAGGAATTCCTATGGTTTAAAACAATGGAAAGCATGAATTTGAGATAAAGCCTTAGTTGCAGTTCTGCAATCATCTAGACTCTAGTCCTATCATTTCAGTCTCTCTTCACATCATTTTTTAACATGCCAGAAAAGAGTAGACAACAGTGTTCATAGTTTCTAAAATAGGACCGGCTTCCGTAGAGCATGGGGCTCAAAAACTTGAGATCGTGAGGTCGAATCTTAGCCAAGTAAAGGTAGGCCCAAACCAAGGGTGATCGCTCTGCAGGCTTGATGGGGAAATGTACCCAGCAGTCGTGGTTTACTTTAAAACGGGTGCGCCTGTTTAGGGTTCCCCGGTATTACACACCAAGGACCCGCAGGAGTGGTAAACAGAGCCTTAATTGTTGACGCTAGCATAACTATGTGTCTACGACCGAAATGGAATTCCGCAGATGCACATAGTACCTAATTAAGCCAGCATTAAAACTGGAGGTGATCGCCTCCAAGAAAAATATTTGAAAAAAAGTTTCTAAAATAACATAATAGCCCTCATAAACTCCATCTCCGAGAGCGAAATAACTGTGCTCTGTATACTCTGTATTAGAAAAAAAATGCTCAATCATCTTTTTCTAATACAGAGTAACTGCAGCAAAACAAAAAAATAAGGGAATAAAACCGGTTATTCAAGTGCTTAACAATTGCTTGGGTAGCCCAATTCGTGCTGCGTTTGGCATGTTGTCTGTTTACTTAAGTATCGACTGTTATTTAAAAAAATTACTGACTGTTGAAAACATATCTCGTATATAGTACGTTATACATATTTAAATTGTCATTATTATTACAGGAGTCATGACAAAGTAGGAAACGAACTAACTTAATGTAACAGCAAAAGAGTACTTATAGCTTACAGAGGCATTGCTGGTCATTACCAGTTTAAAAGTTTGTTAACAGAAAATATAATCGTTTGAAACTATAAGTAATTTTTCTATAGAATCGTTGATAAGCGTCCAACCCTGCAATTCCACCCAGAGGTGCAAAACACTCAAATGCCCTAACCACATTTCATTTTCTACAAAAGCGCCTGCTTTTGGTATTTGTGAACTAACATAGTATTATAACATGGCTTTCGTGTAACTACTAACCTTTCAATTACTTTCTCTAGCCTGAATATTTTATATGTACTGCGTTTAATTTCAGCACATAAAAGAAAAAACCCAATATGAGTTCTACCTAAATGTAAAATATATGGGTGTACTTTCACACATGTCTACAAAAATGCTACAAAAATGTTGGGGGTAGTTTTATAGGAGTCTACACACATGTAATTGTAATCTATTTGAATAATTTTTCATGTGTCTTCATTAATGCAATTTATTGGGAGTAAGTCCAGGGGGTCTGAAAGCGTTGAAAACCATAGCAAACTGTTGCGGTAATGTATTCTCAAGTGTTTGAATCATTTGGAAATAAATTGATAAAACAAACATTATGCAGTTATTTTGCTGTTGGTTTTCATTAATTGAATGGACTAAGCCTTAATGCATGACAGATATTTAAGTATAGATAAAAAGGAGACTGCCCTGCGGCTTGACGGGAAATTAAAGCAATTACTAGTCGTAACGATATAAATTCCACGAATTGGCCAGCCTGTGGAGCTGCGCGAGTGGTTGCTTAGCAACGTTTCTATGGAAGCAATATCTACGGTCGTGATACCGGTTTGGCACGACGCTGTAGCAGGGTCAATTAATACATCTATATCAGCTCATACATACACGGTAGTTGAATACATATATACAAATATATAAACATATATAATGTATATGTTTTTGGTTAATGTTTTATATATACCACATGGATTCAGTACCGGGTAAAGCAGCATTGCTATTCAGGGTGAAATATTGATTCCAGCTCGCATTCAGGCCCCGGCACGGCCGCTGGGCCGTCCAATAGACCAGACGTTACCAAAATCTACAGGCAGATTTTATCATCAAGCCGCAGCTTTAAAATAATGTTGCAAAACAGTCTTCCCGCAACATATCCTATCGCTGGTTTTGGCACGCTGCCAGAAAGCTAGTAAAACAGGTCGATACCAGTGGCTGTTTTCCATGCCCCTATTCAATATACTATAATACTTTACTTGTATGTTTTGTATAAATGATTTCTTTTTTACGTGTCCTGTTCATTTAATTTAATACAAGTTACCTGAGGTTGAAGGCTATATTTGATTTGCTATTGGTATTATTTGTGTATACTTTTATTTTTTTCTCCTACAGATGCAAATATGGTATACCGATCTGTTTTATCCGTTTAGATTATCAAAAGGCATTGAATAGTCTTAAACACTTTAAAAGCAAAAAAAGTGTTCTTCTGTCCATATGACAATACCAGATATTTTGGTACAGTAAAAAATAAAAGTTTTGTACCCGCGTGGTATGCACAATTATAAATCATCAGCAGTTCATCTGAAGATAAGGACACCAAGATAAATGAGATATATATTAAATAAACCGTACACAAATAGCTGTTTTCTCTCACCGACCCAATAATGTTATTATTGTTTATATAACAACAGCATGTAAAACAGTTCCTTTGTCCCTCCAACTTTTTTTTAATAAAGCTCTCATAGTAAACTGGATGTAGATCTACTAGCATTTTAACCTCGTCACATGTCAAATATGAGATATATATTCCATCGTTGCAGGCAATTAGCCAATATAACCAAGAAAGACAATTATTCAGAGTGAGGGTGGTATCATAAAAGTGACATAATATGTTTAGTGAAATATGTGGGAAGCCTGCCCGTATACCTGCTGTTAAAACAATTTAGATACCCATGTCCTATATGTCACGTTCGCCGATGCATCAGTCATGAGTGAATTTTGCTGCACGAGAATCATGTTTCACAAAAGACCTACTGCCAGACTATCTTTATTACAAACACAGTTCTCAGGCCTGGCACTGTATATGATTTAGCGTGACTCATACTGCACGTGACCGCAGTAACATACATAACATATAACATTACATAATCGGGATGTGCTGTACTGGGTGGATGTATTGTTTGTATTGCCCTGTGCATGTGGCACAACTGTGACTTATATAAGCTTATTATTCGTCATTAGAGAATTTGTCTCGGCATGTACACCATAACTGCCGAACATTTTGTTGAAATATTAGTATGGCGTGTGTGACTTGTTGCAATTACCGATTGGTGTGCAAGCTAACAGCTGTTGTTCTTGTTTATTTATTCATTATTAGTCTTGTCATTTCATATAAACACTTTCATCCCATTATGTCATCATGTATTTATGCAGTCAACATGATACATTATCGCTACAGTATAAGAAGGCTGTTGTTAATCTAACAAGATGAGTTGATCTAATACATCAATTAATACATAAGTTTATCAATTAGTTCACACTAATGGTCAATATGTTAGCTTATTAACAAGATCATTTATTACTTATGGACTCTAAAAAGACATACAACTGCATCTTACGTTTAGAGATTATGCTGCCGGGGTTTTGGTTTTAGTTTACATTCTCACAGGGGTCACGAAAGCTGGTTATATAAGGTTAGTTTATATTAACACCAAAGTTAAAAAAAAAACACTAACAAAAGACATTAATATATTCGGCATCATTTTACATTTATTAATGATTGCATGAAAATGACAGTGAAACTAAATATTGAACAAAGGGTAACATATCCGGGATCATTCGGTACTGAGCCTATTAGGACGAACTTGTTCTGATAATGTAACCCCGCGACAGTTTCCTACTTGAAAAGTATAGTGTGCAAATGTGGTGGAACAAAGTCTGGCTCCAATCCGTCACGTGACCAGGCAGCAAGCAAACACCCGGTGGGTCAAACAAAGACAATCAATCAACAGTGATGCTGCCAGCTACTGCTTGTCGGCAGGCTTCCGCATTGCATTCATTTTGATCCGGGTGCATTGTTTGCAGATGAATTCTAGTTAGTATATCTGTAGCGTAGGCGGATCCATCTCAATCAGTCCAGTTCCTGCATTGTTCCAATTTTATGCTTATGCATCCGAAGAAAAAAGATATGATAATAATGATAAGGTTCCATGTTTTTGAATTGACAGAATTTCCAGGCTTATCTGAGAAAATATCACCGTAAAGTATATCCGGAGTTATAATAATGCCACGTTCTGTTGTAATCCATGATTTTGTGGAATAAGCAAATCTGTAAATAATTATCGATAAAAATAGTGTATATATGCCAGGTCCTTTAGAATATCACAAACTGTCAAATGGAAGAAATTGACGACCAGATTGTGTCAAAGACGTGATTCATGCATTATCTCTTCTATGGTTTGTCCATATAAAATATACAGCAACAGAATATATTATATTATATATACGACATAAAAGGTATAGGGACATCTCGGTAACACGCTATGTTTACTGAGGTAAAGGGGTAAAGATGCTGCGTACATATTAAGTCAAGGGTGCAGTCCATTTTTCAATCATGATGTGCATAACAGACATTCGTTGATTCGTCGTTCATATGAAGTATCATCATTGGTGTGCTATTCATTTAACATGTACAGTGGTTTGCTTGTATACATTACAGAAGCTATAACACTACATCATCAGAACAGGTGAGTATACGGGCTACTGCCATAACAAACAAAAAATAAGAAATTCATAATACCAATCCATATATAATAATAATATTTCATCATGTTTATCTTGCTGTAACTTCAAACACTATACACCACAATATAAACACATAAACTGCCTTTATTACTCATCATATATTTCCCATACACGACGTGTGCTTGTCGTCACGTGAGGTCCATTATGAACTCATAATTTATTGAAAAATATTGTATCACTGTGTTCATCTATACAAATTTTACAAAAAAAAAGGAAATGATTACATGTATATCTTTTTCCTTAAATTTTAATATGGACGCATAGTTATGCTATATACTATGTATGTTTTTAAATAAATGTTCCCATATATAAGTTTACCCTAAACTAATGAGAAAGAATTTGTCTTAACTGAAGCTTTTTCAGGAGATAGCTTCGTGGAACAAAGCAGAACCGAAAATACCGTTTACATTCCATATGCAAAACAGTTCTATCCGTAGGAGCTAAATGTATGTTGTATATTGGCCATTTTGATGTTTTATATCTACAAAATTGCGAATGGAAATGTTACAGTATTGATGTAACAGTTGGATATATATGACCAAATACAGCTCAAGCAAGTTCAGTTATCGTATTACATGCGTAATTACATGAACATCCATACGGGCTGCAGTCTAGTATGCCAGTTTGTCACTGTACAAATACGGGCGAGCCCATGCGTGTTTATGTGTCACAAAGTGATATGAATTTATTTTCGATTCACGTTTCCTGTTAACCTTCTTAATAGCTCCGATTCGTTATTGTGCCAGTGGCATGTGGATTTATCTCATATTTTGCTATGATTTTGCTCTATTTAAAATGTTCGCCTACTATAGAGAATTAATGTTTGCCCTTTAGTTAATGGTTAATGTGTGTATCTCCACCTGCTCACATTCAAAAATTATCAGATAATCTTATATTTATAGATACATATGTGTGTGTGAGTGTTTGTGTGCCTGGAAAATATTTCCCTGTGGTCTCGTTGCATAAAATAGGAACTCGGTACCCAAGTGCTGTCTGCCTGTTGTCTGATATTAAAACATTTTTCTAATGAGTTCACCATTATGCAAGACAGGGAAGCAAACAGAGAAAACTTAAGCTCCGAAGTCCAACGCCTGAATCACTTGGCTACGACCTACCTTTTTTAACTTGGTCTCATGGGCTTGTCCTTAACTAGATTTGATTCAGGGAATCCATAATGCATGATATGAGAACCACATCATTTCTAGAATGGCAATATAACACTCTCATACAGCAGGTTATACAATTAGTTGCAATGCTTTCAAAATTGTTTTCGTAAAGATATTTGTTTTTACCCCAAACCATGTATTGAATAGCTATTACTCTTTTATGATGCCATAGAATCTGTATTCAGTGTGCATGTGATTGCAAACTGGACAAATCAAATTTAAAGAAGGCAAGTTTGTTTTATTACAGCACACATTTATTAGTAGCTGGCTTTGTGAGACAACGTTTAACAGAGCTACATATTCGATATTGGCCTGTGTATACAAACTTCATTAGGCTGTTGTTCCATGCAACAACAACAGTAAAGAAAAAAATATATACAACTAATAATATCTATCTCGAACCAGTTTTTTTAAAGGGGTCATCAATAGTTTTTTTTTTTTTATAGGAAACTGTTCTGGAAAGCAAGGTGAATCGCCTTGGGATAAAGCAAACGAATTGCTGCTATATATAGACGTTATCAATAAGTGGTGGTGTGGTTTCAAGCGATGGGTATGTTTCCCATGGTATCTGATAAAGAACATACAGCCTTCATAAAGCACAGTCTGGTTCAGTTTATCCTTCATTTCAATCGGTTAAAATACATATACAAGGATGTTTAGTGTTTATTTAGTGATACACACACGATTACATACGTTAGCCAGCGCTAAAGGACATGGCCGTTTTGCCGTATACGCCACAGCCTCAGACTGATGTCTACATGATCTGCTGGATTCTGACAGACAGTGACAGCCACGTGATCTCTCATGGTACGCAGGACGTCGCAAAGAGTACCTCAAATTGTTTTATAATAAGATGTTATCCCACTTTCGAATAACATTTATCATTTCCTACTTATTGATGACCTGATGATTTCATTTCTTCATTAAAATGCATTGTGCATAACTCGGCCACTTATACAAACAATTGCTAATTAGTTATTTTTACCAAAATACTTAATGATTATACTGACGCATATTTATAACACCTAATATAACATGAATGACAGGTGAAGCATATGAATCATTGTTTTGTAAATTTCGACAGTGCAAAGTCTTCAACATATATTTTATCGGATTAGGCGCACGGTCAGCTTTACCCCATTTACTGTACAATATAATTGATAGTCATATAGAAGTTTTATGGGGCTGCAGGTTTCCCCCCAAGATAAGTGGAAAAGGAGCAATATCAGGTTTATCATTTAAGACAAACCTTATAACACAAAACAAACTCCCTCCTAGGCTCCTCAATTATTACGCGAAACATAATTAAATTGAATTGAGAGGTCAGTTTATATATTTTTTTCGATTTGCCCGGGAACTCTGGGTAATAAAGAGTGTAAGGAGGCAATCTCGGGTGGGATAAAGGTGTATGTTTCCCTTCATGGGACAGAGCTATCAATGAGGCAAAATCTGGACATATTTATCATTAAAAGTAATGTAAATATGCCAGGTCCATCATAAAATTGGGAACTGTCAAACAAAAAGAAATTTGCGATCTTTTTTTTTTCTCAGAAATCATTCATGTATGATCTCTTTGGTGAATTGCCTGTAATAAATTTACAGCAATAGGATATATAAATATATATACGGCATAAAAGGCAAAGGGATAATATATATTTTATGATGGGCCCGGGAACTTAGGGCAAAAGGAGCGTTAGCAGGAAAATCTCTTAAGGATAAAAGTGTATATATTTCACTTCATGGCACAGAGCTATTATCAAAGCAAACGTATGGGCCCGTTCTTTAACGAGCATTGTCTATGTCACATCAGAGATTATAACAAAGATCCTTGTTTTAACGCATCAATCGATATTACCGACTTATGTTCTTCCTCGCCACTGCCAAAAAAAATTCTGAATCTAAACGAAAAGGACATTGTATAACGATGGCATTTGTATTGTTAGACTCTACTATATGTTATTTGTGTGACCCTGAGGGTCAAAAGACATACTTTAAACAAGTACTTTCACAGTATCTGATAAAAAGAGAGTTATTTTCTTAATCATTTGCAGCAAAAAAGTTATCCCGGCGAAACATTCACTACAACACAACACAATATATAATAATGTGTTAAGGCTAACATCTGTCACCCGGAAATACAGCTTACATAATGAGGAAGTGGCATACTGTTTTTATCCCTGTAGATGAATGACCAGATTGAAAAATATATATAATTATGAAGCCGGTACTTACAGTACCCACAAAGGTGTTAGGGCATTTATATTTGCTTCTATTCGCTTTCTTTATTTACAGCTAAATACAGTTTGTCAGCGTAATAAAACCAAGATCATTTAAAACACAAAACGTGAGACAAAATATATCTTATCTAAACTAAATATTTGCATATATACCTACTAATTGTAGTCCAGATTCAAAGGTATTGTTGCAGCAGTTATGATTTTTAAAACAAATTATCAATAATGTGTTCCTTTTGAAGGATATTAAAACATAGCCGACAGTTTATTCTAGCATATACAAGCTCCAAAGAGGTAAAGATGTAATATTAGTGCAGGTACATTTATTTCTTATTCATATCAAAAATTAAAAACTCAGGAATGAATAACTCTATTGAATTGATCCATACCGGAGGGATACTGTCATCGGACAATCGACTGGGGAAATTGATCCAGGCGAAGGTGACACTCCTGGTGGTTAAGTTGACTTTACAGATTACAATATTTACATCAAATAATATTACACAGTACAAACAAATTGCTGTAATGCTGACCTTAACCAAAGACGGTTGTTACAAAGCAGTTCCGCCCAAAGGAACCAGTGGCTAAAGCTCAAGCACACAGTTCCAACTCACTTCCACTTACAAGGACATGAACTTATATATGTTACAATTACCATGCTCATTAGTCAGCTATTGATGAGGTGTACATATGTACAATCTCTGACTCCCTGGAAGCTATTATTTAGAAATGATTGGCAGTTTAGTTCCGTCTGATTAAAACATAATTAGGTGAACACTGATCAAGTTTTGCAGGTATTCCTGCATTACAAACACAATCTTGTTAAACCCTTACATTTGCAATTAAGTAATTCAGAATAAACGTATAAGATTTATAACAATATAATATCAAATTTGAATACGAACGTACCCTGTCACAGTAACTTACCTTTCGGTTACAAAATTTTGTTTCTATAAGGCTTCAGTCATTTTTCAAATTCATTTTTAAGGCAATATACAAAATGTCTACCATGTCTCAGTGCATGAAAACGACAGGTAATTTCACTTATACATATCTCACGTTAATTTTTTAAAACCATTTTAAAAAGTATTGCTATTCTTGTATTTTGATGTATGTGGCAACATCTGTAACCCCATGGCCTCAGTATATATAAAGATGTCAACCCCCAACCCCCCCCCCAAGTGTAGCAATTGCTTTAAATGGTATGACTTACTACCAAAAAAGCCATATCCGCTATTTTTACATGGAAATCGGCAATCCTGTTTAAGAGTCTTTTGATCTTACATATCAGATTTGATGTGGATCTCAAGTCCTGGAGAATAAAGTATAAAGAAAAAAACGCTTCAGCATTTTACTGCACAATACTTATAGGGTCATTATCATCCAATGGTGCTGCATACATAAGTCTCACGTCCAACACCCTTCATTCAAGCGTGTTTCCGATATAATGCTGAGGGAGCATGTAATAGTAATAACATTTAAGTGTTAATTCGGGGTAGGTGTCAGTGGAAATACCTCCCAAACTAGGGGGACTTTCAAATAGGTATGATAAAAAAATCTGCTTAGTCCTGTAACCCTAATTAATACTCTGAAAGACCCTGCTAACACTATTAGGTTCATTTTACTGCATATATATATATATATATATATATATATATATATATATATATATATATATATATACATGTTTATATATATATGTGTTTGTGTAAAATATAACTAACATCGAACTTGTTACAAAGAATGATATATAATCCTTGAAAATACATTTGTGAAGTAATGAAGAAACGTAAGATAGTGACTGTATCTAGCCAGTGCCTTTACATGTTCGATTAAAATCTGCAGCATCACAGTTAAATAAAGCCCGGATAGCGAACTACTTGGATTTCATTTAGGAGTAATTTGTCACTGAATGGAAATATAACTTAACTTAAGCTTAGTTATTTAACATATTGTCATCACATACAAGTCTTTATAGTACATCAATAACAATTAAGACACGCCAGTGTCTATAAAAAAGGCTCTATCATGTTGTTTATCTGCTGCAAGACTTCTTAATATGCCCCAGCTCTGGCTTACAGTGCATGTGCAATTTCTTTAGACATATGTCACTTATTTGCCATCAATAACCTCATGCATGATACATTTAACTACAATATTATTGTATATTGTTAAAAACTCTTGTTAGCCTAAATAACTCATGCCTTGATTAGTCAGATGTCAATAAACTATTCACAACAAAAACAAAAAAAGCTTCATCGGAGGTCAGAAATATTTATCCTCCAGACAGGGTTTGCCAAGAATGCCAACACTGCTAGCAAACCCACTTCTTCTCCAGAAATTTAAAGGTTTCTTCGAAGCTAATTCATCTCAGCATTATCAAAGCTTGCCATCTATAGAGAAGGTCATGTTGGCTCAGCAGGATCTGACAGACATGGTAAACATCACTGAGATAAGATACTTGTTCCTTTATCAGGTATGTTAACCCTAGAACCTAAGTCTACCATTACCTTCTGAAGGTAATGTTACTTTTGGGTCATCATCAGCCACCTCTGTCCATATCTGACAGTTAAAAGTACTTGATCAATCATGTCTGTTCACGCACAGGTGTGTCACTTGTTGGTTTGTTGAGAATGTTGTTTGATGATCACCATTAATAATGCAGCTTACAGTGAGGATGAAGATGAAAATGCTGATTGTCATAGTGACATTCATAATGTGACCATACTGAAGTATTGGATGCTACGATATAAATGAATGTATAAACATTGTCAAGTGCAAGAAAAGTCAAAGTGTATGTTACAGATAATTTTTCAGCTCTAAAGTTTTGCATTTAGAATTAAAGCAGGTTCACATTTACTGTGCATCACAAATCACTCGTAACAACCATACGATTAACTAAGAAATGTATACTGTAAACACAATGCCGCAGTACTACACGTGCCAGTAAAATGTGAATATTTTGTGATATCATGGAGTCTTATCCAGGATTGATTACCATTGCTTTTTTATTTTTAAATATTAAATAATTTAAAATAATTTTATAAACGATTTTTATCGTGTTATATAAGTATAAATATAATAGTAAATGTCACGCCTCCTTTCCCACGACATTTGTATCGACTGTTTGTTTACAATGTCCTTGCTTCATTTGGTAAAATTTCCTCGGTTGAATAAATTATCATGAAAAAATGAAAAAAAAGTTAATGGGTTTATAGTATGATGCCATGGACCATGCTAGTCTAATCAGATTACAGCTTTTCAATCCTGGACTTCAGTCAATTTATTCTTGCAGTTTTCTTTGCTTCTTGAGGAGCAGTCACCCGAAGAGGAATTATGAAAGCCGTTCTTGGGTTAATTCTGTATACATCTCTATATGATCATGACGTATACCGACTAGGTCCTAAGTGTTGGAGCACTGTTGTTGAAAGACCTTGACCAGAAATCACTCTGAGAAAGATGGTCCAAACGGGACGCGAACCAACGACCCTGTGGGGACAGTACCCTAGATCCATTGCACAACAAGAATTGTGCAATACATGTTTCCTTCTCCAGGTAATACAATATCATCAATTTGTTTTGATTTGATTTGATTTGTTTTGATATTTGGAAGAAATTTGGACCGTGATAACTTTCCTGTCTTTCTCATACATTGTCAGTTACCGGTTTGTTACTAACCTTTGCTTCGTTGAGGTCAGAATTAAATTTAATTTTTGTTTTATTTAGGATTAGTACATAAATAAACAAAGTAGTATACAGGTGACCGGGGCACTATGGTCATTTGTACTTAGTACTTGTAATCGAGTATTATTCAAGTACTCTGACCCGACACTTGTGTCATCATAAATTATATTATTTGAAAAATATTTAAGAATGTAGTTTTGGTTTTAACGTAAGCCTAAACAAAAACATTCTCTATGATGTGCAGAAATGGTTTCCTGTTTGTTCAAAGCATAAATGCAACTTTGACTACGCACATTCGCACATACAAAGTATAAGAAAATATTTCATGTGTCATGTACGTGTATATCGAATCCTAAGCAAAAATACTAATAAATGATAGGGATTATATATTTCCAGTATTAACAAGCATAGTTCCAGTGTATATTGGAAATGATAAATACTTGGGGGAAATTAACAAGTATACGTTAAACACTTGAACATGACAACATGACAATTTTAAAAGTTATCTGAAACTCGTTTCTAAAGAATGCAATATATATTAAATTTTTTGATTAAGTCATTTTTAAGACATTTTAAAAGGGAACGGATGTGTATACAGTGCAAATTGGAATAATCCTGGTACAGATCTGAATGCAAGTGTACATAACATATACAGCTTTCGGTTGTGCGGTCAAACATTGGTGGGACTTTAAATAAAGTCATAAAATATGAACTTGATGACGTTAAATTTGTACATGTGGATTTCATCAATTGATAGACGATTTTGTAATCATTGTGTAAGTTTTGATGAATCTATAAATCGTCTATAAAGACAAATGTGTTCTTTGTCACATACATGGTACTGTAGATATTAATCAAATGTAAATTTAAATTGCTACATGATAAACGTCTTAGTTAATAAAATTCTAAGTTGTGTGATTACATAATCGTAACTAGAATTTTAGTTGTCTCGATTAGAAACCATATACTAATACCGAAAAGATGTCGTAATTATATGTATTATTGACAATTTGCACCGCTGGGGTATACAGAGAGATATATTTAATGAAAAATCTTCCAACAGGATAACTGGAACATTCTTGTGGCAGGAACGAATCGATTAGGAACTTGTGGAAGCAGTTATACACCTGCCTGGCTCCAAATATCTATTACTCGCCTGAACCCAAATGACATGTCCTTTATTGATTCTGGTGTTTTTAAAATCAGAATTATGACCTTGTTATGTTTGTGATTATATACGTATGGGACAATAGTAGTATTACCGTTTAAACAAGGTTTTGCCTCTCCAGGTCATTTAATTTTATAACTTGTGCTAGCCCTAATGCCTTTTTTGTTCTTTTATCATTATGATTATTGGCTATTCAAATCAAGAGTATATGAAGTTGGACCAATCCATTCTAAGTAAAGCTTTTACATTAAAATGTTGCTGTTCATCGGTCGATGAATTATAACAGGGCAACTAAACTTATTACCCTAAAATCAATATGTTGAACAGATTTGGCTTGGCAGCTGGGCCATTTCATGCACTGCTCTCTCCTGGCACAGTACTCATATACCATATTTGTTCATATCAACCATCGGTTTTATTGCAATATGATTTTTTGGTAATCCATCTTCTTTCTGCATAGCTGAGAATAACATTTACCTAGAATCAGGATATGTGTCTCTGAAATAGCACTCAGGACTAACACCACAACAATATATCAAATATTCAACTAATGATTGAGCCATCTAATGGAAAGACCCCTTTCTCTTATATGTATACATTCTCAAATAAGATTCTAGTAGTTCATGTCTAAAAAAATTAGCCAAAATATTTAATCACTTTATATTGTGTATTTATGTATAATACTTATAATGTGTATTATCATTCAATTTTCATATTATGTTTATTGTTTATATTTTATTTATTTATTCCTATATTTGTACTATATACTACGGCGGGTATCACATTCCGGAAAGCTGCTACAAAAATGTTTATTCCATGTTTTTTTTTCATATAAATAATATCAGACATATTCAAATTACACTTAGTCTTCGTTAAATTGTCAAAGACAAGATTGAATTTAATATTTTGAACACGTGAACAACTTGAGAAGAATCAGCCAAAATTTTCCAAGAATGTGTTCTCCTACTTGGCGTTGCGTGAGATACATTTCTCTTTAAGCTATGTTTCCATGTATCAGCAAAAAAAACGTATCCGCAAAAGACGTACGTACGTTCTATAGTGCGCAGTCCGCAAAAACTGTTTCCATAAGTACGTACGTTTTTCTTGCGGATACCCTTTAACGTGCCTCTTTTGAAACTGAAAGGACGACAGGCAGGAAGAAGGTCAGTATGTCTCATCACACCCGGCGCCGGGGCACTGTTGGGAAATGTAGACACTTTTATGCTATCCGTAAACGGATGAATCGCTCACCGATCCGTTTTGATGCTGTCCGTTTTTGCGGATACGCATGCGGAGCACGTTAAAACGGACACATGGGAACAGTTCATCTTATGAAGAGGGATCCGAGATTTACGGATGAACGGAAACACAGCTTTATCCGTTAAAGGAATCGCTGGCTGAAGACGAAAAAACTTGCAAACGTTGTCTAGACAGAACTACAGGTAACATAGCATTCTTCTCAAAGTTTTATCGTTTAATTGATCGAGTTCGGCTCTGGATTTGCATGCCTGAGTCTCCGCTGCTGAGATCGGTGCAGTGGATGCATGCTGTTTTTGCCTCTGTGGCGGTGGACGTTGTAGCTTTTCTCGAAGTGACCGATGCGGGTGAAACGATTGGGGTCTCTCGCGGTTTCCTGCTTTACTTGGTGGCATCACGTCTCTTGGCGCTCAGAATTACGCTTAGGGAGCACACAGGCCTTGGGTCTTGACCAAAGGAACCTGGAGCTGCTCGATAAGGCGAAAACATCTAAATCCAAAGGATTCACTTATTCCTCGTGTTTGAACTGTTGCACAAAAGTGCTTTGACGAAGCACAGAATATTTCACAACTCTTTTATGATGGTATGATGATGTGCATGATGGTAATTAATTTAACCTCTCTTTGTAAAAGAAACCAACCGCGAAATATACTTTGGAACATTTATGACTGTGTGCTTTAACAACACTCCTAATAATGTATACTTCTTCTAAAAAATCATAAACGTCTAATAAAAAACATGCACTCACACATGAACATTAAGGACAGAAATTGTTTTTAATGTTCCTGTACAGGCCATAAAAATGAGCTCTACTACTTTACCACTGCAGGCAAACTGGCAAGATGACGCTAAAATCCACGATAAAAAAACATGCTGTAGTTTGATGTGGTGTTCCACCAAAATGTATTGCCAACATAATTTTGAGTGAACCGCCTGTTATATTGCTCATGTTGCTATATTACAATTTAATTCAGACTGGACAGACATTCTGTTATTTTCAAGGGCAAGATTCTAACTTTTTTTGGCACAAACCTAAACACAGAAACCCCCCCCCTTAACAATTTATATTTGAATCGAAAAAGACACAATGCTGATTGCACAAGTCATATTCGACATGGTGGAACTTTAACAATCAACCCCTTTTTTATAATTTACATATGTAAGATTAGAAGATTGAATAAATTGTGAATTAAATGGACGGATAAAACAAGTCCGATTTATGACAGATTCCTTATAATTTCCATTAGTACATATTTTTTTAAATACTTTATGAAGTGGTGTGCCTTCTTTATAACAAGATACACCTTGAGCCAATCAGCAGTTCAGACAATGCCAAAGCATATACAGTTACAATTAAGTTGGATATTCATCCAGACGATGTACCTTCGCTGATGGAAAGTGTAAACTAAATTTACACGCAGCAATTGTAACAAGAGTGTGGAATATATATTTGCTGTGATAATAAACATAAGCCAGTATATTTTTTTCGAACCGTTAAACTGTGAGTGTAACATGAAGCTAAACTTATTATATATAACTATGTTCAACATTATATTAAATTTTATCAACAAATGATTTATTATTTAATCAAATCATAATCAGGACTACCATAAAACAGTCATTCCTACTTTATACGTTCCACGTCCGCTGGTATTCTTAAAAGAGATATGAGAAAATAGAGAGAAAACGAGAACAAAATAATAGTATAATATCAAGGTAAACAATTAGTCACAAATAATAGACCCGAAAACTGAAGCATTACTGTACGTGTCCCCCACATTCTACCCAAGGTGGTTTTTTATAAAAGATATAAGATAAGAAAATATGAAAACTACATGCTGATAATAACAGGTAATGTTCAAACAAATATTGATAAAATATGTAATAATGCCTCCCTAAGGAAGGCCGCTGGAATATCTGGCCGGGCTGTTCCACGTGTCAGTTAGTTCTGACTTGGTGAAGATCGATGCTGCGCCTTCCTTGTTCGCAGATCAGTCTCCTCTCTGCATCGGATGGTTGTCACCTTGACAACGGCCAATTTAATATTAGCTGCTTGCTGGCGAGGGCCGTAACTGTTCTGGTCTCTCGTTCCGCTTTATATAGAAATCTATAAATTCCTCATGTATAAGGCATATTAAAAAACTGATCATCATCCAAATATTACACCAGATTTTATGTTTTATATATCCTCTGCATCCACAGATAATGGTCGTTGCTTCATATAAGTGTTGTTCCCTGCATCATTGTTAGACGTGGCTTAAAGAAATACATTCCGAGTCTTGTCACAGTAATGATCAGGCTAAATCTAAAATAAAACCCTGGCTCTAACAATCACATTTTATTTGCAACTGCATTCAGGATTACATCATGAGTGGTGCTTTAGTTTTATAGAAAATTATATAAACGTATTTATTTTACATGGATTGTACAAATAGTTATTATAACTAATCATGGCACTCTCCATGGCACCGATGATGGCGTTCTGTAGTCTGTAGGGGTGGAAGAAACCGGAGGACCCGGGAAAAACCACCCGGAGACAATTAAAAAGCACCTTTTTCAATGTGGTTTGCTCCCGTACCACCTGAAATATGAACTCAGATAAAACATCTACATACAACAGCAGTAACTGTATTGCAATCCATAACCTTACTCTCATTTGATTAATACTCTCTCTCTCTCTCTGTCTCGATCGATCGATCGATCGATTGATCCTGACAAGATTATTTTACATGTCATGAGAATAAAAAAAGAAAATTAAACAAGAGAACAATAAAGTATATTTTGTCTTCTATTAAAATGGAACAAATACCTTTCAATCTTATGATAAATGACAAACCTCATATTTATAGTATTATTCATATAATATCAATGCAATGCAATGCATTAATCAACATTTGAAATTTTGAAAATATGCATTAAAATGTATATTCAGTTGTCTAGGGAAACAAAGGCATTGGGGAAGATTGCTCTGCCTCATGGTATAATCATAAGGATCATTTTGTTAAACTTAATAACATGCTACTATGCAAAGGTCTCTCCTGAAGTTTTGTTTTAATTGCAAAATATGTTTCCTAGATGTTGTAATTATTCGATTAAAACGTTTTTCCCTAGAATAAGAACTATGGGGCGTTAGAATTAGAATCGAAGACTGACATATATAATACAGTATAACAAACATACATCTAGGATACCTAATTTACAAATTCCAAAATTTACCATTACAAAAGAAGTATCTAAGATAAAAAAAACAGTTTAATGCTAAATATTTCCTTGTCTATGTTATTTCCCAAATATACATGTAAACACTGGGGAATGTTTCAAGGAGACATAGTTTCATGCAGGCACGAGGTGTTTCTTATTAGGTTTGTGATTCTAACTCTTTTATTTCTTGCTGACTAGAACTGACTGGATAAACTAAATATATTATATAAAATATCATTCTGTCTTTCGGTAGAGTACATATCATATTAAAATATTGAAATATATGCAGGTCTAAATGATTCGACATGATTAAATAATTCATAGACTCGTTTGTGCTAACGGACATGGTTAAAAACAAGCTAATCCTATTAATGATGTACTTTCTTCCAATATTATATTTGGCATCGATGAATGAGAAATTTGGCACCAATCAAGAGTTTGGTAAAGGAAACATATATATATATATATATATATATATATATATATATATATATATAAAATATCTGTCAATACTGAATATACAACCTTTTTGTACTAGACGTAAGCGGAAAACGTTATGAAATTCACCGGCTGTAAAATTTTACAAGCAAAACATACTTGGATTAATGTGGATACATTTGTCCCAAAATTAGGTTTGGTTTAAAATATGTTACATTATTGCATTATAAGGTACAATGGATCCGTTTCTGTCCACAAAGATCTCTCCACCATATTCCACAATATTCAACCGTGCTAAAAGGTCTATTTGCAAAAGCACCGTCTTCTCAGGTATAACAAAAAGACAGCTCCTTTGTTTTATATATTTATATATATATCAAACAAAGGAGCTGTCTGGTATATATAATCCATTTATAAACAATGAACCAGCATGGCTATTCATACATTTATGAATCATACAAGCCAGAATAAAGGACAGATTTTCAGAAAATTCATGTAATATATATATATGTGTGTATATATATATATATATATATATATATATATATATATATATAATGCAATGTTCTACGCTCTGTCTCACTCTAGGTACAATGGCCCAGGCATTGTCGAACATTCTAGGCTTTGCTATCTGTTGCCCAGCGCTGTTGTCTAATTCGTCAAGAAAAGAGGTTTCAAAATATTAAAATAAATGAGATAACCGTTAAAAGCGCTACAAATCCATCCCAGGAACCTAGATTATATTCCTGGTATTATAGTATACCTTTTTTTAGTCCGAAAAGGTTTAAAAGAATTTTTTTGAGTTTACCTTGTAATACTAGATGCCATGTGACTGTGACAAATGGCCCATCTGGGCTTAACTTTCAGATAAACAGCAGGGGCACGTGGTGTGTCTCTGGGTATTTAACCGGAAGCTTATCAGCACAATGGTGGCTACATTTATATTTGTACCATACCTAATTACAGGTGCAGTATTATTCATGAATATGTTGACTGAACTACCTTTACTCCCACATGTGGCCCATGCAAGGCCGGCCTGCAGGGTTTGGTAACCAGGTTCTCACTAACCTAATCACACAGTCTGGAAGAATATCTCGTCTGTGGCAGACATAATTCCTCCGACATGGTTCCCTTCCTAGAGCCCGGGACATTCTGTTTAGGTAGACACGATTATTCTAGATGCACCTGTGAGGTGGCATTGTCCAGGAACACACCTGTATTTGGTTTACCTCAGCTTGCTGTTACTAGTATTTGGTTGTGCCTGTCCCTGAAGCCACAAAGCCTGCTAATCGGCTTGGTTTGTAATACAAGGAGGACACAGGCATTAAGGACATTCTACAGCCCACTGTATGTGATGTTGCAGCGGGAAAGCCTCTGGTTCCTCTCTCTTTCTCTCTCTCTCTCTCTCTCTCCTGGTGGCTAGTCCCTGCTCTGGTGTCAAACTTTGTTCCCTCTGACACCACTTTGAAATGTCATCTGGGGAGGCTACCTCTAGGTCCAAGCCTCTGAGCTTGAACAGATTATTTACTGTCTCTTCTTGTTCATCGGGAACCCAAAAAGCTATAATCTTCTGTTCAGATTCCATACTGGTGTGCAACTGTAATACAGTCAGGCGGTACAGGAAATAACTGGTACAGGGCGTAAATGAATACTCCTGCTCTTCTGGTATTAAATGCATGTATTAAGGCTTGATATGGCTGGGATGGAATGACACCAAACAACACACAGAAAACAAATAGTTTTCCTACAGGGTAGTGTGTGTTCCAGCATTTTTCTGAACCTGCTTAAATTGTAAGGGTCGAGATCAAATGTAAGCGGAAAAATAAGATTAACCATCATATTGAAAGATTTGCTGATATACTGGGTCCAGCACTGTCAGCCTGAATACATTTTTTGTAGCAAAATATGATTATATGCAGTTTATATTTATATAATAAGTAACACGTCATATATATATGTATATATATATATATATTGACGTGTTACTTAGGTGAAGGTGATGTTTACAATCCGTCGATCGTCAGGTAACTGTTGCCTAATACAGGCATCAACTATTCCTGTTATTTATTTTTAGCACAGTTTAGTGGCTTAGGGGAGTAACGGGCATTTTGAAATAAGCTCATTACGCTTGTTGAGACTTATCTGTGTTTGGTCGCTTTTGTTGCGCAATATGTGGTATTTCTCTTCAATACAGAGGTTGCATTTTCCCGCCGTGCGCTTCGCTGTGTTTGATTTATTGATTATTTCTCAGTTGATCGAATGGTTAATATTGCTTTGTCTTAGATTCCATATGGATTTAGACAGTTCTGTTTCCGCTTCGTATCGTTCATTGCGCGGTGATTTTTTTTGTGGTTATTGTATCTTGTTTTAAAACTTCTGCTTGCTAACCCGATGTAGCAGGCAGTCTGTTGGTCCGTTATCACGTAGGCTTTAAGAATTACGTCCGTGGCTTGGCAGTTTCCGTCTAGGGGGCAAATGTTTTTCTCCCTGCAGTTACAGTTTTTTTACGGGGGGGGGGGTTTGGTTGTGTTGCGTTATTTTTGTGTGCTGAGATAAATATTTAAGTATATTAATATGACATCATTTGCAATTTAAACATGAATGCACAGCATTTCTAGGCAACCTCTCTCATTAATTTTTTTTAGGAATTTATTCACAATATCTTTTTAACAAATATATTTTTTGGTCCTAAATGAGACATTTTCTAGCAGTAGTCCCTGTGTAAATTGGCCAATTTAACCAGTTGTCCGTTTAAGGCTGCTTTGTCATGAGTGACAACAGTGTTTTCAATAAATTACCATGTTTGAAGGTGGCTCCAGAGGTAATGCGAAAGCATAGATCTGTTCATGACAGAAACCCAATATTCAAACCTGAATGTCAAGGTGAGCTTAGTTACGGCAAGTTAAGCAGCAAAAGCCTCCAGGGTCGACTAACACGGATGCAATAGAGCTGGCTTTACATTTCTTGCAACACCAGAGTATTGTTAGATTCCGCAGCTGAATGTAATGACACTAGTGTACACTCTACATACCAGCCTGTGAAAATAACACTAGTCAACTTATGTTTACCATCACAAAGGATACTATCGCCAATTTTGTACAACAAGTGACAGCACATCAGCTTATGTGTAGAGAAACCTAGCGTGGATAGACCATACTAATCTAGGCCAATCTGCACTAGTCATGTGTGATGTTGCCCTCTCAGTATAAAAGATTCACTGAGCGAAAAATGTGTTGTCAAATAGGCCACATAGGCAAAAAAAACAGTCGCTACATTCAGATAAATGGATGAAACGTCGAATTCCTGTTACACAGCAATACTCGAAAAGATTAGCAGCTCTGGAATTCTTACAGATGATCTTTCGATAAAATTAAATGCTCGACATGGTGGGAAAAAGAATGCAAAGGATACTGATTTCTTTGCATTGCCTTTAAGAACCACAAAGTGTTCAGAAATGAACATATCACAAAAGCTGTTGAAAGTACGAACCAGAAACATGAACTTATTGGTACTCAGTGCCTGTATGAATATTTTGATCAAGCAAACAAAAATATATGTATCCATGCCATAACAGCAGTGTGACTATTAACAAGTACATTCGTGAACAGAAAAAGTTTACCAAAACGATACCTGGCATGCTGCATGTTAAGTGAAAAGAAACATCAATGTCTAACATTGCTAAAGAGCTTATAGGTAAAGGCTTAATGTGACCTTTCATTGTCACTTAAGTGACAAAGTGGGATCTGTCAGAAAACATTTTCACTGGGCCATAAGAAACTGTTTAGGCGATATCAGTGGAGATAGAAAAAAACTTGTCAACATTGTAAACCACTTTTAATTTTACTTGAGGGCTGTCATCCTACCTCCAGATGCAAAAAAAGATCAATATTATGGACCATCATAAAACTGTCCTCACAAGTTCCAAAACTGCTGACCTGTATCTGCAGTGATAAAAAAATCTAGTTCTTATACAATGGCTCTGGACACTTTTTTATGCCGAAAGCTTCAACAATGTTTTAAATATTTTTATGATCAACGTATTGTCTTTCGAAACCTTCAATTCGAAATGAGAACTAATTTATGTCTGTCACTAGAATGAAAATGTGGAGAGTGCTTACACCAACACCTGAAACCCGCGGAAGGCAGAGACCTCCTGCAATGCAAGTGGAAAGAATGCTCTTGAGCCAGCCACATTTATATGTAAAGAAAAAAATTGGGACTGATGAATGTCAACATGTTTTTCATCTTAATCTTGTTTATATATATATATATATATATATATATATATATATATTACAGTATTCATGGATATATCGTGACGATATCTTCACACTGATCCAATAAAAGCATATATAACCTGTAATTCATTCTGGAATGTATCAATTTAGGATAGATAGGTGGTTGAGCAGCAGTTACATTGTGGTAAGTGCCGTTATTCAGAACAGAGTGACTGGTGAGACAGCAGGGCTACTGTTTACATGGCCGTGTGGTACTGTTTATAATCATTATGGCTGCCAGCTGATTCGTCCCTCGTATGGCTTTGCACCTCCCCAGCCAAATTTGAATTGGGCCTGGCTTGGAAATGAACATTTCATTGTTTCTATTAAAACAAATTGAATGTAACTAAAATTGAAAGCAGCTGTTAATTCTCAGCACTATGAAAGGGTCGTGTGACGAAATGAAGTCCCAATAGGTGTTTCATTCTTATTCAATGAGAATCAAATAAACGTAGAGCCCAAATGAACATCTGCAGATTTTATCTTCAACTCCATGTTGCCCAGTAGCGCCACCTGGTATTTATAGCGGCACGCTATCTTTAAATCCTACATCCAGCCACGGATAACCTCAACCCGCTCTGAATTATTTTAGGCTGGTGAACATATGCAGCATTCACAAATAAGTGTCGCAGAACATTCCTGTTTTAGAACTTGGCATTGAATAAAATAAAATTCATCAGGCAACACAGGTACCCTGTCGCCAAACTCTGACATTTTGGATAAATAGATGTGCATTCTAATGCCAAGATTAGAATTAGATATAAAGATATAAAAAGCGATTATGAAAGTGCACGAAGATAATCACCTTTGGCTACGTCTATACAGCTGATAATGGATATAACATGACAAATTGATACTTTGTATGGTATATCTAATGGGTGAATGTTTCAATCACATAACACTGCTTTTTATACACTGCTGCTGTTTTCACTCTGCCTTTCTGCATGTTATGCTTAGTTAACATAATTATTGTCATTGGATAATTTAGTATAGGAATAGTTAAATAAATGTGTTCAACAGAATACAAAAGCATAAATAATAGAGTAAAAGTTACACTAAAGGCTGGTCAAAGGATAATGTAAAAAAGTGATAAATGCATCCTTATTGTCGTTCAACTAATTAATAACCAAGGGTATTTATTTAAACTAGGTGTCGAGAAGCTACTACAAATGCTTTACAAAAGAAGGAAAACTAATGTTCCTTTGAACAAAATTTCTGTCAATTGCTACCCAGAGGATTTTGTGCAAACCATTCTCAGGAGATGTTTTTGAAGTAGTGACATTTAAATTCTAACAAAATGCTCAACACCTGGATACAGTTTGCGCTGTGGAAGGAGAAATGTAGTGTAGTCCTGACATTTAGTGGTACTAAGTTTGACCAAAATAATATAGACTAAAGGATATGCCATTAGCATTTTCCTTCACGCAAGGAGGGTTTAGAAATATTATTATAGTGTATTATTGCATTTAGAGTAAAATAACAACAACAACATCGACATGTGCTACGATGGAATAGGCCATCTATATAAGAATATTTTTTTATACGTTCCCTTTTTGCGTAGGGTGTTTTAAGTTGCCTTATTTGCAGTGCCTCTGACTTCTTGTATGTCTGTTAGGTATATCTTACATCAATACTATCTTACGTAAATGGTGTAAAGATTTCTTCCAAATATACACCATCACACATATGTGCTTCATCCTTGGTGTATGAATCAATAATGGAATTTTAAACTACATTTATTTTGTTATTTGATACATACCTTTAGGCAGAAAAGCGTCTTTCCTTTTCATAACTGGTGGTTTAGTTTCAAATTTTGTTATAATTTCTCCTATTAAACAAAAGCACAAAATATTTAATAACTTTAACATAAATGCCAAATTTCATAAGTGCCATTCATACGTTTTCTTCATCATTCAGAGTACATTGTAGTCTTATTGCTGAATATTTTACTCGCCACTGGTTTGTATGTTGTATCTGTATCTTGGTCCTGTATGATGATATCATTGATAAACATAACGCCAATACAATGTAAATTATGTTTATTGATTCAACTACAAGGAATGTAAGTTATTTTAGTGTTCAAGTAAATGTAATTCAACAACACTGGTACGTAGGAGATATTGAATATTGGTCCAGTTTTATTTACATATTGATTCAGCACATAAATAATATCGTTGTCAATTCAGTGCATTCATTTAGTATTCTTTGATAACATGTTTAAGTGCTGGTATTTACCTTATATGGTACAGGTATTTCATGATTAACAATGCGTGCACGCCCTTTTTGTACTTGCTGAGATTATTCTAACGTATTGCTTTATTGTGTCAATATAGAACTAACTGCGCAATCATAACCCAAAGAATGACCCGTCAAACAGTTTTGCTTTCCCTGTATGACATTCATTATAAAACCATTCTTTACTTTTTTCTTACTCATTCGGTTCTTTAACCCTTACATAATTTACCTCTGATTTTGTCTTATTTTTATGTGAATCTTTAAAAATGCTTGTGAAATTCGTGCATGTTAATGAAATCAACGTGGGAGCAATACACATTTGGACAGAAAATCAGTTCGGAAGCCAGTTTTAGGCGGGTCACATCTTCTGCACGATTACCCTTATACAAACTCAGAATGTGAAGTGCTATCATCAGTCAGAATAAACTGAAATGTCCGCATACTACTGTTATTAGGGTTTGTCTGGCAAGCAGTAGCAAGTATTATGAATGATACTTTAACATAAACAGTCGGGGGTCCTCAACTGACCGTAAAATATGGTCCCACGTGTTAAAGTTTATATATTCCATGTGCTGCAAGCCTATCCGGATTTTAAAAAAATATGATGATTCGTATTGAGCTATGAAATATTGCTATAACCGGAATATATATCATTAATTTTATTTCCCTATAAACCTTATGATATGGTGGCCTACTTTTCACATCTATTGTCACAAATTAGGAAGCATGGGATTGGGCCGAAAAACAGTTGAAAAGCTAATACTATCCACCTGATATGTTCTCTATCATATTTTATTTAACTTTAGATATATAAGGTCCCACATAGTTTATTAGCATATATAGTTGTTATGGACAGCTTTTTAAGAATGATCCTTTTCATATTTCTTTTTCTCGTGCATCAGACAATTGACTTAAACTCATTCTGTTACAATACCTTATCTATATTCAACGGTGAAGTATTATGAATGACTGGTGTAGAATTGTATATCGATCCTTTACAACAACAGAAAAACACCAAGATTTTCCCAATGGCCATACGCATTAAACATAATATACTGATATATATGCAGTGAGATAAAATATGGGAATTGATATGTATCAGTGAATGTATTCTTTAAAATAGCTCTGATGTTGGCTTCATGCACGCGAAACACAGTGTATTTTAGACCACCCAGCCCTTGAGCTTTTTCCAACTTGTCTTGTGAGCAGCCAGCCCACACGCATTAAAAATAACATGCTGCATGGTATTTATGCAGCGAGCTAAAAACAGCTGCACAGCAGGTCCTACTAATTTAAGATTACTTGACATGTTATCCATTTGTTACACTGAAAGATATAGAGGTTCTACCACTTGAGTGTATTATTGAACACTGTAAGAATTATATTTATCTTTTATTAATTTATAACTCATGCATCCATCATTATTTGAAAAAAAAAATCTATAAGCTGATACACATTATCTAAGTAAATAAAAATAACCATATTTCAATATCATTATATCAATATCACATTATCTTAGTAGTTGAGAAGTTGACATTCAATCAAATTAAATTCGCACAGCAATACAGGCGGACTGCCTTCCGCGAATCCCTGACATTCTAAATGCAAGATAAGAATGCGATATAAATCTAAAGACAAAAAGTCACTAGGAAGTTTCAGTTATTGCTACACACAGCCGACCGATATTAACCTTTCGTATAGACTACGTCTGTAAACCTGATCATGAATATAACATGACAAGGACTTTATTGGATATATCTAATAGGCCAATGTTTCAATCAAGTACACTGCAAGTGTTTTCACTCTGCCTTTCTTCACATTAAGCTTGGCTGACACTTTTATGTCACTAATAAATTTCTATGGGAATAGTGCCCTAAATTTACTTTATAGAATATAAGAGGATAAATAATAAGTAAAAATGACACTCGAGGATGATGAATACGATAATATGAAGAAAGTAATAAATGCATCCTTATTCTCTTTAAACAAATTAATTACCAAAGTTATTTATTTTAACTGGGTGTCGGGAAGATACTGCAAATGGTTTATAGAAGGAAGGAAACTAAGGTTCCTTTGAGCAAAATCCCTGTTAATCCCTGTTCTACAAAGGCATTTTTGTAAACTATCCGCAGGAGATGTATTTCAAGGGATGACATTCATATTCTAACAATATGCTCAACACTTGGACACAGTTCGTGCTGTGAAAGAGGAAATGATGATGTAGTCTTCATATTTAGTGTGGCAGTTATATGCAGTTTGACGGAATTAGTATTACCAAATGGATGTCATTAGCATTCTCCTCCGAGTTATGGAAAGGCTTCCTCAAATACATTTACCATTTTGTTAGCTTTATGCACACAAGGAGGGTTCTTCAAAAATAGGTTGTGTTATTTGGAGATATTCTATTCAAGCTGCAGTCATTGGATTGCAGTTATTAACCGATGATACGATGGAATAGGTCATCTATATGTGAACATTTTTTTATACCTTTTCTTTTCCCTAAAGTTGTTTTAAGTTTCTTTATTTACAGAGCGTCTGAATCCTTGTATCTCTGTTAGTTATAGCTGCCAACCATTACTATCATAAATGGAGTAATGACTTTTTACTGTGGTGAATGCATGGTTCCATGAATGTCAGTCACAATGCAGGTACCCGGGTCAGTTGCGTATCTCACTTACGTAAGCGGGTTTGTCCGCTGGCCTGTAACAGAGTTGGACTAACCAAGCGGATACCGCTCGGATGGTAACCGTCCCCCTTTAGCCTATAAGCAGAGCACGCGCAAAGCGTGTCAAATCAGTGTTGCTCAGTCTGTTCTCAGGGTGGCCAGCTCTCGTGTCAACCTTAGCAGTAATTTGTTAACTCCCCATTTGGGATTTTATACTGAAATATTCACATTTACTTTTGGATAACCTAACCTGCATTAGAGTATATAATTGGATAACTTTACCAACCTACGTTTAATGGTATAACTGTTTAGGGTATTGTGCTTTGTGTGTAGCAAATTGACACCACGTCCCCGGCTCCGCCTGCAATCTGTAAGTAATCACCGAGTTGTAATAAAATCTTATTTATATACTGCTGCCTTTTTTATTTGTGAATGCATAAAAATTAAAGTGTCAAGTGCAGATACCTCAACTCGAGCCGTTAGGTCTTCATAAAATTAACCCTAACTCGCGTGTGCTACACCCCTTCAGGGATCAGGAAACATTAGCAAACAGTTTTGGGCAGGTCACCTCAGCTGCACGTATACCCTTATACAACATGAGAATGTAAAGGGCCATCATCAGTCTTGAGAGGACTGAAATAAACAGAAATGTCTGATATCCTACTGTTATTAGGGTTTGCCTGAAAAACAGTAGCAAGTTTTATGAACAATAATGTACATAAACAGCCGGGGGTTCTCAACTGACAGTAACATATGATCCTCCGTGTTAAAGTTTATAATTCATAAATTACTTCAATGTGCAGTTAGCCTACCCAGATTCTAAAATATGATGGTACGTATTGTGCGAGTCAATATTGCTAGGACCGGGCTATATATTATTCGTTTTATTTCACTAGGAACTTTATCAATCAGTTGCTCAGCTGATACTCGTCACCTGATATGTCTCCCGTCATATTTTATTTTAACGTTTGATATATTAGGTCTCCCATATTTTTTAGAATATATGTTTATGGATACCTTTTTAAGGATAATCCTTTCTATTCTTCTTTTGCTCGTGCTTCAGTTAATTGACTTCAAGTAATATCTTTGCAATAAATTAACTATATTCAAGGGGTTACGAATTATGAATGACAGATGTTGAATTATATATCGATTCGTCAGGACAATAGAAGACTACCAAGTCCTTAAGCATTTTTCACCTGGTCTTGTGTTTGGTCCTGTCTGTGCAGCCAGCCATACGAATTAAAAATAATATACTGATATATGTGCAGCGAGACCAAGTTCGGGAACTGATATGTATTAATGTATGTATTTTCTTTTTGATAGCTATGATGAAGGCTTCATGAACGCGAAGCAAAGCCAATTTAAGACTACCAAGTCCTTGCGCCTTTTTTAACCTGTCTTGTTTTTGGCCCAGTGTGTGTACACCCTTTATAAACAATATTCCGGTATTTATGCAGCGAGGTGAAATGGGGAACTGATATGTGAAAGTGTATGTTTATTTTTTACAGCTATGATGATCGCTTCCTGAACGCGAAACACAGCTATTTTTAAGACCACCAAGCCCTTGAGCTTTTCTTGCCCTATGGGTGCAGCCAGCCCATACATATTAAAAATAGCATGCTAGTATTTATGCAGCGAGGTAAAACAACTGCGTGGCTGGTGCTTATAATAAAACATCACTTCATCAGTTCCTCATATTTTACACGGCAAGATATAATGGGTCTACCACTGTTAGCTTTTTTAAGTACCTGTGTATGAGGGGGTATATAATTGCACACTGTAAATAAGAATGATATTATTTTTTATTATTTTAAATCATTTATGGCACACTGTGAATAAGAATGATATTTATCTTTTATCTATTTCAAACTCATGTATCCATTATTAGTTAAAAGAAAAATCTGTAAGCCGATACACATTATCTAGGCATTATGGACCATATGTGTTTCTTTATAATTTCGATGATCTACAAAAGAAAACTTTGATGGCCTTGAGCTATTTCCAACGGTCTTTGCTGTTGTTTTTGTAGATGCTATCAATGCAATTCCAACATGGGTTCATGATGAAATATGACCTATGTTTGTCTTTGCATTAATATTTCAATATTTGTATTTTATTACTAATGTGGATGTTTTTCTTTTGTTTTATTTTTTGGGTTTTATACATCCCTGCTTTCCAAACATGTCCCCAAATAGGTATCGATATTTATATATTATATATTATTAAACTGACATAAGTATTTATTCTTTTCCTTTACCTAAGACATATGATCTGAATTATTTGAATTGTTTTCTTTATTTGTTTACTTATTTTATATCCTTAATCCTAGTGCAATTCAAATCTTAAGTGCATAGAGTTTAGAATCAACTATCAATACCTCATTATATACAATCATCATGGACCACAACAAGTTCCGATGGAAGGGCAATATAATGTCACAGTTTCTATATAAATATGTTGGGCTTTATAATGGTCAACAGAATATTCACAGGATCATTCATTGGATGGTACTAAGGTCATTTTTCTCATATTTTAAACTACCTTCTCTAAGTTCTCTTCAAATGTCAAAGAAGAAACTCGTCTTAAAATGCTAAAAATGCAATAATCAAATCTCGATAAGTAGAAGTCAAGAAGTAAGACAAAATGCCATATTTCTTTTTAATTTAAAAAACTGCAATATTTATTTTTTTTTCTCTGTCAGAAATCTTGAAAAGTTGCCAATCTGCCTCCTCATGTTATATCATCACAGATTTAGAGACAACTTAAAAAGGTTTTTATTCTCCAATATGAGCGTCATCCTTGCACACAGAATGGTCAAATAATTCCGTCAGAACGATAACTTATAACTTATGTACAGTTTGCTCAGAAAAATTTGACTTTTTCCTAAACATTGCTCTTAAGCCAAATTCGACGCAACGAAATTTCACTTTGAAGGCCTATTAAATTCTCATTCAAACTAACAGAAGACATGCTACTAATCATCAGTCCTTGCTTTGAAAATGCATAATGGGAAGCTTTCCCGACCATTTAAGATCTTTAATCTTATTTTAAAGTTTTTACAGTCATGTTCCATACTTGGAAGATCTGTGTTGAACGTCATCAAAGCTACGTCCTAATTAGACCGGTGTAATAAAACTGGATGACCGTAATTGGCTTTAAGGATTCAAAACTAATTTAAGGACGTCCGACTCATTAAGTCGAACAAATTACATTGTTATTTCCAATTACCTCATCTCCAAATAACATCGGGTTGACATGTGTGTGTGGTGTTACAGGCGAGACTCTTTTCTTCCTCATTTTAACTATTGCGTTTTACATACCTGAAGTCATCCACTTTTTTCTGATTTTCCGGCATAGAAATTTGGCTAAAGATATTGTTGAACATGATTTCGAATATGGTTTATAAGCAAATGTCTTTTTTTATCAAATATGATATATTTGGATAATTTTTTTGCGAAATACCCATCTTAAGTTCGAAACACATCAACAGCCTGCTTTGGTTACCAAATGGTAATTTTGGTATACTTTTCTTTCTATTTTTTTGATAATGGAGAATTCCATGGCTTGGTGGTGACACTGTGTATTAAAGGTATTTATGGGATAAATGTTATTCCTAGAATGTTATTCTTTTTTATATTATATGCACGGGGCCTATGAATGACCCAGGTCATAACCTGTGGTAAAGACATTAGAGGGAACCTTGGAGGTTCTATCGAGATTCACCATTATGTGTCTGGCAGGGTTCGAACCAAAGATCTTCTTCTCCTACGTCTCACTCCCAATCATGGTAAAATTGCCTCTTCCGGGCAAGGAGAGCAATCATGGTTTACTTGAATTGGGCAGTTAAAGTTATGCACAATGGTTAAATATAACAAGAATTCATTTAATACATATAAGACTCTTTCAAACGTTACGCTTAGATGGTCTTAAGACCAGCTCCTTTATCAAACAAAAAGGTAAGAATGCTCCTATTAATGTGATACACGAGGCGTTAATTTGTAAGGATTCTAACTAAGTGTAACAGGATAAGAGAACTTTCAGTGTAATAGCTATAAAAATTAAGTCTTTTAACTTTAGCACATAATTTTCTAGAATTTTATCAATAATATAAATTAAAACTATAATATCTGTTAATTTTCTCTTGATAATGTTAACATTTCACAGCAAGCACGTGCAATGTGTGTTGGAATAGAAAGCTTCATCGATAGACTTGTGTAGCAGAACTGATGAAATAGTAAAGTGAACGATACCTTTGTCCCCGCTCCCACTCCCTGCTAAAAAGGGAATGGTCTTTCCATTGTGAATAAAATGAGGCACAATTAGAAACATGGTCATTTCTATGCAAGTATCAAAAAGATAAACTAAACCCATATTTATATCACATGCTACCTATCCTATATCAAACTAAATTAGCATGGATCTGTTAAACAGCACGGACATATTTAACATGTACTTATTAAGCTGAATCAGTACCAATATGGTTTTGGTAAACCATTGTTGTGTCAAAAGAATAATAAAAATATATAAAAGAATGCATAGGTCCCCGCCATCACACCAGCTATTTCATTTTCGTTCTTGCACATTATACTGCTACAGGCATGATTATTATTATCCGAAGTTGCGGAAAGAACATCTCCTGCAGGAATATATTTCTTGTTCAACTCATTATGATAGCACGCCTACCATGTCCACAAGCGTGGGCACATGATATGAAAACAACTATTTTCAAGTGAGAAAACAATCAACAAGAAATATGGTATATCAAAACTGATGTTAACGGGCCATGATTAAAATATTTATTATACTATATGCTATTAAAAGACCACTTTTATTCATTAGGTCTTAACAGACATCCTGAGAGTATGTTCGAAGGCTACAAAATCTTAAACAAGCTTTGTTTAATAATTGACAAATTATTCAGAAGACGTCACACTACTACGTTCAGTGGTGCACATAAGCACATGGTGGGAACTAACATTCTTACGATACCAACGTGCACTGCCATTCAAAGTTTAAGAAAATTTACCTTCAAACAATACTCATTGGGAATACGATTAATGTGATTTTCCACGTATCGAGATTTAGGAACTTTCTTTCGAAGACTTTTGAAGAAAATTCTTAAAACCAAACTTGGGTTCATTTATATTTTCAAGGTCGGTATTATATTAACTTTTGCACACATAATAATAGGTATACATGATGATACAAGGTAAAACGGGTCGAATTTGTAAACAAAAAGGGTACACAATGGAAGAGTTTTTATAATGTTTCTTGTATCAATAAGATTGTGTTATGTAAATATACACTTTATATATAGACTGCCTTTGTGAGATATGTATATTATTGCTATACATATACATATTATCACAAATTAATATGAAATATACGCGCAACAGGTAGATTAGACTGCACATTTAATATTTAGAAAGCATATGGTGCAATACCATTTCTCATCACTACATATGTATCCCTTATTGTATAAAGCTATAAATTCTTACAGTTTCGTTTTATTCCTATGTTATGTACATCGTGGGGGGGGCAACCTGTTGCCTTAATTTATTATATATCTGTATTACCATTGGAAACATATTCCATACATTTAGATTCATCATTTTTGCACTTCAATAAAAAATGCACCCATTAAAACCATTGTGGCGTTATATAGGATAGTACCTTGACATCCTACTCACCCTTCTAGTTTTAGAACTTTGATCACCTGCATAGAGGAAAAAATGGAAATATCAGAAGTGGATAAATAATTCACTATGGATTTTGTGGGTTAAGAAAATGTGAATATTATGGAACGGAAAACTTTCATAAGTTAACCCTGAGTAGTAAAGATAGTGTCCTCTAGTACACTATTTACCAATCCTTACTGATTAGTTGTTATTCTTCTCCAATGTACTGGTCTTTTGACTCGTATTTCATGGATCCTTACATGTTTTTGCTGTTATATCTTCTGACATCTGTCTTTGCGATACATCGGTTTTGCATCAAACAGGGCACAGTATATTTTGTTAAAACGGAAACCCTTTATTGATTTACATAAAAGAGGTGCCGGTAACAATCATAATAATGAACTATATCCCTTAATGTTCTTTGGCAGTTAATCATTTCACGAAACATTTCTTATTAGTAAACTAAGCACAGAAAATTAGGTAATGACTTTGTTTGGACAATGATATGGAGCCACGTAGCGTTATGCTAAATCTCTGTTAAGTGAATTCCCAAGTGTCGTTCGGTGCTCTATGGCTTCGATTTAATAGTGGAGAGGTTAAAGGCTATCGGAAGGTACAGTAGATACACAGGCTTTAAAACATAAGAACGTAGATTGTAAAGCATATTGTAAAGCATTGGCCACACGCACACACATCCTCAGCCACCCACAAATATATATATATATATATATATATATATATATATATATATATATATATATATATATATATTATATATATATTCTAGCATTTCCTTTTTTCTTTTTAACTAAAATAAACATGTATTGCATTTCCTACCGACATACGCAAGTCGTATAATATTGTATTGCCTACACAAGAACGTAGGCTGGACTAGCCAATGAACGAGTAAAAATAAAAGCAAATGCAGTCTTTAAATCATGTCAATGAATTTCTACTGATCCGTTGCAGATGAACCCTTCAAATATTATAATCTGTATCGGTTTTTAAATTACTGCTTGGGATATTTTGCTTGATTCATAAATACGATTTTTATATTGTCACTTTCGTCCACAGAATAGCGATACCATTTAATTTATGTGACCCTAAGGCCACATCTTGGCAGGAAATTATTACACGAGTCAATATATTGATCTGAAACAGGAATGGAGTGCTTGAATCGATGCCTTGGTAACCACGCCAGCTTTTAGTAACGATGACGTCAATGACTGCCATGGTATTATGGTGACACGGAGAACGGGCCTCTGAGAAATCAGCGTTATGAATATATTCCGTCCAGTGCATTCCAATTAAAACATAGAAACTGCTTATAAATTTGCCACTGTATGCTACGTGTGGTTGTGTTTGCTCTGCTATACACCTTCCTCGAACCGCAATTTAACTTCTTCTTCGTTTTCCCTATCCCTTTGGTTTTCTAGATTATGCAAATTATATACCCCGGTTTATTAAAAATCAGTGTAATTAATGGAGTGTTTTTAACGGTATCTTTCATATTTTTTTTTAAATATAAAGGAAAGAGTAAGGATGCATGGAGCCGTGTCTGTAATTCAACCAAAGCCCATTCCATAAAATATTTTTGTTAGTGTATGCGAAAACGAAATTCCGTTTGACCGACTTGTGTTATTGAATTTCAACCAAATACTAGTTATTTTTGAGTCGCACACTTACGAACTTTTCCTATGAAGAAGTCATCAATTATGCCAGTGAAACTAAGTAATCATATAATTTTCAGGACTGATAACCAAGAGAAGAGTATTTTCTTAATGTAACAACTTCTCACTTTATTTGTTTATACACACATTATTTAAAACTGATTATGGGAGCTTGCTTTCATAAGACGCATGGCCCACAACAAATCACTGTCTTAACCTGTATTATCTTTTATAAGCTGCTTGACATAAGTATGTAAGTATACGCAGGTGTGATAACTCGGTGTATTCAAATATCAGAAGTACGTTGTGTTTGCACGAGATACACAGTGTAAGTTGTGACAGAGCGTGGAATTTATAAAACATTGTTTCATGTAGAGTAATTGAAAGCACAAGGTCTGGTCGGTAAGCATGTTACTGATTTACAAACTTCATTGGCAGATTCGGCCTGAAACCCCTCCTTCTTTTCTGCATCAGTGGACCTTTTTCAGGTTTTCTTACTAGGTTTTCTGGGTTGGTCTCTCCCCTTTCCATAATCCTGGATCCACCCTTGAACTTCACAGAGATGCGTTCAGACACGTCCGTCTCTAGCTCTGCGGGTGGGATTTTGTTTCTCCGGATATAGGGCCAAAGGTATAACTAGACCTGTTGATAAATCCCGAGCACCAGGGAACCAAGCTATAATAATCCATGTGACGCTGCACGTATATCAGATACATTACAATATACACAGGTCTAGCTGACTCTGAGACACTGATCCCGGACACGGTTCAAATAGTCTGCATACTGTATTGACTCAAAGAAATATTCATTTTCTCATGCATTTATAAATTCTATGTGCTGATGTTTAAAATATTGGTTCATATATACACAAAAGAACACACTGGGCGTTTTGTACGACATGTATCGTACCTGTATTGACAAACACTGACCTGTAAGTGCTTTAACCACGTGATAGGGTCAATACGGCTTGGCTTGGAGCTTTCCACAATTTATTCGTGGCCTCATTACCAGTCGAGAATAAGAACTTTACTTAATCATATCCCGGATTGCTGATTTTTTTATTTATTAACTACGTTAAGCTTAACTTGTTAATAGTTAAGAAGTTATATGGGCTCATAAAAAACAAAGCCTTATAAAATAAAAAAAGTTACGGACATTCTGTTTAACATGCACCTCAGAACCTATAATAAACGTCTATCAGATACATTACATTACACACAGGTCTAGCAGGCTCTAAGACACTGATACCGGACACGGTTCAAATATTCTGCATACTGTGATGACTGAATGAAGCATTCATTTCTTATCTATACATAAATTCTGTGTGCTTATGTTTAAAATATTGGTTCATATATACACACAACAACACACGGGACGTTTGGTGCTACAAGTATCATACCTGAGTTGACATACACAGACCAGTAAGTGCTTTAAACGCGTGACAGGCTCAAAAACGGCCTGGCTGGAAGGTTTCCATAATCTAATCATGGCCTTATTATCAGTCGAGAATAAGAACTACACTTAATCATTTCCCGATTGCTGAATATTTGATTCATAAACTACGTTAAGCTTTATTTATAAATAGTTAAAAAGTTTATAAGTTATATGGGCTCATAAATGAGATACGCTACATAGCCTTATAGAATATAATATAGTTACGTATATTCTGTTAAACAAACACCTCTGAATCTATAAAAACAGAATCAATAGTGTTGCTTGTAGCGGTGTTTATATTTTAACCTACATTTTTTCCTATGGCAGATGTTTTGTAATTACGTTCAGATTATACAATTGGATTATATTCAAAACATGAATTTGTCAAAACCTGGACACATGGTGAAATTGATAGCAATTCCTGCTTTAACGTAAAACTAATCCATATCAATTGAAAAAAAAATGTTTACAGCGACACCTGTAAATAATGCCATGCAATAATTATAAAGGCGACGGAACCATAAGAACACCACAAAACTATAAAATGTTTATGTGACAACGGACTTAATTTACAACAGTGGTTAAGCAATATAAGATAAATTTCACCAAATATTCTGTACAACAAAGATATGAGATAAACATTATATTCAATTTGTATATACAGCGCCAGAACTGTACGAATGAGATATTAAGAACATGGCTAAGAGCATATACCAACACAAGTTATATTGAAAACTGAACAGAGATATGCCACATATTGAAAATGTAGCATCACATAAAGAAAATATATACAGAGAAGTCGAAATAATGGTATATTAAAATTTTACCCAGTAATTTTACACGGAGTAAATAACATTATATATGATTAAGGGTATGTTATATTTAAGTTGCCTCTAAAAGAATAAATTGTCATATGTCACGAAGAAGACGGTTACGTTTACACTAAGAGAAAAATAACACGAAATTTTTATTAAAGTTACTTAATATCAATTGGCCACAAGAGAAAATAAAGCAATAAGTGATAAAGTATACCCAGTAAATTGTCACTAGGGTAAATAACGTTATGTATAATATAAGTAACGATATACTGTGGTTGGCTTCATATTCGCGAGGCTGAAATTTCGCGATTTTTCCATTTTTAATGTTTTGCGAGGGTTTCATTTTCGCGATCTCACAAGAACCTATACTAGTATATCAAATCTTTGGCAAAACCATATACCTTTGTGTTTTATAAAATGAGAATAGGTCATGAGTTTGTGACATTTTCTTACAGCATATATATTCATTTTCACACAGCATATATATAGGTCGTTTAGTTCAAATTTAAGGTTTAAATTTCCCTATACCTGCAAGGATGTAATATTAAAAATTCTCTCTGTTTAACCTATTACCATACAAGTATTGATTACACTAAATAAGAAGAACATTCTCAATTGGCCGATTATTCCCGAGGGTTTCATTTTCGCGATTATTTCCCATTCGCGAATATCGCGAAATTAAAACCCTCGCGAACAAAAAGGCAACCACAGTATTTAGCATACCGATGAGAAATTTTTTTTTTCATAAATAATAAAATGTGAAAAATACGACAAACCTTTAATCAGTAATAGCATGAAAGAGAATGGACTCATGCACACAGCAGTCTGCACCAGAGGTCGCCTCTTCACTGCCCGCTGGCTGTTTATATGTCACCTGAAATTGAGCCCGCCAGCGCCGCCACTCGGCCCCTTATCCAACCGAGACAGGTTCCGAAATACCAGGAATGTGGTTTCTCTGAAGTTTTCCCCGCGATTTAATAAATATAAATTAAACATTCATCAAACATATAATATAACCTTAGTGATGTAAACTTACATCAAACATATAATATAACCTTAGTAATGTAGTTCTCGAAAAGACAACAGCCACACACAGGCTTTTTACAGGTAATGTGGTTTCAGTTGTTTGAAGAACACATGCAATGATATCATGTCAACACACTTTATTATAGACTTTTATTTTACACACTCTCCGACCTTCTTCCGCATCAGGGGGCCTTGGTCTTCTGACAGGGTTTTCCCCTGGGTAGTGTTCCCTAGGTATTTCTGTCAGCGTGTACGACCTTGACATATATGACTTAATATAATTGTTCAGATTCTCGAAGAAGTTCTGGCATTGCGGAATCTGATCTTAAAGGAATAACCTATGTGCTGCTTCTTGCGTAACTTGTTTCATAAAACGTTTGTAAATCATTTGATTGGTTCGATTGGCTAACTAACAACGCCTAAATTGACAAGGGGCCAGTTATCTTAAGGATTCCTTCAACTGGGAGAGACCTTAGTTGATAAAGATGAAATTTTCGTTTAACTCTGTAAATACAGCCGCAAACCACCAAAACTGTAGATATCTAAATGTGTAAAAATATGTCAAATTATTTACCTATAAATGTGTACGATCTAACGAACTCAACCTTTTCTTACATTTTACGAATTCACCGAAACGCTGCCCCCAACATGTGCTGCCGCCCCTCCTAAGGAACACCACTGATATATATATGTACATATTCATTATGATTAGCAACCCATTTGAAATTCCGTATAATGTGATACCCATTTATAACATTTGATCAGACAGAAGGCTTAGGCGGCAAGGTTTATGATCGCCATCTACCAGCAGTTCAATGTACTATACTAGGAACGCCATTTTGGCTGTGATTTGATTTCCCACGATATGTGGGAACATTTGGTATTATATGAGCATGATATTTCCTCTACATTATATGGTAGAACAGATTTATCTGGAAGCCTGTTGAAGTATATATTGTATTTATCTGACACATTGTCCTTCAGTCAAGGTCCTCCATTTAAGGTCAGTTTAATTAATTACTGTCTGTTAACCGTACGTAATTGGTTTGATGTGTTCGTATTTTGTATAGTTATATTGTCGATGAGAGACAAGTGTATCATATTTGGTTTGTTGGTTGATTGGTTGATTTTCTGTTAGACATTTACGCAACAAAAGGTTCTGATGAATTTTGTGAAGTGTTAGGGCAGCACCGAAGGAACATCCAAATAAATTGTGGAGGAAATCAGGATCACCATAATATATTTTAAATCCAAAGGAATGTTTACCGTTGTAACACAGGGTGATTTCTTTGTCCCCTGGTAGACGCCGCCCATTCATAGGTATCCAGGACATCGTTTCTTCTGCAAATCACCTGGTGAATCCGTGTCACTGATGCGTTGCGGTACGCTCTTTACACAGCGCTTTACCTATAGGGCTACTTCCTATATCGTAAGGCGCTGTTTGTTATGACCTCGTATCCTGAATTGCAACACCAGAGGGGAGCACTATATTTTTGTCAAATCAGATGAGATCTTGTGCTGGAAGACAAAGCCAAGCGAGGAATACACGGAGCCAATCATATTTATTTCTTTTTGAGTGACAGCTCATCCCCCAGCGTAACCGTCTGAACAGGCCACAGGCTCAGAGAGAATTGCCCCTGACGTGGTTTGCTTAGGGCCTTGGGCACATTGGATGCTCGGCCGGTGAGCTGTAATTCAAACGAAACGTAACAACAAAGGCTGCGTGCACACCTCGCTGGCTGGTTTCAGTTCTGCAGACAAAAGATACATGGCTACGCTAACACAGTCATAATGTCATAATCGAATCGGTCGATGATGCGAGAATGCAGAGGGAGCAATTTAAATTCGACCGGAAACTCATCAAGCGGCGCTTGAAGCGCGGCAATGGGCGGAGCCAGGGTGTCTGTCGAGTGTTTGTTTATTGGCATCTGATTGGCTGCTTGTCACATCGTACGCACGTTTATTTCAGTGGACAACAAACCGCCATCTGGTGTCTAAATATATCATAAACGGTCAAAGCTGGCAGCGTGAAAATCAGTTGCTTCTTTAGAAGCGCAAGATTGCCGCTGCCTCGGGAGCGTAGCGTTGCGGTGTACAAAACACATTAAAGCCTGGAAATTCCGGCGGAGGTTAATGCGCTCTAACTTCACATTCTAGTATTCAAAAGTTTCCTTTATTTGTTTAAAACACCTAAGCTGTTTTAGATTTTAAAATACGCAGGGGAATAAAAGCTAGCTGCGGATGACATCAACAGAGGTCCATGATATTCTTGGGAAATGAGGATTCAGAGCACTCGGACGATAATGTCGTTCACTCAGATCGGTTTTAATCGGAAGTGCGGTTTTAAGTGGAGATTTTACGGTACTTACAGGAAAAAAAACGTGCCGTGGCCAAAGTTGGGCAAAATTTAAGGTACCAATTTTATATTTTTGCCAATATTTAAAAAAATTTAACAGATTTTGATCTAATTTTTGGTATACAATTAAATTTTGATTAATTAAAGTTGTATTACTGAAAAAAAGTCCCTACCTTTAACACTTTTGGTCTTAAGTGACCAAATATCTTTCCTGATTTTTTTTTACAAAGTCCATTATGTTTTGGGTCCCTGTTGTGCACTCAAGCAGGCAAGAGGTGTGCTCTGAGAGGGGAGAGATTTTTTCAATAATTTGGCAGGTTAAAGGCAAGTAAACACCATAAAAACTTACAGAGAAACACTTTAGGTGCTGAAAAAAGAGATTTGTTTATTTTGGCTTCATATGTGAATTATTTGTGTGGTAAATTAGCAAGTTAAAATTGGGATAGGGTGGAAAATTTCACTTGGTCATTTTGTTACTGGGTTGACAGTTTTCAATAGGTGCTTTCATTCACCATTGACTACAAGTGGTCAGCAAGTGCACACCAGGGTGGGCTTTGTTATGGTACCTGAACGCTCTGTGTTATAACATGGTGGCATGAATGTTCATGGTCAGCTTGGGTCAGTAATATTTTTCATATGATGTTGTTTAAAGTGCCAAAATGATCTTTGTAAAATATGCCAAAGGAAGAGTTCAAAAGGACCAGGTCTGATCTTTCCAGCTCCTCATCAGATTCATCTGTTGTATCAAAAAAGCACAAACATTTGCCATCACTTAACCTTGATGAACGTGTAATAGAGGACAGTATGGGATCTCTCACAGAGGAACGTATGTTTCAAATGTTAGAAAGTTTCAAAAAGAAATCTTGACAGAGATAAGAAAATCCATTGTGACAGAAATAGAGGAAACAATAATGGAAAAATGTGTAAAGCCTCTTGAAAATAAAATAAGTGAACTGGAGAATGTGGTAGTCAGTTTAAAGCAGGAAAACATTGCACTAAAAAACGAATGTGAACAGAAAAAAAAACATGGCTACAGAGGCAAATTTAATGCTGTGAATAATAAGCAATACTCTAGAAGGTGTAATATAAGGATACTTGGGGTCATTGATAAAGATAAAACTGAGGATACAAGGAAAGTAGCCATTTCAATTTTTCAAAATAAATTGAATGTAAAGGTAGAAGAAAGATCTATAGATGTGGCACATAGGTTGGGGACACATCGACATGACTCCGACAGGGCTATTATTGTAAAATTTATGTATAGGGATGAAAAGCTTTCTGTATTGAAAGCCAGGAAGCAGTTGAAAAATAGTGGAATAATCATAGTTGATGATATGTGTGCTGAAATGCAAAAAAAGTTCAATAGAGTAAAAAAAGATCAACGTGTCTCTGATGTCTCCCGTGGGACGGGAAGGTGTTTGTCAAAGGGGGGGGGGATAATCCCGTTTAATCCCTGGATAATCTGAGCAACCCGTGTTCGATATAACGATATATTTCACCTGCGGAAGAAATGGTTGGAGTTACCAAAGTATGTTCTTATTTCGGAATAACTGCGTTTTCGTGTGTAACATGTGCCTTATTTATAGAAAGACATGCGAGTTAAAATGAACAGGATGATACGGACTGAGGCTTACTCTGCCAAGGGACCCCCCCCCCAAAAAAAAATAATAATAATAATGACTAGCGTTAACAATCCTGTCAGGCCTGTTTTGACAGAGAAAACAGATAAATCTAGTGGGAGCAACTGACGCATACTTTAACCTAGTTTTACTCACTTTGAGTTGCACAATGAGGTCCATTTGAAGAACCTATAAGCTTCATGATCAAATTATCATAAAACCTGTGCATTAAAATAAGTATGCGTTTTAGTCTCAGAAAAGAGTGAGGGAACAACAGACCCTTGTGAAGGACTTGTTAATGTGTCCCCTTGAAAAAAGGTCCATGATGTGTAACAAATTCCCTAAAGCAAGAATATGACAATAACAGGATTTAAAAACTTATTCAATAAATAAACATCAAAAAGTCATCATTATATAGCAGAAGGTACATGCTATTTGTTTACCACCCTTTATCAAAACCACCACCATACTGGTATACCTGTGTAATAAGATCAAACATGAGACCGACAATAAGTGGTCTTAATTCCAAGGCGTTCTTATTAGACTGGTGATCTTGCAGACAGCTTATTTTATCAATGTTATTTGCCATGCTTGAAAAAAAAATTAACATCCAAATAAGATGAACCCTGTTGTATATATAAATATTTAAATCGACCATATAATATATACATTTTCTCATCCATTAATGCGCTAACATGTAATTAGGGGTGCATGGTGACTTATTTTTTAAAATAACAGTGCTTGAAACGTCATGTCTGTTGAAAACATTTGTCAGTGATATAAGACTCGAATAAACTTTTCAGGGATTCGGACACGGATTTTGATAGAGGGTGTTCGGTTCGGACTTTTACTCGGAGGAAAGACACGAAAAATCAGTCCATTTTAAATAAAGGTCGGTCACATACTGCATAATGATTTCATATTGAATTCTATGTACACGTGCGAACTCCTAGCAAAACATTCCAACATGGATCATTTGCACAAAGCGTCGGGTCTGCCCCGGGAACTAAATGTAATAAAACATTCAGATAAAAACAGTGCAAACTAAAATAAACATTTTCATTGTTAATTTCTTTTAATAGCATATTTATATTAAACTCAGTATCGTAGACTAAACCAAGCTCTTTTCCTTTTATGCTAATCCTATGTTTTTTAAAAGCTATATATTTAAACTTGATATTGTATAAAATTGGGTATTTATGCGTTTCATTTTTTTTCCTTTTGATACTCCAGAAAGAGATTTTCCGCTAGATTTCTTATTTTTCCTTTATTTCAGGCAGGTTATTGCAACACATTAGGATATCTATGTAATGGACTTGAATCCAGCAATAAGAGTGTATTGTGCTTTTATCTCTATTTAGCTTATCGTGCATCTTTTTTTATCTCCGTCGTAGCTGATAACTTATCATCAGTCCATTTTTTAATCATTATTAATACTGCTTATGCATTTTCAACTGTACATGAAATTTAAGCATTTTCTAACATTACATGAAAAACGTTTATTTTATGGTTAAAGTATTCAACAGGAGCACAATACAGTCTGTAATTAATTAACATTATTTATAAACCGAGAAAGGTTTCTTCTTTAATAAGAACAAGACGGGTGTCTTTTTCATACTAAACACGTATATGACCACCAACTCTATATCTTTCTATCTGAGGCCATGTATTCAAGAGGAGCTCAAGGCTGTAAAAGAATTTGTTGAACAATCGAACAGGTCCTCCCGCTGTTATATACATATAGCAATATGCATTATAATAAATTGTTCTACCTAAAATTAGATGTATTCTCCCTTCAGTAAAATACATTTATGTGTGCATATATATATATATATATATATAACCAATTCTGGGGGAAACAAAAAATACATTTAAAATACATACAAATATAAACATTTAATAAGCACATTACGTTTGATTGTCCATACATTAAAAACTCTCTGAAAATTGTCCTTTTACAAGAACTTTTGATTAATAAGAACCATATGCAAAACATAATGCGATATTTGCTAAGTTTGGACAACTAAAGTATTGCTTATATGCTGCCTCGACATCATTTAAATACCATATGGCCGCGAGGAAGCAATCTTGGAAATAGCGCTGGTCAGACATGAGTCATCTGAGTAGATGTGCAGTGCGGTAACAGAGCTATTAGAAATATAATATGGCCGCAATCGTGGGTATTCCTGGGGCGCATTATCTCAGGTACCGTTCAAACAAATGCCGTGATTTTAGCTGAAACTTGAAATCTATGAGCGGTCTGATCCAGCTGACGTCTAATATGGCAATAAGTCAGAATTCTTTATGCGCATGATCTCAAGAATAATTCAACCATTTGCCTTGAATTTAACCGAGGATTGACACCTGCGAGAGGATATGGGCTACCTAATTTCATATATGCAAATATGGCTGTCAGGCAAACATCTTTAAATCCTGCCGCATGTATCATCTCAATATCCCTTTGAGATGTTGCCGTGATTTCTTTAAAGGGAGGTCCCTTTGAGATTATTCCGGAGGATTAATTTTTTAACAATCTGACATCGAGTATGAACAACAGGTCTGCTATTTTCAGAAACATGGTATCGCGCGGCCCTAATTAATAAATTGTAAGGTCCCAATCATGTATAATCCCTGTGATATTCTGTATTCTCCACGAATTCATGACGTCATTGGACAAATGGTATAGAATACGTTATAATCGCCTTATTAATTTCATTTATGATCGATACCCCATTTGACACCCAATGAGGATTCATTTTAATGTACCGTTTCATTGTAAAATTCAAGAAATTTTAAAACTTCGCGATTTTTTTAAAGACTGAAACCATAAAATACTAAATATATATATATATATATATATATATATATATATATATATATGTGTAAATGTTAGATGCATAGCATTCAGGGAAGTTTTTATTTAGAGTCAGGTTAAAATAAAACATAAATAACAAGTTCACAAACTAAAAACATCTAATCATTCCGATTTTATCTTATCTGAAAATGTTAAAAAAAATAGAAATATACTTTCCCAAATATTCTTGTATTTAAAACATATTTCATAAGATGCAACTGCACATTGGTTTGCAAATTAATTTAGTAATTTTAAATGAAATAATCGTTGATAACCTTTTATATTTGTACAATCTTTACTCATCATTACTGATGTCCAATATACAATAATTTTCGGGAGATGTCCAAACTCTTGAGACCCTTTTGAGTTGGTTGATCACGGTTTTCCATGGTTTATTATGTAGCTGTTACAAAATATTTGTATAGAAGACTAAAATTTATCCCTTCATTGTGGAAAAGCTGAACCTCTGTGAATTCACATTCTTTGCTTATTTTATATGCGCCGGACAGTTCACTTTAAACTAAAAATTTCCAGATGATTTTTTTTAAATAATTATCTTAAACGATACCATATTATGATGACATAAGTCCACGAGCACTCGAGTAATTCTGAACGAGTTCCCAAGTTTGAAATCATCAACATATATGTTTCCCGCCATCAACGTGATTTTACATTTATTGTCATAGTACTCCTGAACACGCCTGATCACCTAAAATAAAAATAAAATTATAACTTCGTATATGCCAGTTGCACTTCGGTCTTAAAGTGACCTAAGTAACACGAAAAATAGCGTCTTCTCATTGAAAGGAAATGGTACCTGCCAAAATATTCCCCCGAAATCGTTGGCTTACATAAGTGTTAAAAATGGACCGGGCGCGATAACAGGCGGCAAAATAAACGTATCACGAACGCTACTTGCGTTTTTGTTTCCATCTCAGGTGTATTAATGGTATTTCACAACCTTGCAGTTCGCTTTTGGACTACTCCTTGTTTGGGATCTGTCGCTGACCTCTGGTCACGCGCCTTGTTTTGGTAAACAGACATACGTGGACAATGTGTACTCACAAGCAGAGCCACATGAAGGTAATAGACAGCTGAAAGGGAAGTACTGAGACTGTGTGCTGGAATGGTTTTACTGAGAAACTTTTGTATAAAGCAATACTTGGCTGGTAGTGTGAATAAATAGGCATTTTATTTCTACTGATTATGTCCCTTAAATGTGAAACACGTACATTCCCATGGTTAGCCCCCTCTTTCCCCATAACGCCTTTTAATGTTGCTGATCATGAAATTAAATGATTCCACAAGTTTGCTTATATAGTGTAAACGCTATAACATTTTATCTCATGATCTCTAGATGAATCCTATCATTAGCAAAGTTGACAGACATTCTGATCATGGGAGTTCAATCTGCAGATGGTACAACTCAGGATTTCTTGGCCACCACGAAAATATGAAATGGTATGTTTAATTTCCCTGTCTGTTATGCTTTGGTAACTATTACAGTGGGTAATGTTTGAGTTTATATAAGGCTTTTGGGTCTGAGTTAAATCTGTGTAAATTAAACCCCCATCCCAGTGAAAAGGCTTGTTCTTCTGGGTAACTAAAGCTGATCATTGACTTTTTTTTTACTTTTTGTATTTCGCATGTTCGCTAAATTAAAAGGGATTTTTATCAAGGTTTGGGCATACTTTGGCTTCACTGTTGCCAATTAACTCCACATGAGCCGACCCACTGTTTGTGGGTCTATGCCATTATTTTTTTTTTATAATTTATTTTAAATGTTGCATAAGAGAATGTTTCCTGGGTAACGATTATTCAGTTCTTAATCTTGAAATATCTATGAAGTGCTCGAGATTAACCTTTTTACCCTTTTCAGAAATAATGCCACAATAATCCAATCTGGATTGGATTTGTTATACCTTATTAAATACTTCTTATCCTCTTACTAGATATTGTTCATTAAAAGGTGAACAAACAAGAAACCTGCACAGACGCCGACCCGAAGACAGTACAGTCGACTGTTAAAGCGGCCGAATCACCTAGCTGACCTTTATAAAGTTAAGGTAATTCGTTGGAGCTTTTATAAAAATATGCCAAAAAACGTGCATATTACTGCGCACAGGCTGCTTGTTTTGCTTAAATCAACGTTTTTATAATATGTGGGGGCCCATCAAAATAATCCAAAACAAATTCAACATGAGCGCCTGGCGGCAAGTCAGATAAGCCAGAGGTTTTCAGATTGCGTTTTGCACACGTGACCTTTCTACCTCCGCATATATGCAACCTACCATCTTAGGCTACATTTTTTTCCGGTTTGTCAACATTGCTGTGTTTATAAACAAGTTGATGATAAACTAGTTCCTACATCCTTCACGGAGGCGTTAGAAGAATGTTCATAACCAGAAATACCCTAAGATATTAATATGTACTCAGAGGAAGCTAGAAATTACACAAATCATTTTCAAAAGGTAGGTGAATGGGCAGCTTTAATATATATTACACGGGAAATGAACAAATGTACCGTCTAAGCAGATCTTTGACCACCCGCGTGAAGAAAGGAGCAGGCTTGAGACCACAGGGCGGAACAACGAACAGGTCACACAGAGGCCAGTGTGTCAAGTAGCGGCAGGATTTGGTCTGTAACGGTACAAACGGCAACTTAGTCGGAAATCACTGCCACTGGTCAGCACGTACCCTTTGACGTGGCACTCCATTTACTCGTTATACTAAGTAGCTACTGTTGTTAAGACTCACCGTTCGGACTTGCTCGACTAAGTGCTTTACACAATACCAGAAACAATTGCTAGGGGCGTATCTAGGCAAATGTGGGGAAAAGGGTCATGCCCCCCAATGACCATTATGTAACATTGACGAAAAACTTTTCAGACACTAAATATCTGCTATAAAAAATGAGAGTAGGAAACTGATAAAAAGATGTAAAATATTAGTACACTTTAATCCTCATGGAAATGTATACATTGAAGGAGATCTGTCTCGGGGACATTTTATCCAAGACTGCCAAGAAAATAAAGATCAATCTTTGTTTGAATGAGGAATCATGCATCCCAAACAAATAATCAGTGAACGTTTTCCTTTGTTTTGAGTCTTTTAATGTTACAATGATATTGAATATCTAGACTGAATCTTATATATGCATGGGTAATCCTTGACCAGATGGTAATATATATATATATATATATATATATATATATATATATACACTGTGACCATGCTCTTATATGCAGAGCAGGTCAAAATTATATGGCACTGCAGTATACAGAGCATAGCATAATAAAGCAAAGTACAGCATGCCACGGAAAAGTGTAACATTACGTTTGTGTATTAAGAAAAGGTGTATACAACGATAGACCTTTTGTTGGCCAAAGACAAGTATTTTCATTGTGTTTGTTTCAAAATGGACTTAAATAATATACATACACATGCAACAATGACCCTACATGGCATCTTAACCTAGAAAATTATAATTTTAATCTCTGTTACGCATTTCCCGAATGGGTTTATATCATATCAATCAAATTAAAAACAATTTAATGAATCGCAACTATATCCTATATATAAATGGGCGTTAGCCGCATTCCTAGCCAAGACTTGATCCAGAGAGAAGATTATGGGGATAACACCCCCCCCCCCTCCCGGAACAATTAGCACCCAGGGGGAGCGGTAAAGCTTCTCGTGGAAATAAAAGTTTGTTTGGATAAAGTAAGCGAAACACATTTTTTATCGTTGAGGAGAAAAAATAATTTAACTCTCTGCAGTATCCTGTAAATCACATTCATGCTTAAGTTTCAGGCTAAATCATACACCATGTAACTAAATCATACACCAATGTAACTAAATCATACACAAATGTAATTCAATCATACACCAATGTAACTAGATCATACACCAATGTAAGTAAAACATACACAAATGTAACTAAATCAAACACAAATGTAACTTAATCATACACAAAAGTAACTAAATCATACACAAATGCAACTTAATCATACACCATTTAACTAAATCATAAACAAATGCAACTAAATCATTAACAAATGTAACTCCATCATACACCAATGTATCTAAATCATACACCAATGTAACTAAATCATACACATATGCAACTAAATCATAAACAAATGTAACTAAATCATACACAAATGTAACTGAATCATTCACAAATGTAACTAAATCAAACACAAATGTAACTTAATCATACACAAATGTAACTAAATCATACACAAATGTAACTAAACCATACAAAAAGTAATATTCTGTATCATTATAAAAAATTGTTATTTAACATCTGTCATTTGATTACATCCATTTTAAAACATACATTTGCTGTTTTTCTATTACGATCTGACCTACAGAAAACAGTTTTCTTTAGGCAGTGGACCAATTGGAGGTTAGATAGAAATACCGGTGCAGGTAAACATATTTTACAATTATTTATTATGATGACATAATATGTCAGCTTTGAACACAAGGCTGAGTATCATCCGGTCATGCTAATCCCTAAATCTAATAAGCATTTGTAACTCAAAAGAAAAAAATAGAAAAGCATGCAGGTGCTCAGCACATTCAGAAAAATTTAAATATCTGTATTTAACATAGCTATTGCAAAAATATGCAGCCAATATGGGTACCATATTTTTCTTTAATAATGATATTAAGTGTTTAAAGGAATGAGTATTCTTTATATATATATTTAATCGTAGCCATAGGTTGTAAAATCATATTCAATGATTTCGAAGAAGAAAAATGACCGATAATAGATATTTAATCGATTATTTTATGTATAACTTCGTTATTCTATACCTTCCATAGGAAATTTGCCGTAGGGAATTAAAAATACAATATATAATATATTGAAAAATTAAATTTAGCCGGAATTGTACATCACGCATGTGACGGTCGGGTTGTTGACCCTTGTTCGCTGCAAAAGGTTCACTTTAAATGCTGTCCATTAATTTTGTCCCGTCTGTTTTATATCCCTTAAACGATTGGAATTCTTCGTGGATAACGTGGCTATTTTGCAGGTGATATGTAATCGTTCCTGATCGATTATACAACAATGCAATCGATTTTATCGATTATGAATTAAAACGGCCAATCATCGATGAAATCGATTAATTTGTACACCACATGTATATATGTGTATATATATACATTTATTAACATATATAGAATATATTTAAATATATTTATAATATATATGATATATATTATATTATATATATATATATATATATACATGTATATCGAAATGACTGCGATTTTTTTTCGATCGGGATAGAAAATAGATATTGGTGTCAAAAGAGGAAAAAAATAATTTGTCTTGATTAAAGGAAGAAATGCAATGGTTGTCCTTTGATATAGAAAACAAGAGACCCAGTTGTCTAATTTTCCCCCTGTGGCATATTGTTGATGGTGGTTGGTAGTCATGAAAGAAAAAGTGCAAGTGAAAATACAATATAAGCAGTAGTCCCTGTGTAGCCTGCAGCCGTTCCTGAGATATTTGCTACCAGTCGATACAGTGTTTAGGCGATCACATGAAATGCAAATATTCATGAGGAAACAACTTTGTCGTCAATATTTTGTAATATGCATTACATCATGTTTTATGTACTTCTAGCAAAAATATTGCAGGGCACATCACAATGGATGAAATTGTTGAACAAAGTTAAATGTTTTGTTCTTACTTTTATTTAAGAAGAGGACAATTGCATTCCAGCTTGCATATAGTAGGTCATCAAAGGTAGCACAAGCTTTAAATATATTTATGAAATTCGGTGCTCACAGCTGCAACCGTTCCTAATATATTTTGTAACAGGCATTACATCATGTTTGTAAACACATGATACTGTCATAAGTTTGCGATCGACCAAAACTAAGTTCCATCGAGACGCCATTTTGAAAATAATTAAGCTTGATCACACTCATTTTATTAATTCCCCTTCCTCTGCAAGATTGGAAGCTAGATATTAAAGCCAAAATAATAACAGTCAATTATTTATCTTGTAAAAAGAAGAAAAGGCCTTTTCGGGGCAGACACGTACAGACGGGAAACCAAAAACAGACTTTTGTATATTAATTACTTGATCAACAAGACTGAAGACAGCAACAGCAACTATTAGGTAGATATTTGGTAACAAAAGGTTAGCGGTGGACAATCAGCTCTTACTCGGGGTGTCAGAGTTTCGGCTCCTTACAAACCTTAAAACGTTCGTTCCAACTTTCGATGGTTCCCATTCAAATCATATAATTTCTTTCACTTTTAAAAACCATCCAAGAACAACTTTTTCTTTATACTCTGTGAAAAGGCGAAAAGAAATAAATGCATCAGTGGTCTGTTGTGGAGTAACGAAAAAACTGCAAGAAAACTGCTTTATATTGAGAGTGGTCCTTACTATGATAACATCACAATAAGGGGAAGCTGATTCGACAAGTACCCTGGCTGCTATTTATTTCATATCTTGTGGGTAATCGATTATTTTAAGAGAGAACAAGAATTCAAATACACAGATTCGCTGTGACGTGCCCTCATTGATTGCTTGATCTTCAATTGTTATGTTTGTTTGTTGTTATTCTGTTTGCGTGTCTGTTGTCTAAGTGCATTTTTTCTCCCTCACGCAACATGCTCAAAGTTTTATATGAATTGCAAAAACAGATCAATTAATGTTTTGAACATGAGTTATACTATAGGACAAAACAATATTTGCCTACTCTTGTGAGCTGTTTTGTTTTATCCTCTTCCTGAGATATCATGTTGAAATAATAACTTCATTCGTTAACGTTTACTCTTAAGTGTCACATACCTAAATGTATGCCATAACCAAGCGGTCACTGGAAGCCTCCTCCCGGCTCGCAACTGAGCGATAAAGGTGCCGTATAAACGACCTTTTTTTTTAATCGCCTTCAGGGAACCTAAGAACGCCTTAAAATTGTTGTTAAAATCACGAGCACGTTTCTATCCGTCTAAGTTGTTCATCTAGGCAGTTATATAGTTTCATCAACACTGTAATTAATATTTGAATATATTATGTTATCTCTAATGGAATGTATAATAAAGACAATCATTTAAAGAATTATAATTACCTTTTCCTTGAATAAACATATTTATTTAATACATTTCCAGGTTGTATGATAAATGTCCGAACACGGAGCAATATTTCTGCTGAGTTGTGCACTATTTTATTTGATTGAAAACCGAATGAAGTGTTTAATTAACATATGCCCCATGGTTCATGATACTCAGCCGGCTAGAAAGACATTCACAAACGGAATTTTATTACCTAAATGCTAAATGTTGTTGGTGGTGATCCCATTCAACTATAGCAATTAAAGTTCTTCAAAATCAAGAAGAAGAAAAAGTTTTATGATAATATGTCCAGCCATTCCCATGATATCTAGCCTTTTTGTATGCAGTAAGCTGAGCTAAAGATGACCATGCATATTTTTCAAAGACATCCCTTGATGTTAAGGCAAAAGATTTCAAGTCCAACAGTAAAGTTTTGTACCTTCTCTGACTGTCTCGGTGCTTGAAAATATAAAGTAATATAGTAATATGCCCTATGACCGGACGAACTGCTTTTAGCTGGGGGTCTAAAATAATAGAGAAAAAGTGCGCAAAAATCAGAAAAAAATACAGGTGTGCCGCCAGTCTTCAGGAAATGATGAAACTTTCTATGATCGATATAAATTGAAAGAATCATGGCAATCAATGCATTAGTTATTCAGATACTGGAGCTTTTGTATCAATTTTTTAATTAATCTGGGGGTACATTCGAGCCCTATAGCTCGGAGCAAATTTCGTTAAAGGAGACTTTTTATGGACATGCATTGGAATGCAGTTAGAAGTTTTCAGGTCCAGTGGTTACTATATGTGCCCTATTAACGTACAGATGGACAGACGGACCATAGGAACCCTTTAAACGCCTTAAATCCATAGTAACACCATACATGTGTAAAACCACGCAGTATATGCGTTCTTTCAGAGGACGGCCTAGGACGATAAAATACATTAGTTTACAAGAATAAAGTCTGAGGAAAACCTCTCAACATTCTTGTGCCAACCACAAAAGATGTAAACCTGTGAGAAATTTTGCAACGCTGCATTTATTTACATTGTTGTCGTGAGAACAGAAATAAGAGAAAAATTAGCCTTCCAATATTAATGAAGATTTGTTGCTGCCATCAGAGATGGGAATTATCTCAAAAGTAATGAGCACCATTAATTTAATCTTCAACGGAAAATCTATTTTGAATCAACTTTAACGTAATAGATAATCGTTAAAATGAATATACCAGCATAAGTTATCTTATGAAGGAATCTTTCATGCATATATCATGGTGCCCAGTTTCTTACTGAAAAAAAGTTAAAAATTTGAACAAATGAGCTAAGCTTTATTACCCATTTTGCATACCAAATTTGAGACATACAACTGATTAATTTGTTGACACTAACAGAAACATTTATATAATCTATATGGATCTCTATCTCTCTACTACACTCATAACTCATATCAAGCATTTGCTTGATCCGTTACCATAAAAATTACTCAGGGTATTTTTTTTTACAAATATCACTTATGACTTTGTGTGTCCTGCCATTTAGAAACATAAAAACAAAATAATCGTCATTTGAAAGAGAAGCATTAAAAAATAACCTCAGGGCCTCCTCAGGATACTACCCTAAATCATGCAATGTATTATTACTTTCATTTTTTGTCATTAGCTCAGATGTTTTCATTCATGCTTTAGCGATGGCTCTAAGTCCGTTTTCCTTCTTTCAAACGTTCGTTTGCAGGATTTAAAATCAAGACAGGTCCTGGTAAATCTCATTTGAAATCTCATTGGCCTACGTTCTGCAGCCTCTGTACTGAATTAGTTCTTTTGATCATCGTCAGAGTCCGATTTTCCTTGTTCTTTAAGACTACTGGACAAATATCTTCCATGGGGTCATCACATTCTTTTTAAATCCAATGAATACCATTATGGGCCCTTCTAGTTATTCAGAAATGTGACTTACAGTTGTTTAATTTAACTGCGTTTAGCCATTTTCATATAAAACTTTCATTATTCATATTTTTTTGGTATAACTGTGCTCTTAGTAATGGTTAAATCAACTGTTCCTCCTAGTCTTGTAAAGCGCTTTTGATAACTGTTATGTTGAATTAGCGCTATATAAATTATATATATATATATATATATATTATTATTATTATTATTATTATCCAAAATATTCATTCTAAGGAATGCCGTTTTATTTTAAATGTATGGCCTTCTTGTAATTGGTTTTTGCCTTTTTCGTTTATATGAAATGAATAGAGCGATCTGTATTTTGCCATTAATTCTATTTATATGTTCCCGGCATTTTTAAACTGTCAAGTTACTAGAAATCGAGCCATGTTTCATATTTTGGGTTCCATGTATTGACTTGAATCATGCTAATTGATCATAAATATCTAATGAGATGATTCCACCTTTTTCAATTTTCTTTTTATCCAGCTTCCCAATTAAAATCATGATTGGATTTTTATAACTAAGTATTCATGTCTTTTCTTTAAAGTTGGTGGACTAAATTATCAAAGATAAGTTACGGAATTAAGACTGTTCGTTCCAGAAATGCTGCTCCATATTTTTTAATATCACTTGAAAACGGTTGTGTAAAAAGTATGTGAATGGTTTGTAGTGGCCCGTCCAAGGTCGTAGGTTTTTCCGGGTATTATGGTTTACTCCATCCCTAAAGACTACAGAACGTCACCATCCTAACCATGAGGTTTGTCTTGTATCAGTTATATAACTAGTTGTACAATCCATGTAAAATAGATAAAGCTGATAATTTAATTAAGACCAGCCAGTAAATCAGCCAACCGGCTTAACGTGCATTTATACAGATGCCCTCCACCGACAAATTTTAAATAACTGTCTGATGAAGAAAAAACATTAAATTCATTATATGGTTGGAATTTGCTCATGAAATGTTGAACGCCTTAAAAGTGTGCAACGTGATCCTCAAAAACATAAGTAAAAGGGCAAACCATAAAAATTAAATGAAAAGAGAAAATTATTAATGATTTCTATAGTGCTTTAAAATCGTTAACAAAAAATCCATTGTAATGTGCGCTGCAAGACTTTTGCTAACTGGTGCCGAGTATTGTAACTAATACTTTCTGCAATAATCTTTCTAGAAGTACATACGTAACATATTTCAAATAGTCATTGTTGCGTAGGATTCCTTCTCTGTCTTGCATATTGTTGTTTGCACGTCTCCCTATCTGATGGAAGAGAAGTGCTTTCTTTAAATATATATTTGTTATTGATGAAGTGATATATATAACATAAAACCATTGAGATAGAATTACAAACAATATAATTGTATCTCAATGACATAACACATAAAAAGATAATATAATTAAATTTATTTAATATTATAAACTTTAATTTCAGATAAATATTTAAATTTACGAATGTGTGGTTGACGCAAGGGCCCATTAGTGATAACTAACACTAAAAAATACTGAAACCTTCACACAGTATCCCAGCCATTTTTCTCCGCAACCATTTCAGGAATTGCAGCAAATTGATTTTTTTCACCTCCCTTATCTTGTCACTTCGGTAATGAGACCTCGTGGCCCCAAACAGGTCCCCTCGTTACTCACAGATTCACAGAGCCTTATCAGGATAATTGAGAGTGATACACAAGAAACGTGACTTTTGCAGAATCTGACTCCAACCCTCTAGTCTACCCGGAAACAACGGCTCAAGCCCACGTGTAGAAGATCATGCGTTTCCGCAAGCTAATAACGTCTCAAACCATCTCAGGCCTGTCTGTGGACATTCTGTCCGGTCACATGTCCTGGTAATCTGGCAGACGCTCCAGGAGGGAAATTGGCATCTCCAGCTGTAATCTCGTCTCAAAAACGCACAAAGATATGGAACCTTTCGTGTTCAACATAAGTCAGATTAGTGGGCTGCCGAACATGCTAAACTAAATATTTTCATTTCAAATTGATGCAAAGGTGTACTTTTTGGTATCACATAAAAGTTTAGGGTTTAATTAACATGTTTTGACCAACAACAATCAGCCCACTACAGGGCGCTTGGCATCATGATGAACTTGAAACCTCTTTGATGACCAAATGGAGAGATAAAACGGTTCAAATCGTTTGAATTGATAACCCAATTTGAATATATTTTATCATACAGGATTTCGAATGATACGCTGGGTGAACAATGTTAGGCCCACGGCCACCAGGAGGCGCTGATGCCTTAAGTAGAGTTGAAAATGAAAGTATGGGCCTAGTCGTCCAAACGGTGGTAGAAACTTCAAACCTTGTATGTAATAATATTAAAACCGCATAATCAATAAAACATTCTATTACCCATGTGAAAGATGTTCACCTGACGCTTTTAATTATTTTTATTTTTTTCAATATTGAGAGAAATATTTATTATTATGATAGTGAGTTGGCAACCTATTTCTATTTACATGTTTGTTTAAGCTCATGCTCATAAAAAAATTGCATGCATTTTTACTTTGGGAAATAAGTAAAATGTCCACTTTAATAAAGTGTTTTTAATATACTGGGAAGATATTAGTATTTCTATGAAGCTGGTTAAATTTGAATATTTGTGGTGTTATCTGCGGTATTTTTTTTTTGTCTCTAGTCCGTCGTTTACAATAAAACCATAAATTCATTACCTCATTTGCGCCATACCTCATTTTAAAGGTTATTATTTTTTCCACAATTACATGGCCGCTAGGATAATCAATAATTTTTCATGTACACAAAATTTATAGTGATTTCCCCTGCTTTCCGCATTGCGGGGAGAGTACTATATATACCGAAAACAGCCGAACTTCCTTTGGCAAAGACCGAAATTCGAACCTTTTCGTTTTTCACAAAAATCAACCTTAAGCACGGGGTTAAGCGGCTTACATAAAGGTCTATTGTGCATGTGAATAAACCCTATTGTCACGTGACCAGGTCAATAAATGTGAACAACAGGTGACTCTCGATCACTTGGCACTCATTTCTTGAGTCAGCATACAATAATGCTAGAAGCGGATCCCCCGAAAAATTGTAGAAGCGGAACCGGGGGAGGGGATGTGGGGGTCTTATTCCCTCCCCCTTCTTTTCAACCACCGCAACCTTTTCTTAATGGTTTTAAACGATTTTTTTCGAACTAGACCCCGTTCCCCCATCCAGATCTGGGGGATGAAACCATGTTGCGGGTTACATACTGCCATAACTCATTTCAAAGGTAATTTTTCCCAGTAACGGATCCAGAGGGGTCGCACGCGGACCCCCCATTTGAGCTCTTATGTCTCTCATTTTATCCGTTTATTTTCCCAGTTATTCGTCATTAATTTTTTTAAGCGAACCTGTCAGCTTATGCGATGGTGTGGCGTCGTCCGTCCTCTGTCGTCCGGCGTCCGTCGTCTGTTCGTTAACCCATACTATCTTGAAAACGGAAAGAGTTAGCATTACGAAATTTATGCAAAAAAATATTCATCTAAAAAACTCTTTCGGATTTTGCTTATTTTTTGGCTAACTGCATTTAGTTAGATTTTATAGTGAACAAGCTAAAAAAATGCTTTAAACTTCTTCTTCTCCGAAACTGTTCAGCCAAATTGTCGAATATTTCCCAGAAATGATACCTGGAACAATCTCTCTCAAGTTTTTTTGAATGGTTTAAGTTCGGTGATTTTTGGCCGAGTTACAGGAAGTTGAACTTAGTCATCTGTCCAAAAAAAGCGAACTAAAATTACAATCTCAGAAACGGCTGGAGATACCATCACCAAATTTTATACCAATGTTGGTGACATAAGTCATATCTGAAATTGAGGTATTGGTGGCGCAACCTGCATCGGCCTTTTTTGTACAGGGTCATCAGTGTCCGTATCATACTGACGGCTACAAAATCTTCTTCTCTGAAACCATATGGCATAATTGTTTAATATCGCACAGAAATGATCCCAGGGTAGTGCTTTCTGAAGTTTGTTCAAATAGTCTCAGTTTAGTGACTTTTGGCTGAATTATGGGAAGCTGAATTTAGTCATATGCCATAACAGCCCATTTTAGCTCAGTCACTACAAAGATCTTTTTCTAAAAAAAACGCCGGGCCAAATTCTTAAATCTCACACATTAATTATCCTTAGATATTGACAATCCAAGTTTGTTCAAATGGTTTTGGTTCAGTGATTTTTGGCTGAGTTATGGGAAGCTTAACTTAGCCATTTTGCTGTATTTTCCTATATGAATTATAAACCAGCAAAACGTTTTTTGACTGACGCCACTGAGGCCAATTTTTTTAATATTTTACAAGAATAATACCATTAATAATTTTTATAACAGTTGTCTTTTATGGTTCCAAAGAATGAATTTTGGCTAAATTATAAAGATTAAAATGAGTCATTTTACCATATATGTTAGCTGTGTGAAGCAGATACATCTAACCTGGCACAAGTTTATTTTCATCCGTTACATCATGCCTCTAGACATTTAGATTTCATGTTATCAATGGTTAATATTGACAAAAAAAAGCTTTTAAAAAATGTAGATTTATGATTTTAGATATTCCTCATGCCAGGCAATGTTTACAATCACAGGGATACAGCTCTCTGTGGGTATATAAAGACAGCTGTACATGGATTATAAATAATTGGTATCCATACTCAACTTAATTCAAGATTTTGCCATCAGTGAGATGTATCTGCATTATAATTTTGCATTCAATATGCATCTGTAGTAATTTTTAGTGAACCTGTGAGCTAATGTGATGTTGTGGCGGCGTCCGTCGTCCTTCGTCCGTCGTCTATACGTTAACCCATACTATCTCGAAAACAACTGGAGCTAGCATCATGATATTAATGCAAAAAATTAGCCATCTGAAAAACTCTGCATTTTCTAAGATTTAATAGAGAAAAAACTTTAAAAATCTTCTCCTCCGAAACGGTTGAGCAAAGTTGTTCAATATTTCACAGGTATAATCTTGTAAACTATCTCTCTCAAGTTTGTTCGAATGGTTCCAGTTCGGTGAATTTTGGCCGAGTTACAGGAAGTTGAACTTAGTCATCTTTTCAAAAAGCATACAAAAATGAGAATCTCAGAAACAGCCGGAGCTATCATAATCAAATTTTATGACAGTGTTGTTCACATGAGTCATATGTTAAATTAAGGTATTGGTGGCGCCACCTGCATGGACCTTTTTTGTACGAGGGACATTGGTCATCTGTACATTAACCCATAATTTCTCAAGAATAGCAGGAGCTACCATCCCCAGATTTTAAGCAATAATCTTTCGCTTATCAAATGTTGTGGGACTTATTTTTTGCTATCTGCATTTACTTAGATTTTAAAGAGAAACAGCTGAACACATTTAAAAGTCTACATCTTGTAAACGGTCCAGCCAAATTGTTCAATATTTCAAAGAAATGATTCCAGAGGCAAACCCTTTCAAGTTTGTTCAAATGGTTTGCATTTGATGAATTTTAGCAGAGTTACACGAATTTAAACTTAGTCATTTGACCAAGTAAGTATACTGACATAGTAGTCTCAGAAATGACAGAGGTTAGCATAACCAAGTATTGCGCAAATGTTGGTCACATGACTCATATTTGAAGTTGCAGATTTCGTGGTGCCACCTACATTGACCTGGTTTTTTTATGGGCAAAAACCTCATAATTTTAGCCTCTTTCAGCTTAAAATGTTTATGATGAAACTGTTCAATTTTTCAAAAGAATTATCCTAGAACCTGGTTCTTTCAATCATATCAGAATAGATTGAGTTTGTTGATTTTTGGTTGAGTCGTGAAAAGCTTAATTGGTCTATTGGCCATTATTATGTCTATTTCAAACTGAGGACTGCAATAGTGTTCTTCTACAAAGTTATTGTTTCAATTATAACTTATGTAACATTGCACAAAAATTATTCTTAGGTGGCCTTTCTTCAAGTTTACTCGAATGATTTTTGGCAGAATTGGAAAGGACTGCATCTTTTATTATTCTAGACATTTTGATAAAACGTTTATGAATATGTCAGCTTGAAAAAAAGCATTTCAGCCAGTCTTTTAGTATGTGTTAACATATTTACAAACAGGCCATGATTGTGTCTGAATCTTTTAATATGTTGAGACACTGCAAACTGTTTTAGATTTGGCAACAGATCAAGAGATTATTTAGTGCAGCCAGATATAGGTCAAGAGTTCAATCAGTGCAGCCAAGCACAAGGCATGTGATCACCTCATGGGTCACATGTGAACACTTCATGGGCACCATGTGATCACCTCATAGGTAGCATGTGATCACCTCATGAGTATCATGTGATCACCTCAAGTGTGCTTTGCCCCTCAGGGCTGCATGTGGAGCCAATCTGTGAGCTCATACAATGGTGTGGCTACTATTTCAGATTTGGCAACAGGCCAAAGGTCAGTCTTGATCTATTTATAGCTTTGGCAGACTACCAACTGTATCAGATTAGGCAACAGATCAATACTTCACTCAGTGCAGCCAGGTAAAGGTCAGGAGTTCACTCAGTGCAGTAGCTGCATTCTATTTAAAGCGTTGGCAGACTGACCACTGCATCAGATTTGGCACCAAAGTTCAGCCTAGGTCCATTTATAGCTTTGGCTGACTGCCAACTGTGTCAGATTATGCAACAGGTCAAGAGTTCACTCAGTGCAGCCAGGTACAGGTCAAAAGTTCACTCAGTCTAGCCAGATGCAGGTCATGAGTTCACTCAGTGCAGTAGCCTGAGCCAGCAATTTGTCACGGTTCACTCGGGGCAACTGCCTTTCTCACCTAAGCCTGGACAGCCCCATGCATCAGACTCAAGGTAAGTTTGATGTATTTGCCTGATATTTTGACCTAACTATGTGTCTTTGATGGCTTTCTCGTTCACAAGACAGGTGTCGCCACCTACAATGACTTTTGCACAGTGTGTGTCCCTGCTTATGTCTCAGGAGGGATTTGATATATCAGTCTGAAATTGGATATATGAATATATCTCTGATAGATTCGTTGTATACAAGACTGGTGGTGCCAGCTACAATCACTTTTGTTTTGTGTGCACCCATGCCAGAATTTCAGCAGTGATGTTTGTGTCATTGTTTCTTTTTCATAATGTTTAGTACGTGCATTGTTCATTATATGAGAAGTAATGGTCCAGCATTGAAGCATTATACCCTGTGTTTTTCCCAATGCACAGGTTCGCATTAGGCCTGTAGGCCTTGTTTTTATTCCCTTGCAATTAAATTATTAATTTACCCACAGCTTATAGCATTCTATTTCATAAGTTGAAGAAATTAATGAACAGCCCCGTGACTGAGATAGCATCCACATGTTTCTGTAACGTGGGAGGGAGTCTTTCCGTTTTTACACTTTGTTTGGTCAAAACACCGACTCCCATCCCCCCCCCCCACACCCCCACCCACCCCGTATTTGCCTGTGAATGAGACAAGGCCTTCCCATCAGCTTACAGAGCTAAGCTTTCCTGGGTAGACCGTGAAAATTCTCATGATAATATTTTGCAAGTTATAAACGAAGGTGGATATTCCCACCGTATAGATACCAACATGTTATAAACGAATGAATGTTTGAACTTTCAAGTTAATTACTAATTACAATGAAATATAAATATTATAGCCGGCCATACGTACAGTTTGACCACATTTTGCAAAGACATTTAAGAAAACAGAGCATCCTCATTTTACTTGTGAAAGGTGCTTCAAAATGTCCGTTTTAATTCACAAATATGGGATGGGACACTGTTCTCTAAAACCGCGTTCACTATGACACTGTGCTATAATTCCTTGTAAAGGTTATTGCCTCCGGACTTCCTGCGTACAACGACACCTCCTGACACTGTAACCTAAAGGCTCTGAAGGATTAAGTACTATTGTGAATAACCCCTGCTGTCGGTGATCAAGCATGTTGGACCTGACATTTTAACCTACAACTCTGACCCACGTGCATGGTCAGTAAAAGTGCAAACGTTTCACGAGATCCCCTGGTACTCACTTCTTATAGCAAGCAAAAATGGTTAATCTCACAATTCATCCAGGTTATCCTTTTGCTCAATGTTGAATTGGTCGCAACAAGTGTCTCTACTATCAATTAGCATTTACATGTTATTTTAACATTTCTGGAAACATTGGTATCACGTAAACTCTCAAAAAGAGCACTTGCATAAGTTCTGTTTATATCTAAAATACCGCGTCACGAATAGTTCACCGCAAATTAGATCAATATACAAAATATTTCACGGACAAATAACTTCTGTTGGTTATTTTTGGTATGGATGTTGTAAACTCTATGTTTGCTCCATTTACTAAAATTCTCGTTAATTCATTTCTCGGGTTTTCGTCGTAAAAGAGTGCTGTGTGAGTGAATGCGGGCTGAAAGTTAGTCCTCGACATTCATATGGATAGGCCGTCAGTAGGGGGAATGAAAACATAAAGTTAACAAGAACAATACCCGCCGACAATCACGGGGAGACAGTGCTAAATACAAATAACCAGTACTAAGTTACGCAGGTCGTCCATCAAGATTTCATCAATTAAACTTTGTTCCCTTACCTTAAGTGGTTTCGTACTTATATATATATATATATATATATATATATATATATATATATATATATATATATATATATATATATATATATATATATTCCCGTAGCTTCCTTGCCTTTGAAATACATTTAATTCACCTTTCACATTTTCATTCCACATGTCTACCCTTAATAGGTCTTACAAAAATAATATTATATGTAACTGTGCAAAGATCTTCAAAAATTAGATGCCCTCCCGTCCTATTCTGGTTCGCATATATATATATATATCTTCACAGGTGTCAAGTGATGAAGAAGCTATAAGCTTCGAAAGCTCGTGGTTGAATTAAACAATTAGTCAACACTAAGGCGTCTTCATCCTGTGTTCTATACAGTAACTAACACGGCTACACGCATTCTATATATATATATATATATATATATATATATAATATATATATATATATATATATATATATATATATATATATATATATATACATCGATCACTGACAAGGTCTTCAAGGTGAACATACATATCTAAAAAAAATCTAAGAAAAAAATGATCAGATATTTGTATATATCTTATTGAGACAGTGTCCCACTGAAAATCTTTCTTTCAGATGATGATTGAGCCATGATTCCTAATCTTCTTTATTACATCTCCCCAGCCCCAGTAAAAAAACCGGTATACCGGGTATATCAGCTAGTTCAATATAGCTGTCAACTGACAAAACGGTTCGCACCCATGCACTGGTCTCATGTGAAAAAGACGAACTAACTAGTACTTGTCATAAGGAGTTTTGTCGGATATCAACAGTAACAAGCTACATTAAGACGCGACTGTGTGTGTACCATCAAAAGGGGGTCCAGGGGAGGAAAATGAAAATGACAAATCCTAAGAAAGGTTCCCAGGTCCAGAAAAGATTGTCGGAAACCCTTGAAAAGGTTGCGGCGGCTAAAGAAAAGCGGTCCGGACCCCCTTAACCAGCCTGCCTGGACCCGGTCTTGACCAACAGGTTTCGTTTCCAGTCAATCATGTAATTAACTATGTTCACATATGTTACCAGTTTTGCTAATATCACACGTAAACAAGCAACAAGGAAGTGGAGCAAGATACTAGTACAGGGGGCGTAGCCAGAGGGAGGCCGCAGGAGCCCCCCCCCCCCCCCCCCGGTGGCATCCAGTACTCCGTCCCTTCTCAGTCTTATAATGATAAGTTTCTAAAACACAGTCATGAAAATCCTGTCACTGGTATCCGCAGATTTTGGAGTTATTTCTAGGCCTACATTTTTATTAGGTTTGATTCTGCAAATATGTTTGTAGCTCAGCTGACTATTAGTTATCTGAGATATAGCGATGGTCACCCGTCTGACCGGCTGGTCTTCTGTTAACAGGGGAACTGTTTAACATTTGTGAAATTGATTAATAAATTATAGTTGATATAATATTTAACATAATGATGTTTTTAGTCCCTAATCAAACCTACACTGGGTATACCTGATTTGCAGGAAATTTTTAATCAAATTTACTGGTTAATAAAATTAAGCATGTACATTAAACTGAAAAACCCAATGTAAAAAGTCGTTTTTGGAATAGGGATCCAAGGAATAATCTAGAAGGTGCCACTTTTAGTGTTTTTATCTTTAAAACGATAACTTTCTTTTAAATTTAGTTAAAGCATTTTATGTTTTAAACAAATAGTAAATTATATGTGTATGCATAATTTGTCATGACCAAACTAAGGATAAATAATGATGCAGCTCATAATTCTAAATTTTCTTATATTTGCAGATTCTTTTTATATTGCAAATTTATCATATTTGTAAAATGAAAAATTCAATTTGATAAAATTTATTTATTAAATAAATCATTTTCCTCTTGCCAAAAATGGACATGCTAAAAAAAAGGTTTAATACAAACTTAAAATCTTTATTTTCCTGCCTCAGTAGAAAGTGAAATAAAGTATTCAGTCATTTCTGTCCATCTGTGTCTATCTGAAAATATTTCATATGCAACACAGTATCTCAAAAACCTATACATGATTATCACCAAATAGCAGGATCATTTTCTCTTAGCGTTGGAAATGTTAATAAATAAAAAACAATAACGATGAAAATAAGTATATTCCGCATTAATTTTGCTGAAATTTTACAAAATGGGTCGCTTTTTATTTGTTTTTGTTTTTTGGTTTTTTTTTTTAATTTATTTATTCACCTTGTACAACTGATAGTTCAAATTGGAATTAAACATAAGTATGTTGTGTGGAAATATTGTAAGGTGTTTTGTATGTATGTATATATATATATATATATATATATATATATATATATACATATATATATATATATATATATATATTTATATGCATCATTCCCTTTGCCAATATTTCGGCCTTCTCCTCCCTCAATCCTGGCTTCGCCCCTGACTAGGCACATGGCGTGATGTCTCCTGCCATATTGACGTCATATCCGGCTCACATACAAATTAAGGAAATAACGAATGTCCTGGACAACCCCGTACAGGAAACATGCTGACGTCTACGCCCAACTTCAAAGTACAAATCTGTGTCACTAATCAGTGTATCCCTGTGCTACGTGAATAACTACTGCTGCCACGAGGTAAAGATATAAGTTATCACTCTGTGTTGATATCAGTCAGATCGTGGAGATATGATAAATCTCATATATAACTCATTAAATATGTATGGTATATATATATACATATATATATTATATATATATATATATATATATATATATATATATATCGCCGACAAGCATTAAAGGATTCACGCAAACATTTATAAAAACTATGTAATATAGGCCCTATATATGTGCAGTATTTATCGATAATAATCACGGCTGGAGGAGGTTAAATATAATGAACACCGGTTGTCTCGAACTCCGGTTGTGTCGAAGTAAATTCACCAGTCCCTTCGACTTCGACACAACGAGGTTTCACTGTATATATAAATATATATATATATAAATATATATATATATATATATATATATATATATATATATATATATAATCCATTGAGATAGGAATGCGCGGAAATGAAGCTATCGATGTTGATCTATCTTGAGTTTTGAGTTTATTTGTATGTTAAATCTGGAACCCTTAAAAGTGATATATTAAGCTGTACATGTTTCATCTCGCTAAAAACATTTTAATTTATCTGTGAGGGTAATTATCCTAGATGACAAGAGACAAATTGATTACAGTGGCGGATGCCCCCCCCCCCGTTGAGTTGTTACACCTCTCATGTTACCTATTTCTTTTCCTATTTATTCGCGATTATTTTTTTTTTCATTTTGCATATTTTTTTTTAAATTATATATTAAAGTTTATTTTATTAATTTTTTTTAAGTTACAGTTTATTTCTTTCTTATTCAGAAGTTGAGGATATTAATGATTAACTGTGTGATTTACTCCGTTATGACAGCATGATATATTCATATAATGAGAGAGGGAGTCTTTCTTTATTATACTCTAGTGGGTCTGAGGAAACCCCTAAATCGCATTTTTCTGTGAGTGAGACACGGCCTTCCTGATAGCCGTAGGACTGGGTTGGGGTCGACACGTGGAAATGGCTGCTCTGCTTGATACCGGTACTCTAACTCACGATCTGTGTTCTGCTGACCGAGTCTTCTGCTGTGCCTAGACCACAGAAGCCAGTAAAATACATGCAAACTTTGATATAAGACTTCAACATATCAATTGTTTAACCCTGAACATTTGTAAGATAATATTTTGCAAGTTATAAGTATATAACGTGCAATTGTATTTTCACCATTGACATTAACATCGTGTTGCAAACGATTAAAAGTTTATATACTAAATTTGAAGAAATATAAATATTAAATATCGACTACATTATGTCAAGATATTTTAGAAAACATTAGTTGTAGAACAGAAAATTCTCCTTTTTGTAGAAAGTGTCCTGTTAACATTACATATCATTTTATATTGAAAAAAATTCTTAATCCCCCCCCCCCTGTTCTGGATTTTGTGGACCCGCCACTGATAACGTGACTTGATTATTAGGATAAAAGGGGATGAATTACCGGTCAGTTAATCCAGATTGAACCTAGTTCTTGTTTTATAATTATAGTACGGTATTTACCTGCAGTGCTGAGAAGAAAGTATTTTTCACCCCGCCAAAAGCGAAGTATTCAGTTTAATTGGGTGAACACCAAAGATGGCGAAATATAAATTATCATGCCTATGTACATGTACAGAAACATCTTGTGCTTATTTTGGCTACCCCAGATTCACTATTATTCTTCCATGAAGATGTTTGACCATGGTTGATAAATATTACAGTTTTGGGGACTGGAACTATCAGCTCATCAGCAACAAAAACATATATGCAAAATTGACCACGGCTACATCTATTAAGAGTGAGCATAGATATCCAGACATCAGCCTTTTAATGTATACGACACTGACGGTGCATGCGGGTCATTATTATGGTAAGCTCACTTTTTTTTAGATTTTTGGTGGAGTTAACCGCCTCCATTGTTTATGCTCTCTTATCTGCTTCTTAATCTAAGTATGTATATCTGCAGAGTTCCATTTCGGTTTGAGAATACGTGACAGGGCGGTAGCACTCGCTTCCTATCATATTATTTTTGTATCCTCGTGTTTCCCAGGCCCGGTGTCAACTACACCTGCGCGTCCTGGATGTGTAATTATCCCTATTTCTGGATTATAACACAAAGGAACCCCCTTAAGACGCACTCGTTTGTGAGTGATACACGGCTGTAGGTCACAGCCTTTCCATTAAATCTGCAGTGCGCTCACCCTGGGTGGGGACCGACCATGAAAATCTCACCGCTTCGGCTGAGTTTTGAACTGACGACCTCCCGGCTTTGAGTCCTTTGCTCTACCCCTAAGCCACAGAAGCCGGTTCGCTCATTTAATGAATCTGCATAAAAAATAATTATGAAGAGTTTCTCATGTCGATGGGGTTACTTTTTGGTTTACACAAGTAAAGTCGTGCACTTAGACTATGTATTTTTAGTATGGCGATTAGTGTTATCTGTTAGGTAAGTTTTATTTATATTACCATATTTTATGGTCCAATTAAGTTAAAATTTCCATTTTCTGTTATATATAATATAAGTATATGTACTTCTGTGAAATAGTCATTTACGGATACTTGTAAATCAATATTTCTGAGTAGAAGATCTATATACTTGAATTTTTCCTATTAATGCAAAGTTGTGAAATATAGTTTGTGTTATATTTACTAATCATGCATTTTTGCCTTAAATAAAAAAAAAACAATCTAGTGAAAAAAGTATCTTGCCTTAGTAGAATTTGTTGAGTTCATTATACACCAATCCATGTCACAATTTAAGCAACAAATGAAATGTACGCTGGATGTCATGAGCGTGACTCAGATATCCAAACATCAAATATGTAAGTGAACTTCAGAGCACCACTCATAGACGTGTCAATAAATTGGCAAGTTGAAATTTGATTACCTATAACTCCATTATACTCTCCAGGGCGCCATATTTATTTACATGTAAATGTAGATGGCGCCCTCTGGACGGGGATGCTATATCTTAAATTCATTTATTGAATCAATGTGCCTCTGCTGGTAAACACATTAAGCGTTTATTATTTTTTTTTTTTTGTACGTCTTTATAAACAGAAGATAATTTTTGACAAGAATATAAACATCTGAGGATCATCACACGCATTGAAGCCGGATTGCGTTGAGGATTTTTACAAAATAGCTGACGAATGTTTGAATTAACCCATAATGTTACTATAGATCCAATCTTTCAACTTAAAGAGCTGATATTTTTATTAATCTCTTATCTGGAAATATATTTTGACACTCGTAATGCATAGACAGAAGAAAAACATATATCGCATTCTGTGTGTCATCCGGAGAAAAAGAATGTCACTGACCTTCGATGTGTATTGGAACATGAGAGAACTCATATTTATTTCAACTCCAAAAAGAAAAGTACATCGATGACAGCTGATATTTTGAAAGTCATAAGATATAGGAATAAAACACACATACAAGCATGTAAACATAAATCGTAGGCTCCTTTATGCAAATACAGAGCAGTAAGAAATCTTATTAACATCAAAATAAAATATGCAAAAAGGGATTACTTTTACAAAACTATTGACATGAACAAAGGTAACACCAATCAAATGTGGAGAGCACTCAGATTTATTTTTACTTAATAAATCGAACAGTCAGCAGCCTTCAAATGAAATTACACTGGATACATTCAATTAATATTTTAATCAGATAGGTGAATCTTTTGCGAGTTGGTTTCCTGCTTCCCCAAAACCTCCAGAAAAGTTCCTCGCCTCCATGTTAAAGGTATCCTTTTCATCACTGAAATCTTAATTAATGATGTTTATACTGAAATTATTAAACTAAATGACAATTCTGTCTTAGATTTAATTGATATGGATAATCGGCTTGTCAGATTAGTAGCCGGTTTGATCGCACCTAATCCAACATGTATAATATGTCCCTTGCATTTGGGCTGGTATCATTTGATTGGAAGAAGGCAAGGATTACGCCTATTTATAAAGGAAAAGGAAAAATATAATTAATGACTAATTATCGACCCATTTCAATTATTTCAAATATTGCGAAAATTCTTGAAAAATTAATAAAATATTAAATAATGGAATTTATAAAGAACCACGACCTAATTTCGTGTTATCAACATACCTGAAAGATCTATTTTAAGTGCCTTTCACTCATTCACTGAAGATATTTATACACATGTGTACAGAGGAGATATAACTGAAACATGCTATCTCGACCTAACTTAAGGTTTTGATACAATTAATCACTCTTTACTTTTATGTAAACTCAGCCAGTTAGGCTTCACTGTAGAGACAATAGCCTGGTGTGGTGCTTATTTAAAAGACTGTCTTCAACTTGTGCGATGCAATGGTAAAACTTCAAAAGCTCATACGGTTAATATAAGGGTGCCCTAATGAAATGTACTCGTTCCTATTCCTTTCCTTTTATATATTAATTACCTTTTTCCTCAACTTTGACCTGCAAAATGTATTGCTTACGCTGATGATACAACTATCTATTGTCATGGAAATACAGTATCTGAGGTGCAGCAAAACTTAAAAAATGCGGTCAATGTAGCTGGTTCGAAATAAATATATTAACAGTAAACAATAACAAATCTACGGTCATGCTGCTAGGTACTAGATGCTGCGTTAATAATCATGGTCTCTGTATCTTTGCAAATTATATTCCATTACAGGAATCTTCTCAAACTGAAACTCCTAGGTGTGAACATAAATGCTATTCTACCATGGTTCCCACATGAAACAGACTTATGCAAAAAACATATCATCGAAAATAGCACTTTTATACGGAAGCGTTTTGCTGGTAAAAGAAAAATAAATTATTTATCTCGTACGTACGACATATTATTTCGTACGTACGACATAATAAATCTAACGGATCTGATTCACGGACTACAAAACACGACAACTTATATATGTATAAGCAATATATTCACATGTATGTCCAATAATGTATATGCTCTTCACCTCTATGAAAACCACTGAAACACTGTTGAAAAGAAAACACACACACACACATATATATATATATATATATACATATATATATATATATATTTATATATATATATCCTGTGAAAAGAAAACATACACACACACATATATAAATATATATATATATATTTTTTATTTATTTATTTATACATATATTTTACCAGGATGGCCCATTCAGCATGTTCAGCTGTTTTTCGATGGGGTCCTGGAAATATCACAGAGAAATATCCAATGACAAAGATATATACATTACATACTCATATTAAAATATTACATTGAAAATAAAATAAAATGTTTAAAACAACGGTCTAAACATACACGTATTTAAAACATATAGATTGCTACATATGACACAAATGTAATCATATACAATTATAAAGGTCGAGTAACTAAAAGTCTGAGTTTAAAACATGGAATTCGTCATAAAAAGGATTTATATAGTTGTTTAAAACGCTTAACATCAGTTACGTGTCTTAAATTATTGGGAAGTTGATTCCAGTAATGCGGGCCTGAGTAAAGAAAGCTTGATTTAAATCTATCAGTTCTCGGTTTTATGATGGCAAGATTGCCACTGGTCGTGTGTCGTGTATTGTATGGGTTACGTGCATATTTGATACCATGTCTAAAAGTAGGAGGTGCATCACCAAATAAACATTTAAAAACTAAATGATCAACAAAATAGCGATATCTCTGTTCCACGGTCATCCAACCTAACTGAATTATTAATGATGCTGGAGAACTATTTATATCAAAGTTTTTTGTAACAATACGGGCAGGTTTATTTTGGAGTCTCTGGATTTTTGACTTGAACGTTTTCGAGCATCCACCCCAAACAGAAATACAGTAATCAATATGGCTTTGAATAAGAGAATGATATATAAGTTTTAGAGTTGGTGTTTGAAGAAACTTGCTAAGTCGGTAAAGGACATTTAATTTTGTGATAATTTTATCGTAAATATAATCTACATGAACCTTCCATTTTAAGCGGGAGTCGATGATTAAACCCAAAAGTTTCGTGTTATTTTCGGGAATTAATGTAACATTATTAATGTTAATGTTTTTGGTAATATTAGAGTTATGGCTAAATATCACAATACTCGATTTAACAGGGTTGATACATAAATGATTTACTCTGAACCATTTTAGGGCCATGTCAATCTTGGTTTGTAAATGGCTGATTGCATTATCGGCGGAATCAGCACAGCTAAGCAGTGTGATATCGTCAGCATAAAGTATACACTTGTAATTCATAATGTATATATATATACTACATGTGAAATGTAAATAGTTTCCGTTAGAAGCCTCTTTTCGTGGATTTTAAACTCTTCACTACAATCTGCTCTCTCTTCTCATATATACAATGAAAACTGGTCTAACAGACACCTCATTTAGGCGGACAACTGGCCATAACGGACAAGATAGTTAAGTCCCTTCAAAATTCCCTATATATAATGTATAAGCGGAACCTCTATAACGCGGACACCTGGATCAGCGCGGAAACGCGGAAACCAATATTCTAAGAGTAAAGAACCTGACAAATACGGACTTCAGACAGGATTCACAGTATATATATATATATATATATATATATATATATATATATATATATATTACATATATGAAATATAATATAACATATATATAACATATATATGTTTCATATATAACATATATGAAATATAATGTTTATAAAATGAAATCGTTTCACCTTTGTTCGCAATGTTCTCTGAAACCGCGTTGGGTAAGACACTTTGCAATACCTTGTTTTAATGGTTATTGTTTCCGCAATGTTCAAACGTATAATATTAAATACTTTTTTTATGTACATGTCATTTTGAGGGATTTTTACGTGTTTGATGTATTGCGTGCAGGTAACCACCGAAAACAGCCGAACTGCCTTCGACAAAGACCGTATTGCCTGTGTGATCGCCGCCAGGATTAAGAACTATTGTGCATATATTTACCCCCTGCTGTCAGTGTCCGATTTCAGCATGTTTGGCCTGACAAACATGTCTCTGACCCGGTGCGTGGTCAGCAAATGTGAAAAACACGTGACTTTAGCTTAAGCAAAAGGAGGGGTTCAAATTAGGAGGAATAATGACAAAACCTAATACAAGGTCCCATGGTCCGGAAAAGGGGCAGGATGAGGGGAGGTTGATTGTCCAGGCCTCAACAAACTGGTCGAAAAAACGATTTAAAAATGTTGTGGCGGCTTAAAGTTGGTATGGATCCCCCGGACTCCCCTTGGGTTTCTCCGGTTTGGTCGACTCCGCTTCTGCTACTAACAAGGTTTGCATATTTCCTTTTCTTTCTTCAGGAACAGGAAGCTTCCATGCCTTTAGAAGTATATTTAAATCATCTTTATATGTCTTCCACACTTCAACCTATTCTTTATACGTCCAACACTAGTAACCAGTCGAATATCATCGAAAACCTGAAACCCCCCCCCCCCACCCCCACCCCATTCTGGTTCGCAATATAAACATCATCACATGCCAGGTCTTAAAGGTAAAGATAACAATGTAAGAATTTCTTACCACGAGCACAGAACCTTAAAAATAAATGTTACAAATATTTTTACTTTTCTTTTTGAGACAGTATCCCCTAATTAATTTTAACGTTTAGAATAATAAAATGAGCCAACATTTTTAATCTCAGTAAACACATCTCACAAACCCCGTTAAAAGCCTCGGTATACCGGGTTTATCAGCTAGTGATACATAAAGCAGGAATTCTCTTACAACATTATAGAGTAGCCAACATTCGACGTACTAAAATCCCCTGAAGCAAATGTGTCTAGAACAAAATAAAACGGTCAACCGTCTTACCCACCCCGTACCAAACCCCAAACGAATCTTACATGTTACATAAGGAAGAAATTCTCTTGCAACATTAGAGAGATTTGTCACCGTTAGCATATGTCGATTTGTAAGACTTTGGTTTGTGGTTGCACTGATATCTGTACAAAAAGTAATTCCATTGTGTTTGCTCAAAAGAGAAAAAAAACCATCTCAGTGGTATCACAGGGTCTATATACATAAAGAAAAAACAAGACAAAATCAACTGGCCGACTCTACATACCCGGTACCAAAATCCCCTGGACAAAATCAAAAGGTTAGAAAATACCATATCAAGAACCCCTGAGACAGAATGATCCGAATGAAATACCTTCGTCTTATCTTTTGGACTGATCTCCCGTGCGAAACCTTTCTTCACACATAAAGCAGAACTTCTTTTACAACATTAAAGAGTAGCCAATATCTAACATACCAAAATCCCCCTGGACAAAATCAACCGGTCGAAATCCCCCGAACCAAAAGTTTCTTTTGTCTTAACTATTGTTCCCCCAACCGGTGCCAAAATCCCCAAGATAAAATAAACCGATCTAAATCCCCCCTGATACAATCCTTTCAACTCAAAATCAACCGGTCCATACCCCCGTACTAAATTTCTCCTGCACAAAATCAACCGGTAAATAATCCCGCGTGTAACAATCCCCTGAAATAAGATGCCCATATGAAACTTGTCATATCAAATTCCCCGTATAACAGTATTATTCCGCAGAAGAAATGAAAATCTCCCGTACCAGATGGGCTCAGATGCAAAAGTGATACTAAAACCTCTTTTCTGGTAGGATATATGCCTTCATATATTTATATATTTAGCTTCGCCGCCAATTATATATATATGTATATATATATATATATATATATATATATATATATATATATATATACCATAATTGACGTAATAAGCCCCCCCCCCCCCGGGCGCTCTTAAAATTAAATTTTTTCAAGTAATTTTATAGCCTAATAATAGCGCCCCCCCCCCCCCTCCCAACCCACATCTGCCAATTTCCAAAGTGCGTTACGATCCTCTAATTTAACACTGCGGCTTGTGTACACGTGTTTGACTTCAAAGCACAATCAGGACAATTCAGAAAAAAAAACAACGATCTTTTAAAAAATAAATTTTTTTTTTAAATAATAACTGATCCAAGTGATACCGATTTTCAGACGATTTTATTTTGTGTTGTATGATATAATTGTATGAATGACCGCAGTTCGAGATTTTTCCTTTGCAGGTGAAGAGGAAAAAAGGATGGTAATAAATGAACTCTTTACTAAAAGTCACCGACAATAAGATAGCAGAATATATATATAATGTTCATATAAAACATTATTTATTTGAAAGATGAAAAAATATAATACAGGACGTCGGTACCCCGATCATGTCAGCCACCCTGCGCAAATACCTTTGGCAGCTTTGAGCCGATGTATGACATTGAATGGCATCGCCAATAATTGTCCTTTTTGTCCTTCATTGTGCATGATTTTACATGCAAAAGTTTTAAAAAAGCTGAAATACTGGCCCTCAGAATCCAACGTGTTATATTAAATTCAGTGCATGTACGCACCAAATCCGGGGTTTTGTCTTAAAATTGTGAGGAAATTCGTCATATTTATATCCCGCGGAAACACGGTCCCTTTCTTGAACTTTGTTGACCCGTCATAATACATTCATTTCTTGACGTATAGTCCAATACTACAAGCTGGACAAACATTGAAACATTCACCTGAGGAAAGGCCGCTTCATATTTATAACGCGCTACTGGTTGTCTTGTAATCGATGTGCCAAGTGCGAGTCTCCGTGTATGTCAGTGTGCAAGCCAGCTGACACCGTCCGCATTCACTGGACTCATGAACATTTTACGCGGTAAATACGGCACCATATGAAAAAATCATCCTTGTTTTAATATGCATATTACGTGCTCCTGGATGGCATTTAGTAGGCAAGTTCCCAGCATCCCTTGCGCGAGCGCTGTATGCACACAAGTAAACCCAGGGCTCTGGGATCTTGAGTACTTGGGTAAGCCCCGCAGCTTTCAGCGGCATCGACAATTATATCACTGCATGCATTTTTCAAGTGAATGGCCAAGATATTTTTGGCAAAAAAATACATTAAAACTTATATATTTTCTAAACTGGGAATTCCGTTTTGGTCAGTCAGTTCCCCGATTCCGTCCGCGGTCGCGGAAAATCACTCGCTCTACTGCCAGGAGGGCTTTCATATATTGAGTCAGTTAAAATACCTGTGTCAATGCGGCAAGGGCAAACATTTTCTTTCCAATTGTTTAACATATATGCACATGTAAATCTGATGTATAAACGATAAGTTCAAACAAAACCAAAGCATTGTAATGTTCTTTATTGAGTGTATATTACCAACATATGGACATGATCACCGATATTCACGGCGTCCAGTTCGACCGACGTAATAATTCTGATTGCTAAAAAATTATCCTTGCCTGCCCTGAGGACGCTGAAAAACTTGTACCCAGATGGCCGCCCTTCTTTACCAAATAATTTAAGGATAAAATTTATCGTCCTGTACACGAGCAAATACGGTAAGTATATATATATATATGTACGATGATAAACAGCAAGGTCAGGGTAGTCTGAACCGTAACGGTCTAGGTAAATAAATCTGCAATGGACTCAAACTTATGCCATTTTTTTTTAATATATATATATCAGTTAATACATAAAAATGTTGTCCCTTTATTTGGGTAACATATATTTCCTGGCATATTTAATAAATATATGAAGACACTGAGTTGAGTAAAAATCACCTACAAACATACTTATACAAACATACATACATGTGTGCCAATTAATGGATTATATCGATGATTGGTCGTTTTCTTTCATAATCGATTAAATCGATTGCATTTGTGAATAATCGATCACAAACGATTATGTGTGCACATCCAAAGAAGTCTTATTAATACCTGATAAAATATTCTTATTCTCTCAGAGAATGACTGTGCACTTAAAGAGGCCCAATCACCTATCTGACCTTTATCAACAAAAAGTAATCCCTTTTAGCTTATAAACAAATAGGCCAGATAACATGTATACCGCTGCACACAGGCTGCTTGTTAAGTTATATCCACATGTTTATAGTTTGTGGGGGCCCGCCAAAATAATCAAAAGAAATTCAACAAGGGCATCTGGCAACAAGTCAGATAAGCTAGAGCTTTGCAAAATAACGTTTTGCAACAAGTGACTTTTCTACCTCCGTATATATGCAACCTACCACCTTAGGTTACAAGTTTTTCCCATTTGTCAACATTGCTGTGTTTACAAACATGTTGTTGATAAACAAGTTCATACATCCTTCACGAAGGCCTTATAAAAAATTTTCACAACCAAAATTAACGTTAGATCATTAATATATATACACAGAGGAAGCCAGAAATCACATAAATTCATTTTCAAAAGGTAGGTGAATGGAGACCTTTAATCACATGTAACGAATAAGGGTCAACAGGGGCGGATTAAGGTTGCATGGGGCCCTTAGCTCTTCTTTAAGCAGGGACCTTTTCATCAAATTGATAAAGCGTGTTTATGTAAAAAAAAAGGAATTCTCCTGAGCCGAATAGTACTTGTATTGAGGTTCATCCACATTTAAGCGTGCGATATTATGATGAATTTATTGGGATTGTGGTGGTTATATTTTAACACTCAGACGCCACGTTTACAAATTATTTTCATGGCAAATTCATCAGTTACGTCAATGAAATCCAGTGAACGTATAAACTCATTATTGGTTTTTTACCGTTATTGATGCCCAATTACTATGTGTTACAGTGACGTCAAACCTAATTGACATTTTAGAGAAAACCCTGGCCTTAGTAATAAACGTTCCCCAATGATCTTGGACAGTCGCAGTTCTATATGTAAAGACTTGGAAACTTAAATTCATTAATAGACTGAAACCATAATATTTTTTTGGATACTGCATGAACTGTGGAAATCCAACTTTTTTGTCTTTGGAATAATTCTTCTAACAGCCATTTTTTCGTTTGTCTTTATGTACGTCGCTCAGGATACTTTTACCCCTCTCCCCCCCCCCCCTAGAGATTTCCATATTGCAATAAAATTCTGCTTATTAGCTTATAGCAAGTGATTACTGTATTTGCCATAAAAATGTGTAATGGGTGTAAAACCCTGGCCGATTGATATAGCCCTCAAAAATCTTTCCATAATTTATGCCAAATAGGATTATCCAAATGCACTGTTGGTTACAAAGTGACAAACAATATTATCATAAATATTGAAATTTACTGACGATTAGGGATAAAAGAAATACATTATATCAAAGAATTCAAAAGAAAAAGAATGCCCCAAAAATTACTTAAAAGTTTTAAGCTGGAGCATTTTGGTCTCCTCTATACATACCCCTATACTTATTTTATTTCATTTCTTCATTGGAAACATGAGTAACTGTCTCACAAATGAATTACATCTTATTTCGGTTTGAACACTTTCCATTTTTACTATATCTGAATTTCAGTGCACAAGAACAAAATGAAACTGGAAATATGTATTCTAAGATTGTGGGTAAAACCGAGTTTGCATTCAATTATTGGCCCATATTACTATCTTTATTCGTGCATAAGTGACTCTACGTTTGTGAATATTCCTCGATAGCGTTCCTGAATCCGATTCATGTGCCGGATCCATACCAAAACCTAAATGGTTGTTCATCGGCGTATTCCCGAAATTCCCTTAACATTCCATGATATTCCATTCAAATTTGCGAGAGTTATGTGGTGAACAACCACACAACCATACGCGAACGGGGATGAACGCATACCTCTCCTGGCAGAGGCAAACAACACTTCATGAATGTATGTTTTATATATGATGAATCCACCTTACATTTTTGGCTATCTGGTAACAACAGCGTAATAACACGGATATAACCTAATGGCCTGTTCGGAAAACTAAAACCCAATCACCTTAGTATGTAATGGAAATATGTGGTGTTCTGTCTTTTTCGTGAATTATTATTGTTGTCCGAGATTTGATAACCTACAATCAAATTAAGGCGGCACTAAACGTTTAGTTATCCAAAACACGTGGCACTGACAGTCGGCATCCCCATCCGGCATCGTTTCACAACGTTTTTGTTCGACATTTTATCCAATTTATTTTGAGCCCCTTTAATACCGTAGGCCCCTGGCTGCATGCAGCCCAGTCATCCAAACCCTTAATCTGCTCTGGCCATTACCTTGACAATTCAGCGTGATGTACAAGTAAGACTGAATTTACTAAGTCAATATTTTTGTTAAATTGCTATACAACATATTTTTATTCTAACTTAATCACTATCGGTTCTTTTTATCTCATGTGCAAGGCTCAGTACAATATATAATTGTGTATCTTGTTCACATGATGATAAATTATTTCAAATAAATGTAGTAACTTTAAGTATTTCATTTTTAAAAAGTGTACATTTTGTAAGCAAATTAAGTATTTTAAGACCAAAGGGAAATGCAAAGTCAATGTCAGATTATTGGTTAGTATCAACTAAAAGTGTTTACAAATGTGCTGATTATGTCATGCACCATCAATACAGTACAAAGATACCATATACAGGGGTAGGGGTAGTCTAGTGGTGAAGGCGTTGGAACTCACCGTTGTAGGTCCCCGGTTCCAACCCCATCGATGTTCAATGGCATAAAATCTCGCCAGAAACAAGAAGATTTGCTCTTATGTCTTAACGACAGGTTATGGCTCATTTCTAATAAAATACCGTCTTTATTGTATTGATAACCTCATTCTCATTCAATAGAAAGTGATACCAACAGGCTAAACCTATCCTTTTATAAGATAGCATATCATACAGCATAATATTGTGAGCCTCAAAATGTGTACTGATTCTGTCATCATGCAAGCAAAGATTCTGAAAGCTGCACTCACTTCAATGCAAAAGAGACATTATACACGTGACAGGTGTTAGCTTCTACACATTCATTCTAAAATAAAAATTATAAACAAAATTTACTTTACATCGATTGTAAAACTAGTAATAAGAACAAATACAAATTACCCTCCATGGTATCGGATGGCGCCGTTCGGCAGGGGAGGGTGGAATCAGAGGACACGGAGAAAACCACCGACCCTGGGCGGGCCAATACAACCCTCTTTAAAAGCAACATCGGAGATAGAACTTTGATCGCCAGCGGACAAAGCCGACCTTTTGCCACTCGACCGTCCTTTCTATTACATTGTAAGAAACAAAGTGTTCAAATACTTAAAATTAACATATGTATCAAATTTAAGCATAATAATTTGTAAACAACAACTAATTTTGCCGTTCGATGTGCTGGTCAAAAAGCCAATTTAAGCCCAAGTTCAGTACCAGCAAAACCAGAATTCATTCACAGATTTATAATACAGACTTGAAAACCTTATAAGTAAATTTCTCGACCCCAAAACATAACAACAGTGCACCTGCAGTGCATTCTAATTCAGATATAACTGGATCTTGATCACCACTTTTGATTTTGACCTAAATAGGGTAAATTCCACTTGGCCCCATACCTGAAAATATTGAGTATGGTCTCGGCAATCATTATGCCAAGTTTCATTCTTCTTTCATCTTTTGCCCAGTCTTCTATATATGCAGCTTAACCGCTGGACCAAATGGGAATATTACAAAAATCCTGCAAAAAAAACAGCTAAAAGCTATAGTCCTCGGAAGGGGGGGGGTTAAACCTCACAAATTGAATTTTGCAGCCCAAAAAACATAGATATATAGTATACTTTCTAAGAATAAAATAACTCGGGTTATTGCCATTTTTAATCTGACGTAAATTTGGCCGCATCATTGGATTTTGGCCAAGATAATTTATTTTCAGTTTGGCACCATATCTGAAATTCATCATTACCCTCCAAAGAACACTTTTACCAACTATTTTTTTTTTTTTTGGTGGAGGTTGCTTGCTTAACTTAGTATGTACATCTGCGGAATTCCCTTCCGGTTTCGGACTACGTGACAGGGGCTTACACACGATTTTCTGGCGTCAACCAGGCTCGGTGCATCACTCCTGCGGGTCCTGGGTGTATCTCATCCCCATTGCTGGGTCAAAACACGGATGAACCCCCGAAAAGCGCACTCGACTGTTGGGCACAGTCTTCCCATTAAGCCTGCAGATCACTCACCCTGGGTGGGGACCGACCGTGAAAAATCTCACCGGCTCGGCTGAGATTCGAACTCACGAAACCCGGCTTTAAGCCCTGCGCTCTACCCCTGAGCCACAGAAGCCGGTTTCTTACCGACTTTCAGGCTTCTTTCCTTCTCTGCACCATTCTACCAAATATGGGAGCATGATCGCTTGAGTATTTGTGCCGTTTATTTCTATTGTTAATAGACGTAAGGACAGGACTGTAGCTAGGGGTACAGCAATTTGATATATATATATATATATATATATATATATATATATATATATATATAAAATTTACTTTACAAAAGTAACTGCAGAGGCCCATAGGGGTATTAAACAATTCAAAGAATATAAAAGCTAATCAGTTATGTAAATGTAAATGTATCAAGAGCAAAAGGGTCAAGTGTAGTACTTATATCCAGTGTATTTTACTTTGTTGCTCGGTAATGCCATATTAAGGAGATAACTATAGAGTTAAGCTTATATATATATATATATACATATATATAGAAGGTAGTGTTACCCTCCGATGTAAAGTGCCCTATGGTCTACAAGCTAGGCCAGAGCGGTATAACTCTGAAGAAAAACAACACTGTTAATTCACAACAGTCTGTTTCACGGGATGCGACCCGATCATCAGGTGAACCATGCCGTTAGCTTCATTCTAACCACATTCACCTGTGAATTAACAGTGTTGTTTTTCTTCATAGTTAGATATATATATATATATATATATATATATATATATATATATATATAAATTGCAAAGGCTATGGAATCAGACTTATGTTAATGTGTTATATCAGCTAATACATAAATTGCTATCCCTATATTTGGTAAAAGCGTTAGTTTCGGGCATATTCATTATATATATGAAGACACTGAGTGGATTAGAAATTAGTAATTTACTGGACGTTTCATAAATACGTGAATCTACTGATATCACACGTTCTCTGTAACACCTACAAACATACATATAAACATACATACATATACATTGGTGGTGTGCCAATAAATCGATTATATAGGTGAAGTTGGTTTTCTTTCATAATCGATTAAATCGATTACATTTATGCATGTATGCACATCAAAAGAAGATATAAGAAAGACGGTGCACAAAACAGAGAACAACATAAAAACTTAATCATGTGCATCGAATAAATGTTAACAACCAGGCCATACCTTCACCTTTCAGCGTGACTGAACTAACTCGGTCAGTATGTCAGGCATAATTCTATACAGCATATTTTACGGTAATAAAGAGTGTTCATGAAATAATCAATTAATAATTGATCATCGGTCGGTTTTTATCTCGCAATCATAGAATATGATTTTACAACCGATCCCTATTACTAATATACAAACATACATACATACATACATGTAACATATTTGCCCATTACTGCTACATAGAATATTCCTTATAACGAAAAAGATTTGTCGTTAACAGTGACTTTAGTTAGTCAATTTCAGCGTCTCAGAAATTAAAAGAAATATAAGAAAAGTAAAAAATGCTATTGAATATTATTCAAGGATTTACATCCAAATAAAAATTTGAACCGACCCCTAAAACTCGGCCAATAAAAATTTATCCAAATTGTACGGATTTTATAGAGGTGGTGAATGAAATAGTATAGAAGACCAGGAAGCACCTTACGAAACAAAAATTAACTTTCATATCAGTACTATTCTCGGTAAATATTGACGTGTGTAACCAACAGACCTTTCTGAAAGAGTCCTCCCATAATAACTAGCTGAAGATGGAGAATCCTCTGCTTATCTGATTGACCTTCTCACACCTTAATAAAGCGGCGAGACACCTGGTATCCTTGCGCTTGCATCTTATTTTTGGTATGGTGTGGGTTACGGGTCAATTAATTGACAGGCCTATATTATGGCCATGTTTTCTGCTTAAAAAGCTTGTTTCCTCAAACTTTATATGGCGAACCATTGCGTGCTAACTTTCGCCAATATCGGCAAATGTTGAACTGATAATAGACGTTCTACCTCTAAAAATGTTTCATCAGTTTGGATCTTCGTTAGGTGATTTATGTTTATTTATCATACACAAAATATCTGTTAATGAAAATAAGTGAATCATAGTATTTTTTAATGGAATACATAATATTTTCCATTATATTTTATCAGTGTACATGCATTATTTTACTTGTAACAACCTATCAGGACACCATTTTATAATTTGTCAAGAGGTAATCGGAATCATGAAATATGGATTCCAGACAAATTATTAGTAATACACATTGTATGCAAAAATAGAGGCTTTATTCCACATTCTCATTTTTATTTATTTGTTTTATTTTAAATTTTGCAAAGATATTAAAGTTCTCGACTGATTCCCGGCTGAATTTAAAGATTTCCTGAATTTCAGATTTGACTGACACACTCACACCTGTTTTAATACAAGAATATATAAAAGTGTACAAAGTAATAAAAATATAGATTAATTTAGACTTTTCCAATAGTCATGTTTAAAAGGCCGAGCACATTGCAAGGGAGGAAAACAACTGACAAACTGAATATGTAGCCAAAACCACACAACAAAGAAATTGTGCGTGAATGCGCATTTAGCACATTCTGGAATCATACATGAATAGAAACACGTTTACGGAAAAAAAATAATGACTCAAATGTTCTTTATATAATTGGATTTTGTGTCAATAGTTATGGTTGATATTATTATTATTATGATTATCATTATTATTATTTTTGTTATAGTTGTTGTTCATTGAGTGATTTAGCGGACAGGGTATTATATGCGACTAAGGCTCGATGAAATAAAGAAATCCATAGTGTTTTCATTAGTTTTACCGATACTTATATAAAATATAATACACAGGCTCTAAAAATAAAATAGCCTTTTATAGGATATCGAGGTCGGGACAGACCGTTATTTCAAGACTGTGGTAACTTTTATGTAGAACCCGCAGGGGGGATATATTTATTTTAGGCTGCAATAACCTCCTGGTTAATAATATCCTGTTTTGTGTATTATGAAGTAGTACTAAAAATAAAGATTGCTCATAAGTACCCTATAGAAATAACCATAATATCCCCCCTCAATTATCTGTTATTATACTGGCAAACAAAGGCTTTACCGTGCAGCAACTAGTATAAAAACAATCCCAACTGAATATAGATTAAGAAGAGACATTAGTGTTTAGAACAGCCATCGTTAGGATGTAGCTCTGTTTTTGAGTAAATGTAAAACTAATGAACCTCAGAAAAAGCTCAGAAATAAGTATCTTTAAGATAGGTAATGATTTGTGGATCATATCAAGCCCTGGTATAAAAAACCTGAAATCAATAAGGTTTTACACCATCAAATTCTTATTGTAATTTTATCTTCAACAATACAAAATATTGCTACTAACGGGCCCATGATTTATTTAATAACAAACTTATATGTTGGATATATGGATGGACCAGCCTTCGTTAACTGGAGGTGGACCAGCTTTCGTACATATAGACTTCGTAAACTGCTTCTCAAGACGAACATTTGTATCATGTATTGCGAGAAAAGGTGTTCTGGAGAAACAATAAAAGGGCCCCAAGGCATTTAAAGCATATTATATGCAGTTAAACCGCCGTGCTTTTCTTTCTTTTGCCAAACGTTAAATGGGCAACAGATGCAAAAGATATTGTGTTTCCAGGGATCGAAAAGATGTTGAGGTACATGTGACACATACAAAACACACACACAATATTATATATATATATATATATATATATATATATATATCCAAAATGATGGAAATATAAGTTGATATCAATATTTTTATATTGACAGCTTAATAAATAAAGGACATTCGCATTTGACTAACACTCTAGATCCAGAGTCATATTACTGTAGTAATGGATGGTTTGGCTGGCTCTGACTCTAGCCATTACAACATATGATATCTAAATTCCCATTAATATATATATATATATATATATATATATAGAGAGAGAGAGAGAGAGAGAGAGAGAGAGAGAGAGAGAGTTGTATGAATATATGAATAGCCATGCTGGTTCATTTTATTTAGAAATGGAACATGAATACATGCACAGAAAACTCGCTTCCCATCGACATGGCTTTTATATTTGTAGTAACATTTTTAAAGCGGAATTAATATATATATATATATATATGTTTATTTATATATATATATATATATAGAGAGAGAGAGAGAGAGAGAGAGAGAGAGAGAGAAGCTCCAATTTTCATGGGTTTTTTAATGCAGCTTCAACAAATATATGTACTTCTACAGAAGTCGATTTCGGAGTACGTACCAGGGCAGTAGTAGACGCTTCTTCTCATGTAATATCCTGGTGTTAACAGGCCCGGTGACCACTGCTCCTGCGTGCCCTTGGTGTATAATCGTCCCCATTTCTGGCTCATACCACCGGGTAACCCCAAAAGCACATTCATTTTTTAAGTGAAACACGGCCAGGGGGCAGAGTCTTCCTAGTACACCTGCAGAGCGATCACAATGGAAGGGGGTCCACCGTGAAAAATCTCACCGCCTCGACTGAGGTTCGAACTCACGATCCCCAAGCTTTGAGTCATTTACGCTGCCGATTTATCTCGATAAACTGAGTCGTTACGGCACTAAAACGAAAAATATTTAAGACCATCTATCTTATTTTAACGATATCGCTGTATAATATAGTGTTGTGCCAGATAAATCGAAGATGATTGTTTTATTTGTAATCGATTAAAGTTGTTGCATCTTTGCATAATCAACAACAGACGAAACGGTATGCACTTGCAGAGATGTCATTCGTCAATTAGAAAAAGAGTGAATAACTTTATAGCAAACAACATTAAAAATTAGCTTCGAGCAACGGACAAGTATCAACAACCCGGCCATCACCTTGATGTTGATATCCATGAGGATATACGAATATACTTAGTTAAAACGAAGTCATATTCGCAGGGTGAGGGCGTTTTTTAAAAATAAACAAACACATTCAATGATTAATAGGTGTTTAATTCAATGAGACATGATACCCGTGAGTGAAGATACATTGTTATGAAAGGACGAAAGTATCTTTTTCCTCGTCAAGTATTTCAGCGCAGTTTTCCTGAAAGGAGGACTTCTCGGTAGATTCTTATTGTTGCTTTCATTTATATCAAAGATAATCTTATTGTGAATTTAATGTTATCTTTTGAGAGATTTATAAAGAAGAAATTGAAAATATAGTTGTAAACCATGTAAATGCCATGGTTCATTAAATTATTCGATAGCAATTCATTCAATTATCTTCTAGCATAGTAAATCGTCGCTTTGTAAATTTGTAGAATATAGATGTATCGTTGTATTCGTTTGCATTTCTAATAGAGTGGGAGTAGATGAAATACGGGGTGCTTATTTATATTTTAACGCCTTACCCAGTGCAGAAGACAAGTGGTTCCCTCTGTTTATTTCCTAATTACATAATTATAATTGTATTTTTGAATCAGCTAATAATAGCCATACCATAATTGAATCCTTTCCTGAACATATGTACCAATATTGTCAGTAAAACTGTTACGGAAAATGGAACGTTCAAAACTTAGGAAATGACACTGAAATGTGAGAAATGTTACTTAAATTGACTGATCAAACAGACTGATCTGACCTGTGATTGATTTATACATAAACTGAAATATAATATATTAAACTCTAATTTCAAAACGGCATGTCATTGATCCCTTTACCAAAAAAATTTATTCCAAACGTCGGTTGTTTGAGTTGTTTGAAATATTAGATCATATCAAAAATTTTATCTGAAAAGCGATCTAAAAAAAAGGCAAAATTTGATTAAAATCGATCAAATCTGTTCTTTCTGATCACCAGTGACAGAGTACTAGGCAAAATATTATCATGAGGGATGGGCCTTGTGTTCGATAGTGAAGCTAAAATTTCTCATAATTTTCCCTTACAGACCTTTGAATTTGGCCACTTTTATCAAAACTAACAAAGACACGTGGTGCCCTCTGCAGTTACTTATTTTCTGGATATATCTGGGTATACATAGTGGATATCCTTTACTGAAACGTTACTATTTTCCAGTAACTAAATTTGAAAAAAGACCATCACATTGATTAACAGAGCTGTGATTGGTTAAATTCTCACTCAAATATTTGTTTTCTTCCAATGATAGCAAATGGAGCAATAATTGAAGATGTCGCTAATAAAATTTCTGTAGACATGTCATCATTTATGTTCGCTTTAAGTATGGCAGAAGCTGGCAGTAATTATCAAAGCATCAGTAAAGAAGTAACAAGCAGTACACTGCTCCACTCTATCACTAAATTCTTATCCGCTTTGGTAAGAGCGCCTCGAATTTAACCGATTACCATAGTCCGTTACACAACATGCTATCCGCCTTTTTTTTTTCTTTTTTTTGTAGATAATTTTCTGAAAACTTTATATTTATCGATAATTTCCTAGAAAACTACATATGGAAGTGACAACCTAATGTGGCAATTAAGAATTTTACAATAAATCCCCAGTTTACGTTTCACAACTTTTGAGTCTCTTCACAACGATCTGCATGGCAGATTGATGTATCCCTGCATGAGTAGCCATCTTTGTTATAGCTGTTATATTTTTTAGACTGTTAAAATGACATCATCAAATCAGCAGCTGTCAATTGAGGCTGTTTTTGCATGTCACCAATGACCTTGACCGCCATAAGTGTGTCTGATATGTTGTAAAATATAGACTGATTTCTCATATTTTTTAAATGATATATGTTTCTGTATGAGGTGTAATGTAGGTATCTATTTATCTTGTTGAAAATTAGGTCTTTTAATGCTCTACCCTACACTTTAATTGTTTCCTTGAAATGTAACTAATAAAAAAAAATCATAGCAAAAAATCACTTGGACATGAGGGGATGAAACGGACTATAACTGATAAACCAGGATGACCAACTAAACCAAAGAGACCATTGATTGCACCCAAATCCTTTCAAAGGCCTAGCCCTTTTCAGTTTTGATGAGTTATATGTACATAATTCTTATAAAATCACGTGGCTGTAGCCAAATGTATCTGATTATTTTTATCGTAAGCAAAACTATTAAAGTTTGATCATTTTTACCAGAATTTTATGCGGCTGCAGTATAAAGTTTGCACTTGAATTACGATGGACTAATTGAGGTTTTGCTTACTGTGGTGTCTACAGGTCCTTTTTTGCATACACGATTGAAATTAGTATATAGCGCGGTCAAAGCTTTAGTTGGACAAATAATTATTTTTGGCATAGCAGTGTTTCCCGCTGGTTGACAAAACTGAACACTTTAGCTTTTTAACACATCATACAGCATTATGTTTTATTAAAAAGTAAAAAGAAGAAAATATTTGTATGCCAGTAAATGTCCTCACTTTATTCACAATCATCATAAATCAGCTATGAATATAAAAAATGCTATATGATAATATAATGGGATTTTGATTTTGCTCAAATTGATTTCTGTTTTGGCTCTATAGTAAGCATGGGAAACCGAGTTGCCGCAGGCTAGATTAATTCCCTCCTGCGACAGTTTAATGCGATAAGTCCGTTATAGGTCATTATTGACCTGTCCTTCATTAGAGGTTAACGTTTGGTCTTTATAATAAGGCTCCCAATATTGGACAAGACCGACGTCCATTAGGTGTTTCATAACAGAGTACGATTGGTGTCCCTGTAATATTCAAGTGCAATTTCCTATAAATATCGCTGTGGTTCATTGGTGCATTCGTATCATTTTTATGTGTATACAAATATTTTGAATATTACCGCCATTTATATACTAAGAGCTTCGACTCTGACATTTCAAGACCGAAAAGGTGCATCTTAAGTTTGATACAACGAATTCAGGAGTGCCCCTGTATGATTACAATTATATTGAACTAGCTGATAAACCCTTGTAAAACGGGCTTTTTACCGGAGTTGGGGAGATGTATTAACTGAGATGAGGAATGTTGGCTCTTTTTTTACTTTAAAAAGTTAAAATTTTGATTTTCAGTGTCTCAATAAGGTATGTACAAATATATTTTTTTACGTTTATTTGATGGCGCTATGCGTTGCAAGATATTCATACATGGGTATGTTTACCTCGAAGACTTGCATGGTCAGTGATGATGTATACAATTGCTAACCGGAATATAAGCGGAGCATTCAGATTTTTGATGATCTGTGACTGGTTATTATTGTTAGACGTATGAAGAATAGGTTGATGTGAGAAAGGCATGAAAGATTATTTAAATGTACAAGGCAAGAAGAAAGAAACGGAAATATGCATAACTCATTAGTAGCAGGAGCGGACACAAGTGTGTCCAGGGGGGTCCGTATCCCCTTTTCAGCCGCCGCACCTTTTTTTACTCGTTTCGGACCAATTTTTTAGGCCTGAAAAATCAACCTCACACGACCCATTCCCCCGCCAATTTTTCCGGACCTGGGGACCTTGTATTAGGTTTTGTCATTAATCCTCCTGAGTTGAACCCCTCCTTTTCTTACAGTGAGAGTAACGTGTTTTTAACATTCACTGACCACGGACGAGTCAGAGACTGGGTCAGATGTCAAACCAAACATGCTATAATCCGTCACTTACAGCAGAAATTATTCATATACACAACAGTCCTTTATCCTGGAGGCGACCACACAGGCAATCCGGTCTTTTCCGAAGCCAGTTCGGCTGTGTTCGGTGGTTACCTCCACGCAATTCATTAAACACGTAAAAAATCCCTCAAATAATGTGTATATCAAATACTATTTATTTCCATACCGGCGAAGTCACTGCGAGAACCAAAACCTTTAAAATGAGACATGCCACAGTGTCATCTTCAACGCGGTTTCAGAGAACATTGCGAACAAAGGTGAACCGAATTCCTTTTATAAGTGTGAGATTTATTCCCTAGAATGAATAACAATATAATCAAAGTATTCTTTTGAAGCATTCATTCCGTCTGTAATAATTACTATATTTTTTCACATTTAAATATCATTTGAAAGGTCATACTGATCGTAAAGATTTAACACACTTGCATCGAAAAAAATTCTGAGTTCCACATAGCTTATCCACAAACAGACAAATAAACAACCAGCCAAGGGAAAATAAAATGCCCCGCCAACTAGCGTAGGTAGAAGAATAATAACAATGATTTAATCAGTTATTGCATACCTTTTGGTGTTATGATGCTTCGTCAGCTAATGTAGGTATAATAATAATAATAATAATAGTAATAATAATAATAATAATATAATAATAATAATAATAATTTAATCGATTAAAGCATACCTTTTTGTGTTATGTAAAAAGAACAAACCAGACAAATAAACAACCAAGGGGAAATATAATGTCCCGCCAACTAGTGTAGGTAAAGTAATAATAATGAAATCATAATAATAATAATAATAATAATAATAATAATCTTTCTATTCAATACACAGGTTTTTTTGCGAGACAAAGGTTTATCTGCTTCCGTTCTGATTTGGCCTTCGAAATTCGGCACACGTATCGGCGGTGTGCTGTTCTAGGACAAGTTTGTTTTATTATGCGGGATTATGCCCTATTTAGCTGCATAATTAATAATTGTAATATTACCCCATAGGTGCTCTTATTTCTTTTTTTATTTAAGATCCTCGACTCCCGTCCCGTTTTTTTAGGAGGCGCCTTCGGGGTTTTCCTGCATTTACCAGTCGATCCTGCGCTCGTTCCCCAGTTGCTCTTTGTTTACTCGACCGGGACTCGGTGCGCCGCCTTGCGGCAGAACAAGAGTAACACCACTGGAGTTGTTTTTCAGCTGACCGTTTACTTTGAAACCCAGTGATATATGCAAGAAAGTAGCTGTTAACTGACTGACCCAAGAAGAAATTGACCGGATATCTGTAAGCCCCGAATGTAATGAAAGATCGCGTTACTTGTCAGGTGACTCCAAGCAAATCAGCGGAACTGGAACATTGCAAAGGCCGACTAAGGTGCACTTTGCACTTGATAAAAACGATCAACCAAAAGTGTGGCTTCGGACTAGCAGTATCCAGGTGGCGTGACGTCATTTAGTACAAGCGCACCTGGGTGAACAGGCAGCCGAAGCGGCGAGTCGGGCTCACTCGAATCACCGGCCCTTGAAATCACCATTAACGCCTGTCTAAATAGTCCCTATATAGCCTAATACTACCCATGGTTATATTAAGACACAGGGTAAGAATCGACTGTCGAAGGACCCTCAGTGACCTGCAGTATAAATTATCCATTTCTAACCTACCGACGGAGTGGCACGAGCTTATCTCTTGCATACACATAAATTACCCAGATGGGTCCGTCTGACACAGAACTTATTCGCGTCACGGTCCCCAGCCGCGTATAATTAGCTGTTAATTTAACTAAGCCTAAGACAAAGCAACGGACCAAGGTTGAAGTTATTTCTCTGTCACGGACTTGCCCTGAAAGATGGAAACCTACCGGTTATCTGGGGACACCATCAGTTTCTGATCAACCTGATGAAAATACACAAAGCTCAGGACAAGCATTTAATACTATAAGGGTCTGAGCGTGTCTTTCCTCATTGGAAGTTTTTGCCTGCATTTATTCAAGAGCCTTCAATTACATAAAAATGTGTTTGTTATCATACCCAGGACTTCCATCAATTCTCAACAAGAAAAAAACATTGTTTTTCGTGATGTCCTTTGAGCTTCAATTTATACAAATTATGTTTAATAAACTTTCACTTCTATATACAGTCATATAATTTCTTTAAATCATTTTCAAAGAATAGATGGCTTATACAAACAATGACCATCACTCCAGCAATGATGATATTGTGCCGATGTTGTTAATCGGATATATAAAATAATAAAATATTCTCACGCAAAATTCCTATACCCTATATATGCCTCACGTCTACCTCTTTTTTGATTACTTGAATAGTATAATTTGCCATTCTTTGCTGACTTTTTAAGGAAGGGGTTTCCTGGAGAATGCTAGCACAAGTGATCTTTATAACATGAACAGCAGATCCTTCGAAAAGCACAGAATAAAATGATATGACATTCAGTCCCTAACAGCTCATAACAAAATTATCATATAGAGCCGTGGATTTTCCACGGGTGAATCTGGTAATAATAATAATAATAATAATAATAATAACAATAATAATTCAATATTCTCCGTTAATAATGTTGCCGAAACCTCTGTTGGGAGCTATCTAGTACAGCGGCTAAGTCCCTTTTTTCACCAGAATTGCTCAAATTTTGCAGAAAGCACGAAACTTTGCTCTAGGATACTACTACCCCTAGGCATCTTTAAAAAAAAAGACCTAAAAAAAGTCAAGCCCCTAGTGGCCGCCATCTTGATTTTAAAAGTGTCGGCCAAAATTTGCATTTTACCGGGTCTATTTTTTTAAGATGCCCAGGGCATCTTGAACCTGTGCAAAGTTTCATGTTTCTGCAAAATTTGAGCAATTCTGGTGCTTAGCCGCTGTACTAATCTCAATAATCTGTCTGTGCGGCAAGATATGCATGGGTACTCACGAGGAATCCTTATGAATATAAACATCCGTGACAGTAATTAGACACAGCATGCGATTTTAGATGACTTACATGTATATTTATTTTTTTTTTTTTGGTGCCGAACAACCTTAGATATTGTTACTGGTATATGCCGTATAGATAATTAATTTACTTGTAGCTTTACTCGTGCTTAATATCTCATTCTCACGCATATTGATCAAGGTCTATCAAAGTGCAGCGTTATCTTTTCTCAGTTACATTCTAAGTTCTGCGTGTAACCGCGTCATGTATAATGACATGTTCTTATTGGTTTATCTTGTTTTAAAAAATATATATCATCAATACTTTGACGGGATTTATAATTAATACGACGATATACACTTTTATAATATATATATATATATATATATATATATATATATATATATATATATATATCCGCTATACTCGCTGAAAAACCGGGTAACCGTGCTTGTGGGGTTTGAGAGATGAATTTTGGCTCATTGTTTTATTCTGAAAGTTGAAATTAAATATTGATTTTCAGTGGGATACTATCTCAACAGGATATGTACAAATATTTTAGTAGTTATTTGTGGCGCTGTGCTCGTGGCAAGAAATTCATCGACATTGGTAGGTTTACCTTGAAGACCTGCTCAGTGATGATGTGAACATTTGCGCATCGTAATGGGACGCGCTGGCATTCTTTTTTTCGAAGGTCTTTGACTGGTTACATATATTATTATTTTTGCCGGATGGCCTGTGTTGTGAATGACCAGATCACCAAGCGAAAACGCGAGCGTTCCTACCTTTGCCGAAGGAAGTTCGGCTGTTTTGTTGGTATTCTCCACGCAATTTAGAACCTACGCAAAAATCATTCAAAATGATGTATACTTTAAAAAAAAAATATTCTCATATCGGCGAGGTCAATGCGGGGACAATAACCTTTTTAAAATGAGGTGTGGCACAGTTTCATACGCAACGCGGTTTCAGGTTTGGTTAGGAATCGGTTGTAAAATTATATGTGATGATTGAAGAAAATAACAGATCGATTATTATTAACGATAATTTTATATACTATCCATATTACTTTTACATCACGCTTAAAGGTCAAGGTAATGGCCGGGTTGTTCTCACTTTTAACTTGCATAAGGTTCAGTTAACATTCTGATGCATGTTTTGTGCCAGTCTTTTTTATATCTACGATAGAATACGAATCCAAATCGTTTATGATCGATTATGCTAAAAGGCAATCGATTTAATCGATTATGAAGGAAACTGACAATCATCGATATAATTGGCACACCATTAATATGTATGTATGGTTATACATATTATGTATATAAGAGAAGCAATTAATCAAGAGATTTATTAAAATATCACACATCAGATGAAATTTTCTTCGAATTTCTCAATTTAAATACTATCAATAGAAAGATTAGGGGTCATTATTTTAATTTAATTTGTTCTTTATCGCTTTTCTGACTCTGCACACATTTCTATAAAAATTAATTGCAGCAGACTTTATAGCTGATGTTATAAACAAATACACATCAATCTTTGAAATAATAATACAATTATCAGCATAGTCTGCCACAATAAAAGTAAAATTGACACTTGATGCTTTCAGGAAAAGCTGGATTCAGTTGGCACTCGGTTTATGAGAAAGTGTTTTTTTATCCCTATCCATTTTGAAATAACTAAATACGTTCCGGCTATATGCGCTTGCGGAACCCTGAGACGCGGAAAATTGAATTCTCTGAAATCTCGGTATTGTGACTACATGACTACATGACTATTGTTACTATGTATGTCCTAAATTATTTCCTCGTATATCATATACTAGAGATACCCAGTACTGTACACTGATGTTTTAAAATGCCTGCATGCAAAGAAACAAAAAATGGGAATGTATACCGCATTCCTTGCCGCCGCCTCGATTCCTATACCGCATACCGCGCCATTAGGCCACATTTATAGATTTTGACACCAGAAGAAGTTCCGGATATCCAGCCACCAGCCTTCTTGTTGATGAATTTGCAGCATATCGTAGGTCAAGGTCCCTCCCTCTCACTTTCATTTGTATTACACCCATTCAGTCTGATGGGTTTAATCAACCCTGTAAATGATTTTAGCCCGAAGCACTCTGGCCTATGGAAAGGGTGATAGACAATGGACTATTGGAGAGGGAGGGATGCGCAGGAAGACTTGACAGTTTGAGACGTTGTATATTGTCATGCATATACATTCTTCGTCATTATTAACACTGGAAAAAAATATCAGCCTTATGATGAAACGTTTCGTGTATAAAACTTCACGCATAGTTTAATGGCAGTTTAAGTAAAAATAAATCGGCTACAATTGTTATGAAAGCTTATTAACCTGACCGGCATCACTGTAGCCCAGAGGTTATAGCCATACAAGAGTATATTACTCTTTTGCGATTTATACTATCAACAAGAGTCTTTTTCACACAAAGATTATTATTATTGTCTGATAGATCATCATGTACCGCCGCAGCCAAAGCGAATGCTGATGTATCAGTTTGCCGAATGCTATTCTGTAGCAGCATCGGTTTGTGCCCTTCCAAAGATATAGTCCCAAAATAATAGGCCTTAGATAAAGAGTGGAAGCCATTCCAATGAATGATATGACTCGGTGAAAAACTGGTTTTCTTATGAACAAAAATATACAAACATCTCATGGCTCATATATTTGCATCATGTTCTAAGAAATAGATCATACCCACCGTTAAAATTTGTTTTTTGACCGACTTCTGTGGCTCAGGGGTAGAGCTCAGGACTCAAAGCCGGGGGGTCGTGAGTTCACATCTCAGCTGAGGCGGTGAGATTTTTACGGGTCGGCCCCCACCAAGGGTGAGTGCTCTGCAGGCTTGATGGGAAGGCTGTACCCTACAACCATGTATCATTCACAAACGAGTGCGTCTGTTGGGGTTCCTTGGTGCTATGACCCAGCTTGGGGATGATACAGACCCCGAACCCGCAGGTGCGGTAGACACCGGGCCTGGATGACATCAGGGTACAAAAATAATCTGTTAGGAAGTGAGTGTTACCGACCTGTTACGCAGTCCCAAACCAAAATGGACCTCTGCAGATGTACATACTTAGATTAAGAATTAGATAAGAGAGCATAAAATATGGGGGTGGTTAACTCTACCAAACAATCTATAAAAAAAGTGAGTTTACCATAATAATGACCCACATGCACCGTCAATGTCGTATACATTAATAGGTTGATGTGTAGATATGGATGTAATGGATCTTAATGGATGTAACCGTGGTCAATTTTTGCAATGTTATTTGTTTTTGTTACTGCTTGTTGATGAGCTGATAGTTCAAGCCCCCCCCCCCCCCCCCAATTTTAATATTATTCAATCATGGTAATACATCTTCATGGAAACATTATTAGTGAATCCTGGTAAGCCAAATTAAGCACCAAGACGTTTCTGTACATGTACATAGGCATGATAATTTATATTTCTCCATCTTTGCTGTTCACCCAACTAAATTGAATACTTCACTTTCGGCGGGGTGAAAAATACTTTCTTCTTCAGCACTGCAGGTAAATACCGTACTATAATGATAAAACAACAACTAGGTTCAATATCTAGATTAACTGACCGGTAATTCATCCCCTATTATCCTAACAATCAAGTGGCATACACGTTAAACGTATTAACTTCTGGTGATTTAATGTAATACTGATGACGGCGAAAACTGTTCTCGGTCATGTTGATTGAGAGCAGCTTCTCCGGATCCTTATGTTGGTTAAAAGATTCTTAAGATTTTGATTCATCAGACCTGACTTTGCCTCTCACATTGTCTAGTAAAAACAAAACTACTTAATGTACATAAAAATTGAAGGCGGTTTCCTCCATCAAACAAATATTTTTTTTTTTAATTGTTATTTGTTTTCTTTATAAAGACATACATCATGTGTGAAAAAAAGTTTTAAATAAAAAAAAGATTAAGCATTATTTTTCTCGTATATATGTTGAATATTTGGTATGTATATCACAAACGTATCCATACAGTTTGCTGGAATAAGAAGGTACGCGCATTGGCGAAAAGTTGAAAGTCGACAGTATATCATGCATTAGGAATATAGGATGTGTTCAACAAAATAAAAGTGACACCCCCCCCCCCCCCCTTACACATTACCGTTACCTCCCCACATGCAGAATTAATTGTATTCACTTTATGTAAAAGCCACTATCCTACTACATATATATCATATTCTTATTCGGGTTTATACTTAAAAAAGAGAAAATGAATGTATTCTAATTTAAAAAACCTAACGGAAAAGACTATTAGACCCCTGTAGGCTAATTGAAAATAAATATTTATTTGGTTAATTTCTTCAACAGATGCGTCCTATTAAATATCTGACGGAAAAATCTTCATAGCCAGTATGATTTATTCAAAGGAATTTTCACATTTTCAAGCATTTAATTGGGCTACCGGATTAAACCTCAAACTCAAGCTAATTTATGACAAACAAGACTTCTTGTTTTTATTGGAGCATTTTCTTGTGCCTTTGAAACCTACTTTGCCCGAGTTCCCTTAGTCCATTTCCAAGGATTTTATTGTGTCCTTGCAAATTCCAAAGTCGACCCGACCTAATCAGTTTGGCCCTCATGGGGAAAAGCTACACATACAAGTATGTTAGTTAAACCTAAAAGCCAAAAAAAGGCATTTAAGCAATTTCCTGTACCCAATGGCCAGGGCCCCTTTAGGCTTGAGTCACTCCCGATTAAAAACTGCATGTCAACTTATACAAATACCCATGGAGACTACCTTAATTTTAAGGTGTTTAACTATATGAAACACCATTACTGGACCGGGCTCCATTCACTGAAAACATAAACATATCAACCTGATGCAACAAAACTACTCAGACTGCAGTATGCTCTGAGCGAGAAGTTTTACAGGGAAAACTACTCAACTTAAATAGTTACGTACTTGAAAATTCATCAATGTGAGCAGTTTGCAACAAATAAGCTACTCGAATCGAAGAGTTTATGAGTAGTTTACATGATTTTTACTCAGACTGAGCACTTTCAAGGAGCTTTAATCTACTCATTCTGAGCAGTTTAATTTTATAGTGGAAAATGAATAGTATTATAAAATACCAACAATAATAAGATCTTGGGAAACTTAGATTTACTTTAAATTAGATAAACAAAATATACAACATCTGTGCAGTTCAGTACTTGCATAATTAAATATAGCAGTTATAGAATTAGAATCTCTCATTGATAAAGTTGACACGCATGTATCTGCTGCCACCGCCTCTGTTTAGCACCAGCCTTGTTTTTGATGAAATTGCAGCATATTGTAGGTCAACATGAACCGACGCAAATAGCTGAATCTGTTAAAAAAAACAATTTTGAAAATTAATAATAAGACAATATTGACGGTATTCTCACACTTTGTACAAGTATATAGGCATATATAGTTCTGACACATAGACAAACACGCATATATATATATATATATATATATATATATATATATATATATATTGAACTAATACTCCCAGGCATACACACACACACTTACTGTTAACATCAGCTCGCAGTTTCATATAACCATAAATTAGGTTATTAAATTGTGATGTAGGTTATTAATTCGTTTAAGGTATATTCTTTACTCTTATAGAAAAAAATAACTCAGCAAACTTACAGGGTTAGATATTGGTATTTTAATGTGAATCAGTGATAAATTCTAAATAGACTTACTTCAGTTAAAGGCCCACGTCTTTCAGGTACACAGCGATCAGACGTCTAGCCCCCTAAAGCAGATTTGCATTGAACGATCAAGTTACGGACTGGAAACAGTAGCACTCCAAGTGTGGGTCATGACGGGTCTCTGAGTATAGTTACACTGAACTCATTCTGGACAGTCGAGGGGTAAAATGCTTGGCTCTCTCCGCTGGCGACCCGGGTTTCGATCCCCGTCGTTGCCCGTCCAAGGCCGGTGGTTTTCTCCGGGTTCTCCGGTTTCCTCCACCTCTACAGACTACCGATCGCCATCATCGGAGCCATGGATAGTGCTTTGATTAGTTATAATAGCTATTTGTACAATCCATGTAAAATAAATAAGTTTATATTTTATTGTGTAGTTTGAGCCTCTCAGGTGAGACGTTTATAGGCAAAGCGAGAGTGAGTAGGTAAAACTACTCAGGTTGATGACTTTAAACTCCTTCCGTGTGTTCAGTGTTCGGCACACCGGATAAACACATACGTAAAACATATCACGAAATAAAAAAAAACCTCCGCATGTTAAAGTGCCTTACAGGACACAATCCGGGCCGGTCTGGGATCTGTCAGGCTGTCTTGAAAAAAACATTATATAAACCAACATAATAAAACAAATAGAACAAATAAAACTTCTAGATCTGAAAACATTTCATTGTGCCCTATAAAAGAATAACCTGGCCGGACCACGCCCCCTTTGGACCCTTCCGGCCCCGGATATATGTACCGACTGACATCCCCGAGCCCAAGTCAGGCCTGTAATCAGGCCAGAACAGCTATTGAATCCTATGTTATTTGTTTAAATGCCATTTTGGAGCAATACTGCATGTGGCAGACCTGAAAGAAAACACATACATGAAGATTCATGCCCATGCACTATTATTTCGTACCAGGTTCGCGCTCCCTGGTGGTAAAAAATGTAACTGCATAACTATAGAAATTTTTATGTGTAAAAGACGTTTTGCATGTGTATGATATAGGTGTTGCGGCAAACGTATAAGTATACATGGCGAACTTTTCTGCATAACATTAAGATAGGCCCTATTCTGGTTAATTATTTCGCAAAATTAATCGCATCCTTATTTGTGAAGTTTTGTTCCTCGCGAAAAAAACGTCCACCTTAAACGAATTAATAAAATTCGTGCGCCATGGGCCGGTCTTGCTTCGACAGCAAGGCCAATCGAATACGGCAGTTTTTTGCTTCCCGCTAGTTTTTTTTTTTTTTTTTTTTTTTTCATTTCCGTTAGGCTCCTAACGATATATTGTTTATTTGAACACTAATCTGACCCAAAAACCTCTGATAAAGAGGTCCTATAAGCACACTTTGCTAACCTATTTTATTGACTTTGTCGAGGACTCGTATACACTTGGCTAATCGTGTCCCCGATTTTAATTTTGTCCCTATGTGATATCAGATTGAGAAACCGGGGACCACATCGGGAGTTATCGGAAAACATCGGGAGGAAATAGAAAAGTGGGCCAAGTTCGCAGAGGCATCTGGAATTTTCTATCACGCTAAGAAATTTTCCCGATCATATAGGGATCGGAGTGACATCGGGGTCATGTGAAACCCATATAAAAACATCGGGAGTGCATCGGTTATACCCAGATTTTAGCCGATCCTTACAAATTATTTTCGGTATTATAATTTTTATTCCGAATTTCCTAATGTTTCCCGATTCATCCAACTATTTCCCCGTCGTCTCCAATGCGTCCTCTATATGTTGGCGCAATTTTGTCACCTAATCTATCGCATAATTTATATTGTATGTTAACCGTATTACATCAGATAACATAGGAATGACTTCGAGACAGCGTCGTGATATCACATTGGGACACTTGCCAATACCAACTCTGTAGATAATATCATAATCCAAGTATTCTTTGAAGCACCCTATCTAATTTTAATATGTTATTTTCTATATTTTTTTCACAATGACAAATCATTTAAAAGGTCATACGGAGCGAAAATGTTAAAAATGGGTTCGAAAATTTATGATTTTCACATAATTCTTATTTACCTATTTAAATGTACGAAGAAACATTACAAACAAGTTAAAGGAGTCAAATTAAGTAGTAAATAGTTAAGTGTTATTTAAAAAAAAAAATAGTATTATTATTATTATTATTATTATTATTATTATTATTATTATTATTATTATTAATTATTATTATTTATTATTATTATTTATTATTTATTATTATTATTATTATTATTATTATTATTATTATTATTATTATTATTATAACCATTACTATCAAAAGCGTTATTATTATTTTTATAAGAAGTAGGAGCAGAAGCGGTATTATATAGATAATATATAATAAATAATGGACACTGAAAACATTATTAAAACTATATAAATAATAATAATAAGTATTATTATTATTATTGTTATTATTATTGTTATTATTATTGTTATAATTATCATTTAATATTACCATCAGCTAAAAACCTGACGGCTTACAACATCTCCGTGATCTGAGCAGCTCTCTCTACACTTCTCTCTAAAAAATAATGAGAAATAAAATCGATATATTTTTGTGCGATTAGATATGAAATCTGATTAAATCATTAAATATCTAGAATAGTAAACATGTCATTGGTACATAACACGTGAAGGTACCTGTAACACTAATGGTCGTATTCAAAAGTTGATAGGCATTAATAAAATATAAGCGCACGCCGCCATGCAATTCGTCAATGTTTTTCGTCTTTATTTTTCTAAAACGTCTACTAATGAAGCCCCCACAGATGAATCACACAATAAAAAGTCTTTGGCCTGATCGTTTGTGGATAATAACTACTAATCGGAAGATTTTACGTGTGTCTGCGAGGTCTGATTAATTCTTTGTCTTTGTGTTTATAACCATCGGGAGATCTAAGTGCACCGGATGAGAGCAATGCGCGTGTGCAATTAAGCGTGCCAGCGGGGCTTACATTACGTTTGCACCTTGGATTACAATAACGCGGCGCAGCTGCTAGCTACGTGGAGACTTTAGTACTCGCGATTTTAACAAAGAGCGCCCCAAACCCTCACACAAAGAACGGCACAGCGGGCGCTCGTACACATAGAAACACTGCTCGCCCCCCGCCTCGTGCCATGCAACCATTCCATATTCTTTTACGAGGGTTCCACCCCGATCTTTAGCGGTATTTACCCGTACACAAACTTGCACCGGCGAGAAAGTAGACCTCAATTTTCTGCGAATTTAAATATATGTTTCTACTCGTTCGTTAATCACAGTGCATTATATTTTTGGACTTCACAATATTTCCCAACAACTGCCCCCCCCCCCCCCCCCCCCACCATAGAGGCAATTAACTGCACAGGGCGTGCGCTAGATACGAGTCACCGTTTTCTTCTCTCTTGTAAGTGCATTTTCTTTAACTTATCACCATTTTACATTTTTGCAATAATAGTTATTATTTATGTGACAAACAGCTGAGATCTGTGAGCAGAAATATACAGTCATGCATTTTTAAATCTAATGATAGATTCATTTTTTTTCACTTTAAATTGGATCAATAGAATTAAAGTTTATTCAAGTCAAATTTCATATTTGCAGATAGATGTGATCTTGAATTTCTGCAATCATCTTATCTACAAAATTGTTTATGATTTCAATTATTTACTTATTTTTCATATTTAATATTTACTCTGCATGGGTGCTTGTAATGGTACAACGTTATCTCCATAACGTTGTTGTTAAGGGTTACCGTTAACTGGTCTGTAATACCCTAGAATAATATCCCCACACGGATCTGAGCAGTGTGAAACCCTGATGTTATTTAGACTATAAAATCACGTGACCTAAACCATGTGACAGGCCATAAAATCACGTGACCTAAACCATGTGACAGTTAACACAGGAAATAACCGGATTCATAAAACCCCAAATTCCAAAGGCACAGCAAATAAAACGCCTCCGTGTGGGTGAGGGGCCGCACGGGTCCGCTGCATTTATACAATAGCCGAGGAGCCGCGGAGGTTTCTGTTGAAAGATTGCTTGTTTGTACTCTAGCAACCGAGCGGGTCCATAAACAAATATATACAGCTGTACAACCCCTATACGCAGCCCGCATAAGTGAATCCCTCAAACCGTATCCAGCTCGGCCTGGGGTTTATTAGTAATGCTGTCTGACTTGAATCTTGTCCATAAATAAAATGTGAGATATTTGTCTAGATGGCCCATAGTAACTGCATAGCTGCGTTGAATTAATAAATGTCTGGTTTTGATTTATAATATGACATATATGTAGTTGGTATTCCTGGCGTAAGACACTTCTCCGGCTAGTTTTTTTTCTAACCTTGTAAACAGAATTTTATATGATTCCACGGCCCGATTATTGAAATTTTAAACCCGCACACATGACAATAAATTTTCTTTTGGTTTTTATATAGACACTGGGGATCATTTTAATGGACCGGGTCTGGAATTACTTGTTTCAAAATAATATTTATACGCTGAAAAATCAATCAGATGACTAATTCTTTTTTTCTACTTTGTTTTGACAAGAAGAATAAACATTCAGTTCGTATTTTGTTGGTACTGATATTTTGAAAAATGAACATTCTTGAATCTGCAAAAGTTCCGGCCGTTTGGCCAACAAGTTGAATAGAAGCGGATTTTTTTTTTAAACAGAAACTTTAAAGGAGACATACCCGTTTGATGAGATTGTGTCTTTTGGGTTTAATTTATTTATTTATTTATTGTTGTTGGAAGTAAACATCTCCAGTTTTATTGCTAGCTTAAATGAGTATGGGCATCTGCAGAATTCCATTCTGGTTTTTGCATTCATGCCACGGTAGAAAAACACACTTCCTCTCATTTTATATTCTGTTTCAACAGGCCCGTTTACTACTGCACCTGGGGGCCATGGATGTGTAATCGTGCCCAATACGGGATCATAAAACCGAAGAACCCCCGAAACGCGCACTCGTTTGTATGTGAAGGTTTGGTCTGGTCGAGTTGCTCTTTTCGCACTTCGCAGAATCTGACACACAAGCTTACGACTCAGCTGGTTGGGGATTATATAGGCATATAGAAACCCTATGCCCACAATGTACCGGGGTTTCTAAATACACCAGCGGCATAGGCGTAAATGTCGTGAAGATGGTAATATTGTCCGTTCGAATATGTTGAACAAGAATAGTTTCAAGGCAGATTACATTACCACGGGTATTTTGTAGTAATGAATATTTTGTAATCATACCTATGTGAAATGTAAACAGGCGTCTCCTTGAAATATATCTCATTTTGATTTTGAAGTTTGACATTTGAGACAAGCAGTCCGGTCATTCCCACAAATTACAGCTGAAAGAAGTTCGTTTTGACGTAACTCTTGTTAAATATAGCAAATAAAATGTCAACATGGTTGCAAGTCAGGCAATACGACTGAGAACTTTATGGCGCAGGGTACCAATCTACACAAACTTCCGATCTTACAAAACTTTATAATTAGCCCAATCATTTTTCACCAAAGTTTCGTAATGGACTCTTCAATTCAGAGATGTGTAGGTCGGAAATACTACTTCTAAAACTAACATTCGTTTAAAATAAGAATAAAACAATTCAAAACGAAAATGAAAATAATTTTGTATCCTCCGGCACTCTATGTCATTATTCCGTAAGTTAATGAAACTATGTGGCCTACGTGCAAAACCTATGTCTCATGGTGGTCGAGCGATAATAGTAGAGAAAGAGATGGGTAATGTATCCGCGGGTGGGCCCGAAATAACACCACATGTATATACACAATCCTACATCCGAGTCAGTCACCCAATTAAACCTATTCAACGATCTTCATTAATAAAAAAAAAACACAGGAAAAACATTATCATCTTTGGGAAAAGAGGGAAATGAGTTGACGCATCAGCGTTCTAGTATTTAACATAACCGCTGAAACTTTTTATACGCATTGGAGATTAAGCAGATAATCTGTGTCAGTATTAAAGATATTTCCCCAAACAAATATGTAGTTTCATATTTGCATGTATATCATAGAAAAGGGATATGTATACCAACCGAGATACATCGGTTGTTATGGACTGAAACGAATAGGGCCGGCTTGTGTGAATATATATATATATATATATATATATATATATATATATATATATATATATATATATATATATATAAAATCACGTGAAGCAATCAATGCAGAAAGAGGAATGATTATTATCTTGCATCTGACGTAGCTGCACGTGAGTGCTTGTTTCAATGGTAGAAGTTTGGATGTTTCGTGCATAAAACAATATATAATATGATCAGTGTGAAAACTAGCGACCATTTCAGAACTCGTATAATCACCCTGTTGGAGCTAAAATACCATTTCTAACCAAGGTTGTTAAAAACAAAAGAAGATTTCCTAAATTTCCTAAATATTCCTATTTGCTTACAGGAAAGGAGCTTGTTTATTCCGTCCCTGTCCTACCATTTCTTTATTAATGCATGCATGGATAAAAGCCTGAGAAGCCACAGAAAAAAACTCTGTACTCCACTAAAACATGAAAACATCTTGGTCTTTTGACTCGACTTATTCATTTATCAATATAGAACATCACACTTGTAGCAGCCTGTCGGCGTTTTCCAAGAATATGCGCACCATGCACGTTACAGCCATCTACGTGTTCTGGTCCACTGAGCCAGATTCGTTAAAGAATAAAAGACACATGCAAGATATACTTCGACTGAACGATCGCCTTCGAGCATGAGATGTGTCATTTTTTTCTTTTATCAACTGAGATATAAAAATACGTTCTTTGCCGATATAACGGACCCGAATAATTAGTGTCCATGCTCATCGGGAGATGTCGCTAGAGTGATGGAAAAGCCTATTACAGCAATCTTCCGCTTTTTGTTTGGGATTTAACTCGTGTACAAAATAAAACTCCGAGAAGTCGTTCGGGTGAGCAAATGTGTTTGTTTGCCTTTTCTATGGTGGTAGATTTTCATTCAAAAGATATGTTCAAATATTTCTTTCTCAAGAACCAACCCACGGGCAGAATCAGTTCATCAATGTTTATATGATTCCAAGCACATGTGCCAACAATGAAAGAGAGAGAGAGAGTTTTATGATTGTACATGATGAATAATGCGCATATATATATATATATATATATATATATATATATATATATTGGATTAATTTTTGTCTTACGATTTTCTTTCATTCCGTCTCCTTAATCACTAATATAAAAACTGATCTATCCGATAATAATGCATTTTTTATATGTTATGAGAAGTATGCATAAGAGTATGACTATAGTCTTTTTCAATTTCTTTTTATTTACCCGCTTTCATATTCTTCCGACTGGTCCATCAAAATTTTCTTTTAACTCCATATTTACACAAATAGAAAATGTATAATATCTGTCTAGGTACCGTCTATCTGAACACACTCTTCAGCCAGACGAGAAACAAAGAAGTAACCGATATTATACTGGAGCTGATGACAGTCATGTAGTGTAGTTCCTATAAAGTGGTATATTACTAACTATACAAGTTTAAGTGTATGATTCAGAGTGTGTTATAAAGTTCCTTCTTGTCATATTAAGATCTGGAGAAAAAAATGAACATTTTTCTAAGACTTCTTTATGCGACCAGTTACTGAAATCTCCTGACTTGAATCAGCACTCAGCATTGTTATCTATTACCATTAAATAAGCATAACATGTTGTCTATACCTCATTGAACCATACATAATACAATACTAAATCGACCATATAAATTGCATAAACCGAAAATTCAATCTCTCCTATTATAATATAAGATTTTGTTTCGAAATTACCTCGCCGAACCTGTTGGATCTTATTTTCAAATTCTTTTTTTGTCCTTCTTTGGAGATTATACAATCGGAACAGAATGTCTTATCATCTTATGATTTGTAGAATCGGTAAACGGCTAACTAAAAGATAATCCACTATGAAACTAATACTAACAAATTGAGGGACCACCGCATACATATAGTGCCCAGTTGCAAAGACTGGAGATCGTTGTCCATGGGTTACTATGGGATACATTTTAATACCGGTACATACAACCTGTCATTTGAATGCACAGTCCTGAAACACCCCGCTTCGTTCAAATTTTCATATTCTTTTGCCTTGGGGCCCACTATCCAGATATATAAATATGCCTTGATTTTTTTATTATTATTATTTTTACTGTTAGTTGCATTGTTTACTGCCTCTGGGGGCAAAGAATGTTGCTGAACTGGTAATTCGGACACTTTCACATAGACGACACGTTTGTTTACGCCGTTCACCTTGGCATTCTTCCGGTTAGCTTGCCTCATGTTTCGAGAGTAACTTCCGGTGCGACTCTTGTTAGTCTGTTCCGGGTCAAAGGTTAAAATTTTAATCAATGGGACTGGCTGAATCTATAACAATGGGAACGATTATTTTATTTTATATATATATATATATATATATATATATATATATATATATATATATATATATATATCATGCAAACGGATTCCATGGGTATGAACTTGATCTGATAATCAAGAAAACAGAGGTATATAATAATGGGTCTGGTCCGGTCCTATAGCCTTTGAAAAAGGATTCCAGTTCTGCCAATTTGACAAAGGTTCTTCTAAGTGGCTGCCATTTAGGACACGCCCCTATAAAGTTTATATATTGAACAAGATACTAAATGTTTCATTCCCGTGTTAATACAGCCGCTCATTGTGGAAAATGCACAGGAGGCAAAATATATACACGCCTTTTATTAAAATTTTCATTAGGACCATGAACTATCAAAAAGGAACATCCACTATTCCTGCTATATTGACTACATTATATTGTTCACGTTTGTATCCTGACTAATGTCAAATTATCAGCTCATTGATGTTTGTCTTTACTATTCACATTTCTTTTTTTTTTTTTTTTTGCTTATTAGGAGTAACCAGTTTATATGTCCAGACAGGACTTTTAGTTAAAAATGATGGTGGCGAATTACCCTGCTTTGTTCAACATTCTTGTCATTCAGAAGAATATAGAAATAAAATTAAATAATTATGAACCACAAAAGAACAACCCTGTCTTCTATGTCCGAAAATAAAGTGTGGAAAGCTTTATCTGGAGCAAAGCGTGGACTTTGTTGCTGGTGGTCCGACCTTTGAAGTAATGAGAGCAGCAAATATGACTTTGGTTATATTCTGATAATACTCCGGGATTTAAAACTACAAAAACAGGTATCGACATCTGATGGTTTAAACTACGTGCATCTCGAGTTTTAGAACACATAATGCTTAACGTCGACATATAATTCTCATGACACGGTTAAATTTATAATTTTTAATCAACAGAAATTGCTGAGATCGGACCTTGGACTTAACCTTACTTAAAAATCCCGAGGTCTATCCAATATATTCTGATAATACTCCGGGATTTAAAACTACAAAAACAGGTATCGACATCTGATGGTTTAAACTACGTGCATCGCGAGTTTTAGAACACATAATGCTTAACGTCGACATATAATTCTCATGACACGGTTAAATTTATAATTTTTAATCAACAGAAATTGCTGAGATCGGACCTTGGACTTAACCTTACTTAAAAATCCCGAGGTCTATCCAATAAGACTTATCGGGACACACACTTAGCGACAATTTTCCTGGGTTTCCATACTTTTTTAATCTTTTCTCGGAATTTCTGCATGTCCTTAAATTTGTCCTCAGCTGCGATAGCTAAATCCTGTCATACAGAGAAATCTGTCTTGTTTGAGAACCATTCTCTCAAACGTGTTTAATATTAAAAACCTCTAGAATAACCGGAACTTTAGCCTTGGTGGACTATGCAAGATGACGTTTTACATTACATTATATACTGAATAGCATAAAATTCGTATTGTGGAATGTAATTCCTGATACAGGGCACTTGTTTTGAAGGGATAGGGAGAGAAAACGGACGGACAGACAAACTTAGATACCTTCTCATTTTCATTATTCACTGCGTATCGATATATCGGCACTATACGCCACATGCTTTGTCAACTTTCTCGCCAAAAATAATTCATTATAAATATCATGATAACAAACGTATTTGTGAATCTAACTAATTATATTTTATGCCATCATTTTTAAGGATAAATGTATGAATCTATTTTGGTGGAGGGGAGAGACAGAATTTAACAAAACATTCAATGGTAAAACAAAAAGAATATATCAAGAATATGATTGGTATTGTCATTAGAAATAAACAAAAAGATAATTGTTTATACTATCAATATCCTGACTGGAATAAAGATTATAATACAATGAATGGACCAAGAAGAAAAGAAATGTAGGTACCGTTTGTTTGGTTAAAACAATATTTTATAGCAGAATAGACAATGAGGATCAGAAAACAGGGCTTCGCCCTATAATAATTCTTCTCCTCATATTGACTGTTTGATTATTGTTTTTCATGACACAATCTAGCCGTCTTTAAAATTGTTGATGTTTACAAAATCAGCAAATATATAATAGCGAGAACACAGAAAAAGTCACGAATGCATTAATGAGACACGTTTTCATTGCGTGCGAACGATAAACGGCAAGCTGTACAAACATATACCGGTACAACTGTATCACATCCGTCATATACAATACCAACATAGCCGAACAAAAGACCTAGCAGCGAATAATAAAAACTAAACTATTCAATACAACAGCGGCGGCTGGGCTGAAGTGCATGCATGGCAGATTACGAACAGAAGACTCGGAAACTTTAAACTGGCCTAGCGTTAATGCTAGCATTATATCTACAGTATAGTATTAGAAACCAGGGTTTAATATTTCTTCATACTGCCATGGTGATGAAAAAAGCTTATAGATATTTCGATCCTTTTAAATTATTTTCCTGCGTAAATTTAAGGTTGGTTGATCACGTGATGTGCCCAGCACCGGATTAACCTTGTAACGAAAGCAGCATAGCTACGGGATATACACGCATATTGCTCAATTGAATCGCATTAAACATGCTGTCAAGATTTCTTATCGGTACCAGAATCGGATCTGATAATCATCTTTAAATTCGAGCAATGTCGGATGTTTTATGAGTTTGTGGGTTCATGTACTTTTGATCCATTTATTGAATCTCAAATGTTTTCAATGGATATATTCCGAGCATTTCTACCATTAATAATTAATTATATCATGCTTTCTAAATATCTACTAAAGAGCTAGCTGGCAATACATAAGAAATCTATAAGATGTATTTTTTTTCCTTAACCAGTTGCAGTTGCACTTGAACAGATTCTAAACAGCTGATACAATCTGATTCAATCTTACCTGAAGCCTAGGTAAACTTTTTCAGTAGTTATTTGCTTTAAAATGAACATGGTGCCAAACAGGACCCTTCATAGTTACCCGTTGCATTATCACATAATAAGAAATTATTTAGGGTCTTGTTTTTTTCAGATGTAGACAATGCCTTTGATTTTGTACGTCATCACTCATGGTATTCAACTGCAGTGACAAAATCCAAAATTGACAGAATAAAAATAGATTAATATAAAAAGCCCATCTGGAAATGCAAATTTCAAAAAAAAATTTGAAGGGAAGATGAACTGTATGGAATGTATACGTACACGTAAGTTATATTGACAACTTGAGTTTTAGAACTTTATTCAAATATTATTTTGCAAACATTTTATGTATTTTTTCTTTATTTTGTTACATATAGGCCTATGATAGATATGACTGTATTTATATGCATGGTGTGGATGTTCAGTATAAATGTATATATACACGTATTGGTGTTTACATAGAAGTTTCCATGGGTTTTGCATCCTGGTTCAACTTTGTGGGACACGAACAAGTTATTATGTGCTACATTTAGTCCAAAAATATTTCCGGTGTATACATTCAAAGAATAGTAAATACTCCGTTTTTAAACAGAATTAAATTGATTCGTTGTGAACAGATTAATATAAAGGTATGTACACATACATTTATATATTTTATAAGTACCTTATCCCTTTATCAGTTTTGTGCAGGTTATACAACATAAACAGAAACCACTTCCTTTACCCGTACACAAAACCACACAAACATTGTAACATTTTGGAGTTAAATCAGTTTATATTATGGTTAAGCACCTATACTCTGAGTCACTTTTAAAAAAGCACCTGTGATTAAAAATAGTTTTAAAGTGATTGATGTCAAGTCTTTATTCTTTACAAATCTTCCTTCTGTGGCCAAGTTTCATAAAAAGCCACTGTCCAAGTGATCCGCAACGCGGTCAAGGACGCCAGGTCACATGGGAGTAGGACAAAGACCCGCCTTATAGTTCAGTGTGAATCACAACGCTATCGCAGCTCCATATGACGTCATCAACTCGCCTCGCCATTCAAGCCACTAAAATGGCAGCCAGCGCACGCACACACTAGAGCGCTTTGTTTTCAGTGCGGAGATCGGCTCAGTGGAACTTTGGTACAAGTTCCAATTAACACAGGAAGGCGGAACAAGTCACGGGGTAGGTAAATATGTTTTCTGATTGTAGATCGGACTTTTATTTGGCAAGTTTTTAAAGATTTAAAGACTGTTATGGTTAGTGGAGGTCCCGGGATACTGGGGAAGCATGGTGATGGCATTGTATGACGGCCCCGGTCGCTGCGTATTGGAGTGTAACGTAAAGCCTCACCGCCCGATAAGTGGCTTTCACAAGGCGCAGCGGCGCTACACAAAAGCTGACCTAGTTAACAGTGGGCCAGGATAGCTGGCCTGCGTGCGTGTCTGGCGGGGCAGAAGGGCTTTACGTGGTCCATGTATAGTTCTGCTATATAACGCAGTTCTCTTGTCTCTTACCATTCAATCAATAAATCAATCTCCACCGCTTGAGCTTTTGTTATGCTGTTACCATGGGTCCACTCATTATTTACTGGCTGTTTTTGAGCCGGCCCGACCCACATTAAAATCAATACAACCTCGAGTGGGCACGTTGCCATGCTTGTTAAAAGTTCAAGCCGGGAATCTATTGACAAAGCGTGCAATTATATTAGGAGGAGGTAAGTTGAACTTTGCACTCCGTACCTATACAAGCGTCATCGCCTTCATGTATGATTTAGATGACGTCGATGTGTGGTTCCATTTAGCGTGCGGAGTCGTTAAGATTTTACACTTAACTTGTTACCAAACATTAATGGTGCATCAGCCGGCCACCAGGTAGCGACTCTGTACGGATTGACTGGGACTCGGAGGTTTTGGTGGCGACGGATTCCCAGCGTGTGACAAAAACGTTCCGGCTCCGGGGCAAACATCTGGTGACCCAGATCGTGACCACTCGCCCACTATGTATAGATGTGATTAGGAGCCACGGAACCCGGGATCACAAGGAAATCTGACAGTCTGCATCCCTTGTGGTTGTTTCCCCAGCTCCGAGATGGTTCATTAAATTTACATCGGGCGCGCAAAGGCTCTTTTCAATCGAAAACGGCCCAGCCATTGTGGGTTACCCCATCGCCCTCGCGCTTTGTAGTCGATCAAGGAGGGGTGGTTGTCCTTATCGGCAGCACTACCCTCGTGGTTAATTTTCTTTAATTATGGAAACTCCTATGTTTTCTTGATTATTTACACTTCATTACCGGTTAGTCTATATCATTTGCGTCATAAAGATCGACATTAAATTGAGAGAACACTTTGGTTGCGGATATGCTTTACCTACCACCTTAACTGGAACCATTCGTTTTAAAATGCAGATGATTTAGTCATTTTACCAAATATCATCGTATATTTAATACCCGTTCTATTAATTAGATAAGATGACGGGTCTAAAATAATACCTGAAAACTGGTCTGTTCAGTGTAAGATAGATTGTATTAAGATTAACAAAGGTAGATTCAGTTAAGAGAGATAGGGAAAAATGGTAGGGCTTTTACACACGCATTTATATATATATATATATATATATATATATATATATATATATATATATATATATGTATATATATATATATATATATATATATATATATATATATGACGGTTAATAAATTTTGGCCAGGAAACAGATTCACACAACTCCGATCCACAAATGAACCTCCCTAAAATTTATCATAATAAAATGTACTTTTGGTATACAGAACCATGATTTGCTTAATTTCGTCAGGAATAGACATGAAGTTTAATCTTCAAGTGGAGTAGGGTCCCCATTAATAAATGTTCGACCCAAACTTAGCTGCCCCGTGTTTGCCGTCACCGATGATGCATGGACAACCAACGAATATTCAGATCAGCCCGAGATGATAACTGTGTGAAGGTAATACAATACATACTTAGTACAAAAAATATTAAAAAAATAGATCCATCTATTAGTGTCAGTGGCGTGTATACGAGAGAAAATGTGCATGTTATAAACTATCGCGTGAGTGGGTCGCGCCATACAGACGAGTGATTTGCGACAGTCACGTGACATACCGTCTCCATCCCTAGAGGAATGGGGCCCTATAGACTGTAAAGTCAAGCGGGGCATAAATTTTACGGTCGATCAGTCAGGGCTAAACGTAAACATCTTATATACAGTCCTGTATAGTAAGGAGAAGTCCACCAGTGTATCTTTGCGAACTTGAGAATCTGTGCATTTATAGGGAGGACTATACAAGTGTTAAGATTTTTAGTTTCCATATCAAATGATATGATTATAAAACTGTATATTATTGTTGTATATGTAACAATTAAACTGGCTCGTGTTATTATCATTGCATGTTACAATGCAAGGTATTGTACTGGTTATTGTAAGCTTACTAAGTTATGAGCATGACAGAATGTATAAGACTTTTTTTTAGAATTGCACAAGTTTTGTTGTAATTTAACATTGTGTTTGTATATGTATTTTACGATAATTTATCATTTTCTCTGACACTCTGGTGCCGATTATTTACACGAATATAGCCCAAGGTATACGTCACAGGTTTTATCTCTACCAAAACGTTTATATCCGACATTTCCTGTTATTTTTTATGTATAAATGAATGTAAGTATGTTATTGATCGAGCGCATTGCCCCGACCCCCCCAACCCACAACCATATTGCCAACTATTAACCTAAACTAGATAAAAAAAACTGGCGGTCTTTACATGAACAGACACGAGTTGTGCATATTTTGTGTGTATATATATATATATGTACAAATATTGATCAGTAAGGCAAGAAAAATAAAAAAGGTATGGTTCTCAGGCACCACTCGCGTCATTTTCAAGAAGATAAATAATACAATTTATGTAGTACTTTTACCTGGCAAGCAAATCAATTTTTTATTTTCAGTCTTTTCCCTGATCATATATGACATTTTTATTAATACCTACAAAAAAGGTCAAAAATAAAATACCGCACGCCCGCACTGATATCTAAAAAAAGTGCCTGAGAACCATACCTTTTTTTGGCCTAACAGAACTCTTCTTTGTATGTTCCAGAACCAGCGTATTAAAATGTTACTGAAATCAACCTGGAACATTTTGTACAAATATGGATAGACATGCCAACGGATAAAAAAAGTACACCATTATTATTAGTGTGTAATTTTATGGACCGGTATTGCATTAATGGTATATCACTGTATTTTGGACTAATAAGATTATGTCGAAAAACAGCATTTTTACGCATGTGGATGGACTTCATCACCGTTTCGTTACCATGGTTACCACCGAGAAGTCATTTAAACAAATTTATAAATTTACCCCAAAAATCTATTGAAATGAAAAAAAAAGACTGAACAGTGGAAATTATATATATATATAATCCTGCTCGTTTTCTATATTAAAGTTGTCGAGAAAATGAAGGAGAAAAGTTGATAATTTTATTTTAAGTAGATACTTTGACAGTGCTCATTGTACCATATATGTTGTTTTTCTGGTCTTTTGTATTAGTTGGTTATGAAATAGGTATAAAAATGAATAAATCATAAAAATAATGAAGATAAATGATTATTACATGCCCGATTCGATCAATTACATACTTCCAATAAATCAATCGATTATTAGATGCATTGTTGCAGGCTTACTTCTCTACGTAAACACTATGTGATATGCGAATATCTGCTTGTACAAACAGCAATGGACAATGCCCTATTCAACCATTCCGGTTGAGCTCCTGTAATATAAATTTGTTTGCAGGGAATACTTTGGTGCGCACATGGTAATTCATTGACCATAAAATATCAATCATTGCGCTGTTTGACCATTCACCAGTACCATTATTCTTACAGACAAAGAGTCACCAGATAGAGTACTTGTCCACAAGTTTTATTCTTTTAAACTATATCCCACATTTGACAAAGAGGAGGAAATATTGCCGAATGTTCTTATACTTCTGTGACACCAAATCCTCCCCCCCCCCATCCCCCCTTTTCCCCCTCTACCTGCCCCGCGCCCACTTCTTGGCATCCGTGTTGACAATCAACTGACTTGAAAACACGCCCTCTAAACAGGCTCTGTAAAATCACATGCACGCAGTGAAGTCGACCTTGATGGACTGATTATGTGCCCGGGTCGTGTGTCTCGGTCTGAAAGGGAGGGTGGGCTGATTGCCCGCCGTTCGGAGGGGCTAAACGGGGGCCTCCAAATAACAGCGCTGTATGGGTAATAGACGCACCGCACGCGCGTCGTCCGGCAGCATGCACAACGATTAATACTACCCTAATGAATTTCAGTTTGACTGAAGACGAATTTATCAGTCTGGTCGAGATTACATGAGCTAAACATACCCCACCATGAACTAACGCGCGCTGATAAGGCCGATGTGTGTATACACCCAGACTGTAGATTATAATTGATGGGGCCGGCGCTGGCACCCGCCCCTGGCACGTTGCATAATGCCTGTCAGCGTAATACTTGCGGGTGTACTTGCGTATATGCAGCTGGGGCTCAGGATAGGGCCGCATGTGTGTGTGGGGGGGGGGGGGGGAACTGTACCCCACTCGTATTGAGAAAGCTCACTTTTAATTATCCTATGAGTCATCTATAAAACCCTATAGACTAAATCCTGTTTTGATAACTTGCAACGAAATACATAGTAAATCGCACATAGACTATCATATTTAAACAAAAATAGACAATTGTAAAAGGGGCAGGATTAATGGTATAATTTAGGTATAATTTATTATTATTTAAGCCTAGACTTAATAAGGGGGCCCAGACTTAATTTATCATGACCTAACCCTTGATTAGTCCCAAAATATCAATAAAACGCTTAAGATTTTATTTGAAAAGTGCCTAGATAAAAGACAACACTGATAGGTATTTACAATGTTCTCTGATGTACTTCCTCCAAAATCAGTTCTTTCATTGATGACTAAGTATAAATAGGGCATTGTCCGCCCATGTTAACTCCAAGGCCAAAATAAATAAAAAGTATGGTTCTCAGGCATGGCCCGCGTCAATTTAAACCCCCCCCCCCCCCCCATAAAATTTTTTATTTGATTTTCATCTTTCAAGAAGATAAAATAATATAATTTTGATAAGATTTCATGTTTTTATGTAGTGCTTAAAGCTGTTTAGCAAAAAAAAAATCTGTTATTTTCATGCTTTTTCCTGATCATATGACATTTTTACTGAAACATACAAAATAAGGTAAAAAATAAAATATCGCCCTCATGCGCTGGTTTCTGGAAAAAAGTGCCTAAGAACTATACCTATTTTTTGCCTAACATATATGTAATTAGAGCCCCTACCTTACACACGATATATACTCAGTCACTTGCACACACACTGACACACGTTGGCTGTGAGTACCTTCATATCTTCAAATTAATATTTCAATTGCGGTTAAAGTGTGCATGTGTGAAGTAACAGCGTACGCATTATTCATTAAATTGCAAGCACATTGTCGGTTAAGAAATTAAAGGTTTATTGTTAACATGACAAATTGTCTGATGTCTGCTGTCAGGAATCATTCTGTTGTAAAATTCATAGTTCACCGCGGATACAAACAAACTTAAAGAGGGAAACAGTATAGTTGCCACGACACGGACTTTTTTAACTCCGACCATCCAATAACAAAGACGTCAGTGTTTGTTTGGTCTCGCCGGTTGTGTTTGAAGCCTTGTAACTTTTCTCCCGAGATCGAAATAACATTATTGAAAAATGATCAGAAACATTAACATTACCATGATATTTGTGAGCATGGCGCCGGAATTACGGTGGATCGCATATATACCTGATAAAAAAGAAAGTGGGCCATACAGTGGCATGGTTTATACATGGGTAATTGATGGCAACCTTTAACCCTTGCTCCCTTGGCCCACGCTTCGCCCGCCTTTCTCCGTCGCTTGGCACGGTAAGGTTAACACTGGTTTTGTTGTTATTAGCACGTTAATGATTCACCGTGACACGATGTTCCCGCACGTACTGGTAATCAGTTAACTCCGTGCATAGCCAGCAGTAAAGAAAACCAGCGGGGATGATCCGAAAAGCGTACACCAGATATCGGGAAATTAGATATTAATTCCAGGCAGTTGTATCATAAACCCGATGCCTGAGGTTCATGGGGACTATCTCGGATGATCAGGGCTGTGCCAACTGTCAGATTACTACAAGTCAGAGGCACAACATGATAAGACTAGACAAGGTGGTAAAAAAGGCCTATACCTTGACAGTAAGAGTCAAAACATAATGTATCTTATTTATTTCGTCGAGGAAAATAACGAGACCCCAAATAATATATCGCATTACTTGTGCTCCAAACAACTTCGAGCGAACAGATGGAACCCAGATAGGACATTGTGGACGGTTACTTGTCTTGGCAGAATAATATTAAACAACTTTAGTAAAACAAAATAGCTAGGTAGAATATGCCAGGGCATGCAAGGTCATGACGGAAAGATGTCTGAGAATAGTGTAATAGGACAGATGTCGGACATCGAAGGTATATGAAAGAATGTCCCAGAAAATGGTAGAATCAAGTGTTCCTTTTATTAAGGGGTCTAGTACCAAAGTTGTCCGGACAAATGCCCCGGATCATTAGGTATCCAGACAAATGGCCAATCATAAGGTATCCGGACAAATGGCCCAGATCATTAGCTATCCGGACAAATAGCCCTGATCGTAAGGTATCTGGACAAATGGTCCGGGTCAAAAGGTAGTCAGACAAATGGCCCATATCATAAGGTATCAAGAAAAATGGCCCAGATCATAAGGCATCCGGAAAATGGCCCTGATTAGCGGGTAACCAGACAAAAGGCCAAGACCCTAGGTATCCGGACAAAAGGCCCAGATCATTAGATATCCGGACAAATGGCCCAGATCATAAAATATCCGTTTACTTAAACAGACAGATGTCAAATGTCACAAGGTATGCAGGAAAACTTTCTAGGGTCCGAGGTATATGGACAAACGGCCCAGATCATATGGTGTCTTTGACCAAGGCATATTGACAAATGGCCAAGTTCGTAAGGTATCAAGGAAAATGTCCTGAGATCATTAAGTATCCGGATTAATGAGCTAAATACTAAGGTATCCGGCGGACACATGGCCAAAATCAAAAGGTTTCCGAACAAATCAAATGGTCCAGATCACAAGGTATCCAAACACATGGCCTGGATCATGAGATATCCGAACAAATGGTCCAGTACACAAGGATCCGAAAATGGCCCACACCAGGTATCCGGATACATATACAGGTAGATGTCATAGAATATTCTTACCAAATTCTCAAAACCCAAGGTTTGTAGACAAATGTTCCATGAACCGAGGTACCCGACAAAAAGCCAAGATCGATAGGTATCCGGAACCAAAGGATTATTTACACATGAAACATGTCATAAATAATCCATATGTCAAGGGATACAGACTAAAACCCCATGTATTAAGAAATTCAGACAAATGTCGCCTATAAATTGGTCATAAGGTATCCTGACAAACGTGCTGCAGCAAAAGGTAACCAGACAAACCATATATATATATATATATATATATAAACAGAATTAAGGGTACTCAGATAAAATATCCTTTTACATCATGTATGCGGACATAGTGTCACATGACATGGTATATGAATATAACACACAAACCAATGTTTAAGAAAACATGAGGTTATAAATATACAGATTAAATTGTTGAAATATAATACAGTTTGATTATTACCATGACGAAACTTGGATAAAAATAAAAACTATATACTATAAAAAAATAAACCGAATAAAATTTCGTTGCAAGTTGTCGAATAACACAAGATCCCGGGATACATGGATCAGATAAAATTAACCGCCAAAACGTCATTGAGCATAAAGGATAACTTGAAAGGGTCGTGAGGGCATAGCGTATTGTGACAAATATGTCGGGCTTTCGGTAATACGGGATATATAAAGGTAATGCAGCTTCTCGTGTAGATGGAGGAGAAAAACGAATGGCTGGCGCAGCAGGAAGCCTGTTTGTGCAGGCAAGCGTGATTCAGCCGGACACTCGTTAGCACGGACGAAACTTACAGTCCCCACTATGTTAGCTTATATACGCTATGAACTCTATTTTTTTAAATATTTATTGAATAAATAGAATTGGTTACAATTGCTTGGAGCCAGAATGTACGACAAATTCATGGAAACTTGTAAAATTTGACGTTTATCAATGACTGAAACAACCTGTGTACGTTTCCCTTAAGTCATCATGCAAGGCAGTTGATTTAAGATCAAATTCTAATGCAAACCGTGCCAAATGCAGCAATTTCCGATGTCTTTTCATGGTTCTGTAATATGTTTTTACACAGCAAAAAAAAATATAATAATAAATATGTATCAGAATAATCGGCAATTAAAATCACTATGTCCAGTGCCCACACTGCTGTGTTAAATGAATGGGCTGTTCAGGCTGGACGCTAGGGGGCACTAGTTGTTTGCCTGCAGTTTTTCAAACAGTTATTTACTGCCTCAACACACGAGAGTATCGGTATTAGCGATATCCTGTATTATACGTACAGAACGCACAATGTATAGACAATGTGATACGGGATACAGAGTAATCCAAGAAAGCATTTACAACATCAGAAGTGCTATCAGTGTATCTTCCAGGGTGGGGGGATGATTCGCACACATGCACACACACACACACACACAAATATATATATATATATATATATATATATATATATATATATATATATATATATATATATATCCTTTTAGCAGTTGTATGACAAATTTCGAATATATATACTTTATCACAAATGTATTAAGTTTTCCGTATAAATTAATTTTAAACCAGATTTAGATATAATATTTCATAGTAAACTCATGAATGTAAACTAAGTCTATAATTCTATTAATGAGCACAGCTGACTTTAAGTCATCTGAGCTATAGGCGTGGTCCTTTTTCCGTCGTCCGTCCTGTCGTCCTTTAACAGGGTATATTTTGTAACGGTTGGACCTTTGAATCCAAAATTTTGCATACAGTTAGATGTCTCCAAAATCTCCTACCATACCGAAAATTGGGTTACTAGGACTTCCTTCCTTCGAGACTTTAAGGAAAACCTCCATTTTCCATAAAAAAGGCTGTTGTTACACTTCAAGGCTGCCTATTATCAAAACCACTGATCTGTTTTTGATCATATTTAGTATTCATATTCTTCCATACATATTATATAAACATGCCAAAAATTAGGTCAGTATTGCGTATTATTTTGAAGTTAAAGGCGCAAATATAATGTAATTTTTTTTTAAATCAGGAAATATATTTACTCACGTAACATGAAAATTGCTGAAGCTGGAGATTTTTTCAGAGATATACCTTTAATTAATAAAAATTCAATTGTTTACCTAAAATTAGATCTGAATTTTGCAAATTTTCCAAGCTATAAGCATAAATAAAAAATCAGTACCTTAAATGTTGTCCAACTTTGGCAGTGTGACATTTTTTCGCTATTAGCACTGTTAATTTAATTTTCACAGCATATATACATAAGGATTTAATCTTTAAAAACTGAAATTTCAAAGGAATTGATTGAAAAGAGTTTGCTATTATTCATGCTTATATATATGAAAAACATTACAATAGAATATTTTGCATTTGCAAAAGTTTCAAACTTCGTCTGAGCGCCGTGACCCATGGGTCCCTTGTTAATATATATTTGATTTGCAATATAAAAAGAATATCCTACAAATAACCCCCCTCCCCCTTTGCCAAATAGGGGGGGAGGGGAGCATATACCCCCATTCCACTATATTGACGCCCCTGACTGCTATATACAGCTATACATATGACTTGCAGGTCAAGCGCACATTTTTATCCTAGCAGAATACAGGGGATTACAAGTATTAAAAAGGATCACGTTAAAAGAGGAATTCGTGGAAGGGAAGGACGTATCTAACCCGAGATGGGCGATAAGTCATAACATGTTCAGTAAATTACACAAAAGTACATACTGAGATAAAGTAATGTCCTATAAACTAATACCCACAGGCTGACACAGCTCTGGAAAGTCTGCCAATTTGGACGAAACGTGCATGATTCTTAATACGAATCCTTTAAATGGGCACGTTGTGTCTGATGAGTACTGTGCCTTTGGATGCTGAAATGAGCCGATGATTTAATTTTAGCACGCCTCGTGTTATAACGGCAATAAACTCGGATATAGACTTACGTCATACAAGCAACATGCTTACGTCATTATGCTTAAATATTGAGCTGCGGCCCACTAGGAGAGCACGCCCACCTCCCTATAGAATACCAGAATCATGCTCGTTTATCCTTTAAATAGCCAGTGCCCCATAAAACTCCGATTCTCAGCTTTATTTCCAGCTTTTCTTTTCAGGGATGTGTGTGGATGGTGGATGCTTAGTGGTCCATTTTGTTAGGTTGTTTTGCCTGGTTCTATTCAAAAACGGTTTAAGTAAGATTTTACTACAAACAGTCACGACATGCTGAAATGTATATTACACGAGAATGACGAGAGAGAGAGAAGAGAGAGAGAGACATGGCCTATTCGTTGAGCTATAGGCGTTGTGCTTATGAACTGAAGGGTCACGGTTCGATCCCGGGCAGAATGAATAAAGGGTAACCAGAAGGCTTTAAAAGATCATTTTATTTTTCATATTTGATCAAAATCAGCATTATTCATCAGACCGTGCCGCAATCACGTATCTTGTCTGTAAAAGAGAAGAATGGAGCTTTCGTTCGTCCGCGGCCATTAGGCATAAAAATTGCGTATCAAGCAAATGCCCCCCCCTCCCCCAACATCCCCTCCCCATCTACCCACTCCCCAACCATCAACCACTTAAAAAAATACAAAAGCAGGAGCTGTGCAGACGTTTGGCCGGGAATCACTCAGTTCACGCATATATACCCTGACGAAAACGTGTGTTTTATTTACTGTCGAAATATCATGTACCGTATAGGCTTCTCACCCAAATACGAGCACGTGATCTATAAGTTTCTTTTTTAGTTAAACGTATTTATTTTGAAACAGGATCATAGAATAGATTGTTGGCTTATAAAAACGTTTCCCCTTCCATACAACAAAGTAAAACATTCAAATAATGAAGCAAAAGGATTTTTAGTTCGCATTTTGAAAGCGTTTTATATCGTTCTAATGTGTATCAATGAGGAATTTTTCTTTTTTGGCAAAACTGAAACAGTTTTGTATTTTTTTAATAGAATAGGTAATTAAATATGTCTATAGAAATGAGTTCGACCAAATGACGTCATGGTTGTAAGATTGTTAGATTAAATTTGCACTGTTACAAATCATACAAAAAAAACGGGAGATGCAAAGCATGTTGCGTTTGGACTGCCATACAATTTCATCTGTATACATTAAATATAATCTATAAAATTATATTGTTTATTCCAGATGGAGTCCGCAAGCCCAACCCCGCGACTAAGTACAGGAGGTCGCGGCAGAGGGCGCTCGAGCAGTAGCAGCGGATCACGTGGGAGAGGAAGGGGCAGCGCGTGTGATGGAAGTGGGTCAAATGGTCGCCAGGCCATGGCTGGCGGCACTGCGGCAGTATTGAACACCCCAACATCTGAAGGAACTGTTAAAAAACGGGGAAGACCGGTAAGTTTATTATATCAACATGTTACAATTATATATGAAAAATATGAAATATTGAATTACTATGGATTGTTAATTAAATAAATGGTAAAAAAAAATAATGGTCATACGAAATCTGTGTTTTTTTAGCTCAGCTGACTTTCAGTCATGCTGGGCTATAGCGATGGGTCTTTGTCCGTCGACCTTCCGTCTGTCCGTCCGGCCGTTAGCCAGGCACAAATCGTAACCGTAGGGGCTAGGGCCATGAACCCTATGCAGTCTTAGAGGTTCTAAAAAGATCTCCTTGCAAACCTGAAATTTGGTCACTGCGACCTATATTCTCGAAGTTATGGGGTGTGTTTGCACCCCCCAGAAATAATTCTTTTGCCAAAATTTTCATCCCAAACCTTCCATCTTTCACATACAGCTCACCTACCAACAGGGGAAGAACCATAATTATTTTGAGGTGTCAAGGTCAAAGGTCAAGGTCACAGAACCAACTTCTTTGAAAAGCCTGTGGATGCATTTTAAGCCAAACCTTTCATCCCAATTCTTTTATCTTTCACATATAGCTCACCTACTAAGTGGGAGAAGAATCCTATAGATGTTGAGGTCACAAGGTCAAAGGTCAGGGTCACAGGATCCACTTCTTTGATAAGGTTTTTGGACACATTTCAAGCTAGACCTTTCATTCCAAACCTTTCAGCACTGATATCGCTTCTCTGCCAACAGGGGAAAAGACCTGTTGATTTTGAGGTCAAAGGTCAAGTTCACAGCACCCTCTTCTTGCGTGGAGTCATTTTCAGGCAAACTTTTCAATCTATACTTTCCATCTGTCATATATGGCATACCTACCAATAGGGGAAGAAGCCTATTGATATTAAGTTCGAAAGGTCAAAGGTCAATGTCACAATATTGTTCTAAATGCTTGTGAACATATTTCAAGTGAAACTGTTCAACCCAAACCTTCAGTCTTTCACATATGCCACATCTTTGCATCACTCAATGTGATTCAAACTTCATATTTATGGGTCTTTTTGCATGAAATAATAACTAATTGATTTTGAGGTCAGCTGGTCAGGAGGTTAAAGGTTGCAGGTCTAAGTTATTCACTCATTGGTTGCCAGGTAATTACACCCGGCCAGATGTAATTGATTAGTAGTTACCCATCATTTAGAAAGAATCCAGTTGATATGTGGGCAAAAGGCCAAGGTCATAGGTCAGGTCAACTTATTTTGTAGACCATCTCTATTTTTCTTGTATATATAAGCTTGCACTCCAGCTGGTACATCTCACCGTGTGGCTGTAATTGTGAGTGACACTGGTGACATATGACTCCCTTTTGTACCAGGCTATTAAGTGATAAGGCTGAGTGATAAGTACCTCGTTACTACATAACAAAACACTGTTGTTGGAATACTTCAGCCAGGAATTAACACTATGAGAGTATAGTATTAAGGTTGAGCTACTGATTTATTAGATGATGGGAACATTTTGCAGTTTATTTTATGGAATCATAGCAATAAACGTATTTTCCTAGATATCTGAATATTTTTATATAAATCACCACATATAAAAGCAAGTGTTTGTTCTCATAATATGTGGATGTGTACTTGATTTAGGATGGCTTTATTATATTACAAGACTCTTAGTCATGCTTTCTGCATTTCTTTTCTTTCAGGTTTTGCAGTTTACCAACCCTGCTGACCCCATTGAAAAGCAGAGTGATAATAAAAAATATTGGACCTACACTTTTACATTTGCATATCTATAAATCTGATATGAGCGCCTGAACATGCCTTTTGAATTGTTTTGGACATTCATTACTGTAACATCATTTGGAGAATTTACCCCAAGTTTGGTCTCTTATTGGAGGATGTGTGATATCAAATGTCAGACTTGTCAGAAATCCATTTTGTCTGCCAGTTAGCCACCTTAGAAATCCTTTTTTCAGTGCAGTTTCAGTAATTTTCCTTCAATTTTTGGTCCGATTTAGAGAATGCTTGTTATCTGATTTCAGACCTGTCAGAAGTCCAAAATGGCCACCAGGCAACCATCTTTAAATTCCTTTTGATCATATTATCTCAAGAACTGTTAAAGTGAAGGCAGTCGGATGTATATTAATGTAATCTTACAAAGGATTGGGTCAAATATTTCTTAATAAATATTATCATCATATATGAAAGTGCAGTACAGTTGGCTTGTATTGAATAAAAATTCATACAGAAGCACCTGTTTCTCAGTAATTCTTGCATGGATTTCCTTGATTTTTTGCTATATATTTTGATCTTATATTTGCCCTTTATGGTGTACCTTTTGAGACTGACAGGTATCAAGTAAGCTATGGGAATAGTTCTAGATACCTTAACAAACATACATTTTCCTCAGACCATCAATTCACTGTGTTTTAACCAGACATAGGTGATATATATTTCTGTTGTCGTAGAAAATTTCAACAAATTGGCAAATTGGTTCTTCAAAATTTGACTGGAAGTTGTGAATCTCAGCCCATGATGTCGCAGGTCATGCTTGGCAGCAGAGCGTCATGACCCATGGGTCACTTGTTATTACTAAAAATAATTTGAAGGTATAAAAGAAAATCCATACCTTTAAATAATAGGCCATACTTTGTGTAAATGATAATTTAAAGAGTCGCATGGCCTGAGAGATAATGTATCGTGCATGGGTTGGTACCGTAGTGACGAAAGCACTCAATAATTTGAAGATGGGATGATTCATGGCGCGTTTGAATGGACCAGACATTTTAAGAGTGGGTTGATTCATGTCGTGTTTGCATGGACTAGGCGTTTTAATTGGAAAAACTTGAATGTATTTATTATGGGAGTGACATGACCTTTGAGCTCTGGCAGCCTAAAGACGAGGGTACATGCCCCACCTAACCAACATCTGTGAAGTGCCCAGAGTTTCCCAACGGAGACCAAATTTAAAAGTCGCGTGTCGTTGACGATATTGACAATTTCATTCTTACGGTTGACTGTTGCTGCACTAGACGTGCTTTCATTTGTCCTACATTAAAGTTACTCAACCCTTGGTTGTGCAGTGTTAACACTGCAAATGGGTGAATATTGTGATTATGTAATCAGGAATGTTGGATTAGTCAGTTTACCAGTACTTAGACAAAATGGTGAATAAAAATGTGTGATGACAGAGCAGATGTAAATGTGGTAAAGAAAAAAGTAAAAAAAAAAAAAAACCTTGAGATCCGAATTTAGTCCTGAAATGAAATGAACATAATTTGGGGATACTGTCTCCTCTATTTTATTAGTACACTTCATGGCCGCATTAAAGTAACCTTATTAAAGTTGCCCAATCTGTTTGCAAACTGATAGGGAATGGACTAGGCCGGATCTAATTAGCAATTCGCTCTCAGTGGTACATAGCTGTCGTTAGAACTTAAAAATGGGGTATCCATTCGTGATGTTCATGCTGCCACATTCATATTTTGTATCTGAAAATGGTCATGATATTAAACGACATTTAACTACGTTTGGTAACACCAGGGTTCTGTAATTTGGCACTGGCTATTGAACTGGACGAAATGGTCACATAATACTGCTTCATAAGAGTCAAAGAAAAGAAAACTATGACCTTGATACGTCTTATTTAATTTTCAGAGAAAACACCCATTACCTGACGTCGGGGTCACACCCACTGAGGAAAAGACAAAGGTCTCTGAGGCGACAGACGGCCAGTCTGTGACGTCAGATGTGGTGACAACGGAAACTGAGGTTGTGGAACCCCCAGCAAAGAGGAAACCTGGTCGACCCCGAAAGAACCACAGCCGAGTGAGTGATCGGGGGATTCTTAAGCCTTCATAAACGAAATTGTTTGACATTCATTTTAGTAGCAGCTTTCGTGGCGTTAAAATTCTTGACTCGATAAAACAACTATATTGAATTTGTATAACCTTTACATATTTTCCAGTCAAAATGTGCATATGCGCTTTCAACATAACCAGTTCTCCACTTTTTTTGGAAGTTCAGTCAAAGGATAAATCAAAAACTGTAAATCTTAATTGTCTTCATCCATGTGAAAAGTTTAAAATTAGCAGTTATCGTGTCTTTGAATATTTTGAATAAATGTCATTAAAGTAGCATGCGGGTTTTTTTCTCAGCATATACTATAATAATCAAATTGAAACAAGCAATTCAGGATTGTTAACACTTGTCCGTTTTCAGTCATATTGTTCTGAAATATCAAGTATGTATTCATTTTAGTAAAATAAACACTTATGGCAACTGAAATAATGTTTTAAGTGTCAGCGCTCTGTTCTAAACCAAGATCGAGTTTTGTAAAAAGTCACAAGCACAAATTAGAGCTATGAAAAAAAGGCAAATGAAATCACCCTTAAAAGAGAGCGAAATGATGACTTATTTATGGAGTGAATAATTATATTTTCAATTTCTTTTACAGTCACCGATCCGAGTCAACACGGAAAAAGGTGCATCACCAAGTGACACTAAGTCAGTCTCTAAGAGAGAGGATAAACAGGCACCCCTTGACGAATGGAAAAATTCGTCTACACCATCGTTAATTCAGGGTGATGATGATCGGACAACACCAGTTACTGGGGCTCCAACAAAACAGTCTCAGGAAGACAGTGTTGTTAACGTGGTAAAACCGTGTAACAAAAGTACGAATAGGAATGTGTTTGATCAATTTCAAATGAAATCTTCTTTGACTGTGAAGGAAGATGAGCAAGATGCAGAATATGCTTCTGCCACACAGTGCTCCGATTCCTCAGTTTTTCCAGTATCCTCTGATCTCAATACATCTGCCCTTGTTGAAGAAAATACAGACTCTGATTCAACAGTTGTCTCTCGCTCCAGCTGGGCACAGCGTATGAAGGAGGCAGCTCGGCTTATTCAGCAAAGCAGGAGAGGCAGAGGGAGAGGAAGGGGTCGAGGCAGATCTAAATATGTAAGCTTATCTTCCCGTGTAAAGAAAGAACAGTGTATGTTGCACGACGAGGCAAGTGCAAGAAGCTCAGTTGATCAAAAACTGGATTCAGCGTCAAACACATTTACTTGTGAAACAGAATATATGCAACAAGATGCTGAACCACAATTTCCTAAGCCGTCAGGTACGACCGTGAGGAGAGGAAGGGGACGAGGCAGGGGAAGACATCGCATCCCAAAGGAAAGCTCTGCTGAACTAAAATCGCTCCGTTCTTCATCATTGCTTCATTCCCTTAAAGCCAGACGACGACACATTAACGCAACAAAGGGTGAGCTCCCAGTGTATGCAAAACGAAGAGGACTTAAACATGGACATAGAGGTGGATTTAACGGTCGTCATAAAAAGAGGGAAACTTATTACTCAGTAAGAGATCACACTGGACGTTTTGTTAAAATGAAATTGCCACCTTCTTATCCAGAAACCGCGGCACAAACCGACAGTAAAGAGCATTTTAACAAACATGCTAAAGTGGTATCAACTAATAACAAAACAGTCCCTGCAAATGTGGCCGGCAAGGTTACTTTACAAGGAGAAAACATTCCATCTGCCACGACAATTAAACGAATCGGACGACCTCCTAGGCAAGCCGGTAGTATACAAGCTGGCTTGACACATTGTGTTGAAGCACCGAAGGTTAAAAAGAGAGGAAGACCTCCAAAGCAGAAGAAGCCAGAACAGCATGAAACGCTTATTCCTGCTACCCATAGTGAACAACAGCTGCTGGCAGTTGTTGAAACAGATCTGTCCACGAAAACAGAGGGCGAGAGCAAAGAAACTGCTTCCAGTCCGATGGAGGTCGACACCCTGCCCACTCTCAAGCCTAGACCTCCAAAGGAAGGCTCTGATGTTATCACAGACAGTGGTCTGAAGAATGAATCCTGTAAGTTTTACTTTTACCCCTGGCTTTGTAAAATATGTTGCGGTAATGCAAATTATTTCAGTCATCGGTCCAGAATCTGTATGTTGGTGATGTGTGAAAAAGCTGATTTATTCATCAATGAGAAACAATAGTACACCAACTACATAAGCTGTCAGTCTCTTTCTATCATAGATATGGATTGTTCTAAATATACACGGAAACAAATTATCTTGATTTGAAATAGATTTATTTTGCATGTGTCATACCTTCTATGTCAGATTTATGCGCAGGAACATACAATTTCGGTTTATGAATTATCTATCTTCAGCACCCAGTGGTTTAAGTTGCCAAAGGATAGAAAAAAAAACTATTCCATCAGTAACTATTATTTTCTTTATTTCCAGTACCTGTGACGCCGGAGCAGCCTGGCCACTCAGTTGATAGTGCAGAACCTCTACCACCAGCCCGAAAGAAAGGTCGGGCTAACAAGAAAGGCCTCATGAGAACAGCAGCGCGGATAAAACAGGTGACCAAAGCCAGACAAGTTAGCAACATTCATGTGCCTCCTAGACGAGTCAAAGTGAGAGCTCTCAGAGCCTTGGCAACAACTTCAACAAAACCAAGAAAGAGAATAGATCATAACGCTGTCAGCCTTAAGAAAGGCGATGTCTTTCCGTCTATGCCTACAAAGGATGTAAAAGATGCGTCTGTGCCAAGTGATACAGCGAATGCTCCTGCACGGAGAGGAAGGCCCCCAAAGATAAGGCCGCCGTTGCCAGTTGAAATGCAAAGGCCGCAGCAGTGTTCTGATCCAGTTGATTATAGCGTGGATAAGACTATGGCAGAGATTTGTCAAATTTCCCCAGACCTGACTGAGTTTTCCATCGCTCTCGTGCGTGTTGATGATATACTGCTGTCTATTTTGCCTAGTATATACAGTTCTGCGTCCACAAAACAAACTGCTAGAAAATCCGTCATCGTTCGAAAAGCTAAAAAGAGGGAATATGTAAACGATGTTACTGAACCTGAACGTGATGAAGGTGACGGATCCGAAATGGGCAGCATCCCTGAAATAGACGCATCAGTGTCTTTTCCTGATGATCAGACGGAGAAGTTTAATACTTCACATAAATCCCCTGATAAAACGGGGTCAGTTTTGCATGAAACCGATGAGAATACAGAAAGTCTAGTCTTGTCATTAGATAATCTGTCCACGTCAAAACACTGTGTAATTACTGATCAATCGGAGTTTGTTGAAGCAGACGAGATCCCTGTTTCTTCTGTACCAGAATGCCTAAAGATCAACACAGATTTGCCAGACGACGAGCCAAAAATGGGCCGCCTCGCTGCATCACAGTCGTCCCCTGACTTTGCTTGTGATGCATCAGATCAAGGATTGGATGCAGAATTGCCTATAGAAGCAGCACAACCTGTAACACAACCTACAGATAACGTTCAGTTAACAGAGGACGTTGAGAACGAAGAAGATGATGTCACACCTATTGCTAAAGAAAATGATAAAAAGGAAAACCAGGTTCAGATGAAATGCACAATTAATGCAGAGAATGCAGTGATACCAGCAGAAATCCAGGTACATAATGACGATGAATGTGTAAATGAACCTGAACTTGATATATTCAAGCAAAATGTTGATGAAGAGATTTCAAGAAAACCTAAAGAAATCAATGATATGATACCAGGAGATAAACAGTCGCTAGATGTCGATACATTTGGTGATAAATATGAATTTGAAGCTTCCAAGCAAGATGTTGATGGAGAGATTGCAGCAAAACCGATGGAGATCCGATCGGCGAAGGACAGTACTTTTGAAGCTAAGTCTGATCTCGTTGCCTCGGTGGAGAATATGGATGCAGAGATTACAGCACATATAGATATTCCATTGAAAAATGAGAAATGTGCAGCAGAATGTAATCCCGCGTCCTCAGTACAAAGTGATGCATTTTCCAGAGACTCGCAGGTCAATACAGTCACAGAATCTTCCACCAATGATACTGCTAAAGTAAGCGCCGAGTGTCGCATCTCTTTGGATGCATCATCCACAAATGATATCGCTGAAACTGGAAGGGATGAATTCCTTTCCCAGGTAGCAGAATTAAACGAACAGGACAGCGAAATCCAAATTACAAATAAAATGGAGACTGAAGGTTTGGTTTTGACAGATGTGGGGACATCGGAAGTAAGCGCCGAGAGTCGCATCTCTTTGGATGTAAATACCCAGAAGCCTCGGGATATCCCCAGCAAACCATATGATGAAAACTTGTATGAGAGCGAAAATAGTCAGTCTCATGTTGACCAAACGCTTAGCGAAAATGAATCTTCGCGCAAAACGTGTGTTACAAACCCGAAGACTGAGACAATTTGCAGTGCAATTGAGCAGCAGGAAACGGAAATTGTGTCTGTTTCAGGAATAAAAATGAATGAGAATCTCACAGAGATCGACGGTTGCATTAACACAAAGGATTGCACACTGGGGGATGATGAGTTGAGAGAAACACAAGATAATGTTGATTCCTTGAACAGTAAACCGGAGAGCATGGCCACAAACATATCATATCCCTCTGAGATACCCTCTATCGCTTCAGAGACGGATAAAAGTGATATTGTTAAAACCCCGGTTGATTCAGATCTCGAAGGAAGTCTTGAAGATAATCGTATTGTGCGAGAATTGGTCATGGAAATGGTGACTGAAATATCTAATTGTGAGGATGTCCAGACACAACCAATGAAAGATATGGACACTTGTAAGCAGGATACCCTTGAACCTCAATCACTGAAAAGCACCGGTAAGCAGGGTATTGTTGAAACTCAAATAATGAAAAGCGTTGGCACGGAGGGCCTTGTTGAATCTCCCAAAATAAGTAATGCTGATTGTGTAAATACTGACACGGAAGCCCGGGAGATCAATGTGACGAACGAAAACATATCAGAAGAAAGTATCTGCCAGGAAAGTACAATTGACGATTTTACTAAATCAAAGAGTGAAAAGGCCCATATTACCGAAGAAAATATAACTACAGTACAACATTCCACAATGTTCAAAGGTGAGCTGAAAGGACAAGAAGAATTCAAAGACAAGGACTTTCAGAGAAACGACTCCGATCTTGGGAGCAAAGACACTTTTAAAGAAACAAGGAACGTTGAATCATCTGGTGACTCGGGTTCCGGAAATCCATCAGCTTTGTCCAAACAGGAATTTCTTGACAAAATAGGCCTCACTTCTGGTGCCTGTGCTTTTAATACCGCAAAAGAAAGTGGATTGCCCAGACTGCGAGATCATCACAGAGACACGGTCATGTCGGTAACTAAAAAACCTGAAATATTGACAGAAATTAAACCTAAACGTGTCTCTGAAACTAGAACGCGTGACAAATACCAGTGCATTCAGTGTCACTACAGCACTTCCGTAAAAAATTCGATGGTTGAACATGTCTATGGACACACAGTTTTTATTCCATTTCAGTGTATGATATGTGGGTCTCGTTTTGGTACAAGATCTGGTGCCCTGACTCATCACCGCCGTGAACACAAATTTGTAAATGCAAATGTTGTCAAGTACGCGTTTATTAAAGAATCTGATTACTATATAGATAATGATCTAGAAAGCTCCATTTTGTCAAATGCTGAGAAAGCAGGAAATGGCCAAGGCCTAAATTGTACGTCGGGGAAAGATAGCCTGCCTGTACAAGCAGAGGGGGATGCCAGCTCAAAAGACAGCGCTAGTTCCAGCAGTGATATTCTTTCTGAAACGAATGACAGTGAAAGAGACATTAGCAGTTCCACTTCAGCTGAGTTAGCCGAGTCCATCGATGCCCCAGATGCCACGACTGCGCCAATAAAGGGGAAGGGTTATCGTGTTTCAAGTCCGTTGAAAATGAAAACACGTGGAAAACAGAATAGGTTCTGGTTTACTTACGCAAAGCAGTCCAGGTTAAAGAAAAAATCCATATCCGAATCAGTAGCCAGGAAGAAGAGAAAAACTGATATCAGTGAAGAATCACTGTGTCTTCTTTACAAGTGCAAAACTTTCACAATTCCTTTAGTTGACATTTTGAAGTATCTAGGTATTGACAAGATATTGCCAAATGGAACATCTCGGGATAGCTCCGGATCTCAGGAAATGAATGATGAATCAGCTGAAAGCTCTGCAACTGATGTATCAGCATTTTCAGGAAGCATGTTTTGTGATACTGCCAGTAACAGCAGTCAGGAGTATATTGACTATGACAGTCCTGCCGCATTAGATATTTTGAATCAAGAGGAAATGTTGCAACCAGTACACACGATTTCTGGGTATGACACCGCGCTAAGTACAAATAATGGGGAAGGTGAATTAGGTGCGCGATCTAGTTTGCACAGATTCGCGGAAGATAGACATGACATTAAAATCAGAACACCGAAGCGGACCGGAAGAAAATCGACTTACAATCAACAAAACCGAGTCAGCCTTTCCCAGCTGCAAGCTATGAATATTCCTGTTGCAAGTTCAGGCAATTCCAATTTCTGTGAATCAAAAACGACAACTCAGTCCACTAACTTGACAGGGTCCGAGATCGTACCAACCGAGAACAGTGTAATGAAGGAAGTTACGATATATAAGCCAGAAAGTGGCAGTATGCGTAACCTTGGGACAGTTCAGTTGGTTATGCCTACCAAAAACCCTATTGAGGAAAAGCATCAGGCACGGGGCAAAAGGAAGAGTAAAGGGACCCAAGGGAAGAGGCTGTATCGGTGCGTGTTGTGTCCGTACACCACCGCAGGTAAAGGTACAATGATAGAGCACATTTACGGCCACACGGTCCATATTCCATTCCAGTGTGGGTTGTGTGGATCAAGGTTTGGTACAAAGTCTGGTGCCCTTAGCCATCATCGTCGGGAACATAAGGAATATGCGCCATCTATTGAAAAACATGAGCTTATCAAAGAAACAGATTATTACACAGAAGCAAATGAAATTACAAATGATGTTAATCCTACATTTGTTGGGAATGTCGGCTCCCAGATTACAGACACTTCAGATGCTATGCCAGATTTGGGACAAGGAAGATCGGAAAGTATTCCAAACAGTTTGGATTTACAGCGATGTCCTCAACCTAAACTGCGGTCTCTCTTATCAGAAAATGTGTCAGTAAAGCAGAAACCACGAATTCCAGTATTAGAGGTGGCAGACCCCTCGCGTTCCTATTTTCAGTGTAGACATTGTACATTTTCGTCAAATGATAGGCGTGTAATGCAGGATCACGTGACAACAGCCCACCGTGGAGACCAACGGGTTGTATGTGTGCTTTGTGGTATATTCTCAAAGGACGAAGCAGGCATGTCGCAGCATTACGAGAAGGCTCATCCAGGAGAGGACATCCAGCTCGTTAGGGACCCGGATTATGATGATGTGTCCAACACTTCCCATAGGGCGGACCCTAAGACTCGCCAGAGAAACACATACCACGCTCTTTTGAGCACATTATCATGTAATCAGCCCGGGTCATCTGAACCTGATCAACCTTGCCCAGTATCCGACGCTCGTTCACTAATTTCTCCGGTGAGTATGAATTACTCGTGTAATGTTTTAATAGAGTAAGATTAATTTGTTTATCGCAGTTTAATTTATTATCCTTCAATGGCATAGGAATAAGTGGAAATGTAAGAACTATTGCTACAGTTAAAATACGAGATAATCCTTAACCATGTTAGTTTCAGTTTCATATTGAGATGTTTAGTATGGTGATATATACACATTTCTTGTCGACTTGATCCTGTATTTACTGCAAATGTAAGAACTATTGCTACAGTTAAAATACGAGATAATCCTTAACCATGTTAGTTTCAGTTTCATATTGAGATGTTTGGTATGGTGATATATACACATTTCTTGTTGACTTGATCCTGTATTTACTGCGGTGTTCGTGTTTTCCGCAGAAAGGAAATCAGACGGACGTAGGAGAAGTTGAGACATCAAGCCGACAAGAAGAACGGCTGAATGAGAAAGCCACAAGTACAGTCCAGTCCACCGAAAATTCATTTTACTATAACATCAAGCCCATGGACGATGAAGGGGCGAATATAGAAAAGGTAGCCCTGCAAACCTCTCATGGAGGGGATTATTCGGAGGATAGTGATGGTGGAGATCTGGTTATTGATGAAGATCCAGAAGTCACCAATACCACTGATTGCAAAATCCAAAGAGAAAGACATGTTGAAGATGCAGATGGAGAAAAAATATCCATCAGTGGAGGTGACTTTAATCTAAAAATAGTAAACGTTTGTAGCCTCGCCCCCACTGATTTTGATGGCACATCAAAAATTGATAAGGAACAAGCAGCCGATAAACCACTCAGTGAATGTATTCGTAATGATGAAGCCGTTAATACTCAGGTTTCCGAGGTATCTAAGATCAGACCTGAAGAGGGCCACAAGACCCAACACGGAAACGACTCTCTTACTTGTGAAAGATGTAAAAAGGAATTTACTGATCCAGAACTTTATGTAAAACATTTGACAAATGAGCATCCCCCAATTGTGTACAAGTGCCCAGTATGCCCCTGTAACATATTTCAGTCAAGTAAAGCTTTGGAAGACCACATGAACAGTATGCATGAGCAACATGAAAGTGGTGGCTCAGGGGTCCCTCCCAAGAAAGTCAGGAAAATCCAGCCGAGGCCTATTATTTCTGCAACACCACAACAGCAGCAGACCGAGACTGTTCCACAGAAGCGGCCCTCATCAGCTCTGATTATTCCGGACTATGACATACAGAAAAGAAAAAAGAAAGCGCGATTAGAAGGCATTGCCTCGCGCTTGAGAACAGACGGCTGTGCAGGAAGTCCAAATAGGTTCACCCCAGACAGTATTAGCTCTGCAGGCAGTCCAAGCCCATCGCTGAGTGAAGACTGTCCTCTTCCTGTAGCGTCAGCTGCACAAAATATTCCCCGCGCTCATGTACCAAGCAGTAAGACGAGCGCATGGAGAGTTAGCGCGGCACACGCTGGACCTCCGGGGCCTACAGTTGTGTCTGTAGCCCCCACTGTACACAAGGATCCCAATGATGGACATGCATACCAGGTTATACCCGTTGAACCACTAGAACCTGGTGAGATTGGTCGAAATGGGCAGCGGTATGGCACAATTCGCTCACAGCTTATGGGGCCGCCTGCTTTGACACGCCATCCACGCCCACCTCCTCTTGCCACACCGCCTCTTCCAGCCACTGGGGTCCCCATGTTACCAAACCGGCCACCACCAGCTTTAGTTAGACCGTCCAGGCCAGTTCAACCCAGTTTCATGGGGTCAAGGGCGCCTCCACCGCTTGTTGCTGTGCAGGGATTAAGTCAAAGGAGTGGGCCGGTGCAACCAAGGAAGGTCGGGGAGGTTCCACCGCTTCGACGGGCACCGGGACCAATTGACTTTTCAAAACTGAAAATAAAACCTGGCAACCAAACCATGGGACAAAATAGCAGCGAATCCTCACAGAAGGAAGACGCGAATGGTTGTCTGAACCTAAGTATGGACAAAACTCGCCTTGGTGTGCCACATAGTGATCAGGGCCTGAATCAAATTGCTCCGGGCGGGCCAGTTTATGGATATCCCGTCCCTCGGAGGGGTCCTCCTCTGGCCATCGTTCCTGGAGCTGGAGACCAACGACCTGTTATGGCCACAAGGACGCTTGTCCCACGGTTCCCAGAACTGCGTGGTGATCATAGAAGTACTATGCATCCCATGCGTCCCAGACAACAGTTTTCCCAACATGTGCCGTTGCCGTTTAAATGCAAATACTGTCACGTGCAATCTTTCAGCCCACGCTACATGGAAGAGCACATGAAATGCCACGATGAAGCTCTGTGTCTGTGTCCGTACTGTCCAAATCCTAAGAAACTGCCACGGCATGTGATCGCTAACCATATCCGCTTAGAGCACCCTGGCCAATCAGTTATGTTTAGGTGATTGTGGACTGATACATTATCTTTGCAGTGATCTCTAATATGTACAAGTACAGTCATTGATAAGGCATTTCGATTAGGGATTGTTTTAGCCTGTACTCCACCTAATCTGCAGTAGGAGATATCTACAAATATATAATATTAATATATTGTAATATATATAATAGTATATAATATGTATATGTATATATATTTAATAGTAATAATAATTAATGGTATAGCCGCAGTAGTTGAAATGATCATTTTATATATATATATATATATATATATATATATATATATATATACATACATATATAAATCGAGAAATCCTCCGGTGTGTTGTATGTAGATAACTCCAGCTTTGATAACTTACTTCGCTTATTGTATGTAGGTGCTAATAGACAGATCATATGATAGCCTGTTTTACACACGCATCATATTGTAAGTAAATTTATACACATATGAAAATATTGAGCTCATATTTAGTCATAAACGCGAGGCCACTTTAAGTGAAAAACAAAGCTCAAGTACCTCAACGATACTTGGCCATCATAGACTATGCAAATTAGACAGGTGTATATTCAGATCTGCAATATCGATTTCATCATGTTTGTCATTAGCGTATTTTCTATAGTCTTTAGAAAAGTGTTTATACATATCATTCTTGAAATATATTTTCATAAACTTTGCATTTTGAAATTTGCCTTAGAAAACGTAATTAAAACACTGCATGAATAAAAATAGTCCGCATATATATATATATATATATATATATATATATATATATTATATATATATTATATATATATATATATATATATGTATTCAAATTTCAGGCGGGCCCTTTATCATTGCCTCGTTGACTTAAATCTGAATAAACCCGATGTATATATTTATTACGGCTGTACCTGTCTAGTTCTTATATTTTATGCAAAATATTTTATATTTAAATGTATGCCTGGTAGCAATAAATATTATTTTAGTAATTTACTGTCCAGTCTTGCTGAATCTGATCTAGTAAAATGTTAATGTAGAGTGGAAAGTCAGCCTTGGGACCGCCATTCACGTGCTGTACAGTATGTACATGTATGTTTATTATACAAAATGATACAAGTCTTTCCTGTGTAGTGTAATCTTGCAAGCTAGATGCAAAGTTTACTTTTGCGTTTTCATTTGGCTTTGTAGCATGCATCTTCCGAATGTCGAGAATTGCCATTAAAGTGTGCTTGTATTAAAATAAGTACACTGGCTTTGATAATTTAGAGCCCTTTGATCTTAACGCATTGTAATTAAGAGGTAAAAGAACTACGCTCTCGTTGTGTTGTATCGTCTCTACTTCTTTTTTTTCTTTTACCAAAGATGAACATTATTTTTGTCCTAGGGTCTGAACAGCCTGACATGCTACCGGCTCAGTGTGCGCCTCTGTCCTCCCATCCTGGTCCATTTCCATAGCGGTGAGAGAGAGAGAAAGAAAGAAAGAGAATAAGAGTGTGGTGTCATGCTGTAGAGATAATGTATAAAGCTTATTCCTGACTATCGATACTTCCTCAGTTAATTATACGCCCGTCATTGACGGAACATGGTACACCCACACAGGCCGTCCGTAAGTCAACTTTGTGTCGCCGCGATAACCTCATGGGCTATGATGGATTTTCACAAACCTTCGTATAACCATTTACTCACAAATTATCTCGCACCTGTGTATAAAAGGTCAGAGGTCACCAGACTTTGGTGGCGCCGTGATGAAACGTGATGGATTTTCATGAAGCTTCTAAATATTTAACAATAGAGTTAAAATTCTCGTCAAATTCCACGCACGTTATGTCTTCGTCTTTTTAATTAAAACAATGCCCTGAGTTTCCTATGCCTTTTATTGTAGAACATCGCGAATACAGCCATGGATTGTCCTGATAATTCAGTATGTTATGTACAAGTTTTTTCTTCTTTCTAATGTCTGTGCAGCTTACATCACCAATCGCTTATATGTGCAAACCAGGTGCTAACCCAAAATAATGGCAGACTCTTTGATATGAGGCGATGTACACGGCCTAGTTTATAAGAAATCTGATGTGTACTATCAGAATGTCTTTTGTCCTGTGTTGTTTCATTTTTAACTCTGAACATAAGTCATCTGAGCTATGATTATGGTCCATTGTTCGACGTTAGACTGTTTTGAAAACATTAGATCTACGAATCCAAAATTTTGCATACTGTTAGATGTCCCTAAGATCTCCTGCCAAACCGAAAACTGGGTCACTGCGGCTTTGTTTCTTCGGGAAATTAAGGAAAAACCTATTATCACTCTTTAAGGACTGCCTATCATCAAAACCATTGATCTGTTTTAACATTATATTACGGTCCCTTTTCACACCAAACAACTCAGGCCGAACCGTAACACATATGCTCATGCAGACACGTTCTCTTCAAATGAATACGTAACCAAAATATGGGAGCAAAAACAGTGCTATATTCCTATATTACAATATTTACAATCGTACACAAATAATATAATAGTCAATACATAACGTAATTTATAACCAAGTCTCTGAAGAAAAACTTAGTCTCTAAATAACGAACTGCAACGAAATACTTAACTGAATCCGGTATACGAGAAACTGAAGTCCATCATCAACACATAGTTCGGGCACACACAAAACTGAAGTCCTGTATTAATCCATGTGGCACCTAAAAAACAAAGTCTCTCCTCTTCCTAAATAATAAAGTTCATGGCGTGGTTCATGGCTTTCCGTGGGCTTGGGGACCAAGAGCCCACGGTCACGGTCCCCGGGGAAAACAGCAACGTGGCGTAGCAAAATCGATAGTCCCGCCTCGTACTGCAGGCGAGTTCGTTTTATAGGCTGTCAACAATAGGTGGAAACCGCAGAAGTTTGTGGTTTTGCTTGAGAGAAACGATAGCGCCGTCAGAACTGCAAAACCAGTACTGAATGGTCCCAGAATAGTGTTTATGTTTCTCAAAGCGCGACAGTAGTCACTGATAGCGGGGTGGATCCATACGCGTGGAAACGGGGGCGACCACACCACTTCGTGGCGCCATCCTCCGATGTCCGGGTGACGTCCATGCAACACTTCATATTTATCATAAATATCCCCTATAAAGTTCTTATGTACATGCCAGAAATTAAGTCAGTAATACATAATTTATAAAAGTAATTGGCCCAAAAATAATCTACTTCGTAAAAAATCAGGAAATATATTTAACATGATAATTGTTGAAGCTAGAGACTTTTTCAGGTTTACAACTTTATTTAATCAAGATTCAGTTGTATACCCAAAATTATATCTGAATTATGTAAATTTTTAAAGAATCTAGCTTAATTAAATTTTGTTTTTTAAACCATAACCATTGCCTTGCCAGGCGTAATGCAGTTATATTAGGAGACATTAAACATACCAAAATCAAAATGGTAACAATCAGGAGTGATCCTGATAAATATAAAGTATGAGTTTAAGATACACCGAGTATACGAATTTAGACATAATATGCAAAAATTTACATTTTTCGGGCTCAGAGAAGATGGGACTCAATTTATCTAAGAATTTATCTGAATATTATTAATTATTATGATTACACGGTTTAATCATGTTAAATCTGATAAGCACAACACTTCAAACAAAGGCACAATGCCGTACACCGTAACATAATGTGCTTAACGATATCCTGTACATATTCCCCCCATATATCACAAATCATTTCATCTAGGAGCTACGGAATGTATAATAAATAAATAACAAATGATAGCAGTTTCCTGTGACTCATAACTTTACAGAGAAAAAGTATCTTTTTTTATAGTTGTACTCCTACCAATGACCATCACCATTTAAGCTTATTTATGCTTATTGTAATAAAACGGATTTTGCCGTATAAAGAGCACCGTTTAACACCGCGCAGTTAAGATTTAAATTATTCCAGATTGGTTCAGCAGTGGAATAAAATAATATGAATTGCTGCACCCCATCCATTTAAAACCCACCCAGCAGTGCCTTAATCAAAAGGTTAGATAGATATATTATAGTTTTTGAATAGAATACAATATATATATATATCGATAGCTAGATTGTATTAGAAATTTTAAACCCCAGACAATGGTCGTTGTTATGATCTTTGTATCAAAATTTTCCCTATATTTTTATTTGGACACAAGGAATTTTTTTTTATTGGAGCAGTTTAAAGACCTTAAGATAGTGATGGCCACTATTTTGTTTAGAAGAAATTTAAATCATAGATGATAATTTAAAATAACTTTTCTTCGATATCTATCACCCTAATTTTATATCAACCTGGCCCAGATACATACATTTTTCCCGATGAACAGCCCCAGGGTTTATTATCGGGAGATTTTAGAACTGCATTAAAAAAACACACATGTAATTAAGCCTTCCCAGGTCAGGATTAAATTAGTTCTTTAGGGCATAACTTAGTAAGAAATTTCATTTCAAATAAAAATAAATCTAAATTAATGTCGATATTCTGTATTCTGTATACTGTAGATTCAGAAATATTAGTTGGGATTTTGTTTTCGTGGATCAAGAAAATCCACGAATTCATGATTCCAACGATCAAAAATCACTCGGTCAGGGGATATACGGTATCTCAACGGAAGCTGGTGGTCGACTTTATATTTATATTTATATAATTGTTACCGCTGGCTGAATTTTCAATAAAGATACAAAAATGGTTTATTACTTTTTTATGATTGTTTTTGATACAATCATTAAATGCACTGAATTGCTTTTCGTAAATTACTATAAAAATACGGGATTTATAAATATTCTTTTGTCAATTAAATTATTTCCCCTAATATCGTACGAACACGGCCCCCTGATATCTTTACAATAAAACAATATCAAAGTATAATTTAAACTGAAAACGTATTTTCCTCTTATCAGCATTTCGGATGAAAAATTCAAGAACAATACCACATTTCTGTCGAGCAAAGCGGTAGTTCTGACATGCCAAGAACGGTACACAAGTTCCAATGTTCGTAACCATAGCTACCGAGGCACGGCTTTTTCGGAACCGGCCTTTTCAACCTTCTTTCAATAGATATTAAACGAGACTTGCGCTACCTATTGGTCTAAAAGACAAGGGCCGTGTAAACTCATTTGCATTACCGCGATTACCGCGGGACGCGAAAGAGCACTTATTCCGAATAAGGCGGTACTTTTTCCGAATATTGCCGATAGTGGTACATATATATGTTAGCGTAAGAAAGCGCCACTGAATACTATTAGGCAAATTATTTCTTTATAATCTCCAAATATAGCTGGCATGATGAATGACGAACGAACTGTGTCTTGTCTCACCGCCCCGTCTGGGATTTACAGGCGCCACATGTGACTAGCGCCTAGATAAAAAAAAAATTTAAAAACCTTCATGTGGACGGTCCCGTTTATTTTTTTCCTCCGGTCAAGTGATGATTTACGTTTTCTGTTAACGTGGTGTGATCGGGTGTTATAACTGATAGCCGATGTATCGGGTGTTACAACCGATGTATCGCCCGGCACGTGTCGGTCACGGCTGATTAATTCTTTGTTAGGCTCGGGTCGGGCGGAGCATGTTTGTTCTTCCTTGCGCACTTTGAGGTATTAATAACCATAATTTTCTAAAGTTTTCTTTGTCTTTCCACGAATTCAAATACCCCACGATATGCGTTTTGTACAAAAACCACGAAATTTTAAGCCCACGATATTATCTGAATCTACAATATATATATATATATATATATATATATATATATATATATATATATATATATATATATATATATATATATATATATATATATAATATGGAATTAGACCGGCTTCTGTGGCTCAGGAGTAGAGCACAGGGCTCAAAGCCGGGAGATGTTGAGTTCGAATCTCAGCCGAGGCGGTGAGATTTTTCACGCTCGGCCCCCAGCCAAGGTGAGCGCTCTGCAGGCTTAACGGGGATGCTGTGCCCAACAGTCGTGTTTCACTCACGAACGAGTGCGCCTTTCGGGAGATCCTGGGTGTTATGACACACACCCAGGATTCGTAGGAGTGATAAACCGAGCATAGTTTACGCTAGAATTATCGCCCGTCACGTAGTCCGAAATCGGCATGGAATTCTGCAGATGTACATAATACATTTTTAAGCAATTATTAAAAAACGGAGGCGGTGACCTCGACCAAAAAAAATCTTCTGAAAAAACAATATGACATCAATGAATTACAGTAAAAAATATGACAAATTATATCCAATTATTACAGTAAGATAACTATGTTTGCAAATCATACCATAAGCATTTATATGGTTTTCAGTCTTGGTAGGAGTGGTCAAATTATTTAATCATGGTCATAAAAGTGGTTTATAAGTCTTAAAAGAAACACATTTTGGAATTGCACAAATCCAGAAAAAATAGATTTGTCATTTACAACTGCAAAAATAGAGGTAAACTACATGTTAGAATAACTTAACCATGCAGACCTACATTTAATTACAGCCGTAAAGTGTTAGTGTACACAGGCCCTCGTGTAGGTATATTGTGTCTTGTCTGCGACCACTTTATTTCATAATAAAACGAAATCCCCATGCCTTTAGAATAAAAAATAATGTTTGTTATTATTAAAATATCACATTGTGCTTTATTTTTGCAGGCCTTGCTGAATTTTATTTTTTATTCTTGAAATACAGCATACGGGAGAAGGCCGAGATACATTTCCCGGTAGTTTAAATTAAAACAGCATAACAAATTAAACGCCAATAGTGCTTTCAAACATAAGGCTGCAAGTTTTCTGCGGCAGAAAAAAAGAGTTTCTCGACCGTGGGTCTGATAAATATGTAATGCATGTGAAGAATAGTTCACTCATTTTATTTCTTTTAGTCGTGTGTATATATATATATATATATATATATATATATATATATATATATATATATATATATATATATATATATATATATTTATATATATATTTATATATATAATCTTTGAACCTGTGAGGTAAACAAACCTTTTGCTTTATTTTTTTACAATTCTCCGTATGTTTTTCCATTCTATTTGATATGAAACAGCGTTTTAGACGATTGAAAGACCAGACAATATTGAAGTATAAAGGGAGCAAATTATATTTCACTTAACATCTGATACTAATCTTATATCATTTTGCTAAAACAGGAGAATTTTTAATAATTTTCACGAATTAAAACTTAATATTCGGACACACGGGGGCAGAACATCGTAATTCCAAATATTGCTCCAAGAAAAAAAATATTTATGAGTCACTATAACGTTTAACCGAATATCAATTGAAACAATTTATTACATATTTACCTAAAATATTCATCACATTCATCTTTACAACATAAGTTTGCAACAAGCAATTTTGTTATATACCTTTTCTTAGAATGACAGGCGAATGTATGTTGAGATAAAAAAAATAGTTTCAATTTTCTTTCGGTGTTGGACAGAACGGCACTGTGTGAACTCCCGCCCGGGACCGACTTAGTCATCGACGTCAATTTTTTTTTTGAACTGCCTTTTCATAAAAATGACAAATTCTAAAAGTACCTTTTCCTTTTTCATAATTTGTCAGCATTATATAGATTGTAGATGCATATATAAAAGTGTATAATATGAGGTACGACTCTTTTTGAAATACATAAATATGTCGCATTTCCTGTTGTATTCGGTGTTTGCAGTAATACTATCTATTAGGAAAGTTATTAATTTAAATTATTTGAAAGAGGTTATTGATTAAATATTGATTTTTCAAATTCTGTAAAATGTTTGGTTTTTTAATAACTGTATATGCACCACTGTAAAAAGTGACGTTTAATAGATGTTTCAAAAACACGAAACACGTTTCATATACAAACATGTTTTACATTAATGACATGATTCAAAACATGAAACATCGGTTTTTGGTTAATTTCTGGAGATTGAAACATCATTCTTATTTATTACATGTGTCAAACATGTGTCAAACATGTCTGATTCATGAACATGACGTCACATCCGCTTAACCGGCGTGAAATTTTCCCGTTTTCATATAACGGGCGCATGTACCTTCAACTGTCACAGTGGCGAACAGCGGCTGATCGGTCAGTCTTATATGCAAAATTGAATCATGGACTTTGTGAATCAGCAAAATATCAACCGAGTCAACCATTTATGACGTCAAGGAATGAGGAGCAGGACGAAGATTTACAAGTGCAATGAAAATGATATTTGGAAAAAGGCTGGATGGTGAGTCATATTGGCATTATTCTAAAGTATTGTCTAGTTTTCTTAATACTACTTTATTCCAGTGCTGGGCTGCTCGGGGCTTATTTTTAATCTTACTCCCATTTGAGGGGCAACAAAAATGTCAGGTTATAAATAAACCCCGAGCAGTCAAGTATGGGACTACTATTAACCTAATACAGTGATATATAGGTTCAAACTCCAGGAGCTGATCTAAGATTTAGGAAAGTGGGGGGGGGGGGTTCCAACCCAGGAGGACTATAAAAAAAGCCCTGAAAACCAGGTCCAAAGGCTCGCAAAAGAGGGATCCAGGCCGCAAAATTTTGTCTGAAACCTTTCAAAATAAGGTTGCGATGGATTGGATGGTAAGGGGGGGGGGGCGGATCTCCTTCTGAACTCTGTTGTTTATGGATATCCTTTTATTGTAAGTCTGTGCCAGTTAAATTCATACCAGCAAAAATGCCTTTGCTTTGAGTAAGGTAATCAGGTTATTGCATCGAGGGGGGGGGGGAGTTTTTAGTTTTCCCTTGGTCAGCTTATTTATTAATAAGTCTCCCCCTCCCCCCTGGATTCTTGTTAAAACATCTTTAAGTTTCACACTGAACCTGATGTGTTTTTATATGGCAGTGTGTAAAACACGCACCCTGGACCCTGATAAATAATCAATTTTCTATTATATTAGTTCTAACATATTTGTTATTCATCAATTAAGCCATTTATACACCACACATATTCATAGCCATAAAACTAAAAGTCTTTTAGACTAATATTTTTTTTTACCATGATAACATTTTTGTTACAGCTATCCTTCAATAATCTGTACATGCCACAGTTTAGTGGTTTAAATTTGATCACACGTGACTTGCCACACTGTTTTCACTAATCCATGTGATTTTCCATCTTTGTTCAATTATTTCATATTGTGCATCGAAATTATTTATATTGTATGCAAGTGCAGACAGTTTCTAAGAAATATCATTAAAACAATCAATTTTCTGCATTGCTGCATTGTTTTATTAAAAGAAATATAGACTATCCCAATCTCTGATGGGGATGGAATTTTAAATTTGCTGCATTTTTATCATTAATAAGTCTGCCTTTTCATCTTATATCCTTCTTGAAAATGTATTAATAGGTAAATTGTAGGTCTAAATGTTGTTTCAGTTAGTATGACTATCAAATTTGTAACAGAGTAACCATAGAGAAAATAAATAAAAACGCTTTTTTTGTATCTGGTGACCAAGGGTCCAGAGCAGAGGAAGGAAGAAGAACATGAAAATATCACTCTCAGGATCATTGGATCTGTAAGTTTTGACTTATACCTATCCACTGATAATTTAGTATTGAGGTCCAAATTGTCTGACTTTAAACATTAAAAAAATAAAAGTATACTGTTTAAACTTATTTTACCATGGTAAAGTTAACTTTTTAATCACAGACTGGTATGTTCAAAATCCCACTTTATTATCTTTCTTTTGTGCTGATCTCGGGATTTGACTTATATTTTTGATGGTTTTTGTTCATAAAAAAAAAAAAAAAAAATTAGCTCATTGAAACAGGCTTACAGCTTGATCTCAAAATATGAATTATGAACTATGACAACAGGTAAACTGCATCATGCCTGAAGTTTTTGGTTTTGTTTTCCAGAAAGATGGGAAGGAGGATTTTTTAAAACAGCTGAAGGGACTGAGCCAACTGCATTGTTCATAATTGAGGATGGAGAAGTTCGGTCAAGCTCGATTGTAAGAGATCAGATGAAGATACCTCTTCTTGAGGATGGAGGACCTGTGTATGGGGGACCTGTTATGTACTGTTAGGGTGGTATTACATTCTAATTATGTCCTACAATCTTAACTAAATGCAACATAATTTCAGTAATTCGTTTTTAATTGCAGTTTTAAGTGTTTTTTTTTCACTTACTGAGATATTCATAATTTCAGTAAAGACATAATTTCCAAAAACTGTATTTAAATGCAATTTTAATTGGGTTAGTGAATCTTTTATCTTGATATATATTTTTGCTATTTTCAAGTGATGTTTGGTCTTCGACTGAAGTATTGTTTATAATACAGGCTTACTATTTCATGAAAAAAATCATGTAAATTTACTCATTATCTTGAATGAAAATGATAAGTTTAAATATAACATGAATTATGTTTTTATAACACTCACTGTTTATTAATAATAATTTTTCTTGTCTTTTCATTTAAAAGATACTTCTTTTTCAATCAAACTTACCCAGAATGGGGAAGAAGTCAAATTTCCTATCACGTTCTAATTGTTTTATTAGAGACAACTTTGTTATTGTAGTTTTCTAATGTTTCCTAAGTGTGAATATTGCAGTTTGCATATACTTTGCTTGAACGACACCTCAACTTTTCAGATGAAGTAAGAATGTATTTTTGATTTGTTTCATAATAAGAGTTTGCTCTTTGAAAAACTACATTTTTAAATGTGGACAGTGGTTATTTAAATTCGTCTACGTACTGCAGCGTTCGTCTGTTAAAATGAGTAAAATATTAGTAATTTCCAGTATCTTTTCTTCTACCGATGATTGAGTAATCAATATATACGGATTGGTAACTTAAAGACATATTGGATATTAACACGGCGTTGGATGAAGATTACACAGGCTGTGTTTAGTCAAGCACCATCAAAATTTAGGATCCTTCTGGTCATTGACGGCAGTTAAAATATAACTTTGCCCAAAATCGGCATTGTAATTATAATTCAAGGTCATGGATTAATCTATTACAGTTTGAAGAAGCATTCAGAATTCAGGGTCGTTATTGTCATGTTTTAATTTTGATATCGGTAAAATCAATATTAAAATCAGAAATATTAAATTGTGGGAGTATATAAAACAGAAACATGTACCATATGCTACAATAAATCTCCCTGTGATATGCATTAAGCAATGTCTAGCAATTAAACAAATCTTAACTTTTAATACATATTTCCGAAGAGGGCGTTTCGTGTTTCAAATGATCTTGACACCTTTTAAACTTAGAACAGACATTATTTTACCAATTGAGTAACATGCCTCCGGTATGTAAGGTCCTGTGACAGTTCAACCTGTTGTATAGTACTTGTGTTTTAAATTGAAATGTATTTTTAATAACTGAAAACATGTTTCAAACGCTTCTCGCTAAGTTCAACTGTTAATGATGTTTCATGAAACTTCATTGAACTAAATGTAGCAATGTATTCCTCATGTTTTAAATAGAAGCATGTTTTGGGAAATGTGAAGCATGTTTCAAAACACGTCAAAGAAATGTTTCAACTTATCAAAGATGCCTCAAATAGAAACATGTTGTAGATAACTGAAACATGTGTTAAAACACGTCTCACCAAGTAGTTTCCTGTGAAACATGTTTCGTGTAAAAATGACGTTTCAAAAAGTGGACAAAATGATGTTTCAACTTATAAGTGATGTTTCAAGAGAATAATGTTGCAGATATATGACACATGTTTCAAAACATGTCTCAACAAGGCTCTCTGTAAACATGCTTCACGAAAAAGCATGTTTCAAAAAGTGGACAAAATGATGTTTCATATAGAAACATGAAACATGTCATAAACATGTTCTCACTTTTTAGAGTGTGGCAGTATTGAAGGCGCGGTTTAATGATTATTAAAATTACACAGTACATGAATTCCGCAAAGGTTCAACAACGTGAGATGTACCTTGAAATATTTAACTCTCACATTCCTAATTTGTTGTCATGATTTCCGCGATAATAATTTGGAATCGCCTATCAACCTTTTTTCAGTTGTCCGTATCAAGGTATGGAGTGTTTTTATTTTATATCGAATCTTTTCGAGGGAAATGATGATTTTACTGATCGCACGGAATATGGTTTTAATTCTTTAAAGATGTTTTAATTAAATTAAATTACAATTACCATTATCACAATGGTTACTATTACAATTAAAACAAGTATTATTACTTTTATTGTCATTGGTCTTCTTCGGTTGACATACAGAAATTTCTGCCCGGATCTAGTTTTCTGTGGTCTCATATTATCCGTTCTTGCTTCGAAACAAATCCGCGTTACTTCTGCTGGATTTGTGCAGGATGGGTTTTCTGTGGGGCGAGTTGATATGAGCCGAGTTCAGTGGAGTTGACATGGACCAAATATAAGGCTGATAAATGCCCTGTAACCCCTTTAGGATATATCGGAGATAGTGCAAAATTACCTGCGTAAGAATACTTAAGCATGCATCGTTACCGACAGTTAGTCGGGCATTTCCGTGCTAGAGCCACAGAGAAGTTTTTTTTACAATTATTTTGGTGGAGGTAACGGCCTCCATTTTTTTTTAATGCTGACCTATCTAATTCTTAATCTAAGTATGTACATCTGCATAGTTTCCATTTCGGTTTGGGACTACTTGACAGGGCGGTAGCACTCGCTTCCTATCATTTTTATTTTGTATCCTGGTGTCACCCAGGCCCGGTGTCTACCGTACCTGCGGGTCCTGGGTGTGTAATCATCCCTATTGCTTGGTTATAACACCGAGAAACCCCCAGAGACGCACTCGTATGTGTGATACACGGCTGTGGGGCACAGCCTTCCCATTAAGCCTTCAGATAGCTCACCCTGGGTGGGGGCCGACCGTGAAAAACCTGACCGCCTCGGCTGAGTTTCGAACCCACGATCTCCCGGCTTTGAGTCCTGCGCTCTACCCCTGATATACAGAAGCCAGTTGCCACAGAGAAGTTGCGTAACAATAATTGAGTGGTACCATCGTCAATTATAGTATAGATGTAATACTGCTTTTAGACTACAAGCGTATTTCATGAAAAACAGTTTTAGGAAAAGTTTACTTATTGAAAACACTTTGTCTCAGATTATACAGATTTACATGTATATTTAGAGCACGTCGATAACATATACGAAGCATGAAAATTTTAAATAATTGGCAAATTAGCAAGCAGAAAGTACAGGTGTATCGAATTTCGGACACCGGTCCTTTTAATGCCTACTTTTTATCATTTATGCATCTTTATATACTCCTATTTGTAAATTGCATTTTCCTCTCGAAAATTAACATTGTCTATGTTATTAATTTAACTTGCATCTATAGGCATGCGTGTTTTTCAAGTAGATTTATTTCTGTGTGCCATTTATTAACATGTACTTCGTTTCTGCCATGTTAAACATCAATGTTAACAAGAAATCTATAGATTTCTATAATATTGTTCACAGTACCAAACCTCTTTATAGAAAATATGAATTTGGTTCAAACCACTCAGGGTAGATGCACTTGCCACGGAATTCGAAGGAAAAAGCAGTGCCCTCATGTCACATTTATCAATTAGACAAGGAAGTTCGGTGGTCATTCACGTAACCTAAATTATTTTGAAATTATTAATAAGGCACAATGAGGTATATACTGCCTTCACAAAGTAGATACCAACGTTTGAACCCGGATTATAATTGTGCAGATGAAAAAAAAAAATGTTTGAAGTAACAAGTTATATTTAAAGAAGTTTAGTTTTACTACTATTCCGCACGTGTGTGATCGTGAATGTCGCTTAATCAGAGCGAACGCTCGACGTATTAAATAGAGCGTTCGGTAAAAGTGGAAATTGGGTTAGGGCCCTGAAGGAAGACGGAAAGTATCTGTACAAAATTTGCCAATGCATTCCATGTACTATAGATTCAGAATATAAGTTGGGATTTTATTTTCGTTGTTTTCGTTGGTCAAGTTAGTCCACGAATTCATGATTCCAACGATCAGAAAATCACACGGTCAGAAAATATCTTGACGGCAGGTGGTGGTTGACTTCCTCTACAGTTATCATTGCTGGCTGGTGAGTTTTCAATAAAGCTATATAAAGTTTATTACTATATTATGAACATGTACATATGGCACAAAAGAGAAGATAATCATGATTTGACCCGTTGATCATGATATATGCTAATTACATAATTAATATGTATTATATTACCTTAGGGGAAGACCAATCATCACTCGGCACCTGAGCAAGCAGACAAACACTGAATATTAATTCTACTAACATGCATCATTTTTTTTTTTTCTTTTAATTTTTCGATCATCATTGCTTTTTTTGCATATTTGCATATTTGCATATACACATTAATTGTTTAATGATGCGAATGTGTAAATGTCCTTATGAAATGATGAACAGAATACTTAAAAAGACTAAGTCAGTAAAAGGATCAGTATTTACGTTGTTAGGATGTTCCTATAAAAAAGAATGCGAATTTTAACAATAAACTAAAGTATTTGCTAATTTGCATAGATCATTTGCAAATTAATTCCTAAAAAAACAAATTTTATATAAACTTATGTTATATTTTATAAAAATTGAATATTTTGTACCAAAAATACATTTCTCTGCCTAGGTAAAGCCACAATATCAATAGATTTCTTTATTATATATTATATTTCAATATTTTTTTCAAATATGCAAATTATCTCATTAAATATGCAAGGTACAATCATTTCCCAAGCAGAAATAGATTTCACAGAAAAAATTAGCCTTGCATCAGTTAAAGTTTGGCAGTCACGATTATCGAATTGTTCTGTGGTTTTTCTTGTCTATTATTGCATATATACATATTGCATGTATACATATTATATATATTCAAAAATGTATTTGCAATTAAGTTAACAATATGATGCAGATGTGTAAATTATTTAATAAAAATGATAAACAGAATAAATAATAAGACAATTTTTAAAAAGGAACATTATTTTCTCTGTTAGACTGTTCTCATAAAAAAGAATGCATTTTTAAAAAAAACTTAAGAATTTGCTTAAAAACCAAATTTTGTATTAAGTAATGTTATACTTGATACAAATAGAATATTTTGCTCATTTTACTTCACTCTCTCCACTAAAAGACAATATTTTAATATACCTATGTATAATATATTAATTTTTTGCTAATTTATTTAACTATGCAAATCACCTCATTTAATATTCACAATACAAAAATGTCCCAAGCAGAAATCGATTCTACAGAGAAAACTTCACTTAAATCGATTGAAAAAATGTTGGTAGTTCTGGTTTTGGCCCTGTCTATCCAGTTGGCGTCACGTGCCGGAGATGCGAAATCTGTCAAACTGACTTAACAGGTCTGGCTTGTAACGTTATAAATAAGAAACGCGCTGCTGAGGAACGCTACAGGCTCGCCTAGTACAGATATATATCTATGACTAAGTACTACCGGTACTGAAGCTGTACTCAGTGAACCGTACAAACGGCACAGCTCTGTTGCAGTAAATATACTGCTGAATCATCACGCAGGCTCTAACTCATAAAAAGGCTTTTCTTGGCTCTCTGATGCTGAAACAGTTGACATCTTACGTGGTCCGAGCAATTTCGGTGAAAGAAGAGTTACTGGCAAGAGTATGATATGAGGATTCAGAAATGATATGTAACAGTGCCCATGCTGTGCTCCTGACGATTTGGATAGCAAATCTGGACCACACCTGCAGGAGATCTATATACAAGCTGTGCTTTAGTTCGTACAGGTGGTCACGTGGGTGATCTTAAGCTGTTGCTGCTCCTACCTGTAGTGAAGAGTAGAAACGAAACTAACTAACGTGGGAAACGCGCGTTCAGTATGCATGTGGAATATGTCATATCATGAAGAATAGTTACAAAGGTTAGTCTACAGATTTAAAGTCTATTTATGCAAACACTAACCAAACCGTAAGTTTTTGTGTCTATGTTCAAGGATATTACGGAACATGATCATGATACAACCAATATTCAGGATGTTCGGGTTGAATTAATTGAAAAGACATATGCTGCTAAACCAGAACGTGTTCTCGTTTCACCATTAGATCTTTTCGTGTGAATACAGAAACAAAAAACATGGAGCTGTTTTCATTCCAAATCTGGTTGATAATGTTGTCAATCACTGGTGGGTTGTGTGTGATCCTCGGAATTATTTACGCCGTTTTGTATTACTCTCAAATAAAACCATGGGAGAGGAGAATGGTTTGGGCACATAAAAACGGACAACCACGTGACAACAGTCCCAGGCCATTACGTCCGAGCCTGTCGTTCAATAACTTTCGGCAGTATCAACTCGCTCAAGATCTGGAAAGTTCGCCCATTGAGCTAGAGGAGCACTCCAAGACCAGCAGACAAGGCTCGAGCAAAGACGGAAGTAACCCATCAAGTGTAACGGAAATGTAGTTATCCAGGATTCTGCCTGGAATTTTTGTTGTAAACGAAATATCCATATGGATTCAGTGTCTGATATATAACGATATATATAATAACATATTTACAATATAATTAAGTGAAAAAAATCCAAATTAGTATATTTTACTGTGTCAAGTATACAGGAACATTTAATGAAGGTGATTATTATGTTACATCGTCGACATGTCGCCAACATCATTAATAATTAATTGTCAATATACAAGTTTGTTGCCTCTTGGCCATAAATCTGGTAAGAGATCGAGAAAATAAATCACAGAAATAAATTTTATCGAAGGTGTTACTACAAATTCCGGCAAATGTTTGGAACAACATGTTACAATTGGAAATATTGTATAAACAAATACTGAAAGAAAAAAACAATGCCTGCAAGTATTTTAGGGAAAAGCGACTGATGTATATGTTTAGGATTCTTGGAACTTAGTGTTCATGACATGTATGTCCGAAAGTCTAATTTTCTTTTTTTTTAATTACAGAAGATAAATTCTGAAGGAAAGTTGCGTAGATGTAAAGAGTTAAGGTCCAGTTAGAATGAGAGAAATCAGGGAAATATATATATTTATATATATATATATATATATATATATATATATATATATATATATATATATATATATATATATTTCCTGAATGATGCATTTGAAGAGTTGTACCAAGTGGACCATGTTGTAAAATAATCGCAAATTCCTGAAAGTTAGATCATTTTCCAAGGTTCAGGGAACATGATGAAAGCCTTAAATATTTGTGGTTTGTCTGTATTCCCTGTATAGTCTGTTTTTTACGAGATACATACGAGAACCCTATTAAGTGCCCTTAATGAATATGATTAGCCGATATACAACCGAATGGAAAGATTTGTGGAGTGCCTGGACGTTTCCTAAATCTTAATATTTATTTATTATTTTGCCTGGTCGTGTTATGGCTGAGGTGTTATCTGTATATACGTTTATTTATTGTTCGGGTGTTTCATTTCTGTGTGGACGAGCGTACAAGGACCCGGTGTTTCATGTACATTGCTCCCGTTATTTGCTCACAGTATTTTTTATAAATTGAACATAGAAAATATTGTCTGACTTTTTTTCATTTACGACTTTATACGTGTTTAGAATAGTCATGAGAGATGGCATGTTTTGTTCCAGTTCATTTCTTTCAGTTTGATGTAAATATATTTTGTCTGTCTAAAGACAGATAAAGACCTCTACTTGCTAAACGTAAAATACACCAGCGAATATATGACTTTTAAGGTGTAAATAAAAATCACTCTTTCACTGCAGTGTTGTAACTTTATTTTGCATGGTTATTTTTTCTTATTTGCTCGGCATATTAGTTGTTAAGAAAAAAATACAAAGGCAGCTGATCAATTACAATACATATATCAGAAACCCTAAAAATTTTTTCAATCATGCACTTTTCTTCTTTTAAGGCTCAGGGGATAGGCCGAGAAAAATAAACCTACTCTCAAAACACAATAGCTGTTAATATTCATCGTGATTATGCTTTCTACTTAACATATGCTGCGTATACTTTTATATATATTCGCATGTCAGAACTTTTTTCTGCTGTGCTTGCAGGTCCACTAAATATTAATCTTAAATAAGATTAATTACCTATGATTCATAGCAATTTGAATTGGGTCTCTCTCACTTTCTCTCTCTCTCTCTCTCTCTCTCTCTCTCTCTCTCTCTCTCTCTCTCTCTCACACACACACACACATACACATACACGCACACAGACCCATGCATACATTAAAAGCCTTTTTCAAATCATCCTTTTTTCATACATCTTACTAAATATGACTACATGTATATTGTTTTAACGTACCCATTTTATTCTCTCCTTTTAAAAAGCCCCAAATCTGAGATTGAAAGTAGATTCATTTTGGTCATAATGTCATCACAAAGTTGATATTTTAAATTAGTTTCCAGGGAACACACTGCTAAAATCATAAGTTAATTTTAACTCTGGGGCTAATGATATTCATTCTGTTAATTTATACAGATTAACAAACTATATAAAATAAGAATTTATAATTCGAGAGAAGAGGAATATATAAATTTTCAAAATAAATTATAAAGCGGTCATTGCTGAGAATTGCGGAATTTTCAGTCTTAAGCTAACGTATACATTTTTAAGTGGTCATTCAACTACTCTTAAATTTCTCATGGTGACAACAAAATTGAAAATTGCCCGGGATAGTTTCGTCTTTTGAATGTACACATTGGTTTCATTTGTCCATTTTAGGCTTAAACTGAAATATTATGCAACCTGAAGTCTCACGTAAGAACAGGCGCAAAATTTGAAAAAAATTGATAGAAATAAAATAACTTGTAAAATTAAATGAAAACTGTATAAAGATTGGTGATATGCAAAATTAAAAAGTATTAACAACATATTTTCTTGATTAAAGAAAAATCCTCATAATATTGGCACAACCATTTGAGAACATTTCCTGAAGCAACGAGCGATATTAGCTGCTGATTGTCATGTTTCAATGTAGGTGGAGCCACCCATCTGACAAACAATGTCAACATAAAACCTACATACAGAATTTTACAAATTAAATAATTATCCAAAAGATGACGAAATATTTTATTAAGGATATTTAACTGAAAAGAGAAAGTGGTTTTTCGGTAAGTGTGGCGAATTCCGAGACCGTTTCTTGGAACATTTTTCCGATATTTTCCGAATTTCGGGCGATGATATGTAAAAAAAATTAATGTACATCAGATAAAAAGAAAGAAACTATATTTCTCATAATAAATCTAACAGCCTTTTATGTATACAAGTAATATAAACATATATATATATATATATATATATATATATATATATATATATATACATTTATATATATATATATATATATATATATATATATATATATATATACATTTATATATATATATATATATATATATACATATATATTTATGGGAGGAATATATGATGATCTTATCTAAGTCATAGGTTTTATGATGAGACAGACACAGATGATAATGACGCGTGTGTTACGTTTTGAAAAAATCATAGCTCAGTTGCGTGATTGTGAGTGATCGCGCAAAGTTCAATAATTTCCAAAATTAATATATTAATATCAATTGCCTCATTTAGGACCCTGAATTATTTTATATAAATAATAACTATTAGAAATAAATGTTTATATCATACCTATATAAGATGATACACCCTTCACCACTTATTTGTACATACATAACGAAAACATACACTAATATTTTCTAATAGTACCAAACTCCCCTGCACTTTATGTCGGCACTGGTAGCATCTCATTCCCAGAGTGATGGGCGATATATTTACTAACAGTTCTTAATAATATGGGTCAACTTGCAATTTTTACAGTTTTTTAGATGTCTTGAGGGGTATTACTGGAATCCATCTACTGCGGGGGGGGGAGCACGTTTTAGGAAAGGTAGGGGTCCAACTCGGGACGACTGATGACGAAACGTTTTAAAAAGGTCAGATAGGGTGGAAAAGGGGGAGGGAGGGGGTGTCCAAGCCGAAAAAAAAGTTGTCTGAAACATTTGAATAAGGTTATAGCGGCCGAAAAGGGGAAGGGGGTCCGGACCCTCTGGAACCGTCCCCTGGATACGCGACTCAACTGCTTTAATATATATCAATTAATACAGGTGGACATGGGTACATGAATGACTTGAACCTCTGTTACATACAAGTTTAACGTTTGTGCTCTAGATGCGCATGAGAAGTCCCTCGGCAAGGAAACCAAAAAGATCCATTCTCAGCTGATTTTCTTCAAATCAATGCCCTACTCTAACATTGGAATATTATATAGTGTTAGGTGCCTGTGGACGTGATGAAGATAACGTTGATGGTGTAGTGGGATGGGCCGTAACACAGCGACGTATAATATTCACGGCGCCTGTTTCCAGGTGCCCCGCTAAAAATAAAATGTACACCAGCCTGCATAAAGAGAAAGCAGTTACTGTGGTTTAAGCTAAATATAACACCAGCGGCCCCCCAGGACGGCGCCGTCTATACGGGGTGTATAGCCGCTTATTCGGCTTCGCTAAGGAGTAAAACGTACATATTATCATGGACCGGTGGCGTTTTTAATGAATAACCTCTTTTATGAGACCGTAAACTTGTATTTAATAGCCTTAGGTCAAGTCCGACTATGATGTTTTCTCTTCGAAATGTGTGTATGTGTATCTGTCTGGATTTTTTATGAACAATATAGAGTAAGTTTATGAATTTCAATACAAAATCAGGGTTTAAGGGAGGAATCCATATATATGTATATCGCTACACAGCACTGTGGAATTTATTTGACATTGGGAGCCATGGATATCCCACAAATACGCTTTAAACTTAGATAGATTATAGGGGGAAATAATAATATTGATTATCGATCGATCTGGGCTCAGCTGGAGGGGTATTTTTTAAAATGCAAGCTGACTGTCGGGAGATATTAATATTCATTACCGGCAAAATATGCATACTTATACAAATAAAAGATATTTAAAAAATTATCTCGACATCCCAACCTTTCAGAAACTATTACCCGACTCTGCAAATTTAACAGTAATTACGTAGAGCATTATCTATATGAGATTAACAAAAACAAGGTATCAGTTTAACTCTGCCCAATTTGTATCCAAATAAATTGATGCACTATCACAATTTTTTGCAATGTTTCTGTAATATACATAAATCGATTTAAATCTGCAATGTGTTGAAAAAATTGTAAAGTTTATATACATATTTTATTATACCGATTCATGTCAAAGCCTTTAATTATCATAGCGATTCTTGGGAAAGCCGTTCATATAAATGCATGAAATGACAGTTCTGGTGAAATCCTACCCGTCTTTCAATTTAATTTACTTGTAATTACATCGATAAACTCTCAGTGTCTTTTGCAATATTTTATCTGTGCAATCAAGTTTTAACAAATCAAGGGATAAATGGTACTGTCTGTTGTACCGTCTTACGACGTTTGTACATAGTTTGTTTTATCGGCCCTGCCAGAGTCGTTGCTAATCTCATCGCCAGACTAACATTGCCAGCCTTAGTTATTGTTATTAAAGATTCCACATGGAAGTGCCGTTTCTTGTTATTAGCGCATTGACTTTGTTCATATGATTTAGGGCTGTATCAATTTACCAATATATCGATACGAATCAATACGCAACGTCGATACAGTTACCGATACGCTACATACTGTATTGATCGTATCGAGGAAAAAGCAAAAAGCGACTGGATAAGAAATGTATACGCACGTCGGAGCTCCGATGACTAGCCGGCGTGTGTGAGCGACTGACATAAGCCTTGTGTGCTGAAGAAATGTGAGGGGGACAATCCGGCACAGGTAAGGGAGTATGAGGACAGTATAGCCCCCGTAAGAATATCAAACTAGTCTTAATAAAATTTTTGAAACACATAATACGGTATATATATTATGGTGATGACAGTAGAATTTGCTATTTTTTTTTTTTCTTTTATTATTTTAACATTCAAGATAATTGTAAAGTCTAACATTCATTGAAATTCATTAAGAACATTTAAGCAAGCGATATCCTAAATTTTTTTATTATGAGATGCCCAATTGAACGGTAAATTGAGGTAAATATGAAGAAAATAGAAAGTGGAAAACGGATGTATGATCTCGAAATCGCGATGTATAAAAGTACGCGTTATATTCACCTAAAAAATTGAGAGGGACAAATGATACTTTGTCTCCATCATACTTTGTCCCAATCCCTAAAACGTGAGGGGGGCATGTCCCCCCCCCCCCCCCCCCACGAAACGAGGCCCATGATTTCTGACGCTCCTCGTTATTGATGGAATTGATACTCACAGTACAAAGTGATACCATTAAAATCATTCTATATTTTTATCACAGAAGGGCATGTATTTCCCTTTTACCTCCACTTGAATCAAGTGTTAGCGCAACAATTTCTCGAGGTGCTTTTATACCGGTCAAAGGTTAAACGGAAATCTGTGATCGAAGTCAGATGAAATAAATGGTCAAAGCCTCAAGAAAAAAAAAACAAATTAACCCAAGAAAATGTGATTTATTCATGGATTCATATTCTGGGAAATATACAAAAAAGCTGTGTAATTTCATGATATGAAAACAACCTATGATTGTCCCGATATGGGCCCGAAGATGTCATATCTCGCTAGGTCGGGCTACATCTATAGTTCATGCATATGGTTACCAGAGCCAATGGGCGCTATACCGTGTGGTATGCGGATCAAAATCTCCTTTGAAAATTCCATTTTACCGCTTGTCTCATGCCGCATACCGCATACCGCGGGCCCGGTTAACACTTTATACTGAAATAGCTAGAGCGAAAAAAATCTTTTTCACGTACCACATACCGCGCGCCCGGTAAACACAGCTTTAGAGAAAAAGTATTGGTCGTTTTAATCATCCGAGATGTAACAAATATGATATTTCTTGTCGATATATCGGGCCCGAACATTCAGTGTCAGTCGTGACCGACAGATGTCGCAAGTGTAATGATCGGATAAATTTTGTTCTCAGCCGATATATTAAATGAAGATGCTATTCATATGAAAATATTTGACTCAGTTTATAGGAAATTTTGGTAAGGTTTGAATTGCACAGTTTTGTTTCACTGAATGTCATAGAAGTAAAATATATTGCGTATAAAAAAAATGTTGTCAGTGATGAGGGACAGACAAAAACTGAGCAGAACAAATCAAACTTAATAATCATTTGACATTTATTTTATTGTGCTTCCCATGAATTTAAATCTTGAATGCTTTTGTACAGTTTAAATTGTAAAATTCAACTTATAAACTATTTACCGGTATATGACAAATCATGCTTTCGTGTATACCTATCCAGGTTATTTTGATTCTTTTTCTTGCATATACTCATAGTATCATCAGTGACAACTAAGAGAAGATAGATAGAGCAGGATCGCGAGTTGAAGTTATTATTCAGAGAATATTGGTATTTTTAATATCCGGGGAACAGGAACGCTGAGTTGTTGTTCAAGTTTTGTTAGACGCATGAAAAACCCGCCTTTTCCTAAGCGAAGAACAAGGAAAATTTTCCTATAGATATTGTAACACGGACGTCAAAAATAATAAAAAACACTATACTTCAACTTAATTAAAATAAAATTATAATTGGAAACGAACAAAAGCGATTTATCCTTTGATTCTATCTAATTGAGACGAAATATATATTAAAACTTGAAAATCCAATGTCTTACCTGATATATATACACACACACACATATATATATATATAAATATATATATATATATATATATATATATATATATATATATAATTGGAACAAAATGTGACAAATGCAGCTAGTACCATCATGATTATTTCAAAACAATGAAGCATGCATATATTTATTTTATTCATTTAAAATATATTACAATTTAAAATATTGTTCTGTTCTTTTTTGTTAGAACATTTGTGAAATTATATAATTTACTTAGTTCAAAACTAACTTTCATATTTTACAATTAAAATAAAGCCCGATAATACATTGCTCAACTGTAAGACCTGAAACGGTTCGGTAGATTTCAGTAGATTATTTCGACAAAGGATATGTATTATTATCATTAATCATTTTTATTATTATATACATAGAATATATATATATATATATATATACATATATATTAGCGTTTATAGATTCTAGCTAACTATCGAATGTATACATTCCATGGCCAAAACACGGAAAATGTAAATTCTATATTGCGCGGTTAGAGAATGCATACTTTTCATGGGTTAATCCATAGAATATACACATTAATTGACACAACCCATAGTATATTGAAGGTGCCCTCAAATATGCTTGATCTGGTCCCCAAGACACAAAGTAATATAGCGAATGTGGGCTCTTGAAAAAAATTAAAGCACCCACTTACCATTTTAAAGCAGAGCTAATATATTGGTTGACAATATAATCACAGCCAAGGAGTACTTCAAAGTAATTTTAAAGCAGAATTCTTGGCGTGATGTGCATATTAAGTATTTATATTTATTGTAGTGTTGCCCCTACCATATAAATATATATATATATATATATATATATATATATATATATATATATATATATATATATATATATATATTATAATGCATATTTCACCAGGATAACCTAATCAGCATAAGCTAGTCTTCTTCTAAAACAAAAACAGGATTCTACATTTGTAAACACTAAAATACATGAACATATATACATTCCCGTTAAAATGCGATAAATATATATTACACATGAAATACATAAAAATCTACACATCAAGGTAAAATCATTATGGAAAGGTAATTCCTATTTTGAATTGTCATAAATTATAAGAATAATATCTGTTTATATAAAAGATGACTAATATGGATCCTTACATCTAATGGTACTGAATAACTGCTTGTACAAAATATTAAAGTGGGTGATATTATTGACAGATTTAACACACATGTGGACCTGACTTCTATTGCTTCGACTGGCATAGTAAGTATTGCATTAAAGGATTCTTTGTATGGTTTTAGGAAAAATAAATAGTAACCTTGAGAGAAAGGAGTTAGCTATGAAGTGTTAACAGTGTTATATCTACGCTGTACCATCCGTTAACAAACTGTAACTAATTTATGTGAATACCGTATTTTGTTAAGGTGGCACGACTGGTCCCCCCACCTGACCTGACTTTGTTTCAATCAACAAATAACAGCGTCCAAGAAGGTCTGGAGGTTCACGGCGTAGGCCCCCTGAAAAATAAAACGCATAATAAACCAGATATGTCGTATATTTTGATCAAACATTTAATAAATTATATATATGAATGTATATATATATATATATATATATATATATTTACAACCGCCAGAAGTAAGGTTTATATTACCTGTATCAGATCAAACTTTGCGCTCTCTAATTCATCTGCTCGCTTACTGTTTCGTCGAGGCATGTTGTTTGCAGTTGTGTTGATCTGGACATGCTTACCTGTAGTTTTATACACATCTTACCGGAAACCGGAGAATCGGGTAAGGCAACCACGGTCCGTAGTGATAACTGACCTTGTGATAATTGTTTGTATAGTAATTAGTGTCCATTAGAAATTAGTCACTAGATCTTTCTGGTTGAATGCACATATCCGAAGGTGCGTCTGAATGAAATAGTATGTTGTTACTATATATGATGCCACAAATGCCAAAAATATAAAATATAATATAACTACCTTTATCATAAATGTAAATTCCATGGTTGCTTCAAGTAGTATCTCCATGGAAACAAGTTGATTTGTAGGCTGGCCCCTCTTCTTTACGGAACGCGTCCGCCGTCTTCCTCCGTTTATTTCGTCTTTTCGTTTTGGGTCTTCCACGAGATCAACAGTTCCTTCACGACAGATCGCACATACAACAGCGGCTGACAATAGCGCGTTTAGTTGATAACACTGCCAAAGTCGATAGGTGTCGGCCTCCGGTTTTCCTTCATGCGTAAACGTAGAGATGCCGTCATCTGACGATTCATCGTCGCTGGCCATCAGTTTGATCACGGAAGTAGGTTCGGCCCGCTGAGACTTCTTGATATCATTCAACTGCTGCAGTTTTTCAAGTGGCATTCGGGATTTGCGTTGTCGGCCCATCGTAGTTTCGTTTGGTAGTGGCGTAATATTTATTTGTTGCGGTGTTGACAATATGAATATCATAGACGTTATGGTTGGGATATGAAGCAGCTTTTTATAAAGTAATTTTACGTATCTGTCGATAGGCTTACGATATAGCAGAAATAACATGATGTCAAGTGAAAATTTGTGTTTCGACGTAACATACCCGAAAAAAGACAGAAAGGCCAATGACACTAACAGATCATTCACAAGGACGGGTTTGTTTGCACACTAATTAGCTAGAGTTAGGGTTGCTCTCCAACGCTTATCAGTTGTATGCTCAGCTAATTAGATTGGGCTATCAAACGTCGACCGTCAGTCCTTGCCACGGAGGTACTTGGCCCATGCATTAATTAAACACTTGCACCTCGCGATTGGCTGAATGACCCAGGTGATGGCTGGGGGCAGAGTGATTGACAGGCCTGTGGCAGGGCTGTAGTTAGTTTACAAACACCCTGTCATAACATCTTGGTGTTTACTTAATAGAAATCACCCTTTTCCACAAAATGCACCAGGCGACCCAAAATGTGTTCAGCGGCATTAGATCCGCCCAGTATTCAATATTACGTATACCTTTTATTGAAAAAACACCAATTTTTAGGATTTTGACCAGTCGTGCCACCTTAAACTAGTCTGCCTAAATATTTTTCTCCACAAGGTTATTAAAATCATAGTATATCTATACAATATATCATTAAAATGTAAATAGCCTAGGGAAGATATATTTCATACATCAAATTACCCCTGCGCCCCAAGTGCCCTCCCCCCCCCCCCCCACCAACACACACACACACACACGCACGCCCACCACCAAACAAAAGAGCGGGAGCTTACATCTGCTCCTGTCTTAGAAAGGTTTTAAAAGTATAAAACTCAAAGGTGTACCTTGAAATACTATTAAAATATAATCGCTCGAAAACATTGTATATTTAAGTCACATCGCTGTAGCAGTTTAACTGCTACTGATTCATAAAATCTTCCATCCCAGTATCCTTACAAAGCTGTTGATAAAGTCCGTCTATCTGGTGACGTTGATTTTCCGAAAACAGATGGCGCCAGTCGCCTACAACACCCTTGCGGAAGAAAGACGTGCCAGCTCTCATTGACAAGAGAGTCCCAGGGGTTAATTCAGGATTCAAAAACGGACTTTCCTTCATACTTGTGAACTCGGTTAACCGAAAGATCTCTTCTGATCTTCCAGGGAGTAAAGGTTTACCGAGAAACTCCGCTATCTTCCCGATCCAATAATTCGTGTCCACTTTCAGCTGCTCATAATGAACATTCATTATATTCGGGTCATCCTTTCGTTCCCAGTAAGACCGTACGAAAGAGAAGTAACTTCCAAACGCTACTTGGCCACTAATGAAATTATCGTAAAATGTTTCCCAGTCGCCAGTCCACGGGCCGTACACGCTGTTATTCCGGTGAAAATAATAAAATGACACCGCGGCATCTTTTGGATCGCGAGAGATGTGTATAATTTTCACTTTCTTCTCTCTGACTCCGTCAGGCAGCATGTAATATGGTAGATGTGAAGAGCGCAGGTGATGACGGGGGACGTTTGATGACCGAGGGTTTTTGAATCCTAAACTATTTACAGCTCTCTTGCTATGGTTATTTATCCAGGCTTCAAGATTATCATGGTGCAAAATTGCGGATACGATGGTCGTCGTCCAAGTAGTCCCTATAACAATATCAGTTATATACAATATAACATTTCATATAATTCAATGGTTTTGTCTTGAATGTCCTACATAAATAACTTAAGTATGTTTGTATATATTTGAACATAAACTCAGTATTAAACACGTTGAAGCATATTGTTACCACTCTTCAGTTTCATGCCTAAGATGATAATGGTGTTGTGTTGGGTGCAGAGAGACAACTCAAAGACAGTTTAAGGAGACCAGCTTCTTTACTGCCTGCACGTGGCTACAAGACTTGTGTCAAGCGACCTTGACCTTAGCCATGTGTGTGGTGCGCATAAAATCATGCTGTACTTAAACCGGAGTCGGACGACTCGTAACATATCGACATCCTCCTTTCTTTAAATGTTTACTTATAGACTTGAAAGTGAATCAGCTAACTTAAATATGGTGTACATTGGTGACCACAGTTCCTGAACTTAAAACAGTGCTCAGTATTATGACAATGTAAAATAGTAGTTTGTGGTGGAAACATTTGTACTATATAATTATCAATTACGTCAGTCGGCGCAATGTAAATTAGAATAAATGAAAAAGTTATCAGACTAAAATTACGCAACATGTATCAGAGTCTTATTTTACAAGTTAGCTTATCTGTAAATAATATCATCACACAAAGTCCCGGAGCAGCGAGTTGGGTTTGTATGTTCGACCATACCGCGAGTGCAGTGGTTGTCGGTTCTCTGGCACAGCTGGATGCTGCTGTGATGCGGGCGGCTCCAACGGGGGTATGTCCTCTGGTGTTGGTGTGATCTGGGTGTGGTAACCGGATTCATCGGACGGGACTTTCAGGAGGTGACGGCGATTTCGGCGATACACATTGTATTTGGTTGACACTATATAGGACCTGGGGTGTGTATCTACTCTGTGGATGGTACCTTTCTGATTGTATCCCTTAGGAGTTTGAATTCGTACTGTATCATTTTCTTTCAGTGGTGAAAGTGATCGAGCTCGCTTGGCAACGTGTTTCTTTTGTATGGTACGGAGTTCAGTTAACCGGCGATGCACTGTTTCAGGTGCTACAATCTGTGGATCTAGCAGTTCTGGCGACATGGGTAGGTTGGACCTGGTCCGTCTCGACATCAGTCGTTGCACAGGGGATCCAAGGATCATATCACGAGGTACATTGCGGTTATGGAGCAGCGCGAGGTATGGATCTGTACCAGCTTGCTTGCACTTGGTCAACAAGGTTTTAGCTGCTTTGACGGCTGACTCGGCTAGTCCATTGCTTGCTGGATAATGTGGACTACTAGTCGTGTGGACAAAATTCCACTCACAAGCAAAATCATGGAATTCACGCGAGGCGTATTGTGGGCCGTTGTCACTGTGGACTTCCTCCGGTATGCCATAACGGGCGAAGTGGCTTTTTAGCTTGTTGATTACAGCTTCTGACGTGGTTGAGCGTAGCGAATTTATCTCGTAGTAACCAGAATAAGAGTCAAAGAGTACCAAGTACATCTGGCGATTCCATTCGAATAAATCAGTTGCCACGATCTGAAATGGGCGGTTTGGCACTTGATGTAACACATGGGCTCTTTCTGTTGATGTGATTTCTGACTGTTGCATACAGCACAATGATTCACATACTGATCAATATCATGTGACATGCGATTCCAGAACAAAAATTCACGGGCACGACGTTTAGTGGCTTCTGCTCCCAAATGTCCTACATGTAACTGTGTCAAGTAAATATCTCTCAACGATTCAGGAACCACTATTTTCTGACCTTTCAGTATCACTCCATCCTGGATGTTTAGCTCATCTCGGAATGCAAACAAATGTGAAAGATTATCTGGAATGCTCCTCTTGTGTTTTGGCCATCCATTCAAAATAAACTGTTTTGCTTTCTGTAGCTGTGTATCATTGTTTGTAGCTTGCTGGAGCTTTGTGAAAGTTTCACTGGTAAAAGGCCAAACTGTCATTACCTCAAATTGGTCTGCATCAGTTTCTGGGTCTGTTTCAGCCAAATATGCGCGTGATAACATGTCAGCGATAAAGAGCTCCTTACCAGGTTTGTATCGAATGTCAAGGTCATAGCGTTGTAACTTGAGCATCATTTTCTGTAGTCGCGTTGGTGCTGAGATCAGTGGTTTTCTGTTAATGGTTTCTAGTGGTTTGTGGTCGGTTTCCACTGTAACCATGCGGCCATAAATGTAGTCATCAAAACGCTCGCATCCAAAAGTGACTGCCAAGAGCTCCTTTTCAATCTGAGCATAACGCATCTGCGTGTCGGTCATTGCTTTTGATGCATACGCCACTGGGAGGCCATCCTGTAGCAATGCTGCGCCAAGACCAGCTTGCGAAGCATCACAGGTTAAAGTGACGGGTTTGTGTGGATCATAATAGTTCAGAATTGGTGGGTTTGTTATGGCGTCTATGATGCTCTGGTAGGCCACATCATGATGATCTTCCCATCTCCATACTGAATCATGTTTGATCAGTTCGCGCAGTGGTGCTGACATTTCGCTGAGCCTGGGAATGAACTTTGCTAAATAGGTGACCATGCCTAGGTATCTCTGAAGTGCTTTACTGTCAGTAGGTTTGGGCATGTCACGTATGGCTCCGGTTTTTTCTGGGTCTGGTTTAATACCATGTTGGGTGAGCACATAACCAACATATTTCACTTCGTGAACTTTAAATCGGCACTTATCAATTTTGAGCTGTAGTCCTACCTCTCTGGCTCTGTTTAGTACTCTGAGTAGGCGCCCATCATGTTCGGCCTCTGTGCTTCCCCACACAATCATATCATCGACAACGCTCTGGCACGGATAACCCTGGAACAGGTAGTCGATTGCTTTCTGGAACACTTCGGCGGCGGACTTGATCCCGAAAGGCATGCGTTTGAATCTGTATCTTCCACACGGGGTGCTGAAGTGGTGCAGTAGGAAGAATTTTCCTCTAGAGGAATCTGCCAGTAAGCATTTGAAGCGTCAAGCACTGTGAAGTATTTAGCATTTGTTATGTGTTTTATCACTTCTTCGAAAGTGCGCATTGGATAATGTTCTCGCTGGAGCGCGGCATTGAGGTCTTTGGGATCAATGCAAATTCTGACGTCATTTTTGTCTTTCTTTCTTTCTGACAGCGACAAGTGAAGATACCCACGGGGTAGCTTTTGTTACAGGTGAAATAACATCTAACTTCACCATTTCATCAAGTTTATCTTCACTAGATGTTCGACTGCGATTGGAATTTTACGCGGTGGTTTGATAACCGGCTGGGCATCTTTGGCAAGTTTGATGCGATACACAACTGGGAGGGTGCCTAATTCTCCTGTGAATAAATCAGCATAGTCTCTCATTATGGCTTCATGTGTCACTGGTGTCACCTGGTCTGATGACTGTAACTGATCAATAGCAAGTGTGATAAACTGTAGTCTCATACAGTCCTGAAGGCCTATGATTGGTTTAACTGTGTTGTTTACCACTTGAAATTTCACAGTATATGTTTTGTCTTTGAGTGTACAGTCTAGCATGGCATGTCCCTCAGTGGTCATAGTGTGTCCACTATATGTAATGAGATTGACAGGATTGTCTTTGATAATTCTTGCATCTGGGCATATGTCTTGCAGTTGTGTATGTGATATGACATTGACATGCGCTCCTGTGTCTAGTTTAAGTCTGACCTGTTGGTTTGCGATTGTAACGATACCATATGCTTCATGTGTGGACCGTTCTATCTCATCGACTTCGAGGTCGAGCGACTCGATGACAAATGGTGTTGCCTCATCCTGTACGGCATGCACAGTTCTTGGCGGCCTACGATTGGCTGCCTCTTGTCGGTGACTGCGTTTTGGTGCCTGTTTAGCTGAACTTTTGCGCCTGCATACACGCTCAAAATGGTTCATTATTCCACAGTGTCTGCACTTTACACCATACGCGGGGCACTTATCTGTCCTAGCATGCTGCCTGCCACAATTACCACATTGTCTGATTGTTTCATTTTGTGACTGGTGATACCTGGTTGGTTTGGGCTTATATTTCACCTGGTGCACTTGAGGTTGGGTATCTGACTCTAAGTGCAGTTGTTGTAGCCTATTTTCTGACAGTTCATGAATCTCAATTAGTTCAATAGCTTTCTGTAAGGTGAGATTGTCCTCTCTGAGTAATAGCTTTCTAATGGGGTCTGACTGTATACCACAAACCAGTCTGTCTCGTATTAGTTCCTCTTGAAGGTCACGGAACTCACATGTGGCTGATTTTACTCTGAGATCAGCTAGATAGGTATGAAACGACTCACCAGGTAGTTGATTGCGGCTGTTGAACTTGTGACGTTCCATTGTCAGGTTTGATTTAGGGCGGCACAGATTCTCAAATTTCTCTTTCAGGATTTCCGGGTCTTCTTTTGATTCTCCGGTCGCATACTGGAAGCTTTTAGCTCTCTCAATGGCTTCCCGGCCCGCCAAGTTTAATAGAATGTAGCTCTGTGTTTTCCGGTTCGCTGTCGGGTGAGCGGCGGCAATTAACACATCAAACTCTTGTGCGAAGAGTCTCCAGTTTTCAGAAACATTGCCAGTAAAGCAAAGAGGTCCTGGGCGATTTAATGAGTCCATTTTAAACTTCTGACACCATGTGTTGCGTGCAGAGAGACAACTCAAAGACAGTTCAAGGAGACCAGCTTCTTTACTGCCTGCACGTGGCTACAAGACTTGTGTCAAGCGACCTTGACCTTAGCCATGTGTGTGGTGCGCATAAAATCATGCTGCACTTAAACCGGAGTCGGACGACTCGTAACACATCGACAGGTGTAATAATTATATATCGGGAGATTCAGAAAGAAAGTCTCTAACTTTTGGGGTTTATAATTTTATAAATACTGCATGTAAGTTGTTGGCAGTTGGTGTGTTGGAAGCTGTGTATAAATTGAATAGGTTTCTAAAATTGCATTGGTCACGGAGTTCAACTTAATGATTTAACAGGCAAAAAAGCGCATCGTGGAATTTGATATATCAAGTGCTGGGTACTGCATGTTGCACCTGGCGGACGGTGTTCAGTGCAGTGGCGGATCAAGAGGGGGGGGAGTCAAGGGGGTCCTGACGCCCCCCCCCCTTTGATCCGAAACCTTTTTAATGGTTTCAAACCAAATTTTACGATCTTGACCCCTTCCTTCTCGGAACAGAGGACCTTTTATTTAGTTTTTTTTCTTTCAGTCTTCCTGGGCGTGACCCTCCCCTTTCCAAAATCCTGGGTCCGCCCCTGCAGTGTCATCCGGGTACAGGTCATAGGGTACAGGTATTATATGTCCTCATCAGTAACAGTTTCTTACACTCTGAGAAAGAAGGGTTCTTGATGATTCTTTTAAGAACCCATATGGTTCTGGATATAAACCATGGTTCTTTATGGAACTCTTTTCCCGTGAATAGGTTCCAGATGGAACCTGGAGGTTCGTGCCATGACCATAACTTAAAATGAGGTTCTAGATGGAACCCGTGTTTTGACCGAATACTCAGATGATTAGGACGCGCAAGCGCAGCTTTATTTGAACAAATGAAGTCAACGGTCGGGTTGTTTTGGTTGCTGGATATAGAAGAGGAAACAGCATACGAGGTAAGACTGATGTTTATATATAATTTAATTTCATGTGAAAACTATGAAGTTATACGTCTAGAGATTTACTGTCCAGTGAATAAGTCTCAGTCTGCAAACGGATTTATGTTCAATGAATCTAAACGTGGCCAAAGTCCCATTATAAACATGCTATAACATGTAATAATCGTTGCAGCAAAGTAATAAAAGTTCATAGTAACATAAGTCACGTAGAATTAGAAACAGTTCCAGCATTGTAAAGTAACAGTCTCCAAACAAAAGTGTAAATCGGCTTGAGTGACTGAAACTGATCAAGCTGGACAATTATACGTGGAATACATTTATAACAACCTGTATACAATGTTTACAAGTCTCTATTCTATGTCATTACTTTAGACTGTTCGACAAATTAATAATTATACATAAGGCGAAAGAACAAGCCTTGCTATTTTAAGTTTAGTCAGTAAATGATAGAGATATTGACCTGGGGACAATACGGACTCTCTCAATGTATAGTCATACCCGATTGCACATTGACTGGAGGTGTTCTCTAATTAACTCGGTGTTATATAGTGGAATAAATATTACCAAGCGTAGACTTTACTTAATAACACATACATTCCTCTTTGCAGTGACAAGATCCATCTGCCTGGCAATTAAGAGAGCAAATGCAAAGAATTTGACAGGAATTTTCCCATGAATAGGTAAGTTTATATAACGTGTTTTAAAAGTTATTCAAGTGTCATACTTAATTTGTAACGTGTAAAGTGGTACCAATACACATGGGAATTGTGTATCACAAACAAAAATCTAAGGAACATAAATACATTTATAGAATAAGACATGGTTGCTTATTAATTATAATGATACATAGCTGTAATCCAATGCACACATATGTATTTTATTTTGATAACGTATATATATATATATATATATATATATATATATATATATATATATATATATATAAGCTTTAGTATTGGGGATTTCACTACATATGGACATGCGGGACAGAACTGAGCCTCTCAATGTGTGGTAACGCTTAATCACACATTCGTTTAAGGCGTACTCTAATTAACCTGGTGTTGCATTGATTAATTACGTGTATTACCAAGTACAGAATATACTGATCAAGAAAGTTCTCTCCAGAGTATTTCTTGTTCGCCAGAGTCTTGAAAGTCCTTAGACTTCCACTCCCAGGTTGCCGATCAACTGAACCACTTCTTTCAAAAAGTTTGATTACCCTATTCACAGAACACCGATTCCCTGAAAATTCTTTTGCGATGTGTGCCCCTCCATCCCTTTTCCACGAAGCAACACTTGAAATCTTCCTTAAACCACACAGCAAAGTATCGAACTCATCCGAGCAGAATATTATTTTGTTTTTGGCATGGAAAGGATGGACCTAGTCAACCTGGAGCAAAAGGCCATCACATCTGTACCCGATGTCCTGTACTCAGATGACACTTGACACCGCCGGGTACATCATGCAGTTCGCCGCACTGGATATAGCAAATTTCACTACGCAAATTTATTCTTGACTTCAATCAGGAAGTTGAACTCCTGGACCAATGAAATTTTACAGATTTATTTATCATTCTACACTGCCACTACCTAAGACTAACAAGCAGTGTTAAAAAATAATTAACCCCTTTTGTTCAGGACTTTTTTTTTTCTGAATCACCCGATATATATATATACTATTTATTTTTTATTATTATCCTATTTTTATTATTAATAAATTATAATAAATTATTATTATTCTATACAATTACAATTCTATGACCGTAACTTGAACATCTAATGTAAATAATTAAAGTATATGTGGGTGTGAATTTTATATTATCAAATTAAATTAATAATAACTATTTTAACTATATAAAATAAATAAAATAATGATAATAATAATAATAATGTTAATTATAATAATATTGATAATATTCAACAAAAGAAATATTATTATTATTATTACTATAATCGTTATTGTTATTTTTAATATTGTTATTATTATTATTATAAATATTATTAATAATAATATCCAAATATACAAGCAAAAAGAATAGTCTTAAGAATATTCTCTTCAGAATTTCCTATTATACTGTGGTTGTCTCACCTGTTTTTGGGTATGCACTGATATAGATATCGTCCCCATTCACAGGTAGGTCAGCGACACTAGACAAAACCTCGGGCGGCATAATCTGTAAGTACCGTACTCCCTGGTACCAGTGCTCCCCAGGTAGCATGTAATCAAGTGACGACATGATGATGCAAACTTATCTCATTACACAGCACCTATAATATATATATATATATAAAATGTAATATTAATGCACACTCATGATAGGATTTAAATGAAGGCTGCAAAAATGATTTGTTGGATTTACATCCCTTTTTGGCTCTACGTCAACTTCAGTGGTGCTATACAAGTGAGGACTAGGGACACTGAGTCAGCGTTTGGAGTTCCAGTTGGACCCTACCATAACACTCAGTATATATGGTGAGCCCTCTTTTATATGCAAAACAATTCACGGGAAAATTCACCAGAACTTTCGACTATTGTCGCCCTGTAAGTGTGATTCTTTTTTGTGTCCTTTCATATTAAATACCGTAAATGTCCATAAATAGGACGCAGTTGTAATTGGCGTCGCAAGGTAAAAAACGTAATCTAAGTTGGCTGTAATCAATTTTTTTCAAAGTCAAGAGTAGAAGCTTTAAAATAGTTGGGTTTTTTTTCTTTCATCCTGTCCAGTGTGGTATTCCTAGAATATTCCACCCATCCTTGTATCTAAAGCGTACTGTATTCTGTCGTCAATTGAGGTCACTTCTTCGGAGGGGGGATACCCTCAGCCAGTCACCAGTCTGTAACTACTAAGCTGTAAATACAGTCAATAAAGTTCTGTTTTTGTTATCCTGTCTTCATCTGGTTTGTATGAAACCCTGCTCTGAAACTGTGCTGTAAGATTTCATTAGGACATGAAAGAACCTGGGGCAAGGAACTTAGATTGCATGAATGACCTGGGGTTGAATCCTTGACATTCCTTCACCAGACAACCATATATTTAAATAAGATTTTTTCGTGTATCATATATCTCAATTGCCTTGTGTACTTGTTATCAGGTAAAACCAAGTTATTCCTGTTCAATGTAGTAATAATATATAATTAATTTAAGAGTGTAGGCCTCTGAATAACATATATAACTGCATAAATAATCATTAGGTGTACTCACATAAAAGATAAGTTTCCCGTCAACCAGGATTGCCTGGCTGCTATCAAGGGCCCGACCGTGCACAAATTGGTATGAGCCACGGTTCACTGGGACATGGAGTTATACGTTGTTAACATTAACTTATGTAAAAAAACGTAATTATTGAATTCAAGCTGCGATGTAAACTGGTAAGAATTCAAAATAAAATCAACAACAAATCATGAAAAATCACGTTGTGTTCGTGGTTCAGCATTTATATGTCCGCAACAAAGTACAAAATACAAAATGACCCAGAATGGTATATAAGAGGGAGCCCATCGGGCTATACACCCCCTGTCAAAATAATGATTTAATTGTCTAAAACAGATTTTTAAAATATCTGACACTTAATATCTGCAAGTGTACGAACGCGGTCTTTCCTATAAATATTCTGTTTCTTGTAATGATACATGTATTTGATTTTCTTTTAAAATTTATGCAACTTCTTCTTCTGGTTGGAATTAGTATTCTTGTGAAATTTTGTGATATGCGTTATACACACCTACAAAAAGCGAATTATTTGGTGGTGGGGTGACCCTATTTAAATTAATTTGCATAGTCTTTGATGACTAGTAGGTCATACAGGCTGATTCTGGACAAGAAATTAACTGTTACAGTTACTGGGTCACAGACCTGCCAATGGGGAACAGACGGACTGATCACGTGACAACCTTCCCTCCAGTCGGGGCATCCCATTGACCGAATAAACTAAGCGGACCATCAAAAACTTCCCACGAGAACATTTACTAGTTTTTCGCCAATCGGCAATCCCCCCCCCCCCCCTTACACCACCAGCAGTTAGACAGCAGCGTATGTTTTCTAACAGTTGGATAATTACATAAAGTTTACATCAGCTTTACATTTATACACGCGATATGTTGTAAGATTTTTCCCCGAATAAAATACAACACGATATTTAATAAAAGGACCTAAAAGGCCAAAAACACTGTCCAAATTTTGAATGATCATATAAATATTTCAAATGTTGATAACTCCCAGTCCACAGGAAGCGCCTTAGAAAAGATACGCCCATCAGCGTATATATATATATATATATATATATATATATATATATGTGTGTGTGTGTGTGTGTATGTGTGTGAAGTAGATTGGCTCCCCACTAGTGACTTTAGCTAATTTATTAAGTAAACTTTTTGCCAAATACGCGTATTTCGGCACCCCTTTTCTTTAATTCTGTTAACGCCCCTGTGATCGTTACATACCAACAGTGGTGGCCGCAAGAAGCTCTGTGATGTGATTTGATTATCCTCACGGACTTCATTCATACATAATTTTATCTGGCTCTTTTTCATTATGTGGGACTTTGACAGTCTGGCTTCCCCGACGTCGCTGGTCATGCCAATGAATACGTGGTTCACCAACCTCCCCGCAGGGATAAGGCCTATTGTGCACAATGAAAAATCCCTGCTTGCAGTGCCGGACTTGCGCATGTTTGACATGATATTTGACCCTGTCACCGGCTCCCTTGAATGATCAGTCAGGCCCGGCGGAAGCGATGGCGCAGGTAAGGCTAGAGCCTCACTAATATTTGGTTCAAGAAGGGGTGAGGTAGCTTACTGGCTGCCTCAAAAGCAGCCAAGGGGAGCACAAAAATGTAGATTTGCATTTTAAATGCATATAATCCAATCAAGTGGAATTGGGAGGCCCATGTTTATATATAGAACTTGAATACTGCCATTGGCTCAACTGCTTGTACTGATGACTGACGGACTGATGGACTTTAAAGTCGCTGCAGGGGTAGGCTATATCATCTCGGTTGACTATGATTCCGGATGATAGGGGTGCCTGTCCGAAGATAGGGGCGCCAGACCGAAGAAAACCGTCAACGTCTGCATAACCTACGCAGGGACTACGCCGATCCTGCTCGTGGCATCATTTTTTTCATAATTACGCATATACTCTGGGCAATGCTCTCATTCACATTGTAAAATCAGTGCATGGACATGTTATATGGATTAAAATCCTCATGTCGTCAAACCAACGCAACGCATCACAAATCGCTACAAATTTTCTTTTATTTTAAACCTGCAAACTGACCGCATCCAAGATTTGTTCATAATAGGTCAGTCTTTTAAAAAAATGAACCCACCTACCAAAACTACTACCCGCTTTTGATCGCTGTATAGGCCTACTATCCCTCGCATGACCCAGTTTGGGACTTTCTTTCAAAAATCTCCGGATCTGCCCCTGTAGTTTCATTTTTCGCCAAGTCTTTAGAAATCCCCCTTGATAAAATAACAATGATGATAATGTAACGATTATTATTTTATAGTTTCCGAAAATATGATTTATCCTCTAATTTAATATCATTATCTTCGTCGTCATAGAGTAATCAATCCTCTGTATGAAAATGATCTCTTTTGTTAACTAATCTGTGTACTCATTTAATTAGTTTTGGCATTACAGCACATTATAAAGACAAAGGTGGGATTATTACCTGTAACGGAAAAGCTTTTTGTGACTTTTTAATCTCGCGCCCGCCGGTGTATATTAACGCACGAGGTAACATTAAGGCTTGGTGTATCCACACCTCCTAATGTTGGTAAAAGTCACATACTGATTCTAAAATATTAATATTGTACAAATATAATATAATTTTACATCTGATCCCTTATATTTTTCACGCCTTGTAAATAGAATATAAAATATGATTCACGGACAAATACCATTTGTTAGTTATATTTAGAATGGATGTTGTCAAAGCATACTCTAATTTTGCTCCGTTTACTTAATTTTTGTAAGTAACGTTTCTCGGGGAAAATGGCCCATAAGCCTGTTGTGCTCACGAATGTGTGCATGAGATCTATCTTTGAACTTCATACACAGATCACATGTGTGGAGAATGGTGGTACACGTGCTCTTGATGTATGGACTTTTAACCTCTATTTAATACTTGACACTGTATCTAAGTCTGCATTTGTGTGAATCGCTTGATCAGAGAGCAAATAGTTTTTTAATTGTACCGGAATATAAATAAGTTTTAAAAATAATATCTATCAAAGGCTAATGTACATCACCACAAAATTAGAATTTATAAAAGAACAAAAGACATCACGTACTTGTGGCCTTTACAATAATTCCTTAATCTATCTATATAATTATATATATAGAGAGAGAGAGAGGAAGAGAGAGAAAGAGGGAGAGAGAGAGGAAGAGATCCCCCTCCAAGTTTGTATAAGGAAATTGCGCCCTTGATTTAAATTAATTGACCAATCATGTCAATTTTAGTTGATATTATGCCACATATACCTAGGGAATATAACTACCTACCACTACCAGAGCAAGCCAGCTCGTTCACAACTCTGCTTTATAGGTCAAAGCCTGTTTCATGAATATTAATAAGATCCCCGGACATTATAGCAACATCATCAAAACCAACTTCAGATATCCTGTAACATAGGTGTTTATCTGGGGGCTTATGTGTGAAATAATGAATCAAACAACCTAAAACAAAATGTTTTGCATTTCAGAATGGAAAAACCATATAATGAAATGATTCATAAATAAAATAAGATATTTTATTTCGTGTATTTATTTAGCCATAAAATATAATTTTTATACAATTAACGGATGACATCGGTTTGAACACGTCCCAGAGCGGGTCGAGTCCTGTGACCATGTTGTTCTACGCAGGACATAAACATATATAAAAGAAAACTGCATTTATTTTTATGAGGTTATTTCAAGGATTATGGATTGGGTCATTCCCGTCAATTTAATGGAGAATATGCATTCCAAAATTGACTGAAAGTGGCAGGACTTATGCCGCATGTTGTTCGACGCATTTCCCAATATTCTTGATTACCAAGTCTTTTCGTAATCTTGAAAGAATAATGGATTAAATAAAACGAATTCTAACATCTCTCATTATTTCTTAATCTTGGTAAATTAAACATTCTAGTGATTGCAAGTGAGTTAAGACGAATAAATCAAAGGTGTATTCTACGTCCATTTTGATTGGCCCGGATGATCCGAAATCCATGAGGCGTATGTTACACTATCTGTGATTGGCTCATGTTAGGGTTATGGGTCACGTTATCATCTATTCTGTAAAATTGAAATTGCGAGTTTATCATTTTGAGCAATGAATGAGTGTAACAATCACAAAACATGTTATAATAAACCAGGGGCGTCAATACAGGGGGATTGGGGTATATATACCCCCCCCCCCCTCCACACACACACACACACTTATTAGCATTAGATTTCAACCTAGGACGATTAATGACAAAACCTTATTCAAGGTCACAACCTAGGAACTTGGGTAGGGTGAAGTGGTGGCGGGGGTTTCAGGCCTCAAAATTTGTCTGATACGATGAAAAAAAGGTTGCGGTGGCTGAAAATTGGACACGGACCCTATGCCAAGCCAAAAGAAGTATACGCTCATCGAGCAACTGCAGGTTGCTGTGGTCAAGACCTCAGCCCTTTGCGCTCCTTCTCTGAGCCAACAGTCGCTGTGCTACACCAAGCCAAGCAGGGAGCCGTAGAGGGCGCCACTGTCCATCTCGTGCCGTTGTCCTTTCTAGAAAGCTACATCATCTACAGCCACAAAGCCAGAAGCCACCTACATTCCCTCCACTGATCCCAGCAGCGGAGACCCAGCCATGCCATTCGAGAGCCGAACTCAATCCTGTGAACGACATTGCTTCGAGACTCATAGCCCTTGTACTTGCGGTTTCTGACATTTGGACCGTTTTACCGGGTTTCCCCGATTATGCAAGTTTTTAGCAAGTTTTTTCTTCATCGGCTCGGACCCTATGCATGGAGTCCCGTTTAGTCCGCTCCTGCTTCTTACGAGGTACGCAATTTTCTGTTTCTTTCTTCAGGAACAATTTCCTTGCAACGTAAATTTAATAAATCTTTCATGTGTTCCTCACATCAACCTATTCTTTATACGTCAAACGATAGAATTCAGTCAAATATCATGGAAAACCTGAATAGCCCCGCGTCTCATTCCGGTTCGCAAAGTAAACATCATCACTGACCAGGTCTTCAAGGTAAACATACCGGGGTATGAATTTCTTGCCACGAGCACAGCGCCACAAAATAAATGTAAAAAATATTTATACATATCTTATTGAGACAGTTTCCCACTGAAAATCTATATTTTCTGTTTTAGAATAAAAAAATTCCACATCTCAGTTAATATATCTTCCTAATCCCCGGAAATAATCCCAATATACCGGGTTTATCAGCTAGTGAAGTAATTAAAACGCTTGGTCGTCCTGAAGACTGTCCGTTATGCGGAGTGTCCGAACATGATCTGCAGCCCGGGGTTTATATAGATAATATATGATGAAGTGTATTTGATGAATCATATCAGCAAATTGGCGATATATAGTAACTCCTACCTTCATGCATCTGTTATTCTTAAAATCTATTTGCCTATTGGGCGAGTATTTTGCAAGGATGTCTGAAAATATATTTGCAAATATAAGAAAAAAAAGCGTCTAACTTTATGTTTGACAAGGCATGGGCATCATATTTTTGATTATCTTTTTTTCGGGGGAAGGGGGAAAGGAGGTAACCGCCTCCTTTTTTTATATTGCTTGCTTAACTATTACTCTATACATCTGCAAAGTTCAATTTTGGTTTCGGACTACGTGACAGGGGCTTATACCTAGTTATTCTGGTGTCAACCTGGTTCGGTGTACCACTCCTGCCGAAAAGTCGCGCTCGTTTGTGAGTGAAACATGACTGTTGGGCACAGTCTCCCTATTAAGCCTGTAGAGCGCTCACCCTTGGTGAGAGTTAGCCGTGACAACCCGACTTAGTAGGCAATCGGATAACTGGGCTGGTAAGCCCACTCGAGTCGTGATACAAGTAACATCGAGAAATGTATCGAAGTGGTCTTGCATCAGGTTGCATTTATATTGTGGTAAACGGTCTATAATCTCAATATTATGCTAAAAATGATGAATTTACTAAATGGTAAACATGTGAGTTCACAACATAACCTGAAACAAAGCCTCTATGGACACAGGTCAATTCTTGTATCGCCTGCAAGCTGCCTGCGTCCTGAAACCCGTGCGAGCCATCCTTTTGTTCATGCGGTCATAAATTCAACAAACATGCCGAGGGGTTTACCAATGTGCTTGGTTAAAATGGAACTTTTCTCGCCTATGTTTAGTATTATTAGGAAATACGCAAAATTGCTAACGATTGGTCTGGTTTATGTTAATGTTAAATGTGAATTTTCAGATAAAAGTACATGTATACAGATATATAGGTTAATGAGATTTTATTTATCCGTGACACACATCAAATGTTTACCCAATGGAAAGTAACTGTTTGCCTTAACATAACGGGCAGCTGTAGGTGCCACTAGTGTTTGGTAACGAACAAAATGACTGATCAGTAATCACACCAATTTTCAATATTGCCGAGAAATATTAGATTCAGTGTGAATTTTCACTGTCAATGGGCTTATAATGTCAATATGTCTCAAATGAAGACACTGCTGGACTATCATTCCTCCTGACAACAACGCGTTTGAATGAACTTTTCTCTTGTATTACCTTTTCAGTTTATAACATTTATTTGATAAAACATAAAGGTGGCATAATTTCTTCTGAAATGAAATAATAATGACAATTTAAAGGTCAATGACATTTTTGACTTAATGAAATCTTCGAGGGTGTAATGTTGTGAACTGCGCCCGTGAAACGTCCCGACTACACGACAAAGGAAACAGCCATCGTTATTGCTTAGCATTTCAGAAAGTTAGCTCATTAAACAAAAGTCAAAAACCAAAAAACTCCAGATACTAGTCAAAAAAGTATTCAAGCCAAAGTTTTTATGTATTTGTAATCATATGCGGGAATCATTCATTATCCTACAAATATGTCATATTCGACGGTAATTCGTATGTTCATCTTAATCAAAATTTCACTACAAGTATTCATCAAATTGCACCAATTCACTTTGAAAAAAAAACCCAAAAGCACATCCCCTCTCAGATACCCCCCTGTTCGAGCAAGCGGGAATATTGCCGTTATATTATACATGGTAACATGTATCTGTTTATAAAGCGCAGGCATTTTGATTCGTGTTAGGCGCTAGACCTGTTTGTTGCTATGGGAGACGCGCGAGTTGGGCTCTGGCTTGCGTGTGAAGTGTCAAACGTGGAGACACCGCGTTCTTTGTGTTCTACATGGTTCGGGCCTGTTCAGGCGCTGTGGGCGAAAGTGTATTTTTATGTTCTTTGAAATGTTCCAGAATGGAAAGTTCTGGGCTTCAGGTGAGAAGGTTTTAAATGGGGGCTGCGATTAGAGCCGGCAGAGAGAGAAATACCAGCGGAAACGGAAGGGTGTGACTCTCTCGTCAGTCTTTGGACCTTTCCGGTAATTGCAGAACTTATAGATATTCTTCGGACTTTATAACAGATATTATATGGATTGTCTTAAGTTTGCCTTTGGGATTATTACCAGAACTTCACTTTTGGATTACAACAGACTATTCTCTGAGAAGATTTACATGAACTGTTCATCTGGAATATTTGTGTTATAGGAGACTTGTTTAGCTGTGATAGTGGTGGTATACAGAAATCAAAGCCTAGGATCCGGACACTCTGGTACTGTACATTTGTATTGTTGTTATACTGTGTAACTGTAACAACATATTTATATAATATAAATTATATATTTTGACAATAATATCCTTTTTCTCTTAATTCTCCACTGCTAATAGGCATACTTTGATTTAGCAGTGACTGTACTTGACTGGACTCAAGTCAATGAAGCAACTAAACTGCCAAAGTTAATACCATGAGTGGATGTCTTGCTCATTCACCCAGGTACTTGGTAATCTGAGATAAGGTAATAAGGTAAGGTTCCCTGTCTCAGTTCAATATTTACTCCGCAGTTGCACTTGATGATCAACACCAAACACTGGTCATTCGCATGCATTCTGAGTCATATTCAGTGTTACTGTCCACTTATAAAATGTCAACCCAAAAGTGAAATATATAGGTTGGCTATAGCCCTAAAGTGAACCTGTTCACAGATTCTCTGTCAGAGTGGCTGGTCTTACTGAAAATTGTAGAGCCGTATGATAAATCTATGGGTACAATAGGTAACTTACCAAACCATTAGAAAGATTGAAATAACAGGATCCATGCTTGTAGATTATGTCCATCGATACATGTTATAGCACACATACACATATATATTAATAATTATAAATTTAAACATTTAACCTTTACGTTTATAATGAGGAGGAACGTACATGTATCAAGTTAATGAAGTACTCTTAAGACTGGAGCAACTATAGTAATATTTCACAGTAGGTGGCAGCACTGAATGGGGCAGCTATAACCTCCATGTAGTGGGCACCTCTATCAAATGGACATTTTGACACAGTTCCAAGGGTGCCTACATTATAGAGGTTCGACTATAGTAGATCCTACTAAACAAACTGCAGATTTATTGTTAGCAGTGACGGAACTTTCTAAAGTGAAAGAAGCAACTTAACTGCCAAAATGAATACCGTGAGTGGATCTTTCGTGACTGATTCGAAGCAACCTCTTTGGGCTTCTTAGTGGCTTATTCCCTATCATGTCATCAGAGCTGATTCGCACGGAAATTTGTAACCTCCGATATCTTTCCTGTTCGTAGCTAATCGGGAGATAGATTCATGGATTCACTAGCTGGCGCTTCACAACCCCCTGTGGGTCTGTTTGAAGTCGGTTTGGCGTGCATGAGGAAAACCCTTCATCAAGGTCACTCAAGCAGACGGCAGGGGCAGAGTAATTTCATGTAAGCAACAAACTGGTGACAAGCAAACACATCCGTTTGCGTAGTTAGGAAAGGAATCGGTTTTATTCGATTTTATGTATTCAGAAACGGATCAAAATGGTTCGGGCCCCCTTTCCCCCATCCTTTTCTAATGAATTAAGACCAATTTTTTTGCGGCCTGGACTTATACCCCCTTTTTGGGACCTTAGGACCTTCGTTTAAGTAAGTCATTAGTCCTCCTGGGTTGAACCTCCCTTTTCCTAAATCCTGGATCCGCCCTTGGTGTTTTGAATTTAGTTTAGAAGCCAAAATTTGAGTCTCCTTAGTCTCATTTTGATTATGTTTATTTTATATATTTATTTTTGAGTTTTGCGCGACTCAAAAATATCCTGGACTATATAAATAAATATATATATATGTGTGTTTGTGTTTGTGTGTTCAGTATAGATCGATGCAAAGCTGAAGTCACCATTACAGGACGAAAGCTTGGTTGTCAACCCATATCAAATGTGACATATAAATCAATATTCTGGGTTCGTATGAGTTGTGCATTTGTATACATGGTGATTATATGCGCAGTTCAGTTCACACATGATAAAAGTGTAGTGTGCTGCCTTTCAAACAGCAAATGTAAACCGCTGCCTGATGACCACCACTATAACCCTACCAGCAGGCTAAGTAAAGTGGAGGCCCTTCCTGGTGACCACCACAATAACCCGACCAGCCCCTATGTGTACAGCAAACCCTTCCTGGGACGGCCTCATTTATCCGACCAGTCCGCTATGGGTACAGTTAACCCTTCCTGGTGACCACTTCATTTACCCGACCAGCCCCCTATGTATACAGTAAACCCTTCCTGGTGACCACTTCATTTTCCCAACCAGCCCTCTCTATTTACAGTAAACTCTTCCTGATGACCACCTCAATAACATGACCAGCCCGCTATGTATACAGTAAACCCTTCCTGATGACCTCTCATATATCCGACAAACCTGCTATATACAGTAAACCCTTCCTGTTGACCACTTCATATACACGACCAGGCCGCTATGTATACAGTAAACTCTTCCTGATGACCACTTCCAAAACCTGACCAGCCCACTATGTTTACATTAAACCCTTCCTAATGACCACCTCATATACTCGATCACCCCGCTATGTTCACATTAAACCTTTCCTGATGACCTTTCTATGACAAAGACGATATACTTTCACGACTGAGCATGTTTGTTTCAAAGATGATCATGGTTTGTTGGTCCAGGAAGTGGCTTTACTATATCATATTCACCAGTGATAATATATTATATTCTTTTTCTTTCGACTATTTATTTTGTTAAATCTAGTTTTACTAAAGAAATTTACAACGTGTTCGAATGGTATTCGATAAAAACAATTGGTTCATTTTCCATGCAAATCTTGTTTTACAGAAATGCTAATGGTGTTATTGAGCATGTCGACAAAAGGGATACAGAATTAAGACTCGACATTACATTTTAAATATTAAACACATTTAAAGTTATAATATTTCCATATGTCATGATATCATCTCCTTTTGTTAATGCTGTCTCCTGTTATGCCGAGAAATGCTCACTGAATGCTAAACGTTAGTGGTTCCTGGTTGGTTAATTGTTTCACTTTGCCACACAAACAGCATACCGTTTACAGATCACGGAGAACTGTCTATATTGGTTGGTGTTTTGCCACCGCGTTGATTTCTTGATGACTATCACAGCTCCTACCCCATTAGGCTAAAAAATGTCCCAAAAGAAGTACGTAACAGGTTTCCAAGAAGATTCCCAAATCCATTTGTTGGTTAACGGCTGTCTCTTGCCGGACGTCCAGTACCCGGGACCAAAGACATTTTCTGAAAGCAGGTAAAAAACCGTAACATACATTGGACCGAAAAAAAGAGGCCTTAACGGACATTGAACATGTGGGGGAAGTAGGATTTACAACTAAATGGCAGAATATCTTTAGCTACAAGTCAACAAGTCTGTACGTCATGACAGTGCTTCATGGAACAAAAACGTCTTCTGAGAAATCAAAATTATGAAAAAAATACTATATTCTATTCTATTGAGCTTTTATTTAGATTTATAAGGGAGGTTAATTTCTCAAGGGAAGAAAGAATAGATATGTACTTTATCGTAGGTATAAGGAAGAGGGCCAAAATATGGTCACTGTCAAATGTGTTGGTAGTTAATGCACAGAATATTTTTTTTTCTATTTGATGCAATGGTGTAATATGCAATGGTTTTTCCATTTGAGCAATGGTGTAATATTCTATCAGACAAATTAATTTCAAATGTTTCCTAGAATTAATGATAACATATTATCCTAATCGCACAATTATTTAATTCTTATTATAAAGAAAACAGGCCTATCATGAATTCAAAATAAGTATTCGCGGTTATGATATAGTCGTGCATATAAAAAAAAAGCACATTCGTCATTTAGAGCACAGTCATATTATTTTCCCTGCCCGGGAGTGGGTACAAAGCTATCGTAGATGAACAAGAGTTAATGATGCTAACAAATAAGAGCATGTATATTTATAATTTGATCATATATAATTGGGAAATAATGATTTTGATATAATGATCAAAATGGGTTAGTCTAAGAAAATAAAAAAAAATTAAATAGAGTAATTACGTAATTAATTAATATTGAGCAATTGATTTAACTTAGAAACCGAGAGTGTCATAGACACAGTCTATTGCCTCTTTAGTCATGTCGTAATCGACTCAAATAAAATTCTGGCTAGGCCCAGTTTACCAAAACCATGGTATGATTCATTTGACGGGGAGACCAGGATTAAGAAAACACTTGATATTTGTGTGAAAGTGGCCCATGGCACAGGCTTTAAAAAATGAAACATGCCATTATACATTTATTACATTTCTTTCATTACAGAACTTAAAGTGGTAAGAAAATAGCATTTCAAATTTTCATTTCGCCATCGTCTTAAGCGAAACAAAAAACTAAAATGTAAATTTCGTCATGTTAACTGATTAATAATTTTTTTTAGCTTTTGGACTTGTTTATGATTTGCTGGGTGAAATATGGCACTCGTTACACAGAGCTGGACAATTTCTTCTGTTAAACACCGGCTCTAACCAGCTGATACAGGGGTGGTTCATATACCGAATTCTGAAACAAGTGCCGTGCACACAGGGTGACATACACAGGGGAGGAGTAGCAGCAGTTTGACCCGCTGGCATTCGCGTTTCCGTTGAAACTTCTGGTCTGTGCTTCAATGTGAAACAAATAGACACATCCGGGAATTTCCATTCCCATCCAAATCCGAATCTGCCCCTGTCCTTTAAGAGATAAGTAAACGGCCGGTATGAGCAGACACCCACTAATCAGGGCGAGATTCGAACTCGTATGTCCGAGACAAGCTGGCCTCAAACAATCAACAAGTATATTATTTAAGGTTTATAAACACAGGTGTACTTGCTTTTAGGCTGTGTGAGTGCAGGAATTTTCCTTAGATGAAACATTTCTTCTTCTGTCTGAATGTCAATCAGATGTGCCCCGAGTTCATTGCAGAAGGAAGCAGCTCTCTCCAGCGGCTTCAGCTCTCGTGGAAAGAAGGCGTAACAGGATTTACTTTGCGTTACCCCTGGCCTCGGACGAGGACTGTACAAGTTACCAAACCTTTTCGGACAGCGATACTCTGTAAATACAGCAATATGAAGACAACAGTTAGATATCTAGACTAGCCAAGTTGGTATTCTTTACAGTCACCCTATGGAAATGCCAAAGACTCTGTTTGAGCGCGCAGGTCCTGTCATCTGAAGTCATATAATATTGTTACACGTATCTGTTTATTATGCGCCTGGCCTTTTGATTCGTGTTAGGCGCAAGCCCTGTGTGTTGCTATGGGAACCGAACTTGTTGAACTCTGACTTGTAGGGACACAGGGCTCGTTGTAGTCTAGAAGTTTCGGGTCTATTCATGCGCTATGGGCGCGTGTGTATTGTTGTGTTCTTTTGGTTGTTTCTGGGCTTCGGGTGAAAAAGCTATAAATAGGGGCTGTGTTTTGAGCCGGCAGAGAGAAAAATACCAGCGGACACGGAAGTGTGTGACTCTCTCGTCAGTGCTTTTTTGACCTTTCCAAAATTTGAAGAACTTACGGATCTTCTACGGACTTTATACAGACTTTATATACGGATTGTCTTCAGTTTGCCTCTGGAATTATTACCAGAACTCTACTTTTGGATTACACAGATTGTTTTCGAGATTAAATCGGTCTTTTCTGAGAAGAAGATTTATTGGAACTGTTTTCTTGGATTACTTGTGTTAAAGGACTCTTGTTGGGCTGCGACAATGGTGGTATCCAGGAACCAAAGCCTAGGATCCGGACTCTGGTAACGGACATTCTTATTGTTGTTGTGTCTTAAATACTGTGTATTTGTACTGATTTAGTGTATAGTAATGTTTGGATTGTTCTAAGAATAAATTATAATTATTTGTTAACAAAAAAAAACACTGATTTCTTTATTCATTCCCCTAAACATTTGACTTTGCCTGGAGTTGCGGAATTTGTTTTTTTTTTTATCTCCGTTACAAAATTCATGCTCGTCACAAATACGTAATCTGTTTTTATAAGGTTCTGTAACAATATGAGTAATTCAAACTCGTCGTACCATCAGATATCAGTATAAGTCAATACAAAAGTTCCCGACTCAGTTACGTCTAGCGAAGAATGGACTACGTTTTATTTACATATCTCAATGTCAAATATAATGATTAACAACCTAACAGGTTTATTATATATATGATGAATTGAACCATTTCTAATTCATTTTTTTAATCCGTTCCAGCAAGGGGTACATTCTTGCGTTCGGTGTATCAAGCTCTTATATTTTTTTAAACATTAGGCACTATAGCGAATGTCGTGGAAAGGCTTAAATTTAAATCATGTAAACCGACATGCAAATTTTACAGCCTAGTTTCTTCTTGTGATCGTGTGACACGACCTCACATATCAGTGACTATTTCACATCTAATGACTTCCTTTTATATATTTTTATGACACCAGCAGTCAATCTGCCACTTTTTATTGCATTTATTAGCTCTCACTGGATTAAAATGCCATGAAAATAGAATTATTTCTCATAATTCAAATACTTGAATCTGAACTGATTTGTTTTCAATATTACTTGTCGCATGTATATTATAATGTACTTTTCTTGAAAAATATTTATGTTTGTGCATCATTGGTATATATTGGCTCGTATAGGATAAACAGTACATTATGTTTATCACATGCATGTGCAGAATATTATCCTTGATATTATTTCACTGTTAAAACTGATGAAATCGAATGGTCACTTGAAACTGGACCCGAAATGAATACTACAGGGCCTTTCAAGAGTATGGTATATGGTTATTAATGGATAACTCTTTAGATCTTTTACTCGTTCCGATTTTGGTAAATGTTATGACCAGAGGAGAATAAATAAGAAGGTTTGATATTTTTCCTCAATTGTGTCCTTTGATATGATTCTCTTGTAATATACTTAAGTATTTCATATATTTGTCCAAAAATGCAGGAAATGTTTCACATATATATATATATATATATATATATATATATATATATATATATATATATATATATATATATATATATATGCAGGCTTAATTGGAAGGCCATGCTCAACAAGCCGCGGTTTACTCATTTCCTCGGTGGAATGACCCTGCAATGGGGCGATTACACACCGAGGGCCCGCAGGCGCAGTAGTCACCGGGCCTAGTTAACACCAGGATATAAAATGAGAGGAAGCGTGTTATACAGCCCTGTCATATAGTCCGAAACCAGCATGGAATTCTGCATATAAACATATACTGAGAATTCAGCAAGCACTAAAAAATGGAGGTGGTTTTCTCCACCAAAAAAAAAAAAACATTCATTTCAGCCATGTAAGAGGCAAAGGAAGAAATAAGAGTAAAAAAGAAACAAAAAATAACTCACGACACTTTGGATCAGGCTTCGATTCACCTAGGTCTGTTATTAATGCGTCTCTGATAAGTCTCATAATCGAGGTTATGTGCGCATGTACACTAAGGTATCCACTGCATTTGTTTACTGAAAATGACCGTTCTCTCCGTGTTTGTTTGTTGCCACCACATTGATACGCTGAAAGGATTCGTCATTTTTCAATATATACATATTTATATAAATACACATGTATATGTAGATATGACTATTGCGCATACACACATATATTGATGACAAAGTTCATGAAATGTTCAGTGTATAAGAGTTTTGAAATCTTTTCATCCAAAAGAAACGATATTTTGAATTTTCAAGATGACGTTATTTTCATATTCAATATCTATTCAATACATAAACGTTGAAGTATATTTTATATATTTTATATATCGCAAGCTTTCACTCCTCTTTATACAACTCATTACCTATAGGCTTTCTACCTTGTATAGTAGCGTTAGATTTCCGCTGCCTCTGCAGCATAACGCTTTGCACATACTCTTACACACATATACATAAGAAATATATGCGAATAAAGAAATTAAAGGATAAATATAATGTATATTAGGACAAATGTACATACCCATGTAAAGCATGGCAATCAATATGAAAAAAAACATATTTCATTTTCTCCATTTTCATGAATAACCACTGAAATACGGGAAGAAACACGTTTGCAAACTTTATAATTCACTGGTTTTCTCACCTTCCAGGGTCAAAGCACAGTATAAGTTACAAGTTTTTAAAAACATTAAGCATTACATCGGCATTAACATTATTTATATTTTATAACACAGAAAAATAAGTTTCTTCTTGCCGTCTTTACAGTTGTATTTACCCAGTTATACAGAATGCACAAACACATACATAAATATACTTTAACCTATAATATTTAAATTTCTATATACATGAACTTCACCTTGTCTCTTCTGGAATTTTGTATCATGTATTCTAACCTCCCCTGACACACAGTCTGATACCTGTCTGCCGCTAAAAGGCTTTCCCTTATCTGTTAGAAAGTCATTAATGTGTGTATATATATATATATATATATATATATATATATATATATAAGTTGATTGTCCTGTAAATGGGTAATTAGGTATTTGCAGTACTATATATATATATATATATATATATATATATATATATATATATATGTATATGTCTTTTTCTTCTGACAGCATGTTATTGATAATATGCCAACGAGGGCATCAATGTCTACCGTTGAATGGATAAACTGCCGCACATATTTGAGGCTTTAAAATATCGGCTTTATACAGGATAAACAGATTTCCCATATACCATTTGTATATTTCTTGTTTGACACACGGCCTGAATTCACTTATTTTATTCTCGAACTGTATTACTCCAAAGCCGTTAAAGTATCCGGACAAATCCTTTAACTCACCCCCCCCCCCCCCCTTTCTATATGTCTTTCTAAATTACTAATTCAAGTCGAGTACCCGGGAAATGCTGCATATAGATATATATATATATATATATATATATATATATATATATATATATATATATATATATATATTTGCAGTTAAGCCTATGGATAAATATATTTGTCAGTATCCTACGGCAAATGAACTCGTTTTCATTAGAAGTATTTCGTGTCACATCACGGTCTTGTGACGTCATTTATTTAATGATTTTTTTTGCTTTAGGTCAAGGATACACTATTGTTTGGAAAGTTTATTAGGAAAATTGGAGATATCTCTGGTAAATATTTTTTTAAAATTAATGGGAAAGGAGATATTTAAAAATATCAACAACTTATAAACAATTTTTTTCCTTCTTTGTTGATCAGGTACCCATTAACCAATTAATTAATTAATTAATTGAATGAAACCATGTGACTGCTTTCTCAGGTACTAAATTAATTGCTTGTTTGATTTTTGTTTTATTCTCATCTAATTTATGTTAGGTGTGCATTTAGAATTTCACTGTGTGTAACCTTTCATGCTCAGATTAATTTTTGATTTCGGACAAATTCAGACACTGTTTATTTTTAAAATCAAGCAATATTTTCACCCGTTTTAACAAGTTTTTCATCTTAACAAGTTTTCAACCGTTACTACATAGATGTTAATGGAAAGATGAAGAAATGGAAATGTATATGCAATACGTTTGCCCAATGTAAAGACGTACTCAAATGGGTAAGTTCAATTTCACCTTCTGAATAGCAAAGGCTTAATTGTAGTCGTCGAAATTTGTTGTAAAATCGTGTTCGATGACTGGAAGAAAAAAAAGATCGATGGTCGATGATTATTATACGTTCCTTCTATGTAACCATGACATTTATAGAATTATAACTAAAATATTGACCTATACAACAATCAGTCTTACATGCACATCAAGCTAAATGGCTAGGGTAAGGTCAAAGCTGTTGACACTGGTTCAGTTTTAGTGCCGTTCGTTACTTTGTGTCCCGCCTTTCTTAACGTTCAGACTTCAGGATATTTTTTTGTCCCCCGCTTCCTTGGAAAGGGGGACATTTATTTGGGTTCTGTCTGTCCGTCTGTCTGTCTGTCCGTCTGTCAATCTGTCTGTCTGCCTGTCCTTCCGTCCGTCTGTCTGCCTACCTCTGTCTAACCACGCAAGTAAGCAAGCAGATCAGAGCTAACTATCCTTTCTACGGACTATCCCATTTAATCTCCTGATTTTTCACTACATATGGGTCAGATGAGCCATCATCGCAGGTTTGTCGAGGAGTGAAACAGACACAAGCTGAAACGAACCTTTTCGGGTACAGATCTTCTTTCTATAATGATCTGATATATGACTAGACATAATAATACTTTTTAACGAATCAGAATAAAACACTCCGTATTCAACTGTCATTTGCAAATAAAAACACAGTACAATTGTACGTATATATCACCATATAACTGTAAGTAATACTGATGGTGTAAATCTAAAGAGATAACCTGTGCAATACATATACAATATACAATACTAGTTGCGAATGCTTGCATGTTTCATTTCTTTCTATCTTGACATTTTAAAAGCTGATCGAACTGCTTCGAACCACACCGTTTTACATCCTAAATGGCCGACTTCTGGATAGACTGGTAACCCGCGTATAATTGCCGATTACATGTAGTTGAAGCCAAAAGTTTAATGTGTGCACTTGCTCGATGCCTCACAGATATGAGGATTTTAGTAATTTACAGTAGATTTCCATTATTTTACCTAATGACCTATTTTTTTACCTTTTAATCAATTAATATATAATTCTGCATGTTTATGTTGAATATTTTGAAACGCTTTTAGCCAATTTTCTAAAATATTGAACTTTTATTTATCCCCGGGCAAAAATATCATATGAAAATCCACCACAAGTATCTATTTTCAAATTCATATTTTGCTTAAAAAAAAAAGCACATCAAAACCAAAATTTCATTATGTCTTTTATTGATATTTGCAAAATATCTAAGGTGTTTTATTCGCAGAAATTGTCAAGTTTAAATATATTAATACATTAAAAATAATATATTTAAATTCTTCCTGTTATTTTATTTATTATTGTTATATTCTACCAAGGAGTTTATAGGACCAATATATATATATATATATATATATATATATATATATATATATATATTTATATATATATATATTGGTCCTATAAACTCCTTGGTAGAATATTACAATAATGAATAAAATAACAGGAAGAATTTTAATATATATATATATTAATATATATATATATATATATATATATATATATATATAACTCCTTTCTTCTACTGACTCGTCATCCTTAACATAAACATGGCTACCTTACCACTCAACCATGTGAACATGAGTTCAGTGAACTCCATATGAATGCACATACACAGTACAGACTATAAACCTCACAGGTCATTCGATACGCTTCTGTCCAATAAACAAACCACAGGGTGTGTAAAATTGTGACCGTCATGCAGTTTGAATCATAATAATGTAGTCCTCGGTAAACATGGGTGGATATACTATGCGTTCTAAAAATCTGGGAAATAGAATTATTCATAATACCAGAAATCAGTGCTTGATTTTGCATCGAGATGCTCTTTAAAATACCATAAGAGTAAGATGGTAGTCAGAGACCTAACAGTATTTATGTTAGTACACGAATATATGTGTCACCATTAACCAAATTACTCAATGGTTAGATCACAGGTCAGCTCAAGAACAAAAGCTGTTCTTAATACCAAAATATGACCTTAGCTTGGAACCCCTACCCGCCAACTGTATTTTCTTCATAATCCGTTCAAAACATTTTAGTAAGATTGCAAACTTATAATTGGAGGTATAATATGTTTAGTTTTCAGTAAACTACACATGAAATGTTCCTATGCATGTCATAAACCTTTAATCTGGTTTTAACAAGTTAACTCGTTGGTGGCTCATGCAGCGTATTTGCATTAACTAAAATATGCAGCCCACATGACTGCCAATGACGCTTCGGAAAAATACAAAATTAATTATATCTGTCAAGTGTACACAACACTTAAAGGTATCTGCACCCAAAATATAGTTTTATTGAGGGGTCGCGTTTTGTTCATCAAAGGAAGGGCGAGGGTACTGCTTTTTGGTCGGTCTCTCTATATTATTTGTCCAGAACTGTAAACTAAAAACAAAAACCCGTAGGACGTTTACGTTTTAAAATTTCCTGCTTAGTAGGTCTTTACAGTTTCTCAGTCCTCCTTAAGATCCCGATCCGTTTATATCACGAGTTTTAAATACAATAGGTCAGAGATATCAAATTATAGTTCATTCTTCACTAAAAAGATGGCAGGAGGGCGAGGGTCTGCAGTTTCTGTCGTGCAGACATCGAGTTCCCGGCCGTTTTGGAACGGGCTTAATATTAAAGGTTACGGGCGTCATAATCCACTGATCATTGTGCCGTCCGGGGCGTCCATAATAGAGTAACGACGTATTGGCCCTCTTACACTACGACCTGATTACTGGCTTACCAGCCCAACGGGACCTCGCTAAGTGGTCGCATTCTCGAGATAGTCGTCTGATCGAGGTTTTACTGTACATGTATTAAATATAAAGAACTAGGATTGGAAAAGGAAAAGCTGCACATAAACATGCGGGCGGGGGCACATGCCAGGTGACTCTAATGATTATTTGTTCATGCGGTCAACCCAGGCGGGGTCCAAACGCCTAACTTGTGCCAGACAGCCCGTGACAGAAACCAATGAGCGCGAAAAAATCCCACATAATAAGAGGACCCGCCGTGTAACGGTTTCCACACTCGGCAGTCAGTGGTCATGAAGGATCCTAAACTAATATTACAGTACCTGGCATCAGTCTTCATCATTGTTTGTTCTGTGCATGGAGAAGACAAAACAGGGGTGAGTACAACAAAATCTGAAACTTAAAATGCAGTGATGGCAAATGCAGTGAAATGATAAATTATCGCCCTATTTCAATAATCCCTCATGTAGCCTACTTAGTAAGCTTCCCAGGGAGGCTTATGAGCACTCCATTGAAAATATTGGTGTGTAAGCAAAGACAGAGATATTTAGGTAAATCAGATCATTAGCTTAAAATAAACAAACGTGGGTCTTTATATGGTTGTATGAACTATTTCTAGTAAGTGAAACAGGAAAATTTGCAGGTGGCTGCTGGCCCCGCTTAGGGCATTTTGTTTGCTTGCACTTTTGTTTTAGTCACTAGATGGCACTATTTTAGGGAAAAGGCAGTAAATCTTATGCTTGGATTTACATGATGAATGAGCCTGAAACCGAACAGCCGATCGGAGAGGCATTGAAAACTGGCTTCTCCCTGCGTCCTTGACCCTAGAGCAACATTTCGTGTTTGCCTAGAAACCTGCGAGCATCGCTTCTTAACTTTGTCCCTGGATAATATGTTTCACTTTCTTATTTGAGCAAGAAAAAAGCAAGGAGTCATAGTTAAGGGTATGTTAGTTAGATTATGTTTGGTTATTTGCCCAAAGGAGGGACATTTAGTAATATCAGACAGGGCACCTCAAGGATGCATGCAGCGCTCTCCGTCTCTGTATAATAAAGACGGACACTCTGTCTATCCCTCATGTTGCTAAACTTCTTGAGAAAATAGTTAAAGATCAAATAATGAAATTCGTTATAGATCATGACCTAATTTCGTATAATCGGCATGCATATTTACCCAACAAATCAACTTCAAGTGCCCTTCATTCCTTTATTGATGACATTTATTCACATATGGACAACGGAGATATCACCGCTGCTTGCTACCTCGATCTAACTTAAGGTTTTGACACAATAAATCATCGTTTACTCATCTATAAGCTAGGCCTGCTAGGCTTTACTATGAAGACCAGAACCTGGTTTAGGGCTTATTTAAAAGAACGTCAACAAATAGTAGATTGTTATGGCAAAACCGCTACAGTACAAATGGTTAATATATGAGTGCCCAAGGTACTGTTTTGGGTCCTGTTCTCTTTCTTTTATATATCAAGGACCTTTTCCATCGCCTAAGACCTGCAAAATGTATCGGTTACGCTGACGATACCACTATCTAATGTCATGGTTCTAACGTTACCACATTTGAGGTGCAGCAAACCTTATAACAAGCAGTAAATGTTGCTTGCAGCTGGTTCGATGTTAACAAGTTAACCATTATTATTAACAAATCTACTGTCATGTTACCGGGTACAAAATATCGTGCAAATAACCATGACCTTTGTATCACTGCTAATGAAATAAAGTTCCAAGAATCAACGGAAACCAAACTATTAGGTGTAACTATTGATGCTAAATTATCAGGCTCTTACATGAAACTACCCTATGTAAAAAAAGTTGTCACCATACTTAGAAATGTTACACCGCTACAGTAAAGTAATATCTATTAATATATTAAGAAAAGTCAATAATACCATGATCCAGCCACATATCGACTCTGCCAAAAGTGGATGGGGCAAAACGAAATGCTCAATTTGCCACAGAAAACTGAAAAAAAAATCAAATCGTGCTGCACGTATTGTTACCAGCAGCTGTCTTTATGAAATCCCAAGTGCCTCTCTGATACAACAGCTACAGTGGCTGACAATCTCTTAACGTTGTGAGTTTTTCAAATGTATCCTGATGCATTAATATGTCAATCAAATGAATATCCATAATCCAAAACAGTTCATATGGGTCAGTGATACGCATGATCATTCTACCAGATCCGCTTAAAGTGGCCTACTGTTATTGCCAAAACCGAAATATGAATTCTTCAAAAATAGCTTCTTATACAGAGGCCCTTCGCTATGGAATACCTTACCATACGAGGTCAGATCTATAAAATATTAAAATACTTTTAAACAAAAGACTAAAGCGTTTCTTTTAAAGTCTTAGTATTACAATATGTTTTTCCTAATATGCATTGTCAATACCTGTCTTTATTGTTTGAATTATTTTATAACCGGGTCTATACAAGTTTTTATGATTGAAGTGCATTTTACTCGTTTTTCTTCCATACATTACCCATTGTATGTATTACGTAATTTTATATACGACTATGTTGTTCACGCATAAAGTGATTTTTACCTATTGTAGCGTTCAAAGTATTGTAGCATATCATGACTGACTCGTGTATAAAATATTTATGTACATGTATCTTTGATGATTCATATATTGTGTTACATATGCATATTGTGTATTTTATCATCTTTGTACCAGGTATTATTATATCATGTTTTAAGGTTACAGGGCCCTGTGGAAGAACAGACTATATTACTGAACGGGCTAACCTGTATAAATATATTGAAATAACTAAAAAATAAAAAAATACATTTTATGTGCCTGTAAAACTTTTTATATGATTTCTTAGAGAGACAGATGGAATGAGGAGGATGGGAAGACATTAAGAGGGATATCGATTTGAAATCAATATTAAAAAATAATAGATCAAAAGTTTCGTAACGATCAGGATACTTATATAAGAGAAACATTTTTTTAAACAGGAGGCACAAATAAAAATATATTTATATGTATTTATATATTAACATAAATATATATATATATATATATATATATATATTCATAATTTTATTTTAATCAAACATGAGCCATAACTAAACATAGTAAAAAGCATGTCATACCAGAAATGTAATGTAGTGTGTCACAAAAATAGATCAAACAAAAATAAATAATAAATACACATTTTTCTTCTTATACCAATAAATCATTGGATTGGCCTGTCTTTTTGTAAAAATGTAGCGCCATACCGGCCCACTGACATAACGACCAGATTACTGGCTGTCAGAATATTTTTACATCATTTTAAGGCCTCATGAAAATGAAAATATTTTCGTCATTTTTTTACAACGCCTCATGGCCTACAGGTACACTGTCAATTGACATGAACCAGACTAATCATTATCATTTTTAGTGTCATTTCTAACAACACAAAACATGACCGAGAAACGTTCCGTTTTAACTCAGCATACTAGTGAATCGCTCCGCATGTTTGTTGATAGTCTGATCGCATAAATGAAGGCTTGGCTCTCATGGGTCACTGGACGTAGCAAAATTGTACGCGACACAGGAAATGACTCATTACCATAGAGAGGGGATTTTAGTTTGGGTTGTGAGTTCACAGGTATTCTCTTGTGTAACTTCATCATTCGTAGCATAATAATAAGATTATGGGCTGTTATGAATATATATGAACACAATATGAATGCAATATGATGGAAGACCACAGCGATGCATTCCTCTATATTGCTTGTATCACGATTCAAGTAGGCTTACCAGCCCAATTATCATTGCCTACTGAGTCGGGTTGTCACGGCTAGTAAATATGCTTCTTATAGCATTTTCATGTGGCATAACTAACGATATTTATATATATATATATATATATATATATATATATATATATATATATATTCACTTTATTTATTATTATATGAGTTAAGCCTGAGAAACCACTGCAACACGGGCCTATTAAATACGGGTACGTTTGCCTGAAGGAGCCGGTTATATGACAGAATAGCAAACCAGCTAGTGTATTGTCCATGAATTTTTGGTCCGCCGTCGTAACTGCCAAACTTGAACGGATGGATGAATATACACACCAAGCTTGATTGCATGTGCACGTGGAACACTTGGGGGGGGGGGGGGGTCGGCTTTTACATAATGTAAACAATAGAGTCCGATCATAGATGACTCTGCTGTGACTTGGTGGTCTCCGTTACCCAGAGTTGGCAAAACACCGTCACTTTATTTGATTATGTCATTCATTGTGCAACTCTACTTGTGAGATATCTACTTAAATGATCTTGTCACACTACACAAGAAAGGAAAAAGTCTTGTGTAATGAAAATGCAGAAGCTGATCCGAAGCAACCTTTTTTAAGGGTTTCGGAAAAATTGTTTGGACCGTACCCCCACTTTTCTGGACCTGGGGATCATTTTTTTAAGTTTTTCATCAGTCCTCCTGGGATGGAACCCCCGCCCCTTTTTTCCTTTTTCTAAATTCTGGATCCGCCCCTGAACTGAGTATATTTATTTCAAGGGTAGCATAAAAAGTGAATGGTCCACTCTGAAACCTGACACAAAGTGGCTCAAAAGATAATTTTTTTAGGGATACCACCTAGAACCTTTATATGAGTTAAAAGAAGATTATGTTTTTTACAGCAAGGACACATATCTAAAACAATGGTGTTTAATGATTCAGTTTTCACCCTTGCTAGACTGATTTTGTTGTAGTACATTTCCAACTCATTTTTTACTGTTGTTTCACATATTTTTATTAATTATCTGGCTTTGGTTGGTTTGCAATAGGCAGTTGTTATTATGATGAAACAAACACTGTATCCACACATTCTAATAGTAGTTATACTACAAACACACACGACCCATGCAAAGGATCTCTCAAACTTAAGGCCTTGACAAGTTAACTCCAGAATACATGTAGTTTATTTTATTTACCGAACAAATTTAGGAGGCAGGAGATCGCCTTTGCGGGACATTTTACCCACCGCAGGGCACGGACACAGACGTCGCGCTTCAAGTGATTTTGGGCGATCAACCAGGGCTCTTAGTGCAACTTTAGGTCAAATTATAACATAAATATACCTCAGCTCAAATGCAAGACTTTTCTGTAATTCAGGTCAAGTTTAAACAAAAATATGAATTCTTTAACTCAAATGCCAGACTTTTTCTATCCCGTAATTCCAATGGTGTCGATGTGGTTATAACCCCCCCCCCCTCATAAATTTTTGTAACAGACGGGATACTCTAAATAATCATCCCCTCGCAATGAGGCAATTAAGATTTATAATATATATTTATCTGCAATGGCGGATCAAGAAATTTCATATCAGGGGAGCGCTCATACTTGGAAAGCGGAAGATGCATGGTATTAAGATATAATATATATATATATATATTGTAATATATATATATATATGTATATGTATATGTATATGTATATATATATACATATTAATATTATTATTACCACGTAATATATTTCAACCTATGAAATATATTTTTTTATAATTTTTTTTTATTTCACCTATATATATATAAAATGTAGGGCCTTTTTTTGTCAAAAAGTTTAAATATACAATGTAAAGTGGACCTTGTGAGGCACCTTTGCAATTAAATCGTTCAATTGTGTATTACATGCTGATGCCTGTATGATGAAGATACGCATCTACGTTTAAAACTTTTAAAATATCATCCTTTTAAATTATATCTACGTGTTAAAATAATGAATATGTTAACATAAGTCGCGTGTTCTATATGCACAAAACTAAACAGAGCACAGACCTTGAATCCGAGTATCAGTCGAGGAGCCGTGTAAATTTTCAAAGTCGACCAAACCGAAGCTTGGTTTTGCAGGCTTACAGGAAAGCCGTGCCTCACTCACAGGCTAATCCGCCTTTTTATTGGGGGGGGGGGGTCCTAGATGTTATGCCCAGTAGAGTGTATAATAACGGAAAGAATCACTCCCTAAGCACAGAAACATTTGGATGCTGTCTTATAATAACAGAGATGTTCATCGGCATCCTCAGTTTATGAATTAGAAGTGAATAAACTGTGGATAACCTTTATTGCTAGGGAATATATAAAGATATCTAAAATTGAAAATTAATAACGAATCACTGAAATAACTGGGAAAAGACATATATATATATATATATATATATATATATATATATATATATATATATATATATATATATATATAATGAGAGACGCCCCCCTCTGGATCCGCCACTGATCTAGAAATAAGATATATTAATAATTATAGAGCTACAATTGATAACATTTCTGCCTCACTGCTTGACGGTTAGTATTAACAGATAAATTATGAATTATTTTGAATGACCTCAGTCATACTTTATATTGTACACGAACGTGCATCAGTCAGTTAAAACAACATGCAGTCTGTAGTATGCGGTGACACAGCAGGTTAAAAAGTGAAACAGAGCCGGGTGCCAGGCTTCTGTTGTGATACGTATAATCAGTCGTACCTGTCTGTGATGTGTCAGGCCTTGTCATGAACATCACAATGCCAAATTTAACAATATGTCTGAGTATACTACATAATATATGTAATTTTAGCCGGGGTAGGACAAACCATATACTAAAAACCTCACGTTTTATTCTGAACTTGGTTTTAATTTCCCAAATATATAAAGGTTCACACCTTATTTGTCTGTATGTGTGTGTGTGTGTGTGTGTGTGTAAGTAACACTGGAAAAGTGCGACATTTCAATATCATATAATAGTAAAGGTTGCCCAAGTAACTGTTGATCCAGTAACAGTTGTCCCATCCTCCTCATTCACCACCCTTGAAGGCGGAACTGAGTGATTCCTACCACTGCTGTCGTTCCGTATTCCATTATATCTTGCGAGATATGACAGGAGAAATTCATGTCATGATGACCGCCATTTTGTAGGGTAGCTTTATTAAATTGTTGAAAGATAATATTATGGAATAAGTTTTCCAATATGCAAAGTTAAGTTGTTTCACTAACTTGAAGTCAACTTCATTTTCAAGCGCCAAATAAAGGTCATTAATACTTATTTATTATCATACTTATTAAATTAATATATATATATACATATATATGTAAGTCTGTGCGTGTGGGGGTGCCCTTTCTAGTAGTTAGAGCATCGACAACAGGTCTTGTATATGAGGATTATGAGAGTTCTGTCTAACAGATCCACATCAAAAGCTGCATTTACTTTGCATTGAAGAGTGTTATGGTTTGATAGTGTCTTCTTACTGAAATCCGTTTTTTTAATGTTATTCCTAAATTTATTTATGTTATAGATTTTCCGTTATATTCCTCAAAATCGATGATCAAGAAATCAGAATATACTCCACCGTGAACTTCTCGGACAGTGAATGCCTGCGGAGTGTTATTAGATCTACCCGTGGACATTATTATGATCAATATATTCCTTCATTTTATAAACAAATATAATTACTATTGTACTCAGTTCTCTGTCATTTTTTTAAGGATAGGTCCATGGCCTGTTGGTGGCACTGTCATTTGAATGAGAATGGAGATATCCATGCGATAAGAATGATATGATATTATTAAGCCTCCTGGGTTTCAGGTTTTATATGAACCGGCTTAGGAATAACCCAGAAGTCATTACCTTTCATTAAGACATAAGTGCGAATCTCAGAGATACAACGCGATTACACCATCGGGGTTCGAACCGGGGACCTTCAGCTACGAAGTCCGTAACCACTAGGCGTCCTACTCTGCTCTCTGTAATTCCCTTTATTTTCGGTTTATAATATTAATAATATCATCAGTAATTATAATAATAATAAATATATATATAGAATGCGTGTAGCCGTGTTAGTCTCTTAGTGTATAGATAACAGGATAAAGACGCCTTAGTGTTGACTAACTGTTTAATCCAACCACGAGCTTTCGAAGCTTATAGCTTCTTCTTCAGGTAGAGACCCACACGGAAACAGAAATTAAAAGGTTAAAAAGAAAACAAGTAGAAATCTATTGTACGGCTCTACGTTTCAGCGTCATCGTCTCAAAGAGTGGACGGCTTAATTTACCAATGCATGCTCACTGTGCATAGCGGACACAGTGGTAGTCAATAGTTACACTTGTAGGAAAGGATGACCCCGCTCCCCATCCATTTCGGTCACTAACCAGCCGCTTGTGTTGTCAATTTTATAAGGATAAGGAGTGGACGACTTTATTTACCAATGCCTGATCACATATGCCATAGCGGTCACGTTGTTTGCCCATGTTATCTAATGTGGGAAAGGTTTATTTTGTTTATGAATAACACCTGATCCTTTAAATCTTCCACTGGCCAGTCAGAACTTTTGTAAATGTGATGTGTTGAAGGATTGATGACTTATTTACAAATGCATGATCACCAACCATAGCGAAAACTAGGGTTGTCAGCGTTATCCCTAGAGGCAGAGGATGACCTTGTTTACCAATGTCTGCTTACTATTCAGACATATCACTTAATAGCGGGTCATAACACTTTAACCTAAGCCATGAACTGATGTCGGGAATAAAATTTTCAAGAATACTTATATACAAGATACAAGTCACAGTCTAATCTTATACTAGAAGTGTGATGTCGTACGGCCACATGGATACCCCCATTAGTATTGGATCTTGATTTCCTGTGTCCTTAACTTCCTTGTGTTCTTTAATTCCCAAGTTTTACGGATAACCAGTCTGGCTCACCTGGAACAACACAGAACCGACATACAAGAGAAGAGGATCATTTGGATTAAACACATATTATGGTGATTTATATCACAGCCAACGTTTAAAAGATCATTCTCAACTTTTAATGAGAATTAAACATACATATCAAAGGTGTCTTATTTTATTTAACTCCACTAGAACACCATGTATCTGACATATTTGTCGTGGCTTTGAAACTTGTATGCTAAAAACGGAACCGGGTGTAAGATAGGATTATCGGCATTTACCATAAAATTCACCATTTTGAACGGCTCTTTCGTCTTTTTCACACTGGGTTAGTATGTGTTTGGCGAAAAAACAACAACAAGCCGTGTAGGACAAACTAGGCATTCAAGACCACGCATTATTCGGCCGGTTTAAAACTATCATACAACTAGGACAGGAAGATACGATGTCACCATGGATCTTCCACGTTTCGTGAGTACAGGACACTAGGTTATATTCGTGTCAGGAGTTCAAAGCCCTCAAAAGAGCCTCTTTAATAGAATGGTTCTTTGGCGTTACACTAAATGTTCCATCAAAATCTGCTCAATACTTATAGTATTTTCTGCGAACAGTTGCTATGAAACAAACCAAACATCGCCACTGCGTAGAGGTATAAATATAGGAGTAGGAGTTATTTAAAATATGAGACATTTCACTCCCCCCCCCCCCTTCAGTGGTTTGCCAAAAAAGAGTTTTATAGTTAAATACATATATTTGAATTCCTGGGCCGAGGAACAAGGTTTTGGTCCACAAGTTGTCATAGAAAGAACTGCACTGACTTATAATCAAGTGTTTAGCGCATAAAATAAAGATTTAAGTATATATATATATATATATATATATATATATATATATATATATATATATATATATATATATATATATATATTAATATATATATATAATATCAATAATATCACAGAAAAATATGTAAAAAAATACACCAGACCCATTTATATGATGTTTATTTTTATGAGTGGTCGATAAAATTCATTTTTTTTACTCCCAGGTATAAGGTGATTTTTCAATCTGTGATTAGCACAAAATTTTAGAAAAAAACAACACAAACAGAATGAGAAATCTACATTCTGCGGTATGCCAGCCTCCATTTCCAAAACTATGTCTGCATTAACTTTTTTGGCCCATAATCCGCGGTTCATTCGTGAACACGTGACTGTAAATGGATATTCTTTGACGACGCTCCTAAATCCGGTTTATTTGCCGTATCCACACCACAATCTCATCAATTCTGTATTAACCCATTCCCGAAATGCCCTTTAATGAGATTCCGTTTATGATTGCGTGCGTTATGTTCTGAACTAACACTCAAACACTGACATGAAAACATATACACATGAACGGGGATGAACGCATACACTGCTAGCGGAAGCAATTACAGGTACACGTTTCCATTTAAAAATGTATAAAATATGGTCCACTGCCACTTCGGCCTGATTACAATGAACAGTGTGCCAAGAACCACAGAATCATGAAGGTGTGCTGACGATGGGAAGGGCACTTATTAAGTTCATGGTACTCTAGAAAGTGTAAACGGTGTTCGCTTCCCCTTCTCCTGAGAGTATTTTGATAAAGAGATTAACCCACATTAAGAAAATTTATGGAGTCGTGACAAAGACTTTATTGCTGTTATATTATTAATACACAATGACATCACAGGAACCCCCTGACAAAGCAAGGTGCTGCCTGGATTTTCTTCATTATTTAACTTATATTTTTTTGTTTGCAGATTGGAAGTCAAGATGGTACACTTCGGGAAAATGTGGACTCCGAGAAAAAGATGATCGATCGGGAACCGATCTCATTTGATCGATTTCTGAATAAATTCAAAGACAATATGGGTAAGAAAATAAATCTGTTGTGCTTGTGCTTTATTTGCAGTAAATAAGGAGGACCATGAATTACCAATATTTTTTTCTAAATTTGGACTTATTCACCCTAAGCCTATCTCCCACGCCCATAACTGAGCAATTTTTGGGAAACGGCTTTCAATTGTACGACCTTGGAAATTAGATCAAAGTCGAAAATAAATATCAGGTTTACATATAGCAAATATTGTGTCCAAAAGTCATTTTTTACTCGTCTATATCTGAGATCTAGCGCAAAAACGGGAAGAAGAACATAAATAAAAATATTTTGTAATCGGTGAATTTACACTCGCCCTACAAGTGTCTATAAAGGCTTTTACAGTATGAATGTTTTCACATTCACTGGTATTTACCGTTGAAGTTACATCAAGTATGATTCAACCTTTCATACTAACCAAGAGTCAAAATAAAAAACTCTATTTTTACCCCGTGTTCTCTACCTAGATAAGTTATTCGCCACACACTTATATTTTGCTATTCATTGTTCACATTTTATTTTCTTGTATTTAACGATTTAATGTAACCGTCATTTTATTTCGTTTTTCCTTTATTCTGGAGTTTTATCAACGACATGTAAAGCTTTTCATTTAATTGGGTACTACAAAGTAACCTGTGTGTATAAATACAAAACGAGTTCCATTTAATGACTACCGGGTCTATATCCAAATTTACATTGTAGAGTGGGCCACTGGAGTATGCTATGCCAAAAAAAAAACACAAAACATAATTTATAATTTATCTTGATTACATATTCTTAAAGCAGACTAGCATGTTACCCCGTACGAGTTCTCTAGCTCGCATAAAGCCCTTTTACATGGCAAATGCAGTCCGGTTTCAAACAGTTTCATTGCGAATTAAGCGTTCAAACGGCAATCCACGGCATTTTCAAACCGTTTTGGCCATCAAGGTTTGAGTCCAGCTCAGAAGGTCGTTTCAGACCATTTCCAATGAATTATCCACTCCGCTAATGAGCCGTGTGAACGCTAAATTGGTATTTAAACAGTTTAGAATTAGTTTTCAAGCAGCAAATAGTTCACAGCGCAAGCTGTTACATTGTTTCACATGTGAAATGTTCACCGCATGCATTGGTACGGGATGCTAGCGTGAACGCATAATACGGTTTAGATTAATCCGATTTGACCAATCCGCTTTGAACAAAAGGTTTTAAAGCCGTTTTGTGTGAGAAAGGGGTATTAGAGTCAGGTAGATGGAGCATCGATAGACCGGAATTTCTGAAATTCAAAGAATTTATATGGAATTATGGAAAGTGAACCCTTTAGGGCACACTTGGCATCGTTCACGACATTTCAAAACCAGAAACGAGCATTTTCGAGGCATGGTCACAAAGGCCTTTATTTAATTACTAATATATCCTTGACATAGGTTTACAGGGTGTAGCCGGTGATGACGTAACCTGTATTATGACATTTTTATTCAAAACAGATACTCGGATGGGGTTGGAGTCAGACCCAAGAAATCGCAGCTGAGCGAAATGCTCTATGACTTCGCCCACCAATACGATGACCGCTATCACAACGAGTATACCCGATACGGTCGGTATGTTCCTTCTTCTGCTTATCCAACATACACGCACACCACATATGTTATGTCCAGCAATTGAACATGATCCTTCTTAAGCCCCCTCACACCACACACGGTATGTCCATCATATTCCATCTTATGCCCTCACACCACATACGTTATGTCCCATATGCTCCTTAATTCTTATACCCCCTCACGCCACTTACGGTATGACCTACATGGTTCTTCTTATACCCACTCAAACAACAAGCAATATGTCCCAAATGTTCCTTCTTATACCCATTCACACTTCATGTGATATGTCCCAAATGTTCCTTCTTATACCCCCAAACACCACATGTGATATGTCCCATATATATGTTCCTTCTTATACCCCCTCACTCCACATATGGTATGTCCTTCATGTTCCTTCTAATACTTCTTCACACAACATACAGTATGTCCATAAATTCTCAAAGATACTGATATTGTTGTAGCACAAATCTTTTAAGATCCCATATCAACCTTATGAATATCAATCAGATCTGGTTTTGATTTTTAACTGATATTGTTGTAGCACAAAACTTTAAAAATCCTATTCAAACATTATGAATTTCAATAAGATCTGGTTTCTATTTTTTTTTCAGTTATGTTTTTTGTGTATATTCATACAATATAAAATGATATGCACGCACGCACAATAAAAGTGATACAAATATTTACCAAACATCCCAAACATTTTATAAATGCGTGTTTTAACCAAACTCTGAAAAAAAAATATTCAGAGGGTCTTCTGAAAATAATGGAAATTGAAAAAATGGGAAACACTTATAATTAATAAACCCGCCCATTCTAATGTACATGTATATGAAATCAAGTGATGTTATATCAGACGTACAGTTCCTATTTATACTATATATTCAATGACCTGCCTGTACTTTCTCCATCCCCCGGGCAATGCGACTATTCTGCTTGTTCATATAGAAGCATTTTATTGCATTTGTTAAGTGATTAAATGATGTGAACAAAATCAAAGCGCACAGCCTACCTAGCAGCCGTAACGTGCAACTTCACATATCAAGACTTTCCAAGCTTCCAATCGCTGTTTCTTCTGTTGTTTTTTTTTTTTTTTTTTTTTTCTTTCTTTCTTTCTTGTTTTTTTTCCCCCTTTTATAGGAGTTAGAGATCAGACCTCTGGTCATACTTTTTTATATCAATAACAGACACCTGTGAGCTGTGTTTACACACACACAAACACACAACCATAACATCATATTAGACAGATTAATTGTCCCCCGCTTCCGCTTCCCCGTCCCTCTGTCTATCTGTCCCTATTTCTGTCCGTCCGTCAGGTTTTCGTTTCCGTGCGACAACTTTTCTAAATATCATCCGATTTCATTCAGATATTAGTCGATGATTGCTCTCATGCATACCTTGGTTGGGATTGGTTTTTTTTTTTTTTTTTAGTGTCTGTCTGAAATTTTATCACCAGCTCCAAAACAAACAAAAACATTTCCCTGTGGTTCCCATTTCTCAACAAAGATTATGCCATGGGAAGACATGTTCAGGGGACATTGAAAACAAAAACACAGGCGCTATGAAATGTGGATACATCTTCAGGGTAAAATAAAAACTAAAACGTATTTGGAAGGCAAGCATGAAGGTCGCAGGCAGCTAAAATAAAAAGAGGCGGAAGCGCGGGACATAAATTCCACCAATTTGCTTGTTGTAGATAGTATTAGGATGAACTTTTGTGTTCCGCCAAATTGAACTCGGATAATACACATATTATAACAAATGTACCTTTGATATTAAATTCCTGGCTTCTAAAGAATTGATTTGGGTGTTCTTGTTTAGATTCCAGCATTAATGCATACATTTACTAAGCCAAAAGACGTGTGGCCCTTTGAATATTCAAAATATGAGATATAAAAGGATGAGCATATTTAACATTATAAACACTGTTGATTAAGAAGCAGAAATAGCAGTTGTCAATGTAAATTGTAAATGATCGAATAGAATGTAGTACAATTGGTTGAAAATATACATAGTAAATTAACCCAACTCCATATACACGAATATGATACTAAAAAAATGAATATAGTGTCAATATGAATGAAAACTCGAGATATATCTCAACTTCAGCATCTCAAAAAAATTCTCTCTAGTGTTAATATAATTTCATTATTTAATGTTTGGCTTTGTCTTGAAGAATGTCTGACCTGGACGCTGAGATGATAAAAGAAGTAATATGCTTGGAGCGTGGGGTGGTATTGGGCCTCGGATCCGAGTGCGAAACTAAATTTAGAGTTGGTCGGAGTGTCCTGATGGAGGACGTGTCAGCCTCGCTATCAGATGAATCAGAACTCCCGGATGTTGGGGAAGTCACTAGATTCAACCAGCGCCTTGCTAGATATTGTCACGATAGGGCGCTCTACGGTAATCCATCTTTGGAAGCATAAACCATAACATCTTTATACCTCCATGCATTATACTACTTCGTATATTCTTCTTTCTTTCTTAAAATATGTGATGCCTTTGGAATATACAACGTATGGTTTCATGTGACCACATATTACACAAAGTCATATCAATTTGTGTAAGGTGATTACTTGTGAGAGTATATCAAATAAGTTCTATTTTCCATGGGCCAGAAAGTGAAACCTCCCCCCCCCCCCCCTTATGGAATTTTCGCGTACCCATAGTTTTCTTCATTGAGGTGTCTTTAACTCACTTCTAGGTGTTTTCAAATATTTTTCACCCTGAAAAAAAAACTTTTTTACAAACCGCGCACTCAATTTTAAAACTTTCTCGAGCGACTTTCAATGGGTTTATGGACCATAACTTTCTTACTATACAGCAAATATAGCATAATTTTGGCATCAGTGGAATTTGTAGAAACATTGTAGAAGCCTTCAAGAAGTAACATGTGTAAATTCCATGGCTATTTCCTTATACCTATCCCCTTAATTTTCCTGAAAACTGACATTTTTTATATAATGTGACACCAAATGTATATTGTTTGGATGAAGGCAAATAATTGGGTCTGAATGTGTTTAAAAAGTCTTCCAGCACAAATGAAAAAGCATATTTAAAATTAGTTTTCCAAAAGTTACTTCTTTAAGGCCTAATTATATCATTATAATGAATGTATTCTTCCAATTCCTGTTATTTAAAAATAATGCAATTATGATGTATAAAAAGAAAGTTAAACCTGGCAAAAAAAACTGGAAATTAGTAAAGGACACCTCAAGGAAGAAAACTAGGGGAAGTCGCGAAAATTTTTTCTAAGGGGGGGTTCACTTTCTGGCACATGGACTGCTCTATAAATAATATAACCTGATTATGTGTTATTTGTTTCTGTGGGGTATATGTGAGGGACATTTTATGGACGTATTATGGTATATAAGCACCGTTAATTATATGGTATATAAGTACCGTTAATGATTGCCACAATAATTTACCAGGGCTTTGATGTATTTTCACGGAACTCGCTATAGCTATACTAACCAATAGATCATCTGGCCCGAGTTTGATTATAGGCAAAACTAGAGAATATTCACTTATGTCAGTGGTCACCATGCTGCTTTGTTGTGTCTCTGCGAAAACCTACCAGGAATATAATGCATTTCAATGAAACTCAACAGAAATAAGTTCGATTTCCATCAAACTCTATGTTAATTTAATTAGGTCAGAGGTCACCAGACTTCTATGTGATTCACTAGGAATTTGATGGATTTTGCTGTCATAGAGCCTGAATGTTTATCCATTAACGTGGCTCCCCTTGGTACTTGTGTCTTCTAAAGCTTTGCATATCTAATAAGTTCAGTGGTCATAAGATATACGTTCATTAGAATATTGTTTTCTATGACAGAACCGACACGGATCCGCAGAGAAACTCACGCCGCTGCCGCCTTCGCCGCCGACACTCTGGAATACATGAACTGCATGTGTGATAATAAAACCAACTGTGGACATCTTGCCCTGAGAGCTGCCAAATCTTTCGGGAAGGACATTGGTAGGTCGGCAATAACACTAATAATTCTTAGTTACACGAGCAGGAGATTTTGTCACAGACCGATCCATATTTTCCAGTTAAAGGTAAAAAATTCTGAACAAAATAACATAACTAATTTTCACTTGTTTCAGAGTATTTTCGAGATTAAAGAACGAATCGTGTTTAAGCGAAGGGAAAGTATTCCTAATATGATATTAATTGTTGAATGAACACACAAACATGAACGGAGACAAAAGAGGCCAAAGTACGTAAAGTTAGGTCGTAGCAAACCGGCTTGTGTGGTCTTGGGTTAGAACACAGGACTCAAAACTAGGATAATGTGAGCTAAAATCTCGGCCGAGGAGCGGTATTTTTTCTATTCACGATCGGCCCCAAACCAAGATGGCGCTCAGCGGGCTTAATGGCAAGTCTGTGCCCACCAGCCATGAAGCACTCACCAACGAGTGCGTCTTTGGGGAGGGGGATATCCTCTGTGTTAAGACTAAGGAATGGGACACCCTGGAGACGCAGGTGCGGTAGATACCGTGCTGGTTGAAACCGGGATACAAAATAACATGATAGGAAGCGGGTGCTACCGCCCTGTCAAGTAGTCCCAAACTGAAATGGTACTCCGCAGATTTACATACTTTGAATTACGAATGATATAAGACAGTTTGGATGCGGTTACCTCCACCAAAAATGTTTTAAATAGTTCACGAGACCTCGGAGGCACAATGATGACTAACCTTACACAATCTAAGAGTCAATGTCTTAACAACAGTTCATGACTTCAAGATAACATGATAGTAGAATAAAGTGCTATTATTATTATTATAGTCATTATTTTTTTTATCTTTATTATAATTATTAATATTAATATTATTAAAATAAGTATTATTTATTAAGTAAATGTGTTATTAACAGTAGTAGAAGTGATTGTGGTATAAATATTATTATTATCATTATTATTATTATTATCATTATTATTACTTAGGTATTACTATGAGTACTATTATTGGTATTATTATTATTATTATTATTATTATTATTATTATTATTATTATATTGACGACGTTAATACACGTGCACCGGTTGTTCGACATTTTATATCTCATATGCTATTTTGATTTTTAAAAATCTTAAAATCTACATTTTTCTATTTTACAATTTTTTTCATTGCTCCAGCATGGTTTCATGACTTATACGAGGGGTATAAAATTTCGTTGAAATCATTTAAATTCGATAAGAACAATCAAACTTTGTTTGAAATATAGATAAATCAGAGCTGACGGATCTGCTTCTATTATATATTTATACATAGACCTAACTCCATGTAAAAATAAATTTAAGAAAAGCCGCACGAAATACTGTTGATTCGAATCGTAAATCCCACAAAAAATCATGAATGCAAATTTCAATTTTAACTGCGGTTTATTCCACAAGCAGCTTATATGAAGCGTGATCATATAAACCAAATCCCTTATTCAATTTACAGGTGGCGTAATGGCTGAGGAGATTGACAAAGGAATGAATGAAGGAGCGGAAATGGAAAAGGAAACCGACGCAGAGGCTTATGGGATGGAGGAGTACTTGGTGACACCAGGCAATTTCTCGCATCAAAAAGCTCTGAAAGACGTTGAGAGGTTTAAAAATGCGACCCAGCACCATCGTGTAAAGCGGCGCAGCAAAGGAGGGAGCGGGGAATTTACAAGGCCAGACATGATTGACATACCGCTTGGAGATTTTGGTAAAAAGATTGGATGTGGATTTCAAATTGAACTCGATGTGCCGGTGCAAACATTTTATTGTACGTTTATGAAAGTCCTCGGGATTGAACTGTCCTTTGACTGGACTAACGGACTCCCAAAGATTGAGCTCGTTATCAACTTATGTGTACCTGTACTCAGCGATATAATTGACATGGTCGCAAAGAGATTCAAGCCAATAGAAGATATGTTAGAATCTTTCGATATTGTAGGCGGATGCTTTATCCTCGCCAAGGCTTATGTAGACTTCTATTTGGGAATATTTGAGATACTCTCAAATATACCTCAACTGTCTTTATTAGTTGTCAGGGCTAAATTAAAGAGCAGCTTTCTGATAAGGTTTGACCCCAAACGACCTTTAGATGACGAAGAAGAAAAAGCTAAATACAATCTATACGGAGAACGAAAATACATGGGGCTTCACGTCACATTCAACGCGGAATATTTCGAATTTTGGAAGCTGTGGTGGGGCTCTTGGAACTGCATCTGGTGTAAGAATCTGGTTGACAGCAAATGGCCGCTAGGGGATGATCAGTCACCACTTATCGTCGGTGGACCGAAGGAACCGCCCCCGCCCCCTCCCGTTGGTAAGACACTTTATTTAAAAATTGCTTCGTTTATGACTTTTTGAAAGTACATTTCTTGTAATTAAAGAACTACGATTATAATTAAGGAGAGTTACATAACTTGTAACTATAGTGAAGACTGCTTTTAGAAGTTATAACGAACACTATTTATAACTTACGTTAGTTCCCTAATTGTTAATTTATAAGGCTGAAAAAAAGGCTTTTTTTCTCTCCGTTACTTTTATATAAATCAGTTTTTTTAGTTTTTATTATACATATTTTTAAGAATATTCTTATCATCAGGTCACAACATGATAAAAACAGGATCGTTTTGCTAAAAGATAAACGCACATCATAACAAACGGAAAATCTTATTATTTTATTTTCTTAAATGACATATCCGAACCCCCTTCAGCACAAAAGCAGTAAGATTCTACTGAAAATCATGATGAGTTTTTTATGTAGGAGCAACATTGATCTGAGAAACCAACCTTGAATGACCTAAGGACGTGTTGTATAACTTAGGATAATTCCCTACTTTTTTTATAACTTTAGGGGCACCCATTATAACTTGTCGCAGTTCATTACTTGTAATTATAATGAAACTCTAAATCCCGTACTGAAGTTTGAATAACTAACAAAGGAAAGATTCAACTTACGACATTTGCATAACTAAATCATAATGGAGATTCTTTATAACTTGCAATAGTTCATGACTAGTAATAATAATATTACGTATTACTTGCGTTTTATCATTGCAACTATTTTTGACAGTCCTTAATTGGTTAACCAAGACCTGAATGGTATAGTACACGAATATTTATTGTGAGTTTTAAACATTTGTTTTAGAAGCAATTTGGATCAAATGATGCCTTTGGATCACATGATGGTTATGACAAATTATATGCCGACTCAGTTAAATGTTTTGAGCCACGATATACACGTTTTGATCCATCAGAATGAATCAAATAAAAAAGCAACTGAAGAACCCTGTCTCCAGATCTTTCTTGTTACTTTCGACAAAAAACGGCAATTATAGTTGAAAAAAGTGTTTATATATTTGGTTTTTGTAAACCCTTAGTCCTGTTTGAATAATCTGAAAATATAATTTCCGTGTATCAGTCTAAATGTATATGTTTGCAATATTTGTTTATTAGATCTTTTATTATAATGCAAAAATGCATGCATGCATTATAAAATATAGAGTAGCAGAACCAAAATGTATGACTTCATTATTTTGTTGTTTTAGAACTCAGATTAGTGGCAAGTGTCATTGACGGATCAGGTCGCCTTGAAGGAAAAACAACAGGTAAGTTAGATATATATTAAATATATATATGTTAGATTTATAAGATATACAAAAATATCAGATCACAGGCGTGTGTAGAGATATATTTAAACCAAAGTATATGAAACTTAAATTTGTATCTAGCTGAATCAGATACAGCTTAATAGGTAACTTTCTACTGCACTTACTGCTCCTGAATACCCGAAATTATCCAATGCTCATTAATTTAATAGCTAAAATATTTGGATATAATGTAATATTCTTTAAAAAATCATATAATTTACGCAAACTTGATTATGATGTTCACATTGTATTTCAGGAGACTGGGGGACGATCTGTGACGATTTCTTTGATTACATAGAAGGTGACTTAGTGTGTGGATTCATGGGTAAGTTTACGCAAGTAACTGTAATGTAATTGCTATATTTAGTTTATTCCTGAATGGAAGCTTTTAGAATGTTATTATTTTTTCCTATTATTATCTCAAAAGCCATATATGAGAATTGAGCGAAAGGAATAATATATTCTAATGGTTAAACACATACACACACACATATATATATATTTGTATATATATATATATATATATATATATATATATATATATATATATATATATACATGTATATATATAATAATCATACGGGTAAAATAAGCGATACTATGCGTATACTGTGTATAATATTATCTGTAATCTGAACATGTATGGTCAATATTAAAACCCCTTGAAAACGTTGGGAAATATCTATATAAAATTTGAAATATCTATATAAATATTAATATTTTTTCTTCTTTTATAAGGATTCAAGGGATTTCTTGGGATGTTGAACGAGACAGAGCCAGGTGAAGGACAGATTCTGCTGGGGGGACTGGAGTGTGACGGGACTGAGAGCGATCTGTCTCAGTGTAAACGGACAAAGGATATAGGAGAAACCGGATGTGAACATTACGAAGATGTGGGCATCCGCTGTCTCACAGACAACACGGGTAAAAGAAGATTTTTGTCTATTGTTACGAGAGATCTAAAAGTGGCTTATACTGAAATTTTGCGTCTATATCATCCAAGATAATCCCCTGAACCTTTTACCAAATAGGCAAGAATCCGCCGAATACGCACTCGTACTCAGGCTGTTCGCTCTGTTTATATCCACTTGAATATAACGTGTGGGGGGCCGCCAAAATAATCCAAACACACACGCAACCAAGCACCTTAGGTAACACGGTTTTACAGTTTATCAACATTGGCGCATGTATTGGGTTTAATAACAACTTGAAGATAAACAAGATCAAATATTCGTCACGGTGGCGTGTTTAGAACGTTTCTCGACAGGAATTACCTTCATTTCATTAATATGTACGCAGAGTTAGTCCGAAAATCACATTAATTCTACAGAACAATTATGTGAATAATTGGCTTTAATGTTTCTCAGTACCTCATTTTTTAGAATCGACAGCTATTAGTGCACTGGTGCTTTTTGTACCTCTAGGGGTATTAATTTGTATTGAATATGAAAAGGCTTCCTGACAGCTTAGTGGTGACCTCCTCCTTACATTGAAAGATTAAAACCCTAGAAAGTGGTAAAAGACCACATATATATACCTCCGCCTGAGTCGAAATCAAACTATATGTAGCGCAAAAAATATATGAATCCTTGCCCAGATAAAAAAAACGAAACTTGATGGTTGCATCAACTCAGGTCATCTGTGCCAACCAGAAAAATGGACGCTAGAGCGGGTCGCTGAAAAACAAGGTCTGTGACAGCTTAGCCACAGACTTAGTAGTAACAAGATGGGCGGAGGAATACCTAGCAGTAGTTGCCAAATGTTAGCGCTGTACCTATTTACTAATATTCATTCAGAATTGACTTCACATTTATTATTATTAAATTTCTGTTTGTTTTTAAACCTTATTAATATTGGTAGCATGTTCCGAGGAATTCCTGCTGGAGTATGACATGGGCGGTGACCAGTTCAGCCACAGTTCTGGTGCCATCGATGATCAGTTGATACTTAACTCTCAAGGAGGTTGGGCGGCCGCAAGTGCAGGGGAAGAATGGGTCCTGGTAGGTGTACTGTTATTATTATTATTATTATTATTATTATTATTATTACTATTATAAAAGTCTAAAAACCTGAAACAGTATGAGTTTCAGGTTATGTTTAATGGCAATTCATATATGTTAGAATCGTTTGACGGTTCAACCTTGTTTTCCCATCCTCGTACCTTAAGCCCCTCCATTCCATAAAATTATCGTTAGACTAGGCTAATTTTTGATCAGTTGAAAAGTTCGTTCAATATTCTATGCTTACTTGGCCATGAATAAAACAGTTTGCTTAATGGACACATACCAAGGACATACCCGGAACGGACTATCCGTAATTTGTAGAATAGACCTTCATCCCATATAAACAGCTAAAGAAAATTAATGGCGTATATATATATATATATATATATATATATATATATATATATATATACATATATATGTATATGTATATATTTCTCATTTTAATCAAATATTTATCGGAAACTCTGTTACAGTTGGGTTAACACCGGGTCCATGACTTTTTCCATGCTTGACGTTTATAGATTTTATGTCATTTTAGTCATACTGACAACTTTTATCATAGGTAAATGCTCTTAATGGCCAGATGTATTTATTAAGAATCAAAACCATATATGCTGTTGTTTTCTTTTCGGTTATATTCGTTTGGTCAGATTAAATTTATACAATAAAATTGACTTAAAAATACATGTCTACTCAAGTTATGAAGTATCAGTACGGACAATGGCATCCAATAGTTTATATATCTTTAACAGAGACGTCACATTACATGTTTTCATCCAAGTATATAATTTCCAAGTAGCACGATTACATGTTGCAATTTCACACAATCATATCGAAAAGATTATATCAAATTTAACAGTTAAAAAAATAATGCAGATAGTTAATTAGTCGCTTAATGTACATGTATATATAATAAATGATATTTAACTAATAATCTTGAAGTTTGACAGTGCAATTTTTTTTTTTATTTTCAGATTGACTTGTGGTTTACACAGCAGATTTCCGGGGTTCGCACGCAGGGACATGCTACAAAAGCAATGTGGACCAAAAAATTCCGTGTCGAGTTCAGTAAAGACGGAGAGACATGGAGCAAGCAGACAGATGATGCAGGAAACGAAATAGTAAGAATCATCGTGCAAATGTGCATGACACAAAAAGTAAACCTCTTTTTTGTTGAATATTTTTGTCGTTGGGTGTTGGAGGTAACCACCTCTTAAGGTTAAGTATTACATTTGCAGAATTCCATTCCGGTTGCGGAATACGTGACACCATAAGCACACACTTCTTCTTATTTTATATCCTCGTTTTAACCAGGCCAGGTGACTTCTGTACCAGAGGGAACCCCGAAAGAGTGAAACATAGCCATGGGGCACGATCATCCAATTAAGATTGCACAGCGCTGGGTGGGGTCGAGCATGAAAAATCAAACCGCATTGGTTGAGATTCGAACTCAGGACCTCCCGGCTTTGAAGCCGATCAAGAGCAAAATTCTTGCGAACTAAAAAAAAAGTTTATATTTATGAATCATCGATTCGGATACATAGAATAGAAAATGACAATAAGTTGTTTTAGGACTCCTATACATGTTACACATGTTAGGCAACATTTGCCGTTTAAATATTGTCAGCTCGCTGCAGCTTTTGAATCTTTTTCTTTTTCTCCAATGAGCGCTGGCTGGGAATGTTGTCGGGCATACAGAAAACATTCCCTGGTGAGACCAGAACCAGCGTCCGACACAATCAGTGGAGTTAATGAAGTACAAAAGTGCTATGACTCGCGGAAGAGGCATTTAACCAGCCTTGCCTATTTCGGACAAAATAAAATTTGGTCCGTCATCTCGTGATACAAAATTTGTCTCCTGCTTTATAAGGTTGACACTTAGATTTTAGAAGATGAATGATATATAAAAAATAGGGAGAAAATAACAAGAATCCAGTATTGGTGTATGTATATTGAATATGCAATTGCGCTATTTCCCCAGTTAGAGCTCGATGTAAAAGACACGGAATTTATTCCGCATATAAGCACATTCTAGCAATACATTAGAAAGAAAATCTTAACAAAACTAAACTCGTCATTATATGTCATCAAACACAATTCAATAAAATGTAATGAACTAATTTGTGGTGAAAACGAAATAAAAAATGAAATGTTTCTGAAAACTTATAGAAAAAGAGTGCGAAAAGTTCTGCTTACTGTGTAAGTTGATATTATATAAAATTGTTACAGGTTTACATGGGAAACGTGGACCAGAATTCTATCAGGACTAACTTTTGGGACCCCTACATATAGGCCAGGATGCTGAAGCTGATAGCGCTGGAGTATCAAGATAAACCTGCTTTCCGGGTAGAAGTCCACGGCTGTACTGGTGAGTACATGTTCATAGTTTAAGTCCACGGCTGTACTGGTGAGTTACACGTTCCCAGTTCAAGTCCATGGCTGTACTGGTGAGTAGCACGTTCCTAGTTTAAGTGCACGACTGACCTGATGAGTAGCACGTTCCTAATTAAAGTGCACGACTGACCTGATTAGTTGCACGTTCCTAGTTCAAGTGCACGACTGACCTGATGAGTAGCACGTTCCTAGTTCAAGTGCACGACTGACCTGATGAGTAGCACGTTCCTAGCTAAAGTGCACCACTGACCTGATGAGTAGCACGTTCCTAGTTCAAGTGCACCACTGACCTGATGAGTAGCACGTTCCTAGTTCAAGTGCACGGCTGTACTGATAGGCAGCACGTTCCTTAATCAAGTGCACGGCTGTACTGGTAAGTAGCACGTTCCTAGTTCAAGTGGACGACTGTACTGATGAGTAGCACGTACCTAGTTCAAGTCCACGGTTGAATAGTGCTTATATGGTCAGCAATGTTAAAGACTAGGCAAGTGTTGAAACAGCAAAGGTAAGTATTCTATGTCTATTCGTTTGTCATGTAAAATTTTCATTTTTTAATAATTAATCGTACAACATGGGTATATTATATATATTCATGTGAACTTTGCTGAACGATTGTCAAATTCAGCTGAATGACAGCAGCACGACTTGTTTTGTTTTTCTTTTGTTCGTCGTATATAACGGGAAGCCTGTAATTGATGATTTGTTTTAATCATTCATGTAAGTTTCTGATTTTTATTTAATCGTACTATTTTAACGTAACAACATGATATGTATTTTTTTTTATTTTTAGGAACCCTTGGAATTCAGGACTTCGCTGAAGTGGTTCAAAGCTCAACTCTGTTCGGCGGTTTCGCTAATTTGGCCTTAGACCGGAGTACAAACAATAACTTCAGGGTCGGCAAAAGCTGCACCCATACCATGGAAGAAATCGACCCGTTTTGGGCGATGGACCTCGGACGTGAGATGATGCTTGAAGGACTCCGTATCTTAAATCGAGGGGACTGCTGCGGTCAGCATTCTAAAACATGATTCTAATTTAAAATTTTCAAACGTCGATTTATCTGCAAGGGTGGTTGGATGATACAGAAGCCTTTGTTCGGTCTCCTTTTATTAAGAAACACCAAAATATTGAAATTCTCTCTCTCTCTTTTTCTCTCTCTCTCTGTCTCTCTCTCTCTCTCTCTCTCTCTCTCTCTCTATATATATATATATATATATATTTATATATATATATATATATATATATATATATATATATATATATATATATATATATATATATATTCTCGCTCACTGACTGTCTTTCTCTCTATTCATATATATATATATATTATTATTATTATTATTGAATAAATTGTTAATTTAATAATGTCATATCAGCGAGTTAAGCTATGTTGCGGTGAAGCGGGCCACTTTAATCGCTTGGTACCAGAATATATATGTATATATATATATATATATATATATATATATATATATATATATTATGTATTGTGTATGACTGAGGACGTTCAAAATACAATCGGAAAGGCAGAGGTAGAACCAGAGTCTTATATTTTAATTATCCATATAGTTTAATTCTAATATGTACAACATTAATTACAAATAACTGAAACTTAAATTACATAAAACTAATAAATGATATATATATATTGCATGCAAATATTTTAATTATCATAACACTAAGCTCTTTTATTGCAGGAGTTATAGGTTTATGTTGTAAGTGTGCATTCGTTCTAACATTTATAATACTGTCTCAACAATGATTCCAGGACATCGGTTAAACAACTTTCAGGTCGATGTTGGAAACAAACTCTCCTCGACTTCTGGTGTGAGCGGAGAGCTTTGTTACTATTACCCGGGAACCATGGAAACGAACCAGAAGAAAACGATTAAATGTGACGGCACCCCTAGAGGGCGCTTTATACAAATTAAGAAGCACGGATACGGGATTCTTACATTGTGTGAAATTCATGTATGGGCTGCCCCGTGTAAGATATGCTCATTAATTATATAGATAACTGATCCAAAGATCACAAAGATAACAAAAAAGTAAGGGGTGTAATCACATAAAAGCATTTCATAAAACTGGGTTTTTTATTTGATGTTCAGGTAATTAATTCATAAATTAGTAAATTCATAAAAAAATGATGATCACACTGATCTTGAAAAATTATTTAAAATTTACATACATATTCATATATACATATACATGTATTAAATAGATGCATAAATCATATTGTGTAATATTATTCAAGCTCTTTTATAATTAGTATAATGTATTATTAATACAAATTTGTTTAGTTAATAAGTCAAATATGTTGCGAATGTTTTTGAGTAGAGAAATAGGGTGAGGAAAATAACATATAATTATATCTCTGTATAATATGAGAAATAATAACTTTAACGACCTAGTGACTGTTTTAGCGTTGCCTAACTGTGATTTTGAGGGAGAGAAAGTTGACTGCGGACCTACCACCCAGGACGAGTGTGAGCAGATGGGTTGCTGCTGGCAACTAGGGAGCCCTCAGTGCTTCACTTTCCAGACCAACATGGCCGACCAACCGGATGGTAGGTCCAGAACAAAAAAAAACACTGTTAACCTGTGTAATCGAGGCTGAGGCGTATTATTCACGAAGGTTTAAAATTCGTGATACTATCCCCTTTCGCGAACAACGAGAATTTGAAAGCCTCATGAAAAACAGCAGTGTTTGATATAAATATTTGCACAACCTGTTGAAATTTGGACAAATTTATTACTACATTCTTATATAAGACTTTTCCTCGGCGAAGTTGTCTGTCGAAGTAAACTTTAAGCAAATATTTTTCATTTTCTTATTTACTCTGTGAATTGAGAAAATTATATGTACTTTGAAGTTCGTAGTTTTGTTTTCTTGGGTACATATATTTTATGGGATTAAAAAAACGGGGTTTTCACGTCAAACACAAATAAATAAAAAAAAAATAGATGTAATCCTGGGACCCTGAAATTGATTAAGTTCGTCGAATGTCTTAATGATTTTAAATCAGTCCTCCGCAAATGAAACTGAATTTTGCCAATAAACCAATCCCCCTCTAGCTTTCTGAGCAAGCATGAAAACGCTATTTCAGATTGTGCTGAGTCTTTGTACAACAAGCAGACCGACGTGAATTTGATGACGTCATCACACATCCTGGAGGGCGGGGATTTCAGCTACACGAGATCCCGTCTTGACACGCTACTGGAGCCAGACGGAGCAAACAATGGGGCCAACTACAAGCACGGCGGCTGGTGTGCCGAAATGAACGACGAAAACCAGTTTATCCAGGTCGAGTTCCCGGATACATGGTTAGTAAAATACCGTTTTTATAGTCTCTTACATAGTAACATGGTGGCGCTCAGCAGTCCCCAATGGGACGTTTGTCAAGAAACTTAGAAAAAAGGAAGTCCCGTTTAGCATGCACAAAGAGCCTCCAGTGAAGTCACTTCGACAGAGGCCCAGTTATTTGGTGTCAGGAATAACCTGGCGCGAAGCAAATACAATGATCCAAAGACTAATGATCGTACTGTTGATATGACTATGAAATTCGTTCAGCTAAAAACGATGCCATGTTATCAGCGACAGGAGTATTAAAGACTTGATAATCTCCACGCTTTGTATTTTGAGCATATATATATTAAGGTGGATTCACACTACGAACGTATGTTCGAGCGTAAACCAGCGTTTGAAAAGTCAGAGTCCAAACGTCAGCGAAATTAAGGTTCGCCAGAAGAATATTTTTATTCACAATAGTTCCGTTTTGAGTGCAGCGCATATCCACTTTTTCAAACGTTTAGTAGCGTCCTCATAATAACGCATTAATTTTTTATAAGGGTAGGTGAACGTTTCCCAGCTAAGAACTATCGCGTATGCAGAAGAGGTCTCCGACAAGGAGAACTTAGGCAAATTAATACTCAACATAGGTCAGCCGAGGTCAGCGTCAGGAGACGCTCATTTTTAAAAGCTGAGCGTTTGTGGACGCTTCCTGGCATTCTGGAGGTGTTTGAGTGTACATATCTCCCAGTCCCCCTTCTGGGCATACACTTCGTCAGGTCTTTGTTTGTTGTTGTTTTGCCTAATAATAATGCGACGTTCGCAAACAGAGCTCAACTAAGCCAAGTTTTGCAAGACTTAACGTTAACAAACGGAACGCAACTGTCATCAACGTTTATTTTCGAAAGTCGTCAAATTTTCTGCATGTAGAGAATTTTCAACGACCACAACATTCGCAACCGTTCGCTTACGAATATCAACGTTCATCAATTTTAACCAGCGCAGCTAGACATTAGCCCAAACGTCGGTAAACGTCAGTCAACGTTGTAGTGCTTTACCAAAGAACGTTTCACCTTTAACGCCCGTCAACACCTAACGCCGCGCTGTGCAGCGCTGCAAAGCAAAGCTGAAAAAAGTTCAACCTCAAAATTGACCAGCCGTATATAAAGTATAGTATGTGCAGCACAGCGCAGCTTTCGGTGTAGCCGGGCCTTTATTTATATCAAGACATTAGGCTATAAGTCTCGCATATTGTACTCTATTTTGTTTATTTAGGACGGTGAGAAAAATCATTACTCAGGGAGCTGCGAGCTCTGAAGATTTCGTCACAAAATACCTGGTGTACTACAGCATAGACGGACAGTATTGGTCAACTGTTGGGGTAATCTTGTATTTATTTTATAATATTTTATAATATAATTTATTATGTTATTCTTCCTTCATGATGAAACAAATTTTTGAATTAAATATCTTTTAACTTTAAACAAGGATCATGGTATAAGGAGCTTAATATTAACAACAAACAAACAAAAATATTTTTTTTTCATCGGCGTTATACGAGCCTGCAAAAATGTTTCTTTTTAATTCATAAAAATTATAAAAATAATACAGTGACACTCGAAACATTACTCTCAACCATATGACAAAAGATTCGCCAGTTTTAAATGATTGGATTAGCGTTAAAGGGAATCGATTAATGTTCCCATTGTCAGGCATTGTCATATTTAAAATGTTTAAATGTTAGGATCAGGTCCATGGTTCCCTTGCAGACATTTTATTGGGTTCAATAAAAAAGATTTATTAAAAAAAATAAAGAGTACCGTTCATACATAGTTGGAAAACTGACAGGACAGACAGACATATGTGAAAACATAACCTCCGTTGCCTATGTTGACAATTATACTTTATTTTCCTTCAGGGAATCCAAACCGGGAACGTGGATGTGTCTCATTACGCGGTTAATGAGTTCCAGCGGTTTTCTGCTCGGTTCATCCGCATCAACCCTATAGCATGGCTTGGTCGTATCTGTATGCGGTTTGACGTGCTAGGATGTAAAGGTATTTTGTTGAAGTACTAGAATGCGTAATTTTTTTGACGTGCTAGGATGTAAAGGTATTTCGTTGAACTACTTGAATGCGTAATTTTTTTTGACGTGCTAGGATGTAAAGGTATTTTGTTGAACTACTTGAATGCGTCATTTTTTTTGACGTGCTAGGATGTAAAGGTATTTTGTTGAACTACTTGAATGCGTCATTTTTTTTACGTGCTAGGATGTAAAGGTATTTTGTTGAACTACTTGAATGCGTCATTTTTTTAACTTAAGAGACGACTGTCCACTCTCAAGTGAAAGAGGCCTTTTTGTCTAAACTGGCGACATCACACACCCCGGAAGACATTGTTTCAGCTCACAGACGATAGCTCGCCATTAATACATCGCTTACATTTGATCAAATATATTCAAAAGAGAAAATGAAAGGTAAAAAATGAATTAAAATTAAATAAAAGGTATGTGAATTTTGAGGGTCTTTAGAACCGATTCGATTATTGTTATTTTACCTTTGATTCAATTCTCGGTTCAATTCTTACTTAAGTAGTGAATTTCATACTTCTATGTTTCTATGCAAGCGGAGTGGTTCATCAGCGCACGTTAAAAGTAGATTTGGGCAACATACGTGATAAAGAGCTTCGACAACGCGAACTGCTCTGTCAAATATGAGAGCCCACAGACGGACTTCGGGAAGGTGCATGTAAAGAAAATGATAATTGAAATGAATCGATTCAGACCTTAATAATCAGATACAATTCAATTAGGATACAATGCATCGATTCTGTAATACATTGTTACAGCCCTATTAAATAATATCAATATTCAGGTTGATCAGTTAGCCTCTTTAACTGTTGTTTGAAATGGATTTCATACGAGAATAATGAACGTCATTTATACAAGAAAAAATAAATACAGAAAATACAGGAATATTCCAGGAAAATTGTATTCACATTCACATCATTCATAATTTATAACAAATTACATATATTAAGTGTTAAAAATCAATAATGGAAGTACCACCCATACAGATGCTCAAGGCATTGACAAAAAATACTTTAGGAATCATGAATATTTTTTAACATATTTTAATACTTCCTAAGTTAAGCACAGGTGTTCAAATAACCAAAACACAGGTCTTTTGGGTGTCTGTGATGAAACACCATGAAACATATGAAGCGCAAATTGTGGTCAGTTGATAAATTATTATCTATTGAATATTTTGAGTCACTATTGTATTGTGGTTATATGAAATAAAGTTAAACGAGAGAGTTTCATGTTACAGTCAGTTCTCAGGCAATATACCCGAACATTTCCTGTGTATTATCATATAATATTCTCTAATACATAGTTTGCGAGGTGTCCCTAGTTCAGAGAAATCCGATGATATTCTTCTCGGCCTCGAGTGTCCTGGATAATAACCTGGCTTATGACGCATCTAGGGCGAGGCTGGACTCTCTAACCGGTGGCGACCCCTATGTTGAAGGAGGATGGACAGCGAACGGGGAAGGAGTTGGAGAATATATTCAAGTGGACTTCATAGGACAAAAGTAATTTATACGAATTCTTCAACTTGATTTCGTAAAACTATGTTTCTGTAGTTTGTTTTGAGCGTCAAGAAAAACAATCTGGTATTTTTTTCTCAAAAATTATTATGTAAGAAACAAGAAAGTTAAAAACTACTCAGCAATACAGGAAATGTCTGTCATAGTTCAACAACTTCATTCGCTGGTGAGCTGTTTAACAAATGTACGGGGCCTCGATAGGAACACAAGAACTAGAAGTATATCGCAATTAAAAGGAGGACTTTGAATTAAAAACATATAATGATAATTACCTAAAAAAATTAAATATTGTTCCTTAGCGTATTATCCTAATCCTCTACAGAATTAATCGAGATCACTTCAGTATTTTCTGCGTCACAAAAACTAGAAGTATATCGCAATTAAAAGGAGGACTTTGAATTAAAAACACATAATGATAATTACCTAAAAAAATTAAATATTGTTCCTTAGCGTATTATCCTAATCCTCTACAGAATTAATCGAGATCAGTTCAGTATTTTCTGCGTCATGTTGCCGACCGTCAACCACATTAACCAAGGAACTAACAAAATACCTCTCGCCACCTGGCGGAGGTATAGTTTATGAAATTTGATATTCTTATTATAGTATCCGGGCGAATTGCTATGTTTATGAATATCATTGCTGGATAAAAAACAGCCCATATAAGGATTAACCTTACCTTTTGGGTCACAGTCGAGCATATCAAACCTTAACGTCGGCTTTCCAAAGAAATCGATCACCTTGATTCTGATAGAGCGAGCTAGAACAGCTCTGCTGAGCTTGTTCGTGTATTGGTATTTAGGCCCTGGATCAACACATGGGGTAAAATTTAGAATTATCAGTTTAACTGGAACAGTTAAATAAACAGTCAAATATCGAATTCATTGCAGCAGTGAAAGGCCGGGTACTGCTCATATAACTGCTATAGATTAAACTTCCTGTACGATGTATGTTATGTCTACGTTGCAAATTAATAAATAGCATTAATGAATTAATAATAATTCAATAGTTTTTTATTAAACGGTCATGAACGGTGATGTGTACACAACAAATAGGTCATATTCTTCCGATAACATATTCTTATTCTGTCAGAGATATAGGAAAGACGGGGCACAAAATAGCGAACATCATTACAGTTTTATACTTCTGCAACGAATAAGTATCATGAACCCCTTCTATAACCTTTTTCAAGCTAGATAAAATTTACTCGGTCAATTTTTCAGGTATAATTCTACATCATATTTCACGGTTATGTATATGGTACATGAAATTATCAATATTCGATAATTATTTTTTTAATTTTTAATCGTTTAATATGAATTTACAACCGATTCCAACATATATATATATATACATATATATTATATTATATTATATTATATTATATTTATACTCTATGTATATCATATTATATTATATTATTTATATATATACAAAATACATATATATTATATTATATTATATTATATTATATTTATACTATATGTATATTATATTTTATTATATTATATTATTAATTTCGCAAACTGCTAGCAACTTAGCAACTTTTAGGATATCTTAAGTATCCGTAAGTCGACATGACAGGGCCATGTCAGTCCACTGTTTGGTGACGCTTAACGACGCTTTATTAAACAGTTTTATAGTTACAGTTACCTCATTATCACAGTGTCACGTATGATACTATATTATTCCATTCTGGGTTTTGCAGAATCATCAGCAAAGTTGTGACTCAGGGCGCCTCCGGTAAACAACAGTGGGTAAAAAAATTCTCTCTGGAACACAGTACAGACGGGGAAACCTACACCTTAGCTGGGGTAAGATTCTATATAAAAATGCTTTAAATCGGAACTACAGAAAGTTTTGAATCTGCGATCCCCGCCCTCGTTGGTCTTTTTTTGGTCCTGTGTCAACCCATGTGTTGAGACGACCGAAAAAATCGCTACACAAAGCAGCGGTTACAACGAAGGAGATCTGGAACGACGGCAGTGTATAACCGATGCATGAGGAGTGTAGGATATCTTGACAAGAATCATATTTACGACTAGGAAATGAAATACATACATTTAACAATAAATAAGAAATGCAGTGATTTAAAAGAAATAAGTCTGTGCTTTTCAAAGGTCAAGCTCCGTGTATGGCAGTCAAGACCAATGATCACATGCCTAACATCCTCAGTTGACAGCTGCTGACTGGGTCACGAAAACACTCTTTAAAAACAGGATCGGCTGAAAGAAGCATTGTTGTTTATACTGGGACACTGCTGATCTGTCATATGTCAAGAAAACAAGTTGTGAAACCTAGACTTTGGGGTCATTTAAAATTGTTTTGCCATATTAGGACATAATTTCCATATGTACCTATATCTATGACGTTATTAAAGGGGTTTTAATAAAACATCTAAAAAATAAGAAAACAGAGCGATTAAACATGTTTTCGTTTTAACCGCTGTTTTTAGCACGATCCTACGAGTCTCACTACCACTGCTGGTACAGAGAATTGTAATCAGACCAGTGAGAGCATGGCTTCTAATTGTTAATCACGCTCCAAGAAGAACTGAACAAAAAGATAGTTCATAATTTACTTCCCTATTTTGAACCTGCAAGTACCCTAGATCGTCATTAATTTTAATGACCCCCGCTTCAGCGGAACGGGGGCATTGATTTGGGTCTGTCTGTCTGTCCATCAGTCATTTTTTTCGTTTCCGAGCGATAAATTTCCTAAATATTATCCCATTTCATTCAAATATGAGTCAGTGATTGTTCTCATGCATTCCTTTGATGGGATTGGTTTGGAGTGTCTGTCTGGAAATTCGTTATCACTAGCTCCAAAACAAACAAAAACTTTACCTTTTGTTACCTTTTGACTGCTGATTTCACAAAAGGTTAGAATCTTTGTATTAACTATGTGTTGTCTGTTGGTTCAGGACTTCACTGCCAATACCGATAACGAGGTCAAGGTCACGAACAAGCTCAGCAGTGCTGTCGTAGCTCGCTCTATCAGAATCAAGGTGATCGATGCTTTGGAAAGCTGACCTTAAGGTTTGATTTGCTCGGTTGTGACCCAAAAGGTAAGGTTTATCCTTATATGGGCTGTTTTTGTTATCCAGCAATGACATTGATAAGCTTAAGAGCTTTGCTGGATACTTTCATAAATTTCTATCTTTCAGTAATTATACGTCAGCCAAGTGGCGTGAGGTATTATAATTTAACCTTGGTCATTATAGTTGATGGTCAGCATACTGACGCATAGAATACAAAACAAATTTCGATCAAATTTGTAGAAGAGGAGAATAATACGCTAAGGAACAATCATAATTTTTTAAGGTAATCACCATTATATGTTTTTAATTCAGAGGCTTCCTTTCTTTGTTCCGATATACGGCTATATTTTTTGTGTTTCTATCGAGGCCCCGAACATTTGTTACACAGCTAACCAGCGAATGCAGTTCTTGAACCGTGACAGACCTTTTCTGCACTTTCTTGTTTCTTTTAAATTAATTGTGGAAAAAAAATGCTCGATTGTTTTTCTTGACGCTCAAAGCAAACTACACCTGTATAATTTTTTTCCGAAATCAAGTTGAATCATCAAAAGCTTTTTTTTAAAAGAAACAGGCAGTGTTTCTTGAACGTTTTGTCCTCTAATATATATATATGCCGCCATTGTTGGTGATTTTGATATTATCGTTATTTCATAATTCCACTGTCTCTCACCTATCTCTATATCCCGGAGTCCGGAATATATATAATGTATACAATGTTGTTTGCAGAAATAATAAATCATGTCAGCTGGTACAGAAAAGAACTGCAAACATAGATAATATGAAAAAAGTCTGTTAAATACAAACATAAATAATATTTAAAAAAGTCTGATAGATAACCAGTCTCTAATTAAAAGGAATATTAAACAAAATATGTTTCGAATATTGTTAGGAAGCTAAATTAATTATTTAACATTCAAAGCAAATAAGCTATTCATTATTGTTGGATTTCAACAATTCAGAATTATGATTGGTTCTTGTTCGCAAAGTCAACGAAATTGTTGGATGTGTTGACCATGACGAAATTTATTTATATTTACCTTTATCTAATTTCAGTCAAACATGGAATCGTTCAAGGTAAGAAAGTGTTCTTATTACTATTCAAAATACACTATATTTGTTTGGTCTTACACCTTACAGTTAAATGGGCCACACATCTTTTTAATGCAGAATCCGATTAGGCCGTTAATACTGAAAACATGTATTCCTTTAATGCTTCATTATATATCACTGATCATATGTCATACTTTAATTCTCACTTAACAGGGATTACATATGTACTAATAAAATTAAATCGATTTTTTTATTGTATTAAGGTGACTTGGTCAATGGCACGAATGACATAATTTCTCTCAATTAATTTAATTCTTCATGAAATTGTCCCCATTTCCCGAAAATTATGGACATTCATAAAGCAATGCCGGTCTGTCAGTGTGGCGGTCCATCTGTCAGGTTTTCGTAAGCGAACAATAACTTTCCTATATATTATCTGATTCCCCCAAATTTAGTACAATGGTTCCCCTTATCTTGGATTGGATAGCTTTTGATTGCGCAACGGACGTGGACTTCGATGAACCACCCTGAATTGTGCATTAAACATTCCTCTCCGGACGATAACTTTCCAAAATATCAGACTTCTGTGTTGACATACTTTGTGCGAGCCACTACTGCTTAGAACAAGAGAACAGTATAAATATAGTTTAACACGATACAGTATATAAATTTACAGTGATTACGTCTAATTCCCTAATTCTGCCACAGGTCACCTGTTCATGGGCTAGAAGGATTCTCATAAAATGATGATTCCTGCATATGTTTGGCCGTGTGCACCAAATCTACATTTTTAATGACTTTTTATGAATGTTTCAGTGTTTTGCCGTTTGTAATTTGAACTCTTTTGGCATTGTGGTCTATAGGTCTAATTACAAAATCATTCCAAATGAAAAATAAGTAAAATATATTTTTGGTGTTTATATGTTTGTAAATTATCTTTATTGTAAAGATAGTTCTCTCCCTTTATTTCAATGAGTGTGTCGTGACTATTGGCCACATTTTAGGTTTTAAGGTAATGACTTAACTACATAGTGGTGTCGCCACAATAACTTACGAAAAATGTGAAGGATTTTGATAAAACTCAACAGAAATGTTAATCAATTAAAACTCTCGCCTAAGTTCGAATTCAAGCGAAATCCTTGCATATTTAATGAGGTCAGAGGTCACCAGATACACGACGGACGTATTATGCATGTTTGCTGTGCTCTTGTTTAAGTGTTTTGTTTTGGGCTAATAGTTCGGTATAGCCGCAGGTCTTGTTGCTTTACATTGGAGCCTCATTGAGTTGAGGTTTTCATACACGAAATAATACAGAAAAAAACAGAACTTTAGACATAAGTAAAGATTTAACATGTATCTATAATTTGGTTGACGGAGCAGTAATGTTTCATTCAATCCCTTTCAGCTGCCAAAGAAAATGGCGCACCAAGCGACATAAGTAAGTATTCATATTACACTATTCAAAAGGGGTCCATGATGAGTGATATAGATGATATAGAGATAGATGTAATGGTAAAATGATAATAATGTGGCTACAGCATCGTTTGAACTAAATTACATCACATGAAAATCAACCATAGATGGGTTCAATACCACCTGATGGAATGTATGTTTATGACTTGTATAAAACGAGTCCAATATCAAAGACAAAGTTGTGCCCAATCATTCTAAATCTATGTGGCCGGAAAATCTGGATCATAAAAAATCCATTTTTTTTCGTGGCTACTCGTCCCAGAACTTGTGGACAAATTAGATAAACAGCTTATCCAGAGTTTGATCACTTCTCACTAAGTTGACGTCACACTTGCAACAGCAGAATAGATAAAAACATTCGTTCCTGTGCGTTCCCAAAGTTTACCATTACATGCGGACAGTGGTGTCAATTGATCTTCAAGGGAGGGGATGACTCGCAGATTGGGAGGGTAATCAAAGTTAGGACAAATTTTTGTTATAAATATATCTAAATATATATATATATATATATATATACCTTTTTTTGTCTGTGTGACACATTTAAAATATAATACAATAAAGTATAAGGTTTAAAAATTAGGTTTTTTGTTTTAAGATTAGGTTTAGATTTAATAGTATTATCATATAAATTTTACAGCATATATTGATATTTCATAGTAAACTCAGAAATGGAACCTAAGTCTACAAGTCTAATGATTAATACATTTAATTTTCAAAATATAAATCTTATTCTCCGAATAGCAGGGGAGGATTACATCCTGTAAATTGCTATAAAATGGGGGACATACATCCCTCCCCTGTATTAACGCCTCCTGCATACGGAGTCAAAAGAGTTTGACATCACCGACACTGTCACTCTCATGGGATTTCACCTTTATAGTGTTTCACGGGGCAATATGGTTAACAGAAAGCTAAAATAAGTAACCCTTACTTTTCTTCAGTGCCGACTTTCTTTTTCCTGTCGGAGAGAGTATCATTAACGGCCGCTGAAGAGAAATGCAAGGAGCATGGAGCTCGGGTGGCGACCCCTGACGACTTTGCCTCCGCACTAGAGGGCGGCTTGGAGGTATGTGATCCGGGCTGGCTGAGTGACGGGTCGGTGAAGAACCCTCAGCAACACTACACCGGTTTTGATAGGTGTGGCGAGGCCGGCGAAAACGATATGGGAAAGCCCAGTGCTTCAAAGTTATTCGGAGTATTCTGTGCAAGAACTGGTAAGTTAATGTGCTTATACAAATGAGCTTTACATATATTTAGTAGCTCCCTGTGGTACACTGACCATAGTAGTAGTATATCAGCGTAATAGCTTGTCTTTTGTAAAGATAAACATTTAAACTTATCAGAAAAATTATCAGATAAACGTATTAAAGAAAGAAAAATAGCTCGGGTATATTTAGACATTGAAGCTAATATATTCATCGTCAAGACTCCTGAAAGAATTTTTTTGCGATTTCAGTGTTAACGAATCGTTCCTTGTAAATTATGCAAATTCAAGGCAAAAATACCAAAGCAAATTAAAGTGTCAGATTTGTAGGGGAAAAAACCCAAAATATCATGATAAACTTAATTATCATAATCAGTGTTTCCTGAATCTGTAATTTAGTATAAAAACATAAATTTCCATCTGACCAGGTTTTGCATTTATCTTTTTGTGTCGCATATGGTTCAGGGGCGGATTAATGGGGACGCAGGGAGAACAAAAATTCTGTGTAATATAATAAAAATATAATAAAATTCGCATATAAATGAAAGGCAGGATTTACTCCCATATACTTCTGCATGTAAGTCGACCAGCCCCCTGCCTTCTTTACCTGTTTACCTGTTACTTGTTAACCCAAAGCCCCCTGTTCTAAGATTCTGATCTTGTATCTTTGTAGCTTGTAACTAAATAAATTTGTCCTTTCAATTTTTGATAAAATCAAATGGGCCAACATAGTAAATAATGGTAATAACTATATATATATATATATATATAAATATATATATATATATTTATATATATATATATATATATATATATATATATATATATATATATATATATATATATATATATTGAACATTATGAACATGACCTGATGAAAGGCCTTACCCATTACAATACTAGCAACACCTGTCAGCGACAGCTGGTACTGCGTGTCAGGGTCGATATTTCCACAGAGAAGTAAATTTATATAATAAAACAAATGATAGGAGTAAAATGTTCCTTTCCAAAATTCTTCAGTTGTAAGCAGTTTTTCTTACCACTTCTCAATGACCATACCTGAGCACAAAGGTAGAGGGGAACATAGGTACCGAGAATCCTAGCAGGTGATTAAATGCACGCTTACTTATTTGTCGATTGCTGTGGAGCATAGGTATCGGGGAGCATAGGTACAGGGAAACATAGGTACAGAGAAGCTTTGGTACCGGAGAACATACGTGCGCTCCCTTATTTGTTGATGGCTATGGAGCATAGGTAGCGGGGAACATAAGCCCAATTTATGCGCTCTAAATCGTTTAACGCGCGCCAAGTCCAGATTTCGAGGATTTTCAGTCTGGAGCGGGCTACATTTTGACCACCGGTTTGAGTCTGTTCTACATTCTGGCGCGCGCCAGACGCTTCTGGCGCGGCCTACATTTGTGCTTCGAACGTGTGTAAACAGAAGTGGAGCGCTACCTATACAGCGCACTCCAGCAAGACTCGGCCGTCATGTGACTAGGATTAAGCCATTTGCGCAAGAGGGAATCCGACCTAGACCGCGCTAGATTGCAGTATTTATCTGCGTGTAAACGCAATGGAGATTCAAGGCCGGGCCAAGTGCAATGCGGCCTCACTTTACAGGATAGCGCCCTCTACATGGTCACTTGGTCCGGCACAATGTGAACGCAAGTTAAAATGTACCCCGCTCCACATTTTTCAGGACCGGTCTAGCGCGCGCCACATTTTCCTTGTGTTAATAGGGCTATTGATACGCTCCCTCATTTCGCGAGGGCGCTGTGTGATTTCATGTTGTTTCATTTGTTAATAGGAGGATTCATGTTCCTCGAGAAAGCTGGATGTTTGACGCTTTATCAGGGGAAACTGGCGTGCCAGAAAGTGGGCGGAAGAATCATGACTCAACGGGAAGCATACATCATGGCTGAAGATGGCTTCGAAAGCTGTACGCCTGGCTGGGTAGAGGACTATGATATGCAGTTTTCGGTTAAATTCAATTGTGGAACGTATCCTCTTACGCATAATAAGAGAAGCGGATGTGAGAACCTCAGGTACTGCGTCATGCCGGGTACGTTATTATATGATTCATAAAAAAGAGCCACACGTCTCACACAATATATACGCCACAAAACAACGTACATTATCGCAAGAAACGTACCGAGCGTCCGAAACTTTAGAAAAATAACTGTACTATGTATCATGTAGTACAAAACTAAACATCTCCTATTTCTCACCAAATATGTCAAACTTTACACATATCAAATCTGTCATGGAATCCGCATGCACATATATATATATATATATATATATATATATATATATATATCACAACGACTTGAGTTTATCACATCACATATGATGTAAATATAAACAGAACTGCCTTTTTTTGTCACAACATCTTTTATACATACAAGAATGTTTATAATATCTGTCACATTATATATATATATATATATATATATATATATATAACTATGATATATGTCCTAACCTACATAAATAACAATAAACAAAACTATCATATTTGTTACAGCATGTATCAAATGTGTAATATTAATATCCCATATCACTGTGACCCTGTTTTCACCATATGTGTCGAGTATTGCCTTGTTCTACAGAGTAGACATTAAGTGTGAGCAATCTTAGATTGCCAATCCAAAGAGAGATCATAAACTTAAATAATGAGTAAGTCATGCACATATAGACCACATTACAGGATTATCACTGTCGAGCTGATGTATGATAGCAAATTGTCGTCAGGCCTGAGCGCTAGCATCCCTACGCTTGCACATGCGTTATTTAGTTTATATTTCGAGTATTTTACAAAAAAAGTATTTTAATTGAAAAAAAAATTCAATATTAATTAGTAATGTAGATTAAATACCATATCTTGTAGAATAATATATTATTTTGTTTCCCTTTCAGCTTTGAACAGTGGGATATCACCCGCAGGTAAGACAATTTAGTCTTGGTAAAATTTAATCGATTTGTCATTTCAAATTAACACATGATGAATATTTGTATCACAATATTATATATTTCTTTTCTGATTTATAGTTAAACACCAGACCCATCCGCCTTCTTGCAGGATGCCATGTTTCCATGACATTGTGTTTGATTTAATGTCATTCTCCCCACCAACTTTCTTCATGCCATGTTTCCGTGACGTTGTGTTTGATTTAATATAATTCACCCTACCAACTTCTAAATACCACGTTTCAGTGACGTGTTTCCTTCGCCTTCCTCCTTCATGCCAAATTCCCGGGACCTTGACCGGAATTCATAATCATTCTTCCCCTCCTTCCTGGTTGCATGATTATAACGATATATGTAATTAACCTCACCACCAGAGTCCTCATGCCCTGCCCTTTTAACGTTATTATGATAATGCGCTCCCACACAGAAGGCCTTCATGCTCATGGTTGTGTGAGCTCTTTACAAGTCAATAGTGACGCCACAAAGGTCATTGAGGTATGACGTCGCTTGACTAACGTCATCAGCTGGAATTTCCATATCTTTGTTCTCCAGTGCTGAATAAATCGCAGTCATTGTGAAATGTTTGACCATATTTTTTTGTTTATTTGTCTCAAACGAACCGCGTTCAAGGTATTCACTAGGTGAATAACCGGGTTGAATGACTCCTGCAACCTTTGGCCTAGAACTGTTTATACTCTCTCCTTTGCATTGAGAAATATCCCGGAAAACATGCAGACGCAGGCACTGGTGCAGACTACTCTGTGCTCTGTTAGAGAGAGTCGCGAAATTTATGCAAATTTTGCGCTTGTTGGATATTTGACCATTTACTTTGCGAACAGTAACTTGATTGATAAATCGCAACTGCTCTGCTCATGATCATTCATTGAATGAATATGCATTTAAGGTCACATAGAGTTCATTGATAGGTCAATTCAATCTAGGTCCCCCCCTTCTTTTCTGAATGCAAGTTGCAAACCTTCTTTTTGTATATATTGCCGTCAAACTTCCCTCCAATTTGCTGGATGTAAAGAGTGACCATGTAATTACCACTGGATCCTCATCTACGGGCATCGCTGTGCTATGGGCCCCTCCTATTTACGGTCACCAATGGGCAGATCTTTGAAGTATTCCCGAAATATATAACCTTCTTACCAAGAACACCTCTCCATTGCAAGCAACAGGTCCGATCTCGTTAGTGTCCGCAATTTTGAGGCTCTACTGTATTTGCAATTCAGCAAGTATGTGTTGACTTTTAAAGAGATTAGTTAGAGCGACTGATTATGGTTATTATCGAGGCCTCTCTCTCTTTCACACACATTTATTTTAAAACAAATTCCACAATTATATTAGTTTCTCAACAACTGAGCTTCTCTCTCCCTCTCTCTATCTCTCTCTTCATGTCTCTCTTTCTCTCTCTCTCTCTCTCTCTCTCTCTCTATATATATATATATATATATATTTATATATATTAGGCATTTTACTTTTCTTTTTGTCACTGCGAGGCTACAATAATTGTGCAATTTTTATACTTGGTATGTTATTATGAGACAAATATCGGTGATGATATATATAGTTGTACCTGGCCATCTAACCTTAACAGTGCCAGTTAATCAAACTCCTATAGTCTTATAAAGAGGATTTAACAGGACTTTGCCAATGAGATCTTCAAGAATATGACTTAGAGTTTATATAGAGGCATCGATCCAAGTAATTTCCATTCCATAAAGGTTTTCCATCAATCTTCGAACTTTCGGATGCATGTTGATTTTAGATAGCTTTATCTATTGTGTAACACCAGTGATGCAATCGGAGCCTTAATTTCATGTATTTGTTTTTTTTTTTTTTTTAGCTGATCGGCTGTTTTGAAACTGGTTTATATCAATCATATTACCGTAATGTTTAACAAATCATATATATACATTGTACTCTCAACTGCCAAGTATCCGTCAGTGCACTTACATATGGTTTTGGTTTTGGTTTCGGTTTCAGGTGTCCTGCCTTTTCGTGAAACAAGCAAAGGCACTCTGCAGCATGATTTATATATTCCTAGGCCGCAAGGAAAGGGAAAAGGGCCTGATTCACATTACAGTTTTGAAGATGGGGAAATAATGAGGGTGTATTTACCTCCCGCCGACAGGGATCAGTATATATTTGGAAGTGTGCAAGGAAGTACGGGTTCTATATATATTTAACTTTTTAATGTCCTGATAAAAAGTATTCGATGCAAGTACTTTGATGTGATGTGGTACGCTTGTTTCCCTCAGTATGTATAAGCTGGAGAATTCGGTGTGTTTCGATTTGGGTCAAATACTCTGTATTATTGTGGTTTTAACTTCTATGGACGATAGCTGGTATTAACGGACATATTTAATGTCTTTGGATGTGACCGGATGATAGGTTTACAATAGTTATATCTGCAAATTAGCATCAATAGTCTCTCAGAGTATGGCTAGATGGGCGCCGAGTTCGGCGAAAAGCTAGTTTCGGCAGAACTCCTTTATGTAACTCCTTGAGCTCGTGTCAAGCGTATTAAAAATATTCGGAATTCGGCACGAGCTAAATCGAGTATCACAGGACTTATGCCGAGTAATCTCGACCCCTACTCGGCACCTAGCTCACCATCATGAGAGACGGGCTAAAGGGCCCCTAACAACTCCACTTTTTGAAGAGATCTCTTATATTTTGTCCTATTTTCAGTTGCACTGGGTACAATGTTCAGGGCTTTAATTGGGAATCAACCTTTAGACTCCGGAGTGTTCTCTCCCCCTGGAAATTTTGAACTCGTACACCAGGCCTCAGACGTTGGATACTACCGTGCCGTTTGTCCGGAAGGTATGTCTTCATTTATATATCTTATACACGATTATTATAAAATATCTTGATTATAATTTGCGGTAATTCTACATTTGCTTCGCAGAAATCTCTAACACAGAGGTTCAATGTGAATAATTTATTTCTGTCATTACCAATTTGAAGGAATCCCAGATAGTAAACCTGTTCGTGCAAAACGGACTAGTCCTATTCAAGCTCTGGCTCCATATTGAATGGAAATATTAATGAAAAGACCATCATAAAAAAATTAATAATATAAAAATTATTATTATTATTATTAATAATTTACTGAAATAGCCGTCACTATGGAAAGGAAATCTTTGAATGAAAATTCTTTTGATGGTGATCCAGTTTACCTAAAAAATTAAAGGATTGTTCCTTTGGTGATATCCTAACACCCCATAGTATTAAAAAAAATCAGAACATGTTCGGGTAACATTACACACAGACAAATTAATTCCTCAACGCTAATTGGCGCAAGTATAATATTATTATTACCTACACTTTGTTTTACTACCAAGAATAGATGTATTAATCAAAGAATACTGTACACAAGTAATATCCACGCTGTGTTGTTACTACAAGGCTGTGAAGTAGTTGAGAGTAGAACACATTGTCTGAAACTACATCACAATGTCTCTATAGTTCTGTCACTTACCATCTTACGTCCAATGAATGTAACCCTCCGCCTTTCACTTATTCGGTCCATAATACCAGGTTCATTCATGCATAAGCGACTCTACATTTGTGAATTTATCTTGATGACGTTCCTAGATCCTCACCAAAGCTAATCGATTCTGGCCGATTCCCGAAATGCCCTAAAATTTCAGGAGATTCCCTTCATAATTGCGTGATTGTGTGAGGTGTGAACGAACACACAACAAAGCGCGCAAAAGCACACACAAAAACACACTTTTGACTAAGGAAAGAACAATATTGGCCAGTTTCATTACAATATCGGCACTTTGAAATTAATTCAGTATGGGTCCTTTTTATTTACAATTTTGGCCGTTTTTACAATATGGGATGGTTATTACAATATGGGTCGTTGTTACGACCCATATTGTAATAACTGTCAAATAATGTAATAATGGCCAACATTGTAGTAAAAACAACCAAATTTTGTAGTAAAAACGGCAAATATTGAAATAATGGCCAATACTGTAATTATAAATGAGTGACATTGTAATAACTTTACCTTACCTTTGTTGTTATCAGCATGGTTGGGGTTAAAAGGAGAAAAAGGCCAATATTGTAGAAATTGAAGTTTAGAAGATTCTGATTAAATTCATGCCAGATTAACTTAGACTATATAAATGTTGACTTCTTGAGACGCGAATATATACGTGAACAAAGAAATATGAAAAGTAATGGATTCCCATTATGACTGCATCTGTTATACTTATGAGGAACCCAAATTGCTGTCATTTGAGGAGATATTCTCAAACTACATATCGCCTGACAGATTTTGGATTCATTTCTGAGCTTAAAAATATGTTTTATCACATTATTGGCCGTTTTTCCCCACTTCTCGCTTTTATTACAGTATTGGTAGGGTGAGATTATTACAATATGGACCGTTTTTATTACATTTGTGGCAATTATTACAATATGGGCCGTTTTCATTACAATATTGGCCGTTATTACAATATGGGCCAGTTTTATTAAAATATTGGCACTTTGAATTTATAACAATTTGGGTCGTTTTTATAAGCTCAGCTGACTGAAAGTCATCTGAGCTATAGCGATCAATCTTTATCCGTCGTCCGTCTGTCTGTCCGTCATGTCTGTCTGTCTGTCCGTCCGTTAACAGGGCACAAATTGTAACCACTGGACCTAGAATCCATTTACTTGACATCCAAAAGATCAATGAAACATCTCCTAGGAATCTTGAAATTAGGTCTCTCTTACCCATATCCTCCGAGCTATGGAGCTCGTAAGTACTCCCTAGAATAATTAAAAATGTGATACAAAATCTCCAGTATGTGAATAACTGATGCAGTGATTGCCATGATTCTTTGCATGCATATTGCTCATGCAGTGTTTCACCAATTCCTGCAGACTGCTCGCGCCACCTGTTTGTATGTTTTCGAATTTTTACGCATTTTTTCTCTAGACCTTACAATGAATCATCATCTGTTTACTGGGCACAAATCTTCACTGTTTGACCTAGAATCTTCTTACTTATCATCTGAAGTGGTCCATGAAAAGGCTTCATGGAAACCTGAAATTAGGTATTTGTTACCCATATCATACGAGCTACAGGGCTCGTATGTGATTCCCCCCCCCCCCCCCCCCGTGTAATTTCTGCCAAAACAATTTTTCCGGAAACTATGTTTTTGCACGGGTTCCGCCACTGATGCCGCCGCGTCGTTTCCGAAGAACTTTTTTGAGAACCTTGGACAGATATTTCCGAAACGCGGCATAGTTGTTCCTTCACCCATGTCGTTGTGCGTAACAAAGACAGGTGACACCTACCACAATCCTTTATGTGCAGTACCACTATGGGTGTCGTTTAGATAACAGCCAATATCTCAGGAATGGTTCAATGTATTGAGCTGAAAATTTGCATGTCCATAGATCTGAGATCTCTCCATCTTGTACAATAAATTAATGACCTTTTTCTAGAGTAGTTTGCCGTATTGGCTTTAAATTGTGCAGATTCATAGATCTTTGACTCATCCATCTTGTAATCAAGATTGGTGGTGCCATCTGCAATCGTTTTCCCGTGGCGTCCATACGTACATATGCTTTGAATTAAAAATTGCTCATATCTCAGGAGTGGTTAAAGGTATTGATCTGAAATTTGGCATGTCCATTTATTTTGGAAATTTTTCAGTAAACCAGACAGGTGATGCCACCTACCTTCCTGTTTCCGTAGAATTAATTAATGCTGTTTTCTCAGGATCGGTGTGCCATACAGGCCTGAAATTGTGCATGTCCACAGATCTAGGAGTTTACCCACTCAGCATATCTTGTATCAAATGATAATAATTTTAGCACTCAGCAGTCGGACAAAAAACGTCCGACTTTGCTTCATGGGACCTCCTGGTCAAAATCCCATTGTTTCTCATTTCTAAGGATTATTCACAAAATTCATGATTTTGTTTGCACCTTGGCTGCCATGTTGCTCATTGTTAAATATTCATTGAATTCAGCTGAGCGTCATGGCCCATGGCCCACTAGTCTATGATCACCTCGTGTGTGATATATATTGAAAGCATAACTCGACAGTTTTGAAAATGATACCTGATAGATACTTGAACTTCACAATAATATGTGTATCATCTCACACTATTAGTTTATTTCGGCTAAAGAAAAAGTTTCCCAGCAAAACCTTCCTTACTTATTTTCCAAAAGTCATCTGTTCTATACGGTGTTGTTTCTGTGTGTGTCAGTAAACAAAGCGTGGTTACCGCATCAAGTTTATGTGACCAGCGGTTCGATCAAGGCGTGTGCGACAAGTCCAAGTATGTTGTAGGAAACATGAAAGAAGAAATACAGAAGAAACATCGCTCAGAGGCTTAAAAAATGTTGATTATGATTATGTTGTAACACCACTGATCGCGCCCGGTACAAGATTTTTACACTTGTGTGCAAGAATAAGCAAACTGTTAAAGAAAAAATTGGATTTGTAATACCATTATAAGATAATAACACTTTACCTTCTGTACATACCTGGTATGTGAATGGGTCCCTTTAAGTTCTCAGTTGATGCACACTCATCAGCTGAGCGTCATTACCAGCGGGTCATCTGAAATAAATATTCACATGTTATGTCAAATCGTTTGGATTATTTTTCAGGATTTGTATCTCTCGGTGATGTTGCAATACCAAACGACCAGAAAGACAACACTTATTACAGAGTATATTCGCAGTATCGTTGCATAAGGCTGGACTACGTAAAAAAATGCAGCTATACTGATAGATATTCCATATCTGTGGGATCAAGCGGCTATCTGTTCAGAATTGAAGCGAATAGTGAAATATTAGATATGGCCGGAAGGTTCTTTAGGATATCAGGCTCATATAGTAAAAAGCCGGAGCCTGAGCCATATTGCATTAAACGGAGCCATGCAATTAATACAGATCCAAGGACATACAGTAAGTGAAGTTCAATTTGTGTCAGTAACAATGAATTGATAAAATATTGTAAGGTCATATCAGAATCATAGCACATACATATTTTCCTCGGAATTTGTAACGATATAAATCCAGTACAGTGAATGATCTTTTATACCTACCACGTGTTTTGTCTTCTTTCGTAAATAGATTATTTGCAAACTGTTTTCATTCAGAAATGTTTAAACGGTCAACACACTCTTACTTGTCCCATTGGCATTAAGCAGATTTATTTTGCAAAAGTATACACTGTTGTACCAAAACCGCGGTACCCGACCCAGTCGGCATTTTATGTGAAGTAATAGGGCTTACTTGTCACAGTGAATGTCATTCGGAAAACCTTTTGACTCGACATCGGTATTATATATATATATATATATATATATATATATATATATATATATATATATATATATATATAATAAAGGTGATGAGTGGATAATATAACCAAATGGATGCATTTGAATGTACAAACCAAAATCAAATCCCTATTGTCTTGCACGAATTTACCATTGGACTCCGTTATAACCGGTTTTTATACTTGGTATATGCTGTTAGATATACACAAACATATTTATCGGTTTGCTTGGGTTACTAGGTCCCATTCTTGAAGAGTGATTGTTCGTCCGTACGTCAGTGACGCTTTTTTTTCACGTATCTCAAAATGAGTTCATGTGATCTTCTCAGATTCACAAGGATAATTATTTCCTATGAGGGATCCAGCCCGGTCAAATTTCAGACCCAACGGAATTACAGTATGGCCGCCCTTTACGGTCTTGATATTCCTATTGCACGTGTTATCTCAAGAACTGACCCAGCAATTGCCTTGAACTTTCCTCAGGTTAACACTATGAGAGGATGTGCAAAAATTTAATATGACCACCAGGCATATCTTGAAATTCTTTAGTACACGTTATCTCAAGAATCAATCAAGCATTTGCCTTGATATTTTACCGAAGGTTATACCCATCAAAAACAAGTATCATCGCAAGGCTCCAATGTTTAGGAACTGAGCATCGAGTGGCCTTAATTGAGAAACTTGTTTCTAAAGCTTTAGGAGTGTTCACCTGCACAATGAGGATATCAACAGCTGACCCTAAAAAAACATGGTTTAATTGTATTATAACATTTTTTTAATCTCTGTGAACTTTTACCACATGATGATTATGTCAAGGTACATATATATATATATATATATATATATATATATATATATATATATATATATATATATATATTGTTACGGGATAACATAAAAGCGGATCGAACTGTCTCGCTAGTGAAGCTTGCTTTTCTAGCGAAGCGGTTGGTTCGCCGGACTTGCGCACCACCGACCTGGGTTCGACTCCCGGATCGGCCCAGGATTTTTCCCCTCAACAATTTGTCTTCATAACAAAACGGGGGCTCGTCTAGCGTGACGGTTAAATTTGTGGCCCTTGGAATAAGCTCACCAAAGTGTGACTCCTGGGATAATTAGTCTAGTTTTGATAGCAGAACGCTGTTAAGAGGGTGTGTGGTATGGGGTGACATAAAAGTGGACCGAACTTGCTAGCGAAGCGGTTGGTACGCCGGACTTGTACGCCACCGACCTGGGTTCGAAACCGAAATCGGCCCAGGATTTTCCCCTCATTTATTTGTCTTCATAACAATATATATATATATATATATACATACATACATACATTTAATGAATTTGCCACCCACCGAGCATGTGAATGTGGTCATAATGGCCTTTCTATGTGTTGACTATGATTAATCACTTGTTTCAGGTCAATTCAGTAGGAACAATTTAAAAGGTGAGTGCGTTTTGTAAAATGTATAGCAAAACTGTTCCTTTCACTCAGGTCATTTACAGTCAAATTGCAATATTCCCTACATTATACTATTTACAAACATATAATGTTTGCTGTTTAAGTAGAAGCGTTAACACTTTGCCGTTATTGGATAAAAGACCTCGCTATTGTCTCAACCGAAATTGTAATTCTCCGAGCAGATACCCGAGATTATTAAATCAATGGATAATGCATATAACTCCTCCCACAGTCTACAGGTTTTGACGTTTACATCCTAAGCACAGAGACTGATGTGCCGAGTGTCATGGATGGTCTGCTGATAGCTTCAGACGAGAGATGCGTTTCCCTCCTGGCAATGCTGGATCCCAGCGCTGCGTTTGACACGCTTGATCATTCCATTTTCCTTTTAAGACCAGGAATTTGGTATACACGACTCTGCACTTTCATGGTTCACTTACTAACACACCAGCCGTTCCCAAAGCGATAGAAAATCAGACCCATGTACTTCTTTGTACGGGGTTCCCTGGGATCCGTGTTAGGACCTGTATTGTTCACTTTATATTCACAACCGCTATGTCATATATGTCATATAATATCTTCGAGTGATCGTCCTTTTCATAAGTATGCTGATGACACTCAACTGTCAAACAGTAGTCAACCTAGTGAGTTTAACTCTGTACAGTTTAGCATACAGAATTGTGTATTGAAGATGAACTGTCATGGTTGACTAGCAACCAAGTTAAATTGAATACCGATACGACTGAAGTTATGCCTGTTCGATCCAAGTCCCGTAAGCGGAAGATTGACAGTTTCTCCATACGCGTTGGTGGCTGCACTGTTCCTTTTCAGACTTCTGTGATATATCTCGGTGTTAAGATTGATCGGAATCTTTCAGTTCATGATTATACAGTAGTATATGTCTTGAGGCCTTTCTTAAGCTCCGCCGTATAGCTCCCTTCGGCGTTGCCGCTCTATGAACGCTTGCTGGCGGCTTATTTGCGCCACAGTAATATCTCGCCTGGATTACTCTAAGACAGTTCTTGCAAGGTTACCTGCGTAGCAAGTCTCGCGGCTGCGTATGGTTCAGAAAAGTGCCGCGCGCCTTGTCCTAAGGAGCGTACATGTCACGTCGGTTCTCAGATAGCTCCATACCGCATACAATTCGAAATTGCTGATTTTTGTTTGCCGCCATTTCGATGGCTACTTACATCATATTTGTCTGAAGAGTGATTACCTTTGGGTACGCTGCGTTCGGCTGGCGGAATTCTTCTTAAAATACCAAAGGGTAATAGGTACGTCGGTGAATGATCTTTCCGTTTCATCTCCCAAAAAGTCGCTTTCTACTAACCAGTAAAATCCTTAACTTTTTCGGCAAGCTTTTGGTCATTGATGTGAATCATTTCTTTGTTTTTTAAGTCAGTTTTAATGTATAAACATGCAAGAGAAAGGTGAGAAAGAAAGTGGGCTTTGGGAGAGGCACAGGGAGTAGGTTTATGTGAAATTTTGCCTTTTAAGTGTGTGTGTGTGCGTGCGTGAGTGTGTGTGTGTAAATTACTCCTTGAGTCCGACTTATCGGAGAAATTGCGCTATATAAATAGTATCTATTATTATTATTATCATTATCATTATTATTAAGTGACAAGGATGCAAGCTGCCACTCTATCCCTCTATATATATAGGATCAAACTAATTAAAATCTTCACGGATGCCGGAAACAAAATTGAAGCAAGCGGGCGCCTTTTTATTTCTCTTTGAAAATAAACCGATAAATATGAAAAAATTACCGTATAGAAGGAGGGATAAAAAGCTGCGATAAATTTTAAAACGTTGAATGGGGAGCGCACTACGTATATTACATTTACAATTGTATCCCTATGAGAAAAATAAAGCATTACTTTTACAGTAATGATACTGAATCCTGATGAGCAATTACTAAAATTAATACGGAATATTTATTACTAATTCACCAAAAGTGAAAAACTGTATAGAAAACTAGAAACGGCGATTCCATGATGCAATTTTGTTGTAAGTATGATAATCCCATTTACATGTGGAACCAGAACACAATAAACTTCAGTCATACGTGACAGCCAGTGAATATGATCCACTACAGTGGAGTGACCGTTTTTAGCCTGTATGAGGAACACGGCATTTATTTTGGGTCACACAGTACTATGTATACATAAAAGTATCCTCTATGAATAATATATACTATTTACATGTGTTTCATACATATATGATATTTATTTCAGCGAAACTTAGGCTCACTCCAGCCAAAAGGACTGTATTTATTGGAGGGGATGACAAGGTTTCATTTTTCAAACCGGAATTGGAACCAGGGCAATATTTGTTGGGAATGGCTGCAGTTCCCGGAAAAATGGACACCTACTCTGGTAAAATATTCGTGGGGCCAGCCCAGTATTCTCCAGAAATCCTCCGACCTCCCAGCAGCATTCATGAGGGTACCCCGAGGAATGGAGTTTCGTTTTATTATCTATACTGCACCGAAGGTTGGTTCAGCTCGTATAGTTGTGTTCACTCACCTTATAACACGTTCAAGTGCCTATACCCCTTGTACCGCTTACATGGACTCCAGCAAGATTATACCCCCTCCCCAATTAATTATGTCTCCCCCCTCCCCCCCCCCCCTTCCAGGGGAGAGAAGACATCGAGAAATTTTTTAGTGCCATCGCCCGTCGTCCTCGTCAGTCGTCGTCGTCTTTAGGGTATCTTGTGAACGCCATAACTTTTGAAGGGCTGCATATTTTTTTTCGAAATTTGAAACACAAATTGTTTCTAACAAAATCTTGAGGTAGTTCGAAAACCGATGACCTTGGTCTTCAGCTTCAAGTCCAAATCTGCCAAAGTATAACATTTTTGTGAACTCCAAAACTTTCGAAGTATTTCACATTTTGTCCTCAAATTAGGTACACGACTTGTATCAACGAAGTTCTTGGACGAGTTTAGGGGACTTTCACTTGGGAACACAATAACCTATGAAATATTGCAGTCCCCCCCCCCCCCCGATTCGACACACGCATTGTTTATACTGAGTTCTCGAAAAAAGTATGGGTTATAGTGACCTTGACCTTGCCCTTCAAGGTCAAATCTGCGCAATTCAAGGATTAATGTGACCCCATTACTATGGAAATACTGAAGATTTTTTTCTTAAAATTTGACCTTTACCGCGATATATGCCACTTAAAATTGATTATTATACTTAGGGTTGTTTCTACAAGACTTGATAAATGAACCAAATCACACAACACTTAAAATAAAAAAAAAGTTCAACGGGAGATGAAATATTACCAAGTCATGCTCAGGGTCACATTTACATCCCGTTAATTATTTGGTGAGCATTGTCTACACTCCTAATTAGATTAAGTACATTAGAAATATGACGGCTTATTGCGATTCTTGCGTTATAGCCAATCAATAATTTATCAGATTCAATTTTAAATATAGAACAAAAAAATACAAATGGTGAAGATATACCAAAAACTGTGAGGGAGTCGATTGAATTATATATACACGTCCCGGTGAAAAGTGATACCATGAAAACCGAGTTTTTATCTCCATGGTGATTCCGTGACACGTTGCCCGCAAATTGCAGACTAATAAATCGACATCTGTTATAACCCTTTATTTTAAAATTATTAATCATGAAGCCTGTTTGGCCTAATATTCAATATGATGTCGTTTATGAAGGTGCACTTTTGACCGGTGTTAAGACTTTAGATGATCCCAAATGTCAGGTAAATCCCGGTAATCTGAAATCATGTTGCCCCCGTGGGTATTCTGAATGTCACTTCAGCTTACCCCCCGCCCTTTTCAGATAAACCCCTCTTTTATTTAAATAAATGATATATTGTATATGCTTAAAGCTCGTGATAGTATATTTAATCATGCCTCGTGAAATACGAGATTTAAAACCTAGAATCAATCTATGAAATATAAAATTGTCGAAAATGTTAATTATATTGTTAATTATATTTCTATCGAGCCAAAGCGCTGAACATATCACATGCAAACATAAGGTATACAAAGATTCAGCCTCATTTTAGAAATCCATATGAAAGAAAATATAACTTTTAGTAATAACAATAAAGAAACAACTGTTTCAGAACGGAATCTGAAAGAAAAGAGGATATTCTGAAATCAATTTTATACTCAACGTTATTACTCATCCGCCGTATCTTTTCCAACTTTTCTTCAAAATACCTTTTCACAAAGCAGCATTGACGATGTGGGATTAATAGTTATTTTCATTATTTATTCAAGTGTGATGTTTTGCAGGAATTCCAATATAAGAATTGGTATATACAAGGTTGTAACATGAATGGTTTTATTCCTACTGTGTCTCTCTTCTACTTTCATAATTTTGTCTTCCCTCCCTTTTTTCTCATTTCCATTCATATATTTATCAAGATTTTATTTATGAGACTGTACTTGACAGTTTTAATGTGTAACTACTATGGTGGTAAATGTGTAAATATTACATAATTGACATTTCAGCAAAAGTAGACGCTCGGTACAGCCTGCTTAATTTTATAGTTTGTGCTGTAGAATAGATTACTATCCTGTTGATACCATTATATCTTAAATAATGATAAATCTTATCGTAGGATAAAAATGGGTCTGCGTGGGTCAGTATCTCTTTGTCTGTAAACTCGCAAAACGGACACAATGACTTTCAACATTTTTAGCTCAGCTGACTGAAAGTCATCTGAGCTATAGCGATCACTCTTTGTCCGTCGTCCGTCTGTCTGTCCGTCTGTCTGTCTGTCCGTCTGTCTGTCCGTTAACCAGGCACAAATCGTAACCGCTAGAACTGGAATCTTCTTACTTGACATCCTTGGAGGTCCATGAAAAATCTCCTTGGAAACCAGAAATTAGGTCTCTGTTACCCATATCCTTCGAGCTATGGGGCCCCAAAGTACCCCCCAGAAAAGTCCAAAATTTCATACAAAAACTTCAATATCTCATTAACTACTTGACTGATGGTCATGATTTTTGGCATACATATTGATCATGAGAGGTTCCATCAGTTCCTGAAGACTGGTAGCGCCACCTGTATTTTTCGATTTTTTACGAATTTTTTTCTCTATTTTTGAGACCTTTAAAAATGTGAACATCTGTTAACAAGGCACAAATCGTAATGACTGGACTTAGAATCTTCATTCTCGACACACTGAGAGACCTATAAAAAGTCTCCATGGAAACCAGAAATTAGGTCTCTGTTACCCATATACTTCCAGCTATGGGGCCCCAAACTACCCCCCAGAAAAGTAAAATATTTCAAACAAAAACTTCAATATCTCATTAAATACTTGACTGATGGTCATGATTTTTGTCATACATATTGATCATGAGATGTTCCATCACTTCCTGCAGACTGGTGGCGCCACCTGTATCGTTCAAATTTTTACGAATTTTTTTCTCTATTTTTGAGACCTTTCAAAATGTAAACATCTGTTAACAAGGCACAAATCGTAAAGAATAGACCTAGAATCTTTATTCTTGGCACACTGAGAGACCTATGAAAAGTCTCCATGGAAACCAGAAATTAGGTCTCTGTTACCCATATTCTTTGAGCTATGGAGCCCCAAAGTACCCTCAAGAAAAGTAAAAAATTTCATACAAAAACTTCAATATCTCATTAACTACTTGACTGATGGTCATGATTTGTGGCATAACTATTGATCATGAGATGTGTCATCACTTCCTGCAGACTGGTGGTGCCACCTTTATTGTTCGATTTTTTACGATTTTTTCCTCTATTTTTAAGACCTTTAAGGATGCTGTCATCTGTTAGCATGGCACAAATCGTAACGACTGGACCTAGAATCTTCATTCTTGACACACTGAGAGGTCCATGAAAAATATCCTTGGAAACCAGAAATTAGGTCTCTGTTAACCATATCCTTCAAGCTATGGGGCCCAAAAGTACCCCCCCCCCCGAGTAGTCAAAAATTTCATACAAAAACTTCAATATCTCAATAACTACATCACTGATGGTCATGATTTTTGGCATACATATTGATTATGAAATGTTCCATCAGTTCCTGCAGACTTGTGGCGCCACCTGTATTGTTTGATTTTTTACGATTTTTTCCTCTATTTTTGAGACCTTTAAGGATGCTGTCATCTGTTAGCATGGCACAAATCGTAACGACTGGACCTAGAATCTTCATTCTTGACACACTGAGAGGTCCATGAAAAATATCCTTGGAAACCAGAAATTAGGTCTCTGTTAACCATATCCTTCAAGCTATGGGGCCCAAAAGTACCCCCCCCCCCCCGAGTAGTCAAAAATTTCATACAAAAACTTCAATATCTCAATAACTACATCACTGATGGTCATGATTTTTGGCGTACATATTGATTATGAAATGTTCCATCAGTTCCTGCAGACTTGTGGCGCCACCTGTATTGTTTGATTTTTTACGATTTTTTCCTCTATTTTTGAGACCTTTAAGGATGCTGTCATCTGTTAACGTGGCACAAATCATAACGACTGGACCTAGAATCTTCATTCTCGACACACTGAGAGACCTATGAAAAGTCTCCATGGAAACCAAAATTAGGTCTCTGTTACCCATATTCTTAGAGCTATGGAGCCCTAAAGTACCCCTAAGAAAAGTAAAAAATTTCATACAAAAACTTCAATATCTCATTAACTACTTGAATGATGGTCATGATTTGTGGCATAACTATTGATCATGAGATGTGTCATCTGTTCTTGCAGACTGGTGGCGCCACCTGTATCGTTCGATTTTTTACGATTTTTTCCTCTATTTTTGAGACCTTTAAGGATGCTGTCATCTGTTAGCATGGCACAAATAGTAACGACTGGACCTAGAATCTTCATTCTCAACACACTAGAAGACCTATGAAAAGTCTCCATGGAAACCAGAAATTAGGTCTCTGTTACCCATATCCTTCGAGCTATGGGGCCCCAAAGTACCCCCCCCCAGAGTAGTCAAAAATTTCATACAAAAACTTCAATATCTCAATAACTACATCACTGATGGTCATGATTTTTGGCATACATATTAATTATGAGATGTTCCATCAGTTCCTGCAGACTGGTGGCGCCACCTATGTTATCTATCAAGAGGGTACAAATTGCAACAACTGGACCTAGAAACTTCATTCTTGTCATGCAAGGAGGTCCATGAAGAGTGCCTGTGGAAACTTGAAATTAGGTCTCTGTTACCCATATCCTTCAAGCTATAGGTCTCTGAAGTATCCCTCAGAATAATGGACAATTTGATACAAAAGCTGAAGTATCTGAACATCTAATACGGAGATCATCATGAATCTTTGCATGGATATTGACCATTAAGTGTTTTTAGCTCAGCTGACTGAAAGTCATCTGAAGTATCCCTCAGAATAATGGACAATTTGATACAAAAGCTCAAGTATCTGAACAACTTGACATGCTGAGAGGCCCATGAAAAGTTTCCTTAAAAACTTGAAATTAGGTCTCTGTTACCCATAACCTCTGAGCTATGGGGCTCCGAAGTACCCCACAGAATAATGGAAAATTTGATACAAAAGCTCAAGTATCTGAACAATTATTATATTGATCACTATGATTCTTTGCATGGATATTGATCATGAAATGTTTCATCAGTTTCTGCATTCTGGTGGCGCCACCTCTATTTTTTCAATTTTTAGCTCAGCTGACTGAAAGTCATCTGAGCTCTAGGGATCACCTTTTGTCCGTCGTCCGTCCGACCATCCAGGCGTCTGTCTGTTAACAGGGCACAAATCGTAACCGCTAGACCGGGAATCTTCTTACTTGAAATCCTGGGAGGTCTATGGAAATTCTCCTTTTAAACCTGAAATTAGGTCACTGTGACCTATATTCTTCGAGCTATGGGGTTCTGAAGTAACCCCAGAATAATGCAAAATTTAATACAAAAGCTCAAGTATCTGAACAACTAATGCATTAATCACCATGATTCTTTGCATGGATATTGATCATGGAGTGTTTCATCAATTTCTGGAGAAATTTTTTTATTTCTCTACGATATTTTTTTATTTTTTTACGATTTTTTTTCTCTACTTTTGTGATCTTTAAACATTTGGTCATCTGTAAACAGGGCACAAATCATAATGACTGGACCTAGAATCTTCTGTCCTCACCTCCAGGGAAGCCCATAAAAGGTCTACATGGAAACCCGAAATAAGGTCCCTGTTACCCATATTCTGTGAGCCATGGGGCTCTGAAGTACCCCCCAGAATAAAGATTTGGTCATATATTAACAGGGCACAAATCATAATGACTGGACCTAGAATCTTCTGTCCTCACCTCCAGGGAAGCCCATAAAAGGTCTACATGGAAACCCGAAATAAGGTCCCTGTTACCCATATCCTTCATGCTCTGGGGCTCCGAAGTACTCCCCAGAATAAAGATTTGGTCATCTGTTAACAGAGCACAAATTATAATGACTTGACCTAGAATCTCCTTTCTTGATATGCTGGGAGGCCCCTGAAAAGTCTCCTTGTGCACCTGAAATTACATCTCTGTTACCCATATCCTTCATCCTATGCGGCTTTGAAATACCCCCCAGAATAATCATTTGGATTTGTTAACAGGGCACAAATCATAATAACTGGACCTAGAATTTTATTTTTTGACATGCTGGGAGACCCCTGAAAAGTCATCTTGTAAACCTTGAAAATAGGTGTCTGTTACCCATATCCTTCATGCTACAGAGCTCCATAGTACCCCAATGAATATTGGATGATTTTATACAAAAGGTCAAGTTTGGAAAAAGTATTTCATTCAAATTTGACATTCAGATGATAAAATTACTTTTGTCAATGTCTTCCTGGTCAGCTGAGCGTCATGACCCCTGGGTCACTTGTTTTTTTTTTCGTATACTGGAAGGAGAAGCCCCTATAGAATTTTTGTAGGAGTCCGGATAATGTAGGATAATTTTCGATTGCTCTCTTGATTTGAACGCTAATACCCTATTCCTTTCAGGGTACTTTCCACTGGGGAACTTGGCGGTCCCTCTAGGCGAGGAGCTTGGACATGATTTGAGAGACGCCGCGCGCTGCGTGTCTGAGGACTACCTTATTAGTGCATCAGGGGACGGATTTATACCTGGAACTGGCATTAACCAAGTCTCAAAAGAAAATGACATGAGTTACTTTGAAACTGTTGGAAATAAAAGAATGACTTTACGAATGGAAAATGTAGTGATCATTTAAAAACGTTTGTTCATTTATTTTTGTAAAGGTATATCTATATTCTATATCGTACCTTTTTAATAAATAGAAAAGCATGAAAAGGACATGTATAGTATAAATAATTTGATTAATAATTATCAATTATATTTTCGAATTTAAAAGCGAGTACAAGTGCACATATATACAGAGAAGCATGCATTGTTTAAAAAAATGTTATTTTTCTTAATGAAATGAACATACTGAGACATTGTTTGGATTAACATTTGCATTTGAAAATCAGATTGGTTCAGCCCTACATCTAAATTCAAATGTAAATAGAGCTACTATTATTTCTCCTATTAAATTAGTCATATATATATAAATATATATGTCTAATATTGTCATGCATGTTAATTATTTGTTACAAACTCTTCAAGATAGGTTTTTGCCACACCTTTATACGTTTTTGCCACACCTTTATACGTTTTTATCATCGTATCAGTGTTAAATACTGACTATCTTTGAAAACAAAACAATAGGTGTTATTTATTAACTCTGAGTTGGGACTTACTTTTCTCAGGTAATATCATTATTCACACAGGATATACATTGTTTGCTTTTGGGTTACAATATCGATAAAAAGTTCAAAACAAAGTTATCTGGTCCAAAATTATCTAACCTTTGCGACACTATAGTGTTAATGTTGCCACATGCCATATTTCATCTCTTGTTAAACTCTGTGTGTATATATATTTTGGGTTTTAGTGAATGTCTTCTAGTTTATTCACTTATTATTTCTAATAAAGTACTGAAATCGTTTTGTTTGTGCTTCGTGCTGTATATTGGTAAATGTTAAAACGAACCCCTGACCACACTCTTCATCCTAGCTGATTTATAGTCAACTGACGTGTAGCAATTACCCAATCTCCGTCGTCCTTACATCCGGTCGTCAGTCCGATTGCCAGTCTGGTCATTTACCGGTCCCTAATCGTAACCAATGGACCTAGACACTTCCGACTTAAGGTCCTTGTTAGGTCATGCCAACTTTCCTTTGAATGCAAACTTTTGTCACGGTAAACTATATTCGTAGCTACGGAAGGAGAAAGTGATTTCTATGCTACCTTGGAGTAAAGATTATTCGAGTATCCAAGAATACTGAACAAATATTTTGTTTTTGTATAAAACATTGAAGTAAGATGCCTCATTGACATCTTTCAGAATTTCAACATTCCATGTTTGAACATTATTCGGTTGGTTTTCTTTGAGGTTCAAGTAAATAAAACACATGCTTATGCCCCTCATTCGTTTAAAATCATGCCAATAGAAAGAATATCCGAGGCCAGATTTACAGAAACTCGAAATATTGATAACGTGATCATTATTCCTGTAATTATAAGTTATTGCTTCAATATTGTATTTAGTATTTAGGGTTTTTTTTCTATTTGTCTGTTTAACGTTTGATGAACTCTCTATGTGTCTGTTCACGTGCAAGTCTCTCCTATGTGTTTGATCTACAGAATATGCACTATCAAACCCGACAGAAATCCAAAATATTTACCAGGCAGTCTTAGTCTTATTAAATTCAATTTCACACATATTTCCAGAAACCGTTATAACTATGATTGACAAATATTGCGATGTGTCATCCTTTACTTTGTAAATACCTGGTTAAACATTTGTGTGAGAGAATGTAGCCTCTACTTAGTGTACTTTAATCACTTCATAACAATGTTCAAATCCCCATGACAAAGGGATGAAGACATTAATGTGATGTTTTTGTCCCTGTAGATCTCTTCCATGATATAACAGTACAAACTTGTTTTCCACGTCAAGCCCAAATTTGTGTAAGGGTCAATAGCTTTTTGTTTCCGTACTTCTAACACAGTACCTGTAATTGAAACACAAAAACTGTAGCATTATTAGAGTATCTGAAAGAAGCACCCATCTTTTTCTGATACAGAGCACCTGTCCCCATTGCACATGGTGAGAGCTCCACAAGTGATGGAAGGTATTGTTACGAGGACAAATTACTTATAGGAAAATTCTAGGCTCGTCCGGGTTTCGAACCCATGTCAATGGCGCACATGTCCGGCGTTCCAACCGCTTCGCTAGAAAAGCAAACTTCACTAGCGAGACAGTTCGGTCCGCTTTATGTCACCCCGTAACAGTATACTTCAGGCCAGAATTAATACTGTATTAAGTATATGCCGTCTCACTAGTTACCAACAGAAGCTATATAGTCATATACGGTATGCATATGCTGCCTCCTACATTAGGTTTAAGTGGGTTTTTTTTTTTAACCAAAAAATTTAACTGATGTTCACTTGTTCAGTCGGAATGTCTGACCGGTACAGTGTTGTGCAACATTCATTTTGGATGTGTCTCTTTGATGTACAATGGGAATGTGTACTATGACGTATTAAAAGAAATGGTATGTGTAGTGTTCAACTTTGATGGTCAACAAAATTAATGCTATGTTACCATAACCGTTCCCATCCAATTGTGACACAATTTTGAGAATGACACTAAAAAAGTTACTTGAACTCTTCCATAAGTTTCTATTACCAAAAAGGGCACTTTTAACACGTACAGTTTCATCGGTATAATTTTAAAGCCAATAGCAAACTGTCACGTACGCCATGCATTAAGCGCCAAATCTAACAGAAGTCGCTACAGTCTTTCTATCTGTTTATCATGAGCAATCTGCAGATTTGACAGAAATCTGACTTGCGCAACCCAAAGGTGCCCGCTGATAATATGCGTTGGTAAGGATACAAAAGTTGCATGAAGAAAGCAGAAGTGATATCCTCTACCAAAATTTCTTTTAAAAATTTAATCAGCAAATAAAGTTATTAAAATTTTTGACGGGGAGCTTTAAGTGATGTCCAGCTATAAGGGTCCCCTGTACCACATGACTAAACATTCAACGCCCCCAAAGTGTCTTTAACTCATTCGGATATTACGAAATTAAAAGGTGCCTAAATAGACAGCAGTAGCTGTTTCTAATACCCATCCATAAATTATAGATCCTTCATTCCTATAGTTATTTAAACATCGTTCAGCACATAAAAAATAAGACGATTAACACTACCTAAAAAGGGCCTCAAATGTCAACATTAACATATAATGTAAGAGGTTGCTTTTACCACATTTTATCGGGCATAGTTGCTACCATTTAACAGCCACGGATTTAACACCACCTATATTTTTTGCTCTTTATCTGATACCTTCAAATGAAGCAGTCTGGACACAAACTGTAACCGTTGGACCTAGAAATCCGCAACTGCATAGGGGAGGTCCTCGACAAATCACTTCGGAAACCTAAAATTAGGTCACCGTGACCTATATTCTACGAGCTATAGGAAGAAAACATGATTTGAGCACCCTGACAGTCAGATTGGCCCGAATTGAATCCATTTGGCCTAGAAATTTTTAATGTGCCATTCAGGGATGTCCTGGATAAATGTTTTTTCAATTGAAAAAATGGGGTCACTGTGATCTATAATCTGTGAGAGACTCGCCAAAAGCATGATTTTGATCACCAAAAGAGTCAGACAGAGCACACATTGTATCTGTAAGCCCTACAATCCGCTGAAGTAATATCCAGGAACGTCTGAGGCAGATCTCCTTGGAAACTTGATATTACCTCATGGTGAGCTACTGTTACGAAGACAAATTGTCCAGGGGAAATACTGGGCCGATTTAGGCTTCCTACTCATGTCGGTGGCGCACATGTCTGGCGTACCAACCGCTTCGCTAGAAAAGCAAGCTTCACTAGCGAGACAGTTCGGTCCGCTTTTATGTCACCCCGTAACACACCCCCTCTCAAGAGCGTTCTACTATATGAACAAGACTAATTATCCCAGGAGTCACACTTTGGTGAGTTTATTCCCTGGGCCACAAAGTTTACTGTCACGTTGGACGAGCCCCCATTTTGTTACGAAATCAAATTGTTCAGTGGAAAATTCTGGGCCGATCTGGGATTCGAACCCAGGTCCTAGGCGCACATGTCCGGCGTTCCAACCGCTTCGCTACAAAAGCAAGCTTCACTAGCGAGACAGTTTGGTCCGCTTTTATGACACCCCGTAACACTACTTTCCAAAACTTGATTTTAAGCACACAGACAGTCAGACAGGACATGGATTGTAACCGCTAGGCCTAAAATTTTCATCACAACATCGACGGAGTTTCTGGGCAAATCTCCTTGGAAATCTGAAACTAGGTCATAGTGACCTATATTCTGCAAGTGACTGGCCAAAAATATGATTATAATCACACAGACAGTCAGACAGGGCACAGAACTTTCTAATAAGACATCCAGGGAGGTCTTTGGAAAATTCTTCTTTTAATCCTAGAATAAAGTCACTGTAACCTATATTCGGTGAGCTAATTTTGAGCACCCAGAAAGTCCTGACAAAAATCTTAATTAAATTAAATAATACAAATATGCACGCCAGCAAAGTGGAGTAGTGATGTCCAAAGGAAACGGTATATCAAATTATCCTGCTCAATGTGATTTTCCCTGACCGGTGGCTTAAATATTTATATCATATCTCTTGCATTATGGATATTTTGGGAAAATAAATGCAAGAAACTTCGAATAAAATCAAATTTTAATCAGTGATTACGTGTTCCGCAACGGAAACGGCCTAGCGCACACGGCCCGGCCTGTGACATCACAGTAGGGAAATCCTGGTCAGTGGCCATGCTGGACACACGCTCCCATTCATCTTATTACTATTACAAGGAATGGTCAGATGTCATAGAAACTTCTGCTATGGCCAGATGTTTTGGAGACACATGATGACTTTGGTGAACCTGAGGTAAACCTAACTCCATGTTTGAACCACATGCGGGTCCAAGGATCGTAGATCACTATTTATATGGGAAAAATAGAACACTTGTTATAATCCGTATGAATGATCACAGAGCCTTGATGCTTCCTTACAGATTCATTCGTTTCGCCTAAGCCAGATTTCATTGTTTTCCAGTTGCATCGCCTACTGCTTGTAATTTTTTTGTGCGGAAAAATGGTTTAAACGGCGTTTTTAATTCAGTACCAGCCGTCATCCAGTAAGTTTAGCGACCGATCAGTTCTTGAGAAAACTGTCATCCGAGGAATGCTCTTCACTTTTTCTACTCAAACGTAGAGTTAGTGATTTTCCGTTCCAAATCTGGCAATATTCCGTTTTCAAAATGGTTAAATTCCGAGTAAAACTGTTTAATAAAATCATTAATATTAATACATTGTTTCTTATTTAAATATTTGTTTCATTCAAGTGCTGTTGGCAACATCCAACAAGCGGCAACCAAATACTGAAATAGAACTGTCGTCAACTATTTTAAGACATTAAACAATGTGCGATTTCAGTGCTAGTGTATTGCTAGAAACGAGGGCTTTCATTGAGTTAATATTGTATTACATATTATTTCACAAGACGGGAAAAACACCAAATCCGTGGTTAGTTTAAAATTGTGAGGAAATTTTTCATATTTGTGTCCCGCAGAAACACGGTCCATTTCTTGAACTTTGTTGGCCTTTTTAAGTTAACATATTCATTTCGTGACCTAGTCCAAAACCTATCAAACATCGCATGGCTCGTCACCTGAAATCTACATCCTGTTTATAATTATTACCCGTTACTAGTTGTATTGTAAGCGAGGTGCCATGTACGAGCTTCCGGGTACATGTCACCTGTTAACTCTCGCATTTACTAAACTCATGAATATTTAACGCGGTAAATACGGCACATTGAGAAATGTCACCTTGTTTTAATATGTATATCACCTGCTGCTGGATTGCTTGATTTCCCAGACTTCTTTGCGCGAGCGCTGTGCAACACATAAAGATTCGGTTGGGATTTTTTACATCGGTGGGCCGGGCACGCTCTCAGCCATAGCGGGCAATCATGTTACTTGTCCGCAAGATTCAAGTGATTTGTAAAAATAATTTACGGCAAAATACATTAAAATTTCAAAATGTTCAGGATTGGGAGTTCCGTTTCAGCCAGTCAGTTCAGTGATTCCGTCCTTGATCGCGGAATATCACTGGCTAAACAAGCGGCAAGTCACAGTTTCTGATTAGGTTTTACTAGTGCCATCCCCGAACCAGAGTTATTTGTAAAACCCTAGGCGCAACAGTAGCCTATCTTTTCTGTTTTGTGTTGATACCCTAGCTGATACAAAGAAAGCATGCAGTACGCACACAACGAGCACTGACACAAAACAAACAGCCAGCCTGCAGCAAGCAGTGCTTACAGCCCATCCGATTCATAAAAGTAACTATTAACCCGCGGGCTGCAGAATATGTGAATAATTGCACTAACGTGTTAATGTTAATGTACGGATCTTCAGCCCTAACTAAACTGATACTACAAAGCATTGTGTGGACCCACTTGTACTTCATGTATAAAAAGGTCATTTCACAGTCAGAGACTTGTGTATACTTGATCGCGCCAATGTATTAACTAAGTGTTGATATAAATACATTTACTCAGGAACAGATCTAATCACGTAAGTATCAGGTGTTTGTCGAACACTTATATTGCCCTTTTTAACCGTTTACCCTCGCACACACAATCGGTATGTATGCATGTATGTATATATGCACGTATGTATGAATGTATGTACATACGTATATATATATATGTAGGTATGTACGCACGCATGCATGTATGTCGGTATGTAGGTATGTGGGGACGTATGCACGTATGTACTTGTGTATGTAGGTATGTTGGTATGCAGTATGTATGTACGTATGTACGTATGTATTTATGTATGTATGTATGTATGTAGGCATGTGGGTACGTATGTATGTAAGTATGTAAGTATGTTGGAAAGTATGTATGTATGTATATAGGTATGTAAGTTATGGGTAAGTATGCATGTATGTATGTAGGTATGACAATGTGGGTACGTATTTAAGTATATATGTATGTATGTACGTATATATGTCTATACGTATCTTTGTAAGTATGTCTGTAGGTTTGTGGGTACGTATGTACGTATGCATGTACGTGTGTCTGTAAATATGCAGGTATGCAGGTACATGTGGATACCATTTGTAAGTATGTATGTATATAGATATGTAGGCATGTGGGTACGTATGCATGTAGAAATGAGGTATGTGGGAACGTATGTACGTATGTATGTATGTATGTCTGTATGAAGGTATGTAGATATGTGTGTTTTTTGGGTGTGTATGTACGTATGCATGTATATATGTAGGTATATAGGTACATTTGTAGGATATGTATCTATGTATGTTTGTGTGTCGGTATGTATGTATGTACGCATGTAGGTATGTACGTACGTTTGTATGCACATAGTATGTAGGTATGTGGATACATATGTATGTATGTATGTATGTATGTTGGTACGCATGTACGTATGAAAGTACGTATGATTGTATGAATGTATGTATAAAGGTATATGGATACGTATGTACGAATGTATGCATGTATGTACGTATTTATGTAAGTATGCGAGTACGCATGCACGTATGAATGTACGTATATACCCAGGTATGTAGGATTTCGGGTTTGTGGGTGCGTATGTACGTATGAATGTATGTATGTAGGTATTTGGATACGTTTGTACGTATGTATGTATGTATTTACGTATGTATGTATGTGTACGTATGTATGTAGGCAGGTATGTAGATAGGTATGTGGGTACGAATGTAGGTATGTTTGTATATATGGAGGGAAGGACGAACCCACCTCATGTTCAACATAAAATCTAACAAAAGGTAGATCCTTCTAATGTCACGGTCCCTCTCGAAGATTACTTCACCAGGTAAAAATATTAATGTTTTTTCTAGGGTCTCGGGACAGAGAACGGGACCCTAATAAAGGAGACCGTGAGTATGAATCTCAGTTGAGGAGCATGACCAAGGATTAGCGCTTTGCAGGTTTCATGGGAAGGCTCAGCCCCCCAGCCCTGTATCACTCACGAATGGGTTCGATATTTTTTATTCCAACAATGATTGCTAAGCCAGGACCCGAAGGTGCTGTAGTTACCGTGCCTGGATGACACAAGGATATAATTGACAGGCAGTGTGTGCTACCGCCATGTCATATAGTCCCGAGCCGAAAATGAATTCTGCAGAAATTACAAAATTGTGCCTCCAGAGAAATATGTGGGGCATGCAAGTGTGACCATGTTTATTCGTTGCTGAAGGACCTGAACTGAACAAAAACATTATATTTTTACGTTTATTGTGATGCTTTAAAAAATCAGTAAACTGTAAAGAGTTAAACTTCTGCAGATATAGATCCAGGTTAAGATTTAATAAATTAAGCATTAACAAAATGGCAGGAATAACTTCACATAAAAAATGCGTGAGTTCGAGCGAGAAACACTAGCTCAGTGTTCCTTCTGTATGGTTGTATCACAGCCCTGGCCGTGTAGAGGTAGGTGGAATGTTAAATACACCAGCAAGGTGGATCATGTGACATCGTACCGGGTCGAGCGTCTCATGTGACGCGATAGATCGGTACATCACGTAGCTCTATAGCTAAATGCCTCGGGCGATACATGTGTAGTGTGTCAAATATCAGCATGGTCAGGTGTTTCATATAACAACGTGATTTATCATTTTAGTTAATAGCAAAGTCTACCGTTATCTTGATAAAAGCCTTTAATAAATGTACTCTCATACACCTATATGCAGCATACCTATATTTTCTCATACACCTTTTGTATAATGAATGGATTGTCATACCTTCTTTATACGGTAAAAAATCTTTATAGGGTGTAATTGACAGTTGCACGGCGTCCGGCAGACCTGCATATTCGGATAGTTTCTCCCTTACTGCTGTGCAATGCTTAGGGGTCTGGCTTTGTCACTATACCCGGATAACGTGTGTATCGAGCTGGTCCCTAAATTTATTTTTTATTTTAAAAGGAATGGGAAACATTTGGTCCAAGGTCCTATTTAAAATCAGCTCCGCGGCTGGATATCTTTTTCCAGGTATATTAACGAAGCGAGGTGTGTCACACGACATGTATTATATAACGCAGAATATCTTTCATCTATTATAATTAGAGTTTGCGATGTATGTCATTTGAAAGCTGAAAAAAAAATTCTACAAGGATAAACGGGCCGCCATGAAAAGGAATGAAAAGCTTTAATTTGATAAGATATGCGTTTCCTTTTGGTTTTCCGAATTATACACCTGTTTGTTATTTATAGCCCCAAGCTATTTATGATACACGCGGGTTTTCTTCTCCCTGAGCTGTGTTTACCTTGCGCGCGGTATGTGATATTCGGATTACGGCGGCAGAACGCGGTATGCGGAATGCGACATAAAATCTTGTGGGGCATTTACTTGGCGGGCAGAAAAACTGCGATAAGGGCCCGGTGACGCCAAAAACCGTTAGATCGAGTTGCATCTGTACATTTTAAATACATATGGATAACAGAGACAATAGGCGCTACACTGTGCGCGGTATTCGGATCCAAATCTCCACTGAGAATTCCTTTTTTGCATACCACATACCGCGGGTCCGGTGAAAAGTTTATGATAAAAACGTGGGTTTTTTTCGCTTACAGAAAGTTAACTAACAGCTTATAGATAAACAATTAAAGTCAGTCTTATACAGGGGCAATACAAGAACCTTTCCTTGCAGGAATTACATACATTTCTTTCATATAAACGCGAATAAAGCCAGAAATCACATCAATTCTACAGATCAGGCAGTTGAATAAGAAGCTTTAATCACGATTATGTACTGTTAATTTGTAGTTGAAGATGGCGAGTCCAGATGGCAGCTTCCTCATCAGGAGGATGCGTCCGGATGAGTGCCAGGCGGTCCTGGACGCATTTGAGGACGTCGGGATATTTTGGAACTTTGTGGATTTCTCTGCTGAAATAAATGATCCCGAGCAGAGCTTGTTTTTACTAGGGGTGTGTGACGGGCGCCACATAGCTAATGTAGTGTTAACGCAGACAACAAGGGGATTTTATTATATTTCCGCCCTATACGTGGAGGAGGAGTACAGGGGTAGAGGGTTTGGGTCGCGGCTTCTAAGTGAGGCGTTACAGTATGTCAAGGGTTGTGCTGTCCTCGATACCGGAAACGCAATCTTACTTGAATCATGCTTAAGACGTGGTTTTGTGACGTCACACACCGTACTGACGATGCGCGGGAAACTAAAACTCCCACAGAGGGAGCCGACGGGAGTATCACAGGTAACTAAAGAAAAATAAAAAGTTTGCATTTTTATTTATACAAAAATGATTCATTCTGTAATTATTTGAATGGTATTTCTTTTATTTTGATTTTATTAGACGTTCATATTGTGCATTTTCATAAATTGCTGGTAAAATAATATTTATTTAAGAATTAAGACCAAAACTATATACTCTTGGCCTTATTCAAGCCTTCAAACGTAGAGAGCGAGGAGATCTACACATTTTTCACATTTTTTATTGATGTTTAAACACAAAACTACTACATAGAATTTACATGCTCATAGGTTTTGATAGCTGATTAGAAAGTTTAAGCCTTAATTTTCAAAATTTCCTCATATGATTTAAAATGTGTACTATAATTACAACTGAATTAACACTTATAGAAACCTGACTGGCACGGATATTGTATACACCTTTTCCAGTTTGATATCTCCCAGTTTAACGAGTTAATGAAGTACGATGACAAGGTTTTCATCCGGCCCGGGTGTCAGTACAGACGCAAGTGTCTCCGCATCTACTTAAACAAACCCGAAGCAGTTGTCATGGTTGCACGTGATGAGAATGAGAAGATCATTGGCTACGGCTGTAGCATGTCAGCGTACCAGGAATCCTGGCGAGTGATTCATCTCCTCTACGCTGATACACGAAGCGTAGCCGAGGAACTTCTACTGGCCCTGGGAAAGTGCATGTCCACAAGTGAACAGATATCAGTAAACTGTAGGTAGGTATTCATTTTTGTTATAATTATCGAGATTATTAACATTTTATTGTTATATAATGTGTATTGTATATTTACCTCTAGCCTTTGCTTTGCAAATTCTCGTAACGTTGCATACTGCAATTTATTCATGAAATTGATACATATAATATATGATATATACATATATATTTATATATATAAATTTTTATTCATATATATTCATTCATAAGACAATATACACAGAACATTGACTGAATAATATTAAATAAAAGACTTCATAAAGAAGTAGCGGAAATACCCGATATATATATATATATATATATATATATATATATATATATATATATATATATATATATATATACTATGTATAGTGATTTCTCTTATTTCTGTGTATAGCGGAAATGAGATATTTATGTTATTCGAACATTTTCAACAAACAGGAGCAGGTCGGAGGTCACTGACCTCTACACCAAGTTTGGGTTGGAACACGGAGGTACAATTACCAGGCTGTGTGTCGGCACGTGTCCCCAAGAAAACTACGACGACGCATACTCGTTTGCTCTGGGCTTATATGGATTTTGAAAATTTATATTATATCATTTTAAATTAAAAGTCTCAGCATCATAATAATGATAAACATCCTTTTTATTTGTAATCAGTAATTTTTAATACAAAACGACTCGGTGATGTTTGCAATTCTGCTACAATCATAACTTTGTAATTTTGTATATAAATTTATTAATATAAACCAATATGACAGTGACGGTTTGCCAATAGTTTTGCACATTTATACATATATCCAGAGATTCTGAAATAGTGGGATGCCATGTAATTTGTCATATACGATGATATACAGGTAAATCTGTGTCATTATATAACAGGTCACAAACGCTGCCTCTGTATCCTTGTGTAAGCGTGTATATAATGCTGATTGAATTTCTGTACAGTCGCATATGAAAACATCTCATAGATATTAGTATAAGGATGCTTTACTATGTTTCAGTCAGTCAGTAAATCCAATTACATAGCGTTTCAGGTCTTAATTATATCTTGAAGGACAACATTGCAAGTCCCATCAAGCTTATATTTTTTTTTAAATTTTAATTTCAAATTCTAAGTTACAACAAGGAGCTTATGGTCTGGAGAACCAACTCCGGAATTTGTCGTGTCGTATGTTACTAATGGGGTCATAAAACTCGCTAGTCAAAGGCACAGAGAGTTGACGCTGATAAGCCTAGTGCTTACTGATAGAGCGCCAGAATCCTGTTTTTGGCGAGACTTCGGATCGACTCGACTTTTGATAGTAAAGATATGTTCTTCTGATATTTGTTTTGAAAATCTAATATGATTTAGTTGGAAACAATAATATGTTAACACAGTATAAATGTATTTCGGTTTAGACACCAAATAGGGTGCCTAAACATATGAAACTATTGTTATTGTTATAAGGACGGCTGACCCATTGCTGGGCAGCAGTAAGCATGGGCGATGTTAGATATCCAGTATTTAAGCTCCTTGGTTACAATTTCACTTATGTATTTGATTTGCCTTGACCCACAGAGGTTTGTATTGGTCAATGAATTTAAATTAAAGAAGTATTATGTTTGTATTTAGAAGTATTGTTTAACAAATGTGAGGTACCCGTTCTCTCAGTGTTCAAAATATTCGACTACACTTTTATAAGTTAGTTCCCTCATCATTCACCAGATGGCAACAGGCCGAGGAATGGAAGATTTGTTGTTGATTAAGATCACTCAGATTTTGTATGCGTTATCACAGGAGGATATGAATAACAAATAAACATATTCCAGTAGCTCTACATGATGATATATTGCTAATTGCCTGAGAATATTTTACTTATATTTTTAATAGAGAGTGTTGCATGCGCCGTGAGAACGTTAACATTAAGTTGAAAAAGGATGTGTTACGACCTTTTTATGGCTGTTAACATAATAAAAAAGTGGCCGCGTCTTGAAAATCCAAAATGGCGGCCAATATGGTGGGCCAGAGGAACCTTGTTAATGGTTATTAACTCCTTATGAGGTGTTGAAGGCGTTAAATGTGTATATATATATATATATATATATATATATATATAAATATATATATATATATATATATATATATATATATATATATATATATATATATATATATATATATATAATAATAATAATAATAATAATAATAATAATAATAATAATTATAATAATAAATTGAGCTGGCTGCTCAAATGATATTATTTTAATGTATAAGTATACAAAAATATATATATATATATATATATATATATATATATATATATATATATATATATGTATATATATAGTATATTTATATGAATGAATGTATGAATGTATGAATGAATGAATAAATATTTTACAAAAAAAGGGAAAAGAAACAAAGTAGTAAACAAATGATAATATATTATATAAGCATTCCAAAATGTTAACAAAGAACATAATCATGTAGAGGTCACCTTAACCATATTCATATGTACACATAAGAATAATAAATATAAAAGTTAATAAATACACATATATGTATGTACATACAAATACACTCACATATATATACACATATATTTACATACATAGACATAGATAATCATAAAATACATTTTATATATACAAATGTGTCTATATTAATACAGTTTTAAGTTTTAAATATTTAACTCTCTTTATGTGTACAATTTACTTAACTTTTGATATACATATATATTAATATTTAAAAAACTGTTCTACTCAACATTCCAAGGATTCGAATTGAACACAGCTTCCCTCAGATGGTCCGTGTGGTAAGCTTGCCAAGTGGGTCCCAAAAGTGCCGAAAAGCATAATACCTCCTTTATTTTCATCTATACATAAATACATACACATATATGCATACACATAAACATATATCTATAAACATGCACATGCATACATACACACAATTTATTCTTTTATTAGTTGAACATAGTTTACAAAGTCTCATTCATATATGGAAAATTATAAACAAACAAGACAAGTATTTATGATAGATAATCCATTAAATTTTATTATTAAATAACAATTAAATTATTTCTCTTTTATAAGGCATAGTGTACAAAAGCTGCTAAACTAGTAATAACAGCAGGATTTTTATTTGACATGAGAGATATAAAAGAAAATTTGCCTAATTCAGAAAGGTATATATGTCTCAGTTTATTGTATAAAGGACATTTCATTATGAAGTGATAGTCATTTTCAACTACAGATTCTCGGAATTTCAATCAATGAGAACAGTTTCTTTGTGGCCACTGTATATTTTCATGTCTTCCTTTCTCAGTTTATAAATTATGTAAAGAGCATCTTAGCCTAGCAAAACTTTTCTTATGACTATTATTTTTATTTTTTTTTGTTATTTAAAATGTTACTAATCCATTCTTGTATAAACAGATGTCTTTTGAGTCTCTGCTGTAACTCCGAGAGAAACAATTTTGTAGCTCCTATATCTTGGAGTATCCAAATATAACCAAATCCAAGTGAAAACAGTACATTTTAATTTTTGTAGCAATGTTTTTCTCCCTAATTCATCAAGATGATATAACTTTACATATAATTGTTTTGGTATCCATCTGTGTCATTCTTAATAATTTTGTCCAATATGTAATACATCTCATTAAATTATGAGTGTCAATGGCAACCGTTCACATTCATCGACAAGTGTCGCAGCAGTTGGTGATGAAGAATTTATCTTTGGAATATATTTACATAATTTAGTTTGCATTGATTCAATATTATCACTGTTTTCATGTACCCATAATTCACTGCCATAACACAAGACTGGCACAGCCATTCCTTGAAAAATAACTGGAAATTTCCTTGACCCGGCAGTATGTTCACCTTACATGAAATTTAGAGAGGCCAAGAAAGAAAATGACCATCAACAAGAATTTAAATAGTAAATTAAAATATCCCAATTATCGCTAAAAGTAATTAGCAGCTTCGACAAACAACCGCGCTCCACAGATACAACTTACATCCCATCCAAACCCAAATAAGAAAAGTATAACAATGCACAGGTCTGTCCCTTTAATAAAAAAACGCTAACTTTACTTAAATAAATGAAACGAAAGTTAAAAGAATGTAGTGCAGGGGCTTTTTGGTAAATTTTGTTTGTAAAAATGTGACACCCCATGCAATTTTGTTCTTAATCTTCCTATGAAGCCTTAAAAGCATGGTGCCCAATTTTTATTCAATTTTGACATTTCTTTCGGCTTGTATAAAATTATAAATAAAAACTGCAAATGATTAAAGGGCGACTGAAACATAAAACAAAGCAAACAGGGACAAGATCATAAGTGAGTTTATTTTTGGAACGCATATTATACATACTAAAGACACTGTGGGATTTTCCTCAAATATATTTTTTTTAATTTTGTTTTGGTTTATAATAAATGGACTATTTTACATACCAAGTATATTTAATATACACATAAAGTGTTATACACTTAACACACACGTAGTGTGATTTTTTTCTCCTCATAATATGATGGTATCTGTTTTGTTATTAAGGTGCAAACGAGTTCCCAACCATAAGAACTCTGAAACTTTACACACATTTAATGTCCACTTTCAAAGTTTACATGTGCCGGGCTAGACTGGTACCCCGCTCTATTATGGGGCCGCTGCTCCGGGCCAATCGTAGAGACGGGCGTACAACGCCATCTTAGGTACTCCCGACAGACTGGTTCCAACTTCAGTATGTATTATATATGATAAAAATAAGCATTTTGTTTGCTCAGAAAAGTTGCCAAAAGCTGGCTGTACATTTCGTGTGACATTTATGCTAAGATTAATAGATATTAATAATAAACCAATGCCACGTACGGTGGAATATCAAAGATTTAGTATATCGTATAATCTATACATCCATTTTTTCAATTCTTGTGCAAAAACTCATTTTCAAATATTTGAAAACTAGAAATAACTAAAGAAAGTAATTTTATAAAAAAAAATCACGGGTAATCAGCCAGGGTCGCGTGAACGCCCATGACAATCGGTATGAGCGTGATTACTGGGATTGGAACCAGTCTACAGGTAAGACAGGAGTTGCAACTGGGAGTACTTAAGATGGCGTTGTACGCATGTCTCTATTCTTGGCTGGGGGCCATAATAGAGCAGGGTACCAGTCTAGTGCCGGGCCACCATGTCGAGAGAACTACTTTATTTCTTTTGCCGAATTACTACGCACGATTTGTACTGAGGTTGAGTGACGGTATAACTCCGCATAGTAAAATAAACATATCACTACAGTATCTGCCATTATTTTAATCTCATCTATTTGAGTACTCCTGTACGCAAGTGATGAAAAGCTTGCACGGGCGAGATTAGTGGTACATATGTAAACATAGCGCGCACGCCACGTGGTGGCCATACCGCGCTACCTTACGAACCAAGATTTATTTTTCAAGCTACCACAGGTGTTTCTTGTGTTTCTTCTTTAATATAAATTCTCCTTGTTTGGGAGATGTGCACAGTTAGTCCTCTGGTCATGCAGCCTTGTTATGGTAAACAGACACACATGGACTGTGTTTATTCACAAAAAGAATGTATGTTATCATATCCCCACACGGGCACCAAAGTTGAATGAAACTACGTTACATTCTAAATGATGGACTAGGTAGCATTTTCGTAAACTTTGGGCTAAGTTAGTGAGGAGTGAGTGAGGACTTTGCCCTAAATCCAGTCAAAGTTGTCCCTTAGAATTCGCAAAGAAACTTCAGGTATACTTTTTGGATAAACTAACCGAAAGAGACAGGTTTCTATATCTTCACTTTCAGCAAGCGAGATAATGATGTCGGTGATGTAATAATGGAACATTAGAATGGCGCAATAGCAAAATCATGGAAATGGAAGTATAACAGGGCCATTTTCATATGTCCTGTATACATGAAGTAACAGTTTAGCCACTGCTTAAACCAGGGAAAACGCGGCCATATCAACAGCCTGGAAACAGCAACTGATCCGCCATATACAATGCGCAAACTACTCCAGAATAACTCGTTGACTCTTTATGAATAATTTTTTATAAATTAATCAATGAAACTTTGTTGAACACTATAGCAGTGGCCAAGAAACAACTAATTACAATTTTCATGCTTAGTCTGATGAATCTTGATGCAGATCCAGGTGTTGGCGGTGGTATGCGCTCTTTAATTTTGGAATAAACGTCTTAACGCAGTCTTTGTGTGTCTAGTCTAAGTTATTGTGATGTTTATATTTCACTGACCATTTTGAGGTGCTTTGTTGCAAAATGTCCCTCTGAAGTATATATATATATATATATATATATATATATATATATATATATATATATATATATATATATATATATATATATTGAGCTCGGGTTTTGCTCTTGAATCAAATTAGACCTGAAAAAATTACAAAGCCCCTTTAGGATTACAATAATGTAGGGTGTCGAATTTTTACAGAGAAAAATTACTCGGTGAAAAAATTACATTTCACTAATGAGTGAAACGTTAATGGTTTGCCTATGAGATCTTTCTTATGTATTGAAATAACTATTATCGCCAGTTGTGGGCTGATACATTATTTAGACTGAAGGCGGAGCTTAAATGTACGGTATTGGTCCAGATCTGTGCGCCTGAACAAGTGAATACTACTATCTATGAGCTACACTAGATGGCGCTTGAGGAGTAGGCTGCAGCTAAGATTGGCTCCGCTTTTCTTCATGAAAATACGTGTTTTAAGTGTATTATGATGATTTATCTGCTAATCATATAACTCTGACACAGGTCTGATATAAATACTACATAACACTTCCGGAGAGTTATTTTTATAACTTAAAATACCAGGTTTTATGCAACTAGTGTTACATAAATGTCGCAGGGCACTGCCTGATACATGACAATGTTAGTATTAAGACTAAATCTGACCCATTTCAATATTAATATATAGTCTTATTCCATTAAATTTCATACTGTGTGTTAAACTACATGTGAAAATCGAATTTCAACTTTTCCCATTGTTTATATAATTTATCCATGTAATTTATCCATGGCTGTATCTTAAGTCAATTCATGTTGAGGTTATTTGTGGTGCACACTATCAGTATCACAATAAGCTCCTCTTTATATTCACTTTATCTGATCTATTTTGACTATAATTAATAGAAGGTATCTTGTTATGATATTAAAAATAAAAAACGTTAAAAACCAGTAACTCTGTAGCTTAGTGTTTGTGGCAAATTGGTTCGTAACGGTCCACGAATTGCACTCAAAGTCGGTGAAAACAAACATTTGGACCGCTGTGCAAACACAATGTCTGGAAACAATAGATGATTGGGGGCACGGGGTTTGTCCAGGAACCAAGCGCACAGAGGTTCACAGTCGGGGAAAATCCCTCTCAAAATCAAGAGCTCGTGCAAACGTAACATTAGTGAACGCTCAGACCCGTCAAACGTCCAGGTAAACAAGAAACAAAATAAATGTGCACTCGATGACTCTGAGGAGAGATCCCTGTCTCAAGAACAGAACGTGCTGTCTGTAAACACAGAGGAAGATTTTCCCCTCCATTTAACTGAATCGCGAAAATTCACTGTTACTGGTCACTGCTCTAGAAACAGACGTTGTTCAAAATGCTTTGAAAAACATAATAGATTCAGCGGTAACCAGTAAGACTAAAGAGCTAGAAGAGCGTGTGCAGGTACTTGAAGGCCAGGTACAGTCATTGAGCCACACGGTCGACGACCTACAAAATCGGCTTGATCAACAGAACCAGTACTCCCGGAGATCATCACTATAAGGATCGTAAACAACTGGCCTCAGAGTGATAATGAAAATTGTGATCAAAAGATCATTGAACTGGCAAAAGATATGCTGGAAATAGATATTGTAGAATCAGACATTGAAAGGTCGCATCGCGTCGGTCCCCCGAACCGAGACAGTAGACCTAGACCTATTCTTGTAAAGTTTGGCTCCTACAAAACCAGAGCATCGATGTATCGGGCTCGAAATAAATTGAAATTTGCAGGAGAGGGACCAAGCATATCTTCAACAATAAAGACCTACAAGACAAAATATGTTTAAATTTGCAAGAAATTAAAAAAAAAAGGTCTAATAAATGACTGTTGGACCTCTGATGGAAATATTAAAATCAGAGATTCAAGAGCCAGTGTATACACGTTCATCAACCCGCGTGCGTTGAAAACATGGGTAGACGACCTGAGAACATTACCTCACCGACAGTATTAAGAAGCTGTACAACTGGAATTTGTCACTTCAACTCCAGTTAATTGACAATAAAATATAACAGTTTGAATATTCACATAGTATTAAGTATTAACATGGTACACCGTTTATATGTACATGCGTATACATATGTGTGTATGTGCATGTATATATGTATGTCTGAATAGGTTATTCATGTGTGTATATTAGCACACGCGTGTGGTTATATGTATGGTAATATATAAATTTATTTACATGCGTGTTCTCAGCGGGGCCGATCAACACCTGGGGCCACCCTATATGCATAATGTTGATACCTACTGCTATGCTGATACCTACTCCTATACCCATTCGGAGTCTTCCAAATTTTAAACATCCTTTTGGTTTTCTTCTTGCATAATATCCAAAACACATTTTATGTAAAACGACATCCAAAGATATTATTCATTTTTTACTTAAATGATATACATCTCTATCTTCTCAAGCACCGTCGATCGACATATGTATACTTTCCATATTTTTATATCAGTCAGTGACCGATCGTGTAGTTTTATGGGAAACAGCGGCGATACTGCCTGTGTATTTGACCTTTTTCTCACATCTCCCACACATGGCAGACAATTTTGAAGTTTATTCTCTAAATGTATGAGGACTTAGAAATAAGTTAAAACGAACCAAAGTTTTTCAGTGGTTTCAAGCCAAGCGGCCGGGCTTAATATTTCTCCAAGAAACACACAGTTCAGTTGAATGTGAACAAATATGGGAAGCTTAATGGGGGCAAAAATATTATTTGCACAGGGCACCACTATGAGCAGAGGGGTCGCCATTCTGTTTCCACATAGATATGATATAATTATAAACAATACTAACATAGATCAAAATGGAAGGTACATAGCACTAGACTCTACCATGGAAGATGTGAATTCCTTTTCCTCAATGTATATATGCCGACCAAAGACTATACACACAATATGCTCTCTTCAGAATATACTATATATACTGGATTTGAATTGCGATAAGAATATAATCTTAGGTGGTGATTTCAATGTAACGCTTAATCCGGATCTTGACAAAAGCGGAGGGTCTGATGAACCACAATCTCCATACAGAACCTTAGTTAATTCTTTTCTTGAAGATTAATTTCTGATTTTATAGATGTATGGCGTACATTTCATCCAAACAAAAATAATTTCACTAGAATACAGAAAACTCCTTTAATTCTTAGCAGACTTGATTACTGGTTTATGCCAAATTTTCTTTCACCTAATGCAATTTCTGTTGATATAATACCAGCGGATCATAGTCTAATTTCTCTTAAATTATGTATTACTGAAGCTTCTAAAAGGGGCCTAGGTGTTTGGAAATTTAATAACACTTTGTTAAAGGATGTAGATTTCTGTGAGGGGATCAGGTCACTTGTAGAAGAGAATATAGAGATATATGGATTTGAGCCAAATAAATATCATGTATTGGACACATTGAAATGTATCATACGCGGTTTTTCAATCAAATACACAAAACAGAAATCTAAAAACGCTCGTCGAAAGCAGATTCAATTGGAAACTGAGATACGCTGTTTGTCACACACTCTTGATAGCAGTCCAAATCCACAAACTCTGAACCGATTAGAAACTTTAAGAACAGAACTAGAGCAAATATACGAACAAAAAGCCAGAGGTGCAATTATGAGATCACGCATTCGATGGTGCGAGGAAGACGAGAAAAATACAAAATACTTTTTCGCCATGGAATGTAGAAATTATAAACAAAAAAAAATAAATAAATTACACACAGATCGAGGGACAATTACAGAGGAAGAAACAATTCTACAAAAATGTCAAAGTTTCTTTGCGAATTTATATAAATCTTCTGACACTTATGTTGACGATAGTGGTTTTCTATTTAAACAGGCATAAATACCTAAATTACTGAGGAAGATCGACTTTTGTTAGGTTCTGAAATAACAATTGAAGAATGCTCAACAGCCTAAATTCAAATGAAAAATGGAAAAACGCCTGGACAAGATGGATTTACTACTGAATTCTATAATTTTTCTGGGATGAATTAAAATATCCATTTATAGATCCACTTCAATATTCTTTTCAGCAGGGCACTTTATCAGTTGAACAAAGAATGGCAGTCATATCACTTATCCCGAAAAAAGGAAAAGAAAGAACAGATATAAAAATTGGAGACCTATTTCTTTTCTTAGTGTTGATTATAAAATAATCACTAAAGCTTTTGCAAATAGACTGAAACCAATAATGTCTACTTTAGTGCACAGTGATCAAACAGGATTTATAAAAGATAGATACATTGGCGAAAACATTTGCATAATAAAAGATGTGATGCACTTCTCGGAACTAGAAAATATATCTATTATCTTGTTGCAAATCGACTGTGAAAAGGCTTTTGATACCTTAGAATGGTATTATATTAAAAAAACAATGGAAGCATATAACATCGGGGTCTCATTTATACGTTGGATTGAAATTATATACAAAGATATAACCACATATGTTATTAATAATGGAAACCTGTCGACACCGTTTAGCCCAAAAAGAGGAGCCACTTTCACCTTTTCTCTTCGTGCTGGCCGTCGAGCTTCTTTCTATTCATGTAAGAAATAATCCAAATATTAAAGGTATTAAAATAGGAGACAATGAAATAAAGATATCCCAATTTGCCGATGACACCACCTGTTTCTAAGAGACGAATAAGCCGGAAAACAGCTGTTATCATCATAAAAACTGTTTGAAGTGTGCTCGGGACTTAAAGCTAATTTAGACAAAACTGAGGCAAGATGGATAGTAGATACAGTTGGGAAAGAAGATGGAGACCTGCCAGTAAGATGGTGCACGGTGACTTCAAAGTGTTAAGAATTATATTTAGTGATACACAATCAAAAATTGTTGAACTTAATTTTAATGATAAATTAAAAGATCTAGAAAACACCATAAAAATATGGTGAACAAGAAAGTTGACGTTGAAGGGACGTACACTTATAACGAAATCTTCAGCGATTTCTAAATTAATATTACCTATGTCCGATCTCTACACTCCACCTCACATTCTAAAATATGCCCAGGGGTTAATAAATCGATTTATATGGAATGAAAAACCTGCAAAAATAAAACACACTGTTTTGATATCTCTTAGAGATAAAGGTGGTCTTAATTCTCCAGATGTATTGACACATAATGAATCGTTGAAATTAATTTGGCTTAAAAGATATTTACAATCACGTACTGCTAGATGGAAAACTATGCTGGATTTCTTCTTCAATATGATTCCCATGAGTCTAAAAGATATAATAAACAGCAGGTGTGATATGTCGCTGCCAGAATATCTGCCATTAATTACAGAGACGTATTCAATATTTTGACCAAACTGAAAAAAAATTCCAGCCCGCTTCAAAAGAAGACGTCATGAAAGAAATAAAATGGTTTAATAACAACATACATATAGATGGTAGATCTTTTTTGTTGTCAAGGTGGTACAAAGCTGGAATAAAACTACTGGGGGAGATCATAAATGAGAAAGGTTTCTTCCTTTCTACCAGTGCATTGAAAGATAAATTAGGGATCGAGGTCAACTACCTTACATTCCATGGACTAAAATGTTCTTTATTATGGCATGGAAAAACCTACTTCGCAGTGATAAAAATTTGTGTACAACAGATCATATATTTAATTTACAAATCCCCGGAGACATCAATTCAATAAATAAATTGTCATGCAAATTAATAAGCAGATGGTTAATTCTTTTAAAACATGAATACCCCTCGGCAGTACAGAAATAGAGCGATGAGCTGAACATCTCGGACGATGACTGGCCGAATATTTTTCGATGCCTTTTACATGCACCAAACAAATGATTATACAAGATTTTTAATACAGATTAATGCATAGAATTGTGTCAAACGATAAATGGCTTTACCATATGAAAATTACAGATTCCCCTCTCTGCAAAAACTGTAAAGCCGAAGAGGAGACATTGATACACAAGTACTGTATTTGTGTGGATGTTAACAAATTCTGGCAAGAGTTTATTAACTGGTGGAATAACACATTCTGTTATGAACATGAACAGCTTGATACGCTTGACATATCATTCGGACGATACAATAATAATAAAAAAACACCACTTTAATTACTGTCTATTATTAGGAAGATATTTCATCAATATAAACAGATATAAGGAAAAACCTATTTCACTAACGGTTTTCAAGACCTTTTTAAAAATCCAAATAAATGTCGAATATCATCTCATTTTTAAAAACCAGGAACTGGATGCCTGGAAGAAAATATTGTCTACTCTTTAAATAGGTATACTCATCGTATGTGCATCGATTCAGAACATGCATATTTATAAGTATGTCAATCAATATGTTCATATATATGAATTTGTATACTTCTTTAAATGATTTTATTTACTTAAGAATTTATTTTCAATAGACTGTTTGTACTTTGCTTGTTTATGATCATATTTAAATAATTGGTATGTATAAAAAATTCCGCCACCTGGCGGGCAAATTATTCTGCTGATCAGGACCAGAATGGGCTGTGAGCTTCAAATAATTTTTAAGATTAATATTTCCATGAATATTCTGAACAATTACAAAGAAAACGGCCATGTTCTGTTAAAGCGATTATGTGTATGAGGCGAAAAAAATCATCAAACCACAAAAAATATAACCTGGATTAGTACCCTTAGTATTGTCTATGTACGTTACTTTTTTCTACGAATATGTATACATTTGTCACTCATTGTTTAAGCATGTTATAGCAGTGTAAATATCCGTGTTTCAAAATTTGGTTACATTATTACTGTTTCAATATTTGAGAAAGAAAAAAAATTTAAAAATAAAATAAAAAAGTGAATACTAACTGAATATACCCTTAAAATTAATCCTCTAAAAGTGGGGGAAATGTACCGTATGCACACTCAAATAGACTGATTCCCTCTCTCACATCCAGTGATTAGCACACTCTCCCTTCCTGGCGTTTTAGCCGTAGCTAGAGCTCTGCTTGTTTGAAAGTTTCTTGAGAGACTGTCCGTAGAGTTCAGACTATATAAAGGTATAGGTTATCAATTCTCTGTGTCAGTTATGTAACTGTCATTTCTTATGTGCACACGGTGAGTATAGAAACCACATGTCCAATGATTAACAGGCTCTTCATTCTTAGCCAAAGCAAAAAGGTCTGTGGTGTATGCTTCCATGTATTTAGCTTATAATAGTGTTTTTGCCAGACCCTCAAATCTAGCTAGGGGCTGAATACCATATTCAGACAAAATGCAAGATCTTTACAGTTTTACGGGCTTGTTTTTAACAGGCAATTCGCCAATATAGTTTGTGTTACACCCGACTCTCTCACATCAACTCTCTCTCTCTCACACAAAAACACATACACACACACATTATACAAATAAGTAAAGACAGTCTTGTGGTAACTTTTTTTTTTTTTTACTTCATTACTTCATACAACCACAAAGACGTAGGCCTTCTATTTTGGTATATTAGTGTGTAAACCTTAATATACATGTATCTTAATATTTGCGCATTTATAGCGGACCTGGTAGTCACAGCAACAACTCTGTTGGAACGTGTTTCCGACAGGGACATAGTGTTGGTCGTGGTTTCTACACACAAATCCCGTGGTGGGACTCTGTAAGTTGAATACCGTGTTGGCCTCAGACGCGCACTGGACTTCAGGTCTTCCAACGAACCAACAAGTGTTTGTGGATTTAATTCTGTAGTCTATGCATAGAATCCGACGTCCGCCACATGGTCTCTACGATTTAAAAAAGTACAAATAATAATTATAAAAAAACGGTATTTTAACGTACATTTGACCTTAATATACGGTTATGAAAGTGGAAACTATGCAGTGGTTTTTCATTTTTATTAACAATTTCTTCTTAATATGCATATTATACTAGATGCACCCGTGAAAAAATCCACGGTTCTATAAGATAAATAATTTTGTAATGAACCGAGCCTCCATTTCGCATACTTTCGCAAACTTTTTCACGTTGTTCACCTACATACGAAAATTGTGCTAGAATTTTCCAGGGAACCACTCCCCCCAAAAAAGTCGGCAAATAATGGCAACTTATGCTTATGATGAAATCACACAAAGAGATGCTTTTTGGAAAAGAGGTGAAGCATATATACTTACATCGCCACGTGGTTTGCAAGCGGTAGGAAAATAAAAATGATAAAATCTCCCACATGGACTAATTTAATGCATTCTAAAAACAGTCTAATCACCTCAGAAGTCATTTTATCACCATTTCTAAAGACCTACATGTATCACGTTTTGTATAACATTCAATTTCACTTTAATGCATGCGAAAAATATTGTGGTATATGGGTTAACTAAAAAAATACATGATCGATCAGTGGTAAATTAGTGATTATTCTCTTAAACTTGAATATTATAACAAAATTTGACACTCTTGAAATTTGATGAGAAAGCAAAGGCCTCACTTTGACGATTACATTTCTGATAATATTTATAACATTCAACAATTTATAACATTAATCAATTCGGTTAAGATGATGAAAAAATACTTTTTTTCTCAGATATTGAATTAAATAGATTTCTAAATTTTACAAAATGTGGTTTTTGGTTTTATTCGAATTAAGCCTATAATACCCCATTACCCCATTGCAGTTTACCTTGATAATCTGATTCGTGGGTTTGGGAAAAGATTGACATATTTCAATGGTCGCTCAACTGTGAAACAGACTATATGTATCTGACTGTGTAGTTTGATTGCCTCCGTCTAATTAAAGACAAAAGTACACTGAGTTGAACAAATGATGTCTCTTTTTGGTGTTTCTATATAATTCGGTCGATATTTTGTATAAATACAAAAGTATTAAAAAAGGCTTCTATACAATTTACAATATGAAAGTGTAAACATAACAAAAGGAAATGACTTGTGTTAAAATAATTTTATTTATTTATCGTGTATATTTGATGTTACGATATGGAATGGGTTAAATAATTATATCGTAATGTTAAATAAACAATTAAGTCCCCTTGTTTCCAAGTATATAGGACCAATATACTGATGATATAGTTTACTTCTGAGGAATATATTTTGTGAACCTTTGAATGCTACAATCATATATTTACACAGAACTACCAACATTTTATAAACAATTTTTTTATATAATAAGCAGAAAACTAATTTTACTTCATAAGTTAGGGAATGAGCTATTTCGAAGATGGTCTTTGGAGTTCTCGGCCACTAGTTGATTTGCAAATTTCTAATGATATATATATATATAATGATACTTATTTAGAGCAATCAAACTTTACAGACATTTCACTACTGCGTATGTCCGTACTGCGTAAATGGTATGGCTGGACTGTCTGACTGGAACCATACCATTTCAATCAGACAGTCTCACCTGATGAGTTGCACGAAATACGTAGATATAAAATGTCTGACAAAATTTGATTCTTCTATATTTGTATCATCATACAGCTTTACTGTCGTACCATAGAGCACTTATTGTTGCTTTATTAACAAATAAAGTTGTTAGGAAATGAATTATTTATTGGAATAAAAAACAGTAAATTAATTTGTATATATATATATCAGCAGCCTATATACTTATGGAATTAAGTAATCAAATGTAAGGAGCATCATTAGTTATACTCACCTTATCCACAGGTAATTTAAAATAAGCACCAAGATGCTCGTAGTCACCGACCCCGCTCGGGTTATCCCGGTCATACCACACCGTCCATGTCCCTGTGGAAGAGGGTATATCCAGTAAAATCTGTTCCAGTCATAAGACCAAAAGAAAATCACCAGGGGAACACATACCCCCGCCAAAGCCATTCCCTCTGAAAGCCAATACTATAACGTTCCCTGCAAAATTTTAATTACTTTGTACATCTCCGGACATTATCGTAAAAAAATCACTGAAATCTGCAGAAAACTTTAGGTAATTTTAATTAAAAAAAAAACATTACTTTTATCTGTCAGCACAATAACATTTAAGAATATAATGAAAAATAAATAAACATACAATTTTAACATACAGATAAAATACTATCTTTAATTTTTATAAATCTATCAATGATAATTTGATTTAAGTAAGGATATTTTAAATATCTCTGCATATATACATGTTTCATAATATCTTGCGATACATATTGTCGTATTTTACTCTCTGATAGGCTAATTTCATTATATTTACAATGCATATTGTACTTAAAAATGGCATACGTAGTTACTGATATTATGAAATTGTTCATTTTTACAAAATTACCATCCAGTGCGTATTTATGACCAATTACGAGCGTTTCCCAGTTTATCTGGATATGAAGTATTTTCTCAAAATTTTCTCAATATTTCTCAAAATTTTTATTTTTAATTTTATTAAAATTTATATATTGACAGCACTGACTTTGTGCTAAATAAAAAAATTAAAGCACTAAAGCTATAAATTATATAACTAGGTTTGGCCCTAACTGCCATCAGTTTGGGATTTATTCGGAGATTGAACCGGAAGCTGTCCAAAAGAGATTACCAGGGGCTGGTAAAATCGAGTTAATAAGAAATATTGTGCCAACGTTTACTTACCGACATCTTTCGATAATAAAATTTACTGTGTAAAAATCAAATAATGATTTCTTAATCAGTGTAATACTCAAAGGTGCCAAATCACCTACCTTTTGAAAAGAATTTATGTGATTTCTGGCTTCCTCTGTTATGTTATAATGATCTGAGGGTAATTTTGGTTGTGAAATGTTCTCATAAGGCCTGAAATGTTCTTCATGAAGGATGTGTGAACTTGTTTACAAGCAACATGTTTGATTACACAGCAATGTTGACAAATGGGAAAAACATGTAACCTTAGGTGGTAGTTTGCATATATGCGGAGATAGAAAGGTCACTTGTTGCAAAACGCCTTTGCAAGGCTCTGGCTTAGCTGACTTGCTGCCAGAAGCCCTTCTTGAATTTAGTTTATTTTGGCGGGTCCCCACTTATCATAAACACGTTAATATAAACAAAACTAGCAGCCTGTGTGCGGTGATATCCACATTTTCTGGCCTTTTTTTCGAAAGCTCCATTGGATAACCTATAGTTTATAAAGGTAAGATAGGTGATTTGGCCCCTTTAATATATCCTGAAGGGAAGGTGAAAGCTGTACCGTGCAGGCACAACTTCAGTTGAAAAGGTGTTAAACCTGAGAGATTATAGCTATTGCTTCATAACCGTCGCCACATATGATAGCTCAGTTTAAAATCACAATCTGAGCTGTTGAAGCATAAATAGGTTCCTTACCACTGATATATTTACAAAAAAAAACCACAAGTATACACAAGCGTTTTAAAAATTACCTGAAATACACCTGCAATGCGGCGGCTGAACTCCGGCTTCTACCTGGCAAAAAGCAAAGGTAAATGCGACACCTAGCAGTAGGAACTTCATTGCTCAAGCTGTTACTTTAAGCTGCTGGTCGGAAATTCAGTATGAACTGTCGAATGTAGAGTGATTGCTGTATTTATAGAGAAATATGTTCCTGGTTCAATCAATGATCGTGTTATACAGAAGCTCCATTCTGACCAATAAAAGACAACTTCACAGTGAACAGGATTTTCCCTTCATTTTTTATTAAAACATAGCAGCTATGCCAAATATGCTATGAATTTCCAAACAACAGGGCCACAGACCTTGAGTTACTAATCTGAAAATGACCAATGAGAGCTTACATCCCAGAAACCAGGGATTTTCCCTTTAGCGGCTTAGGTTTATTTGTACGACAACTGTGGCCATTGGTACTCATGTGTTTACACGTTATCGTGCTATATTATTGTTGCAGTATATATACTCGTACGTAATGACACTGGCTTACGTCTTGCTCGATTTCACATGACAAAAAGTTACCAGTCAATCTCTCTTTGTATTTCCTATGAATGTGAGCTGAGATCAAACTACTAGGGGATTTTCCCTTCCCTTACATAGTAAACAAATTCCCTCGTTAAAATTCCAACATGTTAAGTAATTAAAATTCATATGTCAAGGCACTTCTGTCTGTTAATCCGTACCTTTGTTTAGTCCTTTCTAATTAGTTTCATACCGATTTTTGAGATTCAGCTAATAGAACTACCAAACAAATGATAAATGTGCGTCATATGAATAATAACTGTGTGTAAATGAGAGAGAGGAAGAAAACAATAACCAAAGCATGTTAAAAAATCATCGGTAAAAGATGATAATATGTAAAATACTAATCAATTATATAGATATTGTAAATATTGAAATGTGACATTACATTTGTAAATTTTTTTAGACCCTAATGTTCTTGTTCCTAAAGGTCCCTAGTTTGTGAAAATGAGTGGTGGTTGTGTCTTTTACAGAGAGATGGTCTCTTTAGCATCCCACCTCAAAGTACCTAGTTTGCGTCTAATGGTATTTGGATATGGGGTGTGGTCACATAATCGACTGTTACTTAGTAAATAATTGTCCTCTGGTCATGTGATCTTAAGTGTCGACGATTTTTTTTAATGGATTCTACACCAGCGTACCTATATACACATCATGGATATTTAATATTATGTTTGGCGATAAATTTGCAATATGTTTTCAAGAAAAGGCTACAGGTTAACAGCTATCCATTTAAAATCGTTGGAATCAAAACCCTGCACATTGAAGTAATTCAAAGCTTTATAACATGTTATAACTCTTTACATTGTATGCCAATAACAGTGCTCTTCACGTGATCATGCTCTCCGGTTGGCCACTGAACGTTATTTTAGTAAAAATCGGGGTTTTATTCCATACAATTCAATTTTACAAAACAATTCGGTATCAGTGATGCAATCGAGCCCACACCATCCACGTGCAAGCTCATATTCAGGCATCCCGAATCCATATCCATCTTCTCCGAGTTCGAGTCATTGGGAACCCAGACCCAAGTCTCAGTTCAAGACAAGGACGTATTTCTTCTATTTTAAACCGCACGTCTATTTGAAACCGCACTAGACTTTTGCCCAAATTCCATATGAAATCCTGGTAGACAGTCAATACCAAGAACCGCCATTTAACACCGCAGCCAGAACAGCCACAAGGCGGCGGGTTTTTTTTTTAGAAATATTGAACAATAGCAGGGCTCCTGTACCCTAACATACTGTAACTTTATACCGTTTCTTCTAGGTTTGTTCAATAAGACAGTCATCAGCCATGGAACTGCCCTCGCCCAGCAAGACACAATAACGTCCAAAGTGTTCCGTTTTGTACTCGACTTTTCAGCGTAAAACGATCGTAAATACCTTCTGATGTATGTTAAAAAATCGGGACCATCATTCCCTGAAACTATTGAAACATTATGAACGGGATTGTTTCCCATGTCTGAAAACAAGGTATGATATATTGCTCATCCTTAACACGAATGCCTAAGGACACGCTATTACAGCACAAGAGGTATGGTCAATGCATTCCCATTGATAGATTGTCAATGAATATCAAATCAATTTATTAGCTTGCGGCTTTATTTGAAAGACCAGACGTTAACAAAATACATGAATTCATAAGATCAACTGTTATTGAAATGAAACACCTCTGAAATGAAAACGGATATACAGGTTCATTGAAATAAATAAACTGACTTGCAGTGCCTGGCACGAGCGATTCCCCAGAAGGCTGGTCTGCTTCTTGAACTGCCATGACCGCTTCTAAACCGCTATTTATCACACAACCCTTACCGTATACTGAACACCTATTTTTTTCTTGAACATACATTGGAGACTGTCATTGTTGTTTTATCATTTGTTAAGCTGATGGTAGCTCCAGACGCCTATCTGTAACACGGGGTTGGCCCTGTGATCTAGGCTGAAACGATTTGCTTGACAAGTACTAGTATGTCCTCGAACGCATTCCCGCCGAGAAATGGTGTGAACTACCTCTCCCATGCGTGTTCCCTCAGCCAATCACAAATTCTTATCCCGTGTCCAATGCAAATCAGCTGCCAATCAATGTGTCACGAGATCTGAATGACACCATCCGATAACAATATGAATGTCGCGTGGACCTCCGTTTATGCCCATGTTTTTAACATTTTGTAAGCTAATAAGAGTTAAACAAGTATTTCTTTTGCTCGATATTTCCATGCGTTACTTGTCTTATTTTTTTCTGCGCTATGGGCATATTAATATATCGGATTGTTACTGCCAGTCCTCATCGTGATGCCATTTGAGGGTGTGGCTTTTGCCCCTCCCACGTAAGTGAGTATACTAACCTATAGTTCGCAGTCGGCCTTATCTGACGAATTTAAATGCTAACGAGCTGGTTAATTTCAGCTAGACATGACTTGTATAATATCTGATACTGCGATTAAGGTGTGAAAATCAAGTATTTACGTTGCAAATAAAAACATAAAACGTTTAGGCTGCTTTGGCCGACATAATTCGGGAACCCTTTTGAAATTGCCTATAAGGATATATCGGATATTTCAAATGACGTAAAATTTTAAAATGTCTGCGTGTTCAGCCTGGCATACTAGCAATAGAAAATAAAGGGTTATATTAGAAAACGTACTGATAAACAGATGGAGACATCGCTCTGAAATGAAAAAGGTTCGGGGTCACGCCAGTCTGCAGTCACATGAGTTGATCATTTGTGTTTAGACCCGCCATGGAAGATCGGTGATTAGTTCTTTGTGGTTCTTGTTTAATAATAAAAATTAATATATATTTTTTTATTTGGAAGTATTTAATGGAGGCTGTTAAGAAAAACGAATTCTGATCTTGCTTCTATCACGTGTTGTACATTTGGATTACCCAAATGACGGTTTTGCGGATATTGAGGCTAATGTCTCGTTTTACCGGGATTTGGATATTTGCGCGGCAAACATATTGATGTTAGCAAAACATATCTCTATGCTTTATTGATTAAAGTATAAGCACAAATTTTTCAATGTAACAAAAGAATATTTAATCAATTGATTTTGCTGAACATGTTGTGTTATATAAATATATATATATATATATATATATATATATAATGTATATAGAACGTTCAAGGATATGACAAGTATATAAACAAATAAACTTCATGTAAATTCAATGAAGACCTAATATTTCATATTTTGTGAATGTTTGGTATAGTACTAATATCATTGTCACCCTGGCTTATTGCTCTAAGTTTCCAGTAGTCCTATATTAATCGAAAATTGCAATTATGTGCCCAACACATGGATTTACTTCAAGCCACTGATTGATAAATGACTTTGGTTTTCTACTAGATCTTAAAACAGTATAACAAATTTGTAATATAACACACACACACATATATATACATATATATATAAATATATATATATATGTTTGTGTGTAAACATGATTATACAAGTTGTCAATACATCCTTTTACTCCTGCAGCTACCCCACACTTGACAACTTGACACTTGACACAGACGTACCTCAGACGTGAATACATATAATAAATCCCACTTATAAATACATAATGTGCATGTAAAATGAACATTTTCAGATAACAGTTCATTTGACACTGTGCTTGCTTAAGTTTTTTACTTTGCAATATTGAAGGCACACATTTTGGGAGATGAATGGGAGGAGGACTCCTAAATCTCAGGAACTAACCCTCCAATAGGGATATTATATAAAGTACACCTCTGATGTAGCATCTAAAATAAAAATTATCAGAATGACATATTCAGTCATATAAGCTGTGACTCAATGTTTCCAAAACCCTGCAAACAACTTTGTTATATAAAATGTGTTTTTCATGGAATTTTACATTTTCTTTTGTATTTTTCAGACACCCTAACATTTTCGTTACAGATTTGTAACCCCGAGTAGAAGGAGGGACCAGGGCAAGTCTATTGTTCAAGTACAGAAGCAGCAAATGAAGAGAGAGCTATATGCTCGTCACGCGGGTAGCTGTACCCAAATCTGGAGGGGTAAACTACTTGCTAGAGAGGAAGCCGAGGTGGATGACGATATAATAAAGCTACACATTTACTCTTAATGTGAACACTGAAACACACTCAGGCAGAACCCTGTCCACATTGTTAGGAATAAATTGAAATTTTGACAACCTGGGTTGTTGTTTTAGGTACACCCATTTGACAACCCTGAAGTTGTCGATTTGACAACCCGATGTTTTCATCTTACACTGGGGAATCGTCTCACCTACCAGGTAACTATTTATTAATTTTACTGAACATGTTGTGAATATATATATATATATATATATATATATATATATATATATATATATATAAAGAGGGAGAGAAAGAAACAATAGAATATCCTACAATTTAGGATATAACAAACATATAATCAAAGAAACTCAATGTAAATTCAATGACGACCGAATTTTTTTTATGATATTAATGTTTGGTATAGTAATACGGTTGCCACTCATGTTTATTGCAGTACGTTTTCAAGAATTCTTCATATAAACATATAGATTTACTTCAAGTTACTAATTGATAATTGACTTGGGTTTCTACTAATTCCATAACACCTTTTTAATTATGTATATATATATGAACATACAAATTGCCAATACACAATTTTACTCTTCCATTTACCCTACACCTAGATCGATAGTCCAAAGTAGTACCTCAAGCCCTGTACCGTTGGTGGGGGGATTGTTGCAAAAGATCATATGGTGACTCTTTTACTGTGACTCCCATCTGTACATATCTTTTCACACGATTTTCTGTCAAGTGCTAATTAAGTAATATAGAAGCACACATTTTTTGGAGATGAGTTGGAAAAGGCCTTCCCTAAGTCAGTTTACTAATCCATGGAACCAATATGTTCAATATAAATATTGTATGATTTCCAATTACAATTGAGCATCTAAACTAAAAATCACCAGGATGACCTATTCATATATGATGTTATACAATAAACACGAACTCCTGCACCTAATTCTGTCATATAAACTGGGTCTTTGGTGGAATTTTCTATATCCTTTCTTTTTCGTAATTTTAGGCACTCTGTAGAAAGCTACAAATTTGAAAACTCGAGTGAAAGGAGGGACCCCGGCATTGCTGATGTTCAAGAACAGAAGAAATAAAGAAAATCAAGAGAGAAGTATATGATGATCACGTGGGTAGCTGTGAACTCATTTTAGCGTGGTAAACTACATGCCAGAGAGGATGCTGCGGAGGATGACGATAAGATAAAGGCACACGATCGTTATGGGAACACGGAAACACACTCTGACAGAAACCTGTCTCTATCCAGGGAGAAATCAAACGTAAAACTGTTACAGACAAATATATGTGTCATGAAATACATTATCAAACTACCACATGATTTATTTTTATAAATGTTTTACATATAAATATATATATATATATATATATATATATATATATATATTTGTGTATATATATATATTTATATATATATATATATATATATATATATATATATATGTTGTTGTTGTTATTATTATAAAGAGAGAGACAGAGAGAGAGCAAGAAAAATATATATATCCATTGAATTATCATTACTTTACAATAGTTATAATGCAAATAAACGTACAATAGAATTCATTAATTAAAATGCAAGACGGAGGACCTTGATGGGTCCATGACAACCAGTAGGTTGTTACGGAAATCATTTGAAAAATCTAACCGGGTTTCTAAATAGAAATTTGACAACCTGGGTTTTTGTTTCAGGTACACCTATTAACAACCCTAAAGTTGATCACATGACAACCCTAATTTGTCAGTGCGTGGCACGGAGATGCACATATGATAAGAAATCATTTAGGTTTATACTGCACATGGGAAGTGGTAGGACTTTAATATAGCAGGTCTGTTTACCCAGCACTCGTTAGATCGTTTTCTTTGCCACTGCACTATTGGACCTGAAAGTATACTTAGAATACCTAGAATAATGCTGGTCTCAGTAGTCTGTCAGGGCCCATGAAATACTGATTTCCTGTAGACAACGAAAACCTCACTTGGGGACGGCGAGAATTATCCTTAAACAAGAGCATTTGAGATATTGCGTTTACACTGGCGGTGACCGAATTCAAGACGCAAAACGTGCGTATATCATTTATATAGGAAGTTGTTATTCTGATTTCAGACGTAATTTATAATAATATTATGGAACAGCTACCATTTCATGGAAGAAATCAATTCCTGTATAACTTTGTTAATTTAGTCGCCTTCAGTCAGTCGAGTGCTAGAGTATTTAAAGGCATGTCTTGCCTGATAGTTTCCTTTCCCTTTAGTTCTCAATATGTGTGATGTTGCTTAAATATGTACAATGATGATACATGCAACAGAAGAGCATATTCGGTTTCTATAGACAGTGAAAGTGCACCGGCGCCTGTTTAAACTCTGTTTAATCTACTTATATGACATGATCAAAGTATTTTAATAATACATAAAATTTACTACTTTGTGTTCAATTAATAAATGTATAATATTTGATGCATGTTCACTTAAGCACTTAAGGGATCTATAACAACAAATGGTCCCTTACCAATAACATAGTTACTCAAGCAACAAAGACAAATGGTAGATGGGCCTAATATTTATAGCACGTTGCATTTCGCATAGAAAAAAAATTTAATATTAAAGAAACCCTTTTACATGTTGTTTGATAAACTGAGCTAAAATTGATTTCTAAGAGAAAGGTTTGCCTGAAAGTCATGAAAGATTTAGTACAACGATGTGTGCCCATCAGACTTTCTTCAGAAATAAAGGTACAAGAGACCTGGTTATTGTAGAAATCACACAATGACCTCCAGGGATATTGAATAAGACGTTTCTAGGTGTAAAAGATATGATAAGAAGCTTTTACAGGAACCACCCCGGATCTGAAGCAACAAGTTTCAGGTCTCAATATTATTCCAAGATTTTTAATTCAGCTTAAACGAAATTTTTTGTCCTCTGGAATAACAACTAGTGGTACTAAAATTAGATAATACACTTAAAGTCATTTAGCAGGAATTAATGCCAATCGGAAGTAATATGACGGTCAGGAAGACATACATATACCAAGAAACAACTTTCGACAGGAGACAGACATAGTATATATACTGGCAGTGAACCACTTTCCTGTGTATACCCTTTCCATATATATATATATATATATATATATATATATATATATATATATATATATATATATAGACATATATATATATATCCATGTTAAGCTCAATATCCTTGATATATTACAAAACTAGCTTATAAACCCGGTATACCGGGCGTTTTACCGCGGTTTGAGAGATATTTTTACTGAGATTTTGAATGTTGGCTAATTTTTTATTGTAAAATTTAAAGAAAATATAGATTTTTAGTGGAATACCCTCGTAATAGGACATGTACAAATAATTTTAATAATATGTTATTATGTGGCGCTGTGCTCGTGGCAAAAATCATATCCCGGTATGTTTACCTTGAAGACCTGGTCAGTGATGGTTTACAGTGCGAACCGGAATGAGACGCGGAGGCATACAGTGTTTCGTTGATATGTAACTGGTTTCTATCGTTGGACACATAAAGAATAGGAACACATGATAGATTAATTAAATGTACATTGCAAGGAAACTGTTCCTGAAGAAGGAAACAGAAATATGCATACATCGTAAGTAGCAGAAGCGGACCCAGCGGGACTCCATGCAGGGGGCCCGTATCCCATTTTCAGCCACCGCAACACTGAAAACCAAAAATGTGTTTGGGAACACATTTAAATGTGTACGAGACTTGTATCTGAGATGAGGCATTAAAATGTGTACAGAAACACATTAATGTGTATGATAAATTTAATGTGTTTTGTAACACATCATAAATGTGTTTGGGAACACATATAAATGTGTTTCGGAACACACATAGACGTGTTTCGGAACATACACATGTGTTTGGAAACACATAGAGATGTGTTAGAGAGTTGTACCTGGGACGAGGCATTAAATGTGTAGGGAAACACAGTAAATGTGTATGATAATATAAATGTGTTCTGAAATGCATTTGATGTGTTCTGAATGTGCTAAAATGTGTTCTGCAAAAGTTCCAAATACATGTAGCTTGCCTGGTCTTGAGACTGGAATAAGTAAGGAATAAAAGTATCTAATCCATATAATTCAGCTGTATATTTACCTGTAACACAGAAAACAAATAACAAAAGCAGTTACACAAATTTGAACCATTTATCATAATATTTTCACCGTATATTTATTCAGTTTATGAAAAAAATATATATTATAGTCCTTGTCCTTATTGAATACATAGACACAGGTCTCTAATGATGTTTTTCTGTAGTATGCAGGCCAAGAATCTGAGAAAAACACCCCAGATTATAACTAAACCAAGTGATGCACATACTATAATATACAGAAATGGGGTATATATGTAGAGTGCAAGTTGCCGAAATGTCATAATATATGGTAAATATAAGTTCAATGAGTCTGGAGTAATTGTGCATTCATCTATGATGTAGCTCTCTTAATTGGATCACCAGCAGTCTTGAGACAGCCTCATTTCGCTCCTCTTCTTGAAGAGCATAAAGACTTGGGTGGGCTTAAGTCCTATAAAATAAGAAAACGAACGTATAAGAAATTAAAAAAACAAACAGGCATGAAACATTGTGCAGTTGTATATTAGCATTTACTACTCGGGTGGGGAGGGGGGGCATATATGTAGCTAAGTCACCAACATAACAAGAGTGTGGCTGTATAAAAGCACGCTGCGACTGTGACAACCTTATAGGGTTACAAACCTGACCCTGTTCTACAACAAGCTGCCTGCTGTCTTATCAGCAGTTGTTACATGTGCCCTGTACTGAGCGAAGCTTCATGAACTTTGTGCATGGCCCTGCATGCATACACATGCATATACAGTGAACAGTTGGAATTATATAATAATAACGTCTTTGGTAATGTTAAGTTGTTAAGTACGACAAAAATATGTTATATACATGTATAATATAAATCTCCTTGCACATTCCTTGTAAACTGCATGACTGTATACATATTATTTTAGGGGCAATGTCGCAGTCAGGCAGGCATGCAATGCAGGCATCATCATCTAAATCTGGATAATTAACACTCAGTGCTCTTACTGACTGTACATATAATTAAGACATTCCACATATAGCCGATTTTGAAAAAACAATACATTCTTAACTTACCTCAGACTTTGCAGCATGTACTCTGCCAGTTATGTCTGCTGAGATGATGGGCCACCCGAACAAAGACCAGACTGTTTTTGAATTTGGCGGTTATGTATCACGTGACAACCAACTCCCTCTCGGGGAAAGGCGCATACACATTAAATGTGTTTTGAAACACATACTCAAACACGGTAGATGTGTTCCCAAACACATTTCAAAACACATTTTGGAAAACAGATGTGTTTGAGCGTAATAATGCGTTTGGTAACACAGTGAGTGTGTTCTGACTAAACGAAACACATTTAATGCCTCATACACAGCAAAATTTGATGTGTTTGAGTTCCGGAACACGCTAAATGTGTTCCCGTACACATTTTTGATTTTCAGTGAACCTTTTTCTCATCGTATCAGACAAATGTTGAAGCCTGAAACCCCCGACACCACACCACCCCAGTTCTTTTCCCTGAAATTGGGACCTTGATTTAGGTTTTTTCAATAATCCTCCTGGGTTGAACTCTGCATTTCATAAAGCGAGAAACATGTGTTTTTTCTCTTCTAGTGAACACGCACGTTGGTCAAATCCCTTATTGAAAGCAAGCGTTATTCATGTGAACAATAGTCCTTAGTGTTAGAGGTTAAGTGACCACGATGCACGCATTCCGGTGATTACCGAAGGCAGTTCGACTATGCTCGGTAAAAAATGGAAAAATCACTCAAAATTATATGTATATTAAAAATTATTTATTATCATATCGCCTATGTCACTGCGGGGATAATGACCCTGAAAATGATGTATGGCACAATATTGTACACAACGCGGTTTTAGAGAACATTGCGAACAAATGTAAACCGAATTCCTTTTATAAGTATAAGATAAGATTTAATAATATGGTGAACCATGGACAGGCAGAAATGTTATCAAAGTCTCTCATTCTTATCGTTGATATGTTCCGTTTGAAAGTGTATAAGTTTTACTCTCTGCATAGCAGGGGGATGGTTACATTTATCACCTGCCCTTGCAAATATGCGGGGGGGGGAGGGGTATATACCCCCACCCATCCCCCTGTATTGACGCCCCAGCGTTCACTTACATAAGAGCGTATAACTCCACGTGGCTTACTCATGTTATTCACGACCCGGGTTATTTATGTGGAGTACCAAATGAGTGCCAGGAGGCTTTGCAGTATCAGTTCTGAACGTATTTCAACTGTACATGACTTTAAGACAGGCTCTTTCCATATCACTCACGTCCCCTGGTGTACACCAAAGAAACCACCGGTCGTCTCAGGGTAAGGTCAAGCAAACGTAATCCAAATGAAGATGTAAATGCATGATGATAGTGCAGCGAAATTTGTTATGGTCTTTTCAATATAATGCAAAAGGGTTATTTGCATGAATTGAGGGATTAACCAATATTGCATTCTGACATATGACATGAGTCCCAAGGGTTCGAGAGTTGCAATCGTCCGAATTAGACGGTGACTGGGTCAAATATCAGGTTAAACATGCAAAAGTCCGTGACTGCCAGCAGGATTTATTCATTTTGCACAACAGAACTTAACCTTGCGCTGAGGTTCCCTCTCTTATATCCTGTGATTAAAACACTGGTCCCTTCCTAGCGTGCTAGTAGCACAAAGCTCAGCTTGTTTCAAAGTTTCCTGAAAGACTAAGGCCTCAGGGTCAGAGTTCAAATAATAAAGCTATAGGTTTTCAATTATCTGTGTCAGCAATGTAAATGACATTTCTTATGTGCACCCGGTAAGTATTTAAACCATGAGTCTAATGATCGAATAGGCCACACAATATAGGCGAAAGCAAAATATTCTGTGGTGTTTCTATGTATTTAGCTTACAACAGTGTTTGCCCAGACCATGAAATCCGGCCAGGGGCTGATCTACAGGATATGAATACCATATCCAGATAACATGAAAAGTCCTTGCAATTTTTATTGGCTTGGTCTCGATAGGCAATGAGTCAGTATGGTAATTGTTATACCAGACCCCGTTTCTGTCACTCATTTTCTCACTCATTCTCTCTCTCTCTCTCTCTCTCTCTCTCACTTCTTTCTCTCTCACGCACACTCAGTATATAAATAAGCAAAAACGGTCTGACGGTGACGTATTTTAATTTCAGTGACTCAACCGCAAGGACGTAGACTTTCTATTGTGTTATGTTAGTGTTATTTCAGTGTGTGAACCTTAATATATCTTTATTATAACAATCAAGCATAAAATTAAATATGCACTTGAAGCGGCCCTGGTAGTCACAGCAACATCTCTGTTTGAACGTGTGTAGGACAGGGACGTAGTGTTGGTCCTGGTTTCTGCACACAAAACCCGCGGTGTTAGCCGTAGCTAGAGCTCGGCTTGTTTCAAAGTTTCTTGAGAGACTCTCAGTAGATTAGAGCCACTAAGACCTCAAGATGAGAGTTCAGACTATAAAGGTATAGGGTATCAATTATCTGTGTCAGCAATGAAAACTGTTATTTCTCATAAGCACACGGTAAGCATACGAACCATGTGTCCAGTAAGTGAACACTCTCTTCATTATCAGCCAAAGAAAAAGGGACTGTGGTGTATGCTTCCATATTTTTTGCATAGTTTTTGCGGAGACAAGAATATCCAGCCCGGGCCTGGAACAGGATACCATATGAATATCATATTCAGAATAAAATGCAACGTTTTTGCAATTTATATGGGGTTTTAATAGGGAATGCACCAATATAGTTTCTGTTACACCGACTCTCAGTTTCTCTCTCTCTCTCTCTCTCTCTCTCTCTCTCTCTCTCTCTCTCTCTCTCTCTCACACACACACACACACACAGAATATAAAAATTAGTAAAGACGGTCTGACTCTGACGTATTTATTTTACTTCAATGATACAGTCGCAATCTATTGTGTGTTACTTTTCGTTATCATGAGAATGTCCGTTATCCATAAAATAACAATATAATAAGCATAACATTAACAAAACAAGCATAAAGTTATCAGTTCTACTGTCCAACCAGTCGAAAGGATGAGATAAAATGTGATTGCTCTGAATATTATCCTTTTCACCTCATAATGGTATCATTCTTTTAAATGTTAAGTCAACGAGGGCATTGAATTCTGTTGTTTAATATCACCCAACAAATGGTGCCCTTTGAGGTTTCCCAGTAACAATGATTTGTCAATGTCAGTGTCGTCAGTTTATATTCAAGGGAGGGAGGATGACTCATAAGCGAAAAAGTGTACGGATATTGAAATAGAACATTGTTCCAATTTGTATATGTTTTTGTATATGAATCATAATACATCTCAATTAAAACAAACCAGCAAAAGATTAAAAAATAGAGCATATGTTAATTCTAATCAAGACTCTGATATTTTATTTTAACCCTGCTGGGTCACAGCAAACTGCAGGTTTAGTTGTTTCTATTGGTTCGATAACTCACCCTTGTAAAACTTGTGTACATATATGAAGTATGGATCAGGTCATTCAAAATCATTCATAGTTTATCTTATAGCAGGAGGGATGATTACATTGATCCTCCCATCTTCATAAAGTTAGGAGATATATACGACTCTGTGACCAATCTGAAAATTAGACGAAGAAAAACTTCGCAGCCTCCTGAAGCTATGGTTTATATTGCACGGACAATGGCCCCTCACCCAAATAAAGAAATAGTTTTGGTATATGGTTTTAACAAATATATTATGAGTACACGTGTGTGATAACAGGGTTTATTTTACAACTACATAGAGCAGACACTTTATGTATTACCGTTAACAACAATTACACAGGAGTCTCATCATGTTCCCACTCGTTTATCCGGAGTAAGCTGAGCACTTGTAGCGGACCTGGTAGTCACAGCAACAGCTCTGTTTGAACGTGTTTCCGATAGGGACATAGTGTTGGTCCTGGTTTCTGCACGCAAACCCCGCGGTGGGACTCTGTAGGTAAAATACCGAGTTGGCCTCAGACGCGCACTTGACATCAGGTCTTCCAACGAACCAACAGCTGTTTGTGTATTTAATTCTGTACTCTATACACAGAATCTGACTTCCTCCACAGGGTCTCTACATTTTAAAAAAAAAGTACAAATAATAATTATAAAACAAGGTATTTTAACGTACAGTTAACCATTAATTGAGCAAATGTAAATTGGAAAAAAGCGCAGTTGTTATTCTTGATTTGTGTTGCTCTAACCTCTTTGTTTGTTTTATTCACAATTCATTCTTATATTCATGTTATATTTAAATAAGCTATAAACAAATTATGGATAATATAGTAATCTTTGCTATATAAGTGGGCCTTATAATATATATAGTTGTTATGCTATGCTGATGGGAAACACTTAATTTCAGGATTGTGCGGTTCTTAAATTTCCTTGATATATAACTAGACATGACGCCTTTTAAAGCATTTCCTGTGCCCAGTGACGTTCCTCCTTGCATTTGATACCTAAAAATGATATAAACTATATCATTGCTTATCCAAGACTATTTCATTTCAAATTATTCCAACGGTTTTAGTTTGCTCTAAAGATATAGAAAACAAATAAATTTTTTAAAAGGAAATCAAATTAGATTATATATATATATATATATATATATATATATATATATATATATATATCAACACCTTGTGTAATACTTGCAGAAATAATAAAGTGCGTCATGAATAATACTCACCTGAGCGACAGGTAGTGTATTATAAGCACTAAGATTCTCCCAGTCACCGACTCCGCTCGGGTTATCCCGGTCGTACCACCCCGTCCATATCCCTATGGAAGAGGGTATGTCCAGTAAAACCTGCCCCATTTACAAGATCCATAGAAAATTACCAAGAGAACACATACCCCCGCCAAAGCCATCGTCACTAAAATTACTCAACAATAAAACTACAGATACCTCCAATAACTTGTTTGACCCACCCAAAGTTGTAATTATTTTTTACTCTGCTCATTTCCAATTAAAATCAATAAAATCGATGGAAATTTATGAAGTAGTTACTAGCAAACAACCAAAGATTAACTGCTCATTTCCGAAACAAAATCACTGTAATCAAATGAGAACTTTAGGATATATTTACAAACTAGCAACCAGGGGTGAACACGTCATATCTTCATTCAAGATACACGGTATATTGAGATTTATACAAATGATCAATTTTTCTATATTGACAGCACACGCACCGTTTCCTATAACCTTAGAGATATCTGCATGCTTGGCTAGCTATAAATAACAAGTAGGTTTGGAGTAAACTGCCATCCAGTGGGTTATTTTGTAAGATAGAACTGATTATTATCTAACAGTAAATTTGTCGAGTATTTAAATAATTTGAACATTTTCTTTTGAAATAATCAGGACTCCCTGGTGGGGTACTTTTTTAAGTTGTCCAAAAGAGTTAAACAAGGGCTTGTAAAATCAAGTTAACAGGAAATATTGTGCCAATGTTAACTTAATGACATCTTGCGGTGATACAATTTACTATGTGAAAACGTCGCACCAAATATTATTTTTTTTGTCTGTGCAAAACTTAATATATCCTGAAGAGAAGATGAAAACTTTGTATCACGTAGGCACAACTTCAGTTGAGGAAGTACTGATCCTAGAAGATTAGCCTTTACTTTGTAACTGTTTGGATATTTCAACGTTCAGTTAATAGTCAATGATGAAGTGATTTAAGAATTAACAGGTTCATTAACACTGATATATTTTTTTAAAGTCACGAATATACACCAGTGGTTTTATACACTTACCTCGAATACACATGCAGTGCGGCGGCTGGACTCCGGCTTCTACCTGGCAAAAAGCTAAGGCCAGTGCGACGCTCAGCAGCACGACCTTCATTGCTGTAACAGTTACTTTATGCTGCAGGTTGAAATTCAGTATAAACTGTCGAATGTAGAGAGACTGCTGTATTTATAGAGAAATATGTTCCTGGTTCTATCCAAAACTGATTGTATTAAGAAGCTCCAATCTGACCAATCAAAGGCAACGTTGCATTTATGGGTATTTTCCCTTTATTTATGATTAAAAACAATTGATAATGACCAATGAGAGCTAACACTGCAGGAACCAGGGATTTTCCCGTTAGCGGCTTCGATGTATGTGTACACAAAATTTAAGCGCGTGGGTACCCATGCGTTTATACCGCACGCTTGCACTTGATGATACAGGTTGACGTCTTGCCCGAGTTAACATGATAAAAAGTTAACTGGCCATCTGTCTTTGTATTTGCCATGGATAAACCAATAATATTTAACTTCAGACAGCTCGGGGATTTTCCCTTCCCTTACATAGCAAACAATAGTCCCACGTGTTAAGCACTTTTGTCTGTTAATCAGTAACTTTCTTTAGTCCTTGCTTACTTACATCAGGTTCCATACCGATCAAGAGATTCAGTCTTCTAAACAATAACCAAAGCAAGTTAAAATCATATTAACAAGATAATATTTCATACTAAACATTAATGTAGATATTGTAAAATTTAAAATGTAACATTATATTTGTAAATTGCCCCAGAAACCCTAAAAATGTGACAACTATTTAGTTCTTGCGAAAATGAGGGTAAAGAAAACAATTTTATTGTACTCAGAGGTCCTAAGCTCCTGAAAATGAATATTTGCACATGCAAGAAGGTTGTTTATTCGAGCAAATACCCTTTTTTTTAAACCGCGTCAAAGTACCATGTGTGCGGCTGAGAAAAATCGGACATGGTCCCATAATCAACTATTACTTCTTTATACTATTTCTGTGGTTATGAAATAAACATCACTTAACTCCTCTATTATTGTTGAATAAATTAGTTATATATGTGCTTGTATTTGGATGGGTTGCATTTCTATAAAGTTACAGTTATGGCTATTTCACACAATAAGTTTTAATTTTTATTTTCACGAGTGCACATTTTAACCGGAAGTTTAGACACAGTGAATTGTTCGGATTAACTTTGTAATCGGTATTCGCATGGTCCATAGAATAAGAAAAGTTATTTTGTGGAGAAATGTCCTTTTTACTACATCGAGTCAAAGTTCCAAGGTTGAAGGAAGCAAGAGACACAAGATGACAATTAAAAGATATATATGTTTGTTCACTGTACAAGTATATATATATAAATATATATATATATATATATATATATATATATACGATAATACCACTGGAATGAGCTGACCTTTTGATTCATATCGCCCCTTTTTACAGGGATCGTGCAAATATTGAATTTAAAATTCATGAGTCTTCAATAAATATATGTTGTGACCGGTAAACATTCTATCCTGAATGACCACACCGTCAAGTGGACAATATTGCATATAAAGACATGTATATATTAGGAAAATGTACTCAGATGGAAAGATGAAAGGGATTTTGACCCTGCACTTAATAATCATCATTGATAGGTCCTCTGCGATACTGTGGTATGCAGACCTGGGTTCGATTAAGAGTTTTCAATTCAAATTAAATTAATATTCACAGCTTTGTATGAAACTTCAATTCTTAGTCAGTGAATTGTGTTGAGAAAATATTGATTCTAGTCCATTTCAAAGCACGGTAAATATAATATTTAAATTCAGTTCACAATGTAAAGGAAAATTGCAATATTTATAATCTAAACATTGGTTAAAAATGTACACAAAATTAATTCAAACTAGACCTCTTGTAACTGTCATATGACAAACATGAAACTCCACCTCGTGAATTATTAAAATCGTGAACTGCACATAGACATAACTGCACCCAGTAAGCAAGTACCTTCTCCTTGTGAGCTGGCATCAATTTTGCTTAAGTTAGCTAGAAAAAGCTACAAGTTTTCCATTCAAGCGTTACACAGCCTTACACATTAAAGTGATTCAAAGCATCGCTTCATAACATGTTATTACTTTCCACCTTATTTGCCAAAAACATAGATCTTCGTGGTCAGTCCATTAAGTTGCACGTCATCATTTTCTCCTTTTGGCCGCTGAAAGCTAAGCCAGTGAAAATGGGGCCTTATATACTACAAAATAATACGGTATCATTCATATAGTCGAGTCCACACCACTCAGTTCGAGTCCAGGCAACCCGAACGCAACCCATCTTCTCAGAGTTCGAGTCATTGGGAACCCGGGTCCATGGTCGAGTCCAGGACAAATCTCCTTAGTCAAAGAACTTTAAAATGGAAATTTGAAACTTGCGTGCGTTTTAATGCTAGAGTGCATTTTAAAGTAATTTTTTAACCAAATATTTAATTTTATATATCTCAAGTGGCAGAGCTGAGCTTTGTATTACTATTTCTTTAAGAAGTTTGCATATTTATGTGTCTTAATGAATGTAACAGTCCTTTCTCTACTGGGCTCGAAATGGGCTCGTCTTTACCTAAGAGTCCGAACAGCATTAAGAGTCTATAATCGTCTAATCCAAATAAGAAAAAAGTAAACTCCAGTCCACCCTCCTTTCCCACATCACTTGTCAGTATGCTGGATGTTTGTTTTCTGTACGCTCTTTCCTCCTTTTAAAACAAAAAAAACATATGATATGAGCTCTTATTTAATTTTTCACATTTTGTAATGAAAGATTGGTGACTCTACACGGTTTCTGCCTGATCACAGTCATTTGACTACAAAAATATTATCATAGTTGTGTAATAGAAGTCTGTAGAATAAATAGGTCACTTTCTGTTCATTGATAATGAAGATAACTGTATGATAATAATGGTCTATTCAGCTTTTGGGATAGTATTATTCTCTGCACGAGGCATGGAGATTCACCAATAATGAGACATCATTGAGGTTTTTACTGTCCACGTGTACTAGTCGGACCTTAATTTGGTAGGTCCGTTTCCCTAGCACTCGGTAGAAAGCCCTCTATAACCATCTATAGCCATAAATGGTTCCATATAAATGACATAGTTACCTAGGCAACAAGGGCAAATGGTAAATGGGCTTATAGTTATAGCACGTTGCACTCAATACAGATAAAAATAGATTAAATAAAAATATTTTCAATATTGTTTGTTAACTACACTGAGCTAAAATTCATAGCTAAAGAATGGTTTGCCTGACAGTCATGAAAGATTTAGTACAACTACATATAACTTGAAAAAGGTCGTGCTTGATTAAACAAAAAGAGTTAATATTTAACAATTATCAAATTTAATAAAAACACGCATTTCTTATAATACCTTTTTTGTTAGAAGTGGATACCAGTTAATGGTTCTTTTGCGGGGTTGCACATGGAATATTTACGGGTGGACAGACAGATCAAAGGACAGATATGATCACTTTTTTTCGCTGCTGGGACAAGAGTATAATGAATACAAGTTCTACATAAAACCCTATTTTTACATTTCTATTTTTTTCTGTTTATGAATAAATTTTTAATTCACAATATAAGATATCAAATGAAAATATAAATTGATTCAAAAAGATCAAAAAATTAAGAATGGACAGACAGAGCTGATCACTTTATTTCCCACTGAGGCAGGCGAATAATGAATATATATTTATATTATATCTTATTTTTTCAATTTCTTAAAGAAATATTAAATTTGCACTATATATTTGCACTAAAATAACATGATAATATAATTGTTAACATATGTAGGTCGTGTTTTTATTATTTTTTTTTCATTGTATAATTAAATCATTTATTTCAAATAGAAGGAAATTTAAAACGAAATATTTTTTTAATAAAATTACTATAAGAAATAAAAAATGCGAAGATAAAATGGTATCTGCTAGAATTCTTCTTAGATCTTTATTTTAAAAAACGTGTTATACATTGCCAAGGCCACAATTTAGAATTTAAACTACACACTTTCCTTTTCAATAAGCGATACATACTGTCAGTTGGATGAGGGATAATCAATATTATCAGTATAGTTCTTAAAGATGTTTTTGAAGACTTGAAATAAAATATGAAGTGAACATAGAAATTCACAAGTTCATCTTGTCTTTGTTCATTCTGTCAATATCAATAATCTCGAAAAAAGACAAGTAAACACAAGTAAACATAGGATTATAACAAATTTATTTTGTTAATGCATCAGCTCTGCTGATAAAAATGAATTGCTCCCGTCAATCGTAGATAACACGCCAAGTGGGGCCTTCACCACTCATTGCACCTGATGTAAACAATGCTTCTACACTTAACAAGCCTCTCAAATTTCAGATTAGAAAAAAAATACATTTATGCTGATAAATCTCTCTGACATTAACATTTACCATGTTAACTGAGTAAATATCTTTCCTTCTGTTTTGAAAAAAACTACATCATGTCCCGATTCATAACTTCTACCAATTTCACAACATTGACTTAATTGTTTACAGAATTCCAGGTTGTTAAAATCATGTTTTTCCTTGCCGAATACAGGTCCTAGTGGCCAGGTTACAGAGGAGTCCGCTCGATGGCCTCCCTGGATAAAAATAAGACGTTTCCTTGTCTGACTTTCAGGGTGCCAAAATAAAGTACTTTCACATAGCCCTGTGTAGAGGGACACAGCGACCTTATTTCAGTTTTACAATGAGATATTAATGATGAACATGATGAAGTATTGAATGTCAACTTAGATAAACTACAAAACAGCAGCTTTTAATCAGACCATTTACTGAGGCAGAAGTTAGACAGTGCTTATTTTCTTTTACAAAACAACAAAGCAGAATTTCTTAAGTGTTCAACTGATACTATGGTACCTTTATACACCAAATTATTCAACTTAATCTTAGACACATGTATGATTCCTGATTCATGGACAGTCGGAGTATTTATACCTATTTACAAGTATAAAGGTAGTGTCAATGATCCTAATAACTACAGAGGTACCAAATTTTGTCATGTTTTGGTAAACTGTTTACAGATGTATTGAATAAGAGGTTATCTGATTACTTAGATAATTTTGCATTACTTTGTGAAGAACAAGCAGGTTTTTCGAGCAGGTTATAGTACAGTTGATCATATATTCACTGTGAAGGCTAATATTGATATTTATCTGAATTCAAAGGATAGACTGTTTGGAGCATTCGTCGATTAGAGAAAAGCTTTTGATTGTGTCTTGAGAGTAGGGCAATGGAGAAAGCTTTTAGCATTAGATATTCGTGGGAAGTCCTTCAAAATTATATTAACACTGCATAACAATGTCAAATCATGTGCAAAGTTAAAGGGTATTGTAACACCAGCATATTGTTGTTATGTAGGAGTCCGGCAAGGTGAAAACTTGAGCGAACTTTTATTTGCATTATTTTTGAATGACATGAACACTTTCCTTAATTGTTGAAGATGAATTGACCGGCACATTGATTAGAATTTACTTTTTACTCTATACTGATGATACAATCTTATCCTGGTGAACTACAAGCAGCACTAAACGCAATTCATTATTATTGTAAGATTTGGAAAATACAAGTTGTGGTATTTTCAAGAAGTAAAATACGAAATATGTCAAAGTTTAGTAATGCTGGTAGACGTCTAAAGACGTGGTGTTAAAATATAAATCATTGGGTATTGATATTAACTATAATCGTTCTTTCAAATATGCTTAAAAATATCTTTTTAAACAAGTTGAAGGGGCAATGTTCTCTGTAATAAGACAAAGTAGATAGATAAATTTGACAATTTATTTTCTCCTTTTCTAATGTATGGATATAAAATATGGGGCATTGATGATGTAGATTGTGTTAAAAAATCCATTTTAAATTTTGCTGACTCATCTTGAATGTTAATAGCTCTGCATCAAGGGCATATGATAATTGGTGAGATAGGGCGGTATCCCATGAAAGTAGTCATCAAATACCGTATAAATTCATATTGGGCTAGTTTACTTTCCAAGACAGATTGTCAGCTCAGTAAATTGTTTTATAATCTACTAAATCAAATGGACAAGAAAGGAATAATAATCTCTCCGTGGATTATATATGTAAAACAATGTTTTCATACTGGTTTAAACAAAATTATTGAAAATTTATTAGCTTCCAAACACTTCCTTAATAGATATTGTACCAGAATGTTCGAGACGAATGGAAAGAAAAAATAGATGGTCATATTTGTATTAATTACAGATTGATTAAAAATGAACTTAACGTTGAGAATTACTTTATTGTACTACCAAAATCCTTAAAAACAGCATTTCGAAAATTCAGACTGAGTAACCATAAATTACCAGTTCATAAGGATCGATTTTAAAATGTTGAAAGAAGCCAGAGGATATGCGAATGATGCAATGTGATAGGTGATGAAATTCATTATTTGTTTGAATGTAACAAGTTTCTTCAGGAACGAAAAGAATTTATTTCAACATGGTACAATATTAACGCTAACATTATTAAATATAAGCAACTCGTGTTTATCACTAATTATATGAAACTCTATATGTAAATGGCTAAATTCGTCAAACAAATATGGATAAAATGCACTAATGATTTAGGTGTACATGTATATATATTTATATGTATTGTTCACCGTTCAATTTCTTATATATTTTTTATAAGCATTCTTTCGCACAAATTCGGTCAACTATTTTTATAGGATACCATTTTGTTTATTGGATCTGATTATTTACATTTCTTTTATATTTATTTACTCGAGTATAGTTATGTATGGTTATTTATTGTTGGTCAAATTAATTAAGGGTAATTATAATTATGAAATAATGTTTCCTGTATTACTCTGTATGAAAGACTAAGTCTTTCGTGATTCTTGAGTGTAATAAAGTTCTGAGTTCTGAGTTCTGAATCTCTTTCATACCCACAAACTTACAGACACATTGTCTCTCTCATACCCACATGGCTTACAAACACATTGTCTCTCTCATTCCACACGACTTACAAACACATTGTCTCTCTCATACCCACACGACTTACAAACACATTGTCACTCTCATACCCACACCACTTTTTTTTAATTTTACAACCTTGCAAATGATAGTGTTTACTTTATAATCGATCCTACAAATATCGACTCAGAGTACAATCACAAATTTTGTGATTTATCAGATTATTTCTAAATTTGTGAATCTTTTATATAACAAAAAAGAATATCAGGGGACACTTTTAATGATAATTTGAATTATAAATAATGAGAGAACGAACGTGATTTATTTAACAAGTGATCACAATGACAGGTCGTACTTTTGGTAGATTAAAGAGTACAAAGTTCAAGCTTGTTTTAGTTTTGATTTACCGACGAAACTTAAAAATTGAGTATTCAATTTACTGGTTTCGTGACAAATCAAGGTCGATTAGTGCATTCGTGAAGAGTTTCAGAGAATACAGTCCTGGGGTGTGTGGTCTGTGTGTGTTCAATGGTTAAACGTCAAGAGACGTTATTATTCACATAGAATAAGTCTGGTAGCGTTTTTTTTTTTTTTTTTAAGTTTTTGTTTTTGATTTTATATTTACTATATAAGAACTCTCATGTTTTATAGAAAATATTTATCTGGCTTTTAATTAGTGAAATTATCAGGAAGGAATAGTCAGGCTGCTGTTGCGTTGTATAGATCACTTTAAACTCTGTCAAAGTATCTAAATAGATTAAATATCAGTGTTGAATGTATTTTGAGTGAACTCGACTTGAGGACATGTTCTTTCCACGACACTCACGCCACATGGTGGACACTAACGAAACCACGGGTCTTCTCAGAGGTACGAATTTACCATTGTTGATTCGTATATTTCAGACTGGCTTGTAATGGCTCAGCCAATTCACTTGTAATCCCACGACGGACAAACGACGAAAAAGCGCCCATGGGTTTATATCATGGAATACTGATCAATAAATCAATGTAGAAACATAAACAATTACAAATCATATTTAAATAAAAATTATACCATAACGATCAAAGGAAAATCAGGCATCAAACTGTAAATTTGCGGTGTTTTTCGATATTTCGTCTGGAAGGGACGGGGCAATGTCGCCATCTAGTGTCTATTTTATGAACGACTCGCATTTAATCCTTGACAAGACGGTGGTGTCAGTGACATTGGTCGGTCTTGCTATTGAAATCTACTTTTTCTATACTACTGCAGTGACGATTGCACCTGTTTGTCTTGGGTGTGTAATGTTTCAAATCAAGACAATTCTATCCCATTGCTACATAAAACTATTTCTGGGGGGAGAGTGGTCACTGACTACTTTTAGCGTATGGTCGGGACGGTTCATAATGACGTCAAGCGGACCTGACAAAATCATGCAAGTGGAGTATCAGAAATTGTGTTTTTGATGAAAGGGGAAAAATTCCAACTTTCAGCCTATTCATGAAGTTTAAAATGGCTGTCTTTGAAATAACTGAGCTTGAAACCCCTGTATGCAGTCTTATTATCATACATTGCTACTGAGTTCAGGTTTTAAGGTCAAAGACTGGGCCTGGATGTTGTGAGGCTGGTGAGCAACGTCACGGGCAGAATATCAAAATGATTCATAACT